>CM036591.1:34707500-36096393 GCA_020745705.1 Hemiprocne comata
GAAGGAAGGAAGGAAGGAAGGAAGGAAGGAAGGAAGGAAGGAAGGAAGGAAGGAAGGAAGGAAGGAAGGAAGGAAGGAAGGAAGGAAGGAAGGAAGGAAGGAAGGAAGGAAGGAAGGAAGGAAGGAAGGAAGGAAGGAAGGAAGGAAGGAAGGAAGGAAGGAAGGAAGGAAGGAAGGAAGGAAGGAAGGAAGGAAGGAAGGAAGGAAGGAAGGAAGGAAGGAAGGAAGGAAGGAAGGAAGGAAGGAAGGAAGGAAGGAAGGAAGGAAGGAAGGAAGGAAGGAAGGAAGGAAGGAAGGAAGGAAGGAAGGAAGGAAGGAAGGAAGGAAGGAAGGAAGGAAGGAAGGAAGGAAGGAAGGAAGGAAGGAAGGAAGGAAGGAAGGAAGGAAGGAAGGAAGGAAGGAAGGAATGGAAGGAAGGAAGGAAGGAAGGAAGGAAGGAAAGGAAGGAAGTAAGGAAGGAAGGAAGGAAGGAACGGAAGGAAGGAAGGAAGGAAGGAAGGAAGGAAGGAAGGAAGGAAGGAAGGAAGGAAGGAAGGAAGGAAGGAAGGAAGGAAGGAAGGAAGGAAGGAAGGAAGGAAGGAAGGAAGGAAGGAAGGAAGGAAGGAAGGAAGGAAGGAAGGAAGGAAGGAAGGAAGGAAGGAAGGAAGGAAGGAAGGAAGGAAGGAAGGAAGGAAGGAAGGAAGGGTAAGGAAGGAAGGAAGGAAGGAAGGAAGGAAGGAAGGAAGGAAGGAAGGAAGGAAGGAAGGAAGGAAGGAAAGGAAGGAAGGAAGGAAGGAAGGAAGGAAGGAAGGAAGGAAGGAAGGAAGGAAGGAAGGAAGGAAGGAAGGAAGGAAGGAAGGAAGGAAGGAAGGAAGGAAGGAAGGAAGGAAGGAAGGAAGGAAGGAAGGAAGGAAGGAAGGAAGGAAGGAAGGAAGGAAGGAAGGAAGGAAGGAAGGAAGGAAGGAAGGAAGGAAGGAAGGAAGGAAGGAAGGAAGGAAGGAAGGAAGGAAGGAAGGAAGGCCTTTACTTAAGTTCCTTGCTTCTAAAAGAAGCCTGGAGATACTAAAATACCCGATCACCACCCAACACGAAGAGGAGCTGCCATGGGGTCAGCACCAGGAGAAAGTGTAACTATCAGTGCTGCACAGAACAGATTTCAGAAAATGCTGTTGACAAATTCAATGGAGGTGGCTCAGTAAATTTATGGCCCAGGTTGAAAACGATCAATTCCTGCACCACCTCAATTATCTCAATGAAAAGGAGAAACACAATTACAGTGTCATATTTTTATGTAAGCATCAACACATACTTCTTTACATAGTTTAACATCAATTTTAAGGACAGTATTTCTGCATGTAAGATTAGAGTTCAGTCCCAGAAGAACCGGTGCTTTGGCACTGCCAATCTAGGCAAAGGACTGCAGGCCACCTCTCATCCTCTGTGTCAGAGGTATTAGATCAGGACACTTAGTTATTCCCCTTCAGAATTACTGTCACGGTTTTCACTACAGTTTACGAGGTCTTTAGCTTAAGTGACTTACCTTAAAAACATGATTAAAAGGCTTTTTTTTCTTCTTACAGGTCTTCACGGGAGACTCACAAAACACACCAAACAAAACCAACTAATGAACTTCCGTAACGAAATACTACAAATCTAGTTTTCTTTAGCACGCTTACACTTCCTTCTTTACAAGTATGGAAGCTTTTTATGCCATTTCTGGGAAGCAGATGACTGTTTCAGGCCTTCATTACAGCATCTTCAAGTAGTGGTTGCCCTATTTACAAGGGAGGTTTTTTTTTTTTGCTATTTGTGATTAAACCAATTCTTGAATTGAACAAGAAGCATGTTTTCCTGGTATGCATCCTGCTCCCTTACAAAGGAAATATGTCATCGACAATGCAAATAAAGCCCTTGCAGAACACCAGGCATACATCTTTCCAGATGAAACAACAAGGAAAACAGCAACCAGCCAAAACAAGCCACCAAAACCTTAAACACCGATTCTGCACTGCTTCAGTCATTGGGTATTGCTGATTGAGGTCACAAGATGCCAAATCATTATGGAACCAGCCACCCTGGGTGCTGTCTACAACACACTTTTCCCAGTTCATCAACACCACAAAAGAATAATTTAGGCATCTTTGAAGCTCATTCTTAGAAAACAACTAGTCTTACCGTTTTTCCACCCGCTGTTTTAAAAAAGTCTGCATCCTTTTTGCAGTAGCAAACTACGGAAAGAACTTCAAGCTGCTCCTCACAAGGTATCCAGAAAAGCTGTTGATCTGTGTCAGTGGCGGTGAAGCGTTAATGCTCCTTTGGTGGTCAGAGAAGACGGACCGACCATTTCTTTAGCTTTCTTGGCCAAAAATCAGCATCTCTCCCATCCTGCCCAGTGAAACAGTCACGGAGATCAACCACCCGTGTATCCTGCTCCTCTGTGATTTCGGAAGATGTTCTGGTCAGATCCTAAGAGACGCAACGTGTCAACCTTTTCCGAGACCATTTTTTTCAAACTTACACAACAGATGTTGGAAAATATATAAACTAAAACAGTATACTGAGTACCTTCCTTGCCTAATATGCTCGCATGTATTTCTAGAGTTTTTGGGGGGTTGGACTTGGGGGGGAAGGAGGTGGGTAGGAGCTGTTTACTCTTATTTGGGTGGGGGGTCTTTGTTAATCCCTCCAATATTTTCTTTCCTGGTGGTGTAAAACATTGCTGATCTAACAGTAACAAACTGCAACTACCAAGAGCTTTTTCTGATTGTCAACTAAAAGATCAAGTCTAAGAAGGAAAAAGTTCATTTCTCCTTGACATAATTGGAAGATAGGAACAAAGAGAGTAGAAATTGTCCTAAGGCAGGAAGTCAAAACTAGTAGCCAGGAGTGATTATTTGATTTCTGGTTTGTACTGGTAGCGATTGGAAGCATAAATTAAAACGTTCAGTGATAAAAGTAACACTGTGTGCCGTTCATAATTCGTTATTTTTCTCCTCCATGGGATGGAACTGGTGGGTTTTAAATGAAATTTTAACAACAGTTAGTTGCAATTTACCCTTCCCTCAAGCTGAATGTATAACTAAGGTTCTCTCTCTAAAAGGTTTCCATATCTGTAAATAGTGACTTCATAGAAAGCCTATCCTTTATTTTCTCAAGTTTGAATGCATTACCAAGTTTAATCTTCACATTTTTTCATTTTCCAAATTATAAAGGTATATTCTGGGTTTTGAAACTACCTGTATGCCTAAGAAGAATTCTGTACAGAACAACTCCCAAATATGAGAAGTTTCTGATGATTTGATAACAGCTTCTTTTCCATTTCTGTACCGATATCACCTTAAATGCCACCAGAACCGAATGCAGCTGAACAGGCAGAAACAAGAGAATCAGTTGCTATGCCTTGCAGTTTTGTTTTGTTTGTAACTTCTTCATCCCCAAATAAGTGTACATTTACAGATAATTAATTAGAGTAATTCTAGCCCCCTTACTTAAGTTTATCTGTTCATTTACACCTTTTGGCCAAACACATCAAAGAGAAATACAAACAAAGACATTAACCCTCTGTTGCACTGGGTTTCACTCTCAAGTGTGCGTGTGATGAGGTGGCACCACCAAACAGTAAACTTGGCCTTTACCTCTTTAGGCTGCTCTGGGGTTTTTTGTTGTTGTCTTGGAAATATTAAACATTAGGTAGGGCCTAGCATCTCCCTAGCACTTGTCCATAAATCAAAACATGTCACACTCTTCCCTGAAAAATTAGAGGCCCCTACACCAGCTCTCCGTTTTTGTCAATGCTAAACTATTCCCATAACGGCAATCAAGTTCCATCTATTTTGTCATTCTCATACGTGAGACAAATTTACTTAGTTCATCAGTATAACAAACCTTCTTTAGCTTTGAACATGTCACTGTGGGTCTTTCTTGCTCTTGGATCTTGTAACCTTATTTCCAAAATGTTTACATCTCAAAGCAAGGCTGAGCATTCCAGTATCACAATATTACGACACGCATTGCTTTTAAGATTTTGCCATCCCTCTTTTCATAGCAGCCCACTTGAATTCACTGTCTTTTTACTGTCATTTACCTGCCTTTCTCACTTACCTCCTTCACCTTAGTTTATGTATCACTGATCTGCATTCAGAAACACAGCCTGGCCTGCCAGACTGCTTAGACAAGTTACTGCAATAACACACTAGACGTGCCTTTAAAGTGTTAATATATCTCTACCAAAAACCTAAAATGTAAGTGCCCTTGCTTCTTCTGTTTGTGATACCGTTGGAACCAGAATATCACGGATGTAAAAAGAAACCTACTAAGATGAAGAGATTTTTAAAGCCTCAGCAGTAACTGTGGCCATAAGGTTACTTTGGGTTGGACTGTGCTGTAGGGTCAGCACAGCAGTAACAAGTGTCCTTCCCGTCTCCTTTTTAAACTCTAAGCAGGTATTCTCTTGCTATAAACTGTCACTAGGTGTTTACCAGCCGTTACCTTAAAAGTGGCTATAATTTCTCAGCGTGTAATTAGCAATGGTGACTCAACCTCATCAGGCATCATCCTGTCAGCTGTCTGAGATTATGGATGCAAGGCACCTCTCCCTCTCTCTCCCCCAGTCACGACAATTCCTTGGTTTTGCTGTTGGAGAGCAGCTGTACCATTTGAGATATCATTTACTCAGAGTCCCTCAAAGTTATTGCTGAAACATGGGAAGATAAGTGATTTGATGAGGCTACGTGTTTACTGTCAGGCAACATTACAGGTTGGATGCGTGGTCAGATATGATAGGAGATTATGTTTCATAAGAAATATTGCCCTTTTTAAGGCGAAAGGTTAGGTTAGATGAGGCAAAGGACAACATGCTTTACCATATCGGTCATGTCTCATACTGTTATCCACGAAAGACTCCTGAAAAATTAACCTGTGAAGGTGACTAAGACTTTGCCTTCCTGTCTCAGTTTCATGACTTCTTCCCCTCCTGCCACCCCCCCACAAAGAAGCTTCTGATTTAGGCAAACAAAACTGTTCAAAGGATAAGCAATTATATAATGCTCTGCTTGATTAGTAAGTAGGGTGGGACAAGTGAAATTCAAACCGACTTAAATACCAAGCTAAAACCGATGAACGAAGACCTTAGGGATTTAACTGATGCTCTGAGAATTAACATCCATGCTATCTTCTGCACACACCTGGAACAAATCCTCAGTACTTAGCACACTCAACATGGTAACTTGTGTCTGGTTTTTAACCCCAGTGACAACACCTACCCCTGTACACGGGGACATTAAGCCACCTCCGAGTGTTACGCTAGAAGCCTAGCCATACTGAGCTGCACCCAAAGCCCAGGTTTTCACTTCCGTGAGCTGCATGTCTCAGTTCTGTTTCGTCACAATCACGTTTCTCCTATTTGGTTGACAGCATATACATTCAGACTTGCTTCTGGTCCCCATGACTGACTATAACTGAGGATGCTTGGCTGGTTACCATGACACGTTTTCCTATGGATTTGACTCAGGCTTTCATCCAGCTGTAGCATTCTAATACATACACACATTGAGTAGGCTGATATTTTTCCAACAACGAAATGTCATAAACACTGACAACCTCTTCATGGTCTTAAATCCAATATCCTGTGGTCTCAGCGACTTCTGGATTTTAATTTGCTATCCCAGTGCACAGTAATTTCTCGTTATATGTGTCATAGTCTTAAGCACATGTCAAGATGAAATTCTGGCAGGTTGTCATGTCTGTTAGGAACAGGTGCTTCCATTTTTTTTTTTTCCTTTTTTTTTTTCTATCTACTCTGTGAAATAGGGTACTCTGTATGAGAATGTGTGATCTCTGACCACGTGATTATGCAGATCATTTTATCCCCATTTTTTTATATACACGCACAAACATTAATTTTAATCAGGGAAAGCTAAGATGAAATACCAATAAAAGAGGAGCTGTTAGGCATGACATTTCATTTGCGGATGTCGCTGAGAAGATAAATGTCTGAGCCAGCAGCCTGTCCATTACTACCTTCAGCTACTGGGGAACGAAACATCACGTATGACAACTCATTCCACTGCTCATGAGAAATTCTTACTGCCATTTCATTCTGTCATCGCCCTAAATTTATCTATACCATAGTATTCCTGAAACCATGCAATCCAGATAAATGCAAAGAAGAAAGTCAGCACGATCCCTTTTCAGGCACATGCCTATGTGTGCACTTGCATATTTTCTTTTGATTAATATTTTAAACATCTGCCATGTGCAAATCACATGAAGGAAGGTTAGCTCCTCAGGACACTGCTTATCAATCAAACAGACCTGTAACCTAGATTTGACTAGAAGACTGAACTATTTCATTCCCTCGAGTACTTTTTTGAGGCGTTTTCTAACTT
Source organism: Hemiprocne comata (assembly GCA_020745705.1). Taxonomy (NCBI): domain Eukaryota; kingdom Metazoa; phylum Chordata; class Aves; order Apodiformes; family Apodidae; genus Hemiprocne; species Hemiprocne comata. The sequence continues at coordinate 34,713,866 of CM036591.1, forward strand.
AACTAGCACAGAGGTTTATCCCTAAGGAGACTATTTACTTGCACAACAGACTACAAGGAAAAGAAAGGCTAAGCAGGTTTGTTTGGGATACAGTAAAATATGCACATAAAATTATCACACAAAACCTGCGTTTGTGAAAAAGAGAAAACTAATAGGAAGATGATCCTTTTCCCCATGAATCCAAATAGCATCACCCCAATAGTTGTGATCCTGTATTATAGGTATTAAAAAAAACACCTTTCTGTAAGGGTATGTCCTAGGTGACCCATGGGAACGGTAAATCTGTACTAACACAGAAAGTGTTATCCCCATAATCTGAGCTTCTCCCTGATTTCACATACGTGTCACATAGACAGTCAAACTGGCAGCAAAAGAAACACCTGTTAAACTATTACCTCAAACAGACAATTTGCGTAAGTTATGAAACCCCAGAAATTCTGAGGTGCTGCGTGTATTGAATCATTGTCCAGGATTTCATCCCTCACCTGTGGATAGTGTCCACTAGAGAATGATAAAATCCAGCCTGGTCAAAATAGACATGCACATTTGCACTGTACAGTATGTAGTGCAAAGGCCCTCCTTGGCTAGATCCAATGTTATTTCTAGCAATGTTTTGCTAATCGTACCCAAAAACTTCAATTAACAGTTTTTGCCTAACGTGCTTGCATTAGTATCTTAAGACAACTTGACGCCTTTTATGTTTTTCAAAAGAGGCAGCTTCTCATATGACTAGCTAGACTTCAGGAAGTGGTAATATAAAAAAAAAAAAAATCACTGGAGAAGGAAATGTTTAGAGTGACAATAGGTTTCTTGAGCTCTTGTCTTTGAGGAGATGCATTGGCTGCTACCAGCAGGCATTTTAGCAGAGCTTTTTTCCAGTGCAGTGCATTCTTTCTGCAATGCTGAAATGTCAGACACTTGGCAGACACTTTACTTTAGCCTCATTTCTTGTTACTGTCCTGTTCTCAGTTCTTGTTACTGGAATTGTCTTTGGTAACAAAAGAGAAACTCAAAGCCAATTTTTCCACTAGGAGTATTTGTCATCTCTTGGGACTTCATGTTCACTGCATTTGGAAAATTCAGGGTAACATGTCTGACTGTCCTACAGGTTACTTCACCAAAAAAAAACAACCTGACCATGTGCTTGCTATGCCTATTGTGCTCAACAGATAACGAGGTGGTTGTGCTGAAACTGCATGTGTTTCTGGGTATATAAGAGTTTCTAACATGCTAAACGGCTCCCCAGAGAATCACAAGAGAGAACAATTATAATTCTATGGAAACAGATATTAACACAGGGAAATCATAAACCACCATTTAGAAGAAACTTACTTGGAAATCTCGTTTATAAATTGATGCACTACTTGAATTCAAGAGATCGAGGACTCTCTGCTTCCCACCTCACATCTGCACAGAAGAAAGAGCATTTTCAGAGGCGGGGATGACCACGCTAGGACTGTGCTGACGAGCTCTGATCACAAACACCAGGAGGCCTGTCCACCATTCAGTTTCCGACTATTGAATTAGCGTGGCAAAAGCACGTGATGAAGTGATTACCTTTAATATCCAGGTTTAGAATACAGGGAACATCCATTAATTTGCACTGGCCATGGTCCAGACAGACTACCACATTTACATAACTACATCAGACTAATACCAACAACATCTGATATTAGCTATCAGATTATTTCTTTTCCCCTCTTAAACAACTAACTGGCAATCAAAATCTAAACCGCCAGCTGCATAAATGAAGCTGTTCACCTTCTTTCATGATTCTTTGCACTAGAGCTCTCACTGAAGGTTCCTTCCTGTATCCCTGCAGCAGGATTTCCAGCTTTTTGCTTCTCCCAGCTAAATGCCAAGCATCATCTAGAAGGCACACAGGTCTCTAGATCACAAACTGGTGAGGAGGAAGCTCTGTTCCTCCTCCTGAACAGGTATAGTGAGCCGTCTTTCACCAAGACAGCTCTTTGTAGGGTTGCACAGTTCAAACAGTTCCTCTCCCTCTCCCCAAATACAGCAGAGTTAACTAGCATTACTTTAAAATGAGTCTGATCTCTGTAAAATCGTTATCATTTTGTCAAACACTACACAAACATACAGCTGGACTTGAAAGATGTGGGGGTTAAAGAAAAGGTGTGAGAGAGAAAAATATACCTGTGGAACAAGATTCACTTGAGTTGCTCTGCTATTAGTATGTTTTGGGGTGTTTACGTAGCCGTTTCCCTGTGAAGCCCCGGTTCGAGGACTGTCTCAACACCCAAGCCAGGCTTAGGGTTAGGATCTGTCTCAACACCCAAGCCAGGATGATAGAGAGAGGGGCAAAGCCAGGCTCCTACCATTAGGAGGTACTTCCTTCTACAAGGGGGATGGATGAGGTCAGTTACAGCCTGGATAAAGCATCCTGGACAGCAGTCATCTGACTGGGGGCACCTCATTGCAAGGAGTCTGTGGTCCTGCCATTTCAGTGGCATAACTCAGCATTCCCACTGCTGTGCAGCCAGCAGTTGTTCATACAGGTATCATCCACGTCAGCAGCCTAACAGTGGTGCTGAGCCCACTGCAATAGCATAAGTGTAGCAGTAGATCATCTCAACAACATAGGATACTTGAAGCCTTAGGAATTTGTACTGCTTACAACTAACAGAACAAAAATCAAAGTGTCATTGCCCCCCCACCACACACTTATACATCCATCCATCCATCTATCAGACGGTTAACTTGGTGCTTTGAGAAGACTCACTACACTGGTATTTTTTTTTTTTAATCTGGAAGTTAAAAAACTGGCAGCTTACTCTTAGTTGAAGACATTGCATCGAGACACTTCCACCAAAACCAAACCCACAACTCTGTAGAATTCATTTGGGTTCCTACTTCCCAGTTGCACAGGACAGCCTGCTTGAAACTGAGATACAGTTTGCATCTCCTTGCAGAAGGTTCCTCCCTCTCCTCCAAGCCTGTAATTAGTCACTATTTGCTTCTAGTACTCCTTCAGGAGAAAGCTCACCTTCAAGTACGATCCCTGAGCCAAGCTAAGATGCTTTTAACATTACCTCATTAGGCAAATTATCAATGCTACAGTTTCTTTCATCTAAGAAGTAGGAAGAACTCCTATAAACAATTCTATTAAAAAAACCCAACAAACCTGGATGGGCAAATTTAGCTCTGGGGTTTGTTATTTTGTTGTTGTTTTGGGGTTTTTTTTCCTAATCAAGCCTTCAGGTCTCGCAAGATGCGGTAGTCATTCTCATTCCTGCTGTAGACTGCACAAATCATTTCCCTACCATTACACAGGTTGTGCTTTAGTTCTCTGTTCATTGAATTGAGATAATAATGCTTCCTTTCTCTCACCTTCTGTACATTTCCTCTCAAGTCTATTGTAAATTTCACTGGCCACGTACTGCCTCTTATTACGTACAAATTCACTATCTATTAAAATAAAACCTTGATTTCAGTTGCCACTTCGAACAACTACTACAAAAGTAATACTAACATTCAGACATTTCTGCTGGTATACATGTGGAAGTCATTATTTTCTTTTAAAATACAACATGCTTCAGCTGTGAAGTTTTAAGATGAATGACAGTATAAAACAGGTATTTTAATTCTGTGCTTTGCAGCGTCACATCGTCCTGCAGGCGTCCAACATGAAACGTGGCAGTCTCTCCAAGAATATAATATACTATTTCTAGCAACCAAAAATGCATCGATTAACTCATGCATCTTTAAGCCCTTCAAAATTTTAGAGGCTATGCAAATTATTTCAGAGACCCAAAATTGACAAAAGGGATTTCTGATATATAAATAGCACCAATCCTCCAAAACGAAGGCAGTAGGGCACAAATATTTAACATGTCACCTATTATATTAGGACTGATTTGCTAAATAAATACATGCATGAAGAAACCACAGGCAGAAGCATCCTCTAGCTATTCCAGAGACAAGGAGAAAAAAGAAGTAAATTCAAGCAAAGACTCCTGACTGTGTCTAGAGATGCACAGCACCATTTCAGAGAAACCATGATTTTTAAGGATAGCCTGTTGGAGCTTATTTCCTGCTGCCTTCCCTCCCTGTTTGAAGGGCAATGTTACATTCTAGGATTTCTTAGGATCAGTTGAAGTATTCTCTTGACAGACAGATTTTGACTCTAGACCAACATTAAATATACTGCATGGGTGCTGGCGAACCCCAGATTAGTCCATTCTCTTTAAGAGCTTTATTTGACTGTATTTCAGACGTAGTGTTACACAGAAAGCCAATGGAAAGCTACACACCCACGGTCATAAACTCTGACGTTCTCTTCTTTGCCTTGTACTACTGAAGAAATAAGGAAAGTCTCAGTAAAAGTGATGTGGTCCTAACTTCACCAGTAAGCCTAACTGGAGAAGTCTCTATTTCTGAAAGCATGCCTGTCCTGCCCTATGCTGCTAAGCTACATAAGGAAAACCATTTTCCCCCCCAACCCTTTCCTCTCCTCTCATAACACAGACTTATAATGTCCTTTTTCTTCGCTGCTCACTTTCACCTTTGCCTGGATTCCATCTTTTTAGATACAAAAGGCTCTTCAGCTGCATCCACAGCACTCAGCAGCATTCCAATACTATAGTACAAGAACAGCTGCAGTCAATCGATTCTAATGTTCTCCCATTTTTTAACTGTTTACTAAAGAGAAAATGTTTTCTGTGACTGTTTTACTTAAAGACATAAGGAGGAAGGGCATGCATAGGTTGCAGTGTTTGCTATGACAATGCTGGCTCGTGCCCCGCCATCTCCAAGTGCAGGGTTTCAGATCCACGATTGTTTAAAACTGACCTTGACAGTTCTTTATCCTAAAACATGTAGTCTCACTTAAAAAGTGACCATTTTGGTTGCCAGCAGGCAGAGTTTTGAGAGGACATAAAAGGGTTTGAATTTCAGAACAATTTCTACTTCTTTGCAAGGTAATACTTTTGCCTCTGTATTATTTTTTTTTTGAAATTTAAATTCTTTTTGTTGGAGGTCTACTTCAAATCAGAAGTAGTCTGCACATCCCACATATCCCAGCCTGCCTGGCTGTCCTCTCCCCTAAATGAGAAAACACTCTGTGCCTACCGAGTTTCTAGGAGGTGAAAACAAAAAAGCCCACCAGGTAACCTGTGAATCACCCTTTTCTATTCTAACAAAGGGAAGTGTCCTTCTGCCAAAAATCGGCAGGTAGCCAACAATTACCTGGAGTCCACAGCTCATTTTGTTGGACTGTGGCAGCCCTCCTAAATAAAAGATCAGACTGGCATGAATAGAGGTAGAAAAAGTCTCGCTCAAAAGACACGGAAGAACTTGAGCTTTCAGGTACAAACCCCTCGAAGTATTAGGAAATGGGAAGAACAGTGGCAAAGTAAGTTACTAAACTAATTGGGGGTAAAAAAACCCCAGTTAGTACATGGGGAACGCTATGACCAGAGAATGTTATGGTGTACTGAAGACAGTATTTTCACAGAAGGAAGATAGATAGTGAGAAAGGAACGACCCAAGGCTGAGAACCGACAGCTCATTAGATAGAAACCTGTAAATTGCTATGACAGCAAAGAATGTTATTGTGATTTTACACCCCATTAATGAAGATTTCATTCTGTGAACAACAGAGCTAATTAAATGTCTTTCATGACAACCTCTGAGCCCAGATTTACCGTATTGCACAAAACTGATGCAACCCAGACAGATACGGACTCCCTGGAAGGAGTTCTGGGCAGACAAACAAGTGTTGCCAACTGTATGTGAAGACACGTTTCAAGAAGGCTAATTAGGGGGTTGGAAAAGATGACCTCCAGCTGTCCCTTCAGCCCAAGCCATGCTGCTTTTCTGCGATTCTCCAATTGCTCAGATGGCTCAAAAGGTAAACAGACAGAAAATTTACAGCACAGGCGAGATAGTACATTTTACACACTAGAGAAACTGTACTTCTGAAGAGTGAAACAAACTGGACAGAAATAGCATTTGTATGAGTGAACACAGTAAAGAGAGATGATGCTGTGTGAGTTACGGTAGCCCTGTACAATCTGAGACTTCTGTGAGGTTTGACAGACTGAAAAGCATCAAACTCCAACTTAAAGACTTTTTATTCTTGTTGGAACATTTGGGGGAAAATGCAGCAAGTTTTCTTGGAACCACCCTCACGTAGCACATGGTCAATACTGTTTTGCCAGGACCAAGGGACAGGAAATACACATTTTCTTCACATCTAACCTGAGTTCACCGCTGACTCCTGTAATCACCGTGGTCTGATTACAATGCACATCGTGTTAAGTCAGAAACTTCTATTTCAAGGATTGAAATGAGCACACAGCTGGGAATCACACAGAATTTTCATTGCAAGCTTAATTACTTAGCCGTCTTTCCATATCCTGTCTTTGTCCCTCTACATCAGGCAAAGAAAAGAATTAATCTGCTCAGGCACCACTGTGTGCACTAAAGGGGAAGAAAAAAAATTCCCACCCAGAATCCCAGTTTGTTCCTAGTCCTCCTAGGGAGAGAATATCACCACTTTCTTGCATTATGAAGAAAAGACAGACAAAGCCGGAGATAACTTCATTATCTATTTGGGTATTTGACATAGTTATTAAACATTTATCCTTCAGGGGATACTGCTCAATGTGTTGTCTTGACAATAGTCTGGAACACTAGGGGGCTAGCTGCTCTTCAGAGATATCTTTCCAAATTTTGCATTTAATTTCAGCTACAATTTCTTCCCTGTGAAAACACTGTAACTAATAACATATATTAAAAAGAAAAATCACTAAGTAATAATATACTACGTATACTTAAACATATGTAAATAATTGTGAGAGAGTGTGTGTGTATATATAGACTTGACAGTAAAGCAATAGTCCTCAACTGCCATTTTAGGTGGCTCGTCTGTTGAAAGAAGGTCTTCAGGCAACATGGGTAGAAGCAATGCATGTATCTACAATCCTTGAAGAAGCCCTTGTTTAATGGATAGTACACTGTTTCAAATAGATCTGTTTAGATTTCACTGGACTTGAAAGAAATTTTCATAATCCACTGCGAAACATAAGAAATCCAAATGTAAAGATGATATGATACCAGATGACAATTTTATTTCTAATGCTGGCTGCACTACCATGTCCATATTAAGAAACTAATTTCTCACTCTATTTCCCTCCTGCAATTTTTTGAGATTTAACTGATCGTTCCTCGGCTGTAATTTTGAGCTCCGCTGAACTGTTGTGGATGTTCCATTTAAAAAAGAAAAAAAAAAAAAAAGGAAGAACATGTGTGAACCGAGGTCCTTCTTCTGCAGCCAAATGGTGCAACTGATTGCCTTCTAGCCTTACAAACAGTCCTCAGATGGTGTCTTACTATTTTTCTCGGATAAAGCCAAGTCAAACGCTAAACCTTTTAACCTGATTTAAAAGCCAGCATCGTGGAGAGAAAGACAGACTCTCTGTACATGTATATGCTTCTGTGTATATTTATAGTTATGTATACACCTGTGTGCATGTTAAGACTTGTATTTTAGCTACTCATCCTTCAAATCACATTCTTGGGAGACTCTGATTAAGACCACCAAATCTGGGAGGACAAGTACCATCTAGCCTTATCGCCTATAACTGCTTTACCATCTTGCACAGATGTTTATTTTTTTCTGCTTTTCTTGAAACATGGACTAACACAAGCTTAAGTTTATTGAGATCCTTCAAAGGAAGTAGCTACAAAAATCCAAGCCGCTCAGAAATCACTGCTGATAACGAGTTTTCAGACCTCAACCTGTAACATTAGTTTAGTTATTTGGAAGCAAGATACTCTTACAATCAATTTACACCAAATTGCTCATTAAAAAAATACCATTTCAAATGGATCAGGCTAAAGTACTTAAAAACTAAGTACTAAACCCCAATTTTCCATATACCTATATTAATGTTATTTGGCTTTATCTAAGACTGTTTGAGTCATACCTTACAAAGATAACTATGAAGTATTCCTATGATTATCGGGATAATTTTAAAAGCTATATTTTTTATATGCTTGTAACAGAGCCTTGCTAATTCCAGTAACTGTATCCCCTGTTTCTGCAACATCAGCTATTTATGCCTCTCTGTTAATGAAATGAATCAACTATTCAGTTGAGGACCTTTCCATTACCTCAGATCAAAAGTATTTTGACAAAGCAATGAAACGGCTGCAGGAAGAGAACACTGCATTTCCCTGCTTACAATGTACTGTACAGATTTAGATACTGGAAAGCTATCCAAAGCTCCCACGTTTTTTTTTCTAAGCAGGACAACCTCCGAGTACTAATATACTGAATCCACCTCCCATTGTTTAAAAAAATTGCTGTTGATTTTTAACCCAAGAAAAACACTGGATGAAACAAAAGCAACCTGACAGTATAGGCTAAAATGGAATAATAGTAACAGAAGGAGAGTTTTGCAGAATTATGAGAAACATTTAACTAAGAGACAAGAAAGATTATGTTGGAGCAGCACATCCACTAATTCCTCTGCAGAGCTGGAGTAGTTTCCAAAGGGTAGTTTTGCTTTTTTTCCCCACAAAGTTAATACATTGTTTTTCAAGGTCAACTATTTTTTTTCCTTAAAATACAATACCAAAATGCCTACCTTGTTTATAGTTAATTGCTTCTGGAAGGCTAGCAACATTTTAAACAGAGCTGACACAGGCTGCTCGCTCTCAGCAAAAGGCCTACTACTTTTTACATTTCTTCAACATTATAACTTAATTACTGTTGAAACTCTACATACACAAGCTGCATTTATTAATAAATGTAAATCAAAATGTCTAATGTAAGTTATTGATATGCTGTATTATCTTAGCTTTTCTGTAGAAGTCCTCATAAAAAATAGTTTTTGTTTTGACAGTGTGACTTCCAGGTTTTTATATTGTAGCTCTCAGTGGGACACACTCATGCATACATATGCTCACCTTTAAATACATTTTCTTTAAGCAAATACGATCTCTTTGACAACAATCTAGGCACACGTATATTTTAAATATTATATTTTAAATTGCAATGGTTTTGACAGTTTTCTTGCAGTGAAAAGGCTAAAGATGTTCCAGAAGGAAGATAAAGATACTTAGTATTAAAATATCTCAATTTACAAACGAGGTTCTCCTCTAAGTAAAACTATGAAAATATCTCAGAATTAACCTACTTTGTTGCACACCCTCCGCCACCAGCCACACGCTTGGAAACCACACACATCTACATCTCACAAACCTCTAGGTGTGATCCACAGCTGTGGAGTCAGCGTGGTGCACAGCACATACCACGCAGACCACTGGTGGCAATACACCATCATGCCTATATCCACACCACCATGAAGATGTACGTGTATGAGCGTAGGGACAGCACACACATCCCTGCCAGCTGCCTGTACCTAGAGTTCTTACTCATGAAGACACTAGATATGTCATCCTGAGCATTAAAGTCTTAGATGCCCAACACAGAACACAAACCAAAACGCTGGGATGTTTAACACCATTTTCAAGTCATTAGAGCTTCTATCTGAACGGTCCACGTCCAGGATTAAGCTAGCTAACCGCATCTGTCAAAGATATTGAAGCGTCACCAGTAGAACTTAGTCATTATAGTACCTAGTCATTATAGGAGAATGATTACTGGAAAGACTCTACATCAGTGTTACAGCACTCTCCAAGTACCATGTTGTTACTACAATTTGAATTTCAAATACAGAATGCAAGGAGCGATGGGTCTCTTTGGGACAACTTTTGCTAGTCTTATTGCCTTCAACTCTTGAGTTATTTCTTAGAAAATAGTATTTTCCATTGTTTTGTTTTATAACACATTGACACCCTGCAAATGCATTTCGACAGGCATAATATTCAATGCTATGAATATATTTACATTTACTCTAAATATTTAAAGAGGAAAGGCCTTGATATAATCACATAAGAGTTATTTCTAAGCCGGTTCATTTTTGCATTTTATCCATGTGTTCCACTGGAGCTGAAAGTCAGCAGAGAAATACATCACCAACCCTTTTTGACTGCATCTTCAGGCTCTGTCCATTGGCTTGAAATATCTCAGATGATCCTAACTGATAAAGAAATAATACACCTGGTCTAACAAAAGACCTCTTAATCCTCCTGTTAGTGACTGCAGCACCGCAGTAGTCCCAGGAGGAAGGGAACAGTCTCTGTAGAATCATTGAGTCAGTTTGGTTGGAAGAGACCTTGAAGATCATCGAGTCCAACCATTAACCCAGCATTGCCAGGTCCACCACTAAGCCATGTCCCTTAGCACCACATCTACACACCTTTTAAGTACCTCCAGGGATGGTGACTTAAACGCTTCCCTGGGCAGCCTGTTCCAGTGCCTGACAACCCTTTCGGTGAAGACGTTCTCCTTAATATCCTATCTAAACCTCCCCTAGAGCAATTGGATGCCATTTCCCCTTGTCTCACTGCTTTTTCCTTGGGAGAAGAGACAGACCCTCCCCACCTCACCACAACTTCCTTTCAGGAAGCCTCCTTCTCTCCAGACTAAACAACGTCGGTTCCCTCAGCTGCTCCGTGCAAGACTTGTGCTCCAGACCCTTCACCAGCTTCATTGCCCTTCTCTGGACATGCTCCAGCAACCACCTCTGGGGGAACAGGGGGCAGCCCCTGCCAGCAGCATCTCCCCAAGACACATTCCCTAGTCTCCTGACAACTGCAGGAGCAGCAGGCCCAGCTCTCCTTGCCTTCCCCACACCTTCCCCTTCCTTCCATTTGATACAGTTGAGCTTAATTTTGTCGGCACTTTTCCAGAAAGCCATGCATATCAACTTTGGTCTTCACATTGTGAAGCCTACTCAGAACAGTGGTTCGTTACTTAGATACATCAAAACAAACGCTCAGTACACCAGTTGTCATCTCCTGGACCTATTTTAACTTGTGTTTTATAACTCCAATGCCATGGACTCAAATGGGAGATTAACAACCGGCATTAATGGCAGCACAAATAACAAGGGTTTCATGAAATACAGAAAAATACCTTCTTTATATCCTGCTCTCCAGATTGCATATTTTAATTTACTGGAGGCAAAATTGATCCTTCTCTATCGGACTGTGGAAGAAGTCACGTGGAAGTGTTCTTCATGAGGGGGCAGGCTGAGAGGGGTGGATGGGCGACTTGTCCGCCAGCAACCAAATACCTGGAGTAGATATTTCTAGCTTCTGAAGAAGAACAGAAGAAAAGGTTTGGGGACTTCCCTGTAGTAGCCCACCAAAACCGAGGGTCGATGCTGAGTCTTAGCCAAAGAGCGTTTTCTATCTAGGCTTTCGGGCCTAGCTCTGACTGGTGTAATTTCCTCTCAAATTAAAATTGGTATGAAATAAAAAGTATTCGTGGCCAGGAAAAGTTAGTGCCTGGCTATACCAAAGAATGCTGCTGTAAAAAAGACAGTGCTTTTTCAGCACACTGTTGATACTCTGGTATCTCCTGACTGTTATACAGAAGAATCAAATGCAATGGCTACTTTGATGATCAAAACATTTCTCTGGAATCTCACGCTTGAGCAGGAATATCTATCTAGAAAAAAAAGACTGGCAATCCTCAAGACACTTATTATTCAACATTTAATTTTTTCTCATAGCAATGCACCAGCCTGCCTAATTAACAAACAAGTAAGCAATTCAGTTTCTCCAGTTTAAGATACAGATGTTACCAAGATTTGTTGGGGAACTTCCAGGCATGTTTTATAAGTTCTTTCCCTAACTTGAAAGGCTTTTCATTCTTCTCGCTGTTTGGTATTTCTGTGGGTTGGGCTTGGGGGTTTTGTCTGCTTTTGTTTTGTTTTCTTTTCTATCTATGGACTGCTCACCAACTGACTATATTTATGTTTCTTTCTCTCACTTCTTCTAAATAACTCAAGAAATTTTTTTTTTCCCTGTACTTGAATGAACAGATATTGTTTCTGATAGGTCTGATTCTTTATGACTTAAACTCAGGGGATGCTTCATGATACTATCCTCCTATAATCTCTCACTTTACCATACACCAGTACAGTAACACTGGAGGACATGCTAGCAGTCCCAAAAAATTAAGTATAATCAGCTCTAGTATCTTTAAATAATAATTGCATAGTAACTGACAAGACTGGTAATGCTTCTTATTATTCCAGCTATCCTCTTTGAATCAAGCTCCGCATGCAAATGTGGGGACGGAAACACAATTTAGTTTTCACGACCACCCAGTGCTGCACGTGCATTCTTGCACACTGTCAGAGCTTCCACAGGGAGTTAGTGACCACGTAACGTGTAGCTGTTGGATCCTAAGTCTGTTTGATCTCTGACAAGCGTGCTGTAGCCAAACCATACCTGCAGCATGTCCAAGAGATTTGATACAGACAGTTCACACTTGGCATAGTCAAAATGGGTCCACGTTAAGTTCTGAGCAGGCAACACACAGCGCAGCACGCAGGTGCTCAGCCTCAGTTTTATCTGATGTTCACTATACATTACACATCAAGGTTGCATTCTGGCATTGCCCTATTATATTTGCTCATGAACTAATCAGTAGTTGCAGTAGTTATCGTAGTTACAGTATAGTAGTTAGCCACCTATAGTCACCATCATCCAGAACATACTGAAAATATTTAATGGAAAACACAACACCATCTAGTATTTATGGCTTGCTCTCCAAAAGCCTTGCTATATAATAAGCCTAACTGTTTCAGAAAAATATAGCTACTGGAAATAAGTTTTTAGTCTAACCTACATGGGGTTTGAACATTTCTAAACATATTGTCCCAATACTTGGACTGTTAAAGAGGCAAGCAGGTAAGTCACAGGAGCAATGTTGCAGCAAAAGCAACAAATGAATAACAAACATTTTGACAGCAACAGAACATTAAAAAAAAAAGAGAGCGCACACAACTTCTGATGTTGGATTGTACCCTTCCTTTCATTAACAAGGGTGAACAATATCCTACCTAAATGGGAAGCTGTGTGATACACGACATTCTAACTGCACATATTGGAATAAATGTCAGCAAGATAGTCTGGGCTCACTGGATAGAGAGCCAACAAGGCTGCACACGTAACTAAAATAAAGCATGGTCTAAAAACTATATTATCTTCATTTTAGCTGCACAGTGGTCACTGGATACGGGTTTGGAAAGAAAACTGGAAGGCCCATGTCATTTGACATTAAAGCAGTAATAATCTTTTATTTTTGTCACTGTGTCATGGATTAACACTGGGCCGGCAATCAATCGAATGACAGATGCTCTCTATTGAGCCCTCTCCCCCTCTACAGGGAAAGGAGAGAGAATAAGGGAGAGAGACTTATGGGCTGGAAGATAAACTACACAGCTTTACTGAAACAGTAGTGATCCCCTGGTTCAAACCAGGACACGCTGCCTTATTAGTAAGCAAAAAGATGGATCAATGTGTAAGTTTACCAAGCTACCAGTTGGGCACATTTAATTTTCTGATTTTATTCTCAACCCATTCAATATGTAACGTACCCTATTACCACCGCACAACTCAAGAACAACCTAGCCAAGAAGACCTTAGACAGTAAACTGTAAGAAGCTTTGAGGTATGTTTTCTCACATGGAATAATATTTCCCAATTCCAAGTTGTATCCCATTCTCAGTTATCCGATAGCACGTTACTTCACCCAAGGCACCCAAGCGTCTACCAATTTTTGCACCGAAACTCTGGAAATACTGAGTTTCCCAGCCATATAATAGAGATAAAAGATATGCAAAGTCTTGTGAGAACTTGATGTAGCTTAAGAAACTATATCAAGGAAAAATGAACCCTCGAAAAATCTGCTTTTACATTTGCTTATAAAAAAAAAAGTAAAATCGCTTCATAGTTATTTAATACATCTATTATATTTATGGCACTTGAAGTTAATGTTCCAAAAAATAAATTGGTACTTCCCCCTGAAAGTGATTAGTATTGTTCCTGACATTTTATGTGAGAAGAATTAGTCTAAGAACACCAGAAAGCTATTAAAGTTGTTCTTTAAACATCCAGTCTAAGATATTTGGGCTTTCACAGGAAGGCATACGGATCTCCCCTGAGGTTCCCAGAAGCTGTACAGGGAGGACTATAGGTTGATCAAGAACGTTTCAGTCACTGAAATACAGACTAATGCACTCCCTAAGAAACACTTCTTCAATCTTCAAGAAGATACAAGACTGTCCACATGGGTGCAATTGTTCCTGAGTTCTAGCCATTATGACCTTACCTCATGCATTTCTGGTTTAGGGATCATGTACATAAATAGTTGTTCCTCTGGACTGAACAGCCCCTACAGTTCTCACCTTTGCTGTTATTTTCTCTTTCCATCAATATCCTAAAAGCATACAACAATTTTCCTTAAAGATAATTTCAGTTAAACATATGTTCCCTTTACGTGTAAGATAATATTTCTTAATTTTTTTACTATTTAGGAGACATTTGCCTTAATGTACTTTTTCCTGATATTCTACTTTAATATCCTGCACCCTTCAATGTATTTTCATCCATGCACTACAAGATATGCATCATTTCCATAGTCCTACAACAATTCCGGAGGGGGGGACCCAACCAACAAAACCAAGAACCAAACATCACCCTAAACAAAACCCCCTTAAAGCCCTTATGAAGTAGTCTGAATTTTCCTGTTACATACAATAAACTTTATCAGTGATTAAGGAATGTCAATACAGCAGGACAAATTAAAGACAAAACAGGAAATGGTACCTTAAAACTTCAAGGCAGTCAATTTTAATGCTTTGAGCTTCAAGTAAGTCATTTACACTTCCTGACCTCTAAAACTCTTGGTCTTTCACACACCACAATACCTTATTTGGTTTATCATTCCTGCACCTAAATCTCTGACTATATCACCAGCAGTCAGAGACACAACACCAGTCCTCTCCCCCACCACCCCTTCAAAGTCATTAGTGGTTTGCCTCAGTTTAATTATTGCTCGCATAGTTTATCAAATCTCAAAGACTTGATTGTCGGGGAACACAGGCATGGAGCAGACAATGAGCTATCAAGTTGCATTCCCAAAACCAGCCCTGCAACTACTCGTTGACAAAGGCTGAGCAACAAATCTGCCTAACAGCCAAGTCTGTCATTAACAGCTTTCCAAGAGTAAAATGACTGTTTGCGCTTGCTTCTACTAGCATGAGTTTGGGAAGTGTAGGTGGAATCTACTTGACTGCTAAGAAGGTAATCCCATCCAGAAGCCAACGCTTCAATCCTACCCGTGCTCTGCCAGAAGTTTAATTCAGCAAGTCCAGCCATATCCTACACCATTTTATAGCAGGAATGGCTCAGTGCCAGTCCATTACCCTTGGGACAGCAAAATGCCAATTTGCTCATAGTTGAAGAGCCTTGAACTGAATCAATATAACTTATGCTGATCGGTATAATTTATTAATTACTCAGGAATATGTGATTTTGTGAGTTGGCAGTGGGAAGGAACCCAGGGGTGCAATTCATATTCAATAGCTGGCCTTGTCTTCTGTGTCACACAAAAGCAATCCTACCCAGACTACTTGAGTGCACATCTCAGTGCTTGTGAGTAGAGGGATAGAAGAGGGTGTAGACTCAACTTGCTTAGGAAGTTAAATCAAAGACACCCTCTAGGCAGTCTCTAGGAGAAATTTATTGTTTTAACTATGGCCTATGGAACACACCACTAGAGAACACCATGCCACTCTTGCCTTTCCCGAACTCCACCATCTTAAAAACTTTTCCCTTATGTTTTCTTCCCCCCCCCCCACTTCATGGCTAAAAACAGAGTGGCTGCTGGTGAGCAGGCATCTGTCTACAGGCATATTACAATAGCAATAAATAGGTCTGTAAAAATAAATACAGACCATAGGTCTGTAACTACATTCAAGGTCTTCAAGGCCTGGTGCTATGTAAGGCATATTCCTTAATATTAGCCAAGGTTTTAGAAGCAAAGTATCAAGTCCAGACATGCAGGTTTAGTGTCCAAATACACCAAATGCTTTACAGCCCTTGTTATCCTCAGAACATCACGACTGCACATACCTGCATAGGTGCTCTATTTTTTTACTTCTACTGTACTTATATTTAACTGCTTTTATCTAAAAATCTCTATAAGGAGAGTCACCTCAGGAACTAGAGCCATTAGCTACCCAGTCTTTCATTGCAAAGAAAGTCTAAGTCAACACTAGTCTTCTATAGAAATAGAAGTAATGATCTTTAACATCCCTGCAGATTTAACCAGTTTTATTGTATTTCTGGACCAAACTGTTTTGTCATAGTAGTGACAGTTTGGGGAATACGCCAGTGTCTGAGTTTAAGTTTCATCTGGTTCTGTAAACACTAGTTGTAAATATAGCTGTCATCCTGTTATACATCATGGCATAACAAGCAGTTAAAGCCTCAAAAAAAGCTATGTCTCAAAAACACAACAAAGCAAGCAAAGGACCACCAATACAGCTCCTGACAAGGGGACTTACTTTCATGTGGGATCTTTGTACCAACTTTGTTTATACAGTAACCCATTCAAGCACAGTGATTTGAGCAAAATGATTGGGTAGGACAGCATTTCTTTTCTCTGAGGGAAAGCCAGTCTTGCATTGTAAGAGATGGCTGTAAGGCAAAAACCTCCCTGCAAGATGCATTACTACTGTCCTGCCACCTCCTTCGGAGCTAACAACAAACATCCGACACCATCCTGGCACTCAAGTTTGACAACAGATGCGAGTTAGCATCTGGAAACCTTTACAGCAGCTTAGTTTCCAAGCAAAAAGCCACAGAGTGTGTGATAGCACAGCCTGGGCATTTAAAAAAACTCTCTCTGAAGACTCTGCCCCCTCCCTAAGAAAAGCAGCACATACCCCACTCATTCAGAAGTGGGGGAATTGTTGCCTCCTGACATTTTATACTCAACCAGGTCTCTGAAGAGAAACCTCATATACCTTCCTCCTGAATGAAATTCATTTAAGCGAGTGGTAAATTGAACCTGCATTTGCTAGGCTTAAAAATGCTTCAGGAGGGAAAACATTGTGTAAGGTATCAGATCTTTTGATTTTGCCCATACACACCAAGTATTTTGAACTCTTAAGCCACTAAACCCTTTCCATAGTTACACATTATTTAACTGCACAATCTGAATTCACTACAAAATTCCAGACAATACATATTTCATCCAAGAAAGAGAGCTGTGTTACTGCACTTGCTGAATTGCCACCAAATAACTGTCACCAAGTAAGCGTGCTGAACACCAAGCAGAGATTTAAAGTCTAAGCGCTTTGGTAGAGGCAAGGCATGTTTGTGTTGGTTACTGTTGAGGAAAGCCACAGTATATTAAATGATCCCACTGCTCTATTCTTTAAAGTATATATGCACTGACCTCACAGATGGAGCTTCTGATCCAGGTAAGCACGGCAGGGATGATGACAGCAAGAAGAACCATCGACAATCCAGTGATCCTCAAAAGAAGACAGAGATACAAGTCAGGCCCAAAATCAGTCCAAGAAGTCCAAACAGGAAGTCAGGAACAGACTGAAATCAGAGACGCTTCCAGCAGTTTTGAACCTTCAGGCTGGAGCTTAAATGAGCTTAAAAGCAGCCACAGGTGTGGGCTGAGGGCCAGGTGAAGGTGGTCAGGACAAGGACAGCCTAGTGCTGCCCTGAGAGCTGACAACCAATCACCTCTGCTTTTCTTTAATTCTCTTTCAACCCTGCTGATTCTTTCCTTTTTTTAACACCTGGCTTTGGCCAGCAACAGACACCCAGGTTACATGGGACTGCTGGTCTTGCCATGTGTGGTTCTCCTAAAATGGTTCGGGTTTGTGGGGTTTTTTGTTTTGGTTTTTGTGTGTTTTATGTTGTTTGTTTGTTGGGGGGTTTTTTGTTTTCTTTTGGGGGGGGATGTTGTTGTGGTTTGTTTTTCTTACAGCTCTGTGTATCGTTTGCATTTGTTGCGTTTCAATCCAAGCACAGAAGGAAATGTGTAAGTGCACTCTGGGCTCACCCTCCACTTGCCCCTACGGGTGGCTGCTTCTTAAATTGCCACTAACAGAGACTCTCAGCCTCCCTCCACACAGGGCAATCATTTGCAATAATGTGTAAGTGGGACTTTGGCCCCACTTCTATGACTACAGCTCTACTGCTAATGCCCTTGAAAGCAAAACTTGACCAAAAATACTGGAGCAAATGTCTTTCAATTCAGACTCCAGAGTGACATCTGAATTTCAAAGCCACTCTCTGTCAAGTAATTTGCATTGCTGTGCAAGCTGGTGTCCCAAAACAGCTTGAAAGTTCTCTTTTTGAAGCTCAATTAGGACTCTACAAAAAGGAAGGGTAGCAAGATACTCATCTGTAGAAACCAGAGAGATAAAATGGAATTATATTGCATGTAATGAAACAAATAACTTTGATATTTTGCCTGACACAAAAGATCATACCTCTGCCAGACATGTGGGAATTACTATTAAAGAAAGGTTTTTACATATGCATGTACATTCCCCTAGAGAAAAAAACCAATAAACTACCATACAAAGAATTAACTCATTATATTCCTTCTGTTCCACATCAAGTTAGTCTAAACAGGAAAACGATGAATTTGATCCTTTTCCTTAATAAATAATAGAGAGAAAGCAACTTCATACCTCATCAAAAGAACAGAAGGTTTTTACAAGGACTCCTTTTCAATGTTCATTTTAAAAGTCTCATTTTAGGCAGACATGATTTCAGAAGACAGAAGAAGATGTATCATTTCCTTTTGTTGTTATACATGAATACATTCCCCAGCCTGTCAAACATCTAAAGTGGAAGCTGAGATTCTTAAAACCATACAAGGCTTACTTATTTTAAGAAATCTTATAGATCTGTTTTTTTTTTTTTTTTAAGATACAAAGATTGTGAAAACAGACATCAGAGAAAAGCATCAGCCAATTTTCCAAATGAAATAGCCACAAACCATGTGAGCAAAGGGATGAAACGGTATCAAACTTCATATGGTAATGTTGAAATTCTCATGTTCTTTAAAGATTACAAAATTGGAGACACCTTTCAGACCACACTTTGGCCTACAGCCTTTGAAGAAAGGAAAATACTTCCAGCAAACATAGCCAAATAGTAATAGTGATGTTATAGGTCTTTTAAATTTGTGTTTTTCAGCATATATTTTGTTCCAGAATTACTTCATTTAAATATTCAGCTTTAATAACATGCCTATACCTGCTGCAGCAAACTGCAGATCACATTCTCTACTTACTAGGGAAGTCCAACAGGAAGGGAAGTGCCTTGTTAATCTAAGGAAGGGTTTCTTTTGTGTACCTGCACAACAGTGTGAGTTAAACACTAGAATGAATCATCAATTAAAACAGAGTCTTGCCAAGCATTGGCATGGGTCAACTAAAAAACTGACTTTCAATCCCTTAAAACTATATAAAGCATGCAATCCGATCATTTTTGTGAATTATTTTATCTCTCACGAAGAAACTATTACATTGTCAAACATGTTATGCATTTGTATGATGACTTGATGCTTTTTCAAACAGTCTCTATTCACCAGTAACATCTACCTTCCAGGGGTTTTTATATGCTATTGCACATTCTGTAAGTACTGCACACATTTCTAAAAGCTGCATGTGTGCTTTAGATCAGGCTACAGCCATTACTACTTAGATTCTGTTTCATTAAGCACCCCGCATACAAGAACTAAAATTTAAAATTAAAAAATAAGTGAAACAGGAGCTACCAAAGCAAATCTTGATGTATGTCTGGGTGTGCACCCCCTGCACATTATTGGTGTCTAGAAAATGTATGTCTTGATACATTGCCTGTGTAGGTTCTGGCCATAGCATTGCATGCCAGGAAGCAGTGTGGTTTGCTCTACGTTTCAAAAGTAACATTCGCTTACAGATGGTGTCTTACCAGTTTCAAAAGACAAGTGTTATAGCAAAGATTTCTGTAACTAATCAGTGTTACCAAGACAGCCTCAAAGGCAATAACACAAGCCACAAATCCAGCCTTGCTGTACATTGTCCTTAAGACATCGGAATAAAGCACTTAACTTGTATTGGTTCTGAAGCAGCTAGAAAGTTTGGGATGGTATTTTCCTCATCTGTTGATCAGCTAAGACAAACTAGCTGATTTTCTGAGTGCTCCTACTCTATTTCCACAGAAAACGGAAAACAGTATGTTTGATTCATCGCTGCAATTTTCGAGGGAATAGATGGTTAAATCATTACTTCACAAGTGCAAAAAACAGTTTTAGGAAGCCACTCCAACAGCGTTTTGGGCTACGCTTGGTGTGGTCTGTTATCACTAAAGCCACGTAAGGAAGGCTTTTTGTTTGCTTCAACTATTGAATTAAAAATAGAACTGCTTTAGAGGAGAGAGAGAGCTGAACCACTGCAGCTTTCTTTTCTCTGATGAAATAATAACGAATTTTGTTCAGCTCAATCAGTGGGATCTATTGCAAAGCTCTTGGCTTTCAGACGCATGGCAGAAAAGCAGCGAAGGGAAGCCAGAGGATTTTACCCTTGCCTTGAGCTCCCCAGAGAGATTGTGGAGTCTCCTTCTCTGGAAACTTTCAAGACCTATCTGGATGCCTTTCTGAGTGATCTGCCCTAGTTTTTGGTCCTGCTCTGGCAGGGGGGTTGGACTCGACGATCTTCGGAGGTCCCTTCCAACCCCTAAAATTCTGTGATTCTGTGATTGATTCTGTGAGCTCTGCTTCCCCACTAGACTGCACAGGATACTCCTGCAATTGGATATCCTGCTTTGTACCTGTCACATAAAGAGACAGAGAATAAGGGAGTGAGACCAACTCTCCAGTATGATACCTAGTACAACTTAAATGGCTTTATTGATGACTCGCTCTGTAACTTCCAGAGGGACTGAGCTGAAGCTGACTGGCTGGAAGTTTTCCAAACCCTCCTTTCCTTCCCTTTCTGAAGACAGGTGTAATGTTTGGTTTCTTCAGTCACTGAGAAACACCTGCAATTACAGTGACTTTTACCATGCTGGAGAGCAGCTTCACAAGGACATCTCTGGCCTGCAACAGTTTCAGAGACATCCCGTCTCTTCTCCTGGGCTTATGCAGGCACAGCTCACTGAAAGAGTAATGGCAGTAAATTATGTTGCCAATTGTGGTTATTTTATAGTAGGAACCACATACAGTGTTTCTCACTGCCTGAAAAAGGGTTGTCATCTGAACCATGAGCTTCTGGAACTTTTCCAACAGGCACAGAAATGGAATATAACTTTTTTTACTATTATTATTAGTTAAATTGCAGCATTTAAAAGGTCTCGGGGTTTTAAAGACATTTCTAAAGATTAAACCAAAGTATCATAGAATCACAGAACGGTTTGGGTTGGAAGTTCCAACGCCCTGCATGGGCTGGGACACCATGCACTAGACCAGGTTGCTCCAAGCCCCATCCAACCTGGCCTTAAACGCTTCCAGGAGTGGGAAAGACACAGCTTCTCCGGGCAACCTGGGCCGTTGTCTCCCAACCTTCATAGTGAAGAATTTCCTCCTAATATCTAAGATAAATCTCCCCTCTTCCAGTTTAAAGCCATTACCCCTTGTCCTCTCACTACATGTCCTTGTAAAAAGCCCCTCCCCATCTTTCCTGTAGGCCCCCTTCAAGCACTGGAAGGCCACTATAAGGTCTCCCTGAAGCCTTCTACATGCTGAACAACCCCAACTCTCTGAGCCTGTCTTCATAAGAGAGGTGCTCCAGCCCTCTGATCACCCTTGTGGCCCTTCTCTGGACTCGCTCCAAGAGCTCCATGTCCTTCTTATGTTGGGGGCTCCAGAATTGGACACAGTACTCTGGGGGGGGCGGTCTCACAAGAGCTGAGCAGAGGGGAGAATCCCCTCCCTTGACCTGCTGGCCACGCTTCTTTTGATGCAGCCCAGAACGTGGTTGGCTTTCTGGGCTGCAAGTGTACATTGCTGGCTCATGTTGAGCTTCTAGTCAACCGTCACCCCCAAGTCCTTTTCCTCAGGGCTGTTTTCGATCCAACCTCCACCCAACCTGCCTTTGTGTTTGGGATTGCCCTGATCCAGGTGCCGGACCTCACACTTGGCCTTGTTGAACTTCATGCGGTTTGCATGAGCCCACTTCTCAAGCCTGTCAAGGTCCCTCTGGATGGCATCCCTTCCACATGCTTGGTGTCATCAGCAAATGTGCTGAGGGTGCACTCAATGCCACTGTCCCTGTCACTGACAAAGATGTTAAACAGCACCGGTGCAAGTACCAACCCTTGGGGAACGCCACTCATGACTGGTCTCCATTTTGACGTTGAGCCGTTGACCACAAGTCTTTGAGTGTGACTATCCCGCCAGTTTCTTTTCCACTGAGGGGTCCATCCACTGAATTAATATCTTTCCAGTTTAGATACCAGAATGTCACGTGGGACAGTGTCAAAAGCTTTCCACAAGTCCAGCTAGACGATGTCAGTTGCTCCTCCTTTGTCCACTGACACAGTGACCCTGTCGTAAAAGGCCACCGAATTTGTCAGGCAGGATTTGCCCTTGGTGAAGCCACATTGGCTGTCATCAACCACCTCTTTATTTTGCATGTGTCTTAGGCGGAGCCTTTAGGAGGATCTGCTTCATGATCTTGCCAGGCATAGACTGACTGGCCTGTAATTCCCCAGGTCTTCCTTTCTTCCCTTTCTGAAAATGGACATTGTTTCCCCTTTTCCAGTCAGTGGGAACTTCACCAGACTGCCATGACTTCTCAGATATGATGGACAGAGGCTTTGCAAAGTAATGTAATAAACATTCACTTTGATATCTCTATGCGGTGTTTTATTACAGATGATAAAATTAAGACATGGGAATGCTTTTTACATCAGGGCCTGATGTAACATGTTGTGCATTATAGATTTCCATATCCCACATAGGTATTAACATCCACTGCAATCACTTCTGATTATGGAATCTCATTCCTGAGACTCTGAATCATCAGGTAAAAATGAGTTAGAAAACTATTGCTGCTTTAGTAGATACAATCGACAAGAGGGTGGAGGGCAGAGGAAGAAACTTCTACTTGTCAGAAGTAACATCTTCCTTCATAACTGCTGAGATTAATTTGGGGGAAAAAGACATTGTTTACTGAGTGAAATCATCAGCAATTTATGTGTAGCTATGGCAACTTTCACAAAGTATGAAAAGGAAAAATGGATAAAGCAGAAAAATAAAATTGCAGGGAGGTTTGGAACAAATAAAATCGAAATTTTCCAAAATCAAGAGCATTTCCATTTAACGACGATCCTCTCAAAAGGAAATTAAAACTCTCCCAACATCCTGTTTATTTAGCCTACAGTCCTTTTTTATAACTGGAAACCTGTCAAGGAAATATGAGTCCATGAGCAAGACAGAAAGAAGAGCTTTAACAAGAGATTCTTAACTGCTTACAAAATGAGGCTTTTGCTTCAGATTTAATCCTATAATCGCAGACAGTATGCAGACAGAAAATGTTACAGTGTTTACTTGTAGTTGAATTGACTGAGAAAAGTGTTACTGTTAGGCACTTGCCTTATCTTAAGAAGCATTAAATCTTCTGGATGCGATGAAATCTGTTCCAAAGTGTTTATCAAATACTGTGAAAATTGGCAAGATTAGTAACATGGCAATGTCATCATTTGTCTAGTCAAGGGCAAAAGGTTCTTGGAAATAGGAGAAGCAGAGAATATTTACTTCAAAAAGTAACCTCAGAAAACTTTGACATATTACGCTGGAAGAGTCTGGAGCCCTTCCTACACAGCAACTCTTGAATACACTATCAAAAAATTTGCATGGCTTTCAGGGCCCTTCGGCCAAAGTCCCAGATGGTGCAGTCATTCCCCAGGGCCTATGCTTTGGAACTGCTGCCCTAATCATGAGCTCAGTCTCACACCGTGGTGAATGCCAGCTAGAGGAGGAGAAAATGCCTGCTCACCTGAATCCCTGGCTGACGTGGAGGGCAGGGACAGAGCGTGCTCCTCCAGCACAAGTAGCAGATGGGCATGGGAAGAGGTGAAAGTCCCTCTGTCACCAGCAGAGACACACAAGCGGCGCTCAGTCACTATGGACAACTTGGGTGGGTTCTTCACGTGCATCATTATACGTTGTAAATGAGTGAGAGAGACTTGATAATCCAACCTCCCCACTACCACCACTAGGTGTTCTCTTGCTTTCTGACCTCACTCAGTATGCTGCATGGAGACTGCTACTTGCTGCAGCTTACCATCCCATGCTATAGCAGCATGCTGCGTCTAGGTATGGGTAGATTGTTTGGGAGTTTGTGCTGGAAACCTACTCTGCACTTCCTAACTCTGAAGCAATTTAGTCAAAACCTACTCTGCACTTCCTAACTCTGAAGCAATTTAGTCAAAACCTACTCTGCACTTCCTAACTCTGAAGCCATTTAGTCAAAACTTAAGTTAAAAAAAAAAAAAAAAAAATTGCTTTTTTCCTACTTGTTTAGGAGTCAGTGGTGGCAGTATTCAGACAAAAACATGTTAAAAATCAGGGATCTAACAAAAGAAGAAAATTATGAAAGCATATGAGAAAGGCAGAGGTGTTTAAAGAAAACAAGAGTAAAATAGTTACATGTAAGAAGTAACTAAGCTCGTCAAGGAAAAAGGCCAGATAACAACAGACCTTTGATAGGAAGACGGAATATACTACTTGTTTTGAAATAAGGAAGGATTGAGCAGGAACAGTGTGTAAAATACAGAGATCTCATTTGTCTTTAATGTAAAAAAAAAAAAAGGCACTTGAAAAATGAAACACTGTTTTCTGACAAAGGGAAAATTCATGTCCAATGTTACCTACTACATCTCAGACTGGGGCCAGTTAAAAGTGTGTCGCATGTCTCACAAAGATGGAAATCTGTGATGTTGGGCATTACCTTAAAAGCTTATGCTTTTTGTTGGATACTTCACAGTCTCATTCCTTCCAAACATCATGGGCTTGTAGAAAAATGAGTTGAAAGAATTCAATAAAATTTTACTTCTTAATAGCAGCTGCAGAGGCAATTATTTCATTAAACAGAGGCCTCTGGGGCTGCTCAAGGCACAAGGCTGGTTTCACTTTGAAAGTACACTGCTGCTCCTCATCCTGCCAGCTCCACTGAGAGGAAGAACTGTACCCCTCTGCCCATTCATGCTCCTTACAGATTGCTCCTGAGAGCAACACGCCATGTCATGCTGCATGGGATTGATGGGGAGCAGACAAAGTAAGATCTGAGCAATGTCACCATGGCTCACTGCCACCTGGCCTAACAACGGATGGCCCAGCTCTGTCATCTCCCAGTACGGCACAGTGCATCAGCATTTGTAAGATGTGCAATTGATTGGACTTTGGAGAAATACAGTTGTGAAGCAGACTGGTAAACTGGTTTTAATCTAATCAGACAGCCTGGCTGTAATCTGATGTAGTGGCACCCATGGATAACCTTGCCGGATAATATTCTGTGATGTGGAATGCACGTGGAGTCAGTAACAAACAGGAAGGCCAAATCTGGAGATTTATCACTATCTTTCAAAACACAGAGATATTGGCTGTATTCACCATTGGTAATTTGGCATGTACAATCTGCATACAGGAGGTAGGAAAGGTGTGCTGGTTTGAATCTGTAGGGATTGAATGATATATAAAATCACTCCCTGACACAAAGTATAACAGCGCTGATGCAATAACTACACTTCTGGCCAAAAGTGATATCTGTGCTGCTGCTTAATTTAGGTACAACATTACTGGATTTTTATTTTTTTTTTTCCTGAAAAGCTTTTAAGAAAAACTGAAAAAGTTAATCCAGATGAAAAAAATATTATATTGAAAATGAAAAAGTGAAATACTTCTGTCGTTAAATGTGAAAACAGAAGTAAAATCCACAGCATGTGATTAAAATCCCTTACAGCTGCAGTGTCTTCTGACTACGCAGATCTCTTCACTTCTGTGGCTCAGTTGTGGTTTTTTAGAGGGTGCTGTGTCCATATTCAATATTCATGTAATTAGGTCTTTTGACTGACTTCTCCCATCCTGGAATTGAATAAGCCATTTTATGTCATAAATTTCATCTGATTCAGTGGGTGGTGAAAAGGCAGCAATTTTTTCTATTTATCTAGAAAGCTCAGGAGATGGCTCTCCTAAAGACAGCTGGATTGTTCCACGTTGTATTTTAAGTGTGGTCCCCACTGCACTGCATCTTGGCAGGTACAAGGTCCCCTAAAAGCTGTTTCATTTGCCTCTGCTCCTTTACTTCGACATGTGAGTATCAACAAATGTCAGCAAACTAAGGATGTTTGTGACACCACTGCAGTCACACAGAATGAGGGCTCCTAATAAAAACTAGAGCGTGTGTTGAGACACACAGTCTGCTCTTTTCAAGCTATTGCTGCTTGGCACCCATGTGTGAACTACTCCAACCAACCCATGAGCAGGAATGTGCCATCCAAACAGATGGCTGCAACTGCAGGCAGCCAAGAGACCACGTTTTCTTTCATGACATGTGGGTGGTGACAGCATTTCCAGCCATAAAGCCAAATGGCTGTCAGTTCTGAGCTTCTTGTCTAAAGGGGGTATGTCAGCATTAATCTACCTCTGAGACAGATTACCCCTCACAATAGAAAATCCTCCCCATATTTATAATCGGTTTACTCTTAACACTTGCAGATCTTTTCTTTCCTGGATGCCTTCAGCTATAGCTCACCTCTGAGGTAGAGGGATCTCAAGAATGAAAGACTAATTTGCACAGGATTTGATGTTTAGTCCAATATATAGGGCTAATCACAAGCTAGCACCGAGGCAGGGGTATTGAAGAAGTTTCTGGGTCTATGTATGTTTACACACAAAATAAATTACAGGCACGTACTTGTCCTCAGTTTACAAGGGAATGATTTCTCGTGTGGTGTACCACTGTTACATGCTCTCAATGTTGTGTAAGGTGCTTATGATTCCTCATTCCCAACCAGGTCACAGTAGAATTGCTCCACTAGTTTTTAAAGGACGATGGTGCTATATAAGAGCACATGACCTGTCAGGATTTAGTGACCAACTGTCAAAATCAGCCAGGTAAGGCTTAGGAAATAGCCAGTCTACACAGAATATATGGAAGCTTTCAAACAATCCTTAATTAAATAGAGTGGTGAACCAAGTTTTAAAAAGCTGATCTCAGCTAAATCCACATATCAATAGCTGCTCTGGCATTGCCCAATACAAATAACAGCATTAAGAAAATTAAAGAATGCATGGAGGGAACAACAGAGGACTATGCCTAGTCTGCCTGGGTACGTAAATACAGCTAGATGGTGTTTGCAGTAAATCAGAGCCAGAATCAGCTTTAATTTGCACTTACCTTCTCTATTAGCTCACAATCAGCCTTGAAATAACCTTTGTTTATGCATTACGGCCTGCAGTACAGTAAATTGCCACAGCCATCTGCATCCCAGACCTCAGATGAACCCTTTTCAAGGCATGGTCCTTCCAGAGAAGTATCAGTTTCAGTATTAACTACAAAAACGTGCACGAAAACTCTCAGTGCAGTCATTTCCATGACACGAGCTTTCTTTGGATTGCAAGCCAATGGCAGCCCACGACAAAGCATGATATCAAGCTATCTTAAGATAGACTAAATAAAGATGAAGATAAAAATCTATACATCGCACCCTAATTTTCTTTTCAACAAAGACATTGATTTCAGAAGGCCTAAAATGCTTTTAGCCCTGTTGCCCACGCGGCTTCCTTCATCCACACATTATAGAAATATTTGTCATTTGATTAGGGGTCAGGAAGAGACTGCAACCTTCATGTTGCTTTTCTTCCTCAGCTCCATCCCCTGTTAGGGGAGCTTTTCGTACTTCTTGAGGATGATTAAAGGCTGAGATACTTCAGCTCAAGGCACTGTTGAAGCATGGAGACGGTGCTTTGGTGCGTTCCTTCGTTCCCAGGTGAGCTCACAGATACACAAATAATTCCTGTACCTTCCTCTACTCAAAACTGGGGTTATCCTTCTGTTTATTTGCCATGTTATCACAGTACTTAAAAAGCTTTCCAAGTGTATTTACAGAGAAGACAATCATTAATAAGAGGTCTCCTGGGCTCTCCTTTGGAAAAAAAAAAAATCACTCAAGAACCCAGCAGATGTTTCTGCCTGTCAGAAGGCCAAGGACTTCATGGACACATTTCCTAATCTCCAAGAGCCCACCCAGGAGCCAGGCTTTGGGCAGACAAACCCCTAACCTGCCCAAAGGCACCACAGTTTAAAGTACCACATTGGCCTCATAAGCTTGCCATGGACATTGGTATTTTCTCCTGCAAATCTTGGAAGTGATGCACTTTTAACATGAAAAAAGGAGTATCTCTCTCAGATTGTCAGCAGCCATGCAAGAGGTACTCATTTGGAATTCTCCAGTAATTGTTAAGGGCCCCTTGAGAAGAACAAATAAGCCCTGCCATGTTTCCTAATCTTGCCACACGAGTTATACAGAGAAATGTTCACTCCTAATGATGACACAAAAGCTGCTGTAAGCTTTTCTTCTGCAACGCTGCTGCTTATATCAGCTAGTATTCAGTTATTCCATCCTAACAGGGATGAATCATTTTTGTGCTTTTCATTCTTCCTCCCAGAGGGCAACAGATGTAATAACTTATTCCCTGTCTGACACATTAAGGCTTGAAAAATTAATGCAGTGCTGCTGAGATTTCCACTTTCTACTTTACTTAGAGTGCCAAAGCTTTGAATTTCAGTGAAAAAAAAAATTAAGTAATAACAAGCTTATTTTAAGTTTGTTAATGTACTTGTCTGTTTTAATGCCTTTCTGAGGTTTCCACAAAATAAGAATTCCAGTGACTAATCTTCCTGATTTTTTTTTGCTTCTAAGCTATTGCTCTACTGTCTAATTGAGACCTCTCACATTTCACAATTATGACATGCCAACTAACATTTAAACGCTATTATCAACTATATTATGTTAAAAAATAACCAATTACGAATACCAAATTAATGTAGATATGCTTACTTGCAATGTTTTATTTATCAGGCCGCTCACAAAAATTAGTCAGTCACATGACTCCTGTCACATATTGCTCTGTACATGTAGCTCATGCTTTAGACCCAGGCCTATCCATTCCTTCAAAAATATTGTCCAGCTACGTGAATTTTGTAAAAGAGAGCAGTAGTTCAAGCCAAATTTCACCTCTGCTTTATTGCTTTTGCTCAAATTGTCCCTCTGGAAGCAGCAAGAAAAGCAAATATTGCAGTTCCTGTGTGAAGCTTGCCTGGGGTTTCGATAACCCTGACACAACAACACTTGCAGCATAAAATCAGAGCCCATCTGGTTGTGGATTCCTTCACAGAGGGTCCAAAGGATGTCACAGGGAAAAAGGCATTGTGCATTGCTTTGGAGAAGTACAGGGGATGGATTTAAGTAAGTAAATGGGGTTTCCTCTAAATTAGCAAGTATCTGTTTACTCATGTTGTACACCTTCAACAGGCACATCTACAAACTGGCTACCTTTGCAATTAATGAACACACCTATATCAGGTGATTATAGTGAAAGAAAAAGGCAAAGAGTAGTAGAGGATGAGTTGAAGAACACTGAGAACAAAATCAGAGCTGAGAACTACTTCTCCTCCAAAAAGAATGCAGAAGTTTTTTCTGCCCTTTCCCAGATGTTAACAGAAAAAGCAATTAAACAAACCCTTGATTGAGACTTATTCTGTGCAGAAGGCAGTTCTTAGTGTTAGAATTCTTACCCAAAAGGACAGGGTGGAAAGCCTCTAATTACATATACAGGTTCAAAATGAATTAGCAATTACAGGAAAAGAAAGTCCCAGGCAATTTTCCCTAGTACTGTAGAGCATTTGTTAATGCTACTGCTTTGTGTGTTCCAAGTCTGCAAGCACAGACACTGGCATGAACTACACATCAGGCTGCTCTTTCCCTCCTACATAGAGCCACTCAGCTCTCTTTCCCTCCTTGGATAGAAATCATCAAGCAATTTCTCCTTTGTCCTCCAGGCTGCTGGCTGGGCCCCAGAGAGCGCTGAGCCTTAAAGAGCACAGACTTCATATTTCCAGTCTCTGGCAACACTTGTTCCTTTGCTCCACAGAGAGGGATCTCTGTTTCCCTGAAAGGTGGCTTTGCTGATTCAGGCTTCCTCATCTCAGCAGATTTCAGTTCAGAGTTTGATCTGTCAGCATCAAATACATCCTTCTGTTCAGAGCATGCCTCAGCGATCAGACAATAAGCAGCAGAAAAGTTTCAAATGAGGCTAGTGGTTCCCCAGGAGACCAAAGGCAATTAATAACATGTTTTTCTGCAAGGAGCAAAGCTAATGAAGCCTGATTCCCTACACATCTGAGACATTCATCTTCTATCCTCTCTGTAAACTCTTAACCCAGTTACTACTGTAAAAATGAGCTCCTCTGCCTCATGCCTCTTGTCTCACCTGCCAATCTCCCCTTACCCAATTCCTTCTCTTACTGCAACAAACAGTCTTCTTGTTTTAACAGTCATCTTTGACAAACATGATCCACTTTCCTCTTGTTCTTACCAGGACCTCCACAGGGTCCTCATCTTCCTCTGCACACTTATTTTGTCCATCACTGGCAAGATGATACAAACCGTGACTAGCCCAGAGCCACACGGGTACTCATCAGCCATCAAAATGCTGCCAGGCAGAATGAGTAATGTTTGCACCTTCAGCAAAAAGCGTACTAAAGCACACACTAAACTAGCAATTTTAATGAAAACCATCAGCACTTCACAGCTACAAGACCTCATTTGAGCCACAGTTGCCAAGTTTGGCTCAAACAGGCCTATGAATACAGAAGTCATCAGGAAGGACTGGACAAGCGAGACGAAAGGAACGAGAAGAAACAGTGTAATTGTGAATTTTTTTCTTTGAAAACCAGGCAAACAGAAGAACAGAAGTCTTTCAACAGATGAACTGTGACCCTGGCTCCGTCACGTATATTAATCAGGATCTGAGAGGAACATCTGCAACTGTGACACTGACCATTTCATTTTTCCACATAAAAATGTGGAAACCGCAATTTTATTCATATCTGGATCATGATGGTTGAGTGCCATTTAAGAAAATGAACAACATAAAAGCTAGAGGATGAACAGAAGTTCATCAGACTGACACTGAAGAGATTCTAATATAAGTAATTTGGTTCCCCTCAACTGTGGGATTAAACTGGATTATTCTCTATCAAATGAATGGGTAATCATCTTCCATCTAGAGTTGCTGACCAAAATTTTTAAGCCAACATCTGACCCAACTTACAAACTAACACACCTGCCGTTGGCCAGGATTTAGAACAAGCTATACAGATTTAAATGTCCAGTATCTGTGGAACTACCTAATGACTCCTCCCACCTAATCTCCAGATCAGCTGGACTGTACCTCGTCTTCCATCATGTGCTTTGTCAACAGTTTCAAGTGAAATCTAAGCAGACTTTGCAAAACAGTCTTTCAAGAAAAGAGTTTCCGTTTAGCAGGAAAATGGAATAGTCTTTATGAGAAGCTGCCTACCTTCCAGTCAATGGCTTTCTTACAGGCTTTTCTTACATCTTGTGATTGCTGCTGATTGTAATAATGTCTGCATGACTTGTTTGCAGATTTCTCTTTCTTGTTATTAGGAAATCAATTCTACAGCTAAAGAAAAGAAAAAAAAAAAAAAGATCAAAAAAGCACATCACTAAGAGCATAGTAGTGGACTATTTAGACCACAGATTCAAAGAAGTTCGACTCAGTTTTGGTTGGGGTATGTTTCCAGATACAAACCATCATACAGATATAAATCAGCAGTACTAATTGCATATTCCTATGCATATACATATATAATTTCATATATACATTTATACTAATAAATGTTGAAACTAAGGCGTATACCTTCTGCAAAGAGCCTGGAATAAATGTCCTTATTTTCTGTATTTCTCTCAGACATACCACACTTTCTAAAAAGGACTATGGCTGTTGTGTTGATTTCTGCTTTTTGTGATCAATTAAAATTGAGTAAAGAGATGTTGCTCTTCTGATCAGGTCATTTACACCTTTGTATTTAGTGCTCTAACTACAGGAATTCCACAACTGCATCTTTCTCTGAGGAGAGAAAACTTCTGATATGACTCGTTCACCATGTAAGACCTTTTGTTCACACCATTTAAGAGATCTACTTGGATCCTTCTTTTAAGTTGCTATTAAAAAGTAAGATGATCATGCCTTAGCTTTAAACTAGCTGATCGCAGGAGCTGCAAATCAATGTGTTTCTTAATGGTGAACAGAAATACCATCAAACAGAGAACGGTTTGTTTGTTTATTTTATTTCAAACTGTGAGCTAGTTCTAAACTGAGGAGAAAAAGATGCAACCAATGGCTTCACTAAGAAGGAATTTAATACCAACTCGGACACAGAATCAAAAGAAAAACAAGGTGAAAGGAGAAAAAAAGTAAAGAATTATTTAGTTTATCTCAGTCATGTCCTAGGTTGATGTCTGTCTAGTGCAAAATTGTACTGCATTATAGTCATTGACTAGTAGCTCTTGTATTTGTAGAAAATAAATGTTTGTGAGATATTACTTAATTTTCAAGACCGAGTTCCAGCAAATGAATTTGTTAAACATCTACAAAGCCGAGGAGAACTATTTCACAGCAGCAGTGATGAAAAAGCTCTGACTGAAGATTTACAAACCATGTGTGAAACTATTTCAGACAGCTCTTAATCACTAGCTTAAAAATCAGCAGGCTCTCCGAATGTCACTGGTATCAAGGTGAAAGTCACACATACTGCAAAGGATTGTCTTTGTTTTTAATTGGCAATGCTTGAAATGGATACGAGAGATTTTGCAGTCTATCAGAAAGGTGCAGAAAACATAGAAGTGATAGAGGGCCAACACTGTGCGGACTGCTGATCAACCCCTTCACAAAACACTAACTGAAACATTGGAAAAGTTGCAGAAGATTTTGCTTTAACTGGAGGAAGGGAAAAAATATTCTCAGAGTCAACTCTCTCCAAACTTGAAGAGACAAAGTCTCTAGAAATGGGGAGGGAAGAGGAGAAGACACCAAGGTGAAAAGGAAAAAAGCAACTTAGAGCATTCTAAGACCATACAGTGAAGCTGTTTGTGACAGACCCCAAACAACCTCTTTATTTAATAGAATTCCAGAACGGTTTGGGTTGGAAGGGACCTTTAAAGGTCACCTAGCCTAACCCCCCCCTGCAATGACCAGGGACACCTTAAACTATCACCTCGCTGGGCAACCTGTTCCACTGTTTCACTACCCTCATAGTAAAAAATTTCTTCCAACTATCTAGTCTGTATCTATCCTCTTTTAGCTTAAAACCATTACCCCTTGGCCCTACTAAAAAAGCCTGTTCCCATCTTTCTTATAAGGCCCCTTCTAAGTATTAAAGGCTGCAGTAAGGTCTCCCCATGGTCTTCTCTTCTCCGGGATGAGCAAGCTCAACTTTCTCAGCCTTTCCTCATAGGATAGCTGTTCCATCACGCTGGTAATTTTTGTGGCCTTCCTCTGGACCCACCTCCAACAGGTCCATTCCTGTTCTGAGGACTCCAGAGCTGGACACAGCACTGCACGTTTGGTCCCATGAGAGCGGAGTAGTTACCACATCTGTTCTGGCAAGTGCAGAGGACATGGCTTTCTGCCATCTGGATACCAGAGCAAAGCTCCTTCAGGGAGAGGGAGGACTGCCACTTGAAGGACCTTTTGAACTGGTATGGTGACAACTGCCATTCTGCATGCCCTGCACACAAAGTGACCCACACCCCCTGGCTCATCCTCCCCAGGTGTATGGAGGGGGCCGTGATGACTCTGGCACCGCCCTGGCCTCATCTGTGTCTCTCACAGGAGCTGCTGCCTCCTGGTGGGAACCTCAGCTGCCCTGGTGCTTCTGTGCCTGAGGAAACTGCTGACGCCGGGAACTCCACTCCCTGTAGGCCAGGCTGGCTGCAGAGCAGCTTCACTCAGCAACTAAGGGGTCATTTCCATCACACCGTGTTTGAATCTCCTGCTGTCACTCTGTCGTAAGAGCAGGTCTCTCTGCTGCCCGGATGCTTCCCTGCCTCAGGAAACCCTAAGGAACATTTCCTTTTCTAACACAGGTATGGTGTACAGCAGTGATATTTTACACCACTCAGCACCTAAGCATTTCAAGAAACCTAAATGAACCAGATTATTGCATAAAATACTCCTGGACCAGGCTCAGCTGGACTATCCTCATGAGCCTGACTGTTTGCTCCGTGGATGCCTCAGCTCCCTCCATGGAATGCAGTGGGTTGCACAGACCCAGCTCATATCCTACATCAAACAGCCAACCCAAAGCTTAGTGCAGCCACTGAAATACCTGTTCAAAACAGATTGGCTTTAAAATGAAACAATCCCTGATTGCTTTTGAAATGACACCAGCTCTCCTTCAAGCACTTCCTACAACAAAAATAAATCAATAAAATATTAACTGCCATTCCAGTTGCTACGGTAAGGCAACTGCAGTTTTCTCTCTCCTTTCTTTATCTGTTCCCTCCTTTAAGAATAACCAGAACACAAAAAAACCCCCACAAGATCTTTAATGAGTTCCCTGTTTTTACAATGCAATACATGAAAATGTTACCTCAAATACCAAAATGGGCATGATGCCTCCTGAATGGTGTTTCAGAGGAGGCTAAAACAGTCTTAAAGCTTAACTAGTTGTACATACCACCACTTGCAACGTGCAGAGCATTATGGTATAATTTATGTTTATTAGGCTTTGGGAGGTGCAATAAATCATTGTTTTCATTTGCAGAGCATTATTACAGGAGTGATCGAACTGAAGAAATTCTTCCTCATGGCCTATAAGAGTGAAAGGTTAATGGCATAATGAATTCCTATAAAACAAATAGTAGACTTTCACCATCCTTCAGCCAGCAGGTGGTAAATTAGCAGGTAATAAAGTGTGCATGCAATCTGCATTCACAGGCCAATAAATAATAGTCAGGGGCTAGTTTCACCTGCTCTACTTGACAGTGCATTACTGGGACTATATAGCTGCAGAGCAGCTAGGAAAGGTACAGAGAGCAAAAGGGAGCTGATTTTGCAGTAGCCTGACTTTTAGCACTGATATATGTCAGATATTACCAGAGAGGCATACCTAGGATATTATAGCAATGCTCATAAATTCCACATCACGCTACAATAAAGTACTGCTTCTACATGTGGCAAATGCACATTTCTGTGGTCCCTTCAGCTTGTGACATTTACTCTGCCATCCTATTAATACTGGTGGCATTTTATTCTGGTAGTGGAACAGCAGAGAAAAAAAAAAAACAACAAAACCCCCCCAAAAAATTTAACATGTAGCACCACTCTGAAGGCCAAGAAAAAACCCTCCTAAAATCATAGGCTAACTCTCACTGTGAAAGTTAAATGTTATCAATGTATTTCTACAAATGGGCTTTAATCATCCATTCAGCCTACAAAACCTGTGTCATGTGTTGACGCTTTCCAGCTGCAAGAAATACTGCTACATGGCAATGCACTTAAATCAAAGCATTATTAGCAAGGAAGTTCCTTTTTTTTTTTAGTTGTGACTATATTCTCTGCTCTCAGCTTTCCTCTTCCTTCCCAGTGTTGGAGGAGAACAGGCCCCCAGTTAATTCCTTGTTATTGATGGTTCTGTACCACACAAGTCAGGATAGAAGTCTTGTGTAAGGGTTATTGTAGTGAATCCCAATGCTGAAACTAAATGCAGCAGCTTTGTTACAATTGGGTTTTGTTCTTCATTTCCTGGGAAAATAAGTATTTTCTGACAGGCAGCTGGAGGTTTGGGATACTATTTGAAATCTTTTCATCCTAAATAGAAGATGGATCAGATGTCTGAGGGGATCAGAACATTGCTCTCTTCAGACTGAACAAATCATACGGTGACTTTTGAAAACCTCATTCTGAGTCCCATGTACCTTGCAACATAATCAGCCTCAGAGGCCTGTCTATACTGCAGAATGAAACTGATGAAGTAGCACCACCTGAACAAAACCCTAGGTCTCCTCAGGGCCCTAGTGGTCTTAAAATATAATTACTGTTAGCGTTTGATATATTTTCCTAAAACTTACCTGCAGTACAAGGCCTGCAGAGCAGGCAGAGTGGTGCTTTTCCAACACGTGGAGGTGGCAGAGGGAGCCAAGCCTGTTGGGACAGCGCTGGGGACCAGAGGGAAGAGCCCACACCTCTGGCCAGGCCTCCTGGGGGAGCTGTCTGCAACAAGGCACCCCGAATCACTCCCCAGAGTTACTGCTGAAACTGACACTGGGCACGAGTTAGAATGATGTTGTAACTAATTGCAAAGCCCCCTCTTATATGTATTTATACTTAATTTTACTAATTTTGGTAACTGATTTTATTACATTCAGGGCAGTCACTTCTGTGCCATATAAATTTACAGATATCTGCTGAGACATGGAACACTCATATTTAAGCTCTTAGCATTATCACAGATAACATTCTGATTTGTGAGCTGATTAAAATGAACAAAACAAAAAAGCAAACAAAAAGGTAAAAAAATCATATCAATCAAACCCCAAGTATCTTATTTCTAGCCTTCAGGAAAACTTTGTATGAATAAAACTTTTAAAAAAAAAATGGTTATCTTATTTATTATGGTAGTTGAGGGAGGGTATGAAAAAATCACATTTCTTGAAGTGACAGAACACTACAAAAGCAAGTAATGCTACCAAAATGCTATCAGTGTCATTACATTGCTCTTTTGGTTAGAATACCAACTACCCTGTGCAACATCTATAGACAGATCAAGGAAAACCATGAGTTAGTCCATAGCTTATTCATTTTCCATCGTTTGATTTTTCAATCACTCCAGACTCAGTTTAACATTAAGGTTCTGCTTACAGCAGTTTAAGTAACCGAAATCGCTGTATCCAGAATGTGTAATACCGGTAAATTGATCAGGCTTTTTGTAAAGATATCTTGACCCAAGGACCTCAGGAGGTATTGTTATCATTCACTCTCTGGTCAGACCGTTGAATGAATGTCTCACTGCTCCCATCGCCACATCAGTGCAGATGCTGGAATGAACAGCGGCTTTTTAAAGAGTATTTATCACTTCTAAATAGAGAACATATGACTCAGCATGGGAGTTCCGGGCTTTTATCAGGTGATAAAAAGGGACCTTCAGGAGCCCTGCTGGGGCAGAGACATGGCAACCAGCTTTACAAAATCCTTTCCTTCTGCTCGGCTTTAAAAACACCTAATTGTGATTGGTATAAGAAACAGTCAGGTGATTGTGGATTGCAAAGTTGCTTGAATTTTTAACATCGGTTTTTCTACCAGGGCCATGCAGCAACGTTGGGTGCATATAGCTGCACGTATTTTGAAATGGCTTGGACAACCCACTCCCTTGTATTCAGCTTATTATTTTTAACCCCTGTTTGAGACAGTTCCTAAGTTTTTTTTTTTACTATTAAGTAGTTTCCACCTGTGTTCAATGGTGGAAGAACATTTTGCAAGAAAAATATCCAACCAATCAACGACATATACTTACTTCTTAATTATTTTTAGGTAATACCTACTTATTGTAGACACAATGTTTCCAAATCACTGAACAAAGCACATTGCTTATGGTATCTTGCAGATATTAAAACCATACTTCTGTTCATCTGTTGGTTGCAATTCTAAGACCCTCCTGCAAAACTGTATCAAATCTTAAATAATTCTGTCAAGAGAAATAGAACTGTATTGCTTTTTGAAACTATGACTGGCATCTTAAAATCTATCACAGAGCCTTTTAGAGCCACGAGCTGAGAACAGGGAGCCATTTTGATGCTGCTGGCTGGAAACCCTGCCCTCAGACACATGCACTCAGTGGTTGGACACAGCTTCCCAAATGCCTCCCTTCACTCAGCCCCATCTGCTGTGGTGGCACAGTGCCCGCTTGCCCAAGATGGTGCCAGTTCTGCTCAGTGCCAAGCAAAATGAGTTTAGATGGGCAGTTTGTGAGCAGTCTCTCTTCTATAGAAAGTCCCTCCTCTATGAGGGCACTGACACAAAGGTGCCAAATGCCTCTTCACGCTTGACTGCATCTGCTGGTACTTCCATGCCAAAAGCAGAACACCTAAATGGAGATGGTACCAAAGATAAGACTCTGCATTTATGCTTGCCAAAAGACAGCCTCTGCTCAAACATAAAGCCATTAGAACAACATAGGCTATCAAATGTGATGTTAAACTAGACCACCTTAGAAGAGCCTGTTAAGGCTAATTCACAACCAATGATGACATCAGGAAACAAAAAAGTCATGAGGGAGAAAAGGTCAAAAACACAGTTTTGCACATACCTGAAGGACTACAAAGCACCTTCAACAGTATTACCCTTATGTGTTCTCCAATATGTTTACAGTGGAAGAATTAAAGATGTTCTGTTAAGTTAAAACCAGTTCAAATGCAAAGATGTATAAAAAAAAAATCAGCCGAAGTCTCACCTAGAAATTTCTTATCCTGTCTTCCATTTGCCTGCATAGATATTTATGCCCTCCTTGTTCTTTTAATGGGCCACCATGTTAAATAGTTGGCTATTCCAGACCTTATAAACAGAAAAAATATCACATTTCTTTCCTGCTAAGACAGAATATTTAAATAATTTAGACACTGACCTCAAAAGACAAAAGGTGTTTACTGATAATCTTTTTCCTGCAGTTTCCTCCTTGTCTGACCTCAAGTTATGATAAGCTTCTGGAATTCATTTCTTTCCCCCTCAGAGGCTATAAATCATAATGGATTATAAATAAATGTCATTTCATTGTATTTTTTGTAGATCAATAAGATGTTTCTGTTGCATTAAGAACCATATACACACACACTAAGAAACCATCCATAAAAAGGAAACAATTCTGTCTAGACAAGGCTCAGAAAGGTGTCCCTGGTGGTGCTCATCCGCTCATTATTTCCCCCTCCTGAGTTGGGAAAAAAGGCTATAATAGAAAAAGATGTTGCCTCTAGCTTGCCAATTCCTTGAGAAGCTGTGAGTCCAGGAAAGTCTTCCCATGTTTGTGTAAAGAACAATACACAAAAATTTAATTAATACACTCTAGACCAGCTAATCTCTTTTAGATGCTTTGTTTGCAAAAATCAATAAGCTCTTCTCAGATCTTTCCCCCTCTCTTTGCCCACCTGTCTCTTTTCTACATCCCAGACCATGAGGATAGCCATACCGAGTCATGGCAAGACTTACCCTGCCCCTGTCTGCTCTGGCAAGACCCTAAGGGGGCTCTTTGAGAAAACACAGATCAAGATGCTTCCTACAGTGGCCTATTAGTAATTGGTGATTCTAGATCTAAATATTTCAGAGAGTTTCACCTTTTATGCTTCTTTTTTTTTGTTTTGCTGCTGTTGCTTTGTTGTTAAGTTTTTCAGTCTAATTTGTCTTTAGCTAAGGTTTTCACAAGTGATTTCTCACAGCAATTTTTTATAACAGAGGAAGTGTATTATTTTGTTAACACTTCATATTTCAAGAAAAAAAAAAAAAATCACTTATTTTACTCTAGGTGTCTGTAATATATTTAAAATGTTTGCATCTTGTCTGAGATAAGTGTTATCCTATTCACAGATGAGGTGGCAAGAACACATAGAGGCAGCCGGAGCACATTAGTCACCATTCTCTCACCTGAACTGTTTATGAAACTTGCACTTCAAAGGAGAGTCATCCATTGCATGATGATACTGCCAGGACACAGCAGGAGACCCACAGTCTGAACTTATATAGACTCCCTGGCAGGGATGGCTGTGGGTCCCAGGTCAGGCAAGTTAGGGACATGAGTGCCTCTCCCGGTCTTCCTTTAGCTATGCAGTCTGCTCAGCTGATACCAGATGGCCTTAGTCATTCATTCAAGGGAAACGTTTCTGTCATTCACCAAGACTTCTGCCTGGTGAAAGCACTGTCCTTTTCAAGAACTGTCCCAGACATTCTCCTGCGCTGATCCTGCAAATCCTTCAATAGGTAAACAACTTTCACACATCCAAGTCATTCCCCTGACTCCCCATAAAGTTCTCTTTCTTCTTCACTCTGTTACGAGGTAATTTTTATCCTCTCAACCAGAGATATACCCATCTTCTCTCCAAAACAGCTCTGACAAGGCCTAGTTTTAAAACACATTTCCATGACCATATCTCATCTGAGTCAAATGCTACTCAACTCAACAGGAATACTAGGAAAAGATCTTACTGGTTTTACCATGAACTGAATCAAGCATATGATCTCATAACTGCTGAAACTCCTGTGTCGATTCCTGGCAGCTCAGCCATATTTAAGCAACACTAAAATATCAACATCGTTTACTTTTAGGCAAGTGTAAGCAGTTCTATTGCTCTCAGAAAGAATTTAGCACATACTTAAATTTAAGGAGAAGATTAAGTACTTTCCCGAGTGTCTATTACAACTGCTTTTAATTACAAAAAATTCAACATGTGTCTTTTACACGGTACTATATATCTCAAATGTTGAGTTGCCAATAGCTACTAGCATTTCTGCACTTTCAGGATGCTGCTTATTTCATCAGCACAGACTGTGCTGCTGTTTTTATTCTCCAAAACAGCCTGACTTTATGACTCTCTTCATTTCAAACCTGGCAACACAGAAAATGCAGAGGTAATAGAGGGGAAATCCTTTAACAATCAGTGAAATGACTAGAACTGCAGTGGTGATGTGTGTTATTTTCTCAAGAAGCAATAAAATGCGTGTGAATTTTCAAGGGAACT
Organism: Hemiprocne comata; assembly: GCA_020745705.1. NCBI lineage: Eukaryota > Metazoa > Chordata > Aves > Apodiformes > Apodidae > Hemiprocne > Hemiprocne comata. The sequence continues at coordinate 34,754,591 of CM036591.1, forward strand.
ACCAGTCATTGTTTGCTACTGTGACATGCCAGCTTATGCTCGTGTTATCATTTAATAATATGGAAGATAGCACTCAGCATAGCCCTCACAGAGCAAAATACCAGGCAGGCAGGTGCTGCAATACAAAGTAACTCAATGTGAAATATGTGTAACATGCTGTTGATGTTAAAAAGAGATTTTATGTAGACATACCTAAACACAAAAGCTCACAAACACACGTAGGCATATAAATGCTTGCCCTTCTATTGCTTAGAATACTGGAAAAACACAGAATATACTTCTTCCTGAAACATGACGGGAAGTTTAGACTCTCTAAAATAAGTCCAGTGATGACTTTGTAGAATTTCATGTTTGTGGTTTCATGGTGTTTACTTGGTCACAGTGTCTTCTATCTTAGTCTTCTCTAGAAATGACACATCTCTTCCTGACACTGCGAAGATAAACTGTATGTTTTCCAGCACGTATTAACAGGAAAGAGACTACTAAATATCTTACACTTGAACTAGCAAAATATTTTCAATGTCCTTTTATAATGTAGTAATTTTTATTCACTAACAGTAAACAATCTACAGGAGGAAGCACCTGTCATGACCATGAATCCAGATACAAACCATCTTCCTCATCTGTGGATGGCAGAGGAGATGAGAAACCATAGCACAGGCCACACGGGAGTTCCCCAAGCTGAACTTCTGCAAGACACCTGGAACAGAATACCAGAAAATACATCTGAAACACACAGTGGGAGGGATGTCAGGTGTAGATAAAGTCATGAGTCCTTGTCTTAAACAACTAGCTGAAGACATATCAGAAGGAAATAAAAAATTCCCTAAGATATGTGATCAGAGCACCATGACCACAATAGGGATTAGATGCAAGTCCCATGAAGGACAAAGCAAAAGCCACCAAGACTTGGAAATTCTTCTTCAAAACTATTTACACTCTCCTGACTTTATTTCAGATTCATTTTCTGAACTTTTTCAAATAAATTCCTCTGCCCATTGCACCATAAAAATATAATTTAAAAAAATCCCTGGTGATTTTGGAAATGCTGTCATTTTACTTACACAAGCTAACTTTCTTTCCCAATGTTTCACTTACTGCTTCAATAAATATTAAGACTGCAATGAAACAGGAGCTCTTACAATAAAATATATGCTGAGGAATTGGTTCACAGTACAGAAAATGTCCCTTTAAAATAATAAAGAAGGGATTCAAATGCAGATTGTTTAATAAAACATAAAGTATTTACAAACATTAAGTAGAACTAAGGTTTAAATTAATTATGCTCAACAAATTATACATTTATTAAGTTTTAATAAACCTTTATTAATTAAATTTGATTAACATTAAATAAATTAATTCCTAAAAACTCCAAATTGTTCACGTAACAGACATGTATGAGTATATAAAGCTTTTGGGAGAAAAAAAAAGAGATGCTATTCTAGTGATATTCTAGCTCTTATCCCACTGCTTCTAGTAAAGGCTCTTGCTTTAAAAACACCCTTCCAAAAATGTCATGTCTAGAGAAAAAAAGTGTATACTCTAATGACTTTATGCCTTATTTTTTCAGGGAAGGGCAAGCCTGCAGGGGCCTTAGGGAAGGCAGGAAACAAATGTCGTCTTTCTTTTCATATAATTGTATACCCATGTGCTTTATGTAATCAAAATGGATACTTCAATTTGCTACGTATTTAGCTGGAAGAATAGAAGGCATATGGAAAAAGGGCCCCAGGGGCAAATGATCTCACTCACCTGGAAAACAATGTGCGTGTTAATAGAGTAATTTGTTAATTAAAGATTCTAAGATGTCCACCAAAGTCATTTATTTCTGAATTACCACTTCCTAGAGTTAAACAAGATCCCGGGTAAAATGTAATTAGAAACTCTATTTTTCCTCTGCCTCAGTTGTTCCCGAGTGCAATCAATTTGACAAGTATCCCAAGAGTTACCTCAGCAGCAGATGGTCTATGCACTAGCCCAATCCGCACAGTGCACCAAGAACAAAAGAGAGAAAACAATTTCACGCCTGTCGCTAGAGCTCTAAGATACAGTGTTGTATTGAATTATCTCCAAATTAAACTCCTTACTGGCAGTGGAAGGCAAAACAGGAACAACAAATATCAAAGAATTACTGTGTTCCATGTTGAGGACCCTCCCAGCTGTTCGGTTATAGTTTTTAAAAGCGAAAAACCACAAATTACTACCTTGCACTTAAGATCAGTAATAGGAAATAACTACATAAGTAACCCACGGGTGGGTGTGACTCAGCAAAGTCATAATTTCCCAGGCTTTCCAGGAGGCTTTGCAGGTTGCTATAGCAGGAAGAAGGAAGAATTCTTCTGGTAGAAACCCCTCTGTTTGGCTCTGACTCCTGCTGCTGCTGTTGGCTGTGTTCCCAGGTTTACCCCCATGGGCGGCACTTGGTCCTCCATCCTCCCTGAGGCGGGAACACAAAAGGATGAAAGAAACTTGTATTGTGGAGTGGTAGGGGACTGGGGGTGTTTTCTAGAAGTCCACTTCCAGATGCAAAATACAATAGACTCTTACAGTTGGAAGGGGCCTACAACACTCATCTAGTCCACCTGCAATGCTGTAGGAAGATGGAGCTAACAGCTTGTTGAGACAGTGGGAAACTGCACACTGCATGGTATGGTTACTCCTTAATGGAGGAATTTGGCCAAACTGGCAGCAGATGATATGTGAGTTACAAGTAATTACAGCAGAGCTTCCTTTGCTAAATGGGTAAGAGACATACCCAAGATTTCAATAGCTCCAATGTCAGATCCCCAGGAAAACTATGAAAATCTATACCAAAGAAAACTCACTGTGTATATTGTAATTAGTATTAAGAGATTTCTCAGGCAAATGCATCAATGAAGAGCTATTCTCAGCTACTGGCTGATCTGAGGTCCAAGAGCATTGCTTGTCACATGCATACTCTCTTCCAGCAGGTGTTGGTCAGTTTGCTTATAAGGGATTGTTCCTTTTAATTAAGTAAGGATTGTTCCTGTCATGAAACTTACACATTTAATGTTATAAAATTTATAGTTGATATTAAGAACAAGACGTTCTCTTTGCATTAATATGCTCTTTGCCACATATAAAGTTGTATTTACAAAAACATGGCTGGTTTTAGTGATTAAATCACATAAATACATACTTCTAGACATAAAAACCTAAATCTGCTATTTTAAATGTTTGAATCAAATGTTTATTATGCATCAGTCAGGGAATGTACTATGAACTTGAAAAATTCCTAAGCACTAATCCACTGAAAAATGATTTTGCTGTAGTAAGCATTAAAAAGCAGAGTAATTAAACTTGGCACAAAAATAATACAGCAGGAAGGTTAGTACTCTAAACACAGCATGTAAGCCATGATAGTCCACGAAGGCATATGGTAAATAATGCTATTCTGTATGCCAGGTAACCAGTATTTCCAAAAAAAGTGACAAAAGTCTCAGCATTACAGCAGCAAAACGTTAACATATGGGATTGATAGTTCACATTCTGTCTATTACCTATACAGAGGTTTTACCTTTCTGTGGTGGCCACTCAAAGTTCAGCAATTCTGACATTCCCTGTCTTCTTTCTGTGTAGGTTGGTTTTTTTTTTTCTTGTTGGCACTTGGCTTGTCCAGCCATTGGGAACTTTTAATATCGGTTCACTCTGCAGCTCTAAAAAGTGTGTATCTTTACAGAGGAAATTTTTTTCATCCTAAACTTCCTGGACACTTTGTCGTACCTTTCTTGACTTTAAAGAAAAAAACCCATACTCTGTGAACACAACTGTGGGACAACAGGATTAGACCCTTTTGTTAAGTCAAACAAAAGGAATGCAGTCCTGCCAGCCCGCCAATCCCCCACCCCCTACAGAGAGGCTGTCTTGCAAAAGACAGCAGGCTAAATCACTGTGATTCTTACTTCAGATAAGGAGTAGGGCCAGAAGGAATGGACCATTATGTCAGCCAAGGCAAAAACTCTGGCGCCAGGTGTGGGCATCTGCACAGCAAACTTGATGACTGGCAATTAGCACGACTTCTGGAACAGGATGAAGATTCTGTGGCCTGGGGTTGTAGCGATAAGCCAAAACAAGGGAAACGATGACACCTGAGAAATTTGCATCAAGAGCAACAATGGTCCTCCTCACCTCCTGTAATTAATAAGAGCCTGCAAAGGTAACAACCAGAAAATTATTCATGACCTAGTCCCATCTCGTCAATTAGTATAAATTACTCCTAGAAAGCTATTTCTCTAGAGGAAGGGATTAGCAGCTATCTGGATGGATTGATGGTCTTGAATTTTCTCTTTCCCCCAAAAAAGGGATGCCTTTTGGTAAGACATGAACCTCTGTTAGATGTTTTTATTTTGTCTTTGCCGTCTTCACCTCAAATCTATGCAACTAGTGAACTTATCAATGGCTATTCAAAGCTTGTTATGTGTTTAGTGTTACATCAATAAATGATCTTTACTTTGCTTTCAAGCTGCCTTAGTGGAAGTCCTTGTTAGGGTTCTGAGGTGGGCAAAGTGCTTCGGTGAACGTCCTTCTGGTGGGACTCTGAAGTGGCAACCTTGAGAAGCTGTCTTAGTGAAAGTCCTCTTTTCGACTCTGAGACAGGCAAATGGTGTCTTTTTTTACGTGGCAACAACCAAGCATCATTTTTCTACTCCAACAGTCAGATATGGAAGTAATCCAAGAATCCATCAAACCCACCAACTTCTCTACATCAAAACTACCAAAGTTATTTTCCTTCTTTTCCCGCATCTTGCCTAAGTGTCCTCCCTAATGCCCATTTTGTTCCTGACTGTGGTTAAACAGAAACTTTTTACTTGTCCATCCCACAGCCTCTTTGACCTTGGACATTTTTCTTCTAAAATCTGCTCTGGCCTGACAGAATACATGTAGTTCATAACGGAGACATCAAAATAACATGTTGAATATTTCAAAGTTTCTTTCCATAATGTAGACTAATATGCAAGGAGGAAATATTTTAATACCCCACTCTGAATCTTTGCAGAGGATTGTTAGCTCATGAAGCACTATAAAATAAATAAATAGGAAATGAGTTTCTGCAAGGGTCTGTGACTTTGTTTGTGCATACCTCCCTGACCCAAGCAGACTTGTCTAATCCAATGCTTATAAACTGTTAAAATATATTTTGCCCATATCTGGGGTTCTCAGAGAACACTAGGGATACTGATGGGGTACTGATGAGGTGAGAGTGCAAATTTGCTACTGTTGTTGCTCAGCAAGGACCTTGTGGAAGTCCTTGCGTTTCAGTTTTAGAATAAACCTACCACCTGCTGCAGTATTTCCTCCCTGCTATTGCCAGCTCATGACATGGTAAATTATTTTGTTATTAGCTTATATCACAATCAGTGTCTCCCCCAGATGCAGACTGGAAATTCCCCTATTCACAAAGTAGTGAAGAGTTTGCAGAAAGGCGAGGCTGACCAAAAGCTGTTCTGTTATGGGAAGGATTATTGGGAAGAATAAAATATTGGAAAGGCAGTCTCATTTTATAGAGGTATTCTGCCACTTTAACAGGAGAGGAACAAAGGGGAAACTGCTCTAGGAACAGAGGATGGAATTAATGGATTTTCTAGTAACCTGCACATTTCCTTGATAAGGAACAGCAGGGCCGTTACTGCAGAGGTCTACAGAAGAATCCTATCACATACTGCCAGCTCAGCAATCTCTGTCTTAGATATTGTGTTGCAGAGCAATATTTGCAAGTTCAGGCAGAAGTCTAAACATATGCACTAAAATGAAAAGGCTGAATACAATTACCTTTTCTACAAAACTGATGTTTGTGCAAACTAAAATAAAAAAAAAGGAGAATACATTAGTGGGCTAAGATGAATCGGTTAATTCCAGTTTCTTTGCCTAGGCTGTTTATCAATGGGAAATGCACCTAACATGAAATGCATTTTCGTTTATTTCTATGTAGAAATATTTTTAAAGGGAAATCTGACTGAAAACCATGGAGCCTACTCTGCAAATTTAGTCTGTGAACAGTACCTTGAAATATATTTTGAGGCTACAAACAAAGTCTATGTTCTTATGGCTGCTGGCAGAGCAGTCAGAAAACGGATGGCTGGCAAATCAATAAGATAAGCTAATTGGACCACGAGAACAACTTGTAACTCAAGATGTTGAACCCAAATCCAGAACAAATCGGTTTTGTACCAGTGATAAGAGGTGGAGGAAAATACAAATGCAAATAGAGTTGGACAAAGCCTTTCTTAATCTGAAAAATAATCTAGTATTTGACTGCCAGACACCAAAGCCAGATTTCAGGTTTTTTTGAGAGGTGGTTGTGGCAGGGCCTAATGCAGATGCTGACTTCTCTGCTCCAAGCATGAGACTTGGCTGTCCCTTGTGTTTGGGCTGACTTGCAGCAGTGTGTCTGTAGTGGAACCACTAGGACCTGATGGTCTTCCATGCAACTTGGCAGTTGAATGTGGCTCTGTCTATCTGATTCTTGCAAACCTCTGAGGATGAATGCTCCACCACATCTCTGAATAACCTCTCCCACTACCCTCTGGATTAATAGATAGATTATTAAATAAATAAATATGCAGAGCTTCAAGCTTCAATAGACTTTTTCCCTGAAGTTCTGTCAAAATGTTCAGACTTCATTCTCAATGTTTATGGACAATTAAAAATAGAAAATCATAAATATTTTTAAATAAAATAGTTTTATAAACGAACATTAAATTAATATAAAATGTAATAAGTAAAATATCTTTTTAATGACATGACATTTCAAAAATAGATTTAATCTTCCTCCATGCATGTTTAATTAAGGCTTTAAATTATATCATCCTGCACGGTTGAGCAATGTTTCTTTGCATTATTGAGCAATGGTTTCACATCAAAACAAAGATAAAGGCAACATCAGGGAAGTCTGGCTTTTGTCACAGGTTTTGGAATGTTTGTGTTGAAAAACACTTGATTGATTGATATTCATTATCTGGTACTTAAATATAAGAAATGCATATTAAATATTTACCTGTATTTTTAATACATTTCAAAATCCATCCTGTTTTATAAATACCAAACTTAAACAGTTTAAACTAACCAGTACTAGCTACAGTACATTACAGTTCACATAATAATATATTTTATGACCTGGATTTTCAATCAACAAAGAGGATTTTCTCTAAAGCCCTAACAGCAAGTTACTCCACTCCAATAATGTAGAAGAAGGTGGGACGTAACAGTAACGGCATGAAATCAGTCATCCTATTTAGTTCTGTTATTCTCCATAATTGCAAAATGAAATATTACTCTAGTATGGATGCTATTACATTAGGAAACAAGTCAGGCATATACATGCAATTTGCTTTATAGGTCCTTCATATATATATTCTTTTGAGGCAGGTTTGCCTTTAGCTGAAATTTTTAATACTATGGGGGTTTTTAAATTATGATCCATTGACTGAAGTTGATGTAAAAGTGTGTATCTAATTACAAACCCATGCACACATTTTATTTCACTTAGCATTTCATTATCACCACATAAGTCAATTAGCAGAGAAAGCTCTGTCATATAGGTCACCAGGTATCTAGAAGGAAGCATCAGTAATTTGCTTTACAGTCCTGATTGACAGGTAAACTGTAAGCCATTTACTACAGATGCCTGTCAATTGATGTATTTATAGTGAATGGCACCAAAATCCAAAAGCAGCATTTTTAGGTTCATGAGACAATTTATGAAGGAAAGTGAGAAGTTATAGAGAACAGAATTATTACACTGTAACCACAAATAGCAAGGAAGAAACACAAGAAATGTTACATAAAATGTTCTACACTCACGTGTAAAGTCTACTTACTTAAATTGCTCGGTACAGGGCCTTGTTAGATTTCAGCCATGCACAGGTCTTTGGCACTCAGAGAATGCAGTTTCTGGGCATTTTTTCAGCTGGGAGCTTTTCATCTTCATTTAATTGCTGGTATTGTCTCTGTACTAGGAAATTCACAATGTGAAGCTGAATTTAGGTGAAGTCATTCAAATGAAGTTACGCTCCTGGTGACATATTCTTTAATAGGATGGAATTTTGCCTCATAAGCTGCCATGATCAACTGTTGCTTTTCTGGTGAAAGAACCACACACTACTGTAAGTGGAGGGGGGAAGAACAAAAATAAACCTCCAAGAGTTCAAACAAGCAAGACATGAATAGCATGTTAACATAGAAAGAAATCTCTGTAGTACATGATACCTAAACTCAGGCAAGCATCAGCAAGGACCTAAAAGTGCAACGAAGAAAGGAGGAGAGAAACGAGACTACTCACTCCGTTCATAGATTGAATGCCATTTCACAGCAAGGCACTCAAGCCAGTGTGGCCCCCTACCCTGAGTTTTTTATCAGCACCCATTCATGAGTTAGAGATCACACACTTGAAATGCATGTTTTTTTGTAGATGCCACCATCCTTCATTTCTGGAGCTCACAGTTTCAGCTGTGAATGTCTGAATAACAGGCAATGCGGATAACTAATAGAGGTAGGAGCTACCCTCTGCTAAGGACTGTTGTCACCTAGTGAGTTCTCTATTTGTAATTGAAACCCATTGATTAAATTGTTCAAAATGAAAATGTTTGCTTATAGTGTAGTCTCTTTGCAGATCTCAATTACATTTATAGCAGATGTGACTATGATCACTCTTCTAACCCTCAAAAAACAATTAAAGTTGCTGCAAGAGAAAACATTAATCATGACAGAGCAGAACAGATGAAGAGTAGAAGGCAATGAGAATTAAAAGCCTGTTCAGATTTCATCAACTATGCAGCATGCACAGGCTGAAAAGAAGCTGTATAGTTCCTGTAAGAACAGGTTGTAACAGAAAGATAATGATGCCTGTCACCTCTGGGCTATGCATTCACACCCAGCTAGAAAATACTTCTCTTTTCTCAAGGGTTTTACAACTTTTCTGGATAAAACTTCTTTCCAAATATCTGCCTTCTAAATACTGTACATGAAAAGTCATCTGTTAGTGACATTAAAAGACATTCAGTGAAATACACCACTTCCTATTTAGGAGCTTACTTGTATGTACCACTCCTATGGTAACCACACGTACTCCTTCCATCCCACCACAGAGCACCCACGTGGGACACCAAGATCATGTGAAATTAGGTAGTGCATGATTGCACATACTTTTACATTCTTTAAGTATGACTTGATAGAAATGTGTTTACAATTTTGGCTGTAATTTTTCAATCTGAAAGAAACTTCTACACAGCAATGATCTATTATATATATGTAGAAAACCACTGGTCATCATACCACTGTAAAAATAAGTTCTTTATATATACATGATTACTTATGTTGTACTAGAGCAAACAGCAATTTGAGGGGAAAAAAAATACTTTGTGACATACCAAAAAAATTGAACTACATTTTTTAAGATCAGATGGTTTGATGTATATGTTACCTGTTGTTCAGTAGCACAATCCAACATAGTATCTCTGAAAATCTGCTATCAGCCTGTCCTTTCCTACACAGCACCTACAAAAACAAAGATTAAAATGAGCTGTGGGTTACTGAGTCCAGGCCCCTACTGACTGAAGCAGCCATAAGCTTTTCCATAAATAAATCAAGCTGTGTAAAATAAAATATTTGATTGTGGGTTTTAGAGCTAGTGGCTTGTCACGTGATACTGGTTTTACTGCAGCTTTGGTCTTTGGTTTTGTGTTTTGTTGTTTGGGGTTTTTTTTTCTTCCTGTGTTTCTTGGTTGTGATGTGGGGTTTTTTGTGGGTTGGTTGGTTGGTGGTTTTGGGGTTGGTTTTTTTTCTGTGAAATATGAAGTCTTAGGCAGTTTGGCTGCCTCCCACTGATTAACATAAGCTTGCCTTGGACAGTTACAGAGCACTGGATTGTGGCTGATTACAAGTATCTGTATACTGCCTCACACAGACCCAGCTCACAACAATTACCACTCTCTCAAACAATTACCAGGCACAGTTTTGCATTTTGAACAATTTGAGGACCATGCCTTCTCTGTTTGCACACACCCACCTTTCCTGGGGCAGCACAAGAGCCTTGCCACTGGGCCAGCTGTTTTCAGCCCCCAGAAACATTGGGAAGCCTGTTCATTTCATTACACCTCAACAAAAGAAAACAGTCTGCTTATCAATTCTGCCAGTCTATTAACTGTAAGACAGTTTCTTCTGGTTGTAGTCTTTTTCTTATTGCCTTGCTAAAGAGAATTTGGGATGAATGGACAACCCTTTATATTTTTAAATTTCTACTAAGCAAGACCAGACATAATTTAAGAACTGGATTTTGCATGTTTGTTTTCTCATTACAATATACATACTTATCATATGTACATAGGGATCTCTTGTTGTTTGATTTTAGTATTTTGTCAGGTTGTTTTCCCGCATCAGTTTTTCTTTCTCCATTTAGAAAAAAACTGACCTGACTGTAAGATGCAGTGAGATACTAATATACAGAAAAGAGTGTTATTTATGGTTAGTGAGAGCAGAACAGGCTTTTACTTCAAAGAACTGTAAAAAATGGTCTTAAATGTCTTCAGAATAAGTATTAGATAAAAATCAAGCACTTTCTAAAATAAGTGCATAGCCAAAATGATGGCTGAATCATTTAAACACTAACTGAAACACTAGAGGAATATATGGTCCTGGATCATTCCTCAAGCCCCATGAAATGAGGCAGGCTTTCTCATGTGCATCAATTCCCTTCCATGCCTTTTATTACTCAAACTGAGCAGAGACCAGGACCCAGGTGCTGAAAAATTGATTTAAAGTTGGATTAGTGGCAGTGCTGTACTTTGTTGCTCCAAACCTCCGCAATGTTAATAGACCTTGGCCAGGATTTGTGGACTCATTAGAATCTGGGACCAAACTGAGCTGCTGCAGAATGCCTCCCTGTTGCTTTACAAGGATTATAATCTGTGTTTCTTTCAGAAATTACTTCAATTTGTGTACGAAGTACACTAAAGATTTACACCATACATTTCTCTGCATAATTTTGGAAATTATTAGAGTCAATTTGTTAGCAAAAAAACCCCAAAATAATCTCTTTTCCTAGCTGAAAACTTCACCAAAGTTAGAAGTTCATAAAATGTACTTCATCTACTGATTCTACTCTGTTAGAATGTAAGTGTAGCAATATATATTAATAGGTAATTGCAATTGTTCCAGTCTCCTAGAGGAAAAGGAGAGAGAAACTATTTCTGTCCAAAGTCACACATCATGTTTGTGACTGACATAACAATTCAACCTATGAGCCTTCATTTCTATCTTCAAGTATATTCTGCTCCTCAGAATCAGGATCACTATTCAGGATCCTGCATATGTTCTAGTGTTCAGGGCTGTCTGACAGCAACAGAAATTCCTTCCTAACCCCCAGAATGTACAGCAAACCTCAGATGTATGCCAACAGTAAGCAGGAAAGGTTGTGGTTGGTTTTTTTTCTCCCCTCTGTGTTCTGCAATGCAAAATGAACCCCCAGAAAGAAAGGTATGATTTTTATCTCCTTTTTGACAAGTCAGGTGGCAACAGCTTTAAAACACACTAATCTGAGAAGGAGAGTCAGACACAGAGTTGAGAGGAAAAAAGAATTGTGTTTAAACTCTCAAAGAAGCAAAGGTTCTTTTTTGTTGTTGTTGTTCCCCTGACAAAATATCCCTTGGGATAAACAGTCATTTCCTTATTGCATACCAGAGAAAGCATATTAACATTTCTGGGTGACTTGTAAGAAAAAAAAAAAATTACTTAATATAAAATTATTCCTTGTGACAAACAGCAAGAGAAATCAAGCTCTCAAAATTTTCCTTGCTTTCAAAGGAACGATGAACGTGCAAAGTATTGTATGGACTTCAAAATAAAACCAACATAGCCATGTTTTTAAAATTATCAAATTCAGTTTCTCAAAGCAAAATTTCACTGAATCAAAGAACGTCACGTTGGAAGGGACCTCAAAGATCATCTGGTCCAACCTTTTTAGGTAGGAACACGGTTTAGATGAAATGGTCCAGCACCCTGTCAAGCTGAGTCCTAAAAGTGTGCAGTGTTGGGGAAGAGTTTGTTATGGTGAGAAGTCCCAGGAAAATATGTGGATGACAGCCCACTTAGGGTTGTTAGTACACACATGCTAGTATTCATACACAAAGGCTTAGCATGCTAGAACTCCAAGGAAGTGGCTCAGTCATGAGGCTGATGATTACTGTGATTTTCTTTTTGTGTAAAGAGAAAATTAAAAACATTTCTTATACAGGAACACAAAGAGCATCCAGAACTGTTTAAGGGCTTTAGAAATTCCCAACATACATTTGACAGTACAAGGCTGTCACGTAGGCCCAGTTCAATAGTTTGCCATGAATACCCCCAATTCATAATCCAGACCTTGGCTTGAGATTTCCAAGCTAAATCTTCATGGAATGAAAAACTTATTCACGCAGACTAGCTCAAGACACAAATATATATCCAGAGCAGCTCAACCAGCTACATATATTTTAGGTGAGCTTATGTGAAGTCATGATTTCAAGTCAAACCAACACCTACTTAATACTACTTTAACAGAATATTGATAAGCAAAAGGTGCCCATCCTAGATTGTGTAGTTGTTAACACATAGTAAGAGTCACACATCACTTACTGATCATTAATTGAGTTCTAGAGGCAGGATGCATGATAACTCTATGAAAGGAAAAAGAGTAATCTTTTATTAGAACAGGCAAAATTACGTGAAGCTGAATTATCACAGAGCAAACACAAATATCACTATGCAAAGTAATCAGTCTGATACAACACTAAACTGAAATGGTCTGTGTGGACTGCAGGTACACAAAACTACAGGAAAAATGGAACATTTGTAAACCATAAACACCTCAGGTCACCTGGTACCTTAATATGATTGTTTCTGATGACCAGAAGCAATCCACTGTGGACAAGCACCCACTGGGAGAACACCAGTAGGACAGGGTACTACCCACCTGAATGATCTCTCAGCATTGTGAAGAAGATTTCAATTGCTGGGGTTTGAAAAACAAACTGTCAGTCACTACTGAGTCTTCCATTATTACCCATTTCAAAGATATAAGAATATATTCCATCTTATACTTTATTTAAAAACATACGAAAATTACCTGCCTCAATTAGCTAATACTCAGCAGGTACAGACAATTTGCTATTTCTTTTCAAGCCTACTGAAGGTCCCTTTTCCATTCCTCACCCCTTTGCCCACCGCTGCTATCTCCTTACCCTTGTTTTCCTCAACAGGGCTGACACTGTGGATCCTTTCCTCTCCTCTCAAAAGCCACTTTCTACCCTGTCCTGTCATCTAAACTTAGTGACCCAGCACCTAACTAAGCAATTCCAAACTCTTTTCCATCTGACACCCAGGCTCAGAAAACTACCACCATAAAACTCAGTTTTACTTCCCTACAACTTTTGGTCAGGATGATAAAATTCAATCTTACCACTTATCCACACTAGGGCCAGCCTCAAAGGCTATCAAGAACTCCTGATAACGTGAGTACTTGGCGTTATGGCTTTAGGATAAAATATGAACTTATTTTGCACATTATTTAAATTACCTTACAATTTTTATTTCCACTGTTATTAAACTGCAATGAATTTATTTGTTTATGGAAGTGTGCACTGCACGTCTAGTACCATTTTATAATAGCTGGATTTAGAGCCAGACTCTTGATTTCTATCCTAGACATCATTAAACTATTTATTTTCTGTGATAGGGGAATGTGCTCTTGGGCAAGAGCTCTCCATTAATATGAATTATTAACAATATGGATATACATGCATTGCACATTTAAAAGATGAAAAGAAAGCTTGCCAGTTACTCTATGGAGCTTTCTCCATCTCTGAGGCCACTGAATTTCAGTGAGCTGTCTGGTGAGGGGTCACAGGCAAGGAATCCTTAATGACCACTGGTATTTTTGCTCTCCTGTTGTTAAAACTATGTAACATGTTTCAGAAAAAAAAATAAAATCTACCTCTGATTGGCAATAGCTGCTTAACCCTCCACTACTTCTTTGAGCAGATAGCTCCCCACATAACCACTGGGAAGGGGTCTCAGCACTGTCATCAAAACGCATACAGATTGATTGTAAAATATCTTATGAGAAGGGTATTTTTATAAGTGCAACATTTGAGAAAATTGTATCCGTTTTAGTTGTTCCTGCTGATGCATCTGCTTGTCATGTGTCAAATCACATCTATCAGCTGTTAGGCTTCATAACCCCATGTGATAATGAAATATGATGGAAAGAAGCAGCTTTGATACTTTACATCACACTGCGAGACAGCAGCAGAAAGGGTCTAAACCATTTAAATCTCAAATAAAAACTCTTCGACATGTAGCGCAGCGGTCACCATTCATGTTTCTGTCCAGCTCTGCCCTCTGGGAAAAGCACTCTAATAGGTGTTAGCTCCTTAAACCTTTCCAGGTAATTAGTCCCTGTGCTACTGCAGGATTCATGCAGCCCACTGCTCATGCTAATGCCCCACAATGCTGTGTCAGGAAATCCCATTGCTTGGTACCCAGGGGTTAAAACGTAAAAGTACTCCCAAAGAGAACTGAACACAAGTAGAGGGTAGAGGGGGATTCTAGAGATTAATTATCACTACTCTCTGCAGGCCTGGAAAAGTTTCTTACAGCTCTTTAAAAACCCTTGCAGCAGTACCCCTGGCCCCTCTTGTACCCCTTTGTTGCCATCCAGCTTACCAAATATTGACAAGTTCAATCACTGTCCCCCCCTTTTTTTTTTAATCCCAAAGTACCTCCGTGTTTCCCCTTAAACCTCCTTCAATACATTCTTCAGAGGAGCAGTTACTGCTGCCCCTCTGCCTAACTGCTCTGTGTCCCACATAGAAGCTCTGCCTCCCTCCACAATCTGCTGCCCAGCAGATTTTTAGGGGAATGTGTGTGGGACACGGGTGGGCAAGGGTGCCAGTATGCAAGGGGGTGGGGGAAACATCTGTGTGTAAGGGAATGGGTGTGCAGGGCTAGGCAAAGATGTGGGGGCTGGGTGTGCAAGGGGGGGATTGGCAAGGGGGGGAATGGCAAGGGGGGGGATGGCAAGGGGGTGGGTGTGCAAGGAGAGGCATGCAAGACTCAGGGATGGGCAGGGAGTGTGTGAGGGGGAAGAGGACACGCACGAGGGGGCACCCCAAAAATCACAGGGGGCCCTCCTGTGCCCTGAAGGTCATGGGGGCCCCCTCAAGAGGTGTTGGGGGGCCAGGGTTATTTTGTGGGTCTTCCTGTCCTTCATCCTGTCCCCCAGTGTCACCCCATCCTGGCTCTGTCATCTCCCTCCCTTCCTGTCCTGTCCTGCCACGTTGCCATCCCTGTCGCCATGTGCCCCTCCCCATGTCCCCCCACCATCCCAATCTTGTCCCCGTCCCCCCCCCCATGTCCCTCCTCCTCCCAACCCCATCACTCCACGTCACACCTCCGGCCCCACCAACTCCAAGTCCAAGCGGGGAGGGGGGTCTCAGCCCCTCCCCTCCCTGCTTTTGAAGGAAAACTGGGGGGGTCTCCTCCTTGGCACAGGAGGGTGTGGCACCACACTTCCCCCCTCCCTCTCATTTTAGGGGACACCCTGAGTGGGGGAAAGGGATGGGGGAGGGGATGTCACCATCCCCTTGCCAACATATGGGGCAAAACCGGGAAAATCAGCAGCCATCAGGGGCAAAGCAGCTGCCCACCAGCACACCCTCCCCCTGGGGCCCATCACACTGGTGGCCTTAGGGCCCTCCAGGGACCACGAGGGGATATCATCAGGGTGGGGAATTATGACACTAGTTTGGGGTCCCTCCTACAAAAAAAACTTCCACCCCAGCCCCAAATTACCTTCTTGGTCTCCACCATGTTGAACTCTACCACTTCACCATCTCCCAGGCTGTGCTGGAACTTCCAGAGGTTGTTCTTCTTGATGGCTGCCTAAATTTCGGGAGTACCCCCAAAATCTGGGGCAGTCAGAAGGCAAGTATTCCCCCCAGCACCCCCCCTTTGGCGTTTTGGGTTCAGGATGGTTGTTACATGGTGAACGAAGATGTCCTCCTCCTGTGTGTCATTCCTGGGGGAACCCAAAAAAAAAAGAAGGGGGTGTTAGGGTTTTTTTTCAGGATCCCCCACAATTAGGGCATTTTGGGGGACACTCTAATGTCATACCCAGTGCCCTACAAATCCCATTCCATGCAAACAAAGAAACATCCTCCCACGACCCTACTCCCCCCCTTGAAGGCGACCCCAAAAACCCCAGGGGTGACCCCAAAACCTTCTAATGCTCTGGGGACTCCCCAGTATTGTGTGATCCCCTGCTCCCCCTTTTACCATAGCCATAGCCCTTGCAGATGGTGAACCATTTGATGGTGCCCAGCATCTGGGTGGCTGGAAGGGGGTGAGGGAACAGAGGTTTGGGGGTGAAAGCATCCAAATGTGGGTACAGCCTCCCCCACATTCTTTTCACTTTAAGCCTCCCCAGGGGAAAGGGATCCACACACAACAGTGGGAATCCCTAAGCCCCCCTTAAGGACAAGGGATCCCCAAAAGTGGGGTGGGGGTCCCCAACGCCCTTGTCGTGAGTGGGGGAATGCTCCCAATTCGTTTCCCACCACAGCTGTGGACTCCCCAAAATAAGTGGGGGACACCCTGGATTCCCCTCCCCACAAGGATTCTATCTGCCCAAACAGGGAAGAGCCTAAAGAGCTGTCAGTCAACAGCTGGGGGGGGGCTCAGCTGTCCATCAACAGCCTCAGGGTGGTCTCAGGGACCCCTATTGTTAATCAAGAACCCCAAGGGAGTCCCAGACTTCTTCCCCAAGACCCCTCAGCTGTCAGTCACCAGCCCCAGGGGGTCACAGGGTGTCCCCGCTGTCAATGAAGAGCCCTCTCAGCTGCCAACCAACAGCCCCAGACAGATCCCAGACACTCCCACTGCCCATCACCAGGCCTGAGAGGGAAACCACAGCCCCTCAGCTTCCCCCCGATTCCCAACCACCACCCCACAACCTGGTAGCATGGGACGGGCCTCACTGAGCACCCTCTTGGCTGCTGGCACCATGGTGGCTCCTGAGTGGGGTGGAGTGACTGCCTCCATGGCTCCTGAGGGGGCTGAGGCAGAGGCAATGGCGGGAGCAGCCCTTGAGGGGGAGCGCGGGGTAAGGGAGCGGTGCGGATTCCTGAGGGAACAACCAGAGATCCTGAGGTGGGAGCAGCCTGAGCAGTGCTGGGGGGCAGCCCTGAGGGCTCTGCATGGCTGGGGAGGCAGGCAAGGGCCAGGGCTAGCATGGGGCTCCATCATCCCTGTTGCTGCTTTTGTAGGGGAGATGCCACTCACGCCCCGCCCACTCCCTTGGCGCCCCTTCATCCCATTGGCTAACCCACGATGAGCCCCGAGGGGATTGGACGGGCGCCTCGTGGCTGGCACACGGTGGTCGCCCCCAGGTGAGCCGGTGCAAGGAACGCACACATCGCTGGGAACACCAAAGGCTGCGCTGTCGCCACTAGGCTCATTTGCATACATTTGCATCATCTGGGCCAGGGAGGGGCGGGCGCAGATTTGAGGTCTCACTCTGTAATTAGTCTCATGGAGCTCATTTGCATAAAGGCCGCCTGGCTGAGTGGCACAGTTGCCATGGCAGCGCGGCTCCCCCAGGATGGTGGGAGTGGATCTTCCTCTCTGTGTTTTAGCCTCCTTCTCCCTCCAGATTTCCTCGGGCTAAATCAAGCCTACGACTGCACTAGAAATGCAAGATGTTTCCTTGTAACAACTACAGTTTTGAATCTGTGGTACTTACTCACTGGTTCTCATTCATGTGAAAGGTGCACAAGTCCTAGCCACACACCGTCCATTTTTAAAAGTCCATTTTCAAAAGTACTTGCTGCTTTTTTTGAGGTCAAAAAAATTTTTTTTTTCCCTTAAAATCTCATTCATAGCAAACAAACACCACTGCTGATGTAACAGTAACCTTCTTTAATTCACATAAATAATGTTCTATCCATTGTGGATTCATGTTTTTCTCTACATGGATTTGCACATTTTGACCTTAGCCCAAGGACCACTGATATATATATATATATGTATATATGTATATATATACACACACCCCCTTAAATATTGTATTAATGTAGTCGCACTTACTAAAACCTTCTAAACGAGCCTGTACAGGTAGAAAACATTTTCATTAATTGTTTTTTTTTTTCTTTGGTATCAGAATAAAAGGTGCGTGTACACGTTTCAAAACACTGATCATACAGAACTGAAAGTGTAAAGATCCTGATTTAAAATGGATTCCTTTTCTTTAGTAGACTGTGCTCTTCATAATACCTTATGAAATTATTATTCAACTGGAAGGAATTAGTATCAGGGAGTTTAAATAAATAAAGAGCCCTAATGCCCCAGGTCAAAATAAATCCTCAATAATATTAATGGCAAAGCTTCCTTGGACTTCACTGGTTTCAGAACTTCACCAACAAGTCAAAATTCAGACTCAGGGTAGAAATTCCATCAACCTTTTATAAAATCCAGAAAAAAAACCCAGAAGCTTGAAGCAAAAATAAGCCTTGTAATTCTTACAGTTGCTATACTAATTTTTATAGCTTGAAGTAATAAAAAAGTTTGGTTCCTATTCATAAAATATATAAATTCCAATAAACTCTGATATACTCGCAGACAAACAGAAGGAGAGAAAACTTTATAGTGTTCCTGAAGTACAGAGGAGAAGGACATAAAAGAATATACAAAACCACGCCTACTGCAAACATTAAACCTACGTGATCTATAAAATAACAGACTTATTTAGATAGTAAGCCATGTTAATTTAAAAATATCAAATGATCTTTATACAGTAAAAACGTCTTTACTTTCCATAAAGAGAGTTAATATAGCTTTGTAAAATTCTACGACAGGTAGGGAGGCATATTGCATAAATATGTGCACTGCTACATATATACAAGTCTTCAGGCAATGTACAGTAATGGAAATCAGAAAATGAATGTATGGAGTTTAGAACGTGTAGACTGTGAGCACCACAGTAAAATACCCAGCAGATTAAAATTTGCCACTTCAGTTACAAGCAAGTAACTGTCTCCAAAATACATTCAGATGGTCATAACTTATTGCCTTAATCTGGGAAATTTAACAGAATCCTTAACATTGCAACATGAGTGATTTTCGGTTGGTACAAATCAATGGAATTCTACCAAAGTCAGAAGTTGGACATTGATTTACACCAACTAAGAGTCTGGCCTAATATACTTAAAGCTGTCTTTTAAATGCAGCATAGCGAGTAAATATTATCCTCATGCAAAACATGCATTGTGAAAAAACAGAACCGTTATAGAAAATGAACTCAACAGAAAAATTAGAGCCATGTTGCATATTGCATAACAAGCACATTATCATGTATAGTAATATATTAAAGAGAAATGGATGTCCCAAGGGTCTTTTAAAATTTAATGTGACTATCATATAGAAAGGAGGCTTATAAGAGTGTAAAAGCTTACTAACTAACAAAAAGTTAACATTGCAACTGAAGATGACTTTGCTTCATAATGATTTAATTGTTGTTTGATTGCACCAAATGATAAACAAATTCTCACTCAGTAACGCTCTGTAGAAAGTGTTTCTTCTACTAGTGTTTATGGTTTGTACATCTGTGACCTACCCATCGCTCACTCCTGTAGAATCTGAAATCTGGTCATTTCTCCCCAGCAATTAAAAGCTTGCATACCTTCTATTTTGTGAATGAAACCAAATAAACAGTTTGATTCTTTGCATATATTGGTAGCAGTAAAAAAACATTCAATATACTCACAGACAACATAAAAGAGTTTGAATACTCCACGCTGCCCATAACAGGGCGAGGCGATCACGTTCCTTAATGCCCAAAAGCTCCTCTAGACCATCACTTAGACCATTACTCTATGGCTCACGTTACCTGAGAAAGGCTGTGTCCCCAGGAAGGTCATAGTCTGGCCAGACTGCCACTTTTCAAGGATCAAAAACAAGGTACTTCTCATCTCAGTGGAAAAGATTAACTTTTCAAGTATGTTCCTGCAGAGCTGTTCTGGCGTATCACTTAACAACATCTATAACCTCATTAAGGTTTAGGTCTCAAGGCTTAACTCTTGCAATTTAGGGCCACCACTTTTACTGTTTATACTGGAAAGACAGCCCAATAATTCTAAAAATTGGCAAACTGGCCAGGAACATAGACACACTAGACCTACGTAAATTTGAAAATTCAAAAGTAAATTAACTAGGTTTAACAAATTTGTTGGATTATTTAGCATCTGCAATAATTTTTGCTTAGCAATTATACTACCAAGTTACAGAATAAAAATACACATTTAATCTAAAATACCAGATAAAACATGAAAAAGAACTACCCTTATATAACTTACTAGAAGTTATATGTTCAATAATAAAACAGAAACTCAAAAGATTATTTTATTAGGTAAATTCATTTAGTGTGTTAAATTTTGAACTGAATTTGTGATTCATTTTTATATTGGCTTTACTTTTACATATGAAGTCACATATACAAGCAGTTCTAGCATTAAAGGCAATACCATATTAGAAAATAATTACATTTGATGGTTATTAGTATTTTATTGTAAGTAGTTTATACACTATTGAAAAGCAGTTACAGTAGATAATAAATAATTATGCAAGGTCTTAAAACTGTTTAACAACTTAAAATAGAAATATAAATAATTTAAAATGTAAGAAAAAAGTAAAATTCAAAGCTGCTGGAATATTTTATTGAAAAAATGTGGACTTCTAAGGTAATAGATGGGATTTTTCAATAAACGTTGCCACTGACAATTTTAAATTGGTGATTTTTAATCTTCTGTCAGATACAAATGTATGGATATGATAACGTGAAACCAATTGTCCTACGTGGTTTCTTTTTTTCAAGTGTACGGCTATATAATTAGGTGGATTTTGTCTCTGAGGAGACATCAGAACCCAGGGGACAGTCTGCACTGAGTACCACAGACGATGGCAGAAATGCAAAAGCCAGTGCATGTCAGCTAAGATGGGAGATGGAGCAGCAAGCACACACCTCCCAGCTTCAAACAGAGATTCCCATGCTTAGCGCCTGCTTTTCACCTATTACAGGAGGTTATGGGGACATACAGATTATGTAGGCGTGCTGCTGAAATAAAGGAGGAGTATAAAGTCACTCATATGCTCTCTTCTCCAGGTACCAGATAAATAGAAATGAGCATTCACCTGAAATTACAACTGAAGAAAATGTACCTTCTTTATGGCATTGCAGGGGCAGATGCTCAGCAACATCCCGCTCCGTGCCACAGCCTCAGGCAGGGGGTCCAAGCCACTCTCCAGAACCAGGTTGCTTACTGCTCCTTTTTCTCAACTTTTTGCTTATTAACATAGTTTAGCCCTTTGTAACTGCACAATATGGAAAACTCGCATCCCTTGAGTAGCTGACACTGTAATCATAGTGGCAAGATGTCATTTACTATAGTTTTAGAATTATACTGAAACTTGCAATATCGATACAGGTTAAGTTCTAATGCTATAGATGCAGAAAACAATATCCAGATATCTATGTTTTAGGATACAGCATGACTTTTCAAATGGTAAACGTCTGTAGCTATTAATATGCAACGTATATTAATAATATTCCAAAATTACTATTCTTTCAGTTGAACTGTATATAATTTTATTACAATATATAAAAAGAAGTAATTAATTGGAGAGCTAGCACCTACCTTTTTATTATGGAGGGCTACTTCTAGCACTAACAGTCATGCTGCAAATCCTTAGCTTCACTCACATGAAAACACTTCATTTTACCTCAAAGGGGTGGCTCTATCTCAGAACCACTTCTGGTTTTATTCTGGACCATTGCAGGTGTGGGCCTGATATATCTCATACTACAGCAAATGGGAAGATTTCTCTGGCTAAAGCTGAGTGAGGTTCGGCAGCAATAAAAAGGCTGCAGAGGTAGGGAGAATTCTCTGAAATACAGTTAGAAATAACGGCAGTATATTAGTATTAGTATTAATCTCTATTCTATGTTATTTTATTTCTTTCCCAAAATGCTCCGGGAAAGACAGAGGTGAAGTGAGGTAAGAATCTGAATCAAATCCTGGTGCGTTCCCCATGCAAAGCTCTTCCTGACCTCCCCATCGTGCTCATGAGTTCTTGCTATCTTCACACACTGCACAGGCAGACGAAGACCTCACTCTGACAGATCCCTCCCCCACCGATGGATGTGTGCACTCAGGGAAAGCTGGCTTGATGGAGCCAAGGCCTTCCCTATGCTCTATCTTTCTGCTATAAGCAATATTCCCTTGAAGTCAAATTGACCTTGATCTTTTCCTTCTCCCCTGCCCCCCCCCCCCCCCCCAACCCCCCCCCCCACCCCTTGTACCATTGCTGTTATTTCTGTTACGTCTTTTCTGTTGTTTAGTATAAAAGATATTAGCTCCAACAGTCAGCAGTTTGTGCACATACTACAAGTAGGCAAAATTTGTCACGGTGACATCAAACCACTAACACAAACAGATCTATTACCCTTTCTCTCTTGCTCTGTAAGACAGCTGCCCTCAAGGTATTAGCCTTTCAGCCTCCCTGATAAATCACTGACATATAGGAAACCTGATTGTCCTAACACAGCAGGAGTAGGGGATGCTATTCGTCTGCAGAGGAACATGGAACAACAACATCCATGAGGCTTATAATGAAATATTTTTGATATACTTAAGTACTTAACAAAAATTTATTGCAAGAGATAGTTTGTCACTAGATTTACAGTTTCAGAGAACATAGTACAAAACATAGTGCATCAGCTTTGTCTAAACATTAAATAGGTGCAAATACACAAAGATTTAAAAAAAAAAAAAAAGTGAATACTTTACAATGTAAGTTATAGAACTATAAATATATTTTATATACATTATACATACTCTAAGACATGATTTTCACATATATATAGAGAGTTCATATTAGTATCAGACTATTCAGTGCTTTAGTTATAGTATAGGTCTGAACTTCACATGACAGTTTGCATCGTTATACTTACAGTAAATGTTTCCCAAGGAATGAGGAGTTTTAACCAGTTTATCTCACAGAACCGTTTTGGCAAAGCCAAGGGGACTGTGGAAATAGCAGGACCTTTTTAGCTCAAGGCTCCTTCCACCAACCCCCTAGAAGAGGGGCTGCAGGGGGATGACAGCCGGGTGTGGGGACAGCAGGGATGGGAAGACAGCATGAGGCAGCGGGGCAAATGCCAGCTGGGTGGGGTGCAGGACTGAGGGCGGAAGCAGCGGCAAATGTGGTGGGGCAACGAAAGCTGCTGTGTGGCCCCCAGGACAAATCCTCGGTCCTACAGGTAGATGAGGTAAAGGTGCTCTGGGAAGAGCTGGGACCTGGGAGAGGAACTGCTGGTGGGGCTGGAGAAACTTCAATGTACTGGCGGCGGCGTGCTGCTGTAGGACAGTGTGATGGATGGTGGTGATGGAGGTAGAAGACAGCGGCGGCGGCTGCAACGGTAAAGGCTGCAGCGGGGAATTCGGGGGGCTGGATCGTTGGGGAAGGGAAGGTGAACTTCACTTTGTTGGCCAGCAGGTTTTGTGGCATGATCTGCTGATACGCCTCAGATGGTAGATCTTTGAATTTTTCGTGGTTATCTGGAGGGAATATCAATGTCTGATCTGGCAGGGTGAAGGGGGCAATTAACTGCTCAGTAGTTAAAAAGGTCTGACTATTTACATGTGCTTCTTTGAACGGCAAGGGTGGTGGGCTGCTAAATATGCCAGGATTACACGGTACCCATTCACTGGTCACCTCATTTATTTTCTCACGTGGTAAAGACTCAGCCAATTCATAATGGCAAAGACTGGATTTAGGAGGAACTTGTTCCAAATGTCTGTTGGGGAGCGGAACTTTGTAATGAGCTTGATTTTCATGACTGTTGACATTTTCTTTTTTCTTCTCACCCTGCAGAACATCCTGCATGCTGTCAGTTGCTGGAGCATTGTGCTCAGGAACAGAAGCAGCAGGATCTGTGATGACATCAGAAAACGTACTCAGAGTGCTCTCCATCGCTGTGCACCCCGTCAGTTTGTCATTTTCCAGCACATGTGAACTATCAGCTTCTAGACGTGACCTGCTTTCCTCCAGCTGCATCATTTCTTCTGTATCTTTTGCATGATCAGCTTTAGGATCCACGTTAGTTTCCTCTGGACTGTCTTGAGCCAAGAAGTCCCCCGAAGTATTTGAAGTGGAATTTGCAGAATTTTCTTTGGAAGGTCTGGAGGTCTCACTTTTTGCATTCCTGTCAAGGAATACGTGATGGATTCTAGTTTTCCTTCTCCTGCGTTTGCCTTTTGCCTTGTGGTGTGTACCTAAAGTACGTGCTTGCTTTAGATACTCCTCTGCTGATAATGTCTGACCATATGAGCTTTCATCTGATGAAGAGGAACAGGTATGCTGTCTCCGCTTGCGGTGGTATTTTTCAGGTTCCTCTGTCAGAACGTTGTAACCTCTCTTTATGGGCTGGTTTTGACTGGGGCTCTTCTCACTGGAGTGTCCTAAACATTTATGCTCTGGGCTACAGCTTGACCTCCTGACTTTGCAGCTACAACATTTTTTAGAGTACCTTAAGCTGTGCCTCCTGGAACTCAGAGCCAGCTGCTTTGCCTGTCTCCAAGTGCTTGCTTTGCTCTTTCTGTGCACTCGTTTACAAACATGGCATTGGCCGCTATTTTTTGCACTCCAAACGTGACACCAGCCTCTGTCCCCATATACATAATCTGACACAGACATGACTCTCTTATGACCATTTTCAATACCAAGTTTTTGATGTGGCTGCTGTATCTCACCTGTAGCTAGCCAGATATTCCCCGCATCATGTCTGCCACTCTCTGGACTATTTTGGAGGAGCTGATATTTATTTTCATCTCTGTAACTCACTTCTTTTTCACTCACTGGGGTCATCTCCATTTCTGCCACTGTTGTGTCTCCACAGTGATGATGATGAAAGTGACAATGACATAATTTTCTTCTCCTTTTCCGTTTTCTACTTTTGTGAAGCCATTTTTCATGGGTTTTTTTGATCCAGACTTTGTTGTATTTCTCATCTATCACAGTGTTTTGTCCTAACGAATTTTTAGAAATGCGATACTTTTCTATTTTTCTAATCCTGAATGACTCGTCCAAGGACACTTTATTTTGATTTTTTGCAAGATCATAATTTCTGATGAGGGAAACGTCACTTATAAGGGGTATTGTACAGTTGCACACATTTTTATTCATGTCTGTTTCATAATTATGACACTTCAAAATGGGTTTATTTGTAAAATCTGAGACAAAGGTATGGTTGGATTCAGTTTTATGGTACAAATGAGGTATGTTAGGCTGATGCTTGGGCTTTTCTTGGCTGTCACTTGCTCTTGATGATTTGAAATCAAAATACAGAGGATTACAGCTATAAGAAATTGATGGGTCTGTACTTGTGTAAATTAACATTTCTGAGGGCCACTGAAGAATATTTGATCCGTGTTTGCTAAGAACAGGAACAAAGGGTTCACCAGGTCTCTTGCACACGTCCAGTTTGCTTTGTGGGGCTCCACTACTACCTTCCTCAGACGGCAATGGAACTAATGCATCTGCCCCCAGATTTTTTATTTCCGTTTCAGTTGTGGATGAATCACTGTTCCTGTCTTTATCATTTTCCTCCGCAACATCCTGCAGAGATAAACAATCCTCCACAACTGCCTGTGTGAGAGCCTTGTTTGCCTGCAGCTCGTAACTGCTGCAGTCCAGGGGCAGGACCTGAGCGCTGTCTGCAACCATGGGCAGCGTTTGGTCTTGTAAGTCTGCTGTACTTACATCCATACCACAGCTCTCCATGTCCAAGGACAGTGGTTGCTTTGAATGGGACATGGCAAGAGTTAATCCAGGGCTCTCTAGCACCCTGCTTTCTTCACTGGCCAGCTCTTTTGACTCCTGAGCTTCAGAAGCTTCTGCTGGGTCAGTGCATTTTTCTACCAGTGGGTGAAAACAGCTGTGTTTCTCCTCAGGGCTCAGGACTATTTCTGCTGCTGATGGAGACTGAAGGTTACAAGCTCCTGGAACAAACCTACTTCTTCTGCTAAATCCGTGCTCCAGAGACGACTCGTCATTATATTCATAGAAAACAGCAGCTGAAGACTCCAGTTTGACTGCTGCTTTCTTAGGAAAAGCAAAAGAGAACCCAACTCTATGTCCTTGAGTTCCTTGAACCTGATCTCCAAATTTGTTAGCATCGGATTTATCACTACATGCATTGCCAGGACTGGAAGAAACCACAGAAGCCACGTCTTTACAACTCTGGGCATCTTCCATTAATGCACAGCTAAAATCCTGTTTGCTGGCAGAATCTATGGCAGCACTTGGTGGGATATCGTTGCAACGATCTCGCACCGTCACTGTAGTGGATTTGAACATTGGCCCACTTCCAGGAGCGCTAGGAAGGAAAATAAAAGTCTGAGTCAGTAACCTTGGGAAGAACTGCAGACAGAAACATAGTGTGACATTGGTATTGAAGAGATTTTTTAAAGGAAAGAAGAAGAATCTCTCTATGTATAGATTTAGAATATGAGAAAATGACATTTTATAATAAGATCAATTGACTACTATTAAAAAAAAAAAAGAGTAAATATTGTACTCCCAGTTGCTTCGTGTGAAGTCATCAGCTCGAGGGCTAATATTCTTACAAGGCAGCTCACCTTTCCTAGACATTCTGCCTTAATAAAAGACTGTATATCTCCCTTCCAGTCTTGCTCCTCCTCCTAGTAGCCCATCGTGGTTACCACACTATGGCTGCAAATAGCAGAGGTTTTACATCCTTTGTGCTACAAAATACACTGGAACAGAGACTGCCTCACAGACCACTTCACTTTTTTTAGTCATCATCCTAGAGACTGCTGCTCTGCCCATGGGCAACCACCCAGCAGCTCCCATCCTGTTTGTTTTCACAGGCCAACAGTCGCAATCTCAGCAATTTCTTTCATGGAAAAATAGTAGTGGGGCAAGTATTTCAGCTGACTAGTGCAGTTAAGTGATTCATCCCTCTCGAGAAAAAAATTATCACTGTCTACTTCTGTTCTTTATTTCATGTCCTCTTCCCATCTGTTCTATTTGACTTAATAGGAAGCAAAGAGAAAAGCAAAACCTGTTTAAGCTGCCAATTTCCCAGGATCCACAGGAACTGCTCAGCACTAGGAGTAATAGACCTATGCTAAACCAATTTTTTTGTTGTTGTTTAACCATATTATTCTATGTTGCAGTGCAGAGCAATACGAGATGATGGATAACTGGGAAAACTTTCAAGTGCCATTTAGGACCCCCCAAGAAGTGCTGAAATAAACAATGACAAACTTAATCTATTTGGTCTAGAAATTAAGGTAGAGGTTTTATGAGAAAATAATTCCTCATGAGAATTCTTGCCTTGTCCTGTTCTTCATAAATTTAAAATATATATATTAACGCCCCAATACAATTCTTTTCTTTAACAGAATAAAATGGAGACTTCTACAAAACCAGCCTAGATGGAAAATACCAGTTTGAAAAACCCTGAGTGTCTGTCCGTATGACACCTCTAAGGATGCAAAGTCACAGTAAACAGGAACTCTTAAATAGAAAAAGCTCAAAAAGAAATTCTCCTTCAGTAAGTAGAAGAAGGATTTATAAACAAAACATAACAACAAACCACAACAAACCAAAAACAACAAAACCCCACAAAACCTGTGCTTCACTAGCATGGAAAAAGGGAAACAGTACATTCCTCTTTCTCTTGAAACATGCTAAATTCAGACGTTGGAGTACGTTTAGGGGGAATAATATCTAACGTCCTCAAGTACTAAATCTGGACATTTAAAACACTGATGGAAGAGAAGTCATCTCTACATGAGTTTTTATAAAAAGTTAAAAACATAAAATTAGGTGTCATGTTGCTCATTTCAAACAGATCACAACATTCACGTCCCATCCACCTGCTCACACAGACTTTGTTTCAGCATGCTGCCCACCATCCAAACTATGGAGAAAGATACTATTACTGAACAAGAGCTACCACTTGGTTGGACTTCCGTGTTCATTTGGTGAGACAAAGGGTGGATAATAACAAAACATTTGTATCTGAGCATCTAGTTTTTGGCTTTTTTCCCCCCGAGATTCCACTGTGAAAAGCCAGTACATATATTTTCAGTGGCTTGTTGATGTCACAGCTGTGTCTTTTTAAAGTGAGAACACAGTCACAACTAGCAAGCTCAATATTAATTTCAACAGTGTACCTAGATGCAATAAACACGTGACTAGCAAGGAGTCACTTTTACAGAGGAGGTAAACATTCTGCTGAGTTGAGGAAAAGGAACCCTTAAATTTCAATAACTAGATCTTTTTATATTAAAAGGTAAGACTAGATTTCTGGATGCTTTCCCAGGCGAACAGTTTGAACACTACATCACAGAGATCTGTTACATCCTAGAAAGACAGACTGTGTTCCTCACCTCATCAATGAAGTAGTGGCAGCCTGCAAATGCATGACCTAGTTCACTCAGCTTTCAGCCTATGTGCCTGGTTTTATGAAATATATATGAAACACATCTTTTTTTAAACTAAAAATGCCTGTCATTTTAGCTCCCCTGCAAAAGCAACGTTAAACATTCATTTCTGCACATAGTGTGAATCACATTACCATACACATGCTGCTTCAAAAATGCCATAAAAACACATGTGCTGGGTTCCATCTGAGAGACTTCAACAGCCCACAGCACCAGCAGTAGCAGAGGGATTATTTTCAAGGATTTTTGATGTTTCTGCAGCTATGGACTTACCACGTTGTCTCTTTCCTTAGCTCAGCCAGCTTGTGCAAGCGTTGGAGTGCTTTCTCCTGTTTCCTTTCATCTTTTCGTGACTTAGATGCTACGTTTCGAGCAAACTCCCTCTGTTTCAGTTCCTTCAGCCTCTGGAAGAAATAGTCACATAATGCACACCAAAAAAAGCCAGAAATGATAAATGATTATACTGACAATTACTTTCTAGTTAAGCAGTCACGGTGAGAATTATTTTTGAACCGAAGCAAAATGACCCACTCAATAAATTTATACATTTCAAGTGAATAACCAAAATACATAAAAATACTAGAGACAGGTTATGGTTAGCTAGGCTAGAGATAACATGGACAATCTTACTGCAGCTTTTCTGATTAATGTAGATCATCCTCAGTAGGACTAGGCAATGTTCAGTGGGAGTTTTTCGCATGACTTTTTCCAAAAACATTCTCCACAGCCTAATTGCTCTTTGAGATAGTAATAGAGAATAATGAGACCACCCCAGCCAGCCCCTCAGAAGGTGCTGCTTGCTCGCCAGGCAGTTATTCTGCCCCAGATGCTGGACATGGCATTTATCACTGTTGAACCATAGGAGGTTCCTGTCAGCCCTTTTCTTCAGTCTACCAAGGTCTCTCTGGACCTTCCCTGCCACATTATCAGCATGTTATCCTCTGCAAAGCTCCTGAGAGAGCTGTGTCCTGTCATCCAGGTCATTACTAAGGATGTGAGAGTGTCCTGTCCCAGCAGGGATCCCCAGGGAATGTAATGGCCAAAGAACTCTGGTAGTTTGAAATGTGAAGATCATCTCTTCAGAGGAGCTTGTTTTCTGCTTTGATTGGTGGCTGACACAGCTGTTAAGCAGCCACTGAGGCTCAGTCCAGTATCTCATTTGATTTTGTCTCCAGACTGTTTCTTTGGATGGAAATACAAATGCACAGCTCTGATTCTCCACAAGAAAAGGGGCTTTTGTTTTCTTTATATCACAGAAGAAAAACATGCAGAGATTTTTCTAATCCTTCATGTAACAAAAAGAACCTTGGTAGGTCCCAAACCCCACTGTTCAGTTGTTCAGTGTGTCCTCAATATGGCTCACAGTCTAGATGACATCATCTTATGAAGATAGTGATCTCATAATCCTGGGACAAACCCAGTAACTTGCCACCATTTTCATGTCTGAGAGCTAATGGCTGGCCATGAACAGGGGCTATGTGGATTTGTAAAGCAGTAATTCTAACTTTATATTGCTGATAGCATACATTAGATATACACCTAATGGAGTCTGCAGAACTCTACAAGCACTTTTTCTCCTGCTCTTTCTCAATTTCTTATTTCACTCTTTTGGTATTTTTTTCACTATTCACAGAAAAATAGCCTTCATCTAACATCATTAATTTAAGCACTGAATATGTCTTTACCATTCTGGGTGATACTAAATGCTCTCTTGGCAGGCTAATGCCAAGAAACATAAACGTAGAAACATGCTGAGAAAGCAAATAAATGCCTGCAGAAAAATGAGCACTACTCTCTATTTTAAATTTTTATATCAGTTTTGCAACAACTGGATATTCCTTTGAAGACATTCTTGATAGATACAGAGAAATAATTTGAAAGGTAATCACTTCTACCATTTGCATTTTCTAGACAGAGCTATCAAAATTACTTTTAATGTGCTAATGCAGCATAAGGTTATAAATTCACTCAAAACTGGATGCATGAAAACTTATTTCCAAAGAAAAAATGTTTGAGATATGAAGGATCTTAGTAGAACATTCGTTACCCCTGAGCATTCATGCTTTCCTAAAGATACTATGATACTGACTCTGCTTTCTCCCAGCCACTCACGAAACCCAAAGTATTTAATTTAATTAGGCGACAGTTCGGAGTACTCAGAATGCCAGAGAAGGGATTCAGTTTGCTCCTCCCCCTCCCCACCTCCAGCTCCTGGCACTCAAAAGACAGGATTTAATTCCATTTTGTAGAGCTCACTAATACCTCCTTTTTTTTTTTTTTCCCCTCCAACGGGTAAGGAAAGAAGTATGCAACAAAGCAGAAGAAGAAAGAGATCAAAGGGTGCTTTTTCACAGGTTAAAAAGGAGAAGCTGAGGTGTATACAAATCCATAGTCACCCTCCAGCAGCAGCAGCACTTTACTGTAATTACTGGGATGATTATGATCAGTGATTTGATTCTGACCAGATTTTGACCCCTTTTCTTTTATGGCTGTAAGTTAGCAAGGCTCCATGCCATCAAGAGTGCTGAAGCTAACACGACTCAACGTTTCAGGGTGTGAGCAGGGTCTCGCTCACAGTGAACAGGGACAATACTGTGAAAGGAAGTTTTATGTGACCTTGGAGGCATAGAAGATGTATCGTATCATGCCTATCATTGCCAAGCAAACATTGTATTCCTGATCTGAGCCTCTCGTCAGCCTGATCAGTCATTATCTGTTTAGCACATACCAGAGCTAGTACAGAAGAATTGTTTACAATTTTTAAATAATTAAACTGTTCCCCTTCATTGCTACAAGTAGGTGTCAACATGTAAGAGAGAGGAGCCTGGCAGAAGTTGTCTTTCGTGTCAGGCTGTCTGCTCTTCTCTTCAGAACTAGTCATTCCAGAGCTCCCCTTCTGTTAGCCCTCCTGTCAAATACGCTGCCCCTTTCCTGTACAGAAAAACTGTTCTTAACATAGTATGAACTCATTATGCAATATATACTAGCATATACAACACAATGGTTTTTTTCTTACAACTAGTGTCTCAGTCTTTTTCATGGAGGGCTTTAATGATCTATAAGGATTAAACCTAGGGAATTCCTGAGGACTTTATTCAGCAAATACGTATGTATGAGTGGAACTTGGTTGTAAACCACAAAACATGCACTGGGTTCAAACTGTTTTGAGGCCTGATTAGGCAGTCTTCAGAAATACTATTTCCTGTACATAAAAGGTCGTTGTAAACCACAAAACATGCACTGGGTTCAAACTGTTTTGAGGCCTGATTAGGCAGTCTTTAGAAATACTATTTCCTGTACATAAAAGGTCATCTAAGTGGGAAAACGTGTCTGCATTTTTGCATACTGCAGTTTTTCCATGTCTTTATTTAGCCATCTGATAAACCACCATCACCTGCATTCCCTTACTGCACTTAGTCATGCTAGTGATTGCTAGAGCTGCATTCATTCAGCCCTATATTTGTATTTTGTTGGGTTTGCTTGTACTATGCAAACAAAAACGTGGTATTACCCAATTACACATAAAATACCATTAGTCCATGCATCTGAGTATCACGAGGCTCACACAAAGCCTGTTCAAAATTTAAAAAAAAAAAAGTGTGCCTTACTCCTAAAAAGCATCTTTTGCTTAATATTTTTATGCCTTTCCATGCAGCAGAGCTATTCACTAATGCCAACTTCAATCGTTAGTTTACTGCTGGTTATGTTTTTCTTTTCATGGATTAGTAAGCAAATAATTAGCAGGTAGTCATACAGTATTTAAATATGATTCCCTTCTGTAGTTTGCTCTGCTTATGAACCAGCTCAAAATGTGGAAGTCTTCGCAAGCAGAGTTCAATAAACAGTTCACAATGAATAATTAAATGACATTTCTCCAAGAGAACTAAATGCCTTCATCATTATCCTGATACACTCTATTGCCACCTTGAACGTGCAGAGCACAGACCACAGCTGTTTTGCAAAGGACTTCCCCAAGTGCACAGCAACAGGAAGCCTGACCCTGATTCTCCAGCCTTGCAATGGCATCCTGCAACTTGGGCAGAAGCTGGATTATTTAAAAAAAATCTAATTGTAACAGTGAGCCTGAAGCAGAAATACTCCATCTATTTCTAATGAACTCTGTTGGAAATCTTACTGCACACCTGTTACAACATGCTGAGCAGAGGTATGCAAGTCCAGACAGGAAGGAAGACTTTACCAGCTCCCATGTACCTATGCATGGATGAAACTATACAAGAGAAGACCTCATGAGGTCCAAGCTCAGGTGGCTGTATTTGACTCAAAGGCATCCAGCTCAGGTGTCCTCAGACTTGACGCCAAAGATACTAATAAAAAAAAAAAAAAAAAATTCAAAGAAATCATAAATGGACTTCCAACGGGCCTCCACTTCTGGTTACCACCCTTATCTTCATTTCCCCATTTCTACTACATTAGCCAGTTCATCTCAGCATGCCACTTTTCAAAAACCTCATGCCAAGTTTCCATAATCTCCCCAGTATTTTATAACACAGGCACCCACGCACCCAGATCCTGCTGCAGAAGGCAGGTGCCTCAAGACCTCTGTGGATCAAAGCTTCTCAAATGCAAAGACACATTATGGCAGTAAGTGCACTTCTCACATTAGTATTACAAACCTCCTGCCACCTTGACAAGTGGTTGGTAGTTGTTTTTGTGTTTGGTTTTTTTTTTAACTCAAGATTTAAGTACTTGCAACAACAGCACATCAAACTAATAGGTCTTAAAAGAAGGAGAAGACATTAATTAATTAATATCCTCAGGACACAAAAGGCTGAACAGCGAAACACAATGTACCTGATTATGATGATACCAGGTGATAAATGAGGAGAAAAACCCAGAAACAAAACCAGCCTCAAAGAAAGCATTTTATACTTTAAAATACTTAATGTTATCAAACTGACTCTGAAGAAAAGCAGTGAAACTTTTAACAAAGTTTATGAAACTGAAGGGGAAACTGTGACAAGTATCAGGCTTGATACAGACTCTCTGTAGCATTAATATCCCACATAAAACCAGCCATTCTCCCCAGCACAAAGGCATCATCTAAGGACTGCTTATCCAAAGAGGCACTCATAAACTGCTCATGCAAAGCTTATCTCCTTAGTCTAGGAACAACTTTAATAGGGTCAAGAACCAATGGGAACAGTTTTATAATAGCAGGAGTCAGAAAGATGCCTATCAGGGGATTTCAGGGCAGTGCAGTTCAGATATTATTATGTCAATTTGCTTTTGACCTTAGATTACCAATTAAATTACATGGACTTTTACAATGTTGAAAATAGGTAGACTATTAATTCATTTTCTGATTAATGGAAGTATAAAATTACGGAACTTAACAGCCATGACATCGAATTCTGCTTCTTTACTGTCTTTTAATTTTATCAGGAAAAATGTGTTCCCAGCAGTGACTGAATAATGAATGTATGCGATTGTTACCTTTTAAAAACAACTCATCAAATTGAAACTTCCTTTTCTTGCTCCCTAACTAAGAAATACTCGAAGCTGCAGCCCAAAAAGCATTAAGCAGGTTGCTACAGCCCTCGTACATTGAGCGCTAAGATACCG
The DNA here is from genome assembly GCA_020745705.1 of Hemiprocne comata. NCBI lineage: Eukaryota > Metazoa > Chordata > Aves > Apodiformes > Apodidae > Hemiprocne > Hemiprocne comata. The sequence continues at coordinate 34,788,751 of CM036591.1, forward strand.
AGTCTTTGTCGTACACCTTGCAATTCCTATTGCAGCCCTTTTTCAACTTAGATTCTTCTGAAAGGTCAGATACAGCAGAGTCTACGTTTTAGTGAACAACCACAAGCAAAGAGCAAGCCTGCTCCTACTGCCCCTCCCCAGCCAGCCACAGCACTGTGAGGCCAAGACCAGGAAAACATAGGATATTCTGTCCTACGTGTGTGTCCTAAATCTCTAGGAGCTTTCCCCGGTTCCTGTACTGCCTGTAACTCCATTTGCACCCTGCAAGGAGCTGGAAGTCCACTGCAGCTTCAAAAATTTGTTAATTACCTAAACATGGCAACCATGGGTTAGTAGTTCAGTGCTGCTGTGGAGGCGGCAGAAAAGTGGCATTTAGATTTATTTAAAATATTTTTATTTAAAACATTTCCTCCCTCTAAATCTGTAGATAAAACACATTTTTATTGGTTAATAAAGGTGGTTTGTTGTGGGGGTTTTTTTGCTTGTGATCAGTTTGTGGAAGTTTTTTTCAGTTTGTTTTGTTGTTGTTTTTGTGGCTTCTTTTTAAAAATCAGATTACTACTTTATACAGGGGTTAATTATGAGTATTTCTTAGCTTTTGGTGATTATTCTAGAAGCTACTACCCTTTTTCTGAATATTACGTGACTGCTGTCAATATACTCCCTATTAACTGAGTCCTCCTTGACTTTAGCAGGGCTTTTGATGCTGCCTCCCATAACATCCTTGTGGATAAGCTCAGGAAGTGTGAGTTAGAAGAGAGGACAGTGAGATGGATCAAGAACTGGCTAAACAATAGAGCCCACAGGGTTGTGATCAACGGTGCAGAGTCCAGTTGGAGACCTGTGACTAGTGGTGTTCCCCAGGGGTCAGTACTGGGCCCAGTCTTATTCAGTATCTTCATCAGTGACCTGGATGAGGGAATAGAGCATATCCTCAGCAAGTTTGCTGATGATACAAAGCTGGAAGGATTGGCTGATACACACCTGAAGGCTGTGCAGCCATTCAGTGACATCTAGACATACTGGAGAGCTGGGTAGATGAACCTTATGAGGTTCAACGAGAAGTGTAGAGTTCTGCACCCCGGGAGAAAAAACACCGTGCACCAGTATAGATGAGGGGTTGACCTGCTAAGAAAGCAGCCCCATGGAGAAGGACCTTGGGGTCCTGGTGGACGAGAAGTTATGCATGGGACAGCAATGTGCCCTCGTGGCCAAGAGAGAGGTCCCTTCGAGCCCCTGTGATTCTATAAACTGAGACAGTTTATTGCTTCTTAATGTGAATTATGGTATGACAAAGCAACAATGTACTTGTTAGATAAACACTTGTCACACCAAACCAGATGAGTTGAGTATCCTTTCGCAAAGCAGATTAAGCTTAATCAATTATAAATAATAACTGAGTAATCAGAGGTCTTGTAACACCTGTAAACACTCAAATGGGGAATGACATAAAATACATTTCCTTGTGTCTTTGGTTGCTTGTGAGGACGTACATTTTACTGTTCTACAAATGGAGACTCTTCACTTAACACAGCATGACAGGGCCACGTCTCTTCACTTGCACTCTGGTCTGCAATTCAACATCCTCTCCATGACCGTATCTTTCATATTATTTTTAAAAAATTAAAAAAACCCTCCCTTTGTAAAGACTATAGAAAAAAGTAAAGCTCCAGGAAAAAAATACTGTAACACAAGACCACCATACCCTGTCAGTACTCCAGCCCTTCCTTAGGAGGAGTTAAATAAGGTAAGTTATTTCCACAGAAAGGAGAAATGGATTTCTCAATGAAATTAGTAATTCAGCCACTCAAATAAGCAGGCTAAGTAAGAATTTAATAGACAATTTTTTAATTTTTTTTTTCATGCTACCAGTATGCAATTACTGTTATAATGTGTTCCTGCATTAGAAGAGGAATTGGGGGACAATTCCACAGTAGCCTACAAGTGCTGGATGGGATAGGGAGTTACTCAGCAGACGGAATCACTTCTTGCTAATGGCAGGGAAAGCTTCCTCCTTGCTAGGGTGGTGCAGCCCCAGAACACATCACCTACAGGGACTGTGGCATCTCCAACCCCACGAAAATTCAAGGCATGGCTGAAAAAAAGCCTTGTCTTACTCGATGATTTCATGTTGGTGAGCAGGAAGCCAGCAACTCCTTCAAAGCACTATTTTTACACTTATCTGTCTTAAGCAGTGAGTTATCTCCTCACCTTATCCGTGTATGGACCCCTCTGTTTTCAAGAGGCCTTTAATAAATTACATTGATCTATAGCTGACTTATGAATAACTTTGTTTGTTGCAAATTATAAGCTGCTTCTGACTGCCTCTGCCTACAGCTCACTTTAAGCTGCAAAATTTGAATCTTTTCCTAAAAACCGAGAGCTCCACAAATAAGCAACAGAACCACATTCTGTATGATGGGATATTAAGCCCTCCAGATGACAATGAGCATTCAAGCTGTGAATAATAGTTTCCTCTTCAATTTCTACCACAAATTGCAGCCATAAAGATGATCTTTTAATATTAGAAGAAACCCAAACCCCACAAATATAGATATATGCAGGATTTTGAAATAGCAAATGCTTGGAGTCCAGAATATTGCTGAACAGGTAGATTCACTTAAAGTAAAACTATGGTCTTTTTCCAGCACAGTCATGAGCATCATCCCAGACTGTGAAAGTGAGTATGAATTAGGAGGAAGGGAAGGTTAGGATTGTTTTATTTGCCCGTCATGGTTCCAAAGGGAGGCAGGTGATGAGTAAATTAGATTCTTCATAATTCGGGGGCTTTTTTTATTAACTTTAATTGATGTAATGCAAATGTTCACAGACAAATATAACTTGCTCAGGAGCACATTCGAGCGATACACAGTGGTTCATTTTATTCTGTAGAGTACAAAAAAGAACTGCTGAACCAGCTTTTACATTCAGATCCTACAAATAGGTATTAAATATATGTATTATGTTATACAACTTCAAATTCATGTTATTTTCTACTTTTAAAATACAAAAACCTGGAATTATTTTATCATTAAATACAACTGGTTTTTGAGACTACTCCATACTCATATGAAGCATCTTGCACCCAAAGAGTTGTGATCAATGGCTCGATGTCCAAATGGAGACATGTGACGAGTGGTGCTCCTCAAGGGTCCGTACTCAGATCATTACTGTTTAACACCCTTGTTGTCGACCTGGACAGTGGTATGGAGTGCACCCTCAGCAAGTTTACTGAAGACAGCAAACCGTGTGGTGATGTCAACACGCTGGAGGGAAGGGATGCCATCCAGAGGGATCTCGGCAGGCTCGAGAAGTGGGCTTGTGCTAACTGCATGAAGTTCAACCAGGCCAAGTGCAAGGTTCTGCACCTGGGTCAAGGCAATCCCATGCATAAATACAGGTTGGGAGGAGAAAGGACTGAGGGCAGCCCTGCGGAGAAGGACTTGGGGGTGATGGTGGATGAGAAGTTCAACATGAGCTGGCAATGTGCGCTCGCAGCCTAGAAAGCCAACTGTATCCTGGGCTGCATCAAAAGATGTTTGGCTACCCCAACGAGGTAGGTGATTCTCCCCCTCTACTCTCCTCTTGTGAGACCCCATCTGGAATACTGTGTCCAGTTCTGGAGCCCCCAACATAAGAAGGACATAATACTCCTTGAGCGAGTCCAGAGGAGGGTGACAAAAATGATCAGAGGACTGGAGCACCTCTCCTATGAAGACAGGCTGAGGAAGTTGGGGTTGTTCAGCCTGGAGAAGAGGATGCTCCGAGGTGACCTTATAGCAGCTTTCCAATACCTGAAGGGGGCCTATAAGAAAGCTGGGGTTAGGGCTTTTTGTATGGGCATGTAGCGAGAGGACAAGGGGTAATGGTTTAGAACTTGAAGAGGGGAGATATAGATTAGATATGAGGAGGAAATTCTTTACTATGAGGGTGGTAAGGCACAGGAACATGTTGCCCAAGGAGGTCGTGGAAGCCCCATCCCTGGCAGCATTCAAGGCCAGGTTGGATGGGGCTCTAAGCAATCTGATCTAGTGGGAGGTGTCCCTGTCACGCAGGTGGGGTTGGAACTAAATGATCTTTAAGGTCCCTTCCAACCCTAACCTTTCTGTGATTTCTATGATTGTTAAAGTGTCTCGAGTTCAGTTACATTCTGCTATGTAATTTCATATAAAAAATAAATGAAATTAGATTAAACTGAAAACCAAAACCAAATGAAAACTTAACTGTTTTCAAAATCATGAGGAAAATCAGAATATTAAATATTTTGCACACTTGCACCTGTAATATACATGAAAGCTAATTATCTTTGATGCAGATCTTACTAATTACTCTTGATTAGGTGACTGCAAAAGATAAACACTGGGGCAATGGAAGGAATAATAAATCTATCTTTGCTTTCCATTCAACATTTTACCTTCAGAAATTACCTGCCAGAAAGAGAGACATAGTTCATTATGTGATGATGAATGCCCTTTCCAGCATAGTAAGCCTCACTTTTCCTTTGACATCATTCTGGTGCCTGTGCATCTTCTACTCCTTTCCAGTGCAGGGGGCTGCAGGATTCAGATAGCATTGTGGCTTACAGTTGAACCAAGGCTCCAGGACTTTGACAAATAACAGGTTATGGGGCATAAATTAAGGCTTTTGTGGCTTTTTTGTTTTACGATAACGAAGTTTTCTGAAGTTGACTAAAAGGCCATAGCATTGCCATTGTGCAAAAACATTGTTTTAAGCCTGCAGAACTGCTGAGTGTTGCATACTGAATATTTCACTGTGATAGCTAACCACGTGTGTAACAGCAGCCTGGTCTTCCTGCAAGCTGCAGGGTATTTTTTTGTCAGCTTCAGCAAAAATCAGCAGAATACTCCATAAATATGATGGCCAAGACCAAAGAAAACAGCAGAGAAGTACAGAGTTAGCATCTCACCCATCAAATTAATTTTACCAGATAATGAAAAGAATATAAAGCTGACACACAGTTGTGCACCTGTGAAGTGGTTACATATGCTAGCCTCTAATTTAAAGGTATTTATTTTAATGACTCTAGGTCTAATTCTGCTTCTCTTGAAGACAATGGAGGAACTCTCGCTGGGCTCAGGGAAAGTAGAGGTTTTTAATTCAACATGGAAATAATTCAGTAGCACTGAAGGGAGCTTCTTCAGTCACAAAGATTAAAGACAAGATGGGTACCCATCACTTCTTTAAGGATCACTTTACACCCAACTCCTGCACCACTCAGGACACTACCTAAAAAAAACCTAAACCAAAAATGTATGTAACATTTTAAATCCTGTTGGGAAATGGTTATTCATAACGCTGAGAAAAGGGCCCTGCTGTAGAGAAAAGGACTTAACTCCACACCTCTGGGAGGATCCAGGTGGCCCTAAGAGTGGGGTCATCCTCAGAGGCCATGGCTCCTCTTTGCTGCTCCAGAGGGACAAGCCAGCACGGATAGTTTCATGTGCCATCCCCTGGGCCCACAGCATTATCTGCCACCTTCACTTCACTCCAGCAGTGATGTTTAAGCACCCAGAATACCGCTGAGCGTAGCATGTACAACAATTTTTATGTTTCACAGTTCTGCAACCAAAATATTGATACAGTGAGGCACTGCCTCCTGGTATTTTCAGTCACCGAGTGCCAAATATTATGACGCTTTATTCTCTGGCCAGTTACAGTTTCCCACACATAAATAACAAAGAGCTCCACGACATCCCATCTAAACTTTATCCAGAAGGTTTTAAGCTATCGGAAAAATTCCTGTTTAAGCAGCATTCCTCTTCCATAAATCATTTCACAGAAGCAGTAACTCTGCAACGAGAACCCCCTTCAGAAAAAGGTCACCTCTATACCTCTTTGGAGAGCGGAATATAGGATTTCCCTTCAGAATGACTTTCTACTGGGAGATGATAAGGCCACAACATGGACAGCTCCTTCAACACACAACCATTGGGTGGCTCAGCTGCTAAAGCTGCCTTTTGCTCATTTTGGAGACTGTTTTGTTGTTTTCTGCATCAACGGCATATTGGCAGCTCTGACATCTTTGAGACTTCATCCAACTCTTCACTACAGTGCCCTCCAACACCTACTGGTGTCTGTTGTGATCCACCAGCTTTTCACAGTGGTCAAAATGGTTCACTGGGTCTCTGGCACTGAAGTTCCCTGTAGGATCATGCCGCTATTCTGATCATTCCTCCTCCTTTACTGGAGGAGGACACAATACCCTACATTACCTTGTGTTCTACGAGCCCATTAAAATGACAAGCAGAAATTTTGGGTCTATCTCTACAATGTGCACAATGACTGAAGATGAGGAACTAGTATTTACAGTCAGGTCCCCTAAAGGATATTTTCCATAATCCTTGAAGGATACTCTAATAACTCCGATGAGCTGAAGGAGATATATGAATTCCCTCCAAGTTAGCTCTTTATTTTAATTCCTTATGTCAGAGCTAAATCACAATCACTTTTTCACCTCAGTTTTATATTGAATCACTGAGCCGTTCAAAGCCTCTCTTCACAAATTGCTTCTCATCAGCAGGATCTGGTCCTTGCCAGAGATTATCCTAGAACCATGACAAGATTCTTCAAAGAATATATAAAATGTGACCAATGAACACTGAGGCAAGAATGGCCCTTTGCAAATTTTGACACATATCTCAAAGGCACAGCTAACTGGCATAGACAAAACCTGTTACCCTTAAGCCAACGTTTAATACTACTTATACAGACTCCTCTGAGGAATTAAAAAAAGATATTAAAGAGAAAAATTATCAAATGTGAAGACTGCACCTTGCAAGGCAACATGAATTAATATCGCAATTTGACTTACACTTTCATTTTCAAGTGTTTAAGTGAAGTATGCTGTAAAGTAATTTTGATAGCATACCACTGACATTACCATGAGATGTTGGTAGCAAGCAGCTATGAGAGCACATGTCTCTGTTCATGTGTGTCTCATACTGCATCGTTGCTTTTTGCAGACTGAAATATTAGTAACTGTAGAGAAAGGATGCATGTGTCACCACTTTGCGTCAATGAAGGATTACGTTATCAGTAAATGACAGCTTGGAGGCTGCTGAGGGAAACCAGGACTGTAAGACAGACCCTCAAAAGACAAGCACAAGGTCATAGCAGAGGCCTTGGAGGTGGAAGAGACAGGACGACAGCAGGGTCACAGGGCTATAAACAACTCACTGGTGTTCAATTACTGCTTGCTAAAGGAATGCAACCCTAAATTATGCATAAATGGGGGTTTAGAGCATAAAAGAAAATGAAGATGCATCCAACACATTATATATAGCAAAGTTCACCACAATATGCAATTGGAAACCACTGGAGCACCTATTTGTGTTAGCAAATATTGGAGCACCTCTCCCATGAGGACAGGCTGGCAGAGCTGGGATTGTTCAGCCTGGAGAAGAGACGGCTCCAGGGAGACCTTACAGCAGCCTTCCAGTACCTGAAGGGGCTGCAGGAAAGCTGGGGAGGGACTTCTTACAAGAGCATGGAGGGACAGGACAAGGGGGAATGGTCTCAAACTGAAAGAGGACAGATTTAGATTAGATATTAGGAGGAAATTCTTTCCTGTGAGGGTAGTGAGACACTGGTACAGGTTGTCAGTATAACTATAATTAGCCTAAGATTAATTGTATTTCAGTAAGATGTTGTGACTTCAGCTAAACCAACGGCAAATTCTCAGCTTTGCATCTCAGGTGTGACTTTTTTACCCACGTAACTGCCAAAGGTGCTTGGTCAGTTATGCCAGCCTCAAGAACTTGCTGAGCATGTGATGATGGGTACAGCAGCTCCAGCTTTCTGTTTTAATGTTACCTAGAAGCACTTCACAGCAGCCTTCCCCACCTCATTCAGATAGGAACCTTTCAGGAGATAATTTACCCTTGATTAAGAATCACTAGGAAATTAATAAAAACAATAATTAACTAATAATGTAAAGCTCATTACCAAATGGAAATATACCCAAATCTCAGTCCCCAGTCTTAAAGGCAGAAAGCAGTTCCTAAGAAAAACTGACAATAATCCTTTTTTACCTTTTCCTTCTGGTAACAACAGCCAGGATAGAAAAAACACCCATTCTCATGATTCAGGTTCTGATTAACAGGTGAGCATCGCCATGAGGAAGACAGCACAGAGATCTACAGTGCTCAACTCTGAAATCCAAACTGCTACATGCTAAAGCTTTGATGAAAAGAAGAAAAAGAAGCCCATAAAAAGCTATCTATCTGACACACAAATAATAGGGGCAATTAACTGGGTGGACCTTCTGTATATCTCAGAAGACAGATTTAAAATGGCTGCACTCAGTGTGAAGGTATTTCTGGATAAAACATTGCCACAGAAAATGGAAAATAAGACCAGAAGCTTTATCATCTCAAGGTCGATGTAACTGTATGTTTAGGGAAGTTTAAAAAAACACAAGTGTCTTACTCTCTTTCCCTACAGCAAACTCCAAGAAACAAACAAAAGTTCTCTGCAACTAAGAACTACCGGTGTGAGCGACAAAAACCTTGCCCCCTCTTCTTACCAAGACCAGAAAAAACAATCTTCTTCTGAGAGCTCCCGGCCCCACAAACAAACCTCTTACCATCCTCAAGCACTTCACAAGCATTGCTACAGCACTTCACAATTAATAAGTATTTACAGACCCAATTCTCTACTTTTGCACAAGATTTACACTTCTCAGTTGAAACAGCTATCGTTGTTGGTCTCTAATTTGGCAGGAGAACCCTCTGAGTGATCACGATATTTTTATGGTTCTGATTCCCCAAAGTTCGTGTGTGTGTGTGTTTTGTTGTTTTTTGTTTGGTTTTTTGTTTGTTTGGGTTGTTTTGGTTTTTTGGTTTTGTTTTTTATTTTGGGAACTACACAAATCTCCTTCTTGCTATATAACCTTATGGGCATTTTAATGAAGCAAAGCTGACAACCTTTCCACAAAGTTGCATTCAGATATCTTTATATACTTCTTTCCCCATGGATAGCTGTAAAAAATACAGAAGCCAACAGTGGCATTTCTTTCTATCCTACCAAAAAACTTGGCTGTTTTCCCTACAAGTTATCTCCCATGGAAACCTAGATATTTCACATACCTGCTCTCAGTCATCACAGCATCCCTTAAAGTAGGCTGATCTTAAAATATACTTTTGCCTTAAGGTCCCCACATTACTGCTCCACGATACGATGTCTTAGTATGCTGCAGTACCCTCTGGGCTGGGATAGGAAAAAAATCTGTAAAACACTTGCCTTTCTCTGCCACGTCCTCTCCTCTTTTTTGCAAAACTGCCACAGACAATACTTAGGGAAGGTTACAAGATCACATCTTTAGACAAGTATCACTTTTTTCCTCTCTGCAGAACTTGACTACATTGTTGGAATTCTCCCTTTTAAAGGTATCAAAGTGACTCATCCTTTATGAAGGTCTTGAATCTGTTCATCAGATTGTCATTCCCAAAAACTGATTCTTGCCTGGCTTGTGTAAGATGCAACTACATAAGTCACAGAAAAGCTTAGAAAATGTCTCAAGTGCCAAAGCCTGGAAAGTTTCCAAAAGAAAACCTACACTATTAACTCTAACACAAATATACACACATTAAAATGTTTTCTATTTCCAGTAAAAAAAACATGATTGAGCAGAGAGCAGCGTTATTTCTCATATGCAATATGTACATAAGCTGAAAGAACTACTGTCCTTACCAGTGTGCCACCAAGGTAGGCCACAGCAGCAAATGACTGCATGGTACAGCGGGTGGTGAGCATCTCAGTAATTAAAGAGAAGCACAGCCAAGCAGGCTTCAAACAAAGACAATCAGGACATATACACCATTTCTGGCTCTGACTCAGGTTTATTGTACAGCCCCAGTTACAAAACAAAACAGCCTGTCCTTCCAATGCTGCCTGTAAAATCGAGTTAGTGTGAAGCAGCTGCAGTGAGAAACATCTGACCGTGTCAATACTCGATCTGATTTCTGATTTGAGAATATTTAGGAGGGGATGCAACTTGCATGACCCATTTCATGTTGTTTTGTCTCAGTGCAGAGGCACAGAGGTGCTTACAAGTGAGGATTAGCTCGAGATCAGCCAAGTCACACATCACTGCTAACGAAAGGCAGGAGAACAGTTCACAGTTTCATCATCCAACACATTTTTTCAGTTGTAGCAGCAGATAAACACGGGACTTCTTTCAGGACCATTTGCCATTTCACTGTTCTGCAAAGGCAGTGCCAGATGCTGGTTTGTGCACCAAAGCCTGCGCCTGGACTCAGTCAGACCTTACTCAATTTTGAGGAATCGGGTCCCTGGGCAAACTGCTAGCAGCCAGCTAAAGCTCTCTCTCGATCATACTGCCCAAATGAGAGCAACTTGGATTTAAAGAAATAGCTCTCTGAAAGATCACTGAAGATGGAAGTAAAGCAGCATCTCCTTACTTCTAATCATTTGGTTGTAACAGTTACGCGGTGTTTTCTACTCTCAACAGGTTTTAATAACATATAGCACTTCACAGCGTAGGGATAAACATAGGGAATGCAGCTATGCCTTGAACTAAGATCCTGGGCTGAGAGCTTTTAACACTTTTCTCTAAAAATTAAGAAGGGTAATCAGATTCTGGGTGAAAAAATGCAAATTACCATCGCTGCAGAATAAAATCAGCTTTTACACTGATAGCCTTCCAAAACACGTGCTAAAGATTGCATTGAAAAAAGGACACTAAATACAAAACATAAGGACTGCTTAAGCGATTTTGCATCGGTTTTAGTACCTCTTGTATTAAAGTAGTGATATTTTGCTGTGTTAGAACTCCAAGCTTTTGTTCAATGAGTAAAAGTTGAAGTGTAAGAACAAAATCAGTGACCACCTACGTTGGGATGGCCGGCTGCCTCTCCGAGACACTGCATGCACACAGCTTCTCTGAAGGCGAGCACAAGGTGGGCCTCCCCATTCAACAGGTACACATTTCAGCAATAGAAGTCCCCAGTACTTCTCACTACTGAAACCAGATCTACTGTTTTCAACCAGGCACAAAAACATTCTGATATGATTATACGAAGCAGTCTCCCACCCTTACATTAGCACAGCTTACACCTGCGTTCCTCTTTTAGCAGATGTTGTGGAACAAATCTTATGAGCCTACAAAGAGCACACGTCACTTTGATGCTGTGAACTCTCACTTCTGCCTGGGGCAGTATCACTAGCAATAAATCATTCTCTTTGAAATTCTTTCTCACTCTCAAGACAGCAGCTGGCATCCTGTATGCAGCACATCTACAACCTGTGTCCAGACTGCTGCTCAGTGCCAAGGAAAGCCTTGCCTCTTCCCCTTCCGCTCTGCAGGCTTTCTCCAGCCACTGACAAGTTACAGAAGAGCTTAACTCTATCCATCAGCAGTAAATCAATGGCCAGTGAGATGTAAAATTCAGGAAAGACTAAGTCATGTTACTTTTAATGGCCATTCACATTTAAAGTAGTTGATCCTCTTGTACATCTCCTCAACTATTTCTGGTCTTTCATAAGGGCGCTCTGAATTTGGTTTATGATGGCAATGTCTTCCATTTTCTCGTTCTTAATCCTTAAGGTAATGGGAGAACCTGGGATGACAATCATATTCTTTTAAGAACTAGTCTTTCTAGTCCTTTCATTTTGAGGACACAGGGTTGGCAGTCTGGTTTTCCAGGCTTAGCCCCGCTGACACATGAAAATGAAACTAATTATTTTTGGTTTTGACAGTTATACCTTTTGCTTTTAGACAATCTGGATGTAGTCATGATAGTCAAAAGTCATGATAGTCTATGATAGTCAAAGCTTTAATTACACCATCTTAGCAGAGGCTATTATACTTAAGAATCAACGACCCTTCAGTGGCCTCTCCCACTTACTGTGTGTTCCCCACATTACAGTAACTTCACCATCTTCCAGGTCAGAGAAATAATCTTCTGCTACTGTACTTTCAGCAAGTGGAAGCAAAAGCCTTGCCTTTAACTGGTGTTCTCTTCTATGGGATTTCCTTAGTGCCAGGTAATCACACCATCCGCTGCCATGTAACCCAAATACAGAAACCAGTGATTTCAGTACAAGTACTTGTATAGTACAAGTATTTTCCCTTACTGAAACAATATCTTCCCAATAGCAATGAATTCCACAGTATAACAATTGCTTTTTATTCTTTTCCAGGTGCTGGGGTTGAGGAGTCCACCTGTACCACGTCGTTCCTCAAGGAAACTCAACCGCCCTTGGCTTAGACAGCAGCAGCTGATGGTGCACAGCAATTACACCTACCAGCCAGGATGGGAGGAGAAGAAGCCACTATCATCAGCTGAAGCTGCAGGGGTGTGTGGGGGGGGTGGTGTTAATGTAACACAATCTAATTACCTGCTTGGATTTTGTCCAGGGCACAACTGAGTTACCACCCTCAATCCTAAGAAAACAGCCTGAGAACAATTACCACGGTGGTCAAGGTCTCTGTTTTGTATCTTGAAGGCAGCAACTCCAGCAACACCATTAAATTGCTCCAATACCAACTCAAAGGAAAAAGTGCCACCCGTTGAAGTACCATCATGTCCTGTAGCACACAAATGTTAATTAGCAGTCTTTTTTTAGAAATTATGCAATGCTCTAGTCCTACACAGTGTGAGACTTGATGAAATGAGAGCACTGGGTGGTATAGCTAATAAATCAGTTTACTGCACAACCTCGTCTCTTTAATAAAGAGCAAATACCTGAGCCTTAGTAAAGCAAGAGCCCCAGGCATTCACTTGCAAATCAAAATGCTAGATTTAATTTTTTTATGTTCTCTCCACAACAGGGAACGCTGACCTACTGCTGGCCATTAGAGAATGCTCTCCTGTCAGGGGGCAATGCTAGGCACAAACTTTGATGTCAGAATTAAAAAACACAGAAGAGTTGAGTGGCAAGGCCATTATGGGAGAATAACCAGTATAGTTTTCATAAGGGAATAATTTCTAAAAGCTGACAAGAAATGTCAAGGCGTCAGGCCAGGAAAAGAGCCAGCATAATTAACATACCCTATGCTTCAATCTACTGTGAAGGAAAAAAGCAGGATTTATTTTGGACAATTACAAGTTAATAAATGGGAGTGTCAGCTCCTCTGTAGAACACTCATTAAAGCATACTAAAGGCCAAAACCTTTTTACAGTTTCTGTCATGGTACACACTACCATTATTTTATATTTCAAGCAATTTTACTGCCAATGACAACAGTTACAAATGTACAAGAAAACATTTTCCTTAGCAGCATACAGGCAGTTTCCTTAGGAGAAATAATCTGTGCCCTCAGAAGTGACTAGTGTTTCAGATTTTTATTGTGAGTACTGTGTATTTTTTTTTTATTTGTATTTTATTTTCCAAAGAACAATGAAGAACTGGGTTGGCTTCACCCGCTCACTCTCTGCAGTGGACCAAAAAAATATATGTCCACTGCTTGAACCTTGTTATTCTCATTTGCCTACCTAACAATAAATTACAGATCAAACATTACCAATTTAGATGGTATCTCAAGGCACCTGCAAAAGAGTTAAATCTCGCCAGGCATACCTGCAGGGGAAAGCACAAAAGTCCCTTTGTAGCAGTGAATCTCCACTGTATGATGAGCAGGTAGAGAAGCTGTACTCAAATGGGGTCATAAACTTTGAATTTTATCTCAAATCCCCTCTAAGGGAAGAAAAAGCTTCCAAAGCCAGCACTTTAACCCACAATCTTTGATCCTAAGTATTGCTTAACAGAAATATGACATTGTTTGCCTTGCTGATCTTCCTGTCAATGAAGGCAGAGTTGAGGAGTGTCATGAGCTTTCCAGCTTCCCTTTGGTCACAGCCAGGCAGGTGTGCACAACCAAAACAAGATACCCCAAGAAAATCCCCTACCCACAAAGTCATTTGCAAAAGAGCAGCTATCATTTAAGACATTGTCTACCTACCGTTATTTAAGTTAGCCCCCACCTCATAATCTTAAGTGAGGTTATTCAACATCTACCATTTTAAGGCTGCCCAGCTCCCACCTTTGCAAATTCTATTGGCTCAGATGTTGTGGGAGCTTTGCTTGGACAGCCACTCCTCCCCACTTGGATTTTTTCTGAGTTAAGAAAAAAAGGAAAAGGATCCTAAAATAGGCTTGGGTATAGCATATGCCTTGCAGGGATTTTGGCATGGAGTGGATGGACATCTGGTTCAGGCCTGACCTACTTCTAAGCATCTGAACACAAAAACCTTCTTGCAAATATTCCCTGTACAGTATTATTTTTAGCTGTTAATCCCCCAGTGATTCCATCTGCCCCTCAGAAACCTTCTTTGCACTTTGAGAGCTGAGTTGAGCTCAGTTACATTCAGTCTGGCCATTTGAAGATGTTGGCAGTGCTGGTGGCTGAGGAGTAATGCAGAGTAGAGTTTCCACCGTGCAAAGCAAACAAGTGCTCAAGGAAGAGGTTACAGCCTTTGTAGGCAAAGCAGATGTGAGATAGGTTAGGAGTCAAACATCCTCCTGTTCAGTGAGCATACAACACTCACAGGTAGACTGTAACAATTTATCTTAGATAGTATTTTTAGTGTATTTCTTATTATACAATACAAAACTTTTAACCAACCTTACATAGTAGGCTGATGTTAAGAAAATAAACAAATTGAGGCTTTCCTCAGAAATGCAAACCATGTAACTAAGGGCAGAAATGAGGAAAGAAAATGAAGTCACCCACATCAGCAGGATGTGTTGTACTCACATCCAAACAAAGGAAAAGAAAGATTCATTAATAAATGAGGCTTGAGATAGCATAGAAGAAATGTCTCCTGCTGGGACAGAAAAGTGGGATTGCAGAGAGGCAAGAGAGATTGCAGAAGGAGAGGTGGCAGCAGCCTCTGTCTCATGAAAGAGAAGAAAAAGAGAATCATTCCTGTTAGCTTAATGCTTCATTAGCAAAAGAGAACACAAACAACTAAGGATGCGTTTGATAAGTATCTGGCTAGGGGGAGAGTTGCTTTTCTTGCAGCTAGGAGAGGCACAAGGATAGCAGCAGGGGAAGAAGGTGAGGTGAGGAGAAGACCTGCTCCTTAAGGGAGCCCACGATAACTATCCTTAACCTCTGGTGCTATTGTAAACCTCCTATTCTGTGCTATCCCTGTGAGTCTCTTGCCTTGTTTCCAGCTCATTACAGGCAATCTGTAGGCAGATACATCTCTTTGTAGTTATAAATGATGTAACGCAATGAGATCCTGTACCAGATGTGAACAAAGAGAAGCCAGTGCAAGCAAGCACTTAACAGCTACACAGAAATATTAAAAAAGGTGGTTAAAAAGAAATAAATAAACAACAGCATTAAAGAAAGCGGAGGTTTTCCTTGAATAGATTTTACAAATTTTCTTGAATTTCAGTGCTAGAAAAGGGAAGGTGAGTTACAGGTGCAGAGCTTACTTTCTGTGTTCTGTCTCGGTATCATTAGGTATAGCAAGACTGCTTTTCAAGACAACAGCAGCAAGTCATATTAGAGAAGCTGGGCACTTAAAAGTAGTAACATTAATCATGAATGGACTGGAATTAATATTATTTATTATTTATATTACAGTATACCATGGGTATACTGTCAGTTCTAATTTAAGAAAATATGCAACATGCTGTCGGAACAGACAATTCAAGGAAAAAGAAGGATGCCTGTGAGAGGGAGGCACAGTTATGCAGGCTGCCTAGATCTATATGGTCTTCTGCAACTCTAAAAAATAAAATAAATCATTCAACCAAAAGACATCAACATTTTCAACCATTTGAGGTTGAACCACTACTCTTCTGCCACACATGAAGACTTTGGAAGAAATGGAAAGGTCCTTTTCAGAATAATTCAGATTGTCACAAGTATGTTTGTTATGAACAAGCACAGGTGAAAGCACAGTGAGAAGCTACAACCTACTACTGAATAACAGCGTATGGTATCCTTGGGATGAAGGAAAAGGCTCAGCTGAATCCAAAACACAAAGACAACTGAAGGCAGGGGCACAGTTCTACTTTTCCTTTCCACTCAATCTTAAAATCTTCCTAAGGGCTACGCTGCCTGTCTGCCAAGAGAAGTCACAACAGCCTGTATTCCTGCTTGCCTAATCTGTCACTTCAAAAGTCCACAGAGCACTTCATTAGGGCTAATTTCATTTGTGGTATGAAAGTGGGGAAAGTTTAGAGCAGGGGGTCAACTCAGACCTTTACTGGACCCCTGTAGTTGTAGTACTAATTAAAACCAAAACTGAACAAAAGCCAACGAGCTAACTGCTACAGCTCAAACCAAAAAGCCAGCCACAAACATAAGAGGCTCTTGCAGCTAAATTGTTCCAAGACTGCATCGATTGCATGGGGAGAAAAAAAACAAAAAATCCAAGTTTATACTTTAGACTTGGCTGAATGCTCCTCGAACAGTTTAGGAACTTGAAGGCATTTCTGCATAAGCTGCTACTGAGCTGCAACTGAAATACGCGGAACAACAGTAATTACAGTTTCTGAAGCAGCACTGGTCTGCCTAAAGAAATGCCAGTACTAGTTGAGTGCTCGAGGCAGACAACTTTTCCTTGAATTTCCCATAAGTTCACCCTTGGCTCTGTGGAGGTCCCGATGTCCTACTGCAGGCAGGGTGCAGAGTGAACTGGAAGCATCACTACGGCTGCCGGGCATTTCGTTTGTCTCCTCACATCTCTCCACAACATGCAACGCTGATTGCAATCTTGTGTTTTGTCAGCAGGTCAGAACCACCGCTGAAAAAGGAAAAAGCCTTTTTCTGAAATGAAAGGACAACTGATTTTGCATGGATCAGCAAAGACTGTGTTAATTAACCTAAGATGTACTGTGGCTTGTACTGAAAAGGTTGCACAGCTCGTCCCAGTGAAGAATGAACTCTCACATGTAACCCAGCATGCATGAGCTGTAGGGCCCAAAATATCATTCTAACAGAGCTCCTAAGGAAAGAAAAAAAAAACTCTGAAACTTTTCTTTTGGTAGCAAATAGACCACTCTAAGGTGGGTTTTGCAGCCTAAAGACACATTACAATATGCATGATGCCTCAAGAATCGTGTACTGGAACACTCCATTATTTCCTGTCTTCAAATCCTAATTGTTATGTCCATTTGTATCTTATTTCTGAAAGGAAAAATCTCTTTTCTTTAGCAAGTGT
The DNA here is from genome assembly GCA_020745705.1 of Hemiprocne comata. Classification (NCBI taxonomy): domain Eukaryota; kingdom Metazoa; phylum Chordata; class Aves; order Apodiformes; family Apodidae; genus Hemiprocne; species Hemiprocne comata. The sequence continues at coordinate 34,805,916 of CM036591.1, forward strand.
AGGCCAAACAGCAGAGACGTGATCAATGCCAATACAGTGAAGTTTAAAATTAGCCTCAAGTTCAGCTAAGTTACGAGTAGAAATTTTTATAAATGGATTAAAAAAAAAAGCTGAACTGAAATCTGTGAATAAAAAGAGTGAAACCCACAATGGTAGAAATGCATGCTAATAAGAAAAATGTGCTGAGTAAACTATGTTTCCTCTTGTCCCTTACTCTTCCCTCCCTCTTCGTGTTGGCCCTGTGTTTTCCCCACCCCTGAAGGATCAAACATAACCTTAGATTTGGAAATCAACTATAATTTTTTGGCATTGAAATACAACATCAGTGATTTATCAGGTTGATCTGGATATCGAAAAGGACAGAAAGGGGAAGGCTACAATAATACAAAACAAAAAAAAAATTCAAGAACTGAGGGTAAATACACAGTGTCCAAGCTGAGGAAGAGTTGCACCTGGGTAATGCTACTCCCAAATTTAAGAACAGGCTCTCCATGAAATCACAAGTGTCAGTGCATGGGGTTAATGCTCTCTTTGCAGCCTATTAGTGGGACAGATAGGGTATATACTTCTCTGCTGTAATTATGTTTGTTGTAAAAACATCTTTTAAAAAAAAAAAGCCAACTAGTTAATCAAACATTATTACAGAACAGAATTTCCCAAACTAGAAAACCAGAAAATGTCATGCAGTATCTTTTCTCATCTAATTGCTAAGGCAGGAACGCAGTGATACGTCTTTTTTGGTAATGAGGAAACAGAATGTTAGTTGGCAACAAAATTGGATTTTGCAATATTAATATTTTACTCAAGAATTTCCTCATCTAACCTGCCAGTACAAGTGTTGAGCTAAAGAATGCCCATGTATTTTGTGACACTGATACCAATCAAGAAGCCAGTTTCTGGGATTAAATTTTAGAGGTTAAAAAAAAAAGCAGAAGGAAAACTTTTTTTTTCTTTCATTGAGGAAACAGTGTGTGAAGTTTGTCCTCAAATTAACTGAAACAGTCTTAAGTAACAGAAATTAATGCCTAAACTTTAAAATACATTCTGTAAAGCAGAGTAAAGACTACCATTGGCAGCTTTACTGCACTGGGGCTGCAGACCCTCTTTTCCTGCAGACATCCAGCTCCCACTCATCACCTCCATCCACTTCATTCTGCCCACACCTGGGAGGTGTTTGCCCATGATGCCAGCCCAGGGGATCTCCACGGGGGATGGGAGGTCCATCTACCCCTACCCACCCACCCAGGGTGACCCCAGAAACAGCCCTTGGCTGCCCACCAGCCAGACACAAAGCCCCACCTGGAAGCTCCTCTCCAGCTTAACACTCTGGGCATGTCCTTACAACGCCAAGGAGTGGAGACACTCAGTCCCCTTCCCCTCCTCCTTCTTGCCCCCTGTGCTTCTGCTACCTTGGCAATCTTGCCTTTCTCTTCAGAGTAACAGCAACAGGGTTGTGGGTTTTTTAAAAAGGAGTTGAGAAAGTAAGCCCAAAGCCTATTGCAATACTCTGCTGCAACACTACCAGTAGTGCTGAGCTATAATTATTAGGTCTGATGATGACCCTTATTAGTATTACTGTCAGTGTAAGCACTCAAAACTTAAAAGCTCTTTACTAAAAAAAAACCCCAGACTAACCACCAAAGACCAATAAATAATGCAATATTCATGGGAAAAAAATAGAAAGACAGTGATAGAAAAGCATGTGTTTGGAAGAGGAGGGGGGCATTTTGGGGTTGTATGTGCATTACATATATATATGTATATATGAACATAGAGTTGAACATTTGCTCATGTTATGCTACAAAGATTACTATCTTTTCCTGAGGGGAAAAAAAGAACTATAGGAAGAGGTGCCAAGTTACATTCTGGGAAAGCAATAGCAGCAGTAAGGAAGAGTGACACCAGACCAATTCAAACAAAAATTTCTAAATCCTCCTCTGTGCTTGCTTAACATTTGAAAACTGAAGACTGGCTACCCATAAGGACATAGCACGATGTTGCTCTCTCCTTATGTGAGAAACAAGCTGAGGTAAGGGAAGGCATCAAAAATTTCTCCATTCCAAGAAATTCAGCTGCAAGAATCCAATCTGATGTCAGAAGTGACAAATCACTTAGTGACAAAGAGAAGATGCACTGAAATGTATTGCAAAGAATTATTTTAACTTGCAAGGAATGAAACAAAAGGATGCTGCAGGTGCTTCCCACAAGCTCAGTCCAACAGCATGCAGGGGCCACATGGTTCTCAGCAGGGTATGAATCCTTCCTGCTGCCTGTCCCCACTGTCCTGTCAGACGTACCCACCCTTGGTCACACAAGATACCATGGGCTTGGCACCAGGACATCCATAATGGCATCCTTGTGATCCAACACCAGCCTAAGTGGTGCTTGAAGAAGTGATTTATTTCATTACTCTTGTGGATTTTCACAGCCATAAATTCTCACCGTGGCCTTCTTGACTGTTTTGTCATCTTAAACATCCCTTCTGGCTGGGCTCAGTGCACAGCACAGTGCAAGCAAAACACTGTGGGGTGGTCAGGCAGCATGGAGCTCTAGTGGGGCTGCTTGTCCAGTGGAAGAGGATGGGACCCAGCTGAGAGGCAGGCAGCCTCAGGACCTGCCTCCAGCCCTCCCTCAGCACATCTCATCACACAGAGCCTGGCAAACCTGGACACACAACATGAAACAAGCAGTGTCTTGCTCTGCAATAGCTTTCTGTCATCCCCTTCACCATTACTCTATCAGGTACTCCATCACTGAGCAACCTGACCTAGAGGGAGGTGTCCCTGCCCATGCAGGGGGGTTGGAACCAGATGAGCTTTAAGGTCCCTTCAACCCAAACCATTCTATTATTCCAGGTAAACCAGCTCCAGGTTATCAACAGGAAGGGCTACACTTGGAACTTGAGAAACAGTTGTTTCACCTTATTGGTGAACATCCCCAAAACTCTGACCTGCTATCTATCATATTTGTTTGAAGCAAATCTTCAGAACATTTGTGATGCTTTTAAGGTTTTACTCTGCACTACAAAAAAAGCTCTTTATTGACATACTGCTCTAGAAGACCACACTTTTCTGAGAATCATTATTTCTGTATTTCCAAGATGGTATACAACATGTTGCCTGTGTTGTGCTCTCATTCAAATATATCTCCAAGGGGACACAACGTGCAAAAAGCAAGTCTGAAAAAAACAACATAAAATCCTGTTTGCTTCTGGTAAATAGTTAATTTCTTTCACTTTGCATTTCCCTTCAAACAGCTGTAAACTCTTTGGCTCTGCCAGAAGCTGCAGATGTCCCATGAACAGATCCACCACAGTGCCCTGAGCTGACCTACTCGTGAGCAGCAGATGCACAGCAGGGGCCAACCAAGTGGAAGAGATGGGATCTTGTCTTATTTAAGAGGGAAAGCTCTACAAAGAGGGTTTTTTTTAAAAAGCTGTAATGATCACTACACTACACTGCTGCTTTGTTTTTAAATTGCAGAGTCAAGCAACTGATAACATCCTTTTATCTTTGCTGAGAATACTGGCATCCCCAAATGTGCTACACTGCTCCCACTTTATACCTTATGTGCTTCATAACTCATGGCATGCATACCTTTAGTCAAATTATGGTTTTTTGTTATTGTTATGCCTAACGACACCCTTCCACTTCCAAAGTTCTTTTTCTTAATCCATATTCCATGAAATAGTTATTCAAACACGTAAAGATGATCACAGTTTGGACTAGTGATTGGCTATACACTGATATTCTCTAACCTATTTGGCATTGATCTCCTAAAATCTGCAAAGAAGAAAAACACGTAGAGAGAAGAAAAATTTAGACAGAAGAAATCCGTGTCTGTGATAGGGAAAGAAGACACCTACTAATTTAATCTTCATGCATAATTTGTAGTTTAGTACTTGCATACAATTTTAAATACATTTTTTGAGCAGGAAGATCATTTTCATTGAGGGAGAGAGTCTGAGAAATTGACCTCTCATTTTGTGAGGAAAAAATCCTACTTATAATTTACTTTATTGAATCTATTTGCATATCTAGGTGCAAATACATTAGGGCTAGTTATTATATCTGTCATGACAGCTTTTTTTCTTGTTGTTTTTAGATATTTGGAAAGGCTCTCCTGGGAGAAGAACCAGCACCAAGCTTGGGTGCACTGCCATCAAAGTAGGCAATTAATCAGAAGTTCTGGGGTGGAGAGGAAGACTCTCAAATACGGGGATAAAACCACTTTGTTCTTGTAGTGACAAAACTAAATCTAACACTCACAATGGCAGTGTAAATTATGGGCTAAACAAAAATACCAGCGAGAGGGGGAAGCATTTCAGGGAGAAGCACTGAAAGAAAGAAAAGCAAACCATTGGCTAACATTACACAGAAATAAAACACGGGTAGCAACTCACCCCGAGCAGAATAACAGGTTAAGAGGAGATTCAATTAGAATGAAAAGCAATCAATCCAGATGCACAACCATATGATTACACCAGATTAAAACAAACAAAAAAAGAAAAAAAAAAAAAAGATACAGAGTAATTACCAGCTAAGTAGAAATTTCCCGTACCATCGTTACATGTCTTTATATTATTATTACATATCTCTTTGCTGGAGTCAAGATGCATTGTATTTTCCTCTGAATTACATAGTCCTGACCCCTCTGAAGACCAGGACATTGCACTAGGGTGCACTGCCTATCTTGTGTGGAAGCACTGTTTTTATATTATCAAAGTAGGACATACAGCTTGGAGGTGTGGTAATAAAACGTGGTGGCAAAATATAAACACCAACGTTTTAAAGCTAACACATATGTTAATGTGAGCTGAGACAAAGTTTTCATTACCACAGGTTTGTTTGTCTATACCCAATGCATTTAAGTAAAATCATAGCCAATTTCAAAACTGTATCTGCTCTAAAAGGAAGTTGACTAAAGAGTATGTCAAGTTTCCTAGCCACATCTGTTACAGCAAATGCTTCCCAGTAAGTCATCTCTTAGGTATACCACAGTATTTATGTGCAAAATCGAATGGATTACAAGCAAATGGTACATTTTACAATTTTATTTACAATCCTGTTTTTCATCATTCCCTGTTCCTCTTCACGATTTAGCTGTTCACATTTCCCTTTCTGCAAAACCTTCACATGAAAATTACTTCCTAAGAAAAGAGCGTATTTTGCTTCCCAGAACTTGAAATTTGGGCCCAACTCAACTGTGCTTTTCAAGCCTGCCAGGACGACATCTTATTTCATTATTCTGCCTGGAACTAGGTTGAAATAGTGAGCAGAGTCCTCTTACCTGTTTGTGAGCATGATCATAAGAGTTAATGTGATTGTCAAACTCCTGGTGTTTATAGTACTGCTTGTCACAGAGTTCACAGTAGAAGTTGGCTTTAAGATCTTCCAGAGCTTTTGCTATCGTGTTTTTCTTTTCAGCATAATCCTGGAGGGGGGTGGGAAAAAGTAATTTTAGTTTTGCCTTTGATGCCACAAATGGATTTTGTGCTCTGCAGTTAATCATATTTGTAAACATTTACACACCTCCGTTAACTAAAAGCCTTCACATATTTGCTGTGTTACACTGCACATATTTACTTTATCTGCTGCGAGGCTGAAGATTTGCAAACTGCAATTTGCTATACAGTTGCCAGCTCCCCTTGGGGGACCTGTCAGAGGCCAGAAGGATTTCCCCAGGTCCTGTCCAAAAGCAAATATTTATCATGCCGAAGGCTATTTTTGAGGGAATTTCGATCCAAGACTCTCTGCTCCAAAGATCTGCTATGTAGCATACCCAAGAAGAAGGGGGTCTACGTGAAGATACCAAGTGCAATAATTTAGTTCTCAGGCTGATACAAGAAGGCACGCTTACTAAAAAGACTGCAAAATCAAATAAACTCTTCTGAGTCCTTTGTAAACGTATGCACACGTGAAAACATGAGGAACACTTTCATAGCCGAGATGTAGTGACTATCTTCCACAGCTTTGCTATTTTTCATCTAATATTAGCAGGACAGACACATATCTCTGTTTACCATACATTAGCAAAAGCATTACAAACAACCTTGCTTATCAATTATGAGCAAATTATGCATAAGGAATATTTATTAATTTCCGAAACGCACTGATGATAACGTGGCCTGTTCTGAAAGAGCGTGGAAATGGTCTGTCATCTCTAATTAGTTTCATACCAGTTAAACATTGAACACACAACTTCAGTGCAATGACTCCTGCTTTTGACAACATTGACAGGTTTCACAGTTTAGGACTCACATACTTCCAATATAATATTTGGAGTTAAAAATGGACAAATTTAGGTTTTAAAAAAAATACAATTAGAACTCTATCCACAATGTACTTACTTAAAAGAGTACTTTAAATGTAATTCAGCGTGATTGGGCTGCTAGCAAACTGTTGATTCATACCCAAATGAAGGTACTCTCTCATCTAATCTTTGTCCATCATAAGAACTGCAAAAGTCACTTCATAAGAAACTACAGGCTTTGAAACACTTCAATTACTACCAAGATGCCTAAGTTTAGGAAAGCCGTGGTGACAGCATATAGAGACCCTAAGGAGATACACTCCCTTGAAACACTTCAGAAGCCATTCTCGTAGACTACAAAGAGATGCCACCTACTTCTGCTTATTTAAAACACAAAAAAGATAACTCTGGATTCGGGGGAATTATTAGAAATCTGAAATATTATATATGACATCTGCGAAGGATGAGAGGAAATGGGATGGATTCTAAGACAAAAACAGTGAGCTGAATAATATTTTTTTCTTTATATAAAGATCATCGCATTATGTTGTCGATTAAGCCCCAAACAAAATTTTGCTTGTAGCATAATACCTTCAAGAAAACGACATAACTTCACTGGCATTCTTCTTGACATAAAGCACCAGTTTTGAAACGACATCCTTATTATATAGCAGAATCTAACCCAAATGCAATTGTATTTGACATGCCAGTGGATCCTAATGAAGCACAGACACTGGAACCCCACAAACAACTTTACTGTAAAGTAATAAAAACTCATCATGATCTTGGGGTTTCTACTACTAAATCCCTTCCACTAGGGTTGTTTTTTGGAGTAGGGTTAATTTTACATTACAGCATTACATCACAGCTTCAGAGGCAAGTAAAAATGTCATCTAAATTACACACAAAGAAGTAGATGGAATACAACAATGGAGTGCAATCATGCAGGGGTGAACCAGGATTTTTAAATGGTGACAACCAAAAGCGTTTGACCTTAGGAACACAGGAGTGGCTGTACCGGACCAGGTAAATCTGCATAATATTTTGTCCTGTATAACTAGGAATAGGGACTCAACAAAGGACTGTTCCCTTTGCTTTGCAGCTCTGTTCTGCTAGTTTCCATTATTGCATATGAGAAGAGGTCATAAACACCAATTTGCTATTCCCTTTGCCTGGGTCATTCACGAGTACATACACGCCTACCCCACTGCCTCTCAGGTAACACTCGATGATACAGCAGCCGTAGTTTATCCAGGCCTTCTTTATATCAAAGCCACTCATCACCTCCACCTGCTCTTTTCACAGACTCCAAAATAAGACATGATACACAATACACCACGGTGCCACGCAGTACTACGTTAAAATTCTCTATTTTCTACCCTATTCCTTTTAGTAGTGAGTTTTAACATATGAATTTTTAAAAATCGAGACAGAGCACTAAACCAACATTTTTCTAGAACTCCTTGATCACCTACATCCTTCACTCATGTATAATATTTTGCTGGTAGGAGATGTTTCTATCCAACTACTGAACTTCACCTCACTTCAGAACCATCACGTTTCTTCAGTGGCAGCAATGGCCATTAACAAACCCCATGGCTGAGATACTGAGGATCTAAGCATGGGCAATAGCATTAACGGTGGGCAGTGAAGTATCTATCTCCAACAGGAATATATTTGCAGCAAAAATTTCTAAACAAATAGTAGCAGAAGTGTTTTATAAAATTTCACATTGTATTGCACTGTAAACAATCATGAAACACAAAAAAAGGCGTTTCTTTGTGTTGCCCCCTAAGACTACCAGATGAGACTTACCAATTTTATTTTAAGCTACTGGGAAAAGATCTTGAATCACCTCTCCAAACATCTTTGTTAGTCCTGTGCAAGACTTCAGTTTAGTTAATTGCATGTGTACAGACAAAAAAACTCTTAAAAGCCTTAATGGAGGGTGTTCAGGAGATTCCCTGGGGCAGTGGGATCCCCCAGGCTGTGTCAGGATTGAAAGTAAGTTCCTGTTGCTGCTTGGCATCGGGAGCTGAGAAAGTCTGATTTCAGGGATGAACAGGGAATGGAAGGAGGAGAATACAGGCTGCTGGTTCTCTGCCTGCTGGGCTATTTCTATTGATTTTGCAGGGAGCGTTACCTTGGAAGAGGAGACTTCCACTAGCTCTATCAATTTTTATGAGGGATAACTGCCAAAAACTGACAGGAAAAAAAATTACAGTCCCTGGACCTTGATAGTCCTGAGCAACAGACTGCAGACAAAAATTACCTGGCAACTTAGTAGAGAGGAATATTCCCAGAGTAAAGCAGCAGCCAAAAAACTCAAACAGGTTAAACACGATCAAGCTTAGCCTCAATTTCATTAAGATTTGCAAACCATCCTGGAACTTCTTTTAAAAGAACTCTGAATTATGATTCAGCTTGCTAATGAAAATCAGAACAGAGTGTCACTTAGTTTCTTTCTTTTTTTCCTGGAAGGCTTATTATCTGAAAGCCCCACAGCTATAACTCACTGTAGCAATTTTTAATAATTTATATGAAAGATCTTTAATAAGTGATCACATCTATCAGCTGGCTTTATTTCTCTAAATCAATCTTCTCCATCCTCCAAAGCCTTAAGCCTGGGCAAATGTTACTGCAAATGTCTGATAAATTGGATTAAGAGCAGGCTTCCTCCACAGAGGGGCTACCTGTCAATACCTAGACTGGACCTTCTGCTCCCATGATAAGAGAGAAAAAGAAGGAAAGCTACAAAAACACTAACCACCTTATGTAGATAACTCTGAAGAGTTAACTTGATGCTTCAATCTAGTGGATATTTTTGTGGAGTGCACTTCAGGCTCATAGTTCTACTGTCTGCAGAAAGGTTAGCTTAAAAAAAAAGTAAGAATGTGAAATTATAATACATCATCTACTCCATGGTGACTGACAGTGTGAATATTCTTATTTTACAATAAATGTGAGTTCCTTTTATTGCAGTAAGCTATTCTGCATTTACTGTAGACTTACAAGGGTCAGGCTGGCAATCACTGCCAAGCAAAATGTATTACAGAAATCAACCCCTTCTTCAGGATAATTTACTGGCATAGTAATTCCCAAGAGGATTTGACTGCTCTGGTCTGATTCTTGGGACTAGACCACATTAGACCTGGCAGATGTTCCAATGTAACCTTGTTTCACAAAAAAATATTTAAAGCATTTTTTTGAAAATTGTATTCTCGACATTGTAAAAAAACTCCAGCTAATAACAGCGATTTGGTAAAACTACTCTATATAGTAGCTGTATTTATATGAAAGAATCTGCCTAAAAATAGACTGTTGCCAAAAAAAAAGAGAAAAAAAATCAAGGGAAAAATGAGCCATAGCTAAGGAGCACACTTGTCTATAAAGAATTAACTGCGATACCCATGGGGACCATTAACAATGGATTCCTTCATTTCTGGAGTATTTCCTGGGTATTATAAAACAGTTATGAAGAAGCAGAGTTCACTGAATAAAATGTACAATTTACCAACCTCTCCTTTGCTATTAATCTTGGTATTACTTTGTACATATAAATTTCTATGTATCTTCACATATCACTTTTTTCTCATGTAAGCAGTCGATAGATCATCCACTGATGCACTTGAAGGAATAAATAAAAAATAGAGTACATTAATAATATTAAGGCAGTCTAGTACCAAATGTAATTATTTATAAGGTTCTTGTCCAAATAGAGAGGGTGAGATGAAAGCAAAAGGCCATTAGATGCATTGATCAAATTAGCCATTGATCTTAACAAACTAATTTCCAAGCAGTCCGGAGTGAGTTTCAGTTTCATACCAAGTTTACAAGGAGACTGGCTGCGAAAATAAATACCAGGAATCTTGTGTGATGCTTTTTGATTACCTTACCAGAAACTTTCCCAATAGCCATGAGAAGACGTGATATTAGCCTAAAACTCTCAAAGCCGTCAACATCCGATGCAGTTTCCTTTCTGACATTCTCCTTTCAGGCAAAGGAGTTTTCCCCAGCAATGACCCCTCTGCTTCACTGCACTGGGTGAGGATGGGCCCAAGGAAGAAGTGGTACCCTGAAGACTCCTACAGTCATTGAACATCAGAGGCTGGAAAAAACCCATGCATTTTCTCTTCAAGATCACCTGCAGACAACTGGTTCCAATCAAAATAAAACGTACAAGAGAACTAATCAGAGAACTAATCCTGTGTGCATGCTTGAAAACGTTCCTGAAGACATCCTAGTAGTTATAAATGTGGTTTCTCAGCTTCCTAATAAACACACGGACATGTGTGTTTCATGCATTTCATGTTAGATAAACACCCTAGCATTAGGATAAACAACATAGTGACGTCGGAAGGAAACAGCAAAATTTATTCCAATTGGTGCTTTTTGCTTCCTAATGCCATCCTCACTTTTTGAAACACCAAATTTGTTAACCATACACCTGCTGATGCAAACAGCTGAATTCCACACCCCCTGCGCTCCGTGGAGCGAGACAGACGTGAACAGGGACAGAGCGAAGCAACGCAGAACGTGGGCCTGCAAGGTTAAGATTGAATTAACTTGAAAGGAAGTTTATGATGAGACAGCAATCTGTTACCAGATTTCTCTGTCTCATTAACTTACTTAAAGCACTTATGCTGTATAATTACTTTTAACTGGGACTCACAAAATCAGTTTTAATGGCAAAAAAACCCAATCAAGTTACTGTTGTGCATAGATCTGTAGAATTATTTATTCTAGTGCTTTAAAACCTACTTCCAGGCAGAGCATGCACTTACAAGGTGAGAGTGCTAGCCACAAATTTTTGCCTGGATACTAGTACTAAGGAGGAGCTCTTCATCACTGCTTATGAGAAAGCACAGGTCTAGTTATAATGGAAACAACTTATCTACACCATCTCTACCATTAATCTTTTGAAGTCCATCCAAGACGGAACTGAAAAAGCCTTTGCTGTAGAAAAGAAAGAACGTTTAACTCCAGATAATATCTTCTCCACTGCATGTTCATCACTGCTTAATGATAAGCAAGGAAAGAAGGAGCCCAGGATAATCTCCTTTAGTATTAATCTCCTTTATTCCTCTACGTTAAGTAGTCCAGTCACATGCTTTGATTAGAGCAGAATTTTGATTTAAAAACATCCTGGGGTTGACTTTTGGCGTTTAATTTCCTTATAGCAGGTACATAGACATCTAAAGATTTTCATAGCTCCTTAATGTAATCTCATTGACAGTTAAGTGTCTAATGTAATTAGACTCTTCAGGAAAATCAAGTTCTTCTATTTGATCCTTCCAGCGACACACTAACCTAAATGAAGTGCCTTTTAACCCTGCAGAACTTACAGCCTCGGCAGTGGACTGAAAAGACTCTCTCGAGCACAAAAACAGAGAGCTGCCACAAAAGTCAGTGTCCATGCTCAGCAGCCCTCAGACCAAGGGGTATGACCACGCCATGCAGAAGGTGTTGCAGGATCCAAGGAAGGGCAAAGGACAGGGTGAGTTGTTTATTTCACCTCAGGTTAACCGATTGCTAACGGGCCGGCTGCTTTCAATTCATATTAAAAAGTTGCTCTAGAGCTCTTCAAGCTTTACTTTGTTGGGGCAGTTAGTTTTTGGCCTAGTAAAAACTGCCAGTAAAGTTGACCGAGGCATCAGGGAAACTGAAAATTGGACTCCATCTTATTAAAAATTATTAATTTTGAGGATGTGATTGAGCTATGGAGTAACTTACACGTGAAAATCTGCATATCTGTGTTTTCTGGATGAGAGCTCTTGGTGATTATCAAGTTAAGTTTTCCTAGCTTCAGCTGCTGTGCTGGACTTCAATAAATTTTTTCCTGCAAGATTTTTATCAGAAACTTCTATAGTGTTTTTTTGTGGGTTTTTTTCTATGTTTTTTGAAACACTATCTTTCCTTTATTTTCTCTTCTCTGCTTCTGCTCCTATTTTTAAAGGATTTTTTAGGGAAAAGCGAATATAATAATATTAGAATTGAAATAAAGATGTTTCTGTCCCCTTTCGCTCTTCTCAAGAACATGGTTTCTCCATAAGTGGTTACAACTGCAAACTGTTGTACTTTCAAACAAATCTGAAACTCCATTATTTAAATACAAGTTGACATTTCAAAAATGTGAGCATTAAATTTGCCCTACCAAGGAAGTTTCAAACCACATTTTAAATTCAACAGGTCCACTGTGTTTTCACCCCCACTGTGTCTGTTAGGAGCAGAGCACTTCTGACCTGTGCACGTGAAGTGCATGCACCTGGAAATCCCCCCAGCAGGCTCAGTGATTTTTCTTTACAGCACCTTTTACTGATTCCATTTCACTATGGCTTTCCAGACCATTAAACCTTTTCATGCAAATTTACTATCTTTTTATAGCTTCAGGGATCCATCATGACTAGCCTTACATTATGTGCTTTGAAGTTACATGCCACAAGCACTTAAATACCCAGCCTCTGAAAAAGATTCCTTAAAACTGGGCCAGGTCTGGAACACTCCTGGGCAGGTCTGGGAGCATGCCCAAGTCCTGGATGCAGACAGGAAACAGTTCCAGCTGCAAATCAGGACAATAGTCTATTCTGATATAGGACTGATTGTCTGTCTCAGCTACTCATGGAACCACAGAATGCTTTGGGTTGGAAGGGATCTTAATGATCATCTAGTTTCAAACCCCTTGCCATGGGCAGGGACACCTCCCACTAGACCAGGTTGCCTCAAGCTCCATCCAACCTGGCCTTGAACACTTCCAGGGATGGAGCAGCTGCAGCTTCCCTGGGCAACCTGTGCCAGTGCCTCACCACCCTCACAGTGAAGAATTTCTTCCTAATGTCTAACCTAAATCTACACTCCAGCTGGAAACCATTACCCCTCGGTGCTATTAGAATCATAGAATCATAGAATCCTAGGGGTTGGAAGGGACCTCGAAAGATCATCTAGTCCAACCCCCCCTGCCAGAGCAGGGTCACCTAGAGCACATCACACAGGAACTTGTCCAGGCGGGTTTTGAATGTCTCCAGTGAAGGAGACTCCACAACCTCCCTGGGCAGCCTGTTCCAGTGCTCTGTCACTCTCACAGTAAAAAAGTTTTTTCTGATATTCACCTTGAACCTCCTATGCTCCAATTTACACCCATTACTCCTTGTCCTATCACTGGTCATCACTGAGAAGAGCCTAACTCCATCTCCCTGACACTCACCCCTTACATATTTGTAAACATTGATGAGGTCACCCCTCAGCCTCCTTTTTTCCAAGCTAAAGAGACCCAGCTCCCTCAGCCTTTCCTCATAAGGGAGATGTTCCACTCCCTTAATCATCTTTGTGGCTCTGCACTGGACTCTTTCAAGCAGTTCCCTGTCCTTCTTGAACTGTGGGGCCCAGAACTGGACACAATACTCCAGATGCGGCCTCACCAATGCAGAATAGAGGGGGAGGAGAACCTCTCTTGACCTACTAACCACACCCTTTCTCATGCACCCCAGGATGCCATTGGCCTTCTTGGCCACAAGGGCACATTGCTGGCTCATGGTCATCCTCCTGTCTACCAGGACCCCCAGGTCTCTTTCACCTACACTACTCTCCAGCAGGTCAGCCCCCAACCTATACTGGGACATCGTGTTGTTCTTCCCCAAATGCAAAACTCTACACTTCCCCTTGTTGAATTTCATCATGTTTCTCCCCACCCAATTCTCCAGCCTGTCTAAGTCTCTCTGAATGGCAGCACAGCCTTCTGGTGTGTCAGCCACTCCTCCCAGCTTAGTGTCATCAGCAAACTTGCTGAGGGTACATTCTATACCCTCATCCAGGTCGTTGATGAAGATGTTGAACAATTACTACATGCCCTTTCAAGAGGTCCATCCCCAGCTTCCCTGTAGCTCCTTCAGGTACTGGAAGAGGCCTATAGGTCCTTATACTATTGGAAATAAGTATCTCTTGTGCAGACATTTGGTTGTCAAATGGAATACATCCCTTACAGCTGGAACTATGTACTTTTCATTTGAATTAATAAAAACACCACCACCAACACAACAAACCCTCAAAACCACTTGGAATTACTCTCTTGAGCTCCTTCACTTGTCTAATTCTGAATATGTATGAGCTTAAGATTTACATTATGATTAATACGATGCACTAAATATTTATTTTCCTAAAATTAATTCTCAGAGTTGCCATACTCATTAAAAGACATCATTGAACACAAAATTTGAAAAAAAGCATCGTTTCTTTTGGCCTCTTTAAATATTGCAAATAATTCTGTTTCCCATTAGGGCATTTTTTTTTCTGTGGGCTTGTGAGTAGGAAGATTTAAGTTTAAATTTGCCACAGAGAAAAACTCCGTAAAAAATCCTTCTAAAAATTCCTTCTAATTTTGGGTTTACTCAATACAGTCCCCACAAGCAGTAGTAGAGCACAATGAAGATGCCAGTAGCACTACCCAGACAAGGAGGAATTGGGCTGTAAGGACACTGCTTTGCAAAGGCACACACTGGTGCTGAAGGTATCATTCTTTCATTTCTGAGGGTTTTTTTTACAAGCTGCCAAAGTATGAGCAAAGCCCTGCAGGAGCCCTGGCTGACCTTGGTGGATCTACACTAGCCAAATGATGAGTGACCTTATTGCAGTCTGAAAGCCATATCTAGTGAAACCTGGTCTTTGTTCTGACTGAAAAGAAAAGAAAGCATGTTGCAAACTTCTGAAAGACCCTGGGTTTAAAAAAAAGTAAAAAAATAAAAAAGGAGATTGAGGAGATTGGACTAAGTGTAGCTGCTGCTGAAGCCACGGTCTATAAACTAAATACAGTAACCAATGACCCATGGAAAATCTTTTTTTTCCAATGGCTTTTAATGAGTTTTTCTTACTCTTTTATTTGCATGAGAAAGAAATGGCAGATGGAGCACTTATAATGCTATGACCCTCATGTATATAAAAGGTTATTTTAATAGGTGCAACTCGTAAGAATCACTACTTTATGTGGATGATAATACTTAAGTTTTGACTACTTTAGGCCATAAAGCAGGGTATTTTATCCTCAATCATTTAAACAAAAGGGAAAAACAGCAGAAGCTTAATAAAAACAGCACTTAAGGTTGATAAATGCATAAAATCCTGATTTTAACTCTACCTCCTGGCCAAAGGGGAGAAGAAAGGATTTAGGTTGATGTGATACTTTTCACCCTTGTGTTTAAAAATGGGGTGAAAACAAAGGTTTGTGGCACAGCTGTGTGCCAAGACATACTGTTGAGCAAACACTTAAGAAGTCAAGAGGATCAGCTACAGAAAAAGCATGAAAAAGCATTTTGGATCTGTTTGCTGTCTACCTAGCCCTACAATGAGCATAGCCAAGTTCAAATGTTTTATGCCTCATGTCTGTACATGAGCTGACGGAAAACATCTAAACATGACTGACCATTACCACCACTGCCATCTCCAAGGAGACTCTCAGAAGAGCAGCAGGACCACAGCCATGCCCTATGGTGCTGTGCTGCTGGCAGCACAGTGTGACAGACACCTGGCACTGCCAGATCAACCCACAAAGATGAAGCATTCACCCGGCGTCGCCCATCATCATTAATTGTGTTTAAAGAGATGCAGAGAAAATGAGCCGTGTCCACAGAAGAGTCAAAGCTTCCTCAGAAATATCATACTTAAACCCACACGTTAGCATAAATGATACATTTAGACTGATCCTTAGCCACGCTATTCCATTTTTCTCCGTTTTCTCTCCTGCTTTCTTGCACAGCAAATTGTCAAAAAATCCCTTAAGCTGAGCAAAAAGGCAGAGAATGACATGTTGTCATGCTGTCAGGTACTGAAATGGGCTTTTAAATAAATTTTCAATATCCACTCACAAAAGCTCAGGACCAGAGTAGAGACCAAGATCTGCCTGAAGCTCAAGGGACTATTTCTGTGAATGTGTCACACACTGCAGTGCCCAGAGACACCATCGGGGAGGGAGACGCCAGAGCACAACCAACCCCCCTGTGAGCAGTGCTAAAACACTTGTCTTGATTTTGCTAACAACAGGCCCAGTTTTTTTGCTAAACCCATCAGTCCCAGCTCGAAGCTCCAGCACAAGAAGTAACCCATGGATCTTACTGACCACTTCTATTTGAGCAGTGCCTAGTGGTTGGTTCCCATTGTGTAGGGACTATGAACAGAATACAAAAGTTTTAGAGTCCCAAGAAGTTGAAGCTGAACTTACAGGTACCTGCTCCTCAACAGCAAGGCTTCTTCTCTATGCCTAGTTACTTCTCCTCAGAGCCAGCAACACCTGTTTGCAGGAACACATATTTACTTAGACCAGCAAGCTGATTCAGGTTAAAAACATGTCTTAAGGGGAAAAAAAAAAATTAAAACCTGAATTATTTATCATATCCAGTTAAGCGGTGTTCAGCTTCATCACCACCATGCCAGAGCAAAAAACAGGGTGGTTGCATGAGATGTGGAATGAGTGAGAGCTGGCTGAGACCAACCAACTCTGTTGCAGGAGAATCAAAGCAAAAGGTCCAAAAGAAATTAGTGCAACAACCAAAATTACAAACGAAGGCTCCTAATGTTGTGTGCTCTGATAAATGTGCACTTGTAGGTTTCCAAAAAACTACTGATCTAAAGAGCTTTATTTAGTCTTTATGAAGAAGCTGCTATACAGTTGTGAACTCTTCACCAGTTAGAAAAGCACCATGACCCTAAGGCTCAAGGATCATTCAATACAACTAGAAAAAGACTGGAAGGGAGAAATAATGGAACAGCACGCTAGAGAGAAATGTGTCTTGAGGAGGTGTCAGCAATAGTGGTAAACGTGAAGCATTCAGTAAAAGAAACAGATTCTTGCATCCACGTGCTATTTTTTTTTTCAAAGGTTTCATATTCTTGATTATTCAATTCTTTGCTCTTCCTAAGCCATCCCTACCCAACAAAAAGTTCTCCCTTTTTAGCTGAAAGGAATTCCAGCTGCCTTGAAGAAGCAAACAGTAGGTAAATGCCCCACACCATGGTAACTGTTGGATGTACCACAGGCTTGTCCAGCAGCAATCACTGGGCAAATGTAGGTATTAGAATTTCTGAGCCTGCTCATCATTTTTAGGGTTCCCATTTATCTGCAGTTCATAGTAAACCAACAACTGCAGTAAAATGGCTACTTATAAAAAAACCTAAACCCAATATTCTGGAGAGCAAGGCCTACTTAAAAAGATGAATTCCATTACAAACGGCATTCCATCATAAGGTAAAATACTTCAGGATGATTAAGTTAAATTTACCTCTTTTAACCACTCCAGACAAGCAATTTAGTTCTTCCAAAGAGGGAGGAAGGGTACTCAGCAGAGGATGCTCATGCTGAAGCTTTGTGTTGAGATGCTGCCAGGAGGTGTTCAATGAAGAAAAAGCACCTAGGGTTTTTCTTCCAATTTCATCCACAGCAAAGCAGATGAAGTTTTTATGTTCTAATATTTTTAATGGCTTACTTAAAATTAAGCATTTTTTAATCAAAGTTTTGGTGTCTTTTTTATCACTTTGCATGTCATAGATTTTTCAAGGCCAAGTTTAAAATTTTACGTTTAAATACACACTTCTGTATACACACATCTGTGTATCAAAATCAATTAGGTGGCGACTGCATTTATCATCATTAACCTTGCTGTTATAAACAGCTTTAAAATCAGCTTTATCTACGGGAGCACATTCAATCAAGTAATGGCAATGTCCCTGGGCACAATAAGACTGCCCTGACAGCAAAGGATTTTGGTCAGCTCTGGTAGTATGAGTCAGCAATTGTCCTGCGATATCTTTAATTTGTTACAAGCACAATCCTCTTAAGAGCACCCGGCAGGAATCCAAAAGGTCAGGCTGGAAAGTGGCAGAAAATCAATACTGACAGCTTCTGTCACCCTCCACGATCTATAGAACTCTTTCTAAGCTAAATTGCTTCTTTCTAATCTTTCTAATATTTGGCTGCTTGTCTTGCTTATGTAACATTTAAAAAAAAGAAAAAAATTACTTTTCTGTACAGAAATTTCTTACTTTTAGCACTGAAAATCAGAACAAAGCTGGTTCTTCGTTGAGGTTGTGCAGGTACTGCTGAGATCAAAGTTGCATTTTCATACAGAGACTGTCCAATGCCATGACAAAACAACCAACTGCACTCCTGTAGCAGTGAGAATCCTTTAGAGGTGGGTTAGCCCAAAATTCAAAAGACAGATTAATACCAGTTTGGCCCATTTGAATTTCTTATAGCTCTTTAAAAAATACAGTTCCTCTACTCACGTGCATACAAGGGTTAATATCAAAATGCAGTGAAATAAAAATGCCAGAAGGCTTTAGATCAAGCTTTAAAAATGGTTTTCTTGCCTACTGTATTTTTAATTATGAATGACTATCAGCACTAGTAATCAATACATGCAACAACGAGGAAAACATTAATTTTTAAAGAATGGGATTATAATATGAAGCACAGAAAAGGTCATTCTAATCTAAACCAAATTATAAGTAAAATAAATTAGACATCTCCTTAACTTTGACAATGTAACAGGTGCTGCAGCTGTTAGCAATCATCTTATAAAAAAACACAAAAAACCCCAACCTTAACAAGAAGAGTAAGAGAAAAAAAACAGATTTTAGCAGACATGGAATGACAGTTTGTGCCCCTTAAAAGGAAGATGAAAATGCATAGCAAGGAGTCAGTGCTCAGCAGTATGCTGGTTTTATTTGGAATCTTTCCCTAATGAGAGACAAGTCTGTTGATTGTATTATTTTTTTTTTCCTACATCCTGCATTTGTGAGATTTTTTTTAAACATTTTTTCAGCATTGTACTCGTGTCACATTAAAATTGGGTTCCATAGGTCAGTAATCCAAAGCAAGCAAGTGATGAAAGTAAAATAGCTGCCATGGTGACCATTGCTTTGGATTTTTAAAGCCATCCTGTTAAATTATTCCAAACAAGCTACTGAAATATTGATTTTTTTCTGCATGGAAACGTAGCCTTCAGGAACTATAATTTGCAGAAATCAAGACCAAACCTACAGTACTGACATCTCATCACATATAAAAGACCCCTTCACACTCAGGACCAATGATGCTCTTCAGTACCAGCTCCAGCCAACCAACCAACCAACAACCCATGGTAACCAGCCTCCAGGTCACTCCTAAACCACCTGTTGACCAAATGCCTTTCCAACAGGAATGGAAGGTGAGATTCCCAACTGATGTAATGTATGCAAATCCCTGTAACAAAGCATGCCATGGATAGGTGATGTATTTTCCCTGGCTGACTTCCTTTAGGCATTATCAAATCACCAGAGTTGCCCCAAGACTCATCAGTACTATAACCTACGTGAGACTGACCTAAATTGGCACTTTAAGAGCTTACTCTTGATGGTCTTTATACACATCTATTCTCTACATTTGGACTACTGCAGTTTTAGGAATACCTTGCCAAAGGAGGTGGATTGAAAATTATTGCTGTGAATAACAGCTCCTGGAAAAGCTTTTGGAAGAAGTAGACGTTATCATTCCGCTCTCTTTCTTGAGCCCAAGTGTTTGACTTCTGCTCAAAATGGCAATTCAGCTGCTGAACACAAGGCTTTTAATGTTGACCTTGTAACAGTTAATTATAAAGGCAATGAGAATAGAACAATTTAATACAAATTCATTGACCTTTTAAAAAGGTTGCCTACACCATCTTCACTCAAAAATTGGTAAAATATTTACTAGCGTCAAGATTTAGCTTCTTCTGTTAACAAATAGTGTTTCCCCTGCCTGCTTGATTCTAGTCATAATATCCTCCTCTATGATGTAACTCTCTGCAACACAAATAATTATGAAATAAAGTATTTTAAAATTGCATTTAAAATTAATAGTCACAAAGAGAAGTAGTAGGCAAAATAGTTCAACAGTACCTAAGTAAAAAATGCAGATTCTTTTAATGTATATTTAAATGGCCATTTTCCTAGTCTCAGAGAGCCCTGGTTCTAGCAGTGCTTGCTTCAGTCTTTATTCCGGGCAGCCAAGCACTTCAGAGAAGGATGAGCAGAGAAGAGCTCACTCCCAACAGATGCCACCTGACACCCTTGTAAACAAACCCAAAGCACCCATCTGTGCTCAAGGAGGGCCTAGCCATTAAGGAAATACATGGAGCTGTTGGAGAGGGTCCAGATAAGGGCCACAAAGATGACCAAGGGGCTGGAGCACCTCTGCTATGAAGACAGGCTGAGGGAGTTGGGGCTGTTCAGCCTGGAGAAGACAAGGCTCTGGGAAGACCTTACAGCGGCCTTCCAGTACCTGATGGAAAGCTGGGGAGGGGCTTTTCACCAGAGAGGGCAATGATAGGACAAGGGGTGATGGTTTTCAACTGAAAGAGGGGAGATTTAGGTTAGACATCAGGAAGAGATTCTTCACCATGAGGGTAGTAAGGTCCTGGAATAGGTTGTGGATGCCACCACCCTGGTGGTGTTTAAGGCCAGGCTGGATGAGGCCTCGTGAAGCCTGGTCTAGTGTGAGGTGTCCCTGCTCATAGCAGGGAGGTTGGAACCTGATGATCTTTAAGGTTCCTTCCAACCTTCACCATTCTATGATTCTATCTAATCACTTGCAAACAATTAGGTCCACTGTCAACACTTACGAGAAGACATCGAAACTAGTCACAGGATTAACAGAAGTTTCTACCAGTGGCAGGGAACCAAATGAGCCATCCTGGGAGTAGTTTCCTGCAGAAAGACAGGACTTGGCTCATTCCCACGGGTCCACAGCTGGTGTCTACAGCAAGCAAATATTGACTTTAATAAAATATTTATTTTCTGTCCTCTTTTCTCCCTGACTTCTGAAATAACCAATCACATGTTCAAGCACTTGCCCCCAGCATGTTGCCCAATTTTGGGCATCAGGACCCACATCATAAAGCTCCTGAAGAAAGACTTAAATAACATTTGTTGTCCTACAAAACACATTTTCTTCCTCAGTTCAAAACCTTTCTTAATTCAAGAAGTTTCTTTTTCTGTTTTTTTTTATGTTGTTTTTTTTAGGGGGGTGTGTTTTCTATCTCAGGAACATTGAGATAATGTTTCCAAAACACTCCGATTATATAACCCAATACGGTTACAGCAGCTAAATCTTAGACTTTCAAGCCTTCTTTAAGGTGATACGAACTACATGATTTTGTATCAACAAACATATTTTTAACTCTGGGGTTTTATTTCAGTGGTTCTCAGCTTTCCCAAAGTCAGTCAAACAGGTTGAGTTTTGGTGACGAATTTTTCAACATAGCATACGTGTGGCATTTATTAATGGCAAAAGAGACCTCCCAGCTTTCCTGCAGCCCTGGCCCATATCAATGTATAGCACACTAGCTCTACCACTGCACAGGAGGACCAGAAGGCCAAGTCATACTATCACACTTATTTTTTCCAGGGAGAAAGGGGTAGCTCTTAATCTGCTGCTGAATGTATTGACTTGACGTGGACAGAAAGGTGACGTGAGTATCATCAGTGGGCAAGATCAATGGAAAGGTGAAAAAATCAAACAATCGCACCTAAATACAACAGGACCACATGAAAGCCTCTGTAATCAGATAACACTGATTTCATTGAGAAGCACAGGGACGAAAATGTCACGTATTGGGCTAACATTTAATTAATTCATTAACCAGTTTCAAACTGGGCTTCTCAGATTTGATTACCAACTTAACTGTTTGGAAACATACGCCATCACAAAAAGAGGCGTATGGGATCTCTCCACCACTATGTAACTAAAAGCAGACATTGATCACTTGACTGTTGAAGCCAGAAGCTCTGACAAATACAACTTTATTGAACAAGAAATTAAATTTCAAATTTGCTTATTATTTTAAGATTAAAGCATGCTGTATTACACATACAGAGGTACATACTCAGAAGGCAAGCGGAAAGTATTCATTACAAAAGCAGTCATGCTTCAGAGCCAGCAATTATCATCTTGCACTTGTTAAATGCCCTCCAAAATGACACTTGCTTCAGATTGTTTTATTTCAGCCAACATGACCTGAATCAAACTACCAATGTACTGCAAAAGCTAGACTTACACAATAGCCAATGACAGCAATTGATTACTGTGTAGTCTTTCTATGGGTTTTAGTACAACAACATCAGAGTGAATGCAAATAACAGTTTTTATTTCATCCTTATTTAAAAAAGAACTCATCGGTGCTTGCATCCATCTTGAAACAGCAGTTTTCTAGATTTCATTTCACCTTTTGTAGCTCAGCATCATTTTAAAGACTCAGCTTCAGATTGGGCTTACTCCAGGTTTATAATATTGAATTTAATATATTAATAACATGGATTAGAAGTGAAATCTTTGGGATGAGATTTCTTTATTTAAAATGTATACATGCCAACACAATTTCTACTAGCATCTAGAAATATGGTTTGAACCTAAGCAGATATAAGGGCACTTAAAATAACATTACCCAAGCCGCCTCTATTCATCCTGAAGCAATGGTTCTCAGTAGATCCTTCTTGTCTGATTTAGCTATTTTTGTGTTAGAGGCAGCAAAAAGCCTTTTCCAAAATCAGGGGATGAGAGTCTGAGGACTGTCATGCTCAAGACATCTGCCACTTTTTCTATCAAGGTTTTAAAAGAGCTCCACGCATCCTGCAGCTCTCTAAAAAAATGACAAGAGAAAAAAACCCAAAACAACATATGAATGAAAGGCTGATCAGCTGTTGAAACCCACCTGCAAAACAGCATTTCATAGAACCATAAAATGGTTTGAGTTGGAAGGGATCTTAAAGATGATCTAGTTACAACCCCCCTGCCAACAGGCAGTGACATCTTCCATTAGACCAGCTTGCTCAAAGTCAACCTGATCTAGTGGGACCAACTTTCAACTAATTTAAGCCTTCCAATTTACCTTCCAGCCAATAGAAGCCTGAAAACTAGCCGTTTTGCTAGCTATTTTCCCAGGGCTTGTGCATGGGTGGGCTCTCAGGTAGCTTTTTTTTGCAAGGCACGCCATCCACACGCAGGAGCTCCCCTGGCAATACTTCTGCCCTCATTTCACACAGGTTTCTAAAGCCCACTGGAGCTGCTCCTTCCTGGCCCTTTATATCCAGGCATTAGAGGGGTACTAGGGGTGACTGTCCCAGCCAATCCATGTTGCCATTTTTTGGCAGAGCACTGGGGTTTGTCCATTTAGAATACCAAAGAAAAGGTCCTCAATAGAAGAGAACAGACCGTTTGAGTTAGGGGAATAAAAGTACTGATGAACTAGAGATACTCTCAGGAGACTTTATAGCATATTAGAACAGATTTGCTCAATACTGATGAAATCCTTAATACTTAGAAAGAAACAACCCCCCAAAACCCCTCTAACTTCTATGTGAGCAGAATTTGTTAGATAACGCAACTTCTATAACATTTCCATTTTCTTATCAGCTGTATACATATGAAATTATTTTTAGGAGTTTATATAATATTGATGTTGGGAAAGAAGTTCTCTCTAAAGGGCATCATCTAACCCAGAGGATCACATCTCTCAGGTAATGTTTGTTCTTTGAAGGTAAATCACAGAATCACAGAACTACCAAGGCTGGAAAAGACCTTTAAGATCCTCAAGTCCAGCCTATGGCCAACACCACCACACCATCTAGACCATGGCACTAAGTGCCACATCCAGCCTTGCCTTGAACACCTCCAAGGACGGTGCCTCCACCACTTCCCTGGGAAGTCCATTCCAATGTCTAATCACCCCTCCGTGAGGAAGTACTTCCTAATATCCAACCTAAACCTCCCTTGGAGCAACTTCAGGCTGTGCCCTCTTGTCCTGTCACTGGTTGCCTGGAAAAAGAGCCCAGCCCCAACCTGACTACAACCTCCCTTGAGGTAGTTGAAGAAAGTGATGAGGTCCCCCCTGAGTCTCCTCTTCTCCAGGCTAAACAACCCCAACATCCTCAACCTCTCCCTATAAGACTTTCCCTCTAGTCCTTTCACCAGCCTTGTTGCTCTCCTCTGGACCCACTCCAGCATCTCAACGTCCTTCTCTTGCAGTGAGGGGCCCAGAACTGCACACAGGACTCGAGGTGAGGCCTCACCAGTGCTGAGTACAGGGGGAGAATTACATCCCTACTCCTGCTGGCCACACCATTCCTGATACAAGCCAGGATGCCATTGGCCTTCCGGGCCACCTGGGCACACTGCTGGCTCATGTTCAACCAGCTGTCCACCAGCACTCCCAGGTCCCTCTCTGCCAGGCTGCTCTCCAGCCACTCTTCCCCCAGCCTGTAGCCCTGCCTGGGGTTATTGTGGCCAAAGTGCTGGACCCTGCACTTGGTCTTGTTGAATTTCATGCCAAATCCAGACATTATTCCCATTTTCAGGTACAATTTGTGCCTCATTCCTTAGTCTACATATGAAGTAAATATCTGGAGCAAAACACTGTTTCTAAAAACCAACAAATAAACGTTTCTAAAAGAGTCACATATAAACAGCATTTTGGTCAATAATACTCCATTGCAACACGATGCTCACAAAACCAGTAAGAACGTTAAGACTCTTCTGTGAATTCAGCTTTCTGAAAGCAACCTTAAGACCCAACACACAGTGCCTTTTGTTGCTTAAGATGTGATACTACATATTTGGGAAAACAGCTGCAGTTTTGGGACCTTTGAGATTACACATATACAATCAGGCTATACTCAGTCAGAAGAACGAAATGATTTTGTTTCAGCAGATTTCTCTCTGAGCTGCCACAGGATCACAGAACCCTCCCAATAGTCTATTTTAAAAGAGGTGACTGTGTTGAAATGCTGGTCTTTTTCTGAAGTATTTCTGAAAGGGCATTTTGTATTTCCATAAAAATACTGAATGCTTGTATTACTGCATCACCAATATTTCTTTCATAAAGTTTGTTAAAATAACTCTATTCTAAAAGAACAAATTCAGTCAATAAATGGCACAGCTGTGCCATCTGTACATCCACAGGTCTCCCTGGTCTGGAAGCTCAGATTAATAATGATTTGTCTGAAAGATTGACTCCTCTCCATTTTTTTTCCTCTTTTGGCCCTACACTATTTATGTCTTTTATGCTTTAGCTGCAAGGAAACAAGTAGATTTCATATTAGACCACAATACAGCTAGAAATTGGTGCAGCAAGCCATTTAGATCTGATCACACTAACGTCCCACTCCATTTGATGTGTTTGACCTCGGTGAGAAGCAAGCCGACGGGCCACTGGCTTTAACAATGGCACTGATGAAATCAGGTGGCCTTAACAATGGCACTGATGAAATCAGGAGGAGCCACCTGCTCTGAAATGTGTCGGGGTCAAGTGCTGTGGAGGAGGCTGATCCACATCATCAGCCTGGGGCTATGTTCCTCAGACAGCTATACTGCTGCTTCAGCCACCACTGCTCACCTCAGGTCCTTTATTCACTATTTGTCTTTCTAACCTAAGCTAAAGAGAGATGGAGCAAGCATCTTGAAAGGTAAATCTAAATGAGTAATTTACCAGAGGAACACTTTTTGCTCCGAAGCAAACATGTTTTGAGATGCTTCATGACTATCACATCACAGCTAAAACATGGTCAAACTCAGGAATGTAAAACACCTGGCAAAAGGAAATGGAAAATCTCTTACCCCTTTTCTTTCTCCCTTCCCCACCATTTCTAAGAAGCGCCATCACAGAGAGTAAAGGCAAAGAGAAGTGCAAGAGATCCCACATCCCACCACATAATCCTTGCTGAGAGTCAGGATGGCACTGAACATC
Organism: Hemiprocne comata; assembly: GCA_020745705.1. Taxonomy (NCBI): domain Eukaryota; kingdom Metazoa; phylum Chordata; class Aves; order Apodiformes; family Apodidae; genus Hemiprocne; species Hemiprocne comata. Next base: position 34,831,904 of record CM036591.1, read on the forward strand.
AACAGGCCTTTCAAAACATGGGTAGATTCCTACAAATGAGACTTACAAGGGCACTGAGGAACCCAGAGACAGATATTCCTCACACGCCCACTTGCCAATGCACCTATCTGAGTCTGTCTTTAAGCATTCACTTGAAAGCCAACTTGAACTTTTCCTCAAAAAGCCTCAAAATCCATATAAGCAAACACTCCCTAGTAGCAAAGCTCTCCCTGTATCTCCCACTGGTACCATCCCACAACCTTGTTTCCTGAACAACTTCCAGCCCCCAGATTTGTCCACACCCTTCTATTCTGCCTCTATTTCACAGAAAAAGGAAGGTAACTTCAGGCTTTAGAAGTTTATGTGATTTCTTAGGTAGCAGCTCATAAATGTGTACTGAATGTATCTTTTGACATTAATTTAAAATCAGAAATTGCACACTCAGTGTGTGAGTTATACAGGGCCAGGGTGGTGAATCAACATTATGCTTCTAGTTACAATATTAACATATATTTAGTTATTCTCCACAAACATCAGTCAATCAGGACATTTTCATGTCATTTCTGAACACCTAATACCAATTTAGTATGGATCTAATAAAGAAAGCACAGCACATCTTCAAAACCTTCAATTTATCTTTACTTCCAGAGAAAGAGGAAGGGTAAAATTTTTATTTGCTTCTACGTAATTATAATCTTCACACAATTTTTGTATTAGTTTCATATCAGTTGAGAGATACAAAGAGAAATTTACCTCTGACAGCCACTCACAGAAGCTGTGAATCAGCTTCCTTAAGTGGATGTTATATGGCAAATGTTTAAATTCATTGTGGTCTATGTCTTCAGTTTTATAAGAAAAGTCTGCTATGTCAGTCACTTAAAAAATGACAATAATTTACATCTATATTGATGTGACAACACAAGGCCAGCAAGGTGCATTCACTGATAACAGGACACAGAAAAGGAGAGTTTGCCTTGAAGAGAGCAACGGAAACAAACCACAGAATTTCCAGTGAGAAAATGACAGAAATCAGGTACCTGATTGATGTCACAGTCAAGTACCTGATCACAAAAGGTTCTCAAGACATAAAATACACATTCCACCAATAGGCAATTTCTAATCCAATTTTTTTAAAAAAGCTAGATACACACCTTGCACTAGGAGAAATTCGCTGTGAGACTTCATTAGTGGTTTTTCAATCTCTCTTTTTTCAAGAGATCAGAGGATTTCTGAGGTTATCTGGTGGTGGCCCCCAGCTAAGGGACTGTTACAGCTGTTCTTACATCACCACTCTCACATCAGAGAGTAAAACAGGAATAATTTATATCAGAAATGCTGGTACTGTGGCCAGCTGTCATCATTGCTTCCTGCCTCCATTCAATGTTTTTAAAATAGGTTGTGAGGTTTTGTTTGCTTTCTGGGGGTTTGTTTTGCTTTTTAAATGTGAATATCTACAAAACCAGTATCAGTCTGCATCTAACAAAAGCAAACATCAGTTCTGGGCTGATTAGCATTTTATACTCTTTTTTTATCATGGTTCACAAACACTTGCTAGAGCTTAAATACACAAGCAAACTAGACTGTGTTCTGTGGGGTGTTCTCAAAGTGACTCTAATTCCTAATTTGTGACAAGTCGTTTCATCCTCAGAAAAAAAAAAACCAACCACAGATTCTACCTTTTTTTCCTGTAGAAAATTAGCCTTCATAGAAAATCAAGGGGCCTGGAAGCCCTCTCTCTAATTTAAATTATCTATGCACAGACATAAAATGTAATTATGTTAGAATTCTGTCGTTGCAATACAGGGATTGGGTCAATGCAGAGTTGAGTGACAGCCCCTTCATATAAATTGAAAATTGGGTGCACATTTGTCACACACAACAGCAAAGCAAAAAAATGAACTCACCCAACCCACTCATGTCCTTCCATACGTCTGGGTAGGACGGACCACATGCAGTCTTCCAAAAAGCAGTTTAAAAAGGGCTTAAGAAATGAGAACTGCAGGCTCCCACCCTTCACCACAGGGTGTGTGTTACTGGATTCAATTATGTTTTCTGCCCTCTAGTGCTTTGGATTCTGACACCATATGCAAAGTGTCTTCATGAAGATATTTTTCTTAGAATCCTAGAATGGTTTGGGTTGGAAGGGACCTTAAAGATCATTTAGTTCCAACCCCCCTGCACGGGCAGGGTCCCACTAGACCAAGTTGCTTCAAGGCCCATCCAACCTGGCCTTGAGCACTTCCAGGGAAGGGGTGTTTTTAAAATATATTCATAAGAATAAATGAAAAAGTCTTTAACTCTCCAAGTGCAAAGAATCTAAATTATGTAGTTAACAGCTATGATAAAGCTAATGCTCATCACAACAACCACTCTGTTCTTTTCCACTTAATTTTTCCTCTCCAACACACAAAAGCAAGTTCCCATTGGGGTTTTTGCAATACGCTTTCCCATCAAGCCACATGAGATGAACCAGGCCCTGCACATCTGGCACATGCAGAAAGAAGCAGTAATCTTCTCCTTTTTCCCTGCCACATTCAGTTCAGAGGAACCTGGACAATGAACCCCAAGTATTTAAAAAGAACTGATGTGCCTACAGTTCCCTAAGCATTTCTTAGAGTACTGACAATTGGAAATGAGGTACAACCAGAACACAAGACATGTGAAAAAATTAAAAAAAATAAAGGTATGTATGTCTGGACAAGGACGCATCTGTCACTGAACTGACTATCAACTTAACACTTGAATGTTGTGGCTTTGTCAGGATAAATTAGGGAAAAATAAACACCAATTTAATTTAGCAAGAAAAGGTATCAGCCTGGTGTTAGTGCTTGGGTTGTCATGGGAGGGGTTGCCTTCTCCCACAGAAATATCTTCTGTACTTTAAAAAAACCAATTTTTCTGAATATAAACATTTGCTTGAATTAATTAGGGTACCATACCACAGTAGGGAGAGTACCCAGAATAATTTGGGTGAGTGGGTATATTAATAATTTCTATCTATATGTGTTAACTGATTTAAAATAGACACCCAAAACTAAATCACAGGTTCACAGAAAGTTTAAATCTTCCTATGCAAGAAGGGATGAGTGTTGGTAGAATAAATTTCCTTGCAGGAGAAGCACAACTAATTATTACAAGAGCTCTACTACAAAGGCTTTTTGTTCTTTTTGCCAAAAGAATAGTAGCTCAGTAGGAAAGAAGGTAAAGAGAGAAGAAAGTAGGTTACAGGATCTCTAATGTTTAGTCTCCTTCCAGACCAAGCAAGTAGGGAGACATGAAATAAATAACCGTGATGCGACAATTGTTAAATACTTCCCCACTGGGCAGAACTGTCTATCTCAATTGCCCAGTGCTCTTGTAACTCTAATGACATGTAATTACATCAGTGTTAATGAACTCAATATGAGCTTCCATTCTTGCAAACTAATGCTGAACAACACTATGGATATACATGGACAACATGCTGTGCCAGCGACTTCTATGGCCAGATAGAAGGAAGGGATACCTACGACACAGATACTTGCAGCATTTGATTGGATCTGATTATTTTCATTTCTGACTGGAATCTTAATTGGGCTAAAGTTCCAAATGTCAGAAAGTGTCCATGGTCCCAAGTTAAATTTCCTGGTGTAAAGAGAAAGAGAAAGACAGAATGAGGGCTTGTTTTTACATACACATACAGTTTCTGTGACCAAGCTGTTTTCACACTGCTTATTCTCAGATGCCACATACAGACATTAGATACCAGTGCAAACTCAACCTATTCCTAATGCCATGTAGAAAAAGGTCTGACCACCCTCTCTTCAGTAAGTTGTCCTCAGAAGAGGATACAATGCACATATTCTTTGACTCTGATACTTTACCAAAGAGTACCCATATACCTCAATTAATCATATTATGATATTGCAAGAATTGCCAGTTGGAAGGAAAAAAAAAAACAGTGAACACAAACCTCTACTCACATTTCTCCAGTGCTCAAATCTCCACAAAATTAGATTTTATTAAAAAAAAAAAAAAAATGTCTCTTTTTTCTAAATTATTTATTTATAGCAGAATTTGCAGTGACCTCTACAGACAGCAGAAATATAATCAACAAATTATTTCTGTGCTTACAACTTATTTTTCTGCACTTTTCTTATCTGGAGACATAACAGGCAAGCAAGAAAGACTGTCTGTCCTCTAGTTCTTAACCAAAACTGAATCTGAATGGCGAGTATTTAAAAATAATAGAAAACGGGTTATTTTGTATAACACACCTGGAAAAAAACTTGTTTGCACAGTGATTGTGTAAGTTCATTTAACAGCCTTCAATGCTCTGGAGAAATGCAAATGCAGTGTCATTAGTTACTACGTGGTGAAATCACTACATCCCAAATAAAGAAGTGTGCCATTGGTAGATTCTGCATCAACAGCCTTATATTATGTCCTGTGCAGGACAAGAAAAAAAAAATCCCAGTTGCCAAGAAATAGAGACAAATAATACAAAGAAATAAAGTAATTACAACTTTATGGTTGTATTTCCTCCATCTTCCCGTGTTCTTCACACAGAATCTGGGGTAAACTTACTCTTCAAAACTTAATGGCTGGGGGTTTGTTTTGGTTTGGGGTTTTTTTTTTGCTTTGTCCAAATTTCTATGTTGGAAATTGTCCCTTCCTTGGCTGCTTTATGTAGTGACAGTAGCAATGCTGTAAGTTACTATTTGATCCTAGAAGCACATTTCAGCTCTCTAATACAATCATCAAAGAGTCAAGTTGTTCCTTATCCAAATACAAATCTGAAGTAACTTCAACTGGAGTTTCTCCAGCTTTACTCCAATGGCAAATTACATTTTGACACCAGACGCAAAGTATTTTAAACACTGGGTTTGGCTAAAACTGTTCATTTTAATCTGATTCCCCAAGGGAAAAGCAGTGTCAATAACATTAGAGCTACAAAGTCATGTCAATATGCATTGTGCTGCATTATTGGAACATCTCAAGGAAACCATTTCTAAATTGCATAGACAGGCAGGCAGCTGCACTTGCAATAACATATTCTATATTCAATGATTAAGGTCCTACTGAACAACATACACTTAATTTACTCCACAGGGAAAAAGAACTTCTAGGGTACCTTGAAAACACTCTTCTCTCCACTCCTGCCTTCCCTTTCTTTCACTTGCTGCAAAACATGGAGCAATTAAGCAGGTTGCTATATTTGGTGTATCTAAACTTCACAAGTTGATAGCATAATGATTTTAATAACTACTTCAAACGTAACATAGTGACAATCTGACACCCAAGGTTTGCATCCTGCAATCTGATTTTTCCAGAATTCTTTTGTTATGCCTCAGGAATAGTAATATGATTAGGAATAATTTCTTGATAGTGCTTCTTACTTCTGGTGGGTTTTTCCCCCCCTTCTTTTTTCCCCATTATAAACACTGCAAACTACAGGCTCTTTGGTGGGTACTTAAAGTTGAAGAGTCAGCAAAGACTTCTTGGTGATTGCTTTATCTAAAGGCATGAGCTAACATTGCTAAAGGCATACAAATCACCATGATTTTATAATATTTCAGTGCTATAATATCAATAAGGATCTCAAAAAGCACGTGCAGAATTGTGGGCATCAGAACCTGCCTCCATTCACAACTGACAAGACCCTGACCGTGGAAGGCAAGGAATTACCATTACCTTTTTTTCTGATCAGAAAAAAAAAAAGCAGCATCTCATGGAAAATATGACATGATGGTTAATTATATGGAGTACCACCAAGAAATACCAATTCTGTATTGGGTTCTGTGTATTGCTACAGCCCACCATATGCAAATTACAAAGTATTTTTATATTTGATATGGTGGTACTTCCATTGCTTGTGCATTTTTATGCAGCTTTGTATTTTGAAACCAGCTGAAACAATTCTGTACATGAATGGAAAATAATTGGAAGTGCAGTCCTCAGAGAATTGGTATTTAGCACATCTCTGTAATCTGCAGAGAAGTTTACAGACAAAATGTGTTTCAGTACTGAATTTTAGATGAGAATGAATGGTCGTAATAAATGCCACATTTTAAGAGTGCATGTAAAACCCAGAGACTCACTAAACAGTATTCTCAAGGCAAGCCTTACATATCCATCTTTGACAGGTTTCTGCCTCTAGAAAGTATTTTTAAAGTTCTGAAAGCCCACACTGTTGACACTGGTCAAGTCAGAAGTAGGTATAGTTTTGTTTGCCCAAGTCAAAGGAATCTGAGTAGTTCAGAATCATTGAGCACAGCTCAATGAAATGTCTGTTCTGCAATGATTTTATAGACTACGTTTATGACTACTCATAAGAATACTCATCTATTGATCTATTTTTCAAGACAGACAAATCTTCAGTGAATTTACAATGTCTAACTTCCTCACATACAAGATCCATACGATTTCAAGATTGTTTCATAAAAAATACCGCAAATTCTTGAAGCAATACAAGCAATATCCATTGAAAGCATCTTCCCATCACCTTGATTTTCATCATCCTTAATGAACTTAAAAATGTAGCCAAGCAAACATCAGTGATGTCTAAGATGTAGCTTATGAAGAACGTTTAAGATCTTTACCTCCAGAATAGGTATCAGTGTTTTTTCTGTACCCAGCCTTGAAAAAAATACATCTCTGGTCATGCCAGAAGTTTTCTGGAAGATATAGGAAAGTGGTAAGAAGTATTTAGAAAGTACTTTTATACCATTTTCTAATGCTGATTAACCAGAGCTCTTTTACATGAAGTATGTAATCTGAGAAACCAGTAAAGGCCATCTTCATTCAAATTACTTCTGGCAAAGCACAGTCTCCAAAAGTAGCATTTGGTAGCTGATATGATGAAACAGTCCTCCAGTTTAAATTATCTGCTTTCTCATTTTTTTTTTACTTTTTCAAATATTCTTAATGGTATTTCATTGCTGTATTGAAAATAATGAGGCAGGCATTAATTACTACTCTTATATTGTGTTGAACAGCTATGGTAAATACCTTAACATTTATTATTTTTTAACCCATGGTGGGATTCAGTTGCTTAAGCCCAGTGATGAGTTGGTATTTTTGATTCCCTAGTGTCTACAACACGACAGGACCTACAATACGTCTGCTCATTTCTGGAGCAGCAGCTGCTGGTCAGACAAAGTATTTTACACTACTGAATATGACATTAAGTTTTCTATTTATAGACAGCTAAATCCACTCACACTTTTAATTTTCACTTGGAAAGTTGTTAAAAATATTTCCGGTGCCACACAAAGCTCTTCTTGACCTACCAACACTAAAAATTGGGAAGACAACACATGCTTCAAAAAAAAAAGAAAAAAAAAATAATTGTAGGACAATGCCCTGAAACCCCTTGCAACCAGATTAGTGTCTCTTTTTACTGCCTGCTGAGCCTAGATCAACTTTTCCTGAGATTCTAGTAAAGCCTCTGACTAGAAAATCTGTGGCCTTGCCAGAGGAAAAGGCTTGTACCTTGTTTTAGAATTTTGCTTGAACTCACCCTCCACTTGAATTTTGCAATAAATATATTAATGCACATATACAGCAAATATTTGCAGATGAACCTTCCAGAGATGCTGTGTCTTTTATTTTGCATTATATTTATCTTTGCTTATACATGCAATAATAACCACCTCCAATAACATACTTTTCACAGATGAAGTCCCAAGTATAAACTCACACCCCATGTTTTTCTCTCAGAACTTCAAATCCTGGCAGTGGGATGAATTTAGAGTTTTTGCAGTAGTGTTTTCTTAAAAATACATACCACTTCATGTTTAAAACAAGAGTTCAGGGACAGTCCAGTTGTTCAATCATTATGCTATGCCAAGACTTGACTGACACAAACTTCCCTGTTCCTCAGGTAGAAGGCAGCAGGTGCTCATCTCAACTGCATGGAAGAGTACCCTTTCCACCCACATTTCTACACTCCCAAAGCATCAGTATAAGGCAATACCTACATTTCAAATCCTCATTTTGTCCCAATGGCAATTTTCAATTACTTCCTATTTGGCTAGTTCCAGGCTAAAATTATCAGCTAAAAGAAAATTTTCTGCTAGCATAAATAATTCAGCTAAATGCTTAACACTAATTTTTCACCTACTGTATCCAAGTGCCATGGGGAAGAACTGCAGTACATTTAAATACTAAATTCAGTTTATACCCCTGCACTTCAATTACATCCATTTTATTGTCCATATATTCAGTAAAATCTCTGTATTCTTTAAAATGCTGTCATACACCTATCCCCCCACCTCCCCCCACCAAAAAAAAAAAGGAATACTACAGGTCTACTATAAAAGTACAGATTTATAAAAAAAAAAGGCTGGATGTATCAGAAAGAACTGAAGCGTGGAAGACAAGCGTGAACAGTAGTTGAATTGAGAGAGGAGTGTTTTGCACTTCATTGAACAGTGCAGAATAAATAGAAAAAAATTATGTATCTGAGGTAAGTAATATGTATCTCTTGTAATCTTGAAATCACGGAGATTGTACAGTTTGTCCTGAAAAAAGTAAAATATATAAAAACTTTGAAGTGAAACACAGGATAAGTAGATGCGAAAGTATTTAACGGCATGTTTCTCCAACTTAAAAGCCAAAGACTTATTTCTGTCCTCAACCAGCAACACAACTTGAGTTGACGTTCAAGCACCACCTACCAGTGCATTACAGCCTAATCATAAGTCTGCTATAGATGGAGGATAAGTAGCCATTTACTCCTCTAATGCTCAAAAAACACTGAGATGGAATAAAGCAAAAGAGAGGTACAGCAGAACACTCAAAACATGGCTAAAAGTGGTATTTAGCAGTGAAAAGAAGATGCGAAGCCTTGCAATCGATGCAAAATGGTACAGACATCCAGAGTGTAAATTAGAGATTGGAAATGATAAAAGGGCTGCTTTTCATCTAGGTAATCTAGCTGCAGCACACTGAATTAAAAGCAATTTATTCTGACCCACAGCTTTCTATTTAAGAGCAAGAGGCTGTGGCTATAGCAGAGATAAAGAACAGCATTGGACCACCAACGATTGCAAGATCCCTGGAATTGATTCCTGCACATCTTGAGCCTGTGTCTGCTTAAAAAGAAACAGCGTACCAATTTAAAACACTCTAGACTGCAGGTGTAATTATTATCTCAAAAAGTTACAAAAAGAAATACATCCTGCATGGCACAGGAGGCACCATGCAGTTCATCTTCTCACAGGTATGGACGAACACATTCAGCAGATCTGGTTGCCACTATCACATCAGCAGAAAAAACGTTGCTGTATAAGGAAAATAAAGTACTGTACAGAGGCAAGAAATCTTTACAAGTAAAAGGTCCACCAATTAATTTGCTTCCGCCAATAAAAACTTGCTTATCTGAGTGCAGGACAGGAAAAAGGCTGTGAGTCACAGAAGCTTAAGCTGCAGCTGCTTGGAGACCACAAAGCTGAGAAATTATATATACAAAAAAGTAATCAATGAGAAGCCAAGGTTGAACACTTTTCATATGTTGATAAGTCTTCAAACTACACTGCAATGCACAACTGCAGAGCAGCAGGAAGGAAAGCCTTGTGCTTGTACTATCCTAGCACAGACTAATAACAAGGAAGAGAAACAGCGTGCATTGCAACTTTTCTTCCTCTGCTATTACATGTTTCATTTCAAGGATTTAGAATTATGCAGGAACTAAAAAAAAAAAAAATCATCACCACCATCAACCGGGTCCTTCCCCCAAGCCTGGATTACTTAAATTATGCAAGGCAGGAAACTGTGTTTGCTTTGCTGTGGAAAGTCGATTAATTCATTAAGAATTCAAGCCTTAAAACTCAACCTCACCGTATGGATAAAAATACTTACACAGTTTCTTAAATACTTTAATTAGAATGCTATGCCAAACAACTAATCATATTTGCCATTTTAAAATGAAGATGTGGTATCTAGGTGACAATTTCAAATTATGATTCTTCTACAGTGAGAGTTCAATCAAGGGCTTAACTCAACTTTGAAGGAAAATTCCAATGATTTAGGCTAGATAACACTGTAAGCTTCCCAGAAATAACTTTTTGTTGTTGCTGTTTTAACAGCTACTGCTTTTTAGCCTGTCCCACATTTTCACTAGATGATTTCTTTTAATAAAACGACATCCCCATAACAAACTTGAAGGAGTTGTTTCATTCCCAACTCTTGTCCAACATTGTATTTGACTGAGTCACACCCAGATTTATTGCTGGATCCTAGTGTTATTTATAGACACAAGTATGCAAACTGAAACAAATAAAATCAGGGTACAGCTCAGAACAGACATTAAGAAATTTATTGAAGTTCAGAAGGTAAATCTGCTACCTTCAGAAAAACCTTCCGTGAGGTATCTGCTATTTTATTTTGTGTTTATCTGTGAGGCAGGTGATATTTTAGAAAAAATAGCATAAGGCATTTCTTCCACAGATGAGGAGTTAATAACGGTTAGGGCAGCATCAGCCAAATAAAATCTGAATGCCAGGAAATGGCAGCAAGAAAACTTCCAAAGAAAAAGAACTTGAGAGTTTTTAATAGGCTCATATATAAAGTATAGATCTATATGTAGTCATATTGAAAGTCTTTTACACGAGGCATTTGCAGACAAGATTAACCCAAGCCGACAGCTATGCTTTAAATGTTTAGGCACTCTGTGGGAGGAAAGGACTATTCAGAGAAAAAAATGCAGCCTCACATTCCATAACATCTTTGAAATTGCACTTACCTCCCAAGACAAAAGCTACTTCAGTAAAATGATACTATGGTGGTGGTTTTGCTCAGTGTGTACAACTTTGGGTTGGTAACTAGAGATGCTCTACAAACAATAGCCAGGGAACAGAAAAAAAAATAACACCACTCACTTTGACCCTCTCTCTTCCCTTTATAGAGTAGGAAAGTAATAGCAGCACCCCAAAAGCTGTTTAGGAAGGCTTTTCTTTCCTTCAGCTGGGCCAGAGCAGAGTGGAAAACCAGGCTGGATGGGAGAGGGAATTTAGTCCTGTGCAATGTGACAACCAAAGTAATCCACAGAGCAATTACATGAGAGTTACTAACATCGCAAATGCAAGTTCGGTCTCCAAATTCTAGGACACAGAATCACAGAAATGTCACTGAGATCATAATGTCCAACCTATGATCCAACACCACGACATGGCTAGACCATGGCACTTGGTGCCACATCCAGTCTTTCCTTAAAGAAGCAAATAAGAATAGGCAGACATAAAAGCACAGACATGGGGAAGAGGTGGAACAACTACCAGCAGCAGCACAGCAGATGGGAGGATGGAAGGAGACAGCATGGCAATCCTTCTGCTCAGCATCAAAAGAGCAAAGGGAGTCTCAGCACAAGAACCACTGTCCACTCACTGCATACCAACTGTCCCCACAGTGCAGAGTCCTGGATTATGTGCTGGCATTCCTACACTGTCATTTTGAAAGTTTTCTTTCTTCTCCTCCAATGTAAAAGTTGAAAGTTGTCAATCATCTACAAACAGAAATGTAGGCACCCTTTCCCTTAGCTTCATTCTATTCCCACTTGTCTCAAAAATTGACCTGGCCTCTCTGCTCTTCCTCCTAACAATATTAATCTAGAGAAACCTAGGAAACTTTCCCGAGCTGAGTTCATGTCTGGGGAATTAGTCGATTTAATATGAACAGTTCAGCGAGTTTAGCAAGTCTTTAGATAACTGCCTTCAGCAACGCTTCTAACTCTTCTGAGTCTCTTACATTAAGAGCATAATTCTGTATTTTGATTTCTAAAAGAGTAGGTTCCTTTATCCCCCCAGTTTCTAGACACACATACACAATAGCTACACTCTGCTGAAACACATCTCAAAATTATAATAACCAGGTTTGCCTTTTTTAAAAAAACCTAGTAAGCTTTTAAAAAGTCAGTTTTTAAGACATCTCCAAACTTTGCATTTTTAATACAGAGCACTTCACTCAACAAACACCTGCAATACCCTTTTTGTTGTATGTTGCACTCACACATACTAAACCTCATCATTTAGCATTATTGAAATCTATTACTGATTATAACCACTGCTCAATCAACTCAGAACATTATATTGTTCTGACAAAGGCAGATGCCATTCTTTTTGTGAACGTCCCAACAACTCAGAGGCATGCCTTTTTGAAACCGTATCAAAAACTTCTCAGAAAAACAGTAGGCTATTTTAAACCACAGTGCCTTTTAGAATATCACCCTGCTGTATTTTCTGTAAGTGAAACCCGGGAAAATAACAGTGTATTCCTTTTAGGATTGCACCTTAGAAATATGTGAGTTTGATCAGATTAACATTGTGCGATTTTTAAATTGTCTCACTATTTATTTGGAGATGCATTACCAGATTCTGTGTCAAGGTTTTAGTATGCACTCTAAAAGCTGCACAGGTGTTACATCTAATTTAGGTGTCAATAATCTTTAATAGCACTGAGACATTCTTACTGTCAACAGCGAAGTTAAATGCCAGTTTTTCTTGGTTGCAATTGTAACTTCTGTAGGGTTTATACACTTTTTTGAAAATCCTCTATGTATTTTCCGAATAAATTAACAGAGAGCAGAAGTCCATCAAGATGGACCAAGCATACCTCAAATTTAATATCTCATCATCATAGATATTTTCAAGATCTTAAAAGCCTTTCATGAAAGATGCTGGAAAAATAACCATTTCCTAACAAAATTTCTTTCTCCTCTTACTTTTTTTATTTTAATTGATATAAAGAATGGGGGATTTTTACTCCCTTCCATTTTTACACTTCGTCTCCTGTAATTGCAGATCTAAAGAAAGAGATGCTCTCTCTGATTTTTCTTTAATCATGGCTCTTGGCCTCAGTAGTATTCTGTCGTGCTGAATTATCCATAACTTCAAGCTCCTTCTTTCAGTTTTAGACATCATGTCCTTCAGTTTCAATGACTGCTAGTTCATTTTTTTCTTTAAAAAACAGTCTGACTGCTCAAACTTGGTGGGGGACAACGGGAGCCCTCATTATTTATAGGGATGAGAACAGTCTCTTCCATCCTCTCTGCCTCTACTACAAACCACAGATTTTCACATACTCCCATCAAAAATTACTTGCAGACTTCTCTCATCTTGAACATTTTTTTGTTTGGTTTGGAAGGGACCTTAAAGATCTTCTAGTTCCAACCCCCCTGCATGGCCAGGGACACCTCCCACTAGATCAGGTTGTTCCAAGCCCCATCCCATCTCTCCTTGAACACTTCCAGGGATGGAGCAGCCACAGCTTCCCTGGGCAACCTGGGCCAGTGTCTCACCACCGCCACAGGGAAGAATTTATTCCTAATGTCTAATCTAAATCTACCCTCATAGAATCTAAAAGACATATGAAGCAAAATCAATTATTCAAAATGAATTATTCAAGCAACTACAAGGTGTTTAGATAAGCCCTATTTAGAGCTCATTAAGACTGAACCACCTTCAAAAATTCTTGTGTTTTCCGTATTTTGCATAAAGCATTAATTAAACCTGGTCAAGCTCACAATGAGACATTAACTGCCTTAAGTGTTTTTGAGATTATCTTTGTAATGGAGAACATAATTTCACTTATATACAGTTGGACTTCCCATACAAACTTGTAGGCAAGAAAAATGTATGAACATTTTGTGCAATATTGCTCAGCAAGCTCTTCATCAAGAACAACTGATGGAAATTTGGAGGTTTTGCTTATAATTCTCTGCTCTCTCATCAAGATCTGAATTCTTGTAAGAACAGAAATTAATGTTTGCAGGAAGCTCCAACAACCAACCAGTATAAAAGACAAAAGTTAGATTTTCTTTTAATTGATCAACCCTTAGGAAGCAAACCCAATGGCTGACGTAAGATGAAGAGATGGAGAAAATTTTAGTAGAACTCAGTAATCAGGGTTGTTTAAATTTCATCTCCATACACACTAACTCAAACTGTTATCTTTTAGCCTTTGTACTTTTTTTTTTTAGCCTTCGTACTTTTTTTCCCTGAGATTAGGGAGTGCAGGAAAAAAATTACTTTATCACCCTGTTAAAAAAATAATTACGAAGTTCTCATTTCTGGGAAGTGTGATGTACCCGTGGACCATGCTAGGTGCTGCACATGCACATTAACTGGCATACCCAAAGAAATCAACAAAAGGACATGGTTGGCCAATACAGCAAAGATAGACAAGGAAAGAATAAACATTATTTTGTTGCCACCTACCATCCTTAGCTCTTCCGTCTTCACCTATCACCCACTTAATCCTTACTATCTGCACCCTTCTCTCTACCTGTAATCTTATTATCAGACAGCATTCAAACACCCTGCTCACAGTCCACCATCAATTATAACCAAATTGGGTTCTACCAGTAATTGATTGTCTGCATTATTTTCAGAAGAACACTGGGATACATAATGCTCTGGGGTACATCACTGCCGTGTACTAACTACAGTCGCTGGTTCAGCAGAAAACAAACCAGTGTCTGCTTTGAAGCTGTCTTAAAAAAAACAACATTATGCTGTTAACCACAAAGCACTGAACTTACTCATTTTCCTTCTACACTGCAAAATAACCACCTAGTTTTTTTCCAGATTTTAATCAATAGTTTGTACCAAGTCACTGCCCTACAGAACTGCACTGCATCAGCCAAATTTGTAGTATCACAAAAATGATACCAGGCTAATTTAACAAGGTCTGTTCTCCATAAACCCATGCTGATTAGCAATAATTATATTACCCTTGTTTAATTCTTTATTAATTAAGTCCTTCAGAAACCATTCCACTATTTTGCCTGAGATCAATGTCAGGCTGACAGACTTATAATTATCTGGGTCGTCCCATTTAGCCTTTTATTGGCACAACATTAGATTTCTTCCCGTCATCTGGAACTTCCCCAATATTCCATGACTTAGTAAAAATCAACAGTAATGACTCAAGCATATTTTTTTAAAACTCTCAGAGACTTGCAATTCAAATCTGTTGATTGCAAAATGCCCAGCATTACTATCTGCTATTAAGCATCCTTTGTTACTGTTGTAATGAAATTGTCCTGTTCTTCTCCCAACTTTATTTCCCAAATACCAAACATCAGTACTTGCTCAGAATTTCTGACATTTCTGCATTATCATTTCCAACTCTTCTGTTTTCTTCTCTGTGTTATTTAAAACATTCCAATTTCATTACTAATAAGTAATCATACTTGATGGTTATGTTTATTTATATATATATATATTGTTTTTCTATGTAATATTCTAGTACAACTGAAGAAACCTTGACTTACTTAGGGGTATAGTTTTATACAAAGACAATATATGTGCCCATGTATATTATGCACAGATATGTGTACATATAGGTATACACATTCCTCAGTAGCTTCCTACAATCTCTAGATTCTGATCTATGACCATTAACATGCATTCCCAGTTAATATTTTTACTTAATTAATTTTAGCCATTCTCCCTTTCCCCCTCATGAGTTCTCACTTTAATCAGCAGCATCACAGTTATTCTCAATATCTGGCCTCTTCAGTGCAGCCAGCACACACACATGTATATGCATACATACACACACCTTTTCTAAAATCATTCTTACAGCTCAGAATTTAGCAAACCCATGTTCTTTTGCCCTTTGGTTAATTACTCCCTTTGGTAGTTAAGCCATCACTAATTTGCCTTCATTTGTGAAGATGAGCCCTAACACAGAACTCTCTCAAAAACAGATTTTATGAAAGGAAATTCATTATCGATATTTAGGTACATTAGATATTTGTGTTTTTAAAGAAATGCAAACATTACTTTAGAAGGCAATGTGACTCCAGTACCATCACACAACTTGAAGCCTCCCACAGCAGTAATTTTTCTTCCTACATGTTACAGGAGGTTTCTAAGAAGCTGGCCATGTTGCTTTCTGCTGGTGGCCTACTGCACATGGTGAATTAGATGCCCATTTTGCAAATTATATATTAAAAAGTCAAGCTGTGAGTTAGTCAAGAGAATTACTTCATAAATTATTATGAACACAGAAAAATTCCACATATTTGAGCCACCACTTCTCCTCTTCATCCCTCTCAGTGCTAGTTAAATATGGTTTCAGCCTTTCAATCATCTGAATTTTCCCATTAGGTGACATTATTAGCAATCTGTTCAAATTTGCTATAAATGAGGGATTTCATTACTTTTTATTTATTGCAGGCTCTTAACGTTTGCACAAAGGCAAAGCATTCCTTCTTTTCATCTCCTTTGATGTACTGACTAGTGTTTTTTTCAGTATCTTGGTTTCATGCTAAATTAATGGTCGTTCTCCCTTTGAATCCACTCTTTTCATAGTGTGCTTGGCCCCTTTCTCCCTTCTAAAAGACCTTTTAGTAACACGCAGTAAATCTCCTTCCACCAGAGACCAGCCCCACAACACAACTCAAATCTTGTATTTCAAAATAGTGTCTCAGATGAGAGCTCATGTCAAGCATCTTTCTTTACACCCATAGGATAAGACATGAGTTGGGTGCTACTTCCCTTTGCTCTTTTTCTAGTTCTGTGGTGCATTTGGTTAAGTGAATAATTCACCAAAATGGCTGGATGAAGAGAGAACAAACTTGGTACCCAAAAGGGCAGGGAGGAGATTTAGGAAAGGATCAATTAACAGTTGTGAATGGGATTAACCAAGCAAGACAGATGAGGATAACAAAGCATATAAACAGATGACTAAAAGCAGATTGCTAAACATTTTGATGACACAGTGAAGAGAAGGACTAGCTCATGTACAAGTGAGAGAAATGGGTTACAGGTGAAAAAACCTACAGATCAGTCATATGTGAAACAATTAATGGATATGAAATAGAAGGGGAAATTGAAGTCTGATGGGAAGAGATTTGTTATCTCTTTTTTTTTTTTTAAGATGATGGGATAGTTGATCGTAATTTCTTTTACGAGGAAAGAGAAAAGCTGGTGAATGGCTTGGCCAAGCAAAAAGATGAAATACATTCACAAAGAACATTCATTAAACTTTGTCTATGGCAGATTTCAGGAGGCCTTCCTTTGGGTTAAATGTAGTCTTCTCCCACCACTAAAGGGTGCAAGGTCCATTGGAGCAGACCAGGGTTCACCCAAAGGGAGCTCACTTGAAAACTGCTCTGTAAGATGTGGCAAGCAGAAATGACCCAGGGACCGACTTCAAAACTGCACCCCTCACCCACACGAATGCTTGATCATATTGACTAAGCCAAAAGCTTGATACACCCTGTGACACCTTGCCAAAATATTCCAAACCTGCTGCGGTCAAGTGTTTAACACCAGCATTAGCTTACATCCATTTGTACTTCATAGATTTTACTTGTACAAAGCCTAGGAAAATAATAATTTGCATTCCAAGGGATGCTGACATTTCCAGTCCACTCCTAAGTCTTCTGTTTTGACTGTGCAGTCAAGTGGATGATTGGAATTTGTAAGCAGGACACAAATGCCACAGAAAAGCTACAATGCCAGAAAATGCATCAGTTGTACAACACAAACTAAGACAGATACATCCACAACTCCTAGTACACGGTGCTCATAATGAATATTTTAAATGCTTCTCATCAACACAGAAGTATTTCAGGGTATCCGTCCCATCTGTTTCAAAGACTGCTTGTTTAAGATTGGAAAAATATGCATTGACTGAAAAATGAAGAGTTTACTTTCCTTTTAACATCTTTGCAAAATAAAGTATTTTATTTACACAGAGATCAACATTCCAACACCTTTAGTACCCCTGATACTGTCGGATAGATTCCATCTCATGACATTTTAAAAAGTGAATGCCCTTTACTACTTCTTTACTAATTTTCCTTGTAACAAGACTTACTTTGATCTTCTGTGTAATTTTCTACAGCTCCATCAAGACCAGTGACAGAGAGCCACTTATGATTTTAGTATTTCTTCAATTGTGCCAAATCACAGCGGTGTAGAAAAACAGTGATCCAAATACCATTAATACCTTTCTTGCTTTTTCACACAAAGCACTTAGGAGATCTGTAGAAAAAACAGCCATCACACACTGTACAGTGCAGCAAACTTTAGGCACAGGCACATTTGTACTAAAGGACCAGTCTCATTGACAACAAAACCAGGTGACAACTACCTGAAAGGAGGTTGTAGGGAGGTAGGAGTTGGTCTCTTCTCTCCAGTGAATAAAGACAGGATGAGAGGGAATGGCCTGAAGTTGTGCCAGGGGAGGTTTAGGCTAGATATTAGAAAGAATTTCTTTACTGAAAGAGTTGTTGGACAGTGGAACAAGCTGCCCAGGGAGGTGGTGGAGTCACCATCCTTGGAAGTGTTTAAAAGAAATATTAGATGTGATGCTTAGGGACATGATTTAAGCATTAATGAGTAGATAAAGGTTATGGTGGGTGGATTTAGGTTATGGTTGGACTTGATGATCTTCAAGGTCTTTTCCAACCAGGCTGATTCTGTGATTCTGTGACAGATTAAAAAACCAGCCCCAAATGCAGCCTGCATTAAGTGAATTAAAATACGCTCTTGGTGACTCAAAAAAGTCATCATGCTATTGTGTCACAGGTAGCTTTATGCCAGGAGTTTTACAGGTAGCTTTATGCCAGGAGTTTTGCATTTTTGGGGGGAGGGGGGGGATAATGCCTACCTGTGAATTATTCTATTTTGATATTAATGTATGAGTTCTAATGTCTGGTAGAAAAAAAACCCAAACATTTGTACATTAGCATTCAGGCACTACTCCTCTCTCTTGTTATCAGTGTAGCCACTGCAAGCTTTCTCCAGATATTTCCAAGTGCTGGGTAGGCATTTCAGTACCACTAAAGTCCATGCTGTATGAAGATAACAAGGGCACATACTTGGAAAAAACTGATGCCATCCAATGGGACCACACATAGCCAAGGATAAACCAGAGAAAAGCTGTGAGGTACTGTAAACACATATCTGCGATCTTACCAAATGCTTTTTCATCTAGAATATGGCCAGTGTAATTTATTCAGATAAAACCTAAGGCAGGAAAACCATATTACAAAGCTAGTACTCCTGGGAAATTGGGGAGTTTATTATTAACATAGAGAGTCAGCCTTCAAGGTGTAGGAAAAATTATTTTTCTTCTTACATTGCTTTGCTGAATGCCAGCTAAGGGTGTGCTTTGCTTTTCAATAGTCCTTTTCTTTGCTGAATACAAGGCTTACTTTACAGTTTGAGAATCTGATCTTTCAAACAACCACCACCAAAAAATCACCCTAATTCTGGCTGGCAGATCCAAGAGGAAAATACACTAATTCATATACAGGCAAGATTTTCATTACAGACATTGCATAAATGCACTTGTTTATCCCCTGTAAATAAACAGGCTATGAAATCCAATAAGCATTTAACTGCAGAAACAGTCTATTTGGCCTCCAGGCTATACAGATGTACTGCAAGGATTTCTCTCTCTTCTGGACTTAATACATTTTGTACGTGCCTTAAATTCTGCTATTGTCACGTAACAGGTATGTTACCTAAAAATTATTCTTTATCGTGGATGTTCTTATTTTTGCCTTTTCAATGTCAAAATATTTATAATTCTTTATTCCCCTCTGTTGAGAAGGTCTGGACAAACACAAAAGCCATGTACATGCTTTGTTCATTTCCAGTTTAAACCTGCCACTTTTAGCCATGTAAACAGTACCTTATTCAGTAGGGGTGAAATCAGTTGAAATAAAGAAAATCCAACTTTAACAATTGTCCTGGATAAAAATGTATGACTATGCATTTTACAGGACTTGGAACTAGGCCTTAAGATACACAAATTCTGTATACCTGTGCTGTAGTCATTCCAACTGTAATCAGGGAGTAATTGTTTTAAAAACATGGATGATGTGGAGAGGATGAATGAGTAACAGTTACTCATTATTCTAACACAGGAACCAGCCAACGGTTAATTAAATTAGCATTAAACCAGTTTAAGTCCTTATTCACTTCCACTTTAAACCTATCGCTTTTACCCATTTAAACAGCACCTTATTCAGCACAGGTGGAATCAGAACTGCTCAGTCAAAATAACAAAAACTCAACCTTAAGAGTTTACCTGCATAAAAACATAGATGACTCTATATATTACAGGACATGGAACAAGGCCTTAAGATACATAAACCCCGTGTATCTGTGCTATAGTCATTCCAACTGTAATGAGGGAGTAATTGGTTTAAACCATGGACCATGTGGAGAGGATGAATGGGAAGCAGTTACTCATTATTCTAACACAGGAACCAGTCATTGGTATATTAAATTAACATTGAACCAGGTAAAGACCCAAAAAAAGGGAGGTAGTTTACCATGAAAGGTGCAGTTGCGGATGTCAAAAATTACATGGGGCAAATTAGT
Organism: Hemiprocne comata; assembly: GCA_020745705.1. Taxonomy (NCBI): domain Eukaryota; kingdom Metazoa; phylum Chordata; class Aves; order Apodiformes; family Apodidae; genus Hemiprocne; species Hemiprocne comata. Next base: position 34,852,213 of record CM036591.1, read on the forward strand.
AAAGGAGAAATCTGCTAAGGTTTGAGATTGGTATGAACCATGCCAGGCTTTGGGAAGCAAATGAGTTAACTTCAGAAATTGACCTGGGTCACTGCTAGAGACAGAAAAGCATCCTGTGGCATGACCCAGAGCAATCTTTGCAGGCTTTTTTTGTGCTTGTCTGTGTTAAAAACCACTGGAGAAAGGTTAATCACAACAGTTACGTTTATACAAAGTACTATTATCATTACCCATAAACAATGAGTAAGAGCACATCCCAAAGCTTTTTCTGATGATGCGTCCAAGACATCTTGCTCAGAAAGAGGAACTGTAACAAACCTGAACTGAAGAGCTCTCCCTCTCTTCTGATACCAGTTTCTGTTACAATCACATTTGACTTTCACTGGTAGTGAAAACTTAGACATTTCTCCAAGTTAATGCTGTCTGATTAGAAAAGAAGTTCCTACATGACAGTTTTCATCCAAAACCAAACAAGTTTCTTACCCTTCTCATTTCTGAGCCTTCCTCTGCAGTTAATGAAACAACTCAACAGTGCCAGCAGACCGAGTTTATCCCTTTTCAATGCAGATGGCTATAACAGGAGGGCTGCAGAGTCTGCTGAAAGGGCATGGAATGGAGCCGAAACCATCTTCAGTTTTCAGATGGCTGAAGCTAATTGAGATGAAGCTAACCCACTGTCTCCCCAGCCAAACATTTGGAGCACTACATTTTCTCCTTCAGACATGTTTGCGAGTTAGTTTTGGCTAATTTTATTTATTACTGAGAAGCAAACAAAGTTACACTTCTAAATGCAAAGGAAAATTTGATTCAAGGATTTATAGACAGTAATAATAATCTTAGCTCCACTTCTGAACTCAAATGATTTTGGATTTATTCTGAATGGCACCAAATGTTGACATTAATGAGCATAGACAAACTATTACAGACTTACAAAACACAGCTCTGTGGCTTCTGCAGGAGACAGAGTTGGATTTGACTCAACACATGCTATGCTGCTCCTCCTTTCCTAAACTATGTGGTGACTGGTGCTCCAATTCCTTTTTCAATTGGATGAGTGATAGACCAGTGTTTTGGTAGCTGATCCCTGCATTTTGGAAACCCTTAGCTAGACACCAAAATGGCAAATGCCACTGAAACGAAGCAGCAGATAAGGTCAATTCATTAAATGACTGTGAAATACACAAAAGGGGAGAAAACCAAAACCAGCACAACATTGCAAGGAGAAGGAAATATGATATAAAATTAGATGTTGTAAAATTCAAAGTTTAAAAGGTTCTAGCATTAGCCTTTTATTATTATCTATTGCACCTCTGCTGACTTTGGAGAGAAGGTAAAGTAAACTTTGATGCAACATCTTCAAAGTACTTTAATGCTCACTCTTACACTACCTGCACTTCAAATCATCCTACTCCTTTGATTTTCCATTGTCCCACACAAATACTCCTCATTAACTACTAACTAAATTCCCTAGAGTCAAACTTTTTTCCTCTGTAGCTCCCCACCACAAATCCTTCAGCTCAGTGACACTCCTGGTCAGGTGTTGTGCCTTTGCTTTTTTCCTCCTCATTCACAGTGAAACCCTTTTAAGTAGCCTGAAAGCTTCCAGCTTCTTTGAAAAGCTGAGTTTTCAAAGCATTGGCCTCACAGGTGCTAACATTTCCCTACATTTCCTAATCCTGAAGTGTTACTAACAGTTTTCTCACAGTATATGCTTTTTGTTCCTGCGCTGGCTGGCAGAACATCTGAAAAAAAACCCAACAGCTCAGTCTCGCCAAAGTCTGGGATGGAAATTGTCAGCCAGGGTGAAGAAAGGAAGATGCTCAGCAGGGAGTACTCTTCACAAAGTCCTTCAGTTCCTACCAAGTTCCCAGGAGGTGCTGGTGAGCAACCAACTGCCACTTTCTAACCTTCCCTCAGACACAATGGCGAGTTTGCATAGGGACAAGGCCATGCTCAAGGTCTTCATTATCCTCAGTAAGGCAGGATTTGGCCTCCAGTGAGGATGTGCTACATAGCCTGTTCAGATCTTTTTTTTTTCCCTTTTTTTTTTTTTAAGTGAAGGGCAAAACAAGGCATCTTCTTGAAATTGTTTGAAGTGGATTGACATTTTTCAGCTGAAGACTGTTGTTAGTTTCACAGCAGGCCTAATTTTTAAATTTAATGCTCTAGCACATATAAAAAGGAAAGCATCCTAGGGGGATAATAACTTCTAGCAATCAATTGATTGCATATAGCTGCTGTTTTTGCAGGTACAATCTCTTTAAGGAGGTTGTAAAGTAGGAAAATCATAGCCTTTGGATATACCGATTATCTGAGTTTGCAAGAAAACACTAATGTCAGGACTACTTGCTGGTATGGTTTAGATTATTTTCTTTTTTCTTTCATAATAATATGTCACAGTAAAAAAAGCAGCAAATGGTCAGCAGGTCACCTATCTTACACTATCAGTCTCAGAGTTTGGTTGGAGTTTTTTGCTCTTTTCTCTTTGTCTCTGTAGCCTGTTCTGAAGAAAACCTGGTTGTAATTTTACTCAAGGAAAAAAGTAAGAGTCATTTAGACTACTTTAACTACAATGCTATACTCAGGCAACTGAAATATTCTAAAATTGTATTAATGCTACAGCAATGAACACATCCCTGCACCAACACTTTTTCAGTTTTCATTAAGTCCCTTACTTTTGCCATCTTTTTTCTAAACACATGTTGTTGTACACAGAGGGCAAGATCTTATTAAAATTTAACATTAGTGTATAACAACACCTTGTATCCCATTTTTCATATAAAATACAGCCTCTCGGGTGGAAGAGTTTCCTGAAACCCATCTTCAGGCTTGTTTTTACATTAAATGAATACGATTTAGATAGTAAAGAAAAATTAAATGGATCAAAGACACTAGTATCAACTTATGTTAGCATATAATTGTTAAATATACTTTGTTATATGCATTGTATGAAATGTGGCCATAAGAACAAAACAAAACCAAATCTGTTTTCTAAATGCAGGTGTGTTACATCCACAAAATTTTGGCATTGGTGAAAAATCAAATTTCCATACATGCAAAGATGATGCAGTCATTGAATCATAGAATGGTGAGGTTGGAACCTTCTACTAGACCAGGTCGTTCAAAGCTCCATCTCCCATGACTTTTGCATAAACTTTAGGTTTAGTGATTCTTTCAGGGACTTCTAGGTTCAAATTAGAATCAGTAAGCACTAGCCAAAACCAAGGAATACAGAAATATGGAAGTCACCAGTGATGGATCTAAAAATGAATCCTGCCTCTGTCTCTTGCATCAGAAAAGCAGGGAAACATGGGTACCTGCTGCACATCATTGCAAGAGATGATGCTTTAGCAATACGGCTCTTCTCGTTTCTGAAAAGTGGCTTTCAAGATAAATTCATATCTGTAAACTAGTTACTGCTAAGCACATTAGCCTGAAATCAAGGCTTAATTTTAAATCTGTATGTATACACACAGTGGCTTGTGCAATATAGGCAATATACAATCTTGGGAGTGCCTGAGTTCACATAACTTAGAAGCACACTGCAAACATGAAATTTGCAAGTTTTTAAGATGATTCCTAAAGGTTTAATGTCAGACCACTTTCTTCCTGTTTACCTCCTAGTGTTTGTTTCTATCACAGCTCTAATTACCGGACACGTTCTCAACTACCTTTGCACCCGGTGCTCTTAGCCAGGCTTATAAATAAAAAAATAGGAGATAACATACTTCCAAATTACCTGAACTCAGTAAGAAGTCTTAAAAGTTGCATTAGCAGTGCCCTGACAAGAGACTGCCAGCCAGACTTCTAGATCAGAACAATACATGCATAGGAAGATCTCAACCCACACCCTAATCACAATCAATCAGTGAGGAAAGTCTATGTCATTAAAAATATATTCCATCTTTTTATTCAATTACTTCATCACAAATACACAACATAAGAGATGAACTTGCATTTAAAAACTCAAGGTTCTGGACTGTTTGAGCTTATTAAGGACAAAATAATCAGTTGCAGATGCTTTCACTTAACATTCAGAAAGATCCCATGGGACAGCAGGATTTAATTTTATGGTCATCTGCCATTTTAATGATGTGCTTGTTATAATGCAGAACATCTCTGCCTTACTTGCCTGGTTATAGAAAACACACTAAACTAAATTGGGGACGCATTGGATGCACTATTGCTGCCTTGTATCATTAACAAATCATATATGTCCTTGGAATATGAATTACTAATATATCTACTATATTTTTGTGTAAAGGAAAAAAACAGAAACCTTTGCTATTTTAGCAACATTTAAGCCTATCGGTTGCTCTTACTTGCCTTTTTTTTTCCCCCAATATTGATTTTCATGTAACCTCAACCATGTTCTACCTCTTCAATTATAACCTTTCCAATGCATTTCTTTCTATTTGGGATGTCCAGAGAGCACACCTGTTTTGGCTGCAAGAGCATAAACCATTTCCTTTTCAGTGAGCACATTAACAAAGAAGGTGAGCTTTTCACCTACCATTACCTATAAGGAAACCTGTGGATCTTAAGTGGCTCTAAAAGAAGCCATAAAAGAAGAATTATAATTAATTTGCACAGTAGGTTACAGGTCAGATTCTCTACAGCCCTTATATATAAACCCCCTTATGTCTGCTGATGATGCTAATGTAACAAAGTGAATAGGTCAAAAAGATCCCTCTTAAGGGTCCCACATACATCCATGGACTGTCTTCTGTTTCCTTGCAAAAATAAACATAAGACAAGATGAAGTTTTTATTGGAATGTGTGTAACAGACCAAGACTATAGACAAAGGGACTTCTGTGAAAAGAAGGAAAAAATCTGTCATATAAAGGAATTAGGCATTTTTTGTTTAGAACTGAACAATTATTGCTGCACACTTACACTGATTTTGAAACTAAACAGAGTTGTCTCCCCATATTTTTGTCCAGGAAGAAATGAACATAGGAAAGGAGAACATAATTTATGTGTATAAAACAGACATTTTCTACAGGTTTCAGAAGTCCAGCTGCGGTTAATGCTCTGACTCAAAACCAGCCAAAGAAATGCAAAGATCATATCAGTTTACCACCAGAAGCACCAACATTATAATATTTTAAAATTGTATCACTTTAAACTCATGATATTGCAAGTACCTTCTATTCTTCTTGTTTGGCTTAACTTCCCACAAATAAGCAATTCCTATGAAGATTAAAGATGTTTTCTTAGCAGATATTTCATGGATATGAAAGAAAGAACAAACAATTTCAGAAAACTAAAAGTGAATTCTTACTTTTCTGCTTCCTTCTCTGTTGGAAATCTACCTTTAGGATTCAGAGCATAAAGCTGCTACTGAGCAGTTAGAAGAAGGTCTAGAGTAAGCAGAAGGGTCTCTATGTTCTCTAGATACTTAGCAGCTTTTAGGAACTTGATGACATCTACAAATACTCAAGTGCATTTGAGTAGATGAAAAATTATTCTTAGTTGGTACTATTATTCCTGATATCATTGCATTACTTTTCCACATACTAAGAAAGAGATGCTCAAAGAGACATGACCAAATTGATGGACCAAGCCAGCAAGGATAGCGCAGCACTTAAGTCTCGATTCTTAGGTCCGTGCTCCAAAGGAACAACTTAAGCAAATATTTGCAATACCTCCTCTTCCCACCGAGGTTAAAGGTGGAGCAGATATTACCACTTCACAGATGTGTCTGTACATCTTTTATACAGCCTCTTGTGACCAGCCATGGCGTGCTGCCTTGAGAGTCCAATCTAACAAGACAAACGGAACTTAATTTGCTCATATATAAGTGACAACAGAGAAACCCATATGCCACAGCTCATCATGAGGAACTGCCTCAAGTCAGTATCAGTCTGGCACAAGCAGCAGTAGTATCAACAGGGTGTTGATCTGGGACAAAAAGCCAAGAGAGAGAGTCAGGCACGCAATGCTGAAGCAGAGTTATCCCCAACAGCAGGCTGGGGCTTGCACGTTGCCTCCTTTCTTCCATGGAACTTCAACATTAAAGTTTGTATTTTTCTGCTGGAATGAAATTTAAATTTATCTGCTCCTAGATAGTAAGTTTTTTATATAAACCCATCTTTCTACCTAACATTTCTATTCCATCCACATCAAAGAATCAATCAGCAGCTTCAAACGAACCAACTCGCTCCCTGAAAAAAGTGGTAGCAAGTATTATTTACTGTGCTACAACATGTTGTTGCTCCTGATTTCTCTTTTCACTAGACCTGATGGTAGGCACAACAGAGTATATTTCAACATTGCCATCTGTCTCCTTGGCACTTCATACCGAACAAGTATCTGCCACTTTTATGGCAAATTAGAATTTCCCACCAGATATATTATGCCAAAGGCTGCTGACAGGTCGCCCTACCTCCTCCCTCAATGCCTTCTTCCCTTATATCTATTTTTGATACAGAGTATTATAAGCATGTTAAGAACAAGGCTCTACATGACATACATTAAATTGCAGGAATCATCAATAAAGGAACAATGTATTGTCTGAAAAAATGCTATAATAAAGACTTTTAAAGCGTCACTAAATTTATTACAATACTTCTAGTACCTCTTGGGCATTGTCATGAGGGATGGTCACAAAAATGTTAACTGCGATGCTTGGGAGGGAGAAGACAGACATGCTGATCAGATATACCAACTTGCAGAGAAGTTGGAAAGAGTAAAGTGAGGATCAGCCCAGGACTGCTGCCACAGTGGCAATCCAGCTCCCTTCCAAGATAAATCACTATAGCTATGCAGTCCCAATTTCTCACCACCGAATATGCTCTTGTCAGCATCGCTCTACTTCTTTATTCCAACTTCAATTTTTGTAGTTGAAGATGTATGACTCTGCCTCACAGCTGAGCTCAGAAGACAACTGCAGACCTTCTGCTTCAGTGCTGCATTAAGGGGATGAGCAGGTACCTCAGGGGGACCAGAAAACATTAAGAATACATTTTGTTTTGGTTGCTGTGAGGTGAGCAACACAAGATCATCCTGTAGGTCTGTCCAGTTTAATATGCAGGAAAATGTATTTCCCAACCCCTTTAGGGGAAAACATATTTCCCAATGCCAAGGCCAGGGTTCTCAGGTCAAATATGTTACTTACAAAAAATAAGCCAAATTGAAATCTTAAACAAAATACAGTGTAAAATTCCAAGTTACTTCAGGGGGATATAGATTATGTTTAGGGTACGTGATCAAGAAGAGATTTAAAAAATTAAACTATTCAGAGCAAGTAGACAAAATGGCACACTGGAAGGACCATGAAGTCCCAGAACAGCTGGGCCAGACCTTGCAGAGCAAAAGGACAGAATCCACATGCTGAACTTCACTCACATGCAAAGGTGAACTACAAAATGACATTTATTACCTAATACTAAGCAACTTGAAGAGAAAACAGGATGCAACACCAGTTTCTAGCCTCATGCTGAGATAAATGCTAAGGAAGGATCAAACTTACATTATTACCAAATTTTTCTGCTCCTGTCAAAACAAATAATGAAAATTTCATAGCCTTTGATTTAAGTACTACTTTCAGCCTCCTAGCATATTTACATTATCTTATATTTCTTACATCAAGCGACTCAGGCATATAAAAGTGTAATAGATAATTCTGTTTCTGAACATGAAAAATGACAGGGACATCTCCCAGCATAATTTTATTTAACTGATCCTGAACGAAGAACTCAAGCACTTAAAGATTTTCCAAATGAACTGAAAGTTTAAAAAAAATTTACACATTTCTCATCCTATTATCTCTCCTTGATACAGAGGACGCTCAGACCAGGTAGAAACATTCTGTAGATGTAGCTGCTTGATCCTGGGCAGGTAAATGACTCTATGCATATCAGGCAAAAAACCAAACTTAAACATAAAATCACTGTTAAAATTGCCATTTGTGGGCTGTCAGGAAGGCAGCTGTCTCCAAAAGACACCTCTCCCCTAACAGATACTCAACTGCAATGATCAGTGCAATTATGGAGCAACGTTTACCTTAAAACAAAGGTCATAATACTAACAGTTTTACAGGTTAACAGCCTATACAGCTGTTGATTTGCCCTGGGCTATTATTTACACAGGCTCCTTCCTATTCTGAAATGGTTAACAGCTCCTCTGGGAGATGCTGAAGTGGAAGTTGAGGATTTACCTGGATGCCAGAGCCCACCTTGGCCCATCAGCTCAGTCGAGTCCAATACCTATTTAAGCCCGTTTGGCACATTACATAACACCACCTGCTATTCAACATACCTGGACAGCAGAGGATTTATTTTCCTGTGTTTGCTGTTCATCAGTCAGGTAAGAAACTTAAAGGGGTTGTCTAATGACTTCCCTCAAGTCAAGACTGCTGCAAAAGCCAGCGCTGGAAGGAAAGAAGGGCAGCTCATCCCTGGGACCTAAAGCAATGTATGAATGTCTGTCTTTATGTCCTTAGGGCATCAGGTCCTCTTTGGCCACTTACCTACATTTCCTTGAACCATTGACAGAGCTTTATGCTTTGTCCCTGAAAAAAATCCCTTCCAGATGAGGAAAAAACCCACATTCATTTATCGGGCTCAAATTTTGGGGTTAATATTTCGAGTTCCTATCACCAAATTCTATAAACATGCTGCCTTTGAAGATTTTTTTGGCACTAGGGAGGGGTTAAGAAATGATTGTAAACTATTATCTCTTCCGCAAGTACCAGGAGGTCTAAGTCATTAACTTGCCTAATTAAGCATAGAGAAGCAGTGCTTGTCAAAGACAAATGCAAAATAATTTATCTTTCATATAGACTATTGCATCCTTCCTTAGGACTAAACTCTGGACACTTTAATTCCTCCTCAGCTGCTCTGCTCCTGCTCGGCACACCCCCTTGTCCATCAACACCTCTGCCAGGAGACAACTCACTCCAGAAACATATTAAGTTCCAGTATGTCATGGCCTAAAATCACACCAGAAAATACTGGCAAATTCCCTGCATTTTCTTCTACAAAATTTCCTTCCCTCTGGTTTACAGCATTCATAAACTGAAACAACAAAGTGTTCCTCATAACAACGTCAAAAGACTCAAAGTTTTTACAGTTAGTTGGGTCAAATTTCCACCTAAACATGAAATGAAGGAATTAGGAATCCAGGGTTTGCCCTCCAGTAAGTTGGATTTCAGTTAGTCTCTAACACTCAAAAGAAAGCAAGAAAATGCTGAGCTGCTAAGGAAGCCAGGACACAACTCTAAAAGAGAGAAAAATTAAGAGGAGAAAGTTCTTCTCAATCCTCTTAAGCAACTACCAGATAAACTAAAAACAGAGGGTTTTTTAATAATTCTTCACTAAAAACTGTTTTTTCCTCTTTCAAGGAGAATCTATTTCTTTATATTTGAAGTTAAGTAACAGTGGTATTTGAATCAGCATTATTTCAATAGTTTGTAATGACTCTGGATTGAACATGACTATTTCTATCTTCATTGCTTTTGGCATTTTGAAATGTGCTCACATTTTCCAGTTTTCACTGTATCTTCATCCTCCCCCAATGGGAAAAGTACTTTACTGTTAATTAAACACTACGACTTTATACATAGAAATGAAAAAAATCCATGTTTTTGTTAATGGAAAAGTAGATGAAAATAGCTATGAAAACCTTTTTTCTGCTAAAAATCAGGGATTTGCAACAAACACAGAGCATTAGGTATCCCAGATGTCTAAGAGTGGCAATCTGTCAGGTCACTGTTTTAAAGTAACTTTAATTAGTATCTAAAACCTCAGTGTGACTCAGTGTTCTAGGAGCAAAATAAAGTATGAAAATACTTAATTTCTTAATATTTACTGATGGATCAAAAAAGCAACCAACTCACTGCTTAATGTATATAGTAGAAGTCATTCAAAGTTATAATACAATGATTAAAACTACTCCACAGTTCTATTTTCATACGCCTATTTCCTCAGCTGGGCACAATCATCTTAAAAACTTAGAAAGCTGAATGCCATGAATACCCATGCCCATGACTGTGAATAAATACATCCCATCCTTTCTCTCCACTTAAAAAAAACCCGTGTCCTACACTGATCTGGAACTCTGAGAGGGTAACAATTCACTAATACAGTGAGTGCATGAATATATAAAAGAAACAATAGTATTTTACTGTGAAATTCCTTTTCCCAGACTGTATTTCTTATTATGATGCCTTAATACACTTGCTATTCTCAACCAGTTTTGCTATTCATAACCACTAATATATTCGTATTTTCCTTGGAACAATTTTTTTAAAGAAAACATCCTCACAAAATCATGAAGGTGTCTCATTCTCATTCATGGTTCCTAAAAAATAAACCAAACCTTTTCTGTTTTCCTACCGCCAGGCACAGGCATCATGCCCATCAGCAGAAAGAGGACACACACATGCAGCTCAGCAAAGCTGCTTCAATAAGTTGCCCAAGATGTGGTATGGGTAAATGAGAACCACCCCTAAGTCACTAACTTTCAGAGAGCATTTGTACTTACCTTGCAATCTGAGTGTATCTTAGTGCCCAAGCAATTCCCTTCTTCATCTGGTGATTACCCTTCTTGAGCAGCAGCACTGCCTTTGCTCTCAACTGATGCCCCTTTTGTCCACCCTTCCTGTCCTCTGACAGCATTAACATCCCTCAGTTGGGTTTCAATTCCATTGCTCTATGCCATGATAAAAGGAAGACTGAAAACAAACATAAGAAGTAGTGACTATTTGTGGTCAAAAACCATCTACTAAATCTGATATTTTTTTTTTCACTCTGAATGGAAGGTTGTGAATACTTTATTTTCTAAAAATAAACTAAGCTCAGAAGAAAACAGATGCTGCTCAAATTTAAAGTTTTGATTCAGACATCATATAATGAAGCACTTGCAGAAGTCAGGTGGATTATTTAACAGACTCTGTGGAGCAATCTCCAAGCCAGGTTCTGCATTACATCAAAACCACTTACTACTGCATCTCCCCCTTGTAACCAGGATGAGAACTAAGAACAAAGGAGTGAAAAACTTCCACACAGGAGCCAACCTATTCAGCCTGGGAAGCTAAAATCAGATAGGAAAAAAAAGAAGTCCTTAAAAAAACCCTAACAAACAAGAACAACCCACTTGACTTTTCTGACTAACAATAACGTTAACTCATTTAATAAGACACTGACATTTGCTTTCAGAACCACCTGGGACCTGGAAATAAAGTTTAGCATCTAGCCTGCAGTCAGACCTTTATTACAAAAACCAGAGCCCATTTTCTGTATGCCACAGCAGTTTCCATACTCAGATTCTCTCAGTAATCCATTTTCTCTAGCATATTGCTCAATATATGTGACATCCTGGCAAAGTATTTTCTAAACCACAGTAGATCATTGTGGATCACCCTTTAGATAAGACAATTATATCCCAGATAAAACAGAAGCTGGCAAATGCCTCAGAGCTACATAATAGTATCAAGAAGCAAGACAAAGGTGGAAAAAGGGATGTGCTGCTTTCGCTGATTAGAAATAAAATGAGTTAGGATGCAATTACTTAGATTCAATTGCTTTCTCGGGTTGAAAACAACTTGTTAAATAGGATCCTTTTGGCCCCAAGGTAACATAAAAAAATAGGATTTAATTTCAATAAATGTAAATGTTGCACATTTTGCCAGGTTTCTTCCTGACCATAACCACTTGAATGCGGCCAAGAAATTATAGTTCTGCTCTCATGCAGAAATTCAAATGTAGAGTAGTAGTTACAATGTAAAAATTAGATCATACATTAATCAAGTAGATCATTAAGAACTATTTATCCTTAATAAGATGTGAATAAAGAACCACAGGGTTCAGAAACATTAACTTGGCAAAGAAGATCTATTTTAAAAATCCCATTTATCCCTTGTTTTATCTGCTTTATATAGTTTCTCAATTATTTTTTCAGCTATGCATTCAGTTTAGAATAAATCCTCCTAATTTACATGGGGTTTTTTAGCATAACAAACACGGTGCCTCTAACTAGTCTCTTTCTCCCTTGTCTCTAAATTTAGTTTTGTCATGCAACTATAGGAACACAGGTTAATTGCTGGATTTTTATGCTCCAGATGTATTAGAGCATTAGTTGCTTGGTGAACTAAATGCTGGTGTAGTGGTTGGGTTTTATGTAGCACCGTACAGACATGATTAGAAGCACACATGGAAAAAAACCACTGAGCAACATCAGGCAGTGTCATTAGCATTCTCAACTGGCTGCAACAAATTAAAAAAGCAGAAACTTTAAAAGACCTCATATAAAGAGTGAGACACCAACAGGGTAACACCCTCCTCTGAATTTCCATCAGCAATTTCCCTCTGACCTGCAGCCATTGAAGCCTGCTGCAAAACATTTTTATCACTTTGGCATGTGGTCCCATAAAGCTGTGACTATTCCTCGTAGTAAAATCTGTACTTGCACCACATAATATGTTTGGGTTATTCAAACATTGCATATACTTTGACAATTTCTGCTACTAACTTTTAAATAGCTATTAAGTGCGTGAATTAATACAACCAATGAATATTCTTTGGTGATCAGATTCAACATGCAACTCCTGACATTTCAGGAAATTTTGCCCCCAATTAAACCTATTACCTTGCCGTGGCTGACGCAAGAACATCCCCCACTCACAAATCAGAACCATCTGTCATGATTAAGTGTTTGGTGAGAAGTCTTGTACGTGAACATTTCTCTTCCCACCACCGTCCTTTTAGGTGTTGGCTGGCTCTTGCAACCCACCACCAAGACTTAAAACACCAAGAGAAGTCAAGAGCAGCACTCACTGCATCTTCAGTTCCACGTTTAGATATGTGGCTGGTTTTTTCCTAAAGGAAACACCAGATTTATTTGAAGAAATACATGTTGTACCCTGAGATTATTAATACATGCATCTATGATTGTCTTGATTCAATTTTGGGTTTTCAGACCATTTTTTCACATAATATATGCTACTTATTTGATGAATAACATATTCCATAAAGACTATCTTCTGTGTAACACCTAAATGTGTTAGAAAGGTTAATGTGGCATTTTGTAAGACACAGGCTGATGACAGAAAGTAAAAATGCTGTTCTGAAAAGCAGAAATGTCAACACATCTCTAAAGACATAAAATGACACAAAATTAAATGTTACCAACTGCTGAGTCTGAAGAAAGGCTTCTTGAAGTTAAGGGGTGAAATAAAAAGCACAAATCATATTTTTCAAGTGCAATAATCTACTTACTGTAACTTTATAGAATGTTTCTGACACACCTAAGCTTCTAGAAATACTGTTCATGTCCTTCTTACTGCAGAAATGTCAAAGGGTACAAAAACAGAGAGGTCCATAAACACTGATCATTGATCGCTCGTTAACTTTTTGCAGCAATTAGTATTTGAGCCTCCACAGCATTACGCAAATTACCAATCATTCAACAGAACTTCACTATTTGGGAGGACGTTTTGTCAAATGAATGATGACTGGATATTTAATTCCATAAATAGGGATGCCTGTGTGCATATATGCAGACACACACGTTCCTGTCCACACCGTGCCGCACTATGTATAAACACACACGTATTTATAAAGACTATATATCAACGTCACTGCCTGTGAGAATACATCTGTAGACAAACAGGTTTGCCAATCTGTACAACCAGACATTCAAAACTAATTACACCCATTAGGTTTGCCTGATGCAATCCCTGAAGCTTCGGGAGGAATACAGGGTTACTCTGCAAGGTGGAAAGGAAGGTGGGGAGAGCGTTGCCATCTCCTTTCCATACGAGGGTGGAGGAATGAAAAATCATTGTTTCAAGTAAACTTAAAAAAAAATTAATCATCAACCACCTCAGACAAAAGTATGGGTTAAACACAAAATGAGACTTGCTAACATCCTGGATTCCTCCCATCCAGATTTCAAATCTAGTCCATTAAGGAAGGTTTTGCAAAGCTGTGAAGGCAGATACGGAATACAGTGTCTGTACTTTCTCAACATCAGTAACCCGCAGCTGCAGCAACATACTTATCCTTACCACCCTACTGATTTCTGAATTACCAGCATCAAATCTTGAGCTCTTCAGCTTTTTCACTTGATGCTTTTAAACTAAGATGTCCAAAGGCTAACATCTGTAGACAACAGCATAGCCCAAGGTGTAAGCCTACAAGGAAATGTAAAACAGTTGCTTATTTTCCCAAATATTCAGGCAAAAACCCCACAGGGAGCAGAAGCCCAGCCATTAGCTGTCAGTGAAAGCCACAGCATACCTTTATCACTGGCCCAGCACTGCAGCTTTCAGCTGCCAAACCTGAAAATTCCTTTTTCCTGGGAAAAAGTCAGGAGTAGAGCTCTGCACGGGTACCCGAGAGGCAGGAGGGCAGTCACCATCAGATTGGATTTACAAAGGGAATTGCAACACCGCAGAGTCTTGAAGCCCTGGGTCACTTTCTGATGTCAACTTTGAACACCACTTGCCCAAGAAAAGTTGTGCCCTGGTTCATTCTTAATACAGACATTTTTTTCTTTAAATTGGATGCATCTAGGCAGTCGGCAGCACTTACCAAGGCAGTGTTGTGAATTTTTTGAGAAAGTACAAGTGAAACACAGGGCAAGATGAGTACAGTCTGGATTCTTTCAATGCAGTTCCTATAGAAAGTACAAAATATGTTCCTCTGCACTATAATTAGGACAACATAATGCCTATATTCCTAGCAGACATCCAGGAAATGCAAAAGCCTATTTGGCCCTCTTCCTTTATGACTTTAAGTTAAACCAAAATCTCAGCTGAAGAGAAAAGCCCACTCAATAAAGCTCATCTACCTCTCTCTGGAAGAGCTTGACTCAACATTCATACTCACTTGCTCATTTCAAAACTCCAATACCAAGCATGGATATGTTTACCATACCGTGACAGAAATGGAAGCAGAAAGGAGGAGAAAAAGAGAGGCAAATGCTGAAGGTAATGTCTCTGCCTGATGTCACTAGTCATTATAATGGAAAATGATGGCAAAACATTTGAAAGACAAATCCGTCCTAAGATACTTAATCCAATTTTTCATTATGTTAGACATTAGAGAAAATTTCATTTCTGCAAGACAAATTCAGTATGTGATAGCATTTTTAGAGACAGACAGAATCAATTTGAAGAGATACGGATGTGTACAAACACAGATGCCTGTGCAGGTTCCAGCCTAGGAAGGGTATTTTCATCTCCCCTATTTCCTATCAAGAGCCATGATGCTCAATAGCTCAAGAGAGTGACATTCTTCTTTCTCCTTCTAGAAATGTACTATGGGATGGCCCACTACAGTGCAGATGGAGTTTAAAAAAAGCCAAAACAACAATGAACATTATTTTTTGGTTCTGTATGTTTCTTCCCCCAATAGTGGTTAGGTCAGACCCTGGAAGAGGAATGCTGGCAGGATCCCAGGCTTTTATTTCCATCGAAAATGTTCACATCTAGTAAATATTTTTAACTCAGATTTTTCATTACAACAGTTTTTTCCTGTAAAAGCAGCTCACAAGTGTTCAACCCACACCAGCCATAACCAATTTCTAAAGGATTATAAACTGAGACCAGCAGCCATTTAATACTAGTCATCATCTAGTCCCTTCCTCTAGCATGAGGCCAGGAGGTACTACACTTACAGAGCCACCTTTCTGCAAAGAATGTAATGAAAACCTCCTTCAAAATTCTCTCAATGATAAAGATATTGTACACATACTCAGATGTAACTATGTCTTGCTAAGACTAATGCTTTCCTTTTCAGAGGTCTATTCTGACAATTATTAGCTTTAACAAAGATTTGCTTTAAAGTCAGTAAATCTAGGGAAAAATAATCCAGAAATGTATTATTAACAATACCAAAAGTTTCAATAGAAATATTTCCAAATATGGCAGAAGTAGGACTAAGTAGTTATTTCTGGGGAGAGAAAATACAAATACACACCACAAACGTGAAGCATATAGAGAGAGCACAGTCCTCACATCATGGATGCACTTCCTGGAAGGCTCAGTGGAGAAATGAATTTGGTTTTACTAAAAATGTCCACTGTGAAGGCACATACGTTTCTGTCATTGCTCCAGATCAACCACCTACTACTGTTACACTGCCATCATACCTAAGTCTCTGTGAGTTTTGTTGATGGATTTATCTTAAAAATCTGACTTGTTCACAAGTACGTGCCTTAGTTATAAAACAAAGTTAAGATAAAAGTTGTAGACTATATTGCAGCCATCACTATTTTTCACAAAGAAGATTCATCCTACTTCTTCAGTCTTTTAGTCACAGAAATTTTTACTTAGGTCACAGGAAGCACTTTTGGAAGATATTATCGTTTCAGTGTTGGTATCTGTGCATTAAGAAAACCTGCATGACCTCCACCAGAATAAAGCACTATGGTCTTTAATGTCAAAGTGACTCATGTTGCTTATATGATGTGGAGATGCCCACAAATTCATTGTTAGTGCAGCCTCCAATAGCCTTAAAGCAGCCAGTGTAATCAAAATAACCATCCTGTCTTTTCCAGTATGAAGGCAAATTTCATAGAATCCTAGAATGCCAGGTTGGAAGGGACCTCAAGGATCATCTGGTCCAACCTTGCTAGGTACTACTGTAGTTGATATGAGATGGCCCAGCACCCTGTCAAGCTGAGACTTAAAACTGTCCAATGTGGGGGAATCCACCACTTCCCTTGGGAGACTATTCCAGTGTTTGATTGTCCTCATGGTGAAAAGTTTACCTCTTATGTCAAATTTAAATCTCCCCCGGAGCAACTTGTGCCCATGACCCCTTGTCTTTTCCATGTGACTCCTTGTAAAAAGGGAGTCTCCATCTTCTTGGGAACCACCCTTTAAGTACTGGGACATGGTGATAAGATGCTGCTTTATACTTTTCAGCACCTGCACAGTCTCCTTATTCACTGGGCACATTCCTGTTAATCCAATTGATTCTGTGAGGACTACACTTTCTGTCCTGTCCTGGCTATGTGCAACTCAAGTCCCAGGCAAAGCCCTGTTTATCACAATAATACCAGGTTGGGAAATTCCAGCACAGCCAGAACAGTTCCTAAGAATGGTCATTCTCCATCTTTCAGCACGGCTGGGGAAGGCACAGACTGAACACATTAAAGCTCAAATCAACATTTCCCAAGACCATTGGCAAGCTTCCCAATAATTGCAGAACCAAGAGACCTCCCACATCTACTCACCAAAGCAAGAGATAAGTAATTGCCACAAAATTATTAATATTCTAATCAACAGAAAATAAAAGCCATACTTTCCTTCCTGCCAAAGATCTCTTGTAATAAAACAACTGACTCTGCCCTGTAAATTCATCTTTCATTGTGTTTTTTTTTTTTCTAGCTCAGTGCTACGCCAGCTGGTTTGCTTAGAGCAATGAGCTGTTGAATTAGATAACATGTTTTTAATAAGTCAGTCTAGTAGAGCCGTTTTGAATTGCACAGATGTCTAAATTGTCTGTAGAGTAATATTAATGTTAAGTGGTAAAACCAGGGACTTACGATTCTGTTGAGCCCACAAGTGATAAATACGCATTTTCTCAGCACAGCTATCAGCTTTTAATTAGTGTTTTAATAAGTTCTAAATAAAATTGCACATTTATATAGCATTAGGAATTATTTCAGAAAAATTATAGGTTAACAGCAATAAAGCATCCACCTGAACTCGGAGCTAAACCCAAGGCACAAAGAGACATGTAATCCCTTGCCCCAGCGAATAAGGAGAATTTGTGCTACAAAAGATAAAGTTTCCTAAGCTTCCTACTCAGACTTTTACTGATCCCAAGGAAAGAAGTCATAACCCTGTGGCACCAGGTAAGTTCAGGAGTCTTGCATGCTCCAGGACACCTGGATAAATGAAGGATTTTATTGTTGCTGAGGCAGCAGGTACCTGCAATATAAAGCTATTGTGACATTCAGGGGTACTGGGGAGCTGACTGAACTCATGACTTGGGAAAGATACTCAGAAAGCTCCACTGGCATGGCCTCATCGTGTCCCCAGAGTGAAGGGTCTTGGCTACACCACCTGGCAGCCCTCATGCAGACTCAGGCCTATAGAGAGATACTGGCACAGAAACACAGCAAGCCTGGGTTAAAAGGCTGTTCTCAAAGCAAAAAGAGATGCTGCGACTGGTATGGATGCTCTTGGAACACAGCAGTATATCAAAATTCTTTTTCAAATAGTCAAGTGTGACCAGCAGGACCAGGGAGGTGAACCTGCCCCTGTACTTGGCGAGGCCACACCTCAAGCACTGTGTGCAATTTTGGGTTTTGGGCACCGCAGTACAGAAGGACATTGAAGTGCTGGAGAGGGTGCAGAGAAGGGCAACTAGGCTGATTAGGGGTCTGGAGAACAGGTCTTATGAGGAGAGGCTGAGGGAGCTGGGGCTGTTCAGCCTGGAAAAAAGGAGGCTGAGGGGTGACCTCATTGCTCTCTGCAACTACCTGAGAGGAGGTTGTGGTGAGGTGGGTGTTGGCCTGTGCTCCCTAGGGACTTGCAAAAGGACAAGAAGAAATGGGGTCAAGTTGCACCAGAGGAGGTTCTGATTGGATATTAGGAAAAATTTCTTCAGAGAAACTGGTGAGGCATTGGAACAGGCTGCCCAGGGAGGTGGTGGAGGCACCATCCCTGGAGGTGTTCAAAAAACAGGTAGATGTGGTGCTTCATGAGATGATTTAACGGTTGGGGGTTGCAGGGCGGACAGGTGGGCTTCATGATCTTCAATGTCTTTTCCAAACTTAATGATTCTGTGGTTCTGTAATTCTAAGATGATTATTTTGACATTTTCCTCGAAGCTCTTAATAAAGTTTTCATTGTTTTTCAGGTAGGGTGATAGTGAAATCCTTTTTTATGACTAAAATTTTCGTTTGGATTTATATAAAGAAGCACTTCGAAGGAAGACAAGATCACCTTAAAGTTGCAAGTGGTTTGTATTAATCAGTGTAGTATAAAAATAAGTAACTATAAAAGAATTAAAAGAATCAATGAAAATCCAATAAAGAAAAATGTTTTGCTTTCAGAAGCCAAAAAAGCATGCAGTATTAGAAATCAATGAAGAATTTATTCACTAAAATGAGATTTGTTTTATAGCACACTACTTCAAAAATAAATTTGAAACTTAACTAACAAAAACACACACCAAAAACAGCAAACAATTTTTAGAATAATCAATTGCATCTACATAATATTCTACAGTTCATTAGATCAACTTTAACCAAAACCAACTTGTTTAGAAAAACGAGCAGGTTTGTGACATTTGCTAATCTGGACAAGCAATGCCATTTGAATAACTCAGTTAAAAAAGAAGATGTTATCAAGCCCCGCTAGGTACCATGCAGTGTGTACTTGGACAGCTCACTAGCTCATAACACCATCTAACCACAACAAGAACCATCTCTGCAAAGCCAGTCCTCTTTGCATCTTTCTTTGTTAGCTTCACCAAGTTGTGCAGTTCCTAAAGCATTTTTGCATACGAGCTGTGCAGGCAATTCTCATCCATTTATGTCAGCTGGCTCCAAAGGAGAACTCCAAGATCTCCACAAGTTATGTTACTCCCCAGACACTCAGTACAATACTCTTTGGTAAAAGCATTCTCATGTCTTAAAACTTGACTCTACCTTTATTCTCCACCGTTCCAGTATATTGGGCTGCTCTTGCTTTCAGTTGACTACGGTGAGCAGAGTACTGGCTCTGCTCCAATATATGGTCTTAATAAAGACAATGGGAAACATCCTTATGGGCTTGCCACGACAGAAGACATTTATGTTCCCAGCGAACTGCTACACATCACCGGCGTCTTATTTTTTCAGCTTGATCAGATTCTGTAACATGTAAATATTCATTCGAATCTTTGAAAGCAAAACACTGATTTGAGCTGGAAAGCAGCTCTGCAGGGAAGGACGTGGGGGTCTTGGTGGTCACCAAGCTGACCATGATCTCATGGGGTCCCTGTCAACCTCAATCATCTTGTGATTCACTTCTGGGACCGATCAGCTATTCCAAAGGAACCTTTTTCGTTTTAAACTCAGTGCCATAGCTGAAAATAAATTCCAAAATGAATTTATCTATTTTTAAGAAACATTTAAGTAACTGAAATAATTACCTAGCCCATTAGCTTCCATTACAGAAAAAATCACTGTTGATTTACAGTCTACAATGTTTAGATGTTGAGTAGAACAGGCAGCTGCACTTCAGAAACTTCAGGTGACAGACTGAAAAAAGAAAACAAGTTATTTATACAGAAAAGTTAAAAGAAAAAAAATGAGAATAGTACTGAAATATTTTCTTAGAAATCAAATCCTTGTCTTCCTAGATTTGATAGAAGGATTAAAACTAAAGGAGGTCACTGGGTTTGTAACCGGTAAGTTCCTCAAGAAAACTTATTTCACAATATACAAAAATACCTTAAGGTATATAATCCACCTGGAGCAATTTCCAAACACACCAAAACGATTTCAAAGGATTACAAAAGCCAAAGTACTATGACCTACTGTATCCTTGAAATACTCTTATTTCTATTGTAGCTAAGAATTACAGTACTGAGTTTGTTGATCAGGGTTAGACCATAATAAAAGTGTGCTAAATGCTTACAGTATCTCAAAATTGACTTTGAAATATTTCACATATAAAATAATCAAGGTAGAAATCACAACTATTCTTTAAAGTAGGCTTTATGTCAAGTAAGCAAAGCTAAATCTTCAGATCAGCTCCTAAGGGAGCTTGGAACTGAAGAAAGGGGACATGGAGTAATAAAACCATGGCTGAGAGAACAATAATGGAAAGAGAGAGAGAACTTATGTTCCCTGTACCCAATGAAAATTAAAATGAAAATAGAGAATAAATGTAACTTCACAGCAACATTACAGCTATTGATCAAACCAAACTATTGTTGAGCTGGGCTACAGGACTGTCTCACAAATGTTTAGGAATGGCATAGAAGCTTATAAAACCTCTAAGGAAAAGACAGATGAATTGCTTTTTAAGATAAGATGATCTTGTGCCAATAAAGGCTTACTAAATCACAGTCCTTGATTTGCCTCACATTGATGGCACTTGGCTCCCAAAATTTCTAAAGTTCAGATATCATTAGGAAGTATTTGGTTTGTGTCATATTTTCCCATCAGAAAATATGTACTATACATGACATTGAAGATGCTCAGAACTTTAAATATTATTAATAGTAAATCTGATATTCATCAAACTTCACCCAGTAATCTTTGGGTAACCAAAAGATCACTAAAGTCTAAATCCCCATCTTCAGCCATTACAGCTCACCTAAGCCCCATTCATGTTTTATTCTAAACTATGAAAATATTAATGTGTACCCAGAAGTATCTGGATTTC
Source organism: Hemiprocne comata (assembly GCA_020745705.1). Lineage (NCBI taxonomy): Eukaryota > Metazoa > Chordata > Aves > Apodiformes > Apodidae > Hemiprocne > Hemiprocne comata. The sequence goes on from CM036591.1 coordinate 34,873,554, forward strand.
AGACTTATTTCAGAAATGGAACCACATCCATATGTATTCTCCACTGCACTAAAAATGGGACATTCTAGGTACATTAGGAGGAGGGAAAGGAGTTTCAATACACTGCGTATAACAGCTTATCTCTATAAATGAACTCACAATGTTGAAAAATACATTAGAATATGGATGTGACCAAGCCCAGCTCATAAATCATCCTTGCAAATTGCCATGGATACCAGCTCCAGAAATGCAACATAGATGAAGAGAAGAAATTCTCAAAGGATGAAAAAAATCTTTAGTCTGTTGTCAAATTCTGCCTAATCTTTAGAAATGCAGATGTGCAGACAAGGTGATACCACAGTCGTGTTTGTTCTGGCTTATCACTTACTTTTAAAGCACACACTGTCTAGCAGTTCCATATTATAAATAATTCAAGGGAATCCAAGTTTCAAACCCCTTGTGTTTAGAGTTCAAAATAGCAAAGCTCAAAAATAGACTTGCTTTTTAATACTGCTGGGTCCTTGCACACAAACACCCCCTTTGTCCCCCCACCATGTTTTCACAGTTTTGCTGGCAAAAACCAACATGCAGCAATCCCTGGGTGGACTATGTGTATGCAGATAATACTCCAGAAGCCCTTTGAAATGTATACAGCTCAATGAAACATGAGGAGTTTTCATTGTACTTTCAGCTTTAAATTATTTCACCATTAATTATATTCCTTCTTAATAGTTTTCCACCATTACTTTAACGTTATGGTGCAATCTATCAGTATCATAATCTATTTTAAATTTCTATTGACATGTGCTCCACTATGGATATTGCAACAGAAAACACCCAAGCCTACAAAACACTGCAACTCCTGAGAATGACCACAGGTGTTGCAATAATACTTGTCATTTTGCATTTGAAGGATGTAGATGAAGCAGAAATGAGGCCAACAGGAGAGGCCTGAAGATCAACTTGTCCTTGTAGACACAAAACTCTCAACAAGGAGACAGCTACTCTAGCCTTATTAGTGGAAGCTGCCAACCACATCATTAAGTGTTTTGCTTTTATAAGGAGAAAGGAGGTAAATGCTCAGTATGCAGAATCTGGGTAAGACTGAATTTTTAAATATTATCAATACATTTGCTAATCTTCGTTGCCTTTGAATGAACCAGATCTTCGAAGGTAAGTCTGAATCATCTCCTCAATCATCCCAATGCTGGGGTTTTTTCTGCCCTCAGATTTCATTTCAAGCTATAAAGAGATCTGAAAAACTCAAACAGAAGAAATAGTTCAATTACATGCAATTCAAATAGTGATAACAAAAGTCCACTTATTTTGTAGGACTTGGATGATATATTTATCACTACGCTTAGTTTATATTTCTACTGGCATTCAGTGTGCTACTCAAAACATATAATTATAAACCAGAACTATAATTTGCAGATGTCCTTACTTCATTGAGCACAATGAAATTAATTGCCCTTCTCCCAAAGAGGATATAAACTTTGTGTATAGGTCTTTGAACAACTCCCAGAACGTTAACAATATTACCAATCTAATACAATGTTACACAATATGATACCAGTGGTAAACTTTCCACTTCACACTAATAATTAATCACAAGACTGTCAGTGCAATTAAGTAGTCTCCTATATTCATCCATAGTCAGTGTCTTTCTAAAATAAACTGAAACTACAAAAAATATTCAGAATACAGGACTACTTTTTGCAGCGGGTGTTATCAATACTCTAACTCCTTTTACGACATAAGATGAGCTTTGCATTGTTCAGAAACTGAATTAAGGAGTGGCTGACTATGCAAAATCCTCTGATGGGCAGATTCTGATATCTGAGGCTTTACTTGAAGTGTACCAGAACCCTGGATTCACCCAGTTGTTAAAAAATACAAATTAAAATGCTTCCACTCTGGCTCCCATAGGTCAAACCAGCCCATTACAAACCATTCATACAGGCTCGCCATCGAGTGGGATGAAGTTACCTGAAAGTTTGGCATTGGCATGCAATGTCAACACCTTTGTTTCAAAGTCACATCTCAAGCCATCAGGAGACAATGTACACTGGCTCTTGGAGAAGCTATCCTCCCCATCAAGTCTCCTTTCCTCCTGGCCATTTCAGGCACTTAACAATTGGCTCACTTTTGGATCTGCAAGGTAAAGTGCATGGCTTGCAGTTTTTTCTTGGCTGCAGAGGATCGCTTGGAATAGTTCCCTGAGAAATAACAGACTTGAGTGCTTACAACTTTGCTGCATTGCCTAAGAGTTCGTCTTGCATTTCTTGAGTCCCTTATGGAACTCCTGTGCTTCCTAGGTTCCCAGAAGAACCTGGACATGGTCATTCCCAAAGAGCCATGACATGGTAATCTCTCCAGTCTTTGTGCACTCTCCCCTTTTTTGCCATGTTATTCAGTCCACGTCAATTTCACTTACATGATCCTAACACTTGACCCTCCAACCAGTCAAACCTCATGGCAAATCACATTACAGACCCAAACTGGGGTTTCAGCAACTTCATTTGATTTCATTTCTCTTTCTGAATCACAAAGGACAAAACAATTTTATCTTCTTTTACGCAAGCGATGTTCCAAAGTCTTCTCTGTCATCTCCATTAGTGCATCATACCCCAGTATTTAAGAAAGTAACTATTTAGTCAGGTATTTTTGTTAACTATATACACAGACCACGAGATGTTTCATACCCATACCCACATATGCAAGGAAGGTCAACTGACCTCTACGTGACAGTGGGACCCAGTGACAGGTACCAGTGGGTACCATTTGTGCTTTTGCTATAGCCCAGGTTAAAAATATGTTGATGACTTGGCTCACAAAGACTACTTTGGCAGAAACTAGGCTTTTGTTTCTAAGATGTGTCAATTAGCTTTAGTTTATAGTGCTGTCCTGAGAAAGGAATGCTGACTCTGCACAAGCAGCGATGAGATAAATGGGCAACAAAACTGACTCCCAGCAAGCTGTAAAGCCCACTTCCCAGCTTCCACTGGTAACACTTCCCAGGTAACTCACGTACAGTCTCTCAGACTATTGTTCAATCATTATTCAGTCCTGACAGCATTCCACAACTTCCTTCTCTATTATGCCAGAACTACCCAAGAATTAACAAACTCCGCTCACCTCTGCCCGTCTCACCCCCAAGACTCCTGCAGGCATTTTGCTACACTGCCACACCCGAGGTGTCACAAACTGCTGCTGTCTCTGCTCACACCCTGCACCAGGACATGGCAGTCTTTGTATCATTTCACCTTTCCCCCTGGACCTAAACTCCCTCGTCTCAAAGCTTCCTAACAAATCACTCTGGCACTTCTCTGGCACATCAGCATGCAGATTCAAAGACTTTCATTCTGCTTATTTATTAAATGAGAGGCTCCAGGACCACCTCAGGCAACTAGATTACAAGGCACCGGAAAATTAGTGCCTGCAATGCTGTTTTTGATGGTGTCCACCTTTTCCTTGGGATTTAATCTTTGTGACTCCACTCCCCTATGTAAGAGGCAAATTACTTCCACACCTCCCAGCCCCACTGTAAACCTGATGCTTTGCAGAGCAGGGCACTGCAATGCTGCACTGTGTAAGGTCATCCCAGATTCCCGTTCCTGTACGCAGACAAAGTGGTTCCTTCTTCCAAAATAATTCACTGCTTTACATGAGCAGAAGTATCAGGAACTCCTGGCCAGATTCACAGCGTGCCAGCACAATTCCTCTCAGGAGGAATCATTATTCATCCCAGCTGAGGACATGCTGACTTAAACAGCTCTGACCATTATTTTATCACTTCATCCTGCATAAGAAAATGCTCTCAAATACAGATTTGTGGTAGCAAGAAGGTTATTAAATGGACCTTTTCCTTTTTGCCATTTTGCTATAGTGAGCTGAGAATGGAGATGTAGCATTGCAAAGAGGGGGGGGAAAAAAAGCCTTATGCAACATTTATTGGTTTTATACTTTGGTTTTCACTCCTTTAAAGCTTTAGCTCTGCTTTTCTGGAAGCAGGTTATAAGCACTGCTGCTTACACTAAGCTATAGAAAAACACTGGAGATTAACCTTGCTTTATTCTAGTGACTTGTAGTTCCCAAATAACTTGTTTCCAGTAGCTGTGGACAGGAACATAAACACAGATAAGAACAAGGTAATAGGAAGGAGAAAAGTCTTTACCAAGAAATGAGAACTGAACACACTGGAGCGGGGAGGGAGAAATCACAATACAGAACTCCACTTAGAAATCTCCATTTCCATATAGCAGAAAGCTTTCAGAAAAATTATTTCCCAAAAAATTAGTCTTGAGCAAGAAAAATCCCATCACTCCTGATATTTAGGCTCTGTGTATGTGAATCTAGCTGAGCACCAGAGAAAAACTAGCCAACTGAAAACCAGCACAATAGCTAATATGAAAAAAGCTCCCTGCAAACTATTGTTTTGTTTCCGCAACACTTTCCATTATTTTTCCACACCCACTCTTTTCCTGCTATTGCTTAGAACAGAGGAAATCTTATGGAAAGCCACAGCAGAAAGTGTTTTGAGAGCTGTCTAGAATTATTTTTGCAAACAAGGCTAAGGGGAAATATGTTATTTTGTCCACATCAAAACAAATGTAAGATTTCTTTCATTGGGAAAGTCTAGACACCTTACAGTTTAGGACTGCAACCAAAATTTTACAAGGAATTTACCCTCTTGTTAAGACACACTTTTTCCTATCCCATGATACTTAAAGCAATTGGAAGCCACAAGAAAAAAACCAAAAAACAACCAACCATGGAAACCCCAAACCAAACCACACATAAAAACACACATTTCATGTATGTTTCTTACACACTTACTGGTATCAGCAGCTGATTTTCTGAAGATACTCTTTACAGCACATATAGGTAGATGGTAAGGGGAAAGGATTTTTATTTGAACAAGAAAACACTGAAGAGAAAAAAAAAAATGTAGAAGAATTCAGTTAATGTCTTAGATCACAATTGCCACATCAAAGCAACATACTGCTAGAGAACTTATTGAAGGACTGCCTGAACCCTGCCTGTCTGAGCAGGGGGTGGGAAAGAAACATAAGCAGCCTCATGAGCATCCTCAAGCAGACTGCTCCCCAGCTTAAACAAGACATCTGAGTGCAACATGCAGAGCTCTGAAGTTCCCTCAGGTACTTAAAGCCCAGAAAGGACTCTCAATACTTCAGGTTTATTTGTCTTACACTTGAAAGCCACAATTTCACCCAACATATGGGGCTAACCCTGTAAAAGGATGCTGACGAGAAGGATCCAGGTTTGTAAGTGCATCTCTTCTGTTATCAGACAAGGGAGAGTGGATTTTCCTGCGCATCCAGAGCTGTCCCAAGCAAGAGACTTTTGAACTTCTGTATGATAGGAAAGGCTATGCTGCAAATTTGATTGTGCTAACCCCCACTTTGGGGCTAATTAAGTACTGTTAATTCTCTTGGCATAGAAACAGGAAACTAAGAAATGAGCCTTTAAAGTCCATGGCTTAATTTGAGCACGTTCGTTTAGTTTACCAGGGTTAAGAACTTTACAACTAGGCTTTGTGTTTATGTCAAGTTACTGCTGTTCAATTTCTCAATTGAGTACCTGGTCCCCATAACTGAGTTTCTTTCACCTTCTTTTTTCTGAAAACAAAGCACTGAGATGTGGAAGACATCCTAGCAGACAGATCTTCAATTACTCTTGTGCCAGCAGAATGCAGCATCTAACAGTTTCCAGCCCTTACTCAGCACCAAGCTGCTGTGCAATGCAGAGATGATATTGACAGTAATTTGGGAATATGGGAACACCTAAAGGCAACACAGCATCTCTTCTTAAAAAATTTATATTCATTAGTTTTAGTGTGCTCTTAAATGGTCAAAGCAGAGGTGATTGTTTGGTAGATTCATCACTGGTCTGTGAGCGGTTAAGCACATCTCTGGGAAATTCAGTAACATTGACATTTGGTGCCAGCAATGCAGGCAGAAGTCAGAAGCTATGAACCATCTAAATTTATTGCAAGATATAAAGGGGAGATAAGGCAGTGCTGATAAATCTCAAGGGCTGCCACAAAACCCCAGTCAGGTGTCACAAGCTATCAACTTACTGAGAGGGTGACTCAGAATAATTCTTTCTGTGGTTAGTTGCACTGTCATGAGTCAACTTACGCTGTGAAGTTTCACCTTCCTGCAGACAAAGTGGAGCTGAGCAGATCCCTGTGGGCAGGCAGCAGTTGGCTGGCACCTGGGATGAAGCTCTCCAGGTATCATCTGCAAGGCTGCAGCACTCTCAAACACAGGGTGCCTGAGAGGGCTACAAGGCTCACCACGGGAAAAGGCAAGATGGAGTGCTGTGTCCAGTTCTGGGGTCCTCAGAGCAAGAAGGACATGGAGCTGTTGGAGCAAGTCCAGAAAAGGGCCACAAAGGTGATCAGAGGGCTGGAGCACCTCTGCTGTGAAGACAGGCTGAGAGAGTTGGGGTTGTTCAGCCTGGAGAAGAGAAAGCTCTGGGGACACCTTATAGCGACCTACCAGTACCTGAAGGGGCTACAGGAAAGCTGGAGAGGGACTTTTTTCAAGGGCATGAAGGGACAGGACAAAGGGGAATGGTTTCAAACTGAAAGAGGGTAGATTTATATTGGACATTAGCAAGGCAGAAGGGGTAGAAATAGATGATCTTTAAGGTCCCTTCTAACCCAAACCATTCTATGAGTCTGTAATTCTCTTAACAGAAATGAAGCACTGACTTGGTATCTGTCAAGTTCTGCTACAACCAATGGCCATGCACAAAATAAAATCATTAATTCAGTGCTTTGCTGCAGCTCTCGCAGGGTAACAGTTACTCCCCTTCACATTCTCTCTGCCTTTTTAAACCACATTTTCCCATCCAACTTTATTTAAAAAAGGAGGAAATTAATTACATCTGAAGTAATTAGAAATTTAAAATCCTTTAATTCACTTCTCTCAGACACACAGCTTTAGAATATATTAAGAAGATGTTAGGTCTAATACTCTCCTCAGAAGCCTGAGAGACTAATTTATTTTGATGGAAGGCACACATGCCTCTGAAAGCAAATATAGCCATTAACTCCTTTAATCCCTCCCTATCACAAGTGATCTATTTTGTTATTTAACTACTGAATCGTTAAAACATTGAGCAGGAAAGGTTCCAATAAACTCAGAGCCGACGATGTAAGAGATGCAGACGAGAAGCTTGCCTTGCCCTAACGTGCCCTTACACCCTGGCAGGCAGCAGCAAAGCACAGCTCAGTGTCCACAGCCCTGCCTGGAAACTCTTCTGCAGCCTGGCTAAGCCCTGTCCCAGCAGACCAAACTCTTTCCTGGCACAAATGTTACTATAGAGCTTTAATCCAAGGCACCAAGAGAAACTGGGCACAGCGTACTAAAAAACATAGGCTTGAAACATTAAATTGACCATGAGTTTCCTGAATTATGTCTGTTTACAGAAATATTAACTTTAAATGTCATTTATGTACTTACTGCTGAAAAAAAGGCACATGGTAATACGATGCATTTATTTTTTAAATTGTAAGAACATTAACTCGCTTGACAAAACAAGTAGCAAGTACACAGATAATTTTATACCATGTTGCTAAAGTAAATTGGAATTAAATTCCAGCTCAAGCACCAAATGACAAGTTAACACACTGCACAAGCTGCATTTTTGATCATGTCCCAGGAAGACATGCTGGCAACACACAGTGCAGCCCCAGGAGGAAGGCACTAACAATTTCACACCAGACCCACCCCCTGTGCATGCTGGCTGCAGTAGATGGTTTGGCCTGATGGCTACCCACAGTCTGTGGTCACAATCTGCACTCCTAATCTAGCAGATTAAAAATACATCCCAGTGATTAAGGGAGCGTAATAATTTTTTTTTTAACACTCTAAGTGCCATCTGACATTACAGCCTGCAATAGGTAACTTGAAATTCAGAAGATTACCTATATATAAATATTAAACGATGTATAAAACTAGGTGCAAATATACAAGCTGTAAAACAAAGAGGAGTTGGACACGCCAGAAAAAGTATTTTTGAGAAGTAACATTGGTACATCAGTAAAGTTATCTGTGGAAAAAAAAGGTAATATTCCCATACCCAAACACTACATTTCAAAGTAGGGCTCGCAGTACGATAAAATGCATCAACCCTCAGTAAATATTTATTTCACAAGTCAGCTACAAAAGGCCTGTAAGAATTTTTGCTGGATCTTTCATATTAAAGATTGGCAATTGGTTTGTGCTTTTTTTCCTTTTAAAGCAATGCAAAGCAGACCAAGCAGCCTAAAGATGATGAAAATGTGAAGGGATGAGAGGACACTTTAGAAGCCTGCAGATTAAGGGCTCATCATGTTGCAGAGCAGTTAACACACTTGAACTTAAGCAGGGGATAATTTCTTCCAGATGAGGAAGCGAGGTGGACAGAGGACTAATGATTAATAATTATCCTAATCTACTTTCCCCATTCCTGTGCTGAGGTTTTTAACAGAAGGGGATTTAGGAGCAAAGCAGGATAACATGAGCCTGCGTGCAGGGGATGATAGCAAAGAGGTTTTCAGCATCCATGCTCAGGAAGGGCTGCCTCGTTAAAGCTCCGAGCCCATTTCCATGTGCAGTCTCATTAAGAGATTTGCTGGCACCCATCTGCATGGCAGAGACACACCAGGCTCTGAAGCCATTTAGCAAAACACTAGAGGATGTTTTTTAAACGTTCTATCTACTCCACGATCTCCAGTGCTAGCTAGACGCTAGCAGGTTACCTTGAAAAGGCTGTAAAACTCCAACTGCTTCAAAAGCATTTCAGAAAAAAAGGATGATACCCATTTAGCAAAAAAAGCCAAGAACTTTTCTAGGGGACAAGCTTGGGGAGCTCCCTCCCAACTAATGAGCCTGAGGAGCAGGATGAAGTGGATGTAGAGCATGTATCTCCTTTTGGGATTCTGCATCCTTCTCCACCCTGCATCTCACAGAGTGGGATTACGGGTACACGTTCTTTGTAGCTTGAATTTCTATGTTACATATTATATTAAAGTAACATATTTGTTGTAGTTCAACACAACCAGCATTGCTGCAGCACAGTAATCACCAGAGCCATTGTACTGGCAGTAGCTTGAACCAGTAACTTTGGAAATGCTTATGGCCTGTTTTGTTGGGTTGAGTGGTACAACAGTCACCTTGGCATAGCTTGTGATGCTGTTAAAGATCCAAACACATCTTCAGAAAACTGTCACAAAGACCTGTATTGGTATTCAAAGGGAAAAAATAAAAATGCCCTGAGAGATAAGTACTTGTGATGCCATGAGTAGCGCAATCCCATGACAGATGTAGCATCAATCCCCCCAGGAATCCATACACACCAACTGTATACAAGGTCTGCCAAAAGCCATGAAGGGCTGCTGAAAAACAATTTGTCACAGCTGGCCATAGCCGGGGGAGGGGACTCCCATTAGAAAGTCACGTCTGTTAAGAGAAAATGGGAAGGAATGAAAAATGGCAAGAGTGAACAAATGGCACGTTACCAAAAGATTTAAGTAACATTTGAAAACAATCCAAATCCAAATACTTGACAGAAAAAGAGAGCCATTTTCAAAAAAATAAATCCATATGAGAATTATTATTTTGAAGGTTTAGTACTTAAGTGCCAGCAATGACATCCTTCCCTTTCCCACAGGATAGCTGTGAACAGGGCTCAACACACAACCCAGTGACTTGGCTTCTGCAGCTCCAAGGCAAGCCAGATCTGTGCATCTTGGTGAAGCAGCAAAGGGGGAACTTTGCAAATAAGTCAGATTACAGCAACAAACCCTTCATTTTCCTATTTTTCTTTCCTTGGAAACATAAAAAATATACAGGAAAAGCCTGGACGTGACCTTTTTGATGGATTCTCTATACTCTACTTTCTACTTTTCTACCTAAGTATAGAAAAGCTCACAGCAAAACCAAGAATTCCAGTACAAAGTACAAGAAGCTAAAATATCCAAATATCCAAAGCATATAGTGTATTAAAAAACCCCACCAGAACCAAACCCCTATAAGATACACTGCATGCATATCTTCTTTCTGTGAGTTGTCTCACTATCATTCCTACCAGCTTTTACATCTTATTATGCCATATTCACAGAAGTTGACATGCTGTGCCAACTCTTTGGGCTCTGCAGAGTCATCTGCCACAAAAAACCAGCTTGCAAATACCTGATGTAATTAGTATCTAGGAGGATGTCCATACTTAAATGTGTAAAACCCAGAAGAAATACTAAGAAACACAAGAGTAACCTAATACTGAGAAGGGTCAAGTCTGCATGTGCTACTTATATTAAGGCTTTCTGAGGCTTCATAATGCTGGTCTTCCCTTAGTTACTAAAGAGATGTTTTTAACATGGCAAGCAATTTTTGAGGTAGCATTATGTGATATGATAATAAAACAGCAATCAGTCAAATGTGCTGATAGGAAATTAGGGTTAAAATATGGCTGTGGAAATGCAAGTCTTGTACCTCTATCATAAAAAGGAGAAAAGGCAACAAATGGAAAAGAAGGTGGTCACTCTAAGAGTAGAGAAACCTGGGTAGCAAAATTAAACCACAGATTTTCAGGGATAAGGACAGAGGACTCTTCAATTAGATTTGTTAGATTCTTTTTTTCTGTCAAGTCACAGGGAAGAATAGAGTCTACCTTGCTCCCCCTCACATAATCCAATTTTTGGGCATGATGGCAGTTAACAAAGCTCCCAGGAAAGAAAGGGGTATGTTTACCTCTCCAGAGGTCCCTTCCAACCCCAACCATTCTGTTACAGGGTATGTCTATAGTCAAAAATACAGCACCTGTCTGATGACTCGTGGAATGTGAATATACCAGGTTGAAAGATAAAAATACTTCCACTTCCCTGTGAAAATAGTTTGGGTTCGAACTCATACACAGACCACTGAGCAGATCAGATCCCTGTTAAAACACATGAGAACATGTAGAATTTGCCACGGCCCCTGCTAGGAAAAAACCTTCCTGATGATGAAATCTGGATGATAATTTGCCTGTAATTAATGAAATTCATTGAGATATTGTGCTTACCAAATGCAGATTTTTAACTAAAAGGATGAGAATCCATCAAAATAAGTTTGGTCTTAAAGGTCTTTAAAACAATTGGATTTATTTTATACAAGATGCTTCATTATTGTCATGTTGTCATAGCGCTGAAAACGTGCCTTAAGAAAAAACTAGAGCAATTAAAAATATGCTTTTCAAAAGCTGGTGTGTCAGGAACTTATCTTCAGACCAGTTATAATCGATTTGGTCTTCATAAAATAAGCCAACTCGCTTGAGTCTGCTCACTTTATATCAGAAGTATAGAAAACAGCAAGGAACAAAAATTGATTTAAATTTTCTATACTACATTCATTTGTTTTAATGTAGAACATTAAAACATCTAAGTAGTAGAACAATCTGTGACAAAATACACAGCCAAGAGCTAAGATGGACTCCACGTGATTAATATGCCACCACAAACTATATTGGGACCTCTAAAAAGTTTCTCAAAAAATTGATCAACTTTTACTTATGAAAACTGACTTAAGTTGACAAAACTACATATGCAGGCAAAATCCTCATGTGTAAACAGCCTCAGACTTGTAACCCAGACTTCAAATGAGCTGTGACAAAAAGGGGAAGTAAAATATACCTGGAATTGCACACAACGTAAATTGAGAATTAAACAGTGTGTCACTGCTTTTCTCAATGGCTTTTCTATAGTGATAATGCTAATACATTAACCCTCACATAAATTTCTCAGACGTGTTCTGTTAACCCCAGGTTGCTGACAAGAAACTAAAGTAGGGAAAGATTAAGGCAAACAATGTAAAAACAAACCAACAAAACAAAAAATCCAGACAAACACCCACAAATAAATAAAAGGCCACTGGTTATTTGAGGACTCAACCACAGATGCTTAAACACTGATTTTCATTTTTTACCCCTTGGAAGCATAATCTTCTTATTGCAGTCACGATTGTCACATTTTGTACGTATTTATGTAGTAAATACAAGCAGATTCCTACAAAAACATTTGTTGCCCTTTTTTTTAATTAAAAGCTGTGTTTGCTTTTATGTGTAGGCACCATTGCTGCAGTCACTGAATTCTTGCTGCAGTCGTTCACACACAGGGTCACCAAGACCAGATTTCTCTCTAACACCATGTAATTACTGAAAGGAAGAGCCACAGATGCATGCTGGACATGAGGAGCAGGCTGTATGTACTCAGACCCCAGCACTACACTTCCTATTAGTTAGTAAAACTCCTTGCTGAACTTACAAATTCACCATTAAAAAAACAATAACCAAACAAGTCATTGCCAAGCATAACTTGCACTGAAAGGTTTGGGTTTTTTGTACCACTTCAGAAAGACTCTCTGAAATAACACCTACAAGAAGTTTGCATATAAAGAAAGATGGAGATGTTCAAGACAACGTCTTGAAATTTTTAATTATATATCCATCTCAGTAATCCTAAATATCTGCAGGGATCTTTATGATTTCGCATATTGTGAAATGACACAGAGAAGGTGAAAAGGAAACTGCTGGTTAGTTTCTTCCACTATGAAAAATGACTAAGCATGTCATCAGTAAGCCTGAGGAGGCTGTGCTGAGACCACATGTACTGACTCGCAGGACTGTTTGCCACCCAAATTCTTGGTACTACAAGTGACGTAGGTTTAAAAACAGCTAGAACATCCAGAGGCTTTGGGACAGAAGACAAATCAGTTGGAGTTACTGAATGTAGATTATGCTCCAAAAGGAAGAGTTAGGTCAAGATTACCTATCCAAAGAGAACATTTGGGGGACTCAGAACACCTTCATGGCAAAGAACAAATAGGAAATTCAGAATGTATGCATAGAAACAAATACACCTACCAAAGGCAACAGCAGTGAAGACTGAACCATCTGAACCATTGTTTTTCCCCAAGAAAATGTACTCGTGCTAAAGGTAATGCAAGCAGAATCCAGCTTGCTGAGAAAACTCACACCACCTTCCTTAGACATAAGCTATAAGCTTAGACATATGTATGTTTTTTTTATTTAAATAAATGCTTAAATGTCTGCCTGATGAGGACATCACCAGGCACTATGAGTTGGACTGACCACACGAGATGTTTCTTCAGACCAAAAGCGCTCCCTGAGTGTCATATTCATGCAGCTCTTTATGTTCCTCAGCCAGTTAATCTTCTGGGCTGGACCATTATATCCAGACCATCCAGGAGAAAGGAACAAGCTCAAAAATTTCAGCCTTGGTCTGTTTTTGTACCATTCATCCTCCACAGTTTTCATTTTTAAAAAAATCTACAGTGTTTGTTGAGTTAATATCTTGTTCTATTTAGAGCAAGTTAGAATGAAACCTTGATACCTTGCTATCTTTTTCCAAGCCTCTCCATTACACACACAGCAATCTGAAGTGTAAAAACATCCTTGTAGATATAATCCTTCAGAAAGGCATATACTCTCTGCATACAATAATTATAGCACTTGAGATGGATCTCCCACTAAGACAAGGTCACCTCCTCGTTGAGGGCTACTAGATGTGAACATCTGTCACTTTAACAAATGTCATTGAACCTTAAGAGTTTACTCATTCACACAGAACGGAAAAAAAAAAGTTACATTTTCCGTTTTATGGGGAGTGACAGGTGCCTGTGCCACAAGAATGCTGAATGCAGTGTTTGAGTAATCACCTCCAAATAACTTGACCCAGTACAATAAACTACTTGCTCTTCCTTTTATGATAAGATCCTTTCATACTTAAAAAATCCCTTTTATCAGGGATTGCAAAATTTAAAAGATTTGCATATGCTAGAGTGAGGCAGTCTAAAGCATGTAGAGACACCACATTATTTGTGTCTAGGCTTAAATCTTGGTGTTTAGACCTCATTATCTTGGTTTGACCATGAGACTGCAAATTTGTAAAACGTTCAGTGTAATTTGTACTAGAATGAAACACCTCTTTGGGTATGTACAGTTTGGGGACATTTATTTTAACTGCTGAATGCTACGCTAATCTGTAACTGAATTTATCATTGCACTGAAATAGCTGTTATTTTATCATTATCTCAAGCACAACAGAGCCACCCCAAACTATTAGGGAGTCTTTATCTAAAAACAAAATCATACAGACTAAAACTGTGAAAACACAGCTTTATCGTTTAGTAATTAATACTTTTTAGTTTGTTTCATTAGAATATAAATACAGGTTGGGGATGCTGTTCACTGCAATCCCTGTAAAATATGCCATTATGTTTTTTGTTCTTCTCTAAATTATCTGGACTGCTTGAACAAGGGTCTATAACCTGTTGTTTCAATGACTTTGCTCTTCCATTTTTATGATAGACACGTAAAGAAATTTCCTATTATCTTCCTGAAAAAATCATTAAAACAGAAGCACAGCCTGAGGAGAATGATGGGAAGATTTGGCAGCACACAAACTAAAGCTCTCTAGGCCAAGTACCTATGGGATAGTTGAGTCAAAACTAGGTCCTCCCTTAGAAGATATTGCAGAGCTACAAGCAACTCCTCCATCAGCTGGAGTCTTCTGGCAGAAAATGAACTCTCCGTAATATCTATCAGATAATCCGAACCACAGTATTTTACCTTATTTGTATGGATCTGGAATGCCTACAAAAGGAATTACAATATTTGATTTTAAAATAATTTAGCACCTTCCTGTCTCCCAACACCTTCCATCCCTCTCCTCTTCTGCAGATGGGTCTCTCTGGAGAAATGGCACTGCCATTAGACAACTCCATCACGCCTCTTTGTTACACGACACACCAGATGGATCACACACAGAGGAGCTGCAGGTCTGGATACATTACTGGAAAACTAGTTTACCCAGATGGAAAGTAGGTCACCTGGAACTGATGGGGGAAATAAACCTTGGGGGGGGGGGAAAGCATAACTCACTACAAAGCATTTCAGCAGTTGTTTTGCAACTCCAAGTAAAACATTTGTAGTTTGAAAACATCAGAACACTTAATCCCCACCCCAAACAGGCTCATGAAATCTAAAAGTTAGCCAGAGAAAGGGAAAAAAGTGAAACTCCAAATTTCTCTGGTGTCAGGAAGAAAAAAGTAATGCTGGTACACATACAGTTGTCCAACATAATTATGAATTCTCCCCAGCTCTACAACTTCACAAAAATCCGACACATTTGCCATGACTTGTGAACCTTACCCCCAGGAGTGCTAGCTGGTTTTACAATGGCTTCCTGGACACCATGGCCAACCCACCCCTTGGTTGCACCTCTATGAGATGGTAAGAGGTCATTCCCTGAGCACCAAGATTGCTGCCCAGTAGCACTGCAGAGAGGGAGAGCCTGCCAGAGAAGAGCCAGTGATGGGAACAAAAAGATGAGGAATTCTCAGGTGATGGGCACACAAAGATGACAAATTTGCAAAGAGTAGGGCAAATGGCACCTCTTGCCTGGTGTGAGCAGCCTGGTCACTGCAGAAAACGGAGGCCAGGAGCTGGAAGGAGTAAGGAATAATAAACAGGCTGGAGAAATAGAGCCCTCTACTCAGGCTCCACAGGAGAGCCTGCTCTGTGACAGCATTTTATCCAGAATAAATTCAGTGCCGCAACACTAGGAAAAAAAAATTTAAAGCCAAACCAACAACAGCTGTCTACACATAAGCTTATTCCACTCAAAACTCCATCAGATGCTTACAATTTAAGTCTTGTCTTTTAAGATAAATTTAGCCTATTTATTCTTACTTTGTAAATCACATTTTAAAGCTTTGAAATAAAAATGATTAGAGGGGCAAAACGGCTTCATGCTTATCGGTATATATTTATGTGCAATCACACAGATTTATTTGCAATAGATACTCCACATGTGAAAACTAACAGAAGTCATCCTTCAGATTACAGCTGAGTCTTCTGGATGACCAAAAATAGCTCCAGAACTTTCTAACTTCTTATTCAATTATTTTACAGTATGTTAGTATTTTTTTAAATATGCATAGCTTAACTATGAAAAATACTATCACTGCAGAATGGTGCTTAGTAACTACAGCAGATAGGATAGCAGTAGCTCCTTAAGTCAGTGGACAAAATTTGTGGTCCTGCTCCACTAATCTTTACATCAATGTGCCACAGTTTACTTTCCCAAACATGGAAAATAAAAATGTGTTAAGTAAGTTTCTCTGCATCTTTTTTTTTTTTTACACAGATAACTGAAGCCAGGCACAGCCCAGGACTTCTGATAGCCATTACTTGTGTTCACACCTAATTTCCTTAACTTCCCTGCTCAAGGTGAAGGATAAATTCATGAGCTACATCCCGATGCCCTGCACTGAAGTTAAGCCACTAAACCACAGAAATCAAAGACAAAATCCTCACTGAAGCACAAAGTTTTCCCGTTCCTCTCTCCACTGTCCCACCAAGTGTCAGGGCATAGAAGAGCCCCACAGAGTTCACCTGCCTTTTTGTTGAGAACACTTTTGTTCACTGTGAAGAAATACAAGACTCCACTCTTCTTATTACCAGGAATCTTGGTAAAACTAAGTTGGTCTGGTAGATTTTCCCAAGCATTTTGCAAAAAAGTACTTTCACCAACAAATACCGTTTTGTGTTATGCTTGCTGTTGCATTTTTGCACTCAAAAGTTAAGCTTTTTTTAAATTTAAAAGTTGTGCACTACATGCATAAAATTCAAACTATTGCTTCCCATATTTCAAACAGGAAACCAGTCTTTCAATCTACCCGTGGCAGATTAATGCCCTTAGGAGGAAAGCTGGAATTTAAAACTTTATTTGGCTCACAGAATAAAACCTCCAGTATGAGTATTGAGATTACAAAGTTCCCCAAAGTCACCCCAAACAATTCATTGCTGACACGTTGCAAAAGATAGATGGATACTTGTACAAACTTTTATATTTAACAAACACCAGCAGAAAAACAAAAGAGAAAGCTGCCTTCAAAAGCTCTTTGTTCATAATGATGATGCTACAAAACTGACCACGGTTTGGTCCCCACCATCCCACATATCACGAAGACAGGGAAAGACAGAACAGCAGCTGCTTCATAACCATCCTTGACAGAAGTCTTGAGAGAATTTCAAGTGAATTACAGACCCCGTTCATCCCAGCTCCCCGCCTGACTGCTTGAGTAGCCACCAAAAAGGACAAGAATAAATTTCTAGAGCACCTGCTGTCATAGGACCTGAGCATGGAGCAGGTGCCCCCAGCTCCCCTGACACTCAATGGTATGCAGAAATGGCACAAACCTCTTATTTCTGTGTCTCTTGATGCTCCATGTACATGGCCAAGGATTTGACCCTAAACAAATAAAAAAAAGTGAATGCTGTAGTAAACACTGATAAAAGCCAAAACGCTCGCAAAAAAGAAAAAGAAAAAAAAACCCTAACAAAAACCAAAGAGAAAGCCCTCCCCATAAAAAAAAAATCCCCCCCCCCAAAAAAAAAAAAAAAAAAAAAAAAACAACAAACCAAGCAACCCACACACAAGAACAAAAAAAACCAAATGTATTACTAGGAACAAAAACCTGAAATCCAGACAATGAAGTCAGGTGAATGAAAAGATAGCAAAAAATACACTGACTTTATACAGAGTATTCAAGCTCTGAAACTGTCTTATCTTCTATGTGTTTTTGAAAATATATTTTATTTTATCTTCAAAGGATCCACACAGATAGTTATAGCCACTTCCATAGTCCAGTAGTCACAATGTTTAATACCCTCAGGAGGACAGCATGGTTTGCAGCAAATGAAGTCAGGAAATCAACTGCAATAAAACTAATTCACCAAACTAAATTTTTCCTGATTTGGCATAGGTGGCTCAGGGAGGGATTACAAATTTTATTCACTTCTATGTCCACTAATAATTCCAAATTCATTTGTACGACATATTGGAAAGACAGATTTCAGTCTGTTCCAGAAAATCTCACCTTGGAACTGATCAGCCTTAGCCAGCTCATCCTTTTTCCACTCTTGAGATGGGGCTGAAAGGTGGATATTGCACCAGATGGCACTATGTTTTAAAGGAAAAAAAAATCATTCATTTTACTTCTGTACCCTTGCCACCGTCTTCCAAAGAAATCAAGAATCAGTAAAGTTACCAAAAGGTGTTCAATGACCTAAGTTAATTCTAGCTTTGAAAACAAATAGTGACTGGAACATTACTCCTCGGGTCACTGATCAGAGGCAATGGAAAACAAGCATGGGAAGATAATACTATAGGTCAGCCAATGCTAAAAGTGTAAGTGTAAAGAAGAAGAGATGGAGGGTGGGGAACAAGCACAAAGAGTCTGGCCAACCTCTTGTACAAAACAACTTTGTTTAATGTATTTAGATGCCCTCTTGGGTAGAAACAGCTAAGCATTGCTGCACTGCAAGAGCCAGATCATCAATTGATGAGGTCATTGGCTACCCGAGAACTCCTGGCAGGAACCAAGGCTGAGGTTCCTGGCAGGACAACTCAGAACCTACCAGAAGCTGCAGAAGTTAGATTAATCAGATCTTCACACAAATGTCCAAGTAGGAAAAAAAAAAAAAAAAGAGACAAAAAGAAAAACCCCACAATGAAAAAGCCACCCTGCTACTGTGACTAACTACATTAAACTAAATTTTAACAGCCAGTGCCACGGGACATTTTGGGTGCATTTTTTAAAGCTGCTTTGAATAGCAGGATCTGTCTCCTAAAAATGCAGTCCAACTCTTCCATAGAGCTCTCCACCACTAGATCACAAGACACTATACAGTCAGTTTCCATCCCTGAGGTTAAGAGATCAGTAACAGAAGTGGACTTGTTAGAGGATAAGACTTGCTTAACACCAAACAAAACTACATCAAAAAGATACACAACAAAGACATATGGGAAGTTATCAGCAGTTTAAAGATTTTTCTTGGGGACAATAATACACTTTCTTCCATAATGGAGCACAATGGTCCTCTTAATTTGCTAGTCTTGAAATTGATAGCCTTACCTAGAAAATTTTTATTCCAACCCTTCCTACAATGGATATGTTCAAACCTAATCAATGCAGTTATGTGATTAAGGGAAATAGCAAATTTGATCGCAAAACCCCTACATTTTTGTCACTAATGCAACTTTGCCACAGACATTGTCTACTTTGCCAAAAAAGTACACAAATTAATATAGAGAAATATAGCATTTCCCTGCTTACTGAGAATAAGAAGAAAAAGTCCTCCTGGACATGAACAAAACCAAGCATTAGATCTGGGAAGGTATTATTGGCACATAGGCTATGCAGCATGACTGGCCAAGCAGAATGGACAAGACCAAATAATATCCACATAGAATGGTTTGGGTTGGAAGGGATCTTAAAGATCATCTAGTTCCAACCCCCGTGCCCTGGGCAGTGACACCTCCCACTAGACCAGGTTGCTCCAAGCCCCATCCAACCTGTCCTTGAACACTTTCAGGGAGGGAGCAGCCACAGCTTCCCTGGGCAATCTGTGTCCTCCTCCTCATCCCCACAGCATCAGCCACATGGGACCCATGTTGGAGAGCAACCCTAGCAGCCAGGGCAGGAGACAGCACCCGACCCTGAGGCAGGAGGAGCCCATGTGAGGAAGGGGGCTTGAGGGGAGGAAGGGGCCTTGAGGGGAGGAGGAAGGGGCCTTGAGGGGAGGAGGAAGGGGCCTTGAGGGGAGGAGGAAGGGGCCTTGAGGGGAGGAGGAAGGGGCCTTGAGGGGAGGAGGAAGGGGCCTTGAGGAGAGGAGGAAGGGGCCTTGAGGAGAGGAGGAAGGGGCCTTGAGGAGAGGAGGAAGGGGCCTTGAGGGGAGGAAGGATGTGGCACCAGGGGAGCTGTGGCACGGGGAGGCCAGTGACCTGGCATCTGCCTGTAGGCCTGTCAACTGTTCTACCTTCCTGCAGGAGAATGTCTCCTGGATGCTGGCCACCTGCCCCAACTGCCCTGCACTCCACCTGCTTCTCCTCCACCTAGGCCCGCCCCGCCACCATCTTGGGCCACAGCTCCGCTCCCCGGTGGACAGGCCCCCCCCGACCTCCTGCCTGCGCTGCCCATGGGCTGGCAGGGGAGCGGCTGCCTTCACTGGAATTCTAGGTCTTCAGACCTCAAAAACAATCTTATAATAAAAGGTCTATTTTGTGACACAAAATTACAATCATTAGGTGAGTTACCACACTACAAAATAATTTTAATATTATATGTTTAGCTCCTTGAAATTGTCTTTGTAGATAGTCTCTTCGTAAAATATTTTTTGCAATGAAGTAATTCACCAAGAGCCAAATTGCTTTGCTTCTATTAGAGTTTCTCCTCTAATTTATTTTTGCCTTGACAATGTATTTTAAAGGCAGTAAAGTAGAAAGCAGTAAAAGAAGCAATAATGAAGGAAGAGACACACAAAGTGATCCTTAATGGATTGTCAGCTCATGAAGGCGATTCGCAAGCTGTAGCAAAATGAGTTCTACGCACAAAAGAAATCAATACTCATTGTAGCATCCTTCCTGCTACACTGCAATTTATCAGCTAAGCAGAAGACTGTCACGCCTCATAGGCCTCAAAAAACTCCCTGCTCTCAGTAGTGGTATTTACCCTCTGCAGATTTCACCACAGTTGAACTGGATCCACGCACAGCACGCCCATTGCTGACCCACAGAAGGCCAGAAGACAGCTTCTTCACAACAGAGACAAAGGAAGCACCTCAGTAACATGAGCTGGAGCCTCACACACAACACATTACATCCCTGGGGTGTGGTCTACTGCTCTTATTGCTGCTATTGTCTGGTTAGTTACCAGATAGTCATTTACACAAGTAAATATACCATAACATTTATCCTTTAACTTAAAACTAGGAATATATTCCAACTCCCTGAAGTTCACATTATGCCATGTGTTTTAAGGCAGCGACTACAACAGCAATGCCCTGGAAATGCTTTCTTTAAAACAAACAAATAAAAATTAACAAGGAACAACCCATACAATATACTTATGTTTCGGAAGTTGTATAGAACAGTAATAAATCTGCCACAAGCAAAACTCACAGAAGTAACACTCCTGAATCGTAGCTTTGAAATAAGGAAATACTTCCCAACTTCCAAGTACTAAAATTTGTCCTCACTTATTAATAAGCCAAATTTATTATAATGAACAATTTAAAAAGTGATTCAAATTCAGATGCATACAGCCCTGAAAGCTTGTTAACATGTCTGGAATAAATAAGACTACAGAACCAAGTGACATGAAGGTCACAAGCTCACCACTTACCTAATGGAGCATATATCTGCATTTCAGATTATCCAGTCTTTTAATGAAACATAATGGCATTAAATAATGTAACCTCCCCACTAAAGATGTGCTCACATGAACTCAGTGCTGTAAGAAGCATCCTCAACCTTCTAAATGCACCAACCAGCTTCAACAGGGTGTGATGGTTGCCAGCAATTAGCAGAAACACAGATCAGGAGCAGGCAGAAATCTCCTGGAGAGAAATGATGTTGAACCACCTGCCCTTCCGTGGGGCAGACTAGAAGATGCTTGGAAATTGCGGATACGTGTTTTGAGACTGGTTTTGAACAGTTTTCCACCTGCTCTAGTGGAAGATATCCCTGTCCATGGCAGGGAGGTTGGAACCATATGATCTTTAAGGTCCCTTCCTACCCAAAACAGTCAGTGATTCTGTAGTTCAGAGGTAATCTATGAGTTTCCAATTGGTAACTTGAAAACCAGGCAGGAAAAATGCTCCGGGCAGTTTTATAATGTCTATTCTCCCTTTCTCTAGTCTACACAGCCAATATTTAAGATACTTTCAGCATGGCTACAGTAATTACACTTTCCTTTTCACTACTAGCTGAGTAGAAAAAAACAGTGTCACAGTTTGGCTCTGGGTTGGCAGTCAAACCAGTAACAATAATGCTCTCAGTCCCCTTCCCCTAAAGTAGGGAAAGAGGGAGAAAAAAGGAGAGAGGCTTTCTGGGTTGAAAAGTGAAACAGATTGATTTTAATTATTAGTGAGAAGGGAATATATATATCTATTTATAAAGGGATGTGCAACACCTGATCCCCTCCCTCCTCCCCCAGTGACTCTCACAGCAACGCTTCTCCCTGGTGACTCCAGCTGAAGGGGGGAGTGTCCAGGCACACGGACGGGGCCCTCGGGTGTTGGCTGGGAAGGAAAATGGGAAAAAAAGGGAGAGAGCCAAAGAGAGGGTGATAGAAGTGACAGGAAGCAGAAAAGTGAGAGAAAAAGGAAAATGAAAGGCTTGACTTCCGGGATGTCTTAACCTACACTGAAAGCCAAACAGAGAAAATATTATGAGAAGGGAATATTCTGATTTGCTGATCCTGCCTTCAGTCTGATCTGCTCCCCCGTAGGGGGGGAGGCTGCAGACAGTCAGAAGGGACCTTGGTTGTTACTAGTCCACTGGTGCTGCTAAAAAGTTCACTGAAAGAAAAAAAAAAATCAGCCAAGAGAAAGTTCACTTCACCCTGGCTCAAACCAGAACATTCCACCCCTATTCCATTCTCATAATATTTTACACGGAGTCTAAAAATTGTCAGATGAAGAATTCTCTTCACTGTGGCTCAAACCAGGACAAATAGCATGGAAGAAAAATGCAAAAGTAGAAATGAGAACACACTATTCTGTTTCATCACAAAGTATCCCAGATATTTGTCAAACATTAAAACGTGGGCATTACTGACAGGGTTGGCCCTTGAGGACCTGTGCCGTTCCCTCAAAAGGTAACATTTACTGTTCTCTCTGGGGGAAAAAAAAAAGAAAAAAGAAAAAAAATTAAAGGTAATCACTCAAAACCACAGTCATGACATAATTCCAAATACCAGCTATAAAAATCCACAGTTGAAAGCTCCAGGCTTGATTTTAAATATCCATTATAAACAGTGTAGCAAAACCACATTTTTTTAATTGTTTGTCAGTGACACACAGGATATTCCAGAAAACACAAAAATACTCAACTTGTTTTCAGAAAAAAAAAATAATTCAACTTTTCCTCTTTTTATTAGGAATAACAGCACTAAACCCATGAAACAGAACTGCGGAGTAACTGTGAAGGTGAGTGTTTTAAGGACTTTCTCCTGAGCAAACATCTTCAAAAAGCAGACCAGGTTTTCTCCTGATACTTTGCGCCTCCCTCTCTCCAAGAAAGGGGAGATTTTGGCCACAAGACTTAAAAAATTGCTACTACCAAGTAAAAAGGGGGAAAAATTGTAAAATCTTGGGGAAGATGCTGCCTACTCTCCTGGTAACATTGGCCATTTCTTTTTCTAGAAGATGTCCCACTAATTGCAATGGAAATACTCAGTAAAATACTAGTTCACTTAGATAAAGGACTAAAATCCAGGTCTCATCAGCCAACATTTCTCAAATACAAACAGGTCCACCACAAAATTTTCTATTGAGCACCATATGTTAACATCAGGAAGGCCACAGAAATTAAACAGTTTGTGAGAAAGAAGAGGATAGCATGAGAAAGCAAAGGCACAGGAAAGATCCTGCCTCCGAAAAATCAGGAGGAGAAATGCTGAGATAAGTCTTGTGAACATGGTTATAAGATCTTTTTAACTTATGAAGTTTCATTTCAAAATACAGCAAACTGATCTCTTCTCCTAAATGATCAACATTTAGTATCACTTCATTATGCACAGAATCCTGAGGGTTTGTTTGGCAAAGTAGCTAAACCTAATGAACCTACTAGTGGAGAGTGAAAAAAAACCTGACTGACTGGCATCATAAAGGTGCTATTATCTGCTGAGCTGTGAGAACACCTGGAGAGCCCCAGACACAGAACTACCAACCTTGTTAAAAGAAAAAAAAAATATATATATATAGACATTGCATTTTGAAAATAGACAGTGAAGATTCGCTGACAAAATCATCAAAAAAATAAAGGAACTTTACAGAGCAACTAGCTGGAGCTTTGGATTTATTTCAGACACTTATCTTAAGAGTAATGCAACAGCAGAAGGACATTTAATAAGCATATTCTTTTACTGATTTAATTAGTAGCCTTAGCTTTGGTCTTAGAAACAGCTGGACTTTGAAATCTCTCTCTGCACGTCTTAAGTTTCTAAAGGATCCTCCAGTTTCAACGCACAGAGAGAGGGTCTGCATCTGGAGATGGGCAGAAAGCTTCAGCCAGAGCCCTGTAAAGTCATTTCAGTGAGGATGTGTTCATTATTTGGCACTTCCCACCTACTGCTGGTAAATCTCCACACAAACAATGAAAACAATTAATTGGGAGATTAGAGAAACAAAGACTTTCCCTTCACGAGTCAGTAGTTTTAAAAATAACACTAAACCATCCATGCACCTCTTCATCCTTTCCTCACTAATCTTTACCAGTCCCTCCTATAAAGCACCTCATCCTAAAAATACACATTAACTTCAGACCCTTCACACACAACCCCATTCCCAATACTTAAAACTCAAAAAAAATTATGCAGTACACATACTATTTCTACACCCTGTTTTAAGATCATCAGTCTGTAGGTCACCTCTTAAGATTTAAGGCAAGAGAAAAGGAAAGATTAAAACGTTGTATAATCTTTGTATGGAGACATTTTTCTCTTATTTGTTCTCATTGGAGGGGAAAAAAAAAGTTACATTTAACAGTAAAAATAAATACCTTGACCATTTGAATGTAACTGCAGTTTGTTGATAGGCCTGGTTTTAAAGCAGCAAGGAAGATTTCCTCCCAGCATGACCACACCATATTTTTAAGTGACTTGACACACAGAAAATAAGGCAGGTTGATAAGTCAGTAGGCCTACAAAAATAAATATATTTGTGTAAATAGTTCAGGTACACGTGCCTAAACCACAGAGCTGAATGCTAGAAGTTGAGCAGGAAACCTGCACCTATTTAGTCAGTACATATTTAAAATGACACATACACACACACATCTGTATAGATTTTTTGTACACACAAGCACACACATAGTAGATTTAGATGAGCAATAATCAATGGCCAGTGAATGCAGCCACCAGAGTGAAAAATCAACATTAAAATCTCTTCATGATTTCTTCAGGAAGAAAGATAAACCAAAAAAAAACCCCAGAAATTAATAACTCATCCCTCCTTATTACAAGGTTTTAATCAGTCACTTAAAGGATAATAAAATATTTAAGGAATTTTTAAGACAGAATTAGCTGCATCGCCTACTAGTAGCCTATTATGCTACAGACTGTAAGACAAAACACTAACCCTACTGAAGAGAATATATTTTCAACTTCCTTCAGTATTAACATTATTCTATCTTCAGCCAAAAGCCTAGTAAAAGCACTAAACATTCTCAGTATTTTGAGACCAAAACCTATTTAACATGCCAGTCTAATAGATAGGTTTTCTCTGACAGATATACGAGCTCCCAGTTCAAAAGAACTTTCATCTTGAAAAAATTCCAATATTCATCACAAACAAATTGGGCCTCTTATCAATGCATGCAGAGTAATTAGTTAATCCATGCTACTACAATTTTTTCATGTTTGCGCTGCATTTTTATCCATAACATTATAGCCAGATGCTTCAGTACTACCAGGTGAGGCTTTTTACTGGCTCCTTGCCAGGTACACAACGTGCATGTACAAAACTCAAAACTTCACACACGTAAGTATGAAATTGTCTCTCTTCCCTAGAGCAGAAGTCACCATTTCAGGTCGGTGACACACACTGCCATGCACATTGTAAGAATGTTCCTGAGTACCAAAACCAGGACCCCCGACACCAAGTCTTGCGCTGCCTGTCTGAAATGGGAAAAAAAAGGAGTGAGTTATTTCCCCCTGGTTATCAGTAGAATCACTAGCAGTCTTACCACTCAAAAGACACTGGCATTCCTTCTTTAGACCCTCTGAGAATACTTAACTTTACATATTAATTTTAAGATTCATATTCATTTTCACTCTGATTTATTTCCTTCCACTGCATGACCGAAGCTACCAGCTGAAAAATCAGGGATAATCGTGAAGTTTCGAAAAGGAATTATCACAATAAAATAATCACCTTAATTTGTGGGATTTGTCATACAAAATTTTAAATTACCTCATTAGATCTACAGACGATAACGATTACTTTAAAATATAAGCACCCAATATCGAATCCATCATAGGTCCATAATGAACTCTAAAGTCACATGTAAATCCCAGGCAGCAAGCTCACAAGCCTGGGTTTGCATGCTTAAGCCAGAAAGCACATATTTCAAAATACTTCACCTAAGCCTTTTACTTTTCTCATGCAACTGTTTAAGTATTTTAAATATATTATGGAATTCTCTCTTGTATTAATGTACCTACTACACTGTAAGGAATTGTAATTCACTGTTGGGGAACAAAGTCTCCGTTACTCAGTTCCAAAAAAAGACCAACATAACTGGTTCATCTCAAATAAACACTTTCAGTTAGGCTAGCTGAATGGTAACACTGTTTAATAAATAATAATATAAGCAACACTCCTGCTAATACCCTGGCCCTTTCTCCATGGAGTTTAGGACCTGGTGAAGAGCAGAAGGAATCAGAGCAGCTTCTGGATGGCTCTAGAGCCTGTAGTGCATTAACCATCTAGCTGGTTCCTAACACATCTGCTCTAACTGTCAATGGCAAAAGAGCCCACAGCTGTCACCAAGAGAATGATTTTTGCATTCATGAAAGCAATATGCATCTCGGGGGGATCAAAATAAATGTAGGCTGTAATGCCTGTAACTCCCTTCTAACCACAGGTCACAAGGAGAAAATTACCTTTTTCTACATTAAAAATCCAAAGAGCAGGGAAAAGAGGGCATACTACCAAGCTTGTCTCTAAAGTAACCACAAAGGCAACCCAAATCAATTGCTGGTTTCCTTGAGCACACCAAATACCAAACACCCATGATGTGAGACTGGAGCTAAGACAACCTCTGCTTGCTAACTGCTGCCCCAGTGTGGTCTATGTTTTAACAAACATTAAGTATCTGGATTATAAAGAAAAATGGTCCTGCTTCATACTTTTCTCATATTCCTTCATTCTTTTGGGTTTTCCTTTCCATTTCTACATAAGTACTATGGAACAGTGTGCTTATTGAAGACACTTGTCAGATTTCCCCTGTGAGTGAAAAGAAGAGCCATCTGAACATACGTTTCATTTATTTCCCAATTCATTCATTAATTTTACCTTCGGTTTGTCAAGCCAGACACCCAGCCAGCTTTACATTCCCCACTCCCTACTCCTCAAATCAAGGATTTGGGAAAAGCCAACTTACACAACAGAAGATGAAAGTAGAAGGTTTAGGGGAACAACTAAACACTGGAGAGGAAAAGAGAAGGTGGGTCTAAAGCAAAGTCCTAAATGCCTTCATCAGTCAGAGCTGAAGCAATATCTGACACCTGTAAGAACAGACACTTGAGCTGCTGACAGAACAGGAACAAAATGCCTCCTGCTGAACTGCATCCTATTATAGATGTTGGTTTCTACTTTAAAAAGGAGACTAAATCAAATACACTAAATTTTTAATAATCCACCAAATCAAATATACTAAACTATACTATAAAATAATCAGTCAAGGCTGCTCCAAATTATATGGTCGACAACAACAATAAAGTACAGTGAAATTTAAATTCCTGGAGACTTAAAGTCTGAGCCCACTGTTGCATTAATCTCTGCTGTCACAGCTGCTCTCAGGTCTGGTTCTGCTCTGGCTAAACCCATGACCAGACCTTTACCTCCCTGTTCCCTTAAAGAGCTCTAACTATACTTAATCCTTAGCTAAGTCATGGCCAGCTGGCATCTTCACACTCTCCTCTATACAAAATAACTGGCATGGCAGACTCAGCCTTTCCAATTCCCCTTTCCAACAGCCCTAAAAGAACCAAGTGTCCCTTTCCCATTCCAATTGAACAATAACAATTACCCCAAGAAATACAAACAGATGTAGGTTTTCTTTCAAATCCTCAACTTGCTGATGACAGTTATATGGTCAACTCCCCCAATCCATTTTCACCTACCCCCTCTTATCTCAGTAGCTAACACTGTAATTATTTTTCTATACGCTTGTCTCAAATCCAATAGTTTCACTGTACTCCAGTTTGTAAGAACTCATTAATGAAGTCTACAAAAATTACTTAAATCGACAGCATGTAAGATATGGACATACAAAAAAATAATTAGTGTGCTCATCTTGAATACAAAAATCCTTCCCACCTCCCAGAAAACCCCACATCTTACGATTTCATCACATTGGATAGTTGGCCACAAAGCAGATGAACAAAAGCCCTCCAGGACAGAGCTCATCCTACCTGCAACCTCCCTCTGCTTGTCAGAAACAACCCTCTGCTTTATTCTCTTCCATACTCTGTAAACCAAGATTGGCACCACAGATGCCACCCAAAGCAGACAAAACAACCTTCTCGTGTGGTTATGGATGCTGAACCTCTATGCTACCAGATCACTGGTGGGTAACGTCAGACACAAACTGCTCTTTAGTTGCCCTAAGTTGACTAATACCTAACTTGTCCATCATCCACTCCACTGTTCATCCCCACCATGCTCCAAAGCAATTGCATTTGAATCGACACATGAACACTCAAATAAAAAGTCTATATATACAGCCCAGCCAGATTCTCTACAGCTACACAAATCTTCGTACAAGGTCCACCATGTCTATGTGTTAATTATTGAGTAATGAGACACGAATGTAAAACACCAGCATCTCTTCTTTTAAAGCTGTGTTACAGATGACTGGAACTATGCTCACATAGCAGGTTTCCTGGAATACTCAAACTTGCAAAATAGACTTCTAACATTACCTAACTCCAGGCTGATTTCTTTGTAAATTCTCAATAAAGTACCATAAATGTCAGATATTCACTACTATCTTAACAATAATTTATGATTACACTCTTCCATCCTTAGTACAACTCCACAAAATCACTGTGATTTTAACAATATTTCTCATATTAGGCTGATTCCCAAGGGAATCTATGATGCAAAAACAAAGTTTTGAATAGGAGTAGAATGATTAGCTTCTTGACTAAATTAGAGTCCTGGAAAAGCTCTAGATAAAATAATCTACCCTTCGTATAATTACTGAGGGATCTGGGGGGGTGAGAGAAAAAAAGAAAGTGCTGTAATTTTCAACTAACTTATATAAATGGTACACACCCTAAACTCCACAAGTAGATTTTTAATTAAAAGCGCACACCAATTAAAGCAGGAGAAACAAAACCAAGCAACCAAGGCCATGGGAACAATCTGTGAACAGCAGAACTGGCCAAGCCAAGAGAAAGTCCCAGGAAGAAGGGGAGAGTAGGGCTCACACTCAGACAAGCCTCCCTGCATTCAAAGCAAAAAATGAAAAATCTGCACTTTCCCAGTTCAACCAGAGGAGAATAAAGGAACTGCTGGGCTCCCATGCTTCTCATTACATTAATATGCCAATATTTCATATCATGTAATGGACCCTCCTCTTTGGTTTTGGTGGGTTTTGGCTGTTTGGGGGCTTGCGGGCTTTCTAAAAATCACTCTTATTCTTTGACACCTAAAAACACTGAGACTACAGATGCGAGCACCTGGGCTGAAGATATGTCAAAAGTTTGGGACCAAATTGGTAGCAAACAAGAACATTTTCCCTTTCAGTTCTAACAAAGACTGAAAGCACAGATGCGAAGTACAATCCTAATGATTTTATTACAGCTTTTCAGCTTTTAAAGCATTATGGAAAATGGCAGATTTCTCCTTCACCTCGGGTTTTCATACTTAAGTCTCTGCTCATGTACTCTTTTCCTCCTCCGTGAGGCTAAAAAGACACAAGTATTAGCAGGACCTCAAGGGGCAAGAATAATCTCCATCTCCTTTGCCACACACTCACTGCCCAAGCTCCAGGCACTGAGCTGCAGAGCAGGTGTCCAGAGCTGCTGGTACTGGGAATTCCCATTCACTCAACTACACTCCTGGCATTTGAAAAGATACTGCAAATTTGTAAGAGGTGGAGATGCAGAGGAGACTAAGCTAGGGTTCATTTCTTAAGTATATCCCGTGCCCTTCATCTGTCTATATGCCCTAATCAGAACATGTATTCAAGAAGATTAGAGTCCAGTCAATTGGTAAAAAAGATGAGTATTCATAATAATCTCAAAGTATTAAAAAAACCAAAACTCCTCAAAATACTTGCAATTTTGAAATGAAACAGAGGGGAGCAGGAGAGAAGGGGGGAGCAAAGAAGAGCATTACACATTTTTTTCCAAAGTAAGATAATTTTAAAAAATACAAAGCAACGAACTTAATTAATTTTCTTCTAATTATCTCCACTATCACTGCTTTTTTTTCTAAAACAAATATCAAACAGATGTACTCGGGATGCAGACTGAAGTTACTTCATTTCAATCACAGTCCTTTTTAGCTGAGTAGCAAGACACTGCGATGCAAAAGTACAAAAAGTACCCGACTTTTAACAAACCGCTTTTCGGCAAAAAAAATTCCATCAGCTCAAGGTTTCTCCAATGTCACTCAAAGATGCTGCAGCGCCCTCCCAGCCTGCCTGGGAGTCACCTGGTGGAGGCTGACGCCTGCCAGGACACAGCTAATGGCTATTTCCAGGCTTTGGCTTTTCACTCCCCTACCCAGCTGTGCTGAACTGCTCTCGTCCTTATGCTCTCCTTGAGTAAAAGCCAACTAACTCCTCTTGCTCAGCTGTACCTGGCAAAAGTGAGTTCAGTCACGAGTCTTTTCCTATCAAAATCTAAAACTAGAAACAGAGGAAGGGGGGGGAAGAAAATACACAGGTTTTCAGAACACCTGTACCAAGTGGAAGAAAATGGGATGAGAGTCACAATTCCACTAAAATGTTTTGAAATGTAGTATATTTCCCATGACTTTGCTCTAGAAATGTGCATGTACGCCCCACACAGTATTTACTGAAGCCGAAAGGAATTATGAATTTTTTGTTTTATTTTCTTTTTTAAAGAACGAGCAAGACCTGCAATTGCAGCTCAAATGACATTCTCAAATCTCCGTATTTTCCCTCTCCCTTGTCTCTTCCTTATTTTTTTGGAAATGACTGGTTTTAACTACACCACTATTAACCTTCAAGTTCAGATTAAAATTTGCATGCTATTGTTTTATCTTGCACACCTGTTTGAAAATTAGCTTTATCGCGCTTCTTTACAACAGAGAATTTCTTTTTCCCTAACTTTAACAATTTTACTGAGCCAATGAACAACGGCAAATGTTGGAGATAAAACAAGGAAGGGATTTGGTAGGAATTTGAAAGAGATCACTATGTGCCCATATATTCTACTCTGGTTTTATTAAGCAATTTCTAGGTGGTCAAAATGCCAGCTGAAAAGAAGGACCCAGCACAGGCAGGTACCAGTCACTCCAGTTTGGACTATTATGTCCAGTTGTTAAGGTGAGCTGTCAGCTCACATTATAGACCAGTAACCACAGCACAGTGCATCACTCCCAACCCAGCTACCTTGCAATTCAATAGACACACCAGTGAAAATACAAGTGACCTGCCTGTCATCTCATCCTACAGGAAAAGGGTATCATTTAAACCCTGTGCAAAATATTATACCCAAAAAAAGCTCAGCCACTCACTGTTCTTCTGACTCTACAGACATATTAGTCTTCCTTAATTTTATAAATATAAAGCTATATGTAATACATGCAAAGATGAATATTATAACAATCATTGTAGCCTTGGATACACATCTCAGCATTCTGGGGCAGTAATTGCAAGCTGAAAGTTCATGTAGCACACATTTAATCACCTATTGCAAACATTTGCACACATTTTACATAACCAGGGGAAAAAGTCTCATCTAAACAGTCAGCGCTATGAGAAAGGAGCTCCAACATTAACCTCACCAGGCATTTTGCCACCAACTTTGATGCCATTCAGGTTACCAAAGTGAGAAGGAGACTCTCAAAGAACACATGCCAGAGAAGAAACACACGCTGCTTTGGTGAAGTAAGGAGCCCTGCAGACAAGAGAAGCTTTGGCCATGCCCCACCCCAGAGGAGAGCCATATAACCAGCACAAGACAGAGCATGAGCAAACCAACCTTTCCAACATCTTGACCTGCTGACAAGAGAGAGAGAGCAGAACTGTCTCAACATGTAGTTTTTTATTCTTTATATTTAAGCTAAATCAGTTTTTCCCTATGGTCTTTCATATGTCTGGATCTAAGCAAGGTGATTTGAGAAGGCTGAATAGAAGCACAGAGTTATTTTGATGCAGTTGGAACAACATTATAGATCATCTAGTTCCAATCTCCTTACTATGCACACAGACACCTCACACTAGACCAGCCTGCACAAGGCCTCATCCAACGTGGCCTTGAACACCTCCAGGGAGGGGGCTTCCACAACCACCCTGGGCAACCTACTCCTGCACCTTCCTACCCTCATGGTGAAGAATTTCTTTCCAATATCTAACCTAAATCAACCCTCTTTCAGTTTAAAACCATTATCCCTTGTCCTATCACTACACTGCCTAGTGACAGATTAAAAGTATAAGCTTTTAGCCATCTTTAAATAAATTAACAAAAAAAGTGCCTTGTTTTTCTGTCAATTTCCTAAATTGAAACTGATTAGGAATTACATTTACACTGTGCGAGACCTTTAAGTTTTGTTTTGTGATCTGAGTGCAATGAAGTGAAATAGAAAGGATAAACTACTGAAAGATGCCATCACTGACAGAAAAAACGGGGGGAAACAGCCCAAGTGTAGTTCCTCCTGTTGATGTTATTACTCCTGACCAGTCCAGAAAGACAGACATGGCACTGATTCTGCCCTCAAAGACTCAGGAAAAGCTTTAACTTTTCTTGCCAGCTTTTCTTTCTTGGGTGTTCACTGATAAATGATATTACTGATTTTAAGGATGAGCAGACCGATTGACTTCAAAGGAATATTCTGCTGGAGAAAAAGAAAACCCAAGAGCAAATATAATACCTTAATAAAAACATGATGGACTTTCATAAACATAGCATCAACCTCTCCCATACTTTCATCTCTTATCTGAAAGAACAAACCTGCCCTTACTAAGTGTTTTTTGGCAGAAGTACATCTACATGAGCAGACGTGCCTGCATTAGTACTTAGTTCCCAAAGCATGCACCTCTGGACATCCCAACTGCTTTTATTTGCTGTGTTTTGATTCACACCACGGAGAAGTCCCAAAGCACACAACTGACAGTGGAAGATGTGCTCCACGACTCCCCTAACACACTCCACCTGCTAACAGCCTTTCAGTCCACCAGAGCAGATCAGAGCTAGAAGGAAGGAAAAGCCCTCGAGTCCATC
Organism: Hemiprocne comata; assembly: GCA_020745705.1. Taxonomy (NCBI): domain Eukaryota; kingdom Metazoa; phylum Chordata; class Aves; order Apodiformes; family Apodidae; genus Hemiprocne; species Hemiprocne comata. The sequence continues at coordinate 34,906,820 of CM036591.1, forward strand.
CATTGCACACATTGAGGTTTTGATGCTCTTGCTCTACAGGCCTGCTTCCCTTGTGCCTCCTTACTTGCTAAAACAGGCATTGCCAATCACATTGGGAAGGAATTTTGTGTGCATCATTGCACAAGAGAACATTTGCATGCAAGTACATCATATAAAAATTTGAAATATTTTATTCTTGTCTTGCTTTATCACCTCATACATTGCAAAGGAAACAGTATGATTATTACAGGATCTAATTGCACTTTCACATTATAGAGTAAAATGCTGATTCTGGAAATAACTCAGGCTACATTACACGTAGACATATGGCTACATCTACATAATAAAGAGACTGCACAAAAGGATGGATCTCTAGATTGATGCAGTTAGTGTAAATAAACATGTGCCACAAGAAGATCGGGGCCTTGATTTCAAACTAGATTTATTCTGATTCCCTAGACCTAAAGTATGTGTTTCAAAGCTATCCAAAGACCAGTCACCAGTTCAGATCCTTACTGATGGCTTAACATATGTTTTGGTCAACTCTGAGGGCAATTTCATTTTCCCCAAAAGCAATCTAGTTCCCCTGTCCCAGCAATGACGTGCAAATCACACCTTGTGGTAAAGGGGGCAAGGATATTCACCTCAAAACTACAGCATCTCTCTAAAGTGAATTATAATGCAGGCACTGGCAGAAACGATTTTACAAAACTTTAAGCCACATCAGTGCAGCTCCTATGGTTCCAAGGGGCAACCCCAACTTCTCACAAGGCTGTCAGCTGCCCTCATTCCTGCCTGTAACCAGCAGCAATAGGTGGAAATTCAAAATAGCTTAGCCTAGGAGGAAAGAAAGCTAAGCTGAATCGATTTACTCACCATTTCTCAGGCTAAAAGCCTGCTCAGATAACACAGGGTAATATTTCTAAACCAAGGTAATGCAGTCATTCCTAGATCCCCATGACTGACTGAAACATTCTCCAATTATTGCTATAGGAGGCATCAGTAGGTCTCTTCTGATTCCCATTAATTGGCATGGATCAGGGAAGGCCATGGGGAGACAGGCAGAAATGTAAGAGATCTTCAGGCTACTCAACAGGTCAGACAAAGTATCCAAAAGCAAGTATGTATTAAACACTAATATCAGAATAAACACGATTCACTCACCGCTGCCCAGTTAAAGCAGACCATACAAGACATCTCATTTACAGTGTATTTTACAAGTGGAAAAGCAAGACATGACCCTATTTTAAAAGCTGTCACTTACTGACAACTTGTAATATGTTGTTACAAACACTGAAAATGAGTGAGATGGACACTTGCTTCAGGAAGAATGCAATGGGAACGACTGGTACATGTCTTGGTCTCAACACATAAGACTTAAAAAGTCTGATGATAAACAAGTGTTTCCAAGACCAACAACAAAAGCTTGACCGTCAGGGAATCAAGTGTATGTATTAATTTTCATGTGATCACACCCTGCTTAATCAAGTCTACCTGAATGCAGTCTTCAGCATTATATTATAAAAGGAATGGCAGCTCTAAAAATAAATTTTATACTTATGTGCACACACACACACACTGGTATCCTAGTTGCTTTTATCAAAATAAATAATAGTAATAACTAGATGCTCATTTAGAAACTCAAACTTCAGAGTTCTGTCTAGTCAGGCTTTATAAGGATTTTTCTTAATTGTAACTGTTCACAAGAACAAATGTGGAGCACCACAAGCAGCAAAATAGAGTAGCATAAACCAGTTTTACCATTCTCTCATTTGCAATCTCTAAACACAAAAATTGACGTTTTTCCAAGCAGCTAATGCCAGCTGCAACGATATAATTACATCTGTACCAGATCTAACAAATTAACAAGCACAGCAATTAAGACTGTATTAGAGATCTTATCCTTACAACGTAATTAAAAATGCTTCTTTACTTCTAACAAAAAAAGGCCAAAACAAAAGCTCAAAGCTTGAATTCTCGTTTTCTGATTGACCGAAGGCAGTTAATCTAGTTCTAAAATGGCACCTGGTTTTGAGAAATAACCTGCAGAGATTTGGGATATGAAATGGAACAAAGCTCAAAAAATACAAAAAGGAGACAAGCAGCATTATGGAGGCATAGGCAGAAAGGGAAAACATGCAAAAAAGAGCAGGTGAGAAAGAATAAGAAAAGCAGAAGGGAACAGAAACACTAAAAAGAACAGACTGTAACAGAGTTCTCAAATCCAGAACTTTGTAAGGAAAATGATTGCTCCCCAGGCAATCCTAGCAACTCAGGATTTTATTTCAACTTTTTAAGTGTTCAAACCTGTGTATTAACTTAGCAGCATCGTATTTTAAAGTCTTATGATGTTTGATTTCCTTCCTCGGATCGCCATATTGGGAACCCTAACTGGACTGAAAGCAAGATACCCATGCCAGCTGAGCTGCAGGTTAGTACCAACCTACAGGCACCTGCTCCCCAGCACAGAGGAAGGGACAGAAGAAAAATCAACACAAAACCTCAGCATTTTACATCCTGTGCTTTTCCGTAGCTCTGCAGGGTGAAAGAGAACAGACAGCTGTAAAAATGATGGAAGAACCTCAAGTCATGGTAGATGGTAAGAGATGAGAATGCCAATCTAATCAGGATGGTAAAATTGAGAAAATTTAATTGTGCAACTGCATAAGAATCAACAGTGAGATCTAAGTTCAACACAACGGCAGGTATTCCCAAATATTTGCAGTGCAATCAGCAAATTTGACAACTCTTTTTTCCAAAAAGCCTTTAGTGGGTTCACATAATCCCACTAACCAGAAAAATCATGTAAGGAGAGTAAACTAGAGTGGACTAGGAGGTCAAAGAGCCATGACACAGAATGGTCATACCCATTGAGATGAGGTTTGCACCGAGTCAGTGCTAAGCAAGCTAGGTAGATTTTCCATGGATTGGGAAAATAAACATATGGGGAGAAATAAGGCAAAGATTAAAAGTCAAAGGGGTCAGAAATAAAAGTTATGTCTCTGTGTAGAAATACTTATTTCTGCTTTTCCACAAGGGAAAGAGCAAATATATATGCACGCATATACAAGTTTGAGCAATTAATAGTGCAGAAGGGAATAAATCTGTCAGCTCCTGGCAAGGATCACATCACTCTTACAAAACACAAACAGGTCTCCCTTACAAGTGTTATAATCAGGGATTTCTTGAAGCATCTTCCTGAGGAGTTGAAAATTCTATCTGATACATCGAAGCCAACAGACAAGTCATAGCACAACTAAAGACTCCAGAAAACTAACAACTCTACCATACCTACCCACTGCATTTACAACAAGGGATTTGAGGAGTGGAGGAGGGCACTAGGGAAATGATAAGAGTAGGATGAAGTGAGTGGTCCCAACGATGCTAGTGAGACTATAGAAAGAATAAGCACTTGCCACTAGAAATAGACTGCACGATCCACCCCCAAGTACCTATACAACAAGGAACGACTACCAACGTCCATGGAATTCTTCTAATTTCACCTTTTCTATTAATTCCCCTGAACTGTTTTGATAGATCCATGTTGAAAAGCTAGAGCAAGTTAAAATTAAAAAAAAAGGCCACGGCATAATCAAGACTAAAGGAATGGATGTATGAAGAGGAAAACATCTCAGAGTGCCAAGCTTGGAAAAGATGCAAGTAATCAGGATTCTTGCAGCTTACGAACATCTGAAAGATGGAACCACCAAGGACGGAGAGCAATTAGTCAGTACAAAATGGGCTTAGCTTCAAATAATGCAGAGGGAACACGACTGCAAAATATTAACAGTCAGGAGAGGCTTCCTGACAGCAAAGTGCAACAACATTTATTTTCAAGCCCAGAGCATCCTGTACAGATGTGCATATGAGATCATCTTACATGGAGAGCAGTGGTAACCTGTACCTCCACCAGTCTAGCCATGATCCTATCAAATGGGTGCTAGCACAGGGGTCAACCCAAGAGCCTTTTTACTATCCTTTTTTTGATGTGAATGATGATGCCCCCTATCCCAAACCAAACTGCACAAGAGGTTTGTATGGAAATCTAGCTTACATCTATTCATCTGAAAGAAAATTTTGGAAGTGATTACAGCTTATAAACATGCTATTTCTATATCTCTGATGTTAACGTTCTGACAGACCACATGGTTTCAGTGTATTTATACTGCAGTGAGGTCCTTGGAGAGGACACTTGGCATGTCAGCTGTAGCTGAGGAAGTGCACTGGAGGCACACGGCAGGTTTGGGTGCAGGCAGCTGCAAGGGGACATGTGGTGCACCCCATGCCCATTGTGGTCAGTCCCAATACCACCATGAGCTGCCTGCTTGCCACCCCAAGCTTCTCCACTGCCAAATTTAAGGAAGTCTTTCCTCTGTTAAAGACTTCTTTCCCAAACCCAGTACCCAAAGCAGTAATCAAAAGCTGGTTAACTGGCAATGAATTAAATTAAGCAAAATTCCCAGTGTTGAGACAGTTGTGCCAGCAACAGGAGCAGACCCTGTTCTCGAGGTCAGTATTTACTTGACTAAAATCCCCTTCCTTTGCTAACAACATGTCATCAGGAAAATCATGGTCGCTGAGAATCCCCCACAAGTCAACAAGAAATGCTGCCAAATAATAAACAAAGTCTCTGACTTCTTGCAACACCGGTCCTACTCTTTACAGGAACAACAGGACAACCTCTGAAGAGTAAGAGCACCAAGTATTTCTTCTTTATTGGTCACCAAGATATTTTTTTTTCATCTTTTCACTCTCTTCCCATGGAGTGTTGTCATGAGACAGCAGAAGTGCAGTCACATGAACCCTATTGCAAGCCTGCCATTAGGTTGAAAATGTGGCCTGTTAGTAATTAATCTTAGAACTGGAGGTACTAATAACACACTCCACTCCACCAACAGCACTGCTCATCCAGCATTTATAGCTCACACAAGGACCCTTGACAAGGGATAGAGAACCAGAGGAATGTGATAGCTACTGGGAAAATGAGACAGAAGCTACTGACTTTGTAACCTGTAATTCACCAAAAGCTTTTTCTTCATTTTTTCTCCAGTTAAACACATACTTTAAGAGACAAAAGGTCCATTTTTTTCTCCTCTCAATGCTTGCATGCGAGACTCATTAATGTTAATTGGATTTATGAATGCCTGCTGAAAAGAGAAAAGATGGTAAAGATTTCACATTTGCAGGGAAACAATCAAAGGAACAATTTCATGTGCATCTCACGGATGAAGAGATGAGGAAATAATGGACGAGTCACTTTACATTATGATTCAAAATCCTTAAAATAGAAGAGATGAAAACACTGACTTCTGTGCGGGTCATATTCATGCAAGGGACTCTTTCTAAGAATCCAATTTGAACCTTCAAGTGTAGTCCTGCTTCTAATTACCTAACTCTGAGAATAAATCATGGTCTCAGAATTGTAATTATACAGATTTGTTGCTGTAATTCAATTTGGCAGGTGTAAAATACAAGTGTAATTTCCTCTACCCCCCCATAGTCTTCAAAGAGACACTGAACTTGAGCCATCTGATAATTTATTCCATATTGGAGCTTTCACATTTACTATGCATCAAACTTCTGACAGATTTTTTTAGAAGGCAATTATATACAGCTCCTGTTACTCTACTAACTGATATGAAAATTAATCCAATATTCACCTCTTTTGACTACAACACGGCTGGCGTCAGCCACTGCCCGGCCTGCACCACCCAGAGCATTCCAAAGAAAGCTCAAAATTTTTGTTGCCTGTGATGGGGACAGGGGAGAACATACATGGTCTTCACATACACAGATGTGCTCTACAGGGACTTCTCCAAGGTTGGTCTTCTGCTCAGTCCCATTCAAGCAATTGGAATCTGTCCATTGGTATCAAATAGCCCCCTCTTCCAGAAAAGAGAGATTCAGTCCCTCCTAAGGAGCTTTGGCCCTGCCTTCTCTCAGAATCATATTTGCTCTATGTAAATCATGAACCACAAGAAATGAATATGATGTCAACACACTATGTTAAACAATAGGTCTGAATATACAGAATATCTATTTAAAATGCAATATAGAAAAATACCATATCTAAGATTATATATATAAAATATTCCACGTATATATTGTAAACTAAATGTATAAATATATAAAAAACCCAGCATCACTCCATAAGCACACCACACCCACTATGAAAAGATGCAAAACACCTGACCAATTTCCTAGAAATACCCAAACTATGGAAGGGTACACTGTCCATCCCACAGTGCAAGAGCTCTGTGGGCTGATAAGCTTTCTGGCTCATTCCTTATTTTTTTCCCTCTTGGCAACAACCTGCCTCCCCAGTGAAGCAGGAGTGCAGTAGAAAACGCTAGGCTTGAAGTTTTTCTGGCCTCTGTTCTTATGACAATTAATCAGTTCATCTGTCGGTAGCACTCCTGAGTACCTTTTAAAAGCCTCTCCAAAATTAAGAATATGTACTCCAGCAATTTTTAATATGAAAAAGTGTAATCAATAAAATACTGCTGATATCGCATATGATTTGTGGGGAGGGAGAGCTAAATATGAATTGGTTTTGGACAAGTTCCAAGTCCATCATCTTTCTTAATTAAAAGTTGGGTCACTGACTATGAATTGCATGACTCAGCTCAGGAATCCCTAAAAAAGAAATTGTAAGTAGATTCAATAGTTGCATTTGATTTATTTGTTACTCAGGGGTGAAGCAAGCACTGTATTTCAGATTTCTGACAGTTGAGGAGGAGATCTCCAGAGAAAGTCAGTCGAGGCACTGCTCCTGCCAGCTATCCATCATCCAGGACCAGGTGAGCCATGAACAGCCAGTGCACCCAAAAGGTTGGGAGCAGGACATGATAGTGACTTGCCTCACTCCCCAAGAAACCTTGTTACAGAAGATTAGATTAAAAGCCACTCTCCTACAGATTGAACAGGGAATCGTAATGTTGATGGAGGTTGGCAGGGACATTTAATCCTATACCTTCCTTAAAGCACAGCCAAGTGGATTAAGGCTTCTCAGTCAAGTTTTGAGCATCTCCAAGGATGGAAAGCCCACAGTTTCTCTAACAACCTCTCGAAGTTTTTGATCACCCTCAGTTCTTTTTTTTTCCTTGTACCTGGCTCAGAATTTCTTATATCCCAAATTCAGATTGCTGCCTCCCACCACGCACCTCTGAGAAGAGACTGAGCAAAAATTTTCCCAATCTAACCAGTTTCTCAATGCAAGAACCTGAACAAACTAAGCAGATGCTGCCAGTGCCACCAGAAATACGCTGACAGTGATGGGCAAACCTTTGTCACAGTCTTTCTCCAGCTCCCTCTTATCATTAATCCCTGTAATTGTTTGCTATCATTTGGTAACTCTTCCTTTGCTCTGTATGAAATGGCATGGGTGCTTTTGCTTCCTTTGCATACCTAGCTGCAGTTTGCCCTCAAATGCCTGTGTGTTGGAAAACTGTTCTTTACTTCTCAGTTATTTATAAAGCAGGTCCACTCTGGGCAAACTCTATCACCACCTGCATTTGCCAGCTACCAGGTTTCAGTAGAGTTTTTCTCATTACATTGCCTTGACACTTGCATACCCATGAGCCCACAAAGGTGTTTCATATTAAGAAACACTCAGGTACAGCTGGGATCCTGTTGGTAGCAAGCTCTTCTCTCTGCCTAACAGGCCGTTAGTACCACAACTCCATAAACCTTTGGAAGTGTCCTTTAAAACTTTTCATTTCTTTCTAAATCCTGAATTCTATCTTCTAGTTCACACACATTGACTATTTGCCAAAGAGGTGTTAGGTGGATTTAGTGCTTCATTTCCACAGCAGAAGGACAAACAAATTTTATTTTTATTTTTCTCCCTCATGAGAGAAAATTTTCCCCAAAATTATCAGAAAAATCAGCATCACTATTATAAAAACAAACTAAGCAAAGAACCAGCAAACCCCAGATCTCTTCAGCAGCATGTTCCTGGCAACCTGAGAATATTCTAAACCCCCAACTATATTTTAAGACTGTACCATTTTAAGGATGTAGCATAAATAGGTAGCATAACATGTACTTTGCTTTTTAAAAGTCTATGAAAAACCTTGTTTAATTTGCACAAGCAGATGCTAACTGCTCACGTAGAACAACATCATGTTCTTCATGTAATTACATTAAGTTCCCAAAGTTTCACTTTTAAGTAAACCTAAACTTTGTATCACTGTTTTCAACAATAAAGAATATTTTGTAAAAATACAGTCATTAAAAAAAAACAACCAAAACCTACTGGAGACTACAGTCTAGTGTGCTTATGTTGTAAGCACGTAAGAAGCCAAATGTGTCCGGTATAGTTATTTATACTACTACTTTGTCATGTTTTTAAAATTTAGAAACCAAACCAGGTCATTACAAAGTCCATACTTAACAGCCAGATAAACAACTTCCTACCCTCCTGCAGGGCAACAAAATCATGTTTGCATTCATGAAAGGGGTAAGTCCTTCTTGGTATCTCCTGCAAGTTGTTTTTTTTCCTCAGTATTAATATCGGGGGTTACAAAAGCAAGCTATCCAAACATATACAAAACACTGACAAGAATTAAAAAAAAAAAAACACACAAAAAACACCAAAGCCTTCATGTACAAGGTAGCTACCTTCATTGATTAATTCAATTCTGTTAGTCCAGAGAAGTTTATTATTGCAGCCATGGGTACAACAGGAATAGGCTAAAACCTACATGCCCAGTTTGGAACAGGCCAGTGTAGACACCCACAAGGCTTGGAAGTGAATCCTATTCTCTCATGATAAAGTAAACTATTTGCAACAGAGCAAGACCAAACACCTTATACAATTTAACATCTTTATACAAACTTCAAAAAAAAAAGGCATTTTCTTTTACAGATTTTGGCTTGGGTTGTGTCATGGACTGGTCCACTAGACCCCTGTATGCATCATAACCCTATACGGACCCAAGAGTGTCCCTGACTTTTAATTCCAGACATTTTATCAAAATCCATTTTATGAAGTAGCAGCTGAAATGCTATTCTCTAATGGGTATTGTGGTCTCCTGTCAGGAACACTTTCAGCAGAAACTAAATACTTACAAACTGCAGCTATTTAAACAGAAAACCCAAAAGAACAATTACATTCTGCTATTAAAATCAAGTTTTAAGTGTCTCTATTGAAAAAAAAAAATCCGCCAACTTTATGGACACACACACAGAAAATACTTCTTTTTTTCTAATTACAGTTTCACAGGTCTCACATACATGGATTTTTATTTGCTGCAGACATATGTTATCAGTGAGATGGAAAGGAAGCAACCTCCTAGCCCAGAAATTTTTTTCTATAAGGTGAAGAGGCAAATTGCACCTGGCATCTCGCACTACAAATTTTTAAAATTACCTGACCAAGACTTGGCCAAAGTAAGTAATACAGCTACACGCTAGCTGTGAGAAATCTAACAACATGAATATTTGCATTGAGCTGGGTCCCAGAGGAAGCAGTCTGAACACTTGCTATCTGGGGAAAGGATTTTCTCTAAAAGCACCATTTTCATTAAAAAAAATTACATTTTAAAGAAATGCAAATCAGCACAGTCAGACAAACCTGACGAGTCCTAAATCATTTGTACAAACCAAGAATACTGATGAGACGTGAGAAAAAACCAAACAAAACAACTCTCTCAGTTTATCAAACCAAATCTAAACATTTTCCAAGACGTTTCAAGAATTGTAAGTCAAAACACTGGTCTTTATCATATACAATTAGGTGAGCAATGCCAGGCAGGAGATGTGGAGATTACTCTGCAGGCCTTAGCTGAGGATTTGCTCTTAGAGCTGTGGGGGAAGGAATTCCATTTCCTTTATCACAACACTATCTGTGTAACTACCACCACTTCCATATTGAAAAGACCTAGAAATGTACTAGCTGAACTAATTTTTTTAAAATAGGGTTCCGCAGAAATTCAGGTTTGCTCACAACTCAGATGTTCTGAACAAACATCCACTGCCAAGGGAAAAACAAAACCCTCTGCCCAGTCTGCACCCCTGCCATTGCTCGTCCTTAGAGGAAGGGAAGCGTAAATATATTTTAACAAAATAAATTAATTACACTATGAGTTTTAAATTCCGGTTTCCTGAGGCCTTCAGGCAGCTTATCTCTATTGAAAAAACATGGTTAACCATGACAAATATTGCCCCTCCTTGTGAGTAAATGTTGTTTTGTTTACTTTAGGCTTTTTTAAACAACATGAAGTCACAGCTCATCACATAACAGTCTCTCAAGAACGCTGGAGGAAACGTGTTGGTTCTCGCTCCGAAAATGTGTGGAAAAATAAAAGGGTCTGACTAGTGTTTGTTTATGAGGGCCTGGCCAGCTACAGCTAAATTAAGAAGGCTCATTCCCTCTCCTCTGTTTACATTTGAATCACAAGTGAGTAAACAAAGAAATCACCTGGCTTTCCACCACCAGCAGGCAGTGTTAAAGAATCTATGCTATAAATAAGGCCACCATCATTATTAGCTGTCTTAAGATATTAAATAATAGAAAATGCTCTGGATTGATTTTGCGGGATTATCTTAGTCCATCCCAAGATGCATCTAATTCAGCAGCTTTGCTTTTTGCTCAGTTTAATTGCTCCCGTTGGCTTGCAAAGTGCTTTTCCAAAAAGGAAATATTTTCATTGTCACCAGTTAGGGGCACCCAAGATCTTGCAGTTACTTAGTCAAGTCCTACTTGAAAACTCAGTGTGCTAAACCACAAGACTACAGATGTGCTCCTCACAGTTAACTAGTTTGTTCAACAGTGAACCCCTATTGATAGGAAGGTCAGAAAACCCCTGTGTTCCCACAGCACACAGAAAAGGTGAGACATACACAATTGCAACTTGCATCATAAGAAAGCTCAATAAGACTAATGAATCAAAAAACAGAAGTGGCTTTGAATACACAGAAGACAACTTGCTGTCTCCCAGTTACCATATTTGAGCAACGTGTTAAATTATTATGTATCTCTGAGCTATGAGATCGCTACAGACATTTGCATCAGAAAATATCTAAGGCAAAAGCCTCTCCTCAGGCTTACTCTTTAAGGCCTTGATCTGAAAAAACTAAACAAGTGTACTAATTTAACCATGGTAATAGTCTAATTACGTTCAGTGTAATACTGATGTGTTTGAAGCTTACCATGCTTTTCATAAGGAGCTTTTACTGTACAAAAGCCTGCCCCAGTAATACCTCTGAGTAAGAAGCTGCCCCAGTTTAAGTCTGCTGCACATTGGGCTCCAGCTCCTATCATTTTTTTTTTTATAAGAAAATGCACCCAAAGGCAGTCTGGCAGACATGAGGATGCCATGCCTCACTGCATGAGACTTGTGGCATCTCAGTGCAGCTTTGGAAATGTGCCTAAAATATGACAGCCTCCTGTTAGCTCAACTCACCAAAAGGACCCTGTTGGTGGTGCTCTGGAGCAGCACCACTACCCACGGCCCTTACAAAGCAAGAGGAGCCACTTGCATTCATACAGACGAACTCCAGTAGAATACAGATACAGTTTTACTGTTACTTCCATTTTCCCAAATTCTTGTCTTCCAAGTGGCTGAGTTTCAATCATTACTGAAGCGATATTAACTATTCAGATTAAACTAGGCAGAATTTGTTTTGTTGCTGTAATAATTTTATGAGCTATGGCTGTTCAGCTTCTTCCACAGAAAAGCTGTGAACAGTTTCAAGTTCTAAACTCAGGTAACGAGCACATTGAAACGACACCAGCACATCCACAGGGGACAAACAACTGATGAAAGTAACAGGCAATTTTTCTGTTCTCCCTTCACCAAATGTTACCTTGATTTTCTGCAACACACATTGCCACCTCACTTCTACCCAAACATTCCCTTTCAGACCATTGTCATGCAAAGCCTCCCTTATGGTATTTGCTACACCGAGTCCCAGCCAGCTCCCACCCCACCTAAGTGACCTGGAAAGACAGGGGCCTCAAGTTGCTCAGGCACTTACTCTTTGTAGTATAGAGGCTGTATATAACTCTACCCTACCAACTCTACCCTGCAAACTTGGTAACACTGAAAAGGGAAAATAATATACTGCAATAGTTTGATTAAATTCTACATGTATACAAGATAATTTTAAAATTACCGTCAGCTACTGGCAATATAAAAGGCAATATACAATATGGCTAACAGAACTGCAGGACCTGTTTTACCACTATTTAAAATAAACCTTGGTAAGTATTTTTTATTTTACTTGTACACTAGATGGCTTGAAATGAGCAGATTTCCACCTGATCACATGGAATGCAGCAGCTTCAGTATCCTCCATCAGAAAAGCTGGTTTGCAGGTAGTTCACTGCTTTCTTTCTGTAGTAGGACATGGACATTTTTAACTGAAATTCTCATAAAATAGATTTTTATAACAAAATATTCAAAGCAGTTTTGTTTGATGAACCTAAGATGCAAGATATCTGATGGTGCAAACAACTGGATTGATAAAAAACGGTCTAACTGGACATCAAACAGATTTTCAGACAGATTGGTATCTACGTTGTATTTTAAAGGTCAACATGCCCTCCCTGCACCCATGTCCAAACTGGCTGCAAGGCAGGAAACTGTACTACATGGTAGCCACCTGAAGTTCATGTGTTCTTCCTCTCCACATGGAGTTCAGAGCTTGAGCCGAGTTTGAGATCATTTGGACCTGCCCTCCCTGAGAGCTGGGAACCACTATTTGAGTTCTGCCCCTTAAGTTCCTTGTATCTAAATATGTACATATCTAAAACCAAAGTATATTGTTACACACAGTAACAGCTGAGCACTTTCTGTGATACATTCATTTGCAACTATATTCCTTTAATCACCTACTTACCAGGAAACTTTTGATCCTAGCTACTTACTATCAGTATCAACAAGACAATTAGAATGACAGTAACATTTGTACATCTAAAGGTCTAAATTTTTCACTGACCTCCTTGGGCAACTAATAACACCTCTACTCATCCTGACCACTGTATTTTTCCAACTAAAAGATGTGAACAAGCCCCACACGGTTTCATCCCTCTAAATCTTGAAACAGAGTTTCCATGAGTGGAATATCTAAGGGTGAAATAGCAGCTATTCAGTCACTACCCACACACCAGCTACTCAGAGACCAAGCAAAGTTCTCTTGCTGACCAACCAGAAATCATACACATAACTAGGATAATGCCCTAAAATGGTGTGGTTTATATTCTGAAAGACATTTTAAGGATTTAGCAAATTACCTGACTCCAAACAACTGATCCCTCCCTCCTGAGAGCTATTCTTTCATACAAGTTTCTACGCTTTTGGAGATTATAGGCTGCAAGACAGCAGCCACAGCAAGGAGGATGAATTACAAAGACCAGTGTAATTTGACATCAGTAACTTAAAGCATAAAAAAAGAACACAGTAAGCACATGAAAACTTCAGGAGGTCCATGGACAACAGCAAGAATTGGTAACCAAAACAACTTCTATAAACTCCTACTGCTAAAAAGAACAGCCTTGGGAAAAACTTCCAAGTCACCAAGTACGAATCCTGACAATAAACAGCCAGGCAGTCAGGCCTATATTCATTAAAACACCAAGGCATAAGCAGTATTACATAAAAATGAAGGAGCATCAGAAATCTGCAGCATCATTGTGTAGTACTGTCACACATGTAAGGTTTGCCATTTCTTGTTCAAAAACCACCTGCCACACAGACCTGAGAGCAGTCCATCACTCGGACAGTGTTCCACCAAAAGAACAGCCATGCACCCCTCCAAAGAGCTGCCACAGAGATTAGCTACCATTATGAGATTGGATGTATTTGAAGAGTATTTCAGACAGTAGAACCTGCAGTGGGAGAGGAAAAAGCTTTATCCAACAGCCCAGATACCACCAATTTCTTTTAACCACACTGCTGAATTTTCGGAAGGGATGTTAAGAGTTTTGATGTTACTTTTCCAGATGTGCTGAGCCCCTTTCCCACCAATTTGTATATCAAATTTATTTTCCTGATGAGGAGCAGCAGATGCCAATTGGTTAAGCAGTTACCCACTGGGCCTGGGGGAACACATATCTACAAAGCTGTACCATCAGATGCTCAGAACTGTATTTAGGGATGTATTCCTTCATTTTCTCCCACCTTCTCACTGAAGGTTCATTCACAACCATGTTTTTCTTTATATAATTTTTCAAAGAGGGCTTTTACAGTAACCTCGTTTCTCAGTTTGCCTAAATCCACCCTTTGCTTTGTTCCCTCTCGTGCCTTTCACTTCTCTCCAAGCTCAGGTTTCCCTCATACATCTTCCCTTGAGGAGCAGAACAGTGGCCTTCCCTCCCTTCTCCTGCTTCCTACCTTCATCCCTCACCCACTTCTCTCTACCTCCCAAACAACTCAATCTCAAAGCCCTGCACTTGGTAGGCACCACATGTAGATAGAACTTCAGTAGAAGAAACACTGCAATTCCATCATTTTTTACCAAAAAGTAACTCTCTGATCCTCTCCACTGTGCAAGACTTTCTTGGAAGAACAAAGCTTTGTCCTTCATGCTGCCTACTAGGTGAGCAGGGATTTGTACCTCTTTCTTCCTGTTACCTTCTGGGAGCTTTGAACCAAAACTTTGTAAAGCTTTAAATTACTTTAACTGTGTAAAACAGGACACAGGCAGTAGATGAACAAATAAGGATCACCTGGAGGGACAAACAGTCAGAGAACAGTTTCTCAACCTTTCTTGGAGAATGGGGCAAAAAAAAAAAAAAAAAAAAAATGAGTTGCAGGTGAATACCAGGTCACTCCAGAGTGGGACAGTAACCAAAAGCTCTAAGAACCTTCCTCCCCAGAAACCTCACGAGCTCCAGGTTTGAAGATACACCATGAGAAATGATATTGAAATCACAATGGCATCATTGCACTAGCACCAGCACTTTCCTACTTGCTGCAAAATTCTACTGTACCATGTATAGTCATCTCTTTCCAGGCAGCGTGGTGGCAGAACTCTTTAAGAGAAACAAAGCTTAACAAATATCCTAAGTTTTGCACAGAAGCAATTCCGCGCTGTACAAGCAGAGCCAGTTTTCACATTGTCCTCAGTTTAAGAGCAAGCAGTGACTTTAGGAAGCCTGGAGTGTAGATGAAGACAGACTGAATCCTTTACAGCAAAATGGGAAGATACGTCTGAGCCCAAGAAGCTCCAAAATACTGCTGGTTTTTAGATGTACAAATTGCTGCTTCTCCTAGTCTTATTCTAGGACTGAAGACATCAAGAGCATATTAAAAGGCTACATTCCTATCAGAACTTCTAAAGCCATATTCTACTTTGTATTAATAAATGTTTTTAAGTTTGAAAGCCTACTCACAGTGAAAGTGACTGATCCTCTGAAGCAATGTAACATGATTTTCCCATAGAAGCTGGCTGAAAGGTACTTCAGCCTCAGAACTCTCAGTCTGAACTATCCAATTGCCCTGCATCACAACCCAACAGTATCTTTACCTCCTTTAAATTTAAAATCACTCACGCTTAAATCAAAGTCTTTATATCTCCATGTTTATTTCAGAGTAAAGGACTTCATTTTGCTGTCCATGGAGACAACGTCAAGAACTCCCCCTTTTTAACCCAGCAAAAACTTTGTCAGTTACACTGCTCACTGCCCACAACAAAAGCTTTATAGATAAGCTTTGTCACGGCAAATCCACAACCAATACTATCTTTTCTCCCCTCACACCTACTACTGTGTCTCACTGAAGAACAGGGCTGGGTTACATTTCTTTCCAAAGCAAGTGTTTCAAAACCTATGCAATACATTCATTTTAAGTTAACACCAGTCCTCCCCAAAATATTTTTGTCACTAATATTTTTTTCAGTAAATAGATCAACCAGGAATGTTGAGAATACAGGGTTGTTTTTGTTTTTGTTTTTTTCCAAAGGGGGGGAAAAAGGCAAGAATAAAATGCTACTGAAGCAGAATCGATTATGAATTGCAAGATAATACACAGTCCAAAAGTTACATCAGAGTATTTGCAGTCCTGCCAAATGCATCTTTACTGAAATTGTTCAGCAGAAAGAAGGCGATGTATCCTGCACTTATTTAAAGTGTACCAAATATTTCTACAGCAGGTCTTGTTTTTCCAACTGTAACAGTGAAATTTTACACACATATTGCCATCTCATGGATACTACAAATACTCGTTTAACATTCCAAGAACATAATCCCTAACAGAAAAAGACACAGAATCCACAGCAAATAAAATTGTGAGAAGATTTACAACCCGAAAGGGGGAACTTTACATTTTAAACAGGCCAAAAATCTGCCTTAGATTCTCTCGTAGTAGTTACTATTTTTATGACTTGGCTCAGACTTGCTTTCATCTCTTTATTTAGGGAGAAACTGCAAGCTTGCCAACTCTAGCAAATGTTAAGTACTTCAGTAAATTCCTCATCAATATAGGTCATGCATTCGAGGGAATAAGAACATGGTGAATAAGTTGTTGCTCCATCTCCTCCAAAGGGGATTTCAGAATAAGACGCTGATGAGAGCGATAAACAACGTGGCTAAGCCCCTTTTTTCAGCTCCATCCTACTCTCCCAGACATCTGTCTCCACGTTGTTGTGCCGCGATTGAGATGCTACGTGATGCAGCTCACCCTGCCTGCTGTTATCCCTGCATCCCCTTAATCCGAACAGGCAGGAGAGCACATGTACTGCCAATACCATCGCGTCATTGCTCTCCCGTTAAAGTTCAGTAATAGTAGCAAAGTAAGTCCACAGAAGTCAACAAAAAATATACCCAAACCCATAGACGTAAAAATATCAAAGCATGTCAGATGTTTAGGCAAACAGTTTAAATAGCCTATGCAGGCTTTCCGGGCTATCGAGCCAAACTACCTGAACCCAGCAACTCCTTTCAAATCCAGAGTTATGCTTTTAAAAAACCTGGCAAGCAGCAGAAACGTTTATCGTTTCTGCAGCTCTTCTCGAACAACTTAATCTACCCAAAGAACTCAGACCTCGAGTAAACAAGTTTCTCCTCCTCAGTTCCCCCAGCATTGGGGGTGGTGGCAGTCACCTGATGACCCGGAGAAAGCCCTCCCGGCCGGAGGATGCCCAACGCCCACCTCAGTGGAGAAGCTGCCGCCTGTCTCCGGGCTGGGGGCGGCGGAGCCGCAGCCCCGCGGCTCCCTCCCTCGGGGAAGGGGCTCTCGACGTTCCGCTCACAGCCGCTCCCCCACCAGCCTCCGCACCAGCGGCACGGAAAGGACATGCAAGCGCCTGCCCCACCGCTGCACCGGGAGGTGCGGGGAGCCGGGGATAGCTCCCCCCGACACGGAGGAGAGCC
Organism: Hemiprocne comata; assembly: GCA_020745705.1. Classification (NCBI taxonomy): domain Eukaryota; kingdom Metazoa; phylum Chordata; class Aves; order Apodiformes; family Apodidae; genus Hemiprocne; species Hemiprocne comata. The sequence goes on from CM036591.1 coordinate 34,924,116, forward strand.
CGGCCGGCGGGAGCTGAGGGCACCACACCCCCACGGCGGTACCGGCACCTCCGACCGCGCAGCAGCCCGCCCGGCCCAAGCTGCCTTGCATGGCCGGCGATGCACAGCGGCTGCCTGGGAGTGGGAACGCTGCTGGGAAGGAGGAAGGAGAGGAAGGGGGGAGGCAAGAGAAGAAGCCATTACCAGAGTTTTGTTCCCGTTCTTGCTGAGGGGGCCGCGGAAAACTCCCTTGATGTTGCGAAAGTGCCCGTTGCTGAGATGCGCGGAGCTGATGACAATGTAGTAGCACTCCATGGGGACGGGGATGGGGCCGCCTCCCCGCCGCCGGCTGGGCGCTCAGGCCGGCCGGGGCTGAGCGGGGAGGGCCGGCCCGGCTGGGGGGGTGGGGGTAGGGGGTGTGCAACCCCTCAGGCTCGGCTAGTCGGTAGCTGCCGCGGGGGGAGCGGCGGCGGAGCCGCAGCGGAGCCGTCTGAGCCGCCGCCGGCGGGCATCGTGTTATTACAGCGAGCAGCCCCGAGTGCTGTTATAGCGAGCAGCCTTGCCGGTCGGCTGCACCGAGCCAATGGCAGGGAGCCGCTGGGCTGGCACCGAGCGCTGTCAGAGGAGGACATCTGTCACACGCCGCCTTCCCCGCCACCCACAGCCCCCACGCCCCGCTGCCCCCGCCGCGGAGGGGCCGGCACCCCCCCCCCCCCCGCCAGGGCGGCGGCAGGTAAAGGGGGGGAAAGGGAGGAGGAGGGTGGAGGCAGACCCGTCACCCCAACCGCAGCGAGCGCCGGAGCCCCTCCTGTGGGGATATCCCCGCAGGGGCTCCCCTTTTCTGCTTGGGGCAGGGGGGGGAGAGAGAGCTGCCGTGGGCATACGAGTATAGCTCCTCCGCCATTTGGGGAGGGGGCTGGGAGAGATGGCCTGGGGGTGCGCGCCCCCCCCCCAGCCCCTCCCCCAGCAGCCGCCGCACCCTTTTCTATTTTACTATTTTGTTAAAGCCCAGCTCAGCCGGCATCTTCACCACCAGGGCCAGTGAGCCGGACCCAGCGGGAGAGGCCGACAACCCCACCAGCAGCTTTCGGCTCCTCGGGCCACTAACGGCGCAATTGGGGTCAAATGGGTCATTTCTCACCCCCGTCCTTCTCGGGCGCCAGCCGCGGCAGCAGGCGCCCATCCCCGCCGCACCATGCCCTACAAATCTTGGAAAAATGCTGGGAAAACTTCGGGGTCGCGACGGGGAGCGGGCTGCTTCCCTCCCGGGGCCCCGCTCGCTCGCCCACCTTCCCGCCCTTACTCACGGCTCACCAGGCCAGCCCGGGGAGGCTGCAGGGAACAGGAGAACAACCAAGCATCGGTGCAGAACCACCATGGCTTGATGCCGGCTCCGGCGCTGCGATCCTCTGCCTCAACGCACCTAAAACGTACTCGCTCTATTCTATAAAGCCCCGAGCAAACTATGGATGTAAAACCTTGAGGTACATCAGCGTGAGGTAACTATAATATACACCATACTCCTTCACCACCATAAGTGCTTTCTTTTTGCAGCACACGAATCAGAACTCGCTGCTAGAACCAGAATTTGTCACAGTATAAGACATAGGTTTAATAAAGATGCTCAAGACCTTTCCCCCCTCAGGAGATTGAAGATTTGCAGCTGTATCACGTAAGACTTGAAACACTCTTAGCTGGCTTACCTTTATTCTAGCTTGCTAAAATCAAGATTTATGAGCTGAAATTCTAGTGCTAAAAGAGGGAACACCCCAGAAATGTAAGCTTAGAACCATGATGTAACCATCTGAAAATGTCTCTTAGTCAGCATTTACTACTGGCAACACAATCATCCTATCATTTTGTCCTTCAAAATAAAGCAACTGCTTTCAGGAAACCGGAGGGGGGGCAAACACTTTCCTGGCAGAAATTCCCATCTTTGCAGTTGGTATCCTTGATGAAGGAAACCCCAATTTACAAAAGTGCCTTCCTCAGGTAAGCATTTTTCCATCATCACTTCCCTACATACACAGCCACAGTAAATTTTGACAGCTGTCAGTCATCCTTCAGCATTTTCAGAATAACAACTATGCAAATAAATACGAACATGCAAATCGTTTCTGGCAAAAAATATATTCCAACTTGGACTAGAACAGCAACATTTTCTACCTTCTAAATGTCAGGGCCCTTCTGCCTGGGACTGCAACACCCCGCAATCTACTTCATGTATGCAAAATTTCAAAGCATGAGAACATTTTTCTCAGAAATATTTGCACTGACCAGTATTAGACTTTGCTAACCCGTGCAATCACACCTACTACAATCATAGATGGGCACTTTCAGGGTTGTATGGCTGCTCTCCAGCCTTCCAGAGGCATGCAGGCACTGCTTGGATGCTCTTGTTAGAGCACGAGGAACATGGGAAATGTCTTATTGTAGCAACAGAGAAATAATCTACTCAAGTTTGAAAGGATCAATGTGCTTTGTAATAAATGAGAGTGCCCAAAACAGCTTTAAAAGCTACTATTGCTTCTGCTAATGAGGATTGTTGTCCTTCTTTATTAAAGGAGAAAACCTCCCACAACTAGAGACACTTGATTCCTCCAAAGCACTCCATAAAGAAATAACAAGTTGTACTAAATAGCACCTAATAAGCAAAATGTACATTTTTCTGCTCCTACTTATTCTGATTGGCCACTTATTCTCTTTTTTTTTTTTTTTGACTGTTTCTCTGATAACTTTGCTATCTCCAATTTTCCTTGATTGTCTTTCTTTAATCATCTATTGTACTTTACCACCCTCGTTCTGTTTCTGTATTGTGATCACACAGGCTCAAGATGCTGCTGCCTTCCCAAATCTTGTTCTTTTAAGAAATAACTAATTTCATCAGGCCCCTAACCCTATGGCTCCTACATACCATCAGTATTACCTGTTTCTACCCTAATCCCCTGGGTAATTATCTGGGTTTTGAGCTGTGTATACCATGTATTCAACTCTCTGCCTAATAATAATAATAATAATATTAGTAGTAGTAGGTAATAACAACAACAACAGCAGCTGATGATCTTACTCATTCTCTTATTTTCCCAGATACTTATTTGGAAAAATCTTCAAGGAGTTGTTCCTATATAAAACAGCAAATTTCTACTCCAGGAACAGGCTATACTGATTTGAGAGACTTTCTGGAAAATTTGTGAACTAGAAGCCAGTGAACAAATTACACTAATTCACACACATTGTGCTGGTTTTCTGCCTGTGACAATACCCAGTGTTTGGCATTTTAATATTTAATAATATTCATAATTCAAGAAATAGTACCAGCATACTCAATCCAGAAAAAAATATTCAACAGTATAAACAATCCTCTTTTGTTTAACAGCCTTTAGAGCATGGCACAGTGTGTTACTGAGTGAATATATCCTGAGAAATCATTCACTCACTGCTGAAACATATCCATCAAGGATAGAAAGAAATATCTGCGCTGTAAGTCACAAGAAACTCAATTCAGCTCCCATAGCAATTTATTGAATTTAATAAAATTCAGTTTATCCTAAGAATATCTCCCTGTAAGTAATCTTCTGTCTGAGACACACCTTTTTACAGTCTCCTGCACTTTCCATCTCCTTTTTTATTGTGGCTTTTTTTTTTTTTCCTTTTCACTTAAGCCTTGGATGTTTCTCCTGGTTTCAGATGTCTGCCATCCTTGCATTACGCAGAAGGAAAACCAGGAGTATCCTGTGTACCTTTTAAAGGCCATTATGGTATAATACACATTATACACTACATTAGGAAGGCATTCATTCATCAGCTATGGGGGTGGTGAAGCTAGAGGAAAAGAAACTGGGACACTCTGGTAGCCTAGTTCCTCAGCACATCCTTCACCGTTTGTGAAGAGTAACAGAGTGGGTTCCCTGGTTCAACACGTGAGAAGTGGAGCACTGGGATAACAAAAGCTGAGGAAAGGCAGCAGGGACTCCAAGGCCCATAGCATACAGTCAAATCGTGGGCTGTACCTTGTAGCCCTCAGAAGTCACAGGGAGAGGACTGCCAAGGCTCAGACTAATATTTCTGCTTGATCCCAAAAGTAGCAAAGATATTTTTGTTTTTCTTTGCTCCTTCAGCCCTCCAAAGCACGTAATTTATACCACAGCTCCTGCAGAAGCAGCAGTCTGGCAAGAATTACCCCCTCCTCATTTCAAAGAGCATCTGTGTCTAGCCCTGAACAAATCTGTGTGGGTAAGAGATGCAGATGCTTTCTCATCCCCTCTCTTCCAAATTACTAGTACTACCACTGGCTGCTTTAGGATACTACTGAGGAAGAACAAAACAAAACTTTGTTGTTATAGAATCAAATACACTGTTCTCTTTATCTTCCCTTCTTTATGCTGCAGAATTTCTCCAACAGCTCATGCATGCTCCTTTTTTTCTTCTCTAATCCCCTTCTAACAACAACAAAAAAAATTGGAAATGACACTAAGTATGGGGTGACATCAATCATTAACTGATGTGCCACAAAAGCATTAACTAGCAGGAGACTTTTACGAGGACCAGAAAGCACCTGATGGTCCAGCCAAGGTAAAAGAATGCTCTGCAAAAGCAACTGTTGCCCATTTCTAACACTGAAAATTCAATTCTCTGCTATGTTAAACATTGTCTTACAAGCAAATCCTCCACCACACACAGATGAAGAGTGGCTCTACATGAAGAGCAAATGGAGCCAGCTACTGGTAAAGGAATCCCGAGAACAATCTGTGATGGAATCAGTTTCCCAACAACCATTCCACCCAAACATCCAAGTCAAAACCAAACAGAACAAATGAAATCAAATAATGAAAAACCTTATGACAAAAAATTGTCCTGATCTCACCAGTGTCAGTACCTCAGTTTTTCACAGCTGACTGCTATATAAAATCCTCTTTGGCTTTGCTCCTACAACAGTCCAGCACAAAAGCCCAAGGAATCATCTTTCAGGGACAGCGTGAAAAAAAGAGAGTAAAAAAATACACCCTTCCATACATCCAAAACATAAATGCAGTAAGGCCACAGAATGAGTGCACTTCCACAGAGTCACCAGCCAAAACTCCCTAAAATCCATCAGGCTGGTTACATACCTAGGACAGTATTAAAGCCAATGAGACATGAGCTCCATAAGCAGTATACAAAGAGGCTTCCAGCAGCTCTTCAGGGTCTTGTACTTTTCTGGAAACAGAGCTGGATAACATAATGAGCACCAAGTTTTAATTTTTAACAATTAAAATTTTTCACCTAATTTTAACCAGTTAAAACTTCTTTTGTTAAAGAATACACTTCAAATATACTTAAGAACTAAAAGACTTTAAACAAAAATGAACAAGGCATCATGAGAAAACATGGTAAACAAAAGGAAATTAGTGAATAAATAGGAAAATGGTACATTTGAGGGAAACGGTACATTTTGAGGTCCAGGACAGCAGATGGGTTGTGGCCATTTATCAGAAGCAGATATTCTCCTTGCTGTCACTCACACAACTTTTTCCAGAGTTAAAAGATCAGGAGTTCAAACAACTGATCACAGTCTTCCACACTCAATAGGAAAATTCACCTACGGTGAATGAGGAGGTACCTCCATCGGAAAAAGTCCTGAAGTTCACCTCAGGACTTGGCATTAGCTCCAAGATTTTCCACTGGGTGGTGGTAATGAGATCAAAAAGTTCAAGAGAACTGATAATAGAGCAACTCAGAACACAGCCAGTATTCATTGCTTCATGTACGCAGTCATTTCCTAATTTTGTTTTTGAGAACATGCATACCTATCTATGTGTACATACACAGCAGTGGAAAAGTATATACTCATTAGTCTTTATGCCACAGTAATGAAAGGATGAATTATGTAGTTTCTAAAATCTTTTGAAGGATGAAAGAAAAACTTGAAAACATTTTGGGAAGGGCTAACATATTAACTTGAAGATTAATCTTAAACTTCGTTTGCTTCTTCAGCATTCAGTTAAAAACCAGAATTTTCTCAATGTAAAAGCTAAGAGTGCTGGGGTGGCACTGATGACAGGTCAGAAAATAGCTCTGTATTATTCCTGAACAAGCCAAAATAAATTAGAGACCCACTGGGGAAAAAACTCCCAGTGATTAATATTTTAACACATTTCATAGGGTTCAATTTATAACACACTATTATGGCTTCTTTTTTCATGTGATCTGTAATAGTCACAGAAAAGAATGGAAATGAAATTTAAAATTATGTGTTTGCTAATATTACACATTTCAGTGAGACCCAATTTTGAGAATGGGAACGTTTGGCATCATCTGAAAATCAAACCCCTGTACAATATTTATGGTTACAACCTCCCAGTTTAAGACACCATAAATCACATCAGGCATTAATTGGTTCACTTTCACAGGGCGCTTGCTCTAACAACACCAAAACACAGCAGAATATTAAGTACAGGCTGGGGAAGGATATTTTTTATCTTGTATAATATGATGCGTTGCCATGTGCAATTTAGATCATAGCCCTTTACACCACAGCTTATATAAGGAGCAGTCAATAGTTATATACATATATAATCAAAGGGTTTGTTCCAAACCTTCAGCAGCAGTGAGACTGGCCATGCTAATTAAGGCAGGCCCATCGTTCCCTTGCGAATCCTGGGCAATAGAGCCCGTGAGCAATGGCATTGCAAGGCTGGCTTGGGGAAATGAAGCAAGATGCAGAGGCTCTCAGGGCCTTACGTCTGCTTTGGTTTACTGTTCTGCACCAAAGTTTCATCTCCCAATTTTATCTGAATATACTTGTATGGTTAAATTACCCTTTTTAACTCTGAAGCCTAAAATGCCGGTAGAACTCCTCACAGGAATTCCTCCGAGCTACATGATACATCATCATCATCATCTTAAAACCCCACCATTTTTCTGGCTTATTTAGATACAGGTAGATATATGCAGTATGGTAATCATCTTGAAGTACTCATTATGGTCCTTCTGAATGGTGCTTAACACTATCAACTTACTGTGTGGAAGGCCCTGTTTACTCATTAGAACAATTATATTTTTTCTTCAATGACTTACTGATCTGTCTGCTGTAGCAAAAGAATATAATTACAAATAAGCATGTTAAAAATACTACCAAAGGCATTTAATCCAACTTCCAAAATATTTATAACTTAAGTGCTTAATTAAAGATAGCCATATCAAAATAGTCTTGGGTATATTATAGATTACTAGCCTGAAAAAAAAAAATCATTGTAAGAAACAAAGTCAGTATCGTTCTAAAAATAGAGAGGATTTCCAAAGCCCGGCATATCCATTTTGGCATTTTCACAATTAAAACCTGTCTACAGAATTCATTTAAGTAAAAAGTTATTGATTAGCTCAAGCTATATAAATCACGCATAGGTTTTATTTTCTTGGGTATCTGTAGAACCAGTATAATCAGAAGACAAGGCAGAATACTATTAATAGCAACATCAAGACAACTGCCATGGGTAAGCTGAAAATCTGTGCCCAAGTAGCAACATGAGCAGTTATTTTTTCATCCAATTTTTGAGTTGCCTTGGAGCTACATTGCTCTTGTGTTGCTGAGCCCTGAATTAACAGTCCGTCTAGTCTCCAAGATGGGAGAATAAAGTCTGGTTACTTTTAATGACTTCACATTATTGGATTTAAATAATAAGCATTCTGACCTCATTTATTTGAGTGGAAAAAGGTTTAGGTAGTTGCCAGATTTTTCTGCTCTACAGCTACGTCCACATGGCCCTTTAGACCAACAGTTCCTGGTGGTAAGTACATGGATAGGGCCACCAAAAATAATCCCTTTTGAGTTTTAAAAGGCCATCTTACACTTCTTTCTTTACATAATTGTGACACAGTATATGCACATATATAGAGTTAGAATCTTTATATTTCACTTCCATTATTGCTGTGTACACTCGCTCCAATGTTACCTGATGTAGTTCCAGAACTGCATATTACACTTCCTCCACACAAACCTGAATTTAACACAGTGTATCTATTAACTGTATCTACAAACACTCAAAATAATGCATTTTTGCTTTTACAGAATTCCCACAATGACACCTCCAAAATTACCCTTGAAGTAACCTTAACATTGGCATTCCCATTAGAACCGATGACCCTGATACATTTCAAATTCAGGAAGAGGAAAAATATAAGATGTTTTAAAAGTCAAAATAAAAATAAAACTCAACTGTTCCCCTGGGAACCAGTGTGCTGTATACTTTTTACAGGAAAATGCACTTATTGGAAAACAAAAACATTAAAAGAAAACACGAAGAAGGAAAAAACCACATCTGTGCTCAAATTCTCACAACATTCTTCTAGAAGAAACAAGATTTGTTTAAACCTGCTGATCTGGAGACAGTTTGTAGAAAAAAAAAAATAAAAACAGAACAAAAAACCCAAAAAATCCACAAACAAAACACCACAAAAAAACCTAAAGAAACTCCAACCCTACACTTCTTTTGAAGCAGATCTTGAGATTTGTACCTTGTATTTATTAAGGCTGACCCTGCTAGACTTCACCACTGCTAGAATAGTCCCTCACCCCCCTTACCTTGCCTAAGCTTGTCACTTTTAAATGTCTTCACTGCTACACTTTTGTCAGCTTGAAATCCCCATCAATGATGTGACCTAACTCTGAAATCAAATCATCTTCAATAGTTTCTTTTCCTTTTTACAAATACTCATGCATTACTGCAAGTCCCTGTATCACTCTAGCTTCTGCTGGTAAAGCTTTATTGTCATTACTTTAATTCTCAAGCAGAAACTGATTCCTTGAGCTCCTTAGTAATTTTGGTACATCTTCTCTACATTCCCTCCACACACTTTGCAGAGCAGAAAATTCTCCTAAAGAAGTATATTTATATCCAAATGACCAAAAGTGTAATCCCCTTGCAGGAAGATTCTATTTAAAGATATCTCTTAAAGACAGCAATTTAAGTTCTTTGGCTGGTATTCATCTCCATCGTGTCCTCCATGCTATTTTCAGCAAGCAAAACATAGGTTAGTTTCGTAATAACACCACAAAGGTTGAAAAACAGGAGTTGTAACAAAATTGTCTCATCGAGAGACTTTGAGAATGAAAATAACCTTCAGGGAATGTCACTGCAAAATGAGATTGAATATATACATGTGAGGCACATGTCTGCCTCTACATCTCAGCTCCTTGAGAGCCTCCTCCATCTTTCTTGCTTTATACTTGTGGAAGTTCTCTGGTAACCACCAACACAGACACTGCAGGTCACCCTTGTGCTCTGACCTCACGGCTGGCAAGCCTGGGCTACCTTTCATGTCAGTATTGCAGACTCCTCACATCCACAACTTCTTTTTCTCATTCCTTATTTCCAGTACCATCAACTCTTTGACTGTAACATGCTTCATTTTGCAAAATATGTTGTCTTATAATTTCTCATCTGCAGTTTGCTCACCCTTCCTATGAGGAACTAATGAGAAAGCTGAGAGAAAACCAAATACTATTTGTATTAATTTATTAGAAGGAAGCCAATTTTTGCTCAATATTGCAACTGTGTATTTTGGATTTAACAGAACATGCCTCAAACTGAAGGCTAGCAGTGAAGTAAGTGGGTTTTGGACAAAGCATTTTCTGACCTCATGAAAACAGCAGCAGGAAACCAACTCCAGTGGTCAAAATTGGATCATAAAGATGAAAAACCATATGTGTTTCTGGTCTTTAAATTGCTGCTCTACAGAGTGATAAGAGACACCATATAGAACCTTATCAGGATTTAATTTCCTAACAGAAATGAGAAAGGAATGTGCAAACTCCCTCTTAGGTGATCTAACATTAGACTGCAGTACGCGATAAAAATATCTTAACAACAGGCGTATACCTAAGGCAGACAAAATTCCATCTCTTCTTCTTGAAGATGCTTTCTACATACAAATCCATTTAAAAATAGCATACTTCTGGTTACTGTGTGTGACTGCCTTCGTCAGGAAATGTTTTTTGGCTAAATCTGCTCACAGTTACTGTATCTTTTTAGTGCTTCTGTAATGACATCTCGTAAAACACTTTCAGTATATGAGATTTATGAATGAAACCTGTCAAAGTATATGTAGTACAAAATCATCATTGATAAATTACTTTATTTAATCCTTAACTGTAGTCTAACTGTATCCCAAAGGGTTTATACTACAAGCTGCCACCACTAGATGAAATATGTTCTGTATCTGTGTTTTTTATGTGTCATTTCCTTACTGACTCTTGCCTCCTCAATTATTTTTTAAAAATCCCCCACATATTATTCCATTTCTGAGCTCTCCCAACCACAAGATTATTTCCAGATCAGCTAATTTCAAAAGGGTTCCTTGTGAGGAACGTTGTCCTTTTCATTTAAAAATTGAGTACATTTTACCACAATTTTTTTATACTTTTCATACTGCAATTTGTTTACTGCAGTAACAAAAAGCAGTTACAAACGATGCAGGCTTGTTCAGCATCCCTGGATGGCCTCTGGGGAGGGTGGAGACAAGCAGTGCTCTGAATTTCTCAGTACTGCCTCTGCCGTGTAAGGGGCAGCACTTTAAGGTGAGTGACTGTAGGAAACGAAGACTCCTGCCCTCAGCCTCATCGTTTTTTCTGTTCTGTGGATTTTACAGTTTCACTTCCTAGTGTTTCTAGCCTAATTCTGAGATTAAAAATCTAAAATAATTGTTACAACAGTCAGAATGGGGATATAAGGGTATTATTTGCTACTCTAACTGTACTCTACCGTAACACATGCTGTTTCTCATTTTACAGCATTATTAGTACCATGAAAAGCTATAGTTCTCTATGGTCATCTTGTATTTTCATTAGCTCAATAAAAAAGGTCAATTATTAATCAAATACAGTCACATGTATTCCTGAACACACCAAGGCTGTGTCTAGCCTGTCTTGCTTTAGCAATTTTCAAGTCCCACCTGCCATGCTTCCGAAAAAAAACCCCACCAAAACCCAATTCACAAAACATATTTACAGTACATATTCAGCACATCACTTCCTAAAGATGTCTCAGACAAGGGTTCATTTTTTTTTTTTTTCCCCTCCCTCAGTATCTATTGGATGATGAAGCAAATAGGATTTCCCACATTTATCTCCAGTGTCCTCTGCGTCAGCCTGTTCTGTGACTCTGCAAAGCATAATATATATCTTGAGTGGGTGCCAAGTCTGCTTGGGAATCCAGACTTTCAACCAGCTCTTCATGCCACAACCAAAACTATCCAACCTTATGAAAATGCACAGCAGACTATCCTGTTAAATACATGTTGGTGCAAAAAAGCTTCAGCTAAGAAAGTTTCAGCAAAGCCTGACCTTTCCTTGGACATACTTCAAGGCTTACAGTAATGTTATGTTCCAATAATAGAAACTCCCCAAGGAATGGGCAAATATTTAAATTTTACAGATACCACCCTAAGGAAAAATTTTAAAGATAAATGACATGGTTGCCTAATGGGCATGAGCAAAATGTTAGGAAAGCTGAGTGTTTGGATAAAACAGCTACAATTAATATTTCATTTAATTTTTTTCTCAGATGTAAAATGTTTCTGGAGATCATACTTAGTGAACATACTCGTGGTTCCAGGCCCACACAGTTTTTTAATTCCATAAGGTGCGTGGGAGGCTTTTTTAAATCCACATAATTTGGTGGGTTTTTTCTTTTTTTTACATGTTAAATTATTATCATCAGATGGAGGGGAAATTAAACATTCTGAATGTGTTAAAAGCCTCGGTCTTCTTGACTCCTATTACCAACTGCTAACTACTGCTAAAACTCACCCATTTTTGGAACATGAACAACCTTGATAGCATCAGATGAAGACAAAATAAAAATAGAGCTTTGGCAAAGCCTGTGAATTGAATTCCGGTATTTCAGAACACCGTGTGAAGCTCTTGATTGCCTTCACAAATGTAACCACTACACTAATATTGTAGCTAACTCATTTCCTAACTTTCCTGAGAGCAGCCAGAACTACGGTCACGCTGGAAAAGAGAAGAAAAATCCAGGCTGTGTAAAAGGCTGGGATTTGTTTTCTCCTCATGAATAACGAGGAAAACTGTAAGATAACAGGAAAAGTTTTGTGAAAAATATTCCTAAACCATTTTCTATCTAGTTTTACTTTCTTTTTCACACATCGTAGATGTTAAGTTTCCTCCTTTTTCTGAGAGAGGACAGTAAAATCCATTTTCTTCATCACCTTCATTATTTGGCTTCTAAGATGACATGAATTAAAAACATCTTTCTTCACAGAATCACAGAACTACCAAGGCTGGAAAAGACCTTTAAGATCCTCAAGTCCAGCCTATGACCAACACCACCACACCATCTAGACCATGGCACTAAGTGCCACATCCAGCCTTGCCTTGAACACATCCAGGGACGGCGCCTCCACCACTTCCCTGGGAAGTCTATTCCAATGTCTAACCACCCTCTCCGTGAGGAAGTGCTTCCTAATATCCAACCTAAACCTCCCTTGGAGCAGCTTCAGGCTATGCCCTCTTGTCCTGTCACTGGTTGCCTGGAAAAAGAGCCCAGCCCCAACCTGACTACAACCTCCCTTCAGGTAGCTGAAGAGAGTGATGAGGTCCCCCCTGAGTCTCCTCCAGACTAAACAACCCCAGCACCCTCAACCTCTCCCTATAAGACTTTCCCTCTAGTCCTTTCACCAGCCTTGTTGCACTCCTCTGGACCTGCTCCAGCACCTCAACATCCTTCTTGAAGTGAGGGGCCCAGAACTGCACACAGGACTCAAGGTGAGGCCTCACCAGTGCTGAGTACAGGGGGAGAATCACATCCCTACTCCTGCTGGCCACAACAGTCCTTACTTTGACATACAGTCTTGTGTACAGGATTAGGATTGTATCACTATTCAGATAGGCAGTAATAAAGATGTTTAATAAGCAGCAAGCTTGAATTTTGCTGTCTGAGTCCTGTTTACAGGATGTGACCATGCATCTGACACATTGGGAAGAGGTCCCAGGAGCACAGCTCTACACAGCAGGGGAAATTCTGAGGTGTTGAATAGGATGGCGCTGCCTTGACCCTACACGTCTCTGCAGGATGTGTTGATACATACAAGGTGGCAACCGTGTTTTTTGCAATCCCTCCAGCAGTACTGAGAGTGAATGTGTTGTGCACAGACCTTCAGTAGGACAACTCATCACCTTCATGTCACAAAGCATGAGGCTGAAAAACTCCCCCTTCACAAACACAGCTGGCTGAGCACAGAAACCACCCTCCGCTCCAGGAATTCCAGCCTCTGTCCTCAATGCCTGCACCTCTCTGGCTGCACTGATAAATCCTTTGCCTGACTGTGAGCTTGTAAGGATGCTCCAGTGAGGCAAGCACGTGCAATGCCACGGCAGGGATGTAGTAAGAAGGCAGGTTATTATAGATGTAATGTATCTAGAGAATCATCACATTGTTTTGGTTGGCAAAGACCTTTAAGATCATCAAGTCCAACCGTTAATCCAGCACTGCCGAGTCCACCACTACATCATGATCTACATGGCTTTTAAACACATGACCACTTTTTCCCCCTTTTGCAGATCAAGTTACCTGAGGTCAGGCAAACCAACTGAGAAGGCAGCAGGAGGTTCTTTTATTTCCAGACCATGCTGGGTGATGGGAGAGGTGATGTCCTTGGGAGGAGTCATTCTGGGGCAGCGCTGCAGACCCTGGCCAGTGAGCAGCCCTGCCCAAAGCAGCTCAAGGATCTCCATCAGCCACCAAGGTCATCTACCCTGCTCACCAAGATCCAGCTGAAAACAACTACACAGATGCCTGGACTGCCCTCAAGTCCTGGCTGGCTTTTCTATGACAGCCATAGCCCAAAAGCAGGTACATGATGTCACAGCCTACCCAAGCTCCTCAGCTGCTCTCTTACATTTTGTGTTGGTTTGGCACTGAGTTCACTGCAAGGAAGAAAAAACTCAGCAAAGAGCTTGCTCAAACCAAAACACATATAAACATGTTAAAAACAGAAAACATAAGGAACATCAGTAACAACACCAGGGAGAGGCAAAGGTAGATGTAGGAGAGTAATTTATGCTGATGTAGGTACACTAAAAACCATTCTGATATACCTTATGTAAAATCCTTTACTAGGCAAAATCCTACCAGGTCTGGAAAAGCACATACATGGTGTCAACAGAGGGTCTATCACTCAAATGTGGTGCTTCACAGAGTGAAGCTGCAGCCATGATCCACAATTAGGGTGTAAAGATGCAAAGCAAAATTCTTCTTCTGGAAAGGGCTCTCGCATCCTTAAATGCACACCACTGAGTGGCCCTAATGAAGTCAATGAGACCACAAATCTACACTAACTAAGGTAAGTCAGTCTTAAACCACTGAAAACAAGTTTGCTGAAACCAAGATACATAAATGCAAATCTACTGGTAATAAACAGGATCAGAAACTAGAGAGCTGAATGGCTTCACTGACTGCTTTAAAATCAAGATTAAACCAGAGACTGTCTGAGAGCAAGCTTCATTGACAGAGTATGGTACATCAGAAAGCAACTAAATCAAAGGCCTAGGAGTTTATTTTTGTTTAAACTGCAGTCAGTACCAGCCACTGACCAATAACAGTATTTCAGCAGAAAGCAACCATTGTCACTGTGGTGCAAGAAACACGACCCAGCAAAGATGAGGAATCACACTGCAGTAGGAAGACAGCTAAGCACTGGTGTCAGTTATTTAGGGATTCTGCCACGCCAACAACAAATCCATCCACTATATTTCCAGAAATAAGCTTATCTGGCAACAATATGACAGTTTCAAACTTTGCTGAAGAGTTGAGCTGTGATGATATGATTCCTTCTTGGCACAGAGAGCTAGACACAGGCCTTCCTAACACTAACCTTATGACAGAGGACAGATCTGAGGCTCTGCAGCAGGGTGTCCAGCATCCTCGCTTCTATCAGGGAGGTTTAGATGTGGAAACCTCCATTCAAGCAGCTGAAATGCTTGAAAGCACCATTGCAGCTATCCAATCTCCTTCCAGTTCAGATGCTCTTGTAGGCCACAGACAATGACCTAGTATTTCTTATGGTCTGTGCTGGGATCATAAAAGTCTGTGAAAAGCCTCTTGCTCAAGCGCACTGCCGCACGTTCATTGCATCCTCCTGCTCTTGGAGCTAATCAGGACTACAGCATGTGTCTCTACAAGAAGAAAAACCTCCATTATTTAACTGCTATGAACCTATATAGATATTCTATACAATACACATGAAAGAGAGATAAATATCTATTGCAGAATTTTCACCCCCAGGGAATGCATAAAATATTAATACTTTTATAACGTATCATTGTATTGTAATGTATAATTTTATGAAGTACTGTATGATTATCATCATCACCATACTAAAAAGTTATAAACTGAGGCATATAAAATGCACAGTCATTCACTCTTCTGGAAGAGCTCTCATTTTACACCCCACAACAGATGCAAAATAATACACGGACCCCTGCAAACATAGGCAGGAAAAGAGCAAAGCACTTTTCACGTGTATGGGGACAAGCTGCTGATCAAGGAACTCACTGCTCATGCTCATTATTTCTCCTGCCATGTTCCCCATGACTGATTTTCACAAGCAGGAGTAAAACAGAATCATGCAAGCTGTGACACTGCCTGAAGAATAAATCTTTGAATTCAATTGACAAAATGATTCAAACAGCAATATTCTCAGGACGACAATATAGCTAAGGTCATCTTCCCAAAGAGCAGGAAAATCTACTCAGACACCACTCTCTTAAAGAAAACCAGTTAATGTTGGCCAAATGTGGTTTTAACAGCAAATAGTGCCAGGCTGGGTGTGCTGGTACAGCCTCGGTGACATAAGGTAATGCTGTATCAGCTTAAACCCCATGAGGTTCTGGAACAATAGCTCTGGGTGCTGGATAAGTCTTTATAAAAGGAAAAGTAAAGGCAAACAGGTTACAAATAAATCTGAACAGGAAATTTAATGGGTGAAATTCACAAGTCCTTCTCCTTTCACTACTTCTTGCCAGTTCATTGTTCAACTCATGCTCAGGACTACTCTACACCTACTGTAACTGGCCTTGGCCTTCTACACCCTCTGAACAAGCCATGTCTAACAGCCATTTCACTGCTGATGTGTTCAGTTAACAGAACACCTTGTTATTTATCACAAGGCTATTTTCCATGTAAAATCAAACTGACTGGCTAGTCATTACTTCAAAATAGCAGAGCAACTCTATATGTACAGAGCAAGGTATGGTTCTGACGACTTCTGGAGTCTGCCCTTTCTTTTTACCAGTGGTATCTTGCACTGCTCTGCCACATGGCACTTCTCAACAAGCAAAACTCCTCCAAGATAATCTCATGTTTAATATAGAAAGTTTGTTAACAGTGAATAGACTTAAAGGAGAATGGATGGACAACATGCCTGTGGACAGCTGAACATCACACTGCACGCTCAGTGTTATTGCAATAATTATCATAGCAATTATAGGGTGATAAACATGTTTACCAGCAAACGTGCCCCAACACGTCACATGAGCAATAGACAGTGCTATTAGGATCATGTAAAAGAAGCTAAAAATTAAAACCAAGCTTGCCACTTACCTAAGTCATCATACAGTGCTAATGCAGGCATAGACGGACAACTTTGTTTTTCCCCTTTTTCCTGTTATGTCCTCATAACGTAATTCCTTTCTCTGCTCCTTCTGCCCAACAAAACTATTTCCCAATCTCACAGCATATGTATTTTATTCCTCTCTGGCCCACTCATTGCAAGAAATGAGAGCTTGTTCACATTAAGGTTGCATCATGATGCTTATATGCAAGAGGAATTTAGGAGGAGAACAGAGATAGCAGAAGAGGCAAATGTGGAGTCCTTGGCCCCAGTCTCTCATATTCTGAGTGAAATTACTTCTGAGCAGAAAAACTGCTGAAAACACTATCTGCTGAAAAGAATGAGAAACAAGGGGGGTTAAATGGGTTTTGTTTGTTGCATATCCAGGTGAACACTTTCAAAAAAAAGGCAGCTGTGAAAGCCAAACCCATACATACCATTTTTCCAGGCAATTCATTCTCAATCTACCTTATTCTTTTCCAGTAATTTCACACAAAAATTCATGTGTGTCCAGAGTGAATAATCAAAAGTTACAAATAAGGTATGGAGCCAGACGAGATGCTTTTTTTTGCAAGAATTAGTACCATAATAAAAGGAGCTTCAGAAGCATGCCAAGCAATAAAGTCTCAAATTTCTGATGTGGAAACCTGCGATTCAACTCTTTCTTCTCTTTTCAATATAAAATAAACTAGGGAAGACAGATTGACAGATTATTGACAGATCTCCAGCCCTTCTCTCAAGCAAGGAAGTCTTGACAACTCTGAAACACCATGTAAGAGGTTTGACAGACAGGAAGTTGGTATATAGGGTCTGTATATATGAAGCTATGCTGTATAGTTCTCGGGATCAATTGGTGAATTTGGATCAGCATATGCAGTTTTTGTCTCTCTGAACAAAACAGAATCAGGATTGACAGGCTCAGCCTAAACTCACCTGCTCACAGTGCCCCAGGCCTGCAGAGCAACTAAGCTGTTACCTGACTGGCAGATAGTTGAATTCCTGTGATACCCTGCTTTTCCCCTTGAGGGGTTACATATTTCAGTATTGCTACCCTTTGTCTATATCTTTATTTTCTTCATCTGAATAGCATCGTCTTTACGAAACCAGGTATCCTCTCTTTAACTTTAAATAGAATAATATTCAGTAATAACATACAAAGCAAGGCTTATGAAGTAATTACTTTGCCTGTACAATATCTAGTATCAGAAATTACAACAATTTCCTCTTCCCATTCCCTGTCTTCTCACTACAGATAGAGGTGCGAGTTTACATCCTTTACAAAAGGAGATTCTCCCACAGGATTATCCAGGAAGAGAGAGAAACCCTGCAGAGAGAATTCATTCTTGCTGGCAGCTGCTCCACCATCTCAGACTTGCTATTTCCCAACCTCTGCAAGATCTGATTGCTCCTGCTGTCACAGATACCCTTTGTCATACAGGAGGTGTCCCTTTATTTTCTCCACTGTTTGCTTGTCCAGAATAGACTTCAAGTAACTGCAGATACTGTCTGCACCTACGATACCTGAATTTCATGTTTATGCAGTCCAGGGCTCTAACATCATCTGGGAGCTCTGCCCTGCTGTAAAGTGCTTCAGATTCAACCCAAAAGGAAAACAGAGTTTTGTAGTAATGATCAATAGCTTCTGGTTTTTATCTGCATCAAAAGCACATACACTATGTCATGTTGAACGCAGTTCTTCCTTCTGCTTAGTGAACAGCTCACAACAAATCAGCTGTAAACCTGTACAGCTAGCAGATGTAAGCATGCTTCCTTTCCAATTGAGCTGTAGTTGTGCCCCACCAAAGTACAACTTGCTCTCCTCCTGGCTCTCACAAATCTTGAAAATAAAGTGGTATCGGCTGCTTCAGAACAAATAACAGCAGGATTCATTTTTCCTCAGACAAACATAACTTGTACACCACTAATACTGTTTTCCCACTTTTTTTAATCTTATCATGATCACTTAGGATAAAAAAATCTCAGATGTGGCATAGATAATGTAGAAGTATCCATCACCACCTACCAGAGTAGGGAGCTAAGGCAAAGAGACTAAGTGATTGAAAACTTCACAAATCAAGCTATGCTTAGGTTAAAGAAAAAAATCAACCACCTGAAATCCCTTCTTCAGCCCAATGCTCTCCATCCCAAGGGTTTCATCTACCTTCTGAAATGAAAATTTTGTCCCCTTCCCTTTCTGTGGCTGTCTACTGGATTAGAGTCAGCACCATCCTGACAGCTCCCTGCAGTCAGTCAGGCTCCAGGACTAGCAGGAGCCAGCACTTGGCATCATATTCTGCAGCTGTTGACACATGCTGAGAATAAAGGTGGAAGAATGCATCAGCTGTTTTAGAGCTATACTATATCTTTGCCATTCCCAGGAAAAAACTACAGGAGATAGTGCTGATTAACACATTCCTCCTCCTCCTCAGTTAAGCTTACAAAGGTTTGTCTGTTAACTTCCATTCTTTTAAACCCTGACATCCATGCGGCTTCCTATAGCGATCAAAACTCAGCTTAAAAAAAGTTTTCTTATTCTTCAACATCAACAGTATTTGGAGAGGACATTACATTTCAGGGAAGAGTGATAATACTAACACTTCTCTGACAGCAAGGACGGTATTCAAATAACATCCTTCCCATAACAGTGTATTTTTCTTACTAAGGACAATATGAAGTTGTTTCATAGGTATTCAAAAGAGCTTGAAGAAAGGGGGAGCAAAACATTTTGTCTTCCTCCCTTCAAAAGACAAAAGGTGTCTCTGATTTTAGTGAGCTGGAGTGGGCTTTAGCATGACCGCTCTTCACCCAGTCCCAACTCTTAAATGGAAAAGACTAAAATAGCTATTAATTACCCCTCCAGCCATATCTCTTGGGAGCTGGAAACATATTATATACTGTGACCTCTCCTTATCTTCTTCCAGGCATGGTGAAGCTGTTGGCCACCCTCAGAGCAACTAGAGGCCAGGTAGGCCCTAAGGAAGTTTAGAAAGGAGAGGCAGGTTTGGTGGCAGAGGGGATTAGGTACTAAGCTCCACCGGTGCCAGGTCTATCATTAGGATGACTCATGCTGAGGAAGAACTGTGGTTTCTGGTGATTCACGTAATGGCTAGGTTGGAATTTAAGCCCTGTGTTCAATCCTCAGCCTGCAATCCCTTAAATAATTTTTTAATAGGAAGTTTAGTTCATATACAGGGCCAGCAGAGCTCTCTTTGCTAAAATTAATTGGAAATGGATTGTGGAAAGCCATTCACATTAATCACCGTGAACAGAAAAAGGAAAATACACTTCTTGGGGTGTTTTTTTCCCATTTTATTTTTCTAAAGCATATCAGAAGGTCTGCTAACTAAAATCAGGTTGATTCAGTCAGAACAAGCAAAGGCTTTTTAGAAATCTTTAAGCACAGAGCATCCCTACATCAGCCAAGGTAACAAATATCCCGACTTAGGCTCAGTCAGAAAACAGCCCTTTACTCAACACGTCCTGTTGTCACATGTCACGGCCCCACCTTCCTCCCTCTCCCTGACACAGTCAGGTGGCTTCAAAAATGTCTGGAATATGACATTTTAATCACAGATTACCTGCAGGTAAGGCTGTGAAAAGCCTCTCCCAAGAACAGGGAAGAACAATTCAAAAAATGATGGTCTGGTTTCTAATTTTCTGTCTGCTCAGATGGCACAGTGAGAAACAGGAAAAGAGAGCAGAACAAATGACAGGCCAATTAAAGTCATTCTTCTGGCCAGGACATAACTGGCTCCAAGCCTGGATGCTCCCAGCATCTCCCTTGTGTCCTACCAAACCCTCTGTCCAAGGAAAAGCATCTCCCACATATCCCCACAGAGCCAGCTCAGGGCTCAAGCCAGCACGCTCAGTCCTCAAGCTTGGCATTTGCTTCAGTGCCTTGCTGAACTCCAAACCATCCTCCACCATGACCAAGGAAAAGACTTCAATGCAAAGGACCTGGCTGGACAGGTGCATGCTTCTGCTGATCCCAAAACCATCCCCAGTGCTAGCAGAGCCCTCTGCAGCCACAGCTGCCCTGAGGTATAACTAACAGCCAGCCACCCACACGGGCAGTTAGACACCAGATTAGAAGTCTGATCTTGGCAATAGATCTTGGCTGTCTGCTTTGAGTTGAACTGGCCCCATCTCTTTGCTTCAATCCATATGTTTTTTGATATTACCAGTGAACAGTTTTGTTCTTTGTACAACAGTTACTTCAATTCTTTCAGTTCTGAATTGCTCCCAATCAGTCAGCTTAATTCCATCAATAACAACCTAATAAATGAAATTTAATCTTGCAGTAATGAATACTACTGGCAGCTTACTCTGGAGTAGCCTTTAATTAAAGCAATTTAGCCTCAGTACTGGTCACAGCTGAATGAGAGCCTGCACCACTGAGGTCTGACACGAGATCCCATAGCTCAAGCCTTCAGAGCAAGCCATGTAAGTTAGAAAAAATTGTATTTGTGGACTTAAGTGGGAAACTACTCCCAAAAGCTTGTGTGTGCCACCTTGCTCCAGGTTATAGTGAAAGCTGGGAAACACCAAGTTACAGGCAGCTTCTGGGGCTGCCCTGTGGAAGGTAATGGCACTGGCAAGTTCACTTCCCAGCAGCAGCTTTGGGCCCTTGGTTGCTCAGGTCCCTTCTCTCTGTCCTGCTCCATATTCCCTGCAGCTGAGGGGCTTTTTCCTCCACATTATTGGATGATACTCAAGAGTTTGTTAATGCATGACTTGCCAAAGGTGCCTGAAAACTTTCTTCAGCCCTCAGCAGCAAAAATACTCCACAATTGATTTTCATACACAGGTTTTTTTTAAACTATTACTTTTTGTTCGCATGAGGTTCGGGGATCTGAAAACATAATAATTCTCTATCATAGACACACCAGTACAGGTTAAAGGGATAGTAAGAGGGAACAAAACATCTCTGTTCCCTGAATATTTCCCTGGATTTCATCTCTTCATCAAAAGGATAGGTGTTTTCAAACAGGTCTGATTTCACACAGGTTCAAAAATTAAATATTCCCCTTTCTTTCTGCCCTATCTTAAGAGATCTCCACTTAACAGCCAATATGACAGTTTAGTGTTGCTCTCCTTTAAGGTCCACGATTTCTCCTCCTTCATTTTACGAGTGATTAATTTCTTTTCTGATATTACCTATTTAAAGATCTCTAACTAATACTACACTAACAAAGACGACTGCAGATTGCAGAGGTGGTCTGGGCAGTCTTCACCAGCCTAAACAAGTGACTGCTCTAAGGCAACTTGAATGCTGCCAGCACAAATGCTCCACAAGTCTGGGAGAAGACAGATGCTGCCATTTTATTACCATCTTCTATAAATGAGACTTGTCATTAAATCCAGGAAGAAAAACAAGAACTGGTACAACATGAAAAGTGAAAAGACATGAAGTATTTTGGGGAAAGCCATTTACAGTGAAAGTAGAGCTGTTGTAAATGTTAAGTCTCAAGCTACGGTAAAACTACAACTAGACTTAGGACAATGACAGAGAAATACCTTAATGTATTTCTCAAAGACAAAAAAACATTTTCTTGACTGATACCATATTTAACCAATGTTAAATGATCAGACTGTAAAATATTTAATCAATTTGCTTCTTTGATACATTTCCTAGCCAGAGCAAAGCAATGCAGAGCTGTAATAACAGCTATCGTGGTTTTAAACTGATACACTGAATTAAATACTGTAGACATTTACATTTCACAGCATAAGGTAAGAGCAGAAATGCTAACATCCAAATACTTCTGTCACCAAAGGAAAGCACTAAAGTTTTCAAATCAATATTCCCATGGCAACTTTGTTACTGCCAACAATGAATATGAGACAATGGCACACATCAAGCATGTCAGTTACAAGCGAGAGAGAGAGTATCTAAACGTTTGCAATTTTTTAATTCACAGAATACCAGAAAATAACAGATATGTTCCTACAGTGAAGAAACTGCACACTGTGTAACAGGAACCCCTCTGCATCCATTGACATACCCTGGAAAAGGCTACTCAGAGGTTATGGAATAATCACTTCTATTAGATTTCTAAATTCAAGAAGCTAGCCATCCATCTGGAATTGCCTGGGAACAGGGTAATCTCACAGGACACCAGGGTATGGGCCAGACAATGTATCTCCTCCAATTTTAGGATGCTAAATTACTTGGACCTCTTGCCCTCCTGTTATTCCCACTGACAGAGCCCTGCCTGTGCCTTTAGACTTTAAAAAGAGAAAAATAGGATGACTGACTCAATGCATTACTCAGCTTTCTGAATGTGTTAAGTTTTATGGATCTATAAAACTTGTAAGAACATTTTATAAAAATATTAAAAAATAATAATTAAAACAATATTATTAACAGGCATTTTCAGCATTTGTCTTTTGGTCTAAGATTTCTGTTTCTCCCAGTTTTCTAGTCTAAGATATTGCCAAGCATCCAGAGACTTTCTTCTGTATTAGTAAAAATCTTTTGATCTTCTGCCCAATAATCAAATTAACTTTCTCTTTCCCACATTACTATAAATCCATTTCCCTTGAGACTCAAACGTAATTACCTCATGCTGTAAACTCGAGACATTTCAGCAACAAAATCATTAGGTCAATTCATTGTCTGGGGATATTACAAGTGTGCATCTACTTAAAAAATTTTAGTACTTTAGCAAAGGTATATGGGGAAAAACCATAAAAATAAACTCACAGCTATTTGCAACTGCTTTCAACTCCTGGCATATTTGGCCTGTTTCCTTGCTAGGTACCATTCTTCAAAAGAGTCACTACAAAGATCTATGGGGTTTCAGTCATGGACAAGGACCACTGCAAGAGCACCCTGACCTTCCTGCCAAGATACACTCTGCATCTCCATATGCTGCCCACAAAGCACTGGGTTTTCAGCATCAGTTATCAGGATGCCCCCAAGCAAGGCATGGCACAGAGGCTTAATGACTCAGGAGGTGGCAACAAATCCTAGCCATGTGAGCTCAAACATGAACTGGCAATGTCCTCTTGCAGCCCAGAAAGCCAACTGTATCCTGGGCTGCACCAAGTGTGGCCAGCAGATCAAGGGAGGTGATTGTCCCTCCCTGCTCCACTCTTGTGAGACCCCACCTGGAGTGCTGTGTCCAGTTCTGGAGTCCACGACACAAGGACAAAGAGCTGTTGGAGTGAGTCCAGATGAGGGCCACAAAGATGATCAGAGGGCTGGAGCACCTCTGCTATGAAGACAGGCTGAGAGAGTTGGGGCTGTTCACCCTGGAGAAGAGAAGGCTCCAAGGAGACCTTATAGCGACCTACCAGTACCTGAAAGGGCTACAGGAAAGCTGGAGAGGGACTTTTTACAAGGCATGAAGGGACAGGACAAAGGGGAATGGTTTCAAACTGAAAGAGGGTAGATTTATAATGGATGTTAGGAAGAAATTCTTTCCTGTGAGGGTGATGAAACACTGACACAGGTTGCCCAGAGAAGCTGTGGCTGCCCCTTCCCTGGAAATGTTTGTGACCAGGTTGGATGGGGCTTGGAGAAACCTGGTCTAGTGGGAGGTGTCCCTGCCCACAGCAAGGGGGTTGGAACTGGATGATCACATCCAACTCAAACCATTCTGTGATTTTCAGAGCTATTCTATAAGCAAGTGGCCTGCACTCAACCCTGCCTGAAGCCTACAAGACTAACCCAGGGAGCCAAACAGCCCTCAAGACTGGGAAGGTTTTAGCCATCCCAGCATGTTCTTAAAGCCAGCACTGAGGTTTCAGTCAACAGCTACCAGAGGACAACATTAATGTTCCCCTTAGCAGCCTTACTCTTCACTTACAATTTGTATCCTCTGAAAAAATACCAATACCTAATAGTAACAATTCTGTACGTGTTTCATTAAAAGAAGCACAAAGATGATTTTAGGCCAAAATATACCTTACATATGTGCACTTTGCAATGTGTGTATATATTAAAAATGTGCATGTATGTAGATGTATGTATATATAATGTATATATATGAGACATATACACACATTGTCTTGGCTTGCTTAGGACAGAAGGGGAAGGAAAAGAAATTGTAAGATGGTTCTTCCTGTAGCAAGTGAGCCTTGCCAGCAATCTTTGCCTTTTGTGGAACACTTCAACACTACCAAGCTTGATGCACTCTGTTAGAGGTAAGATAGGTCTAATTATGGGCACAAAGCAAAACGATTCAGAGAATGGTTTTCATCTAACCCTTGTCTGCAGCTAAATATGGGCGCTTTTTTCCCCAAGAATGTAAATAAAACAATTCACACACACAATTAGTATCTTTGGTTCTAGGCGGCAACACAGTTCCGAATACGAAAATTATTCCCTAGTACATTTCTGGGTCATTACCTGACCCTCAGATGATGGCACAGACAGACAGGACATCAAAACAGCCCCAGGCAGGGGTACCCCTGGTCCCACACCACCCTGAACATCCCCAACATCTGGCTGCTCTGCAGACAGTTCTTTCCAGTGCTATTTGCTCTGGCACCATGATACCCCTTTCCAAGCAATTTTGAGTGAGTTCTCCATGGCAGCTGAAGCAAACGAGAGGCACTGTAGTCTACTCAGTACTACCATCATAAAAATTAAATGCAGAACTAAGTCCACAGGCACAAAGATCCCCAGCATGACACAGCTTTGCACAGAGAGGTCTGAAAATGCAGCCAAATCTGAGCCCCACTGCAGCTGGAGACAAACAGCCTGGAGTGTGGAGCATCTTTTTCAGAGTCTGTCCCTTCAACCTATACTGATGCAAATTCTTCAATTACACCTGTAATAATAGATATCATCCCTTTTTTTTTTTTCCTGGGTATTCTTTCTCCTTCTCTCCTGGACCAAAATAAATTATATTTAGGTTCTTTCCTCATAGCTTATTCAGTGCTGTGAATCCTGGTATAAAGGGAAAGTGTAATTATGTGCCAGCACTATGGGGATAACAGGAGTAGTTCCAGCCGTGTGCAGCTTACATGTGATGGGTTTATATTAATGCACTGGTCAGAGCACATTGCATTGTCAGGAGATATTGTAGAATATTCCTTTCAATAGCTTTATGCAATTTCACACACTTGATGAAAACCCAGCCAAATTGATTTTACCCCAAAAATACCCAAAATAGGGGTTATACATTTACAAAGATATTTATTCCTCACTCCCCAAAAAATTAAATGGCCCTTATTTGTTCACCTTGTCCACCCCCTGAAGAGTTAAATGTCATTGCATTTCCATAGTGGAAAGCTCTATTTTATAGTATCCCAGCATCTTATGAAATTAAAATTTTGATGCAAATACCAGGAAAAGTTTCACATTGATATATAACATTGCACTCCATTGAGAATGTATTTTGTATTTTTAAATAGGATATAGGCAGATTATTGCTTTGTGATCCAGCTCCTCCCAAAGTCACTAACACGCATTCCCACTCCTCACTTTTTCTGGCCAGAAAGCCAGCTCTGCACACTTTGCTACTTCTGCAGCTGCTTGTGTATATATGGACAGGGGGGAGCCTTACATACATCTTCCAGCATGATGTTTTTCACCACGGGAAGCAATTGTTTTGTGAGCAGTGTATTTGTGAGAGGATATTTTCTGCAACGACTCAGGCCCTGCTAACAAGCAGGGTGAATTTTTAAGAGAGCAGACTACAGAAGGGTTGCAGCAAGATAAGATATATTAACTCTTTTTCCATAGTCACAGGCCCACATTCTTTTTCCTACACATCCATATAAAATTACAGAGGGTTTTTTTTTGTCAATTATTTTGCTTCTTTGTTTCCCATGGTTGTCACGAAGTGATACACTTCATGCATGTGGTCAGGACCAGGAATTTAAAAGGAAAATGTAAGCAGAAACAGGGGAAAAGACTCTTGAAGGCAACAATTCCAACGTTATATGATGGATGAAGCTAAGAGAGTGACAGCAGTTCTCACATTATCCAGAATTTGTAACAGGTCTCAGCATTCTACTTTAATTTCAGTGCTTGCTTTGCTGCACCAAATGCATCCAACAGTTTCTGATACTAACAGAAGAGGGTGTCTATCCTCTGTACTTCACAAAAATCAGTAATACAGTGAGTGATCATCTGAATTTCCTTGTTTCTTTATGATATAGTTTTGGTGAGAAAGTAAGGTTTTAAGGGGACGGTACAGGTATACTAAACAGGCAGAAATAGCTTGCCTATTTTTGCATTGTATTTTTTTTTAAATGCAAGACTTAAGTAGGTCAAATTAGTATTAAAATATCTTATTTGTAATGACAGTTTTGCTAATAGCTTCCAAGATTACTTTAATCACTTTGACATCCTCTATATTAGACTTCAGACTTCTTACATTTATATATTTATCTGGTTTTGCACTTCAGCAGACCTCCTTATTATGGAAAAAGCTTCAGTTTGACTTCTTCTACATTTCTACTTAAAAAAACACCTTTAACATTTAGATTATCTACGCTGTAAAATAAAAATTCAAATTACTGTCTCAAAATCTAATGGGGTCACGTCGTTTAAATTCACTGAAAAACTAAGGTCATACTGCTCAGCCAATAAAGGTTTAAAGTAGGAACATTAAAAGAAATAAACCAGAATAAAAACAGGCAGTAAAACATTCTGAGGAGAAACGTGGATTTATTTTTTTCTTCTTTTTTTCTTGCTTAGAAGGCAGAGGTAGCAGTAGGGTGCATGGGAAAGGTGCTCAGCATGGGAACAACCCCAGGGACTTGGCCATTGGCTTCAGCAGAAGCAAACTATGGTAGCATTGAAAAAAATAATCTCTCAATACATAAAAGCTGCCCTTATGCCCCAACTTCTCTTTGGGCTAAGATTAAGGAAAAAAATAAATAATAGCTCAGTCAAGGACAATGCCTCCTCGCAATTTTTTCTTGAAGAAGTGCTGATTTTGCACTCCAAGATGAGTGATACCCATCGATACTGGTGAATGCATCAAATATTGAGGCTGTACCCCCCTGCTGTGGTCCAGGCATTAGGATCACCCTAAGCACTGCACCTCTGGAGCAGCACTTCTGCAGCAGCCTAGAAAGTCATCAGCTACTGGCCCCACCACTGCTGAAGCCCAGCATCCCCAAACCCCACAAGGTCAGGAACCAAGGACTGCATTCAACATCCTTGTTTTAATAACCATGAGGAGGGCCCACCCAGGGTCCCCCCAGCCTCTCCATTTCCAAGCAGTCAGCACTTGCTCACAGCAAAGATCAGCATCACATTGCTTGTAGATGATGAAAGATGGCCTAATTCTCCCCTTGCTCGGCCACATACATCTACAGAATGCAATACACGGGTGACAAGTGACAAAGAATCAACATGTTTTAAAATAATAGTTCATCCTGCAGGAAACAGAGCTTCACCTGTCTGCCTTGGGGGCTGAAGGAATGTATTCCAGAGTACAGAAATAAATTTGAATTACCAGCATCCTGGCAGAAAGAAGGTTCAGCAGAACTAATAGTTTAGGTCTTTCCTTACCTTAGAAGCAACAATAACATTGCCATGTACCTTTCCCAAATAGTTACAGTTCTTCCTTTACAAAGATACCTAAGGGATCATTCCATTTTAAACATATTTTATTAATGAGTTATTCCACTGAACAATCTTGTAATAGCTACTTCTTCCCCTGCTTTCAAAGGAGGGGCTATCAAGCTACTTTGCAAAGTAACCTCAGTCAATATACTTCCAAGGGTTTTTCAATGTGTCATGTCAGGTGAGAAACATCTGTTAACATCTCCACTAAGTCAGAAAAGAAGCCAAATATTTCAAGGAGAGTGTTTGAAATTTGCAAACTTTGAAAAATAAATGATAACACATAAATGATACCTAAATAGAAGAATACAGCTATGCAGACTGTTTGCAAGATAGAATACTAAAAGAAAAAAAAAACCAAACTCTTATTTCCTAGAAAAACATAAAGCTTTCTCAGTTCCTAATTATCTTCAGTCATCTTTAGATAGAAAGCATTTTGTCTAATGTAGTGGACTGTAAACAAATATAATGAGTGGAATTTTTCAGCTGACAGTGTCTCTTCTCCTATTCACAAAATAACTTGGAGACATTAGCAAATCAAGAAACCCAGCAAAAACAACTAAGAAATCTTATGGTAGCTGGGGTACCTCTGTGTAATGTAACAGCAAAATTGATGGAGTGTTAGATTTTTCACACAGTCTGCATGGTCTTGTACAATAATGAATTCTTCAGATACTCTGATTAATGCATGAATATAGCTGAGGAATTGACCAAAATAATTTAAGAGGGGAGGGAAAGGGAGGAGAGTCTTCATTCAAGTTTAAAAATAAATTTCTCCTGAGCCATGTTTACTTCCCACATTAATTTTTTTGGGTCACATTATAATCAACCCTCAAAAAGCATATATTAATTTTGAATGCAAGAAGGCTGATGAATTTCAAATATTATGTTTAACAATAATGTGAACAATCTAAACTACCAAACCAACGTCTAGGGTAGGACAAAGCCAAACTTGCCAACCAACTTCAAAACATTCCTACACCTCTCAGGATTTGATGCTGTACTTATGGCTCCAGCAGGGGTTAGGAGTTGCTGTTATAAGCTGAGCTGCACATTTAAAGCTGGACCATTATTTCTTCAGCTCTCCAGTAATGACCCACATCTGTTTATCATCACCATCCACAGAAAAAAACCTTCTGAATACACCATCCTTTAAAACTACATGTGCTGCTTTTTTTGATTTTTAGTGTGGCCTAGCTCATTTGTTTGGTTTCAGTGCATTACTAGCCATCTAATTTCATTTCTAGGGCTTTCAGTAACCACAAATACAGTAACAAAATTCCTGAAAGCACACTTAATTTATTTTTTTTTTTTGCAAGCTCATCTTCAGACTTTTCTTCTGTAGTACTCAACACTTGATTTGCTTTTAAACCATTAGTTCATGTGTCCTGCAGCCTGCAGATAAATTATAGGCTGGGAATTGTCAGAGCAGCCTGGTCTCACTCAGATTATATCAAAAGTAGTCTGAAAAACTGCACACTTCTCCATTAAAAAGCTTGCATACTTGTTTAAGAAATTATTAGCACTACTTAATATCAGTATTTTACAGACCCTTCCCCATAGACCCCCAAGTCTTGTTCAAGCATCCATGTCTCATTGTCAATGGTGGTTTTCTGCTGCAGTTACCAGCTGCACTGGATGGATCTGCACTGATGCCTCAGATAAATTCACAGCCTGGTTCCACTAACAGAAGTAAAGCACATCTTTGTTAGACAGACATACAATAAAAATGAAATACTGACAGGAATCTAAATAGATGCACATGTTCTTTAAATTCCTCTGATTAAGTATTAGTGCAGAGAGTGCCCCAATCTCCCAGCCAATAAAATCCACATGTTGGTCTTATTAGTCTGGGACAGGAAAAGTATAACCACTTCACACAGTATCTCATGTAAACTAATTAGATCTACTGCAACTGATTTAATTTGGTGCATTGCAACTGAAACCAGACATAAAGCTTCAAAACTCACGCTGTCAAAGAAGAGAGCTGAAGGATGGAGTGGGGGAGGAGCCTGCATATCCTCTGCCAGCACAGAGGGAGACAGAGCTTACCTGTTGGGCAGTTTAAATGTAGTTAAGGCTTGGGATGATAGAGTAAAAGGAAAGTAGGTCAGTAACTAGTTTTACAAAGGCAACCAGACTCAGGAATTCAAACTATCAAAGAGGTAAACGTGAAGGTCCTATCTGGAGTTCTCATCCCTCAGCTTCAGAAAATAACTTAGTTTATAGTACAGGAAGACATTTCAGACAGAAGTGAATTAATAACTATGTCAAGAAGGAAATAAGGGATAAATAAGAAAGAGCTAGTAATAGAAAACATTAGTCACCAGAACTGAGCTGCTAGTCACATAAGTCATGCTTCACAGGGATAACAGACAAATGCAAAGTCACACTGAGCTGTGTGGTGTGAAGAAATAATAAAAAAAAGCGGGGGGGGGGAAGGCTCTTCAGCTCAATTTTTATGTAAAACTGACATCAAAGAAAGAAGAAACTTTTTGTGCTATTAGGCACAGGATAAATTATGTCATGAAAAGAGGACAAGTAATTCGCTTTAGATTTCAATGTGATCAAGATGATGATCTCAGCAAAAAAAGCAGGTGAAATAATGGAAGTACAAGTTAAATAAAAAAGGATATTATCACAACTGAAGGATGAAAAAAATGGCAATGCATGATAAATCCAAGCTTCTAGGCATAAAATTACAGATCCAGAAATGAGTTCCTTTAAGAGATAATCAAAACCATGGATAGTTTCGTGTCTAGAGACTAACAATGTAAGCACTTACATTTAGGCAGGAAGAGGGGTTTGAGAGTGACCTGGACCATTTATATATGGCTGGTCAACTCATCACTTCAGTATGTTGGAACAGCTTTTCATTTCTCAAAGAAAAGGATGTAGGTTTGCATCCTGTCAAAGAGAGCTTACCTCTGACAAATGTTGCACCAAGGACTGTGTGTTTGTATTCTGACTGTCACTGGGTGCTAGTATCACAAAATGATTTTACATTTAAGGGTTTTTCTTGCATAAGGCAACTAAACAGAAACAAAAGGTAAACTGGCAAAAGCACATGTTGTTAAAAGTGCTACACTGGCAAACATTTATAGCTGTACTCAAAATATTGATTGCTGGTTTGAGCAAGGAAGTCAAATACCAAGTTATCAACCAGGTTGTTATGTATACTTCAAGCAAACCTGATGTTTTTTGTTTTGGTTGGGGTTTTTTTGTTTTTTGTTGTTGTTGGGTTTTGGTTGGGTTTTTTTCCTAGTTTGGATTTTTATTTTTGAGAAACAGTGTCAAGCACCAGGAAAAAACAGGTGTTTCTGGTATTTCAGTAGGGCATGAATTTTTTATGCCAATCAATTTTCATTAGAGAAGGTCATTTATATATAAAAAAAAGGAAAACAGGAAGGTATGAAATCATCAACCAGAATTGTATTTTAAGACAATATTGCTATCTCCCCAAATTATTCAGTTTCTTGGAGCTTTCTTATTTTCCACTTTGAGCAAAGTAAAACAGATGTGGTTGCTGGTGCTCCCAGTGCTCCTGCCCTCCACCACCCCCAATGAAATGCACTTCAACAACAGACAGAATGTACATTCACATGAAACTTTATAGGAATAGACTATTTTTCACTCAGATATAGATGATCCAGTGGTAGATAAAATCAACATTGATTTTTCCAGTTCCATCAAGAAGGTAGTTTCAGTAGCTATTATAAACTTAATATTATGTATTTTATATAAGCTCTCTAAAAGACTTGAATAAAACTATAGATTTGAGATTACAATACAGATGGTTAACAAAAGTAGCCACAGACTTTTGTTTTGTCTTGAACATAAGTTGTCACCTAAAGTTCACGAAAAATGTGACAGACCTGCACGTTGATATTCAACTCCTGTACTTCATAGGTACTTTGTTTTTAGTGGAATGCAAATACACACTCATGCTTTTTTCTATTCAAATCCAAGATGTTGACTGTTGTGTATTATTATTACTAATAATTAAACAGTTTAAAGCTAAAAGTAATACCCTGATTTTGCCAAAAATAACGAATTAAGACTGCCTGGGCTGCTCATCTCAAGTAAGCATTTTCTCCCCAAGGCCTGAATAAGCAGTGGTGACAGTTTTGCTGCAGTGGCATTCGTAACCAGCTTCAGGCACTAATTTTTTTTGATCATTGCGACTGATGTGGTAGATTTCACTTGAGATATGATAAGTTAAAATAAACAGAGTGTGAAGGAGCTGACAAAACATGCATCTGGAAAACAAATTAAGATAATGAAAAAGAAGAATATTATCCAATAGGAACCTTCAAAAAGACTGCGTTTTTCAAAAAACGTATTGATAGATTTTACCTGTACTGGCTAAACTGATTTGCTGGTATTGAAACAGAGTTTCAATATTTATAATTAGATTTAGCTGTGACTGTCACTCTTTGAATCCAGCCATTCCTACTGCTGTTTTCTCTATACAGTACCTAGCTAAACGGTGAAAGAACATTAACCAAAGAGTCAGAAGTGCTTGGAAAAGCCCATTATAGACTTAACTCAGCTTCCTCCCAAATGAGTGCAGTCTTTCTAAACGCAGCTAGGAAAATAAATGGTGCTTGAGCCGTTTTTACATCACGTCAGTGTGACTGATGTTGTAATATTTTCCATTGCACCAAACAGGGTAGGCAGGGGCATTGCCAAGGAATGTAGTTCCATGGCCATACACTTACAAACCAACCTGCATTTGGCAATGCAAGCAGCAGTAATGCTGACGTGGGCACACTGGCTGTGTTGGGGCTTTACACTCACTGTGTTGAGAATTTCTGGATTTTGCCTATCGTAAAACTTGTATTTCTCTCAGCTTCCACTAAGCTTAGAATTTGTATAGATGACAGGAATCTCAGTGAACAGTTCAAAGTAACTAATTGTGATTTCCAAATTAAGTCTCAAGATGAGACTCACTTGAGAAGTTCTTTTTCATGAGATTACCATTGCCACACCTTTGCAGTTGTGGCAGCTTTGGGGAAAAAGCTGTTTCCAAAAGCATCATCTTTATCAAACCATTAATGAGGGATAATGTATACAGCAGCACAGCCAGATCAGGACCAGCTGATGCTTTTCTACTTGATTTGCATTTTCCTAGCTCAAGGTGATGCTTTGTTACTGCCGTTGATGACTCAGAGATGAGATGCATTGTGAAAAACTGTCGTCTTGAGGTTAAGGGCATGAGCTTTAGGCAGAAAAAAACAAGTAAATAAATCTATAAAAATAACATTCAGAGATGTGCCATTATAATCACAGATACTTTTCCATTACTGCTTCTTTTATTCCAATTGGCCATATTTTGATTTAAATAAAGCTGTGCATGAAGATCAGTTACGAAGGATGCTACAGATGAACAGTATCAGCCCGGGAACAGATTATTAATAAATTGCAAATGCAATTTATTTTATATTAAAATTTAATCAGATTAGTCTGGTTTTAATACTGTATGCTAACAACTTAGGCCCATAGTACCTCCCACGATATTACTGTCACTGCCATAATGCTGCTTGATTTATATAATATTAAGCAGCAGTTGAAAGACAGTTGCTGCTTCGAGAGGCAACTGTCTCTAATAAGAATTTTAAGACAACTGAATCTTTTTTCAATTGCATTGTAGCATTTCTGTCAGACCTTTCACAGCTGAAGTCTCAGAGCTAAAATACTAATGGTAGATTCTTTAGTTGCGTGCTTCATCTGTTCTAGTGAAGGCAGCAATAAAAATAGCTGGCACCTGGATTTACCTGCTATCTTTCAGTATTTGTCTGAATTTATTTGACATCACCTCTTTAATAGTGGATTGAGTTTGGCCTTATAACAATTTAAAATAAGAGAGAGAAAGAACGTGGTGCAGCCAGAGGGGGTTCTCCCAGGCCATAGCCCCAGGCTCACATGAAGGTCGGGGTGGAGAGGGACTGGGCTTTGGCACAGCAAGCAACTGGTGAACAGAGAGAAACTGCTGGAGGGTAAGTTTGTGCAAAAGGAAATACCAAGAATTCTTTTACTTCTCAATTGCTGGCAGTCAGCCATGGTCCAGACTGTGGATCTTATGTATAATAGATAAATCTTGATTTCAAGGAAAGGATCCAACAGCACTGGAATTAATTCCAAGCCACATGCCTGCTGCACAGACCCTCTAACCCATATCCCAACAGCAGGGTTTAATGCCAACCTAAGCACCCAATAATTACCACAGGCTCCACACTGGAGAGAAGAGTGTGTCCTCCGGCCAGAGTCAAGGGAAACAAGCACTGCTGGCCAACACCACATGTGAGAACCCACAAATAATACACAGATGTCCACATGCTACAGTCAAAGAGGGCAGACCGTAGAATCACAAAATGGTTTAGCTGGAAAGGACCTCAAAGATCATCTAGTTCCAACCCCCCTGCACGGGCATAGACACCTCCCACTAGACCAGGCTGCTCAAAGCCCAATCTAGTCTGGCCTTGAACACTTCCAGGGATGGTGCATGCACAATTTCCTAGGAAACCTGTGCCAGCATCTCACCACCATCATCGTGAACGTACTCCTTGAGCTGGGCACAGCCAAAGATGTTTTCCAGATTTGCCAGATGCTCTTCCCAGCCTAACTTAGTGGCACCCAAGCCCCAGACTGGTACCAGCACTTGGCAGCTCACCCCTGCAAGGCAGAGGGACATCATCAGGAGCACAAACACTCCACAGCCCCCTTACACTGGGCTCCTATGATATTGACCAAGAGCAGTCCCTAACAGGAGAGTATTTTTTTCCCAAAACTCAGAAGAAAATGTTCAAGAGAAGCAGTGTCTATTTCTCTGGTAGGCATTTGTGTGTGCGTCCCAAAGAATTTCATCCATCTTCAGCACAGATTAAACCACCCTCTGCTGATTATCACTGGCCAATGTTACCACTCTAGTTTGCAAATGAACTGTAGGACCACATCCATGTTAATCACACAACTGCCAATATTAAACACACTGAATTTTTTAGTAAGAAATACTATATTCTTCTTACTCTTCAACAACTCATCTTTGTCCCTGGACTTAACCACCTACAGAGGTCTGCAATGTAACTCCCACATTGCACATGGATATAGTACTAACATGTGTAGCTTCAGCAGAGAGAAGATGTAGGTTTTGTTTTGGCTGAAGATATTAGTTGACTTCAGTGGTAACAAACAGCCTGCTAAGGCCTGAGCCATGGGAAAACAACACAGTCCCTCACTGTAAAAAGATCTGGCTGCAAATGAGAGGGGAAAATACAGATTAATTATCCAATTAATAACCCTGAACGACTCTGGCAAATTAGATTGTGCACACGTGTGGTGCCTAAGTGAAGAACCCCTCCCGGTAGTGCTGGCACTTCTATCCCTGAGCACTCTGGGCAGCTGCCAGGACAAGATCACAGCCACAAGAGAGACATTTCTCTTCATGTCTTCACTGTTTGTCACAAGTCATCTATGAAATAAGGTGACCCAGGAGAATGAAGCCAGAGGGGGCATTTAGACATCCCTTATATTGATAAATGAAGATGAGATGTGGTTAAAATAGCCTAACAAATATTTAGCATACAGCCAGCCACTTCAGTGGTGTCCTCAGCTGAGGCCCCTCCTACCCACCCCTTCAGATCCTACTTCCACCAAAAGCACATAACTCCAGGTGTTACATTTTGCTCATATTCAGTCCTAACTTAAAAGGCATTAATATAAAACATTCAGTAAAGAATTTTTGAAAAAGCAGAAAACTTTAAACACTAAGAATTATATCTATAGTCATGGTAGCTTCCCTCCAAATGCCAAGGCAACAATCGCTTCTGTTTCCCTTTTCCCTTTCCCTGACTCAAGGGTCAGTTCACTGATTCCACAACACCTTCAATTTAACATGCCTTTAAAAGCAAGCTCATTTCCTCCTACTGATGCTACAGGCTTTCACCATACAATCATATGGCTGTATTTCAGCTTTTGGAGAGGTAAAGCTGTTCGTTCCCTAAAGCTACCATATGGCTGTGGAAGTGTAAACACTCCCTGTGGCATCTGTCTCCACATAGGTTGCTGCCCCAGATTAAAAAGAGTACCTTCAGCTTTCTAATTAGTACTCATTTTCCACATATGCCAGCAAATGCCAAAATTGGTATTTCCCCATGCAGGGTGTTGTTACAGCATTTGTACATTCAGAAGGATGTCTCAACCTCTTCCAGTTCTGGTTTTCATTCCTAGACCTCAAAGCATCCACAAGGTACATCAGTAGTGACATTTTTCCCTCTTCTATCTGCCAAAAAAGCTGTCACCCAGACAAGGAAAGCAACCCATTCAACAGCTCCAAGGCTGAGCTGGAAACACAACTCAGAATGCTGTACCCACATTTCAACAGAAGAAAATCACAGAACCATTTTTGGTTGGAAAAGACCTTTAACATCATCACTTCCAACCATTATCCTAGCCCTGCCAAGTGCACGACTCAATCATGTCCCTCAGCCCCACATCTACTAATCTTTTAAATACTACCAGGGATAGTGACTCAACCACTGCCCTGGGCAGCCTGTTCCAGTACCTGACAACCCTTTCAGTAAATAAATTGTTCCTAATATCCAACCTAGACCTCTCCTGGCACAACTTGAGGTCATTTCCTCTTCTATCAATTCTTCCTTCGGAGAAGAGACCAACCTCCACCTCACTCCAGCCTCCTTTCAGGGAGTTGTGGAGAGCCAGGTTGTCTCCCCTCAGCCTCCTTTTCTCCAGACTGAGGCCACTCAGTTCCCTCAGCCACGCCTCATAACACTTTTGTGGAGCAGGGGATTTTCCAAGCACACCACATGGATTCCGTGAGAGTCTGGCAGATAAATTTGGTGAATTGGCTTTGGCCTCAACAAACGCATCCATCAGCACAGACCTTTTCACCTAAGTGAAGCTTCAGCAACTCCAAAGAAATTTCGGGAAGGCAGCATATTATTAAAACATGGGTGATAGTAAAAGTAAGTGGATTTGTCTGAGAGTAAGCACACATTTCGTGACAACCCAGCACTATTTAAAGAACATTATTTTCTTCACTTCCTTTGAGAAAAGGGGTATTATTTCTTTTATAACACAGCTCAACCACTTTTTTAAAATCCATAAGATACTGTGGAAGCTGACATGTTCACGATGAATAGCTTCTCCTTCAGATTAATTTCTGTTTTATTCTCTAAGTGGAGCACAGAGCAGCAAGCTTTATACATAGGTGAGTTAAAAGCAAATGTTTTTGAAATGAGGATTATTGTCTTGCACAGCTCTGAAGGAATTTTAAGTCTACTTTCTAAATATGGATAGCTGAGATTTAAAAAAGTCATATGCAATGTATCAAGAACATTTATGAAAGATAAGTACTGTATATAGTTAAATAAGTGAGTGACAGAAGCAATTATATTAATTTTTGGACTTACATTCATGCTCTCCAATTTTTTTAATGAAGGCTGGTTTCAAGTCATATCAAGTTAAATATTTTTAAACATAAAAATACCATATCACAATTCATAAAATTTTTAGCAGAATAACATAATGGCCATACCAAACTTTATGAACTTTTAAAAAGACCATTTATGCCCCATGAAAGCTGTATTTTAATAATAATTTGAAGAGAGAGAGCACACCCATAAGTCACAGTGAATTTTCACCGTCAAGTGCCATAAACCTCCTGAAACATGCAGTCTTCAGTAGAAATGCTGACATGAATATTATTTTCCTAGAGCACATAATACAGTTTTATTTACCTGAGCTGCCCAATCCTGTGAAGATTGACTTCAGGAGAACTTTAGAAACTCAATTTTGTGAGCGTCCAAAGTAACTACTGTTAAAGATTTCTTCATATTGATGATCAAGTGCTCATTCTTTTTATTAATCTTATTGTTAATAAGAGCATCAATCTTTATTAAGGCTTCTTATTACTGCATCAATAAAATATTCTTAATCTTTATTATTCATTTTAAAGCGATAATGAAGCCTCTGACAAGCTGCATGGATGAAGAGAAACTCCCTGAAAAGTCCTTCTCTGAAAAGGTCATCCTTATCAGCAACTCTTCTATATACTTAAAACTGATTGTGGCATTCAGCAAGTTTCATTTTTCATCTAAATTATTCAACACCTGTAGGAAGCCATTCTGAAAGCTTTTTTCACAGCATGAGATGAAACATAAGTGGTACGTGGACCAATATTTGAAATGGCAAAGTTACTAGGCAGCTGAACATCCAGCCAAAATTAGTGCCAAAAAGCAAAACAGCTGGTTACACTCAAGGAAAAGTCAAGAAAAGCAGGCTTAGTTAGAAGAAAAACAGACTTCAAGAAATGTATCAACTGCAATATTTTCAAGGGCACCTTTCCTCACATTGATAAATAACTTTCTTTACAGATTTTTGTCTTATTGGCTGCTTATTTTATGCTTATGCCTAAAGGTCTGCAGCCTTTTGGGAACTGACCTCTGAGCAACCCATGCCCCTTGGTCCTGCGGTCATCATTGCCGCGCTGCTTCCTCGCCACCAGGAATAAGGTGACACATCCCAAAAATATTTCATAGACAACTCAGCAGATCACATGTCAACACAAGGCAAGGTTTGATCTGCTATTCAATATTCACTAGAGGACAGCTTCTATGTGCCCAATAGTTGATTTTTCTTTGCACAACTCTGATTTCTACAGGCAGCTCTCGTCTAGTGAAATATTGCAACACGTGGGCCACAACAATCCCATGCAACGGTACAGGCTCAGAGAAGAATGGCTGGAAAGCTGCCTGGAGGAAAAGGACCTGGGGGTGTTGTTGGTCAACAGCAGCTGAATATGGGCCAGCAGTGTGTCCAGGTGGTCAAGAAGGCCAAAAGCCTCCTGGCTTGTATCTGCAATAGCGTGGTCATCAGGACTAGTGCATGGATCATCCCCCTGTGTTTGTCAATGGTGAGGCCACACCTCAAACCCTGTGTTCAGTTTTGGGCCCCTCACTACAAGGAGGACACTGAGGTGCTGCAGCATGTCCAGAGAAGGCCAACAAAGCTGGTGAAGGATCTAGAGAACAATTCTTATGAGGAGCAGCTGAGGGAACTAGGGGTATTCAGTCAAAAGAAAAGGAGGCTGAAGGGAGAGCTCACTCTCTACAGCTACCTTAAAGGAGGCTGGAGCAAGGTGGAAGCTCAGTTTCTTCTCCCAAGGAACAATTGATACAACAAGAGGAGATGGCCTTAAGTTGTGCCGGAGAGGTTTAGGTTGGATCTTAGAAACGATTTATTTACTGAAAGGGTTGTCAGCCACTGGACCAGGCTGCTCAGGGCAGTGGTGGAATCACCATTCCTGGCCGTAGCTAAAAGATTAGTAGATGTGAAGCTGAGGACATGGTGGACTTGACAGTGCTGGGTTACTGGTTGGACTTTGTGATCTTAAAGGTCTCTTCCAACCAAAACAATTCTTTGATTCTAAGATGGTAAGTGTCACAGAAGCAAGTGACAAAGCAGTGACAGCAGTTGCATCTAGATCATGGGACCTGCTTCAGGGAAAGGAAATATCAGCAGAGAAGTAGACCATCAGAACTGGAGACTGCCAAATCCCTGCATGGGTCTAAAACCCCTAGACCCATTTTAAACAGCATGCCTGCTTGGGAAGCCACTGCAGTTTCTCTCAAGCACTGATGCCACACAATCACATGTTGAGCAAGTCCTACCAGTAAGGAGAAAGATTGAGACCAAGCAGATCAGTCACATCATTGACAGCATTTCTTGGAGGCTCTCAGAAGTGCCAGCAGAGGATAAACACCTCAGAGAAGGAATATTCCCTATCTGCTTAATAGTGAATTTGGCTCAAAATGGAAGCTTCCTTAAAAATTAAGAGGTATGACTCCTATAACTAAGGGAGTAAGACAGAAATACTTCTGCAGTAGAATATTTCTCACTGAAGTTGTGTACATGCAGCATTGTTAACCAATATGAATTCAAGCGTAGTAGTAGAAATCTGACATTAAAAAAATTAAATTGCTCTTCATGGCAGAAGCAATAATCTCAGTAAGCTGGATGGGATCCTTCTGCCAAGAAAAATGTAATATTCTTTAGTAATAGTTTAATTTCCTTAACATCAGTTTAACTAAAGCCATATCACACAAAAACCCAAAGATAAAACTAAAAAATACTGCCACAAATGACAGGCATAGACAAACACCAAATCAAACTCGGTGCCAGCGCATGTTGTGTTATCTGAACTGATATAGCCAGACATATTAAATCTTCAACCCTGACTGAGGAAGCACAAGAGATTTCTACAGCATTTTAATGCTCTCAGATTTGCATTGACTTCCTTTTTAAGGTCCTACGAGAAAATACAGAGATAAAAGATCAGCTGGTGTTCTTGTGCACACCACTCTAGTGCAGATAAATGAGGATTATCAGACTTACATGTGGCATTGCAGGAAGTAACAGTATATGAAACTTTTAAAAAATACCTGTTAGCCTATAAAGGCAGGACTATAAATATTCCAGTCAGACTTTTAAAGGAGTTATCTGATAAAAGTATACCACAATAAAATGCAACACACTATGAAAAAAAATTACTTTCAGTTTATGTCTGCCTAAAAAAAATTCCCTTAATTTGGTTTTATATCCTAAACCATAGTTATTGTGGCTTACAAAATTGAGGGGGGAAAAAAACCATTTTACCCAAATTAATGATAAACTTTCCAAAGAAAATTAATATGCTGCTTTTGTTCTTATCAGCTGACCTCTATAAAACCTTCCTACACTTCATAATACAGCTATGAGCTTCTACATTAAAAGTAGAAAGATCATTCAATGATTTAACCTTCCAGACATGACAAAATAAAGTGACCTTTTTTAGAAAAAAATAGAACTTGATACCTCCAATTATTTAATTTTTACACCAACTACCATCTCGCATTCTGTCCCAAAGACATTTCCTTTTACCACATTTTTGGTTTTTTTAATGCTACATACATTACTAGTAAGTAATCCCCTGGATCAAAAATATGCCAAGTATTAGCAAATTTTCAGGAGTAAATTTAGAAATCATTTTACTTTCCTCAACGTAAGAAATGCAGTCCAGAAGTAATTCTGCGTTTAGTTTTCTTTAAAAAAAAAGTTGTAAATACAAATTATAAATGGAAGTTATGTTTTAAAGGACAAAAACCACACATCATTAAACAGGAAAATATTTGTATTATTTTAGATAACTGGATAAACTTGTCAGGTTTTAGCTCATATATTAAAAAAAATTTGCACTACAGTTTCACCTGTGGAAAATAACATTAAGTGGTTTTTTTTTCGTTTTTAAAATTGATTTTATAGTATTTAAAAGACTGTTTTGAAAAGGTTGCATTGCTTGTAAAATGCATACACTCAGTTTCTATGCAGACATATACACATACAAGTACTGCTGTATTTCAGCTCTGGTAGGGACTGGAACTAGGGGAGGCAAAATATTCTTGAGGACAGCTTGAGATATTTATGCCACAACCTGAAGTAGAAGATACTGAGAGGCTCATTGGAAGTCCTATCCTTGTAAGATTATGTACTTGTGGAGACTTAAAACTGTCATGTACTTCAAAAATTTTGCCACTCTCTTGGCTTCTTCCAAAACAGGGGACACATCTCTGTACTTTAAAGGTCTGAGGTACTTGGTCAGGGGTGTCTTAATAACGTTTGAAAGCAAAAGCTGCAAATGATCTGACTTTTTGCCACATGTGATTTGTCAGCACAAATTACTGGTGCAATGGCCGTATCAATTCCCTCAAAGCAGTTCACAAATCCATTACAAGCAAATAAGCAAAACAAAAAAACACCCCAACAAACCCCACCCTATTTTCTGTGACTGTCCCACTCTACCAGCTGTCCTGTCCTCCCGAAGTTCAGCCCTTAACAGTGCCCAGGAGCAGTCACACCAGCTCTCACTCCTTGTTTGCCATGCCCCTGAATTTGCTCCTCTGCCATCCGTGCCCAGCAGTATCATAGAAATCATAGAATCATAGAATCATAGAATCCTAGGGGTTGGAAGGGACCTCGAAAGATCATCTAGTCCAACCCCCCCTGCCAGAGCAGGGTCACCTAGAGCACATCACACAGGAACTTGTCCAAGTGGGTTTTGAATGTCTCCAGTGAAGGAGACTCCACAACCTCCCTGGGCAGCCTGTTCCAGTGCTCTGTCACTCTTACAGTAAAAAAATTTTTTCTGATATTCACCTTGAACCTCCTATGCTCCAATTTACACCCATTACCCCTTGTCCTATCACTGGTCATCACTGAGAAGAGCCTAACTCCATCTCCCTGACACTCACCCCTTACATATTTGTAAACATTGATGAGGTCACCCCTCAACCTCCTTTTTTCCAAGCTAAAGAGACCCAGCTCCCTCAGCCTTTCCTCATAAGGGAGATGTTCCACTCCCTTAATCATCTTTGTGGCTCTGCGCTGGACTCCTTAGGGACTGCACAGCTTTCCAACCAGAAGGAACACATCACTCAGACACGACTTCCCTTCTTTCGCCTTATTGCTAGATTATTCCATCTGAATAATCTAAATCAATTATTCCATCTGAATCCAACATGTTCAACCTGAATTTCTCAAATAGCTCAACCATCCCTCCTGTGACTACATTGCACTTCTCTGTCTCCTGTGCTTTTCCCACCCAACTGTCCCCAGTAGCTTTAGCTTTGCAATTTTCTTTTCTGTTCAAACAAGGACACAAGTGTGCCCCTTGCTTAAATCCCTGCTTCCCAGTTCCATTAATCCAGTTAGATCCAGGTTTCAGAGTTGCATTTCTGCCCAGACTACATGGATCCTCCAGAACTGGCACTCAGCTGCCAGCACTGCTGCACTGCTTGACTCATGAAAACGTACTGCTGAAAAAGCTGCTTGTTCCTTACTTATTCTTTTCACTGAGTCTCTTGCTAAAATGCCTAAACTGCATCAAAAGGAGCGTGACCCCCACAATACTGTGTCCATTTCTGGGGTCCTCAGCACAAGGATGACATGGAGATGTTGGAACAAGTCCAGACAAGGGCCACAAAGATGATCAGAGGGCTGGAGCACCTCTGCAAATGAAGACATGCTAAGAGAGGTGGGGTTCTTCAGCCTAGAGAAGAGAAGGCTCCAGAGAGACCTTAGAGCCCCTACCTGAAGGGGCTACAGGAAAGCTGAGGAGGAACTTTTTACAAGGGTGTGTACTGATAGGACAAGGGGGAAGGTTAAGGTTAGACATTAGGAAGAAAGTCTTTCCTGTGAGGGTAGTGAGACACTGGCACAGGTTGCCCAGAGAAGCTGCATCTGCCTCATCCCCTGAAGTGTTCACAGTCAGGTTAGATGGGGCAGCATCCTTGCCCATGGCAGGGCAGTTAGAACTAGATTATCATTAAGGTTCCTTCCAACCCAAACCTTTCTGATTCTATGGTTATAAACTAGCTGCAAAACCCACCTGCAGAGAATATGGCATGGGCAGTGTCTCTCTCCTCCATTGCTCCCTTGTCCCTAGCATCTAACTGCAAATGTAAGGACAGCAGCCAGTGAACACCAAAGCTCAGCCAAGTACTATGAACATGTACTTCTGAGTGTCTCTGCAGAAAAAGAAATGGAATAAAAAATAAATCTATATACCACTACCATATGGCCAGAAAGCTAATGAGCATCACTACAAGGAAAAGCAAAGGAGGTGAGCCAAGCAGCAGAAATGGGGAGAATATTCATTAACCATCTTTTCTCTATGACAAGAAATACTTTATTATTAAAATATTTATAGTCAAACAGAGGCTTTTAGAAAATTAGCATCTTTGAGCAAAGAACTTCCTTGTCCTCTCAGGTATAACTCAACACCAATTAGCAAAACTTTAAAGACCTTTGTAGTCAGGTAAGACTCTACAATAAGAAGAGAGTGGGGATGCTAACAAACCTAGCTCACAATTCCCATAGGAATTTATTCTATATCAGTACAGGCTTAGACAATTTATATTTAAGTTTACATCTTGGTCCTATTTGGAAGACAGTGTCATCGTAGGAGTATTCGGAAGCAGATGCTTCATTTACACACTTTTTTCCCAACATGACCACTCAAACCAAGACCCGTACTACAGTGCCTGTAGCTCTGTAGTTACTTAATGTGTGCAAGCAATGACCACAACAGGCTAGCTCATTCCTAGCAGGTAATAAAGAGGCTGCCATGATACATGATCATCCAAGCATCTTGTCATAATGACAGTGAAGAGGTATATTCGAGGAGTTTTCTCCGGGCTATTGAACCCAAAATGCTCCAGAATTCTTAAATGGAGCCCCAAACCTGCTCTTCTTGTCTTGTGACAAGTCCAGACAATTTTTCCAGAGCTCAGACACCTATCTGGGATCCCTCCATTAGCATAATGAGTCTGCAAGGTACTGGGCAGCATTATGCTGAGCAGTCAAAATCCCTTTGGGTAAGCGGAGCAGAGCTTTCCTGAGAGGATTAACACCCAGCCTACCACTGCAGGCTCCAACAGAGCTTGTCTCTCCTGGAGGACATCCCCATCACAGGACAGCATGATTA
Organism: Hemiprocne comata; assembly: GCA_020745705.1. Taxonomy (NCBI): domain Eukaryota; kingdom Metazoa; phylum Chordata; class Aves; order Apodiformes; family Apodidae; genus Hemiprocne; species Hemiprocne comata. The sequence continues at coordinate 34,968,773 of CM036591.1, forward strand.
GTCATCAAATAGAAGACCCAGAAATTGCTTTTCTGCCCTTAGCTCTAGCCAGTAAGAAAGATAAGATGGGAGGATGTCAGTGGCTCAAACAATGACATTTTATTTTCATTTCTTAACCTATCAAATGCCAATTGTAATCTATCAGCTAGTGCTTTTTTAAGATAATATTCCTCTGACATTTTCAGTGAGAGATATTACTTGATTTATTGCAGATTGTTATGACTGTAAAATATCATTTTAGGCTAATCTTTCCTCTGACATGTTTATGAAAAGGTAGGATACCTTCCTCTCAGTGCCACCCTCAAAGAATCAAGAAAGGTGAAGGCATTACCTAGAAGCACAGTATTAGTTCCCCCCATTTGAAATGATAAAAGTTAAGAAAAAACTGAGAATTTCCAAGTCCTTTTAAATGTGTTGCTTTTTCTGCATGGAGACAGAACCACCTGTTAGAGACATCCACACCTGCCAGTTATAGGTATAATCTGAAAGTCCCCTACTTCTATTTCATAAGGCTTTAAACATCAAATAATACACCGCAGCAGAAACGTTATTACAGATAATTTCCTGTATATAAAAGCAATTTGTGGATAATATTAATTGCATTTCCTGATTTCATAGCAGAGAACTTGATCTCACTACTTTAAAAACCTGTGCACTTTAAATACCTACGCACAATTGCACGGAAGAATTAAAGTCACCCCAGGAATTTAATGTTTACATCTCCAAACTTTTTGGAGATTTCTGCTACAGCTACTACTTTATTCATTATTTCTTACTTTTTTTTTTGAAGTAAGGATGTTGACATTTGTATATTAAAACGTTTAAATATTTAAACCCACTTTCCATACATAATTAGACAAGTTTGACGACACATACAAACTAAAGTTATTGAGAATAAAAAATGCCAACCTCAGAAATGACTGTCCTGTTCACTGAATCAAACCAAGTCCTATGGGATGAGGTAGACATGGATAAACTCAGGGTACAGAGTTCAAATCACAACAATATTATTACATACTTAGCTTTGAAAAGACATCATCTTCAAAGTGCTGTCTGGAACATAAATGGGTACTTTCTCTTCTTTCTGTTTCTAAAAATATTTCCTATTATTCTTACAATAAAAGTATAATGACAATGAGAATAATATTCTCAGAGAGAAGAGAACATTTCCGTTTCCAAGTGGTTTGAATCTCTGCATTAACAAAAATACACATTTTTTTAAGAGATGCAATGGGAAACAAGATAATGAAGGAATTCCGAAATTCTACCTCTTTCTCTCGCTCTGTCCTAATTTAACCACAGAAATTAAGTATTTCATTTATCCCTTGGAAAAGTACTATAAGGTACTAAGAGCTACTGTTCCTATTTTACTGTTGGTACACAAGCAGAAGTTGTTAAAGCTTATGCCACCTTGCCCAAGAGGCACCTACTTAGGAAACACTAACTGCCATATCCCACAGAGCTATTCACATGGTTTTATGTATCTCATCAGAGAAGCACCTAGTACTTGGTTAAACCCATGTTCTAGTAGTGGCTACAGTGCTGAGAATGCTGTCTGTCCAAATAAATCCAAGACTACCATTGGAATTCACATCTCAAATGATATTTTTGAAGCCAAGGCTGAAGATCATAATGATAAACAAATTCAGTATTTCCATTTTATTGGAGAAAAAAAAAAACAACAGTTAGCCTAAGAGACATGTAACCTGATGTCCTCAAAACCATTCCACCCAGTGGAATAAAATAGGATTAACAAGAGAAAAAACCCCAAACTTGCACCTTTCTTTGAAGAGTATTCTCTATCAGTTAAGCCACAAAACATACTTGCTTGCTCGTCCTTTAGCCTCAGAGTTTGCATTCCTGAGAGTGCACACATCCAGCATGAAGGCTGGAGGGCATTTCCATCAGATGCTGCTCTGCAGTCTACTGGCCAAAGAAATGACACCTGAACGAACAGCTGTAGGGTCAGACACACTCAGGCTACCAAGAGCTCAGTGTCCAAGCAAGCCATGTTTTGCACGAGCACTCTACCATCAGGCCAGGATAGAAAATATACCTGCTCACCTCCATTACTAGGCAGAGTGATTCTGAATGTTGAGCAGATGCAGGTTTTATTCAGGTATTTTTATTAGCTTTCAATCAGCAAATGAAACCATTAATGCCAGTAATATTACAGTGAATTCCGGTTGGCTTGCAGAGACAAATGGCTCAAGCTAGTTATAGCTCTGCTTTCAGGTAGATAGAAGTGGAGTGAAACCATCCTTACCTTGCACCTACCTGACTCACACCAAATTAGAGCCACAGTAAACACTTAAATTAAGGAGTCTGGGCTTTGCAAGAACAGACATGACTCACCTGTGCTGAACCATTCAAGTGAACCTTGCACCTTCCAGGTAGCTGCACCAGGAGATAAGGTGGGCATTAGCAGCGACTGGGACAGTTCCTCATGTCTTATGTGAAACATAAAACAAGAAGTCCACAGCCCTGACACCAAACAAGCCCATGCCTGCACAGAGAAGGTGGTTCTTTTGGTTTTCTTCCCTTTAATTAGCTAAAAATACCCCAGAAATTTACTTCTTTGCACCTAATGAACCAGCCCCACATATACTTACAGCAGCTCTCTAGCGAACACCAACAATGTAACAGCAGCCAGTGACACCAAATACAAGCTGAAGATGATGGCTAAGATCCAAGGCAGCAGTGAAAAAAAATGTTAAGTCTGAAGCAGCCCCAAAACACTGCTTTTGTACTTGCTTGATCATGGAGCAGTCTGCACAGTTGCCAGGGTAAGGAAGAACTGCTGCAAGATGGCTACTATCTTCAGCAGTTGCAGGTGGCCTCCAAAGGCTGGTGTAATCATTGAAGGCAGCTGGGTAAGGGGGTGAACAGCCACAAAAAGCTTGTTTTAGGAGGTTCTCATCACAAAGATTAAAACAGCTTGGCTGTCTGACTTTTGGAAAGCTTTATGGTAAGATCACAGAATCTATTTGCAATTGTGGAATTAGAAGGGGAATTTTCAAGCTATTTTTAGGATTGAGATGTTTTCTACAATGCTACGTGTTGTTTAGGATGCTATTTAAGAATTTTCTCTATCCTGCCTGTATTCAGATATACCTGCATCACATTTATAGTAAGCATTTTAAATCTAAAAAGATGATACTTCATCCTGGCCATCAATACACCAACCTCCTGTGTTTTAGCAGGGCCAGCTGATCCCCAGCCAATATCACACTTGTGGGTCTCTCCTCCCACCCATTTCAGCACTGCCACATGCTGTAGGCCCATGCTAGACTGAAAGGCCATTTTCAGTGAGACTGCAGCCAAAGGCAGGGAGGGTGACATCAGCACATGGAAGCTGCCCCCTGAAAACATCACACTACTAGTATTCTAGTTGATGGATCAGCTTGTGTGGTTACACTCAAGTAGTATCATAAAATCAGGGAGGGGATCTTTAAATATCTTCTTCTTCACAGGTTTTCTGTCTCTTTATGAAATGAGACTAGTAAAGTAGTCAAAACACAGTTGATGTCTTCTGGAGAAAAGGAAGGTGGATGGAATTTTTTTTTTTTTTTGGCAACTACAAGGACTACTCCAAAAGAAAAAACAGCAAGAAAAAAAGAAAGCAAATCACAGCTTACTGGTATTTTGGTTTTACTTAACCATGTTTTACTAACAAAGTAAATTTCAAAACCCACCACATTTTAAGACAAAATAAATCATTTACATATGCTTATATGAAACTGTGGTTTACCTTTTTATTGGGATTTATAATGCCCCCTTCTTCATTGGGCAGGTTCTGCACACCTAAGTTAGGTAAACCAGACACTCAACCCAACTAGAGAGTGTGTTGAATGAGGACAGCCAGATATTCATCCTGCCATCTAAAACAGAGTTGATTGCATTTATTTATTAAGTCCCCATACATGTAAATATAAATACATAAACCAGTTACTTCAGTTTCTGGACCAAACATTTTGAAAAGCTTTCTTCTCTGCACAGAAAATTCAGGTTCATCTTCTCACCCTCTCCCCCCAGCCCCAAACAAGCATTTCAGCCTGGGAATACTGTTGTGGTGTCTAATGGGAGCTGCAAGTTCCAGCTTGCTTGAAAAATCAATCCTAAAACTTCAGATTACTGAAATTAAACCCTCACTACTGAAACATCACCAAGAACAGCACAAAAATTAAACTATACTCTTCTGAAAATCATCAAGACCAGGATGGGAGCAGATACTGACTGAAAGAATCCTTTCACTAGGCTCAGTGATGAACCCTGTATTGTCTTTACCTATGACAGGACTCACACATTTCATGCAATTCCATGGAAATATTAAAAACTGTAGTGTTTGTGTTAGAAAAACACAGGCAATACAGTAATGGAAACTCAGTATTAGATTTCTGCAAGAATGGCCAGAGTAATGCAAATTTACATTTCTTCAGGAGTTGAAAATACATATTTGATCTGACTAAAATATCAAAGTTTACGTTCAGATGAGTAAATTTAATGGCAGTTAGTTTTAGATTTTTACTAGTGTGTATGTAAAAAAGATCTTCTTTAAAATGTTTTTTTCTGTGTTTTTACTTGTGAGGATATAGGCACAAACATACAGATGCAGTCATATGAAAAACAAAGGTGACAATTTTATGCAAGACATAAAAATTACATCTCATTAATAGACTTTTATCTAGAGTAGAGTTTCTTATTTTATGTGAGTGTGCTTTGGAGAGAAATTTGCCTGAGGAAGACATACATGAGGAATTTCTGGGTGGGATGGAAATGGGCAATACAGTGCTGGAAAAGTCCTGATCCCTTCAGATTTACACCTCTATTTCTATATCAGATTGGTATAGATAAGCCCCCACAACTCTGAAGCACTAGGCTTTTTTGGAACCGATTTAACCTCTGGAAATGTCTTCCTAACTTTTTCTCTGTTAAATATAGTAAATCAGAAACATACTTCCTCCTAGCAGTTTTACAGTTAGGAAAGTAAAAGCAAAGGCTGCATACAACATAGTCAGTATTTTTAAAAGCTATTAAGCTCTTACCCACCAGCTGCATAAGAATGCAGTGCAGATAGAAAGGCTGCATTTTTCACAGCCTTCCCCCCCCTCCAGCACCCTTCCCTGGGACAAGAAATATCATCCAGATGAGGTACCAGGGAATAATTTCAAGACTTGAAGTAAAAGGATCCAAAAGATACAACAACCAATGATGTGGACACTTCCTAATCCTGTACTGATTTCAGGAAACTGGAGAATAGGGAAGCAAAGGAAATAAACAAGGAGGAGTGGCAGGGGAAAGGAACAGCGCATGGCAAGATGCTGAACAGCAATAAAAGGCAGCAAATGATGCAAATTCCACTTGTTGTAGCTTCACAGCATGGAACAGTTTACTTCTCATCCTCTGAAAGACCAGGGTTAAACCCCAGTGAAGCAAGGTCCACCTGGACCTGAATTGCCACTGGGTATAATCACTCCAGAGCTTATACTACTGGGAAGTTTCTTACTGTAACAGTGAGCACCAGACTATGCAAAACAGTTAAGGCATATGCTACCTATTAAAGGCTATTAAATTTTCAAGAGCTGACCATTAGCACAGGAAGTCTTTGTGCCATGCCTTGCTGTAGGCCAGAGCAGAGTGATACTTCTGACAGAAGAGCCCTGCTTGTTGCAAGCTTATATCCGGCCTTTAGCATCCGTTACTGGAGAGTGCTAGGAAGAGGGGACTGAGCTAAATGGAGCTTTGGTCTGACATGATGCAACTTGTCTCACGTTCCTGGTATGTACATAGTAAGTAGCACAAAGGGAAAAAGCACACAAGAAAGTCAGAAGTACTCAATAACGTTTCTTATTAAAAAAATAAAACCCCGTCTCCTGTTTTTTAGGTACTTTCTTACAAGTGAATGTAGAAGAACAGCATCTCAGTGTAATACAAACACACTTGTGATAATTCTGGTGTAGTTCTGTGTAATTTAGGCAATCTACAGTATCAGCCTTTAGTAATAAAGGCCAAAAACTTCCTCCTGAGGTAATAAAACAGCACAGAGATACGAGCTCATAGCCAGCACACCAAGTATGCTTACCTTCCTGCACAGCACCTGCAGGGAGGAGGCCTCGAGCACTCACTTCACCACACAGTTTCTCTTTCACATTTCAGAAAGCAGGCAAGGTATTCCATCTCCCTGGGTGAAGTATCATTTCATACCTAAAAGGAACACTGGAATCATGAAACATAGGTAAAGACCAAGGGTGATAAGCACTGCACAGGGAAGTACAATGCAAGGTAGGTGAGCATCAACGGAAGATATTTCTGTTCTCCAGCCATAACAGATTTTGAGTTCTACCATAATATAAACCTCCGAGACTTCTTGTATTTAATTTTTTTTCCTAAACAATTATATTTTGACCAATATTTATTGTTCGTTTATTCCCCTTACTTACACAGATAGGCTCCCCCTGGTGGGAAAGCATTATTGAGCTGTAAATCAACTGCAAGCAGTGGAAGTAGGAAACGAAATAAACAGGAAAAATATGAACCCTGATGTAACCGAGTAATATTCTAAATTATTATTCATGACCAGCACAATCCAGTGAAAATATAAAACAAGTAAGTAAAACCCATCAGCTTTAATGAACTTTATCTCATTCATAACTACAAGTTTTCTTTTAAAAGACATTGAAATAATTTTCATCACTGTATATTTGAGAGAGAATTAAGTAGGTAGAAGTAGTCTACAAGAAATTATTTTCTTAAAGGCAGGAAACTGGAGAACCAACAGGAATCTGCACTGCACAGGTGCAACCAGGGGTTTGCTGGGCAGAACTGTGAGAATGAATCCTTTAAAAGAGATGGTGAGGTTGCCTTGCTCCAGCAAGTCACTGAAGCAAATTCCTAGTGTTCAGACACTTGAGCAATCTCACCAAACGTTTATCCAAGCCTAAAGTTAGGATAAATACTCACTGGAACATGTGTCTTACAAGGAAAGGTTGAGACCTGGGGCTCTTTAGTCTAGACAAGACTGAGAGGGGATCTTATTAATGTGTATAAATAGCTTAAGGGTGGGTGTCAAGGAGGGGCCAATCTCTTCTCAGTCATGCCCTGTGATAGGATGAGGGGCAATGGATGCAAGCTAGAGCACACGAAGTTCCACCTCAGCATGAGAAAGAACTTCTTTACTGTGAGGCTGACAGAGCACTGGAACAGGCTGCCCAGAGAGGTTAAGGGGGTTCTCCTTCTCTGGAGACTTTCAAGACCCATCTGGATATGTTTCTGAGTGACCTGCCCTAGATTCTGTGGTGGTCCTGCTCTGGCAGGGAGGTTAGACTCAATGACCTCCAGAGGTCCCTTCCAACCCCGAACATTATGTGATTTTGTGATGTCGTTCATATTGTATCTGGTTTTCATTATACCAGAGGTACTTTTGAGCTCCTTGTGTTGTGCTGGAGTTGAACCACATCAGAAAGGCATACAAGTGTGTTTTTTTTAAATTGTCAACATTTAATTATTGCTATGATCCTTGAGTTTTTAATGAGTAAAATACAATTACTCTTAGCCATCAGGTACCAGCCATTAGAATCTCAGTTACTGGAATCCACTCAAAGAATCATTTCTGTGTTTCAGCATCATTGCTCTGATCTTCAGTTACAAATCAATCTAATATTCACCAGAAAGCAACAGATCTTTTCTGTTATTACTGTTCTAGTAGGTATTGTACTCCAGGTGACAGGATTGCATTTCACTCTAAAACCCCTTGACCTTTATTAGTGCTTCAGGGAGCTTGAAAGCCAGATGGGATAAAAAAAGTCCATAAAATAAACTAGTACATATTTCTTCGCCTTTTTAAAGCAACAGGGGAAATAATAACTGTCAGGTATAAAGATTAATTTGGAATTAAATGCTTACAGGCAAATAGATATGGTAATTGCATTAAATCACATAGTAATTGTTTTTAAAAGGGACATGGACTCATAATAAATTTCTACATCATATTTTAAGTTATATTATCTTAATCTATTCAAAATGAGATTGCAAGTAACTAAGGCAGCAGCTAGTGTCATTTAATTAGTATTTCAGTTTGATGCTAAAAAAGTAGATGAAGGCTTATAGTAAGATTCTTAGACATGCCTAGACCAACAACACATCCACATGTATCATGATTGTGAATATTTTCATATCTACATAGCAAACAAACTACCTGCTGTATTTTGTTATACTAAATGTAGGGTTTGTCATATTTTTTATGTGTCACATAGATTTAACAAGGAAATAAGTTTTATATGCTTTATATACACATCATTGCATGTAGCATTGTGCAGCTGGAACGACTGACTAAAACCCTGCATGATTAAAGTAGTATGTCTGCTGGGCATTTTACTACAGACCCCATTCTGATATCCCTTTGCTACTTATACAGCACTTCACTTGACATGTAATTAAGCCAGTGGCATAAAAATGACCATTTTTTGCTCTGCACTTGAATTAATATTAAGACAAATCTGGAAATTATAACAAGAAATTACAAGTCTTTCTCAACTCCATGAGGAAAAAGAGGAAGAGGACAATTTCCGTGACTAGTAACACATCTCTCTGAATCCAAAAAGCTAAACCCCATCCACTAGTGTATTCCATAGGAATCTATAACCCATTTTGAACTGCTGGCAGGATTAAGAGATATTTTTATCAAACTTAAGCCTAGGAAATTTAAACGTTCATTAGGCAATTCTGTAAACATCATCCATGTCACTTCAAATATTCACTTCTCACAGAAACTCAAAGACAACTTACATACATATTCTTCAAGGAGAGTAATTATATCTAGTTGGTGCTAACTTCTTACACTAATGTTTCCAGGACAACTCTACTACTTGGAAAAAATTCCTGTCCTGCTAGTTTGGTGGTTCACCTGCCTTAAGCCCACAGAGTACAAGGCTTGCTAAAGAGAATATATAAAATTCTTGTGGCTCCAATCCAAACCCAAATGAGTCTTTTTTTCGTTTCCCTAAACCAAATTTCCAAGTAGGATTACAAATTGTTTTACAGGAACCTTTTTATAGCACCACAGTCTGGCTAATGCTAACCACCCATTAAGATTCCCCTCATTAAAAGGCACAACCTCCTAAGAGCTCTTGGCTCTATTTGAGTAACAAAGATTTTTGGAAGAAGCAACATCTTTTCCATGACTGACTTTGGGAAGTTAAAACCAAACCACTCTTATTTTAAAGCCCTGTCAATAAAGAAAAATGTTTGCTAAAGTTAGATTCATTTAAAACCCTATGTTAAAATGAGGAATTTTGAAGGACCTTTTTCAAGCTCATCTAATGCATAATTTTTATATTAAGCTACCCATGTTCTTAATGCTTAGAAATATTAACTCTTAGCTTTATTTAACATCCCTGTCTACTTTATATCTAATGCTCCATGCTTCTACCTGGCTGCAACACCTTTTTTAGAATTGTTACAGACTGGTTTAATATGCACTCAATATCACAGTTTTCAATATTTCTGTGATATGTACTAAAGAGTTCTGTTACAAACTGCAAGGAACAGTTCACACAGTAGTGCACTGTGGGGATTTATGGAAAATCAACATGGGATTTGTGGAAAACCAATATGGGATTTATGGAAAATTAATATGCCTGAATGAAAACAGCAGTGTTGCAGGTGCTGCTGACCAAATTGTCAGGCACCCTGAAGCAAACTGTGGGATCAATAAACAAGCTGGTGTCTCACAGGCTGGTACCCCACGGGACCAGTAAACAGCAGGTGTCCTACCAGTAGGTATCCTAAAGGACATCTGTAAACTTCTTTGGATGTCTAAAAGGACAGGTATAGACTTTTGAGGCTACTCAGGTCTCAGACTATAGCTTTTCTTTAACGAGTACAAAGAGAGGTACTATCTAGGGTAGTATGAGAATGGAATAAGGTGTGCAAAATTCATAATTCATACTAAATTCACTATTCAATCTGCATTTTTACCTTGGTTCAGGCTAGGAAAAATTGCATGTAAAAAAAATGGTTGAAAGAAGGGCAAGAAGGCTCTCATTTTTGTGTATTGGAGGAATAACAGCACCCAATTTATAAAACACATACAAAGATATGTGTATATATAAATATGGTAAAAGATGTTCTTACTTGCAAAGATAGTGATTTATAAAAGGATCACACTATCAACCTCTACATAAAACTTTATAAAGGCAAGATCATTCTTGTTCTTTCTATAACTTTTTGACATTACTTTTATTTTTTTATTATTAGTCTGGCTAGATATTTTAGCCCACACATGCAGAATAGCAGAAATTTGCATTAAAAAACTGTATAGTAATATTTTGTTCTAATTTCCCACACATGTTCCTAAACAGCCTAGGATATATCAATTACAGTATCATTTAAGTAACAATATTTGATGGCTAGATGTAATAATATAACCCTCCCAGGACTCAATTAAGCAAGTTCAGAACACAGAAATTAGAAGTAAGGAGCTACTAGAGAAGGACAAATTTTAGAAGCTGCCCTACACTTCTCAGCTTTTATGATTCTATTAACTTTGCTAAAAAAAGGGAAGAAAACAGAAAGGATAAACAGTTACTGTTTATCTTAATTTTTTCTTTTCAAGACAGAGAAAAAAAGACTTAGCTCTTCATGTCTCACCCTTGATAGTACTTTTGGAAATGTCTTGAATTTTCATTCCACCACTTTCATGGATAAACATCTGTCTAGAAAGAATTAGTTAAAATTTTCCTTCCTCTCTCTTGTAGTGAGTGGAGACATATATAGCATCTGCCAGTGGAAGAGATTCTACAGACTTTGTAAACATCACAAAGTAGGGATTATACATGTACAATATTTTCTTCTGCTGACATTTATGTAGCACAAGCTCAGCAGAGAAATAATCAGCAGTGTTTTTCAGTGTCCATATTCCATTTATCTATGTAAAGTACTTCAACAAAAATGAACTTTATCTTAAAAAGGAATAACTGTATATCCTTTTAATAGAGGAAACCCCACTTGATTTTGGGATTTCAATTGTTAATGAAAAATCTTGTGCTCTGATCCTACATGGGATGTTTTTGAGGCTTATTATTTCAGTTCGCATTAATAAGCCGCAGGTGACACAGCAATATCCACCTGTAGGGTGTCCCAAAGCAAGGCACCTATTTTGGAAACTCAGGTAAAAAGGAAAGAAAATTTTACTCATACTATCAATTTTCAAGACTAAAAATCTTTACATATACTCCATTTAATTAGCTTGTCTGCCCAGTCACAATTTTGTTGGCATTATCAAACCATTTATTGGCTGGGTTTTTTACATTATATGGAGTTGGAGAGTTTGTTTTGGGTTCCCCTCCCCCTGTATTTTAGAGAGGATTTATAGGAAAATTGGCCTTATGGGGTAATCATCCTTTAAGTGTTGTACAAGCAAGTGCTAAGTTGTTTCCACACAGAGGGGACTCTGTAGTTACAGCTATTTAATTCCCTCCCACTATTAGATCAGTTGTTGAGTTTATATGTCCACTACAACACCAGGAAGTACTTGTTGCAAGATACTTCAGGATTCACCTTGGACAGGATTTTGCTACAGTGGATAAAGCCACTGGTGGGGTTTTTGTACATTTTTTAATGATGACTTTCTGTTGATCATTTTGACCGAGAACCTTTCTTAATGCATCACAACAAAATGAAACTCAGAAACCATGTCCCAGAACAGGTCAGGTAATGTTATGGGTTGTTTGGGTTTTTTCCAATGAACTAAGTTAGGTGGGTCCAGTTATGAGGTTACTAAAAAGCCAAAACAGTTTCTTGGGACCTAAGCATAGGAAAAGATTCTGCAGCAATTTCCATGAAATTTTATTAGCCTCTTTTAACTCTTGAGCACAAAGCATTTGTCAACATTATCATCAAAATAAGAGCAAGAAGAAAACGGGGGGGGGGAGGGAATTCCCACAGAAATACAACCAAGAAAATGAACTTCCAAAGCACCATATTAATAACTAGAGATCAAAGACTCCACAGGTTTGCAAGTTTGTGCTAGTATCCTCTTGTGTGCCTTCCAAATTTCATAAGTTTCCATTAGTGCTCTACTGCATTACTCCTTTTTTAATCAGTACTGCTTGGAGGCTGGAGTAGCTTTCAAATTGGGACAACAGCCTTCCTCCTAGGTACACTGAGAATCTATTTCAACAAACCTGAAGTATCCCTCATATTACATACTGATTTATAGGCATCATTTACAACATACAGGCCTTTAATAAGTGCCAAACGAGCGGGTTTACAGATTGGATCACTTCATTTCTCAAGATACCAGCTTCAGACTGAGGCTGTTGAATAGACATTAATTCATACATCAAGCAAAGTGGCTTTGTCATATAAATTAGTCAGCCCTTTTTTACATTCAGAAAACCATGATGATGCAAAACACAGTCCATCATGCTGAGATTGACACTGAGGATGAAGTGTTCTATAAACTTACAGGCTAAGAACAGTGTAACTGTTCCAAGAAGTTACATCACTATTTAGGTTTAACTGCTAAGGCTGTAAAATGCTGAAACAACCCAAAGCAAATAGTTCTGGGCAAACGCTGGGTAAAAGTTCTTAGAAATCGCTTCAAGCAAATTTAACACATTGGCTTTAAAATTTTTGTTCCCTATCTTCATTATTTCCTAACCCATGTTCTAGCTCTGTAATAAAATAACACAAGAGTCTTCTCCTAGACACTATTTCTGATGATAGGAAATCAGGGCTATATGTTGAAAGAGACAAAAAGTCTTTCAAACTTAAGGCATCTGCATTCATTTTTGTATAAGCAAGCTACAACCAGTACATCTTACAAGAATCTAAGAAAAGTCTAGATGTCCACAAGCAACATACTAGTTTTCCAGTACAAGGACCTTCTTAATACTCTCTGCAATTCATTACTTTACTTCTCAATTAGAAAATATCTTCATTGCCATTTGTTATTTTGAAAATAATCAGAAATAATGCAACTTCAGGAAAAAGTACAAATGTCTGGGACTACTGTGTGTTTTCACCATTTCCATTTTGCTCCACAAATGGGAAAACATGCATCATTTATTTAAACCCTTCAGCATCTGTTTATTGAGTCAGAGTTTACTATAACAACTGTCTTCTGACCCACTTGTAATTTCAATGTCTATCAAAGAAAATATATGAATAAGACACCTGGCACTTGATTAATTTAATTTTTGAAGTTACATTTTTGTCTGGACCAAAGTGATCTCATACTTCCAACAGAAGCAACAAGGAGCTCAAAGAAATTTTTATTTTTTAGTTATAATGAAATATGTTTAGTTCATAAGAATATTCCCACATTTATAGCCTGTCTGTAGGCTCTTTAAAGGAAATAATCTCAATAATTCTACTAAAAGGTCAAGGAAAAAAAAAAGGCTATTTCTTCCTCCATAGTTTAGCTTAAATAGCAGAAATACTGACTTCACAGTTCATAACGCAAGACAGGATTGCAAGCTAACAAATTGCATTAGGCTTATCCAAAATTCTGTTTTTTCTAATTACAAACACAGAGATAGTCTTTCCTTTTTTTTTCCCCTATAACCAATGCCATTTTTGAAAGCATGAAGCGTGGGCCTTAAGGGCACACAGTAGAATGGGCACTGAACTCACCAACTATTCTACATACCTGCACTCCCTTTCCAAGCACCAAATTTACTTGGGTTTCATGTTCACCCTGATGAATTCTGACAATGGAGATAATCCTATTTGCATTGTGATTTTCCATTACTTGATAATAAATGTTTCATTCCATAACTGAAACAGGAGTGTATTGATCCCCTTGTTAAGTTATTTGTGGGACACTTTACTCAAAGCACTAAATTTTATTTTTATAGTTCATAAGGCTTTATATTTGTATATCTTGTGACTTACATGAAATTAAGTAAGATTTTTGCAGACAGATAGGAACCATCAGTTTGGCTGATGGTAGCTAATGCTCACCAGAAAGACAGAGGACATGCAGACCTCTTTCACCAACAAAGGTTTACTCAGAGCTCACGACACAGCCCTTTGCTGCTTTTCCTTCTGCCTTTCTGCTTTGTTTTAAGGCTCAAACAGGCACCTTGTAATGGCAGGGAAGTGCTCCTGAAGTTAAGGATAAGGCCGTATTGGAAAATACCAGTGCAGCAGCCCATGCCAATATCAAAGAGCTACAAAAAGCACCATAGCCTTGGGCAGGAGGTGTACAGAGGGAGCCCAGACTTGCCTCACATTTACCTGCTTTCACCACTTCATTTGGAGAGGAACCAGAGGTTTCCAAGTGATGCATCAGAAAAGAACGGACACTGGTTTAGCAGTTGAATGGTTTAAATAAAACAGATCCAAGGGATTGTAGATAGAGGATGTGCCTCAAATTGCATAATGTCACATGTGCACGTACAGACAAGTGCTCAAAGAGCACTGAGCCTACTTAGCTGACACGGGTCTGTGTTTTAGAGATTTCAAAAAACCTTATTAGAAGTAAGTGTTTAATCACCACTACTGTCTCCAGCTTGTCTTGCTCTCATCTCGAGTATTTTAGCCACATCATTATCTTGGCAGCATGGCAAACTGCACAGCTTCCCCGTATCATGTGTATTGAGACCAGGGCCATCTATCCCCCTTCTTCAGGAAGACAGAGTTGCTTGTGACTTAGGTATTTGTTCTTATGCTATGTATTTTTAACTAAAACTTTATCAGTGCTGCAATGTAATATCTGTTCTCATAGTAATGCTTTTTACCTGGAATTGTAATGATTGCTTAGATCCATTCCATACATCCCATGTTGCTAGTAGCCAATAGAGATTTGGTTTGGATCAAATAGCAGCAATCAGGGGGGTTTCAGCAGAAAAACCTGACCCCATCGTTGTTAACCAACCAGCAACAATCCAGTCATCTGACACATCAAGAAGTATTTCATAAATCAAGAGCAAAATGCCTTCGTTCCCTGCTGCCTGCTCAACTCCTAGTGCCTGAACCTGAGGTGAAATCCTGGTTATATTCATTTTAATAACAATACTCCCATTGACTTCTGTGGGTCCAGGTTTTCACTCCCTGAAGCCATGGGGTTTTTGAAATACTGGTTTTGGCATACAGAAAAAAGAAACAATAACTTAATATTCAGCTTTTCTTTTGCAGTAATCCTGGGCACAGTTATAGGTATTCCCTTAGAATCAATTATAGTCTCTTCCACTTCCCTTAACAATTGACTATTTCATGATAGATGTTTTATTTCAAGTAATATATGAAATCTCATACTTACTTATTGACAATGTGATAAGTTTGGTACCTTTTAGGCAATTCTCCCACTCAAAAGACCAAGTGTTAACAGCATGAACTCCAGACATCTCAATACCACAGGCTGTTATCATTTTGAACATAAATGTATATATCAACCAGCTAATCAGTAACCCCTGAAACCCCTAACTGCAATATTGGCAGATCTTAAAAAGTATTTCCAAGCGTGTATGAATGTTCTTGCATTTAACTTTAGGAATTATCTGTCATGTAAATAGCTAGTTAGTAAAATGACCTAATCAACAGAGAAGTTAAAGGGAGAAACAAATCTCAAGCTCAAGACTATGGAAATGCTATCTTTTCCCATCCAAAGCCACTAAGAAAGGCCTAAACTTAACAAATATTGCTGCAATTTGAAAGCCTTCTGCGCATGTGAAATGTGCACCATTTCATCTCTTTTCTGTTATACCTTATTGAACAACTATTCCATTAATTATATTAAAATACAGGCAGTACATGACCAAATACAGTGGTTGACATCTGACCCCCATTTTCCTCTTGCTTTATTTGAGAAACTTGGTTTGCCCTTTAAGATTGTTTTGAGAACTATTCTTATGCATGCTTTTGAACTGTTTTATTAATTTATGATTGATCTGTACCTTTGGGACTTACAGAGCTCTAGATCTGCGTTTAATTTCTGTTAATGGTTGTTCCAACTCTTTTGTAATATCTAATCACAGTGAATCCCCAGTGGGTATATACATATTTTATTAAACTCCCTCAATTTTTTGACCTATACTGTTCTATAGAACAGTGCTAAAACTAGCACTGCAATTGCTTCCATTTCCTCTTATGTTAATAAATGAGAGCATCTTCTTGAAAGAAGCAGGAAACAGATGGACACTTTGTCAAAGCCTTAAGCTCAGTTATTTCACCAATAATGTGGGTGCACATACACATAGATCTAAATCTATCTGAATAACAACATTTTTAACCTCTAATACGCCAACTGCTTTGTAAAGGAGTCACGATTTTTCCTTTTCCACCAATAAAAGCTTAGACTTCTTGGAAGACAAAAACGACTGACAAGCTTGCTCAGTAGGCTTATGGCAGAACCCAGAACTGAACCCTTTTCTCCCAAGTCTCAGTATAAATCTCTGTGAACTGGAAAGCCAGGCAAGAACATCACGTTCCCATTGAGCACTGGAACTGAAAATCTCCCCTACCAAAAATTCTATAAAAGCATAAAAAATAAATATATCACCTTACACCTGAGCAGTTCATCTGACTTACCTCATAATACAAATGTATTAATGATATTTTAACTTACATGATGTGGGAGTTAGAATAACACTACCCAGCATTGAGACCACTAATGGCTTCTTAATTACTCAACTGTTGTAGGCTGCATGGGTAACTGCATTGTAATGCTCACGGCCCCTTTTATTCCACTTTAGCTTTTCAGTATTAATGACTATTTTAATCTTGCCATTATTTTGTTCAGCTCTTTGTTTGACAATTTCTTGGTTACTTACATGGAGAATCTCTGTTACAGTCTAATACTCATACAGACCAGTCTCTTCTGGCATCTACAGTTCAGTTTGGAGCTGATTCAGGAAAAGGCCACAAAATCATAATGCTACTGTTTCTGTAATGATCTGCTATTCAGGATGGTGTCCTGGTTTGGATTTCTGAGCTTTTAAAAATATATTTCTTGCTGTCATTTTAAGGAAAAAATATAAATCTCAAACCACATTTGCATTCATGATATACAAACAATTCTTCTGTGAGCATGCAGGATTTCGTCACCATAACAAAAGAAATAAAATTGAGATATTGGTACCTATTATTTAATATCATGTATCCATCCAGTTTGTTTTGTGGATCATTATTATCTGATATAAGCATCATCCTTAAAACATCACGGCCTGCTTATTCTCTGTCTCTCATTTTTTCATGACATAAACCAGAGACATCTGAACCCAAGTCAAGTGTCTTCTGCTATCAAAGCACGATAAGAAACACAAAATACAATAACAACCTCAAATATCTATTTCTTCTACTCAGGAAAGAGGTAAGATCCCAGATAACACAGTATAGCAATTACTGGTAATTTGCCTAACAGCAGCATACTCAAGTACTTCAAACCAATAAGAGAACAGGAATAAAGAGTTTAGCTTAAATTTCCCACACCAGCAGTATTCCAGAATAGGAACCTGTAATAAAAATATCATGTTATACATCTTAATAGGAGCAGAAAAAAGGCACAAATAAAAAGGATTTGCCTACTGCACAGAGCCCAGACTATCAATGGAAATCAATGCTTTGCTTCCCAATAAAAAAAATGGACTGAAAACTGCCCCAAAACAAGCACTGGGTCAAGGTGAACGGCGTGTCTAGTGGGTAAAACTGAACATGCCATGAGTATCAAGCCCAGCTTTGAAGGTCTGTGTATCTGCACATGGGTCAAAATGTGCCCAATACTTCCCATGGCAAGAACCAGTTTTCAGCTTTTGACATACCTCATTGCTGCTACTTTGTTCTGTCATTATCTCAACCATGCATTAAACAAAGCAACCTCACTGCTCACCCTGAGAGATGCCAAAACAGTATTTTTCATTATTTGTACTTCTCTGTAGGGTTCTGGGTCTGCTTCTCGTGCTGCTGTGGCAAACATTATAGTATTCTGCAGTCCCTCATCCCTATAAAATAACCAAGGAGATTATAGGAGGTGATAGTCAGTTGTTCTGATCCTTTGTGTCCAAAGGATGCTTGCAAGGATGAAAAGTTCTCTGCTTTTGATTTCACAAGCAAATCTATTGCAGGTGAAATCCTGATATTGCTCACTATCACCACCCATTGCAAACTTTGCTTGGGAATGTGCTTCCAACAAGCCACTGAATGCCAATAGACTCCAGCTTTGCATTCCAGTCTAATTTTTTATGTACCCACCAGTGCAAATAGAGAGCATACCAGGAACAGCTCCCAGCTGAGCCAGCTGTAAGACAATTGTTTTAATGCTTAACAAGTACCCAAGTATAACAACAGAGATGGCATGGAAAACACTCAGCCGAAAGGAAACACCACAAATGCCAATGCTGTCTAAACGAGAGAACTTGTGATAATAGAAAGTCACAACAGAACAAACCAAATTAGGATCCTGGAGTGCCAGAGTGCATACTGGAGATGGTTATTTTGCCTGTAACACACGTGAGTTTGAGGACCAAGTGACTGCGTTTAAAAAGATACCTAAAAACTCTGATATCATTTAACTCATTCTGCATACAAAATCGGCTGCCTACATGACTGGTAGGGGTTTCTTTTAGATGACTGCTTAGATCTAAATTAAGAGGGTACCAATTTATTATGATCAAGCCTGAATGGAAACCTTCACTGCTAATTTGGCAGATTTTTTGAAACATGTATGAACTAAATACTAAAGCGAAGAGAGTTCCTCTGGGTCTGTGTCAGCAGCAGAATTTGATGATAGCAGCAAACTATTTTTAGGGGGAAAGGAATAGAATGTTTTCTGCAGAGCTCTTACCCTCAAGATAATGTAGGCCTTGCTATTTTTGAAATCTTGGATAAGTAGACCAAGATATTTTTTTCCTATTCTATTAAAGCAAATTAATCTTAGTAGCACTAAAAAAATACATTGCATCTACAATAACCTTGATGACATAAGCTATTCACTTCATTTCATAGAATCATAGAACCATAGAATCCTAGGGGTTGGAAGGGACCTCAAAAGATCATCTAGTCCAACCCCCCCTGCCAGAGCAGGGTCACCTAGAGCACATCACACAGGAACTTGTCCAGGTGGGTTTTGAATGTCTCCAGTGAAGGAGACTCCACAACCCCCCCTGGGCAGCCTGTTCCAGTGCTCTGTCACTCACAGTAAAAAAGTTTTTTCTGATATTCACCTTGAACCTCCTATGCTCCAATTTACACCCATTACTCCTTGTCCTATCACTGGTCATCACTGAGAAGAGCCTAACTCCATCTCCCTGACACTCACCCCTTACATATTTGTAAACATTGATGAGGTCACCCCTCAGCCTCCTTTTTTCCAAGCTAAAGAGACCCAGCTCCCTCAGCCTTTCCTCATAAGGGAGATGTTCCACTCCCTTAATCATCTTTGTGGCTCTGTGCTGGACTCTTTCAAGCAGTTCCCTGTCCTTCTGGAACTGAGGGGCCCAGAACTGGACACAATACTCCAGATGCGGCCTCACCAATGCAGAATAGAGGGGGAGGAGAACCTCTCTTGACCTACTAACCACACCCTTTCTCATGCACCCCAGGATGCCATTGGCCTTCTTGGCCACAAGGGCACATTGCTGGCTCATGGTCATCCTCCTGTCTACCAGGACCCCCAGGTCCCTTTCACCTACACTACTCTCCAGCAGGTCAGCCCCCAACCTATACTGGGACATCGTGTTGTTCTTCCCCAAATGCAAAACTCTACACTTCCCCTTGTTGAATTTCATCATGTTTCTCCCCGCCCAACTCTCCAGCCTGTCTAAGTCTCTCTGAATGGCAGCACAGCCTTCTGGTGTGTCAGCCACTCCTCCCAGCTTAGTGTCATCAGCAAACTTGCTGAGGGTACATTCTATACCCTCATCCAGGTCGTTGATGAAGATGTTGAACAACATCGGTCCCAGTACCGACCCCTGAGGGACTCCACTAGTCATTTCCAATGCCTTGGCATGGTTCAAGTCAGCCTACCAAAGAACTGCATTCTCTGTGGCAACTGCATCTTTCTCCTTGAGGATTTTTGAAAATACTGTTTTAATCATAGTTGTAGAAATTTGCATCCTGTCCAGAAAGGATGGAAACAATAAGCAAGAATATGCTTTCCACATGCTTCCTAGACAGGAATTTTTTTGGTATCTGTACTCTGCTAATTTTTTAATATCTGGGTTTACACATACATTTTTACTTCTCTCAGGTACCACTACCGGAAAATTCAAGTAACTTCAGGAAGATATTACAGCACATTTACTTCATTCAATTGAATGCAACACTCCTTTGGTGTTCCCTAATAGAAATCAATTCATTTTGCTGACACCTGACTGCTATGAACAATATAACATGTTATTGTGGCAGTCATTTAACTGTTCTACTTCCAGTGCTTTATGTCAAAGTCTAAAAAATGCAGGGCTCCTTATAGAGAAGGCACAGCCCTCATGCAGGCTTCCCATTTAATTAAATGCAAAGCTTGCACCCAGTTCTGTGTATGCACTCCCCTCTCCCATCAGCCTGGCAGCAGCTTGCTGAATTGTAAAAGTCTCCCTATTGTTGTTTCACTTGAAATTTGTATTCACGTAAAAGGTTTGTTCTGTTCTAAATGCTGAAACTCCAGTTCCAGAGCACAAAGATAATTTTCAGTCTCTTACGTCCTTCCTGAATGCTTCTCTCAACATCCTAAGTCAATTTAGTGCCCATTAAAGGTGCCAGACTGATCAAGACTTACAGTGGTCCTTTATTCCCCAGGAGCTCCAGAAGAGGTAACTGCTTTGCAAACTCCAGCCTACAGGTGCCAAACCATGTCCAGCATGACCTGATGGAAACTAAAGAAGTCACACAGGGTTGTTTATGTGACCTGAACACAGGGTCATTAGTCTTCCTGTGGCTATGATGTGTCAAGCTTTACTGCAGATTGGAGTAAACCAGCCCACTTTAGCACACAGGCCACACAAACGTAACTCTCTCTGGTATTTTGGACCAAGATGGGCAACCCAGGAGCGAAAAAGGCTTTGTAGTTTCTTATGAACTCTCTGAACTACCCCGGTCCCTGGGAGCAACCTTTGGCTCAGCTTTCCTGAATCACACAGCTTGGGAGAAGTGGTCAGCTTAGTCGTTTCTCAGAACGCAAGTTAGCTTTAACTAGCCTTCAGATGTGCAGAATGTTAGCAGGCATTGCTTTGCTCAAGGGATTCAAGGTCTAGCCTTGAGGTATCACCTTATAAACACAGAAAAGGGCTCACAAACAGCTCTTGCTGCAGTGAAAAGGCTGCATACTGCAAGTCACTGCTGAGACATCTTCTACAAATCAGAATAAATAAAGCAAGCTTTTCTTAAGGCAGGCTATTTCATACTCTGTTTTACACCAAAGCCTTCATGTTACATCTCATGTAGTTTATTCCCTCTTGCTGACAAAGAGAAACAAAGAGGAAATTATCATATAGAGATGCTGCATCAGAACCAGATGGTCAGACTCTCTCAGGCCTTGGAATTGAGTCTTTCTCTATAACTTTGGTATTTTTGTCTCCCCCCACCCCTTTTGTTCCATCTGCACCCTCCTCCTGTTTCTTTGTCTCTTGTTTACTTTTTTCATTTGGCTTCCCCAGCAGGAGGTGCTTACGTTATGTTCCTTACAGTGAACTGAAAGCAACGGACAATGTGGCAATGAGACAAAGGGATGGGACTCCTTTGCATTTCATGGCAATATGCCCAAGTGGAGCAGAGATGCTCCAAAACTCCTTCCTCCTAAGGGGGAAGGCTCTGTGCTAAGCTGCTGCAAGTCTCTATAGGAAGGAGCCCTGGGGCTGTTCTCAGGTACTCCGGATGCATGCAAATACCCTTGAAGCAGCAGCACGTGTTGTTGGTGCTGTGATGAGAGCTCAGCTAACAAAGCCAGACCTCAGCAGTCGAGATCATTTCCCACCCGCTTTAAAAAAGTCTTTAAACAGCTTTTACTCTCTAGCTTTTCCCCACTGTGCATCACTGGCCATCCTTACATGTTCACCTGTCTGTAGCCCAGCTGGCCAAGATCCCCTCTCGTGTATCAGTTGATCCCCTCCTCACACATCTGTCAAGAACAAGAGGCAGGCGAAAAGATGAACATAAGGCAAAGGGAATCTCTCTCTCTCTGTTCTTGCCCAGCTTCTAAAAGGAAAAAACCAAAAAACACTGCTTTAACTGCCAGGCAGCACTGACTTCAGTGGGCAGGTACCTCTTTTCATCAGTTGGTGAGCTGGTCATCTGACAGACAGCCATAAAAAAACCCCAATTCTATGCTTAGTTTCAGTTGCAAAGGAAGTTTTAAAAAGTAAAGCAATTAAAGTATGTTGGTTTTAGCTGCATGACAAACACTTTAGATTCATTTCCATCATTCAAAGTGCATTGCACTTAAATATCATTTATAAAGGAGTTTGTTCATATATTTAAATATATGTTCTATATTTAAATTTAATTTCTATGAAGTTCTGCCTCCATATGAATACTATCATGTACCAAGGATCTGCTCTCTGAACTCTCCAGTCCTTACCCTCAGATTTAAATTAGTGGTTTGCTTTTAATTCTCCCTCTGCTTTTATCACTTTCAGGGAACAATGGGGAAGCCCTCTTGTAGTTAATTTACCACCTGAAGACACTAAATAAACATTGCAGGGCCTCATTTATTAAATATCTCCATAAGATTGGAAACACTAGAAATCCAGTCAAGATTGTGTTTTTATTAAATATTTTCAACAGTGAAATTAGAGCATTAATCCAAACAAACACCAGGGAAGACAACATAAAACAGCTTACTTATTGGTGATCTTTTTAAGTGGGGTTGGTAGTTCTGACCTCCTGTGCTTGTCCAACACACCTTGATAATTAATTTTCCTTTTCATTACCCATTATCTTACCAGCTTTTCTGGTAAGTTCTCTCTCCTTCATTTTCTACCTTTTACTAAAGCATTTTTGGCATGCTTGGTGCAAAGCCAGGGGAAGAAAAGAAACTTGCCTAGAGGGAAGGATCCCCCACTATGGGTGCTCTAGTTGGCTCCAGGCTCTGCTGCTGACCCAAGATCATTTCCCACAGTACCCTCTGTGTGCAGCTTGTGAGGTCAGATGCTGTGCCAGGGGCATCATGTGTCCTTCTGGGCACACAGAATCACAGAATTTTCAGAGTTGGAAGGGACCTCTAGAGATGATCTAGTCCAACCCCCCTGCCAGAGCAGGTTCATCTAGAGCACATCCCACAGGACTCCATCTGGGTGGCTTTTGAACATGTCCAGAGAAGGAGATACCAGCTCCTGTTACCATGAAGAACAGAGATGAGGTATCAAACAGAAACAATGTCAGCTGGAAGTTCCTTATTTACACAAAATGTACTTTTTATGCTTATTTCCCAGCACAGGATTTTTACGTGCAGAAGTGTCTGCAGATGTCACTATTGTGGTTTTTAAGGGCAAGATCACTCAGATCACTCCTGTCTCTTACCTCATCAGCTCCTGCCAGCAGCTGATGACGAGCAGCCTGTTCACAAGAGGACTTGGGATTGCAATAAAGGCTCTTTGGCTGCAAAAAAGTCAGAAGATATGTACTGAACAGAGCTGATTGACATGGAGAACTGTTGGTCTACATGAGATCCTGACATTGTGAAATCTGGTTCTCTTCTAATTCATAACATAACATTTTTAGATGTCCCACAAAACAGACAATCTGTACAACATTCCTTTTGGAAACACAATAACACATGGGTTCCAAAATGTATTTGTTCCCTCAAACCTCAGCAGCTGCTGACTGAAACAGAAGATTTTATAGTCAGTTTGAGCATAACCTTCGTCTACAGAAAAACAAGTGTTGCAGAGCAATTGATATAAGCATAAAACTATGTTATTTAAAAGGCTTTATTCCTTAAAATATTATTCGGCATAACATAACCGAAGAACGCACTGTAGACCAGTATTGACTTTGAATTGTCAAATGAATTTTATCAATATAAATTAAATGCTGGATTTGCATTTTTCTCTTTCCCCTTAGAAGGCATTTCCACCCCTCTTCAAGCTTTCCCATGAATTCAGATGAGACATTATTCAGAGATGTGGCTGTTATTGTTTATGAAACATCCAAGTTTCCTGCAAAGCACTTTGAGATTTTCCCAACATGTCTTTTTTCAAGCTGAGCACAAGAAATATTGCTGAGCTCCCAAACCTATCATGGCAGATTGATCTCTCTGCCAGCTTGGAGAATGGCTCCATAAGGAACATATCTTACTGGATATAGAGCAAATACCTAAGATCAAGTGGGCAACCATGTGCCCATTAGCCCCCATGGTATTTTTTTAACAGAGTTGACAATTAAACATTGGTACATGTGACAATTTCTGCCAGGCTTGGTCTAAATTGTGAAAAATGAGAGTAAGTACTTCCCACCTCCTCACCACTGCAACTGAAGGTCAGTATAATGCAAACAGATTATTCCACATCTCTCATGGGGATGAACACTATGTCCAGAAAACCCATACTGGATCAGATTTGTTTGCTACATATCCAGTGACCTAGAACAAGTGTTATGTTTACTTTCACAAAAGCACCCATCCGTGGGAACACTGGTACAGGAGTGAACGCTCCAGGTATCACGATATTGATTTGACCAAGTCTCTTATAGCAGAGTTGTTCAGCCTCTCCTGGTAGGTGAATAAATGCAAAAAGCAGCATAAGAAAGCCTACAAAACTCTCAAGTTCAGCCGCAGGGGAGGACAGTCTGACTCAGCCACTCACTTTGGTTATTAATAGCTCCTCATCTTGCAGATGTGTTGAACATGCACCTGCATATAGTTAGGGAACATTACACATGATAGAGGCAATTTTTATACCACATAAACATGTAAAAATGGTCTTTAAAGAAACCTTCTGAGTTGGAGAAAAACATGCAGAAGAAACTCACTCATGTGACTTCTCCTCCTCATTGGCTTAGCCATCTGTCATAGCTTAGCCATATATAAAAGATTTTGTTTCAGCTGTATCTTTCTGGCTGATAAACCAGGCAACTAGGCTAAAAGCCAGTCCTTTCTCAACTTCTGCACAATGAAAACTGATACTACGTGTACACCACCACATAAATATGTATACTTGTAAGTGCACTCACACCTTCATGCCATTAAAAAACCTCAAACCTTTACATTTTAACACGGACTATAAAAACATGAAAATGCAAATTGTTGAAAGAAAACCAGCCAGATATAATGGTGTTTATGCAAACTCAGGTAAGCTAACCAACTGATATTAACACAAACCTGTATTTCATTTGCACCAAAGCCCTGACAATACCTCATCTACAACAGTAAAAAATCAATTGTAGAACAACTAGTAATAGTAGGTGAACAGCTTAATACAACAGTTGCTAATATCCTTCCCACAATCCTCTTCAAAACATAGGTCAACTAGAAAGGATAATGGGACTGTAAAGATGTTTAGAAATTTGAAGTACCATCATTGTGTTATTACAGTTACCATTTATTTTGTCATTACAGTTACACCTATTTTATTATCGAGCCTGTCCTACATTTGTTTATTTATGGACATGATTTGTTGTGCCAAATTTGAGTTTAAAACCTAACTCTAAAACAACGGTGATTGTAATTATTTTCATGCAAGTCCAGTAACGTTGCTTGGGTGCTTAAATACATACTGGATAAGTGTTCAACACCTTGAGCTCCTTAGAGTAAAGACCAATGTTTTTGCTTGTTTCTGTGACACCCTCATATATATTGCATCTCTCCGAAATAAAAAAAAAATAAAAATATTTTTTAAAAATAGTATGACTTAATCTTTTCATTTTCTAGAATGAACAGTAATTAAACTAAGGATTACTTCATTAGAATACTGTACCCCATACATTTTATGAAACTAAACAAGCAAACATTATTTATGTCCATTTCACTAACAATAACAACAAATTTCTGAACCCTTGAAATAAATTAATGTTAATTTAGATTTCCCAAATGTGACCAAAAAAAGACATTATCTGCATGACAACAGAATCATCACAATCCAGTTGTGTAATACCAGCAATTTCATACTGATATGGATTTGTTTAAAAGGTGACCTAGACAATGAAGCAAGTATAATTACATTTGAAAAAGCTAATTCAATAAAGTACTGATGTCAAAAGTAATAATAGTAGGAAATGTAAGTGCAACACTCATCTGCAGAAAGAATAATTTTGGAATAATGAAATACTTATGTAAAGAAATTTAAAATATAAAATGTCTGACAATGGTTGATTGAAAAACAGTATAAAAAGTACTCTTATTTTAATAGATTATAAAACAAGTGAAGAAAAGAAGATTGCTATCATTAATATGACACCACCGGTCTCAATGGAACAAAGAAAGCCTACTGAATTTCATAAAAAAAATCTGCTTTCTGGCTTAAAATGAAAAATACCAACCACTCCCACCATGCACAGCAAGTGGGAGACCTCAGCAGGCTCACAAAGCTCCATTGCATCTGCTGGCTTTACTGAGGGTAACACTCCCAAGTGCAGCTTTCATTTGTCTCCATAGACAATCAAGATTAGTTTAGTATCAATTCAGTATCTTGATCCAGCTGAGGTCAGTATGGATAAAATAGCCAGCTGAGCTCTACAGCAAAAGTCATGGAGAAGCAACTCTACCTACTCTTTAACCATAAAGGTGAAGTTCATCTTTCCAGGACACAGTGCACTTCCAATAAACTTTCAACTCATCCAACAAAGAGCAACAAGCGCCCACCTCTCTTCACTAATCTCATGCCATTCCAGCACAAATGTCACATGTGGCATAAACCTTTGTTTTCATATTTTAAAAAAAAATGAAATACAAACAAAATTAAAACTAAAATACATTGCCGTCCTGCAGAAACAGTTTTCCCAGAGGGACAACTGTGAGAGAGCATGAAAAAACAAACCAGATTTTAGACTGTTGCTTACTGAGCAACCATCCCACTTCTGAATTTAATCCAATTTTCAAACACTAACAGTTGTCCCTGACAAACAAACAAAAGAAAAAGCCAGTCTCATATGTGAGCTCCTAAACATTTCAAACATAAAAGAAATATTCTTCTAACACTGTCCGTTTTTTCCAGGCAAGCTCTGCTCTAAGCACTCTGCCTTTGCTGCAGAATTTGATTCTCCCAACAGCAAGCACTGCCTGGACAGCCATTCCATTTTCTGCTCCAAGTGTGGGCTTTGGGGCTAGAGGGAAGTATCCCATGGGCAGGTCCAACATCCTGGCTGCCATTTGGTCCAGAAGGCAATAATGCAGTTTGGGGAAGCACTCAGATACTGCAGCAGTGACACCTCCAGCTGTTATGAAGAGGACCCTATATGCTAACACATTATTTATTCTCCTTCAGTCTTTACATTAAATCAGAAGCCACTCTGCCAACTTCTGAGCTTGTCCCTCCTCTGGGCCTGTAAGAAATCTCATTTCCAAGCCCATTTTAAGCAAGTTCTCTCTCTGGCTTACTAAACCAGCTACTCAACAGTGCTTACTCACAGATGACATTTCTCTGTCTTCTAGTCAACAACTTGCCCAGGTTTCTCAGTAGATTCCTGCCCTGTGTACCTTGTCTGCTCCATTTCTAGTCACCCTCTGCCTTTGTAACAGCAAAGTAGGAAAAAGGGGTGAAAATGCAGTAAGCTATAAAAAACTATTTAAAAGTAGCTACATTATGAGTCCAGAAAGACATGACAATTTATCTGAAACTTTCCACAAAGTTATAGCCCCAAAAGATGAAAACAATGTATGACTCTAATCAAGGATCAGCATAAAAATTGGGGAAACTAAGTGAAGTCTAAGCTACATGGAGTCCAGCAACAAGCTAGTATCATCTCCCTGTTTGAAAAATAGGGCAACTAAGCTAGATTGTGCCTTGCCCACCATAGATAACAAAACCATCCCAGGTCTGACAGCCAGCATCACCAGCAATGCAGTAAGAGGAAGAGATATTGTAGCTTGATTTTCAGTTCCCACACTGAGCTGAGATGCTGGCAGTTAGAAAAATCACTGATTGACCTGTCAGCTGAGCCAATTTGATCTGAAAGTCCCAGAGAAAGAAAAATATGGAAGCCCGCAATGTAATTTTTCCAGAGTCACATTTTCCAACTACAACCACACTTTAATTTGTCAGTCAGAGTCTCTCAGTCCCACACAGATCTTGTTTCCCTGGAGATGAATCTTTTAAATAGCAGTTCAAAACATCAACCAGATTGGAAGGGGAATTCAATTAAAGACAAAAACATCTTGTTGCAGTAAGGATCTGTCCTAGTACAAGCTTCTGGAACATGTACCCAGTTTCCCTAGATGCTGGTCTGGGCTTTTTATTTGTTACTTCTTACCTGCATTTTATTTAATAGTATAGATAAACAAGGTAAGATTTTAACTGATAATTTTATTACACAGTGTTCTCTATTTTTATTATTGACTAATAACTAGGAATAATACTAGCTTCTGGTCTCCCCAGTTCAAGAGAGACAGGGAGCTACTAGAGAGTCCAGTCGAGGGTGACAAAGGTGATTGGGGAACTGGAGCATCTCCCTTATGAGGAAAGGCTGAGAGAGCTGGGACTCTTGAGCCTGGAGAAGAGAAGGCTGAGGGGACACCTTATTAATGCCTACAAGTATCTAATGGGTGGGTGCAAGGAGGATGGAGCCAGACTCTTGTCAGTAGTTCCCAGTGACAGGACAAGGGGCAACAGGCACAAGCTGGAACATAGGAAGTTCCATTTAAATATGAGGAAAAACTGCTTTACTATGAGGGTGGCAGAGCACTGGAACAGGCTGTCCAGGGAGGCTGTGGAGTCCCCTTCTCTGGAGATATTCAAGACCTGCCTGGATGAGGCCCCAAGTAATGTGCTCCAGGCAATCCTGCTTTAGCAGGATTGAACTAGAGGTCCCTTCCAAGTCTGACAATTCCATGATGTCATGGTATGTTTCAAGCTTATGTAACTCAAACCCTTCACTTATTTGTCAATAATTTCTTGCCAATTGTCTTATTCATATGTTTCTGCTATGTGATTGAATCAGAAACTTTTAGAAGACAATGAAGTTAAAGAATAGTTAATCTTAATGGCATGCTTTTTAGACCAAACCCAGCTGAAGAACAGTGTTGGACTGGAATCATCTAGTCCTACATAAGGAGATGCTGGATCATGAGAACCCCAACTCACAATTCACACTCAGAAATTCTCTGAAGTACAAATTTTATGAAAATTATCTATTTCTTATGTGATGCAACACAAACATAGTTCTTTGTCTGCAAACGCATAATTCCCATACATTCCCATAAATCCCATTACATTCCCAGTGACACTTTGATAGAGTTTTTTTTATGAAGGAAAAGATGGATATCTGTACACTTGAAATATACATCTTTGGAATTTGAACACACATTAATAAAAACTCAGTGTTTTCACTTCCTGTTAGCTGTACAGCCATTACTGATGGAAAGAAAACAGTAAATCACTTCCAGGCACTATTATTTGGAGCAATGATTGGCTAGACTTCAATAGCCATAAAAGCAAGTCTAATTAAACCTCCATTTTCTTCCCACATTCAAGCACAATTTTCTCCTCCACCTGTAATGTTAGCAAAGTAAACATGGTGCTAATTTCCCAAACAGATTTACAATAAACACATCTTAACCATCTCAAGAAATGCTAAAATAGAAAGTAACTTAAAAAAACGCACACAAAAAGAAAACAAACCACCAAAAAAAACCCCAAAAAACCAACAATTGAAGGCCTAACCACTATCTTTCCCTGCATTTGATAAGATGTGGGATTTCCATACTCCTGCTCAGTGCAACAAGTGCAGTCTCCTGTGAGTGCTCACATCATGGCATAAAGTCAGGTCTCTACATGAAGACTTTAGACTGAAGAGTTTTTTGCACAAAGTAGATGGGGGACCAAGTACGAAGAAGAGGAAGATTTTCCTTATGCCAGTCAGTGATGTAAACGACTTCAAATTATCTTTAAAGTCTTGCCAATCTACCAGCTCTTGATATTACCAAGTCTCTGCATTGTTTGCTGTGGCTTTTTATTGCACATGTGGTGGCCAACACTCAGTCTCCCTGATGAGAAATGGGTCTAAAACATCAAATGCTTGGAGGAACCGTGCCTTCCTTGCACCAGGCTAAAAATCAAGAAATAACTTCACCTTTGGGCTGACAGCCACAGTGGATACTGATCAATATAGATGACACTTAACTAGTGCAAAATTAGAAAAATGTCAGATATTTCTTCTGCACCCACCATCATAGATGAGACAGTGAGGAAACCTATTACGTTTTTGGCTTTTAAACAGAAAAGATAGTCTTACATGACTTTGTTAAACACAGGATATGCTGAGTTGGAAGGGACCCATCAGGATCATCGAGTCCAACTCCTGTCCCTGTGTAGGGCACCCCAAGAATCATACCACGTGCCACATAATGCCAGTATTTACTGGAAGACAAGACATAAGCATCTGTAAGGATTGGTTTCCTTCAAAGATACCGTCAAGAAACAACAACAGCAAAGTACCTAATCTTGCAATAAAAAAGTATATTTAATGACAGCTAAACAACTTCTTTACATGACTGGTCTATGGGTTTTCAAAGAAAATTTGGAGCACTGAAAGTTTAACATTGTGGAATGCTTAGCACACAGCAGTTAAGGACACATGTGAGGATTTAAATATTGTTCACTTGGAATTGCTGAAATCAAGTATTTGATTTCCTTAAGTTAAAAGCATTTGATATTACCTAAGTAATATTGAGAAAAGGGTAGTATCAGAAAAATATTCTTGTACTAGACATTTAATAAAAAGCAATATATGGCAGATAATTTCTGTCTAGTAATTGCAATACCATTATGTTTATCACTTCAACACAAGTAGCAAAGTTCACCCACACTTTGTAGCTGAAAGTTTATTAAATGTAAGATCAATAGATTGATAGGACCTGACTTCACCATTTAAAAACAACCTAGTGAGTTTTCACATGAATGTTGATCTTCCGAAGAAGCATTTATATTATTTGATTAGTTCTATTATTTACTTAATACAAAAGTATGTTAAGTTACTCTTGACAACATAAAACTTCAAAGTATTGGGGTGAGGGTTGAGCTTTGTTTTTAACCAAACATAAAGTATGCAACATATCCTTTATGGTTAAGACCATGAAGATTTTCAGAGTCCAATCTTTCCAGATTTCCAAGAGCTGCAGTAAGGTAGGCAGTAACTGATGGAGAAGAAAACAAACTGAGACTTGATCTACCATCAGGCAAGAACTGTATGTTGTGACAGATCTCCCCAGTGACCACAATGGACTTTCCAGAAATCCTCCTCCAGCAAAACTGGTCTGAATCCCCCTCTAGATAGGCTTGATTCTTTATAATGTCTGCTGATTCCCATTTCTTCTAACACCAAAAGCAAAAGTCCTTGCTAGAAGGACCTAGAGATAGAACACCCTAAAATCAGTAAGTGGAAGCAGCACTTATTTCCCAAGGCTTTCCCTGGCTGGATTCACTCACTCCCTTCCTGTAGGATTTACATATTTTAGGGGAAAAGGCAGTGGCAGGGCACTGTATTCAAAAGCAGTCACAGTCTCTGAAGTGAGCTGCTGGGTTTAAGGCAAACGCAACACAACTGTAAATATTCCCAGGCTTGAAGTAGAATGGCACTGCTGGGAAATTCTGTTAGTGCCCGTTTTCTCACCTACTGTGGTCCCAGGGAAACATGCACACAAAGTACAAGAGGAAGAGATTAAGCTGGAATTGCAGCCATTTAGATCTGCACGTCCTTGCTTGGCTATTGCTAGCTTTCACAATCAGATGGTGTATAGCCTTCGTTATGCCAGAAATGTGGTTAAGCAGCATCATGTCCATATTTGGATCCAGAAATCCAAGCTCACCTCCAGTAGGTTTACATAAGGTGATAATTAATAAAACCAGCCCTAAGTTCTTGTTCTTTGAAGCATGCTGGTTGACATAGCAGGATACTGCTTTGTACTGCACTGGGCACAGAAACAAGGAATATCAGGTGTAACAGAAAACATTTTCATACCAACTCCTAACTGAAGAATAGTACTTTTTTTTTATCCTTTTAAGTTGTATTTT
Organism: Hemiprocne comata; assembly: GCA_020745705.1. Lineage (NCBI taxonomy): Eukaryota > Metazoa > Chordata > Aves > Apodiformes > Apodidae > Hemiprocne > Hemiprocne comata. The sequence continues at coordinate 35,000,866 of CM036591.1, forward strand.
TACATATATATAAATTGAATTTTAAAAATGTGCCCTTATCAAAAAAATAAGGATATTATTTCCATAACACAGACTTATTATAGGCTCAGGTTCCACCCTTTTCAGCTGAGGGAACAGTGCTGAAAACTGGGAAGGCACATCACCAAGGACATACCTGAACCAGGGGATAGCCTGGAAGTTGAACTGGAATTGTTAAGCAATCAATTCCCATGCAAGGTTTCCTGTACAACCTCCCACTCACCAAGCTTAGATGCAGAAATCTATTCCTTTGGCCTTTATTCTCTGAAAATTCACATGGCCCTTGAAACTCAGTCGCAGCTCATGGCACTTCTGTGAGCTGAAGTCACATCAGGCTCCTCAGCACCCTTCCTCCAGCTGACTGCATAAGAAGCTGTCAAGAGAAGCACTCTCCCTCCTGGCAGTAATTCTTTTTGGAGTGCATTTATTCTTTCCAGAAAGACTCCAAAGAGACAGCCAGTACATTACAGAGTTACAAAAAGAAGCTATCTGGCTTAATAGCTAGCAAAGTTGTGAGCAAAAGCCTCATTTTGGAGCCCTCCTCTAAAAATCTAACAGTGCAGGACAATTGAAATAGGTGACATTCTCCATTATTCCAACTGCATTTGCAATGTTGATTTTTTAAAAAATCATGCTATCAGAAGAGGAAAAAAGTAAGGGTGAGGGGACTGTGTTGCATAAAACCTCAAGACAAAAATCTTTTATCATGACCTAAGCAGGTGAATTTTACTGAGTGGGAGATGAAAAACCTAACAATTAGGTTTTTTTATCATTCACTAGCATTTTTAAATCTACTGTAACATTTTAAATTGCAAGAGTAGTAATTTATGCATCCTGACTTTGCTCAAAAGTGCAAAGCAATGTACAGATTTATATGCAAATAAAAAGTTAATAACTTTTGACCCAAAGAGGTTTAATAAACGCTGCACTCCAGTTGGGAGCAATGCTTAGCTATTTTTACCTTCCAAAAACTGATGGAATAAATGTAAAACGTTTTGTTTTAAAAATAGCATTGACCATTTAGAATTTTTTAAAAAAATTACCAAGTACCACCACAAACAGTGCCAAAAAAATCCTTTTTTTAATATTCTTTGGAGACAAAGAATATAGGCTGAGATCCACTGGATTATTACTATTTACCATTTTAGATTATCTTTACCAATCTGAACACGAGAGAGACTAATTTCTCACCTCCACTGATGTCTAAAATTTATGCTGGCCACATTCTGGCATAATCTTTCTGCTATTGAACAAACATGCCCTAAGACAAGTCCCGAGAGATGTCTATGCAGGAAAAAATCATCTTTATTTTATCAAAAGATAACTACAATGGGTTTGGGGGAAGGACTGTTCCTTATCTTTCTTCTTTTCCCCTTCTTTCCTCTCAGGTAATGATGAAGCTGAATCTTAATCCAATAGCAGATTTGTAGGAGGACCTCACCTCCCCCTCAGGCCTGCCTGGCATTTTCTCATGTTACTAAATCTTTACTTCCTTCCACACTGAGACCCATCAACATTGCAGAAGGACAAAACACCAAACCAAAAAAAACTATAATGAACTTTTGTATGAGTAGGAGGAAGCCCAGAAGCAGCAGCTTGCTTGCTTGGTCTATCAAGCCCAGAGTTCCTTTTTATGGATTTAGTACAAACTTCTTTCTCCTATCCCCACTATTTACTTTCCCACTTTTCAAAACCTACTTTTTCCTCAACTTTTACCCAGGCACACCCCACCCTGGCTTATTTTTAGCCCCTTGAAAACATACTGGAAGATAAATGGTGAACTCTGTACAGGGTTCAGTGGGCTCCTTAACTTTCTGGCTTGGATTAGCCAAACCCTTCAGCAATACATCTTGAATACCCAGACAATCAGGATGTTGATTAAAAAAAAACGCTAACAAGAAAACCAAAATATCAAACCTACACCAAAACACACAAAAAACCCAGAAAGGAAAAAAGCCAGAAATTTGTATCCACACTGACAGCAGTCATGTATTTTTCTACAGGGACCTGAGACACGTTCTTCCATCTACTGTCACGGGATATTGTCCTGTTTCTCTGAAGGGTAGTTAGATACTCTGCATCATCCTCCAGAGAAACCTCTCTCACTTCATTGAGCATAAAAGAGTCTAGACAGGTTGTTTCAGGAGACTAGTCTAAACTGAGGCAGCAACAACACCACCCATAGGGGATTTGTAAAAATTACTGAAGATACAGGCTGCAAAAAAACTGCTCAGAAACCTTTTGAACTGAATTCTGATTTCAACAGAATATTTAAATTGATTTTATTTTGGACTTATAGTCCCCACAGAAAAGGAAAAAAGATACATTTATGTCACACACTGTAAGACTGGAGTTTTTTTCCCCCATATATAGAGTGAAAAATCAGAGGAATAAAACACTTAAATAAGAATTGTTTAGCAGAAGCTTCTCATCTTAGAAGTTGACAGAAAAGTTCACCTCAACTACTTGTCAGAACAAAAAATTCTTAAGAGGCTAGAGAAACAATGGCAAAAATTACATGCTTGTATCTCCACAGAACTATATCCTTCTTTAAGATCTACATGTGATGAGGATTATCATTATTCCCATTAGTATTGGATAAAAAGAGTGATGATAATGTGAGGAATAGTATTCCCTCTGTGAGTAATAAGGAAAAATAATATGTTCTCCACATGTATTACTGGGCGGGGGAGGATCTGAAAATTGGTGAAGAAAGGGAAGAGCTGCATCCAGTTTGATTTATGCCTGCTCTTCTTTTTATGCGTAGCCTGGGGAGCCTCATGATGATATGTAATGAGTCAGGCTGAAATGTATATAAATAAATGCACTGCCAATTTGTGGAGGCTTTTTAAAGCATCTTTTTCATACAGTCCCTACCAAATTGCATTTTCTGGGTGAGAAATAGGAGATAGCAAGAGACATTAAGAGTTGATATAAAAAGAAAAATCTCTACTTTTATTCCATTTGCTTTCTTACCTTCACTTATTCCTTTCCTTTTTTTTCAAGAAGGAAAATCATCCCCCAATATTTCATCCTGATGCAATAATAACCAGGTGGCCGAAGTCCAAGATTAATATCTTGGACAGATCTCTGAATACCAACAAGTAGGATGAAGAAACAAGTAGCATGCCTCCTCTCTGGAGCTAGGGAACTCCATGGGCTAAAGACAGTGTTAGTTTTTTGGCAGGACCAACATACCTCTGCCTCTTCTTTTTCCCCCCCTCTCCCTGGCCCCTCCAATTTGTGATTCACTTCATTTTCCTAGAATATTTGGTGTGAAAGTTTAAGCAGCTCCTTCACTGGCCAATAAAATTATACAATAACCTAAATAGTGTGGGTTTTTAATGGAAAATGGGGGGGAAAATCCCACCCAATCACAGTTCCAAAACCTAACTTCCTACCCAAGAAACCAATTACTCTGAATCCTTGCTGTATCTTCTACTGCCCTTAATTGCAAACAGAACTGCAAGTTTTCTAGATGATGAATTTTTGTTCAACCATAGTCAGCTAAGATAACCAATCCAACTTTTTTTTTACCAAGACCAATTAATAATAACAAATACAACTCAAGAAATATTAATCCACTCTCAGTTTTAATCTTGTATTTTCCCCTCCCCCAGTCCTCATTCACCCCAAAGTAAGAAAACACCTGCAAGATCTTACAATATTAACCTGAGTTATAATGTACCGTAATTCAGTATTCAGAAAAAAATCCCCTTTCCTTTACCAAGTTGAGATTTAAATTGTCATCTTTATATTTATTTCTTTTTATTCAGAGATTTGCTTTCTACGTATTCCTTCCTATTAGGAGGAAATTTTTAATGATTTACAAGACTCAAAGAATAGTGGTTTTAAGAACCAAAAGCAATATTGCTAAGTTCAAAATAAAGCAACAAAGGCTGTCACATACCGAAACGTGTGTGTGTATGTAACAGCATGCTTTTGCTGTATGAAATGTTACATATGAATAATAATATTCAGTTTATGAGGGAAAAAATTACTAAAATCATTTGTGATATTCAGTAACCATTAGGTGAGAGTACAGTGCCACAGATTCCTAGGAGTTCAATTCTAGCCTTCAATCACTACCTGCTGAAGCTCAAAATTCAACCTGAATTCTACCATTGCAGTTATTGCTGTTCCCGGGAGATAACACATCTGAACTACTTGCTACTTCTGCCTGAACTTACTTGCATTTGCTTAGAAAGTTTCTAGGAGTTGCCTGAAAAGAAAATCTGAGTCAACTATATGAATCAGTGTGTCACCTGTCCCTCAGAAATCTTCTTCATTAAGGCAGCAAGTAGCCTTCCTAATTGGGTACGTACCTGCACCGCTGATGTACTGGAGACACTATTGATTTTAATTGGTAAGAGTCACAAATACATCATCCACACATAAACGGCATCTCTCTCTATGAAAATAAACACCCTTAGTTGAGCTTATTGTTTAGCTTTTGATAAATGTCTCTGCTGTCCTGTACTTATCACCTGAGGAAGAAGAGACCATTATCTGCAATAGCATTCGATCCCCCTGACATTATCATCTCCTGCACCTCCTCTGGCTTCCACCTCTCGGCTCTTTCTCCACCTTCATGTTTGCAGTAGTATTTATCAAAGGAAGCTGGAAATTACCAGTGTCTCAATTTTGCTTTTCAACTGATTCATGAAGCCCTTCTCATAATGTGAAACGCAGTTCATGAATTGCTGGAGACCCAGCAAAAGAACAGTAACGCATCTATTTCCATATAAATGGCCTCATTACTATGCAGACTTGGGATACTTTATAAGAGGGATTCTCAGCTGAAAACAGGGGTCCTGCTGGCAACGTCCTTCTGTTTATACACATGGAAATACCATTTCAAAACTCTTTAAGAAATATAACTTTTAAATCAGTACAGTGCACCTCACTTTGACCCACAACAAAAGCACAGATTAGGCAGGAAGTTTTGGCAGACAACCAGGCACATTTTTACACTAGCATACAGGTTTTTCACCTCTTTGTGAAGCAGTGAAACAGTATCATGAAGAAGGTCTGAATATTAAACAAAATAAAAATGCACGGAGACAAGACGTAACCTAAAACATGCCTAAGATTATTTCTATAATTACATCTAAAATCACCATATTTACAAGAGAAAACGTGTTAACGATCATCCACTTTCATTTCTAAGGTTTTTGTCTGCCTGTTACTTTTGGCTGGGTTTGTGTTTCATCATCTATTATTTAGAAAGGTTCTATCCAGAGATTACACAGATGACTGAGCTTAAGTTTCCTTTAGATAAAAAGAAAAATGATTGTATAATCTCTAGAAGTTCTGGTTTACAATCTCTATCTTACAAAAGTACACAGCAAATATTGAAGACATGGGCTCGTGTGAGATGTTGTTGAGATTTTCCTGTCCTTGTCAAACAACAAAATTGCTCACAGTATTTTGCTGATATTAGTCATTTCCTGCACTTTAATTTCACAGGTGAAATATTCTGAAATGTTTTCCTAGCATAGACATACTGAAAAAGAAAACATGTCCTAATTTTGGAAATGGTTCTGAAAGGGAAATAAAGATTCAGAAAAGTGAATATACACATATTGTATGTAGATACACACTGTGTATAGGTACACCCAAATCAGTCTCTTACAGGGAACAAAGAAGGTCCTTCTCAAAGGTTTCTCCAGGAAACAGGGAAAATCCTTTGTTTCAGGAGAAAGCAAAATTATGAAATGCAAAAGAAACATTGTTTTCTTTTTTGCTTACTTGAGTACAACTATAAGTTCTGTGAGGACACAGGATGGCAAAGCTGCTCCTGCTCAGCTGCTTCACTCCGTACACACAATACTGAATTTTGAACTTAATTGTAATTCGAATGATGATTTAAGCAGATGGAGAAAAATGTGAGTGCTATGTGGGATGAGCAAAACATTCCAAAACCACGTAGAAGGAGCACAGCATTGGCGTAGAGGCAAGAACATGGATCCCCTGGCCTTCCCTTTATCCTGGGTCCAAAGGAGTTGCAGTAGGACTGAAGGGTAGCTGGCACATACAACTTGATCATTACACAAATTATTTTGTTTTCTCTCCAGAACATTAAATGTTCTCTGTTAACAGCTACTGTAACATCAACAGACCTTCCTTGGATGTGCTGTTGACTTCACTGGAATGTCTCACCCTTTGGGCTGCCACTGCCTGAAGACCCAGTCCTGCAGGACACCAACCCCATGCCATCGGACTGCGCCTTGTTTCCCAGCACCATAACGAAACACTGACTTCACACCAGTTGCTTTCTTGGTCAACTTTGACTTTTTGCAATAACAGGTTACCTCCCCATTATAAATGGCTATCTCCAACATTAGCATTGAGCAAATTAACAGAATGTAATGTTCACTTACAAACAACTTATTGTACCAGCTGAAGGGTAAAATTCATTATTAATGTCTCTGCTCACAGTATAAGTTACTTAAATTGGATGGAAAAAGTATGCACAGTTTATCTCAAAACACTGGAACAGATTTTTTTTATGATTCTGCTATAGACTATACTTACATTTTATATTCTATTTTCCATTTTACTTCCTCCTTCATTGATAGCCTCTCAAATAGCAATTTCCATTTCTGACTTTTTACAACAAGGTTTATTCACTAATTATCAACTTACATATATACACACCATCCAAAAATACATATTCCTTAACTATCTGGGAAACTCCACCTAGACAGAATAAATCTTGTCGCTCACATTAGCAGCAACATGTTACCAACTGACAGGCTCCAAGCAATCAGCTCTATTTTAAGGAAATACCAAAGAACACCTTTATTTCAATAGCCAGTTCCCCTCAGCATTACTTAAATGCAGCAAAATATAGACTAAGTTTGTAGGCAAGACATTGTCTACAAGTAACAAACTGAAGATGCTATAGAAACAAAAAAGGGAAGGGCAAAGCCATTTCAACAACTTGACTTGTCTGAAAATACCTTTTATAAGGTGGTTGCATATAGGAGGGGATACAAGACCATTGCTATGGAAGTTTGGCCCAGATAGGAATATAATTGGAAGAAGGAATTATCAAAAACATTAATCTCCAAAACATCACGTTTAGAATAACATGCTAGCTTCAACTTCAGCCACCAAATTGCTATGGTAGCACCATAATACTCCACATCTCCACCTCATGATGAAAGCATAACTTTGCAAAGCAGTTAAACAACCAGCAAAACCCACCACAGTAATCACTTTCAGTCAACAGGAGTACTGAGTAGAAACTGCAAAACCTGGTCTCAGGCTCATGTCCTAAGCATAATTTTTTTTTTCCTCCTTTCATTAACTGTTCAAAACCTTTAATGCTCACCACGTTTGTCCTTATCCTAAACTTCAGTACATCAACTGGTACAGGCATCGTTACAAAAGTTCACACAATCCTCAACCTGTGATGCTTGTGAGGGGACCTGCGTGCACAGCTTGGACCACTGACATCCAGGTATAGTTCCAACACATCAAAAAAACCTGATTTTAAGTTAACAATTTTTCAAAGTTAAAATGTAACTTCAGAGGGTAATGATTCTACTACTAAGTTTTGCCTAATTGTAAACAGTACGTGCCTGTGAGGATTATAAGTAACACTGCTCACTGAAGAAACATCAACAGGTTCAGATAATTTTTACTCTGAGAGATGTTGGGAAACAAACGCACACAGTTTTTAAATGCTCCCAATAGCTGAGTCTGCAGAATTGTTATAGCTGAGCAAATACAACCGAGAAATGAAAGAAAATGGATTATATTTATGAGACACGGCAGCCTCTATATACGTTTCTTGAAACTACTTGTTCATGGCCTGGAAGCCTTTGTAAATGCTGTGATAAAGTAAGTGCCAGAAAAGGGAGCAGTCATGCATGTGATAGGAAAATTCAGTAGTGTAGCAAGGGAATATATACGAATGCTCACATTTGTTTGCTTGTTTGTATTTTTCACAGCAGAAAGACTTATTGTATCGGATGCTCTGAAACACTTCTAAAATATTGAGGATTTTACAAAATATCTTCATAATTATAAGGAAGAAATGTTCTGCTTTCTTTTAAGAGTGATTACAGGAAATTGGTCCTGGCAATTTAATATCCTGTGTTATGTGGCTTCATCTCTCCCCATTCTCTGCTAACCTGCTGGAAAAGGTTGCTGTTGATTTATGCTTTTGTTTGTGAATTACGCTGTAGAGTATCAGAAGCAATAAGAGCTGGAAAATTGCTTCTTACAGTCAACGACCTCCTTGTAGTTTACTTCCTTATTTTATCATAATGGAGACACATTCACATGAGAGAGATTTCCCTACCAGAGAGAAGGCTCTGATCCTTGACCTTAATGACAATGTTTTTCAACCTGCTCAAAGAATTGCCAGTATTTTAGTGACAGCCAATTCCAAGCAGAGATTTCAATGGGGTTTGTTATTCAGTGATAAAAATGCAGTCTACTGAAATAGCTACTGCTGTTAAGAAAACTACGGTTTATCCTTTAGATTATAGTACCTGTTACATAAGCTTCCATTTCTCTTCACTGACTAATTAATCTTTTAAACAGGACCAGCACTGCTTATCACCACTGTTAAGGCTATTTATTTGTACCTGACAATTAGGTAGAAGTCTCTAATAAGGACCCAATAACTACTGAAATCAACGACAAGCTTCTCTTTGACTCCAGGAAGATCCAGTCACTCCCTATATGCACAGAGTAATTACATTTTTCAGAGGAAGTACAGAGGGCTGTCTTCTCCTGTCGACGATGCTCGTGGAAATGAGGATTAATGCCACTGCAATTGAGTTAAGAGAATTACATTGCTATATGTGACAACTAAGTCAGGAGCTCAGCAGGGACACTTTCTGGTTAAAGGCTGAAAGTTGGTCTGTGAAAAGACACACAGATGCCTAACCACATTTTCTGTAAGTGCTTGTCACTAACAACAGACTGAGCACAGGAACACAGAGATGGGGTCAGCTAGTTAGGATCAAATTGGGCATCCTGAATGTGGCTCAGTCATTTATTGTCAATTGATTGTTCACTGAGACACTAATTCCAGAAAACAGTGTGAGCCTATTAAAGAAAAAAATTTCCTTTCTTAAGCCCAGCTAAGGATTCCTTCCTTCCTAAGCCAGCAGAACTTTTAAGTTCCCATTCTCCATCATGCTCTGCCCTGTAACTCTCCAACCACCACCAACCTTCTCATCCGTGTTTAGAGGGTCAAGTCCAACCCTGTTTGACAGTGGGGTAGAAGTACCAAATACCTTAAGATCCCAGGTTTGTGAGAAGTGGTGGCATGAAACCACCAAGGAGACAGATTAATTCTCCCACTGCAAAAGTGTTTACGGAGCAGATTCAACCATTATTAGAGATTCCACATGACAGATGGCACTGAAGAAAATCAAGCATCATGTGTTCTGCCACGCACAGAAATACTTGTTAAATAGGATACAGAATAGTTGCTAATGAAGATCACACATAAGAGTATTATTCAGCTCTAAGGCTTGATTTGACTCTGGGGGAGCATTTCCATCTAGCCCAGGCTGCTATTTCTTTTTACAGAATTTCTTTGATGCCTTTTTCTTGTAACATGTTTTGTTCTCTTACCTTGATGATATGGCAAGTAAACAGCGGAATGAGATTCCTCCTGGGTTTCTTGGCAAATCTCATCCCCCCCCAAAAAAAAAGTCAGTTTTCTTTGTCTTACTGTGCCACTCCAATTAGAGCCACCCTCTGTTGATGAGTTCTTGCTTGTCTCATCTTGTTAGATGTTGCAGTCTCTACATTTTCATATGCAGTTTTTTTATGTCTCCTTAATTTAAATACCTATTGTCTTCCTGCAAATTCAATAACCCATTATTCAGTCATGTTCATGCTTGTTTTATTCAGATTTTCGTATCTTGGTTTACAGAACCTCAAGTAGCATGTAAAATAGACTAAAGTAAAAGCAAACACTCAAGTGTGGGGGGGGTTGTTTTTAAAAATAAATTTAAATAAACAGCATGAAATTAGTGTATATGGAAGTAAACAACAATGTCAAAAGTTCAACTCTCCCCCACCTAAGCTACAGGGCTAATCTAATAAACATGTATCAATTACAGCACTGAATAAGATCTATATGCATAGGGCTGATGAGTTTACCCTCTGGTTATGGCTCTCCAGCTTCAATTACTAGCTAAACCCTGCAAGTCTAGAATGACTGAGAAATAGCAGTGACCCAGTAAAAGCCCAATTTTAGAAACGACATTCAAAAAGTTGCAATAGAAAGGAAGAAAAATGCTTGTATTACAACGTAATTTAGGTCTTGGATGCTCCAGAAATCTCCTGGGAGATACAGGTTGTAAGAGTCAAAATAGGACATAAGTCAGGTCACCACGTGCAAAAGCAGGCAGCCACCATAAAACACCTATGACACAGAGATGAGGATCCCTCGCAAAGGTGGCATGTTCCAAAACTGCTAACTGAACAGGACTGTCTGTATTTTCAAATCCCACCCCGGTTTGGGTTTTCAGAGACCATATGAAGATACAGGGAGGAGTAGGTCCAGGTCCCTGAAGTGCAGTGAAATAGCAAAGCACCTATGCAATGAGAGCAGTAACAAACTGAGCCTTTGCTTTGATATGAGCAACTTCTGACTTACGTGATTACATCCTACCCTGTCATCTTTTGGACCTTGAGGTTCCCTACTGGACCCAGGCAAAGACTACTGTTCTCTCAGGACCAGTGCTCCAAATGAGAAAAGAAACTCAAGTAGATCAAAACTGTACCAAGAGAAAAATTTCTGAATCTTATGTCCCTTTTCCACCTTAATCGAGAATTTTCCAAGAAGTTCCCATGTTGCTGAAGAGAGGAACAGAAGGAGCTGAAGGACTGCAGAATTTAAGCTGAAAGGGATGTAAATCACGAGAGTTTGTTATTGCTGAGGTACAAGTGGATCCTCACCACTATGCTCACAGCAATGAACTGAAAGGCACTACCACACCAGTTCTACCAAACCAGCTTCACAATTATTAAGTTTCCTGATATAAAGCAGAAGAAATTATGTTTACACTATCATGTAATCAATTACAGTGAACAATTACATGTTAGATTTGAATTTATTTCAGGACTTACTGCTAGCAACCTTCCAGAAGCTTTATCATTCAGTATAACTGAAAGGAATTCATTGCATTTAACACAGGGCAGAGGTGAAACTTGCAGGTTGAGTTAAGAGCTGTGTCTGTGGCAATAACCAGAAATTCAGCTAATTCAGTCTTTGATTCCTCTTTCTGAAATACTAATACTTCTGTCTTTTACCTCTTCCACTACCTAGCAGCTGCTTTTATACAGACACTTCAATTTTATAAACACATGAATACTTCTTACTTCTCATATTTTCTCTGTACTTGTGAACTCTTTAATACTCAAGCAATAAATATTTCATTCCCAGTCTTCCTCTGAGCAGCATAAAGCCATTCTCTTGTTCAAAGCAACTATTGATTACATACACTTATTGACATCCTCCTGTAGTGCATAATTGTCCAAGTCAATTAAGTGGCACCATGGGATCTTGAAATTGATAACATCTTGCCATTTTTCTGCCACTAAAAGGGACAGCAAGATTTTTACTGTTAAGTTTTTTCCACTATTTTTTGTGTCTTTGAGCTAAATATTAGGGTAAACAGAAGCATTTTATGTTCTTATCATAAACCTTCCATTTCTCCTCATGAAGCAGTCTTTTTTAAGGAGGGGAAATGCACATTTCTGCAAGGTATTACAGCCAGCCTGCCTCCTACAGTGCAAAATATTAGGACATTCACAACACTTAGTAAAATATGGCATAGATTTCTGTTTCTCCTAAACTGACTTCCATTCAGCTTGTTCTCTACCAATGGACAGGAGGTGTCTGGGCTTTCAGCAACAACAAGGAAAATGCAATCTGGATAGGTTTTTAATGTGACTTATTTTAGTTGTACTGAGAGCAGTCTGGAAGGAAGCAAGCTGAACAACGCTCAACATTAGTCTACTTTTAGAAATTTTTGCCCAACACAAAAGACAAAGAAACCCTTGCTGGAAGCAGACAGAAACCAGAACTATTCCCCTGCAGCAGACCTTCGTACAGAGCTACATGTACATGTGACAGGCTGTGACAAACTGTTGAGAACACCGTTGCTGTCAAGGAAAGGTCAAATCTTACAGCACCATCACCATTGCTTCCAGCTTTCTGCTGCATGCGACTACTTTTGAGAGGGAGCACAACCTGTGCTTTCACTGCACACCCCAAGTGTAATGCTCACACCCCTTCAGCTTAGTTCATTCCTCATCCAGGGAACAGGTGAAACAAAGACATACAACTTGGCTTAAAATATTATAGTAATTACATTTATTTTGTTAATAACACATCAACGGTCTGTCTTTGGTTCATCAACCTCCTCTGACAATGCTTCCTTTACTCATAACATTTCCCCCCAGCCTTGTCCATTTCATTGTTCTCCTCTACTGAGAAGGGGATCTTTTGCCCTAGTGGGTAAATTACATTTAATAATACAGAGTTCAGTGCTGTTTGGGTCACATGCAGGCAGGAACATATGGCCCATGTTGTGCCCTGGCTTCCCACCAATACAAATTTAGGTTCCACATCTGCCATCTCACTTATCTCTGATAACATCTGTTTCAATCCTCCTTCCTGGCTACTCCATCTCTATGACTGACTCTTTGTTCCTATTCCTCACATGACAGAACAACGGGGACTGCCATAGCAAAGCATAAAGATGTTTTGCCAGCTTTATACCAAGAGCAAGATTCCCCAGTCAGCAGTTTTGCCTGCTACAGAGTCACTTCATGCTGCTCCAACAGCATTAAGAGGTCACAGAAAATCAGAAATTCAGGCCTTCCATTGCTGCATGACAGCAGGAATTTAGAAGGTTGCATTACATATACAGTAACATAGATACTTCGTGACATCAAAGAAACTTCTGCACATAAATATTTGGAAACATGAGCTTAGCTCTCCCAGTCTACCAACCCTCTCAAGACAACAGAAAACAAGTTGCTCTAGAGCAGGGCTCAATGTCAGGATTTAATTGATGCTACTCTGATGACTCCTGATTTTAGCTACCCTTTTCTACCTTTTCCCTTCACTGAGTAAGGAAATCTAGGGAGAGCAGTTTCCTTAAAGTTAACTGCTGAGAATAACCTCTCCCACCTCCATTTCTAAACCAAAAACATCACATTCCAAAACATCTTGGGAAACTATGCCTTTAATTTCAATATTCTTGAATGCAATTTTACAACACTATATGACTGACACTAAAAGATGCAATTCCTCCTGGAGTTTTTTTGGCCTTCTGAAGGTTCTACTGTTGTCAGACAACTTAAGCTCAAGATTTTTTACTATTGGCAGTAACTACTGAAGATAAAACTTGGTTTATTCATATGCAAATCTGTGTAAATACCAGTTTACAGATTGTGCACTGTGTGCACTGTGATGGGCAGATTACAGGGGCAATGGCTACTGATTTTAATGCTTCTTGGAACCCACTATATCATGCAACTTCAGGAAATTTAGTTGTTTCTCTGTGTTGCAGCTTTCTCTTCTGCAAAATGGCATAATAATTAGAAACACACCATTTTCCATTTTCCTTACACAGGAGAGAAGAACCTTGGCAATTACTATGTGATATTATTAAATTGATATTAGTATTACTGAATGAAAGCAGTACTAAAAAGATAATTTACATTTTTAGAGATTGATGGGATTTCTTGATGCGTATCTAGTTACTGCCATCATAGCCTAATTACCAAAACTTCTTTTTATTAATGAGCAGGACAGAAGTGTTCAAAATTAAACTTTACCTCACTTTGAGTCCTAAAATCCCTGAAGACTAGATGAAATAAACACCTAGGAGACTTTGTGTGGAACCTGGTTTAGCTTTTTAAAAGCATATTGTTATTACACACTGGAACTTCATCAAGCTCTTTTTTATTTACAGAAACCTTTTCTTTCTGAGAATGCAAAGCTTCCCTTCTTTAGGGATTAAATAAAACTAACATGGTAAACAGGCTAATCAAAATGAAATAATGCATCTGGTAGGTTTAGTTGAGTGGCATAGTTGCCTCTAACCTGTATTTCCAGTTGTGCAGATACCATGTGGTGCCCCTACCATAATCAAAACCTCAGAGGAAGAAAACTTATCCTGGTAGATCTGGTACAGGCAAGTTTAAGAAGGCTGAGATACTCCTGATGCTAAGACTGTGTTCAGAGACACTTTCAACCTATATGGGAGATGTGTCCAGCTGACTGCCCAGGCAACAGCTATGGGTATTTCCTCCTGTGACCACAGCAGCTGTATGTTAAAATTCCTAAGTCAGGTTATGACTTACAGGCAACAAGCTGTCCCTGGAAAACAGCTCCTTCCTGCAAGCAGAAACTTATTCAAGTAATAAGCTTCAGTCCCAGTTCCCAAATATGCTTCCTTCCCAAAGGTGCAACCCTCCAACACTCAGGGGAATTAAATCAGTACAACTACAGGGTGTTCTAATACTAAGCACTGTCTAAAATTAGAAAGGTAGGTCTTAAAGGACTCTTTGTACCATCAGAATAAACATTCCCATAGGTTTTTTTGAGGTTCCTAGCCTGGGGATATACTTGCACATCAGCAACGTCACTGAGCTCTTGAGAAAAAGAAAAAAACCCAAGTGTATTAAACTAGAAGCATGAAATCTATAGGCAATCAGGAGGAAACAAAGAATTCTGAAAAATAAGTCATATTCCTGCTGAAATTCACCATTTCTGCTGAGGTACTCTGCAAGCACTGCAGTGCTTCCAAGTTGGAAGTCAAGATGCAACTCCAGAGGCCTCATGCTTTTTTTGAAAACATGCTTGCAAACCATTGCAAAGCAACTTATCTCTTGTCCACAGAGATATTCATGTAATGATGAATGGAGCTAAACCCAGCTGGTGCCTGTCACAAGTGGGGTTCCTCAGGGCTCTATGTTGGAACCATTTCTGTTTAACATCTTTATCAATTACCTCAATGAGGGGATCGAGTGCACCCTCAGTAAGTTTTGCAGACAACACCAAGCTGGGCAAGAGTGTTGATCTGCTTAGTGTAGGGAGGCTCTGCAGAGGGACTTAGGCTGCATCAATGGGCCAAGGCCAACCGTATGAGCTTCAACACAGCCAAGTGCCTTGTCCTGTACTTGGGCCACAACAACCCCATACAATGCTGCTTGCTGGGGGAACAGTGACTGGAGAGCTGCCCAGCAGAAAGGGACCTCAAGGTGATGATCAACAAGCGCCTGAATATGAGCCAGCAGTGTGCCCAGGTGACCAAGGTGGCCAACAGCATCCTGGCTTGTATCTGAAATAGTGTTGCAAGCAGGTCTAGGGAAGTGATCCTCCCCCTGTAGTGGACACTGGTGAGACTCCACCTCCTGTACTATGTTCAGTTTGGGGCACTTCAATACAAGAAAAGCATTGAGGTGCTGGAGCAGGTGCAGAGAAGAGCAACCAAAGTGGTGAAAGGCCTAGAGAAGGAGTCTTATGAGGAGTGGCTGAGGGAACTGGGGCTGTTTAGTCTGAAGGAAAGGACGCTGAGGGGAGGCCTTATCCCTCTCTACAACTACCTGAAAGGACACTGTAGAGAGGTGGGTGCTCATCTCTACTCACAAGTAAACAGTGATAGGACAAGAGAGAATGGCCTAAAGCTACACCATGGGGAGGTTCAGGTTGGACATTAGGAAATTTTTTTTCTCTGAAAGCGTTGTCAGGCATTGGAACAGGCTGCCCAGGGCAGTGGTTGAGTTACCATCCCTGGATGTGTTTAAAAGTCCTGTCATATACTGTTTGGGGATACGCTTTAGGGGTGAACATGGTAGAGTAGGGTTAAAGTTTGGACTTGATCATTTTAAAGGTCTTTCCCAGTCTTAATAATTCTATGATTTCACGTCCCAAGTCCAACAGAAAATGGTTTAAATACACAAGATTTCTTTTAATGCCTTTAATTGTTTCAAACAGCGTTCCCCGCTTGAGAAATGCAGCACACAACTCCCCACCCACTCCATGGCAGCCTACAGGTTTTGATTTAAAGCAATTAAGAATAAGTGGCATCTTGTCTTACTCATCACGATTTTGCTCCAAAAAAGGTTATATGATAAAATGTCAAAAAGCAATGCAATTATATGTAATATTACGAGAACTGCAATATAAATCCAATACACTGAAAATCAGCTTTCAGGAATTTTCTTTGCTTCTCACAAATCCCTTACAAACAGGCTTTTGATTCTAAAGGTTCAGCTTGAGACCATGTTACAGGTTCACGGGCCATAAAAAGCTACTTAAGATTTAAGATTTATTTTGAAAATTAGAATTATGGCAATCTTCTTATCTGTTGTGTGAGGACACGGTAAGAAAACATTAAATGTGAAGTTTGCTGGAGCAATGAACTGTGCTTACATTCAAATATAAAGCTGAAAAGTGGAAAGCTGTCCAAAAGCCTGGATTAGTGCTCAGACTGCAACCCACCAGGTCTTTAATCCTCTCCCATTGCAGAAAACAGGAACATTACAGATTGCAAATTACAATATTGCTAGATTCCAGGAATGTGGAAGCTTCTCAAAAATACACTGGATGGACATGTATTTATATGAGTTTTGTCATTAATTTGCCTACCCTACTTGGTGTTGAAGAATCTTCACACAATAAAAGCAGAGCAAAATGAGAAAAAAAAAAATTAAGGAAGAACATTTCTACTATAGGGAATACCAGCTTTTGGTTTTGCAGACATCCTACCACATGCAGCTAAGGGGCAAATGTAGTTACTTGTAACCAGTGAGGTACCAGGTTTTGTAAACTGTAAAACCTTAAAATGAAATAGGAGTCAGACACCCCGACTACAGAATTCCTTACTCTGTAGGATACAGAATTGCATCTGGTACCAAATCTAGAGGTAGAAAGACTTTTTTCCTTCCAACATTACAGAAAAACACCTATTTCTATTTGGAAAGGGTGTCTACTTCTTGCATAAAGTAGGTACATTTTACAACCATTTCATGTGCTTATTGCTTGCTCTCACAAATGCTCTAGAAGGCTAGATACAAATCCTTAGCAGGATTTTACTATGTCTGGTACTATACCCTAACCTTACACCCTTTTCATTTAAGCATGTTACAAGCAGTAAAAGAAGGGGTCATATTTGTTCTCTACAGCCCACCATATCTGCAGCTTATCTCAGTTTCTATGTATATACGTGTCCATCATGTAATTTTGCAGTCTCTTCTTTGCATTTTGTAATTAGGCTGCCTGCTTATTATTTCCTGAGACTCTCTGTATTCCATCTGTCTTTGGAAATAATGCTCTAGTTCTCTGGGATTTTACCCAATTTTAAGCACAGACATTGCTTTAGTTAGCTCTGAAATGCCCTAGAGTAACATTCATCAGATCCTGTTTAGTTGAAAGCATTAATTGATGTAAGACTTCTTTGACCTGTTCTTTATTCTGTTCCTGTCCCCTGTTGTGTTTTAACAATTCTATTAAAAATAATTAATCTTTTATGGGAAAGCTGAAGCAGAATGGGAAGATGATATTCTGTATCTTCTGCCAGTTGCTCACCTTCCTCATGCGGTCATTTTGCAGTAGTTAAGAGTAATATATTTTAAATCCTCCCTTAAATTAAATGGCCTTACATTTTCATACAAATTTTCTCTTCTACAGCACTATGGAATCTTTTTCTAAACATTCAGGTTTAAAGAGAACCACTTTACAATCAATTGTGGCAGCAATCCCTGGGACACGGAAACCTTTGCTGCCATTAAACCGCACAATGCCAAATATAGCCAGTAAGACAAAAATCCTACCACTCCTGTGAGTTTTCCACAGTACAAAACTATATGAAAAAGACTGACACAAACCCTAACATTAAGCCTGTGTCTATGCCCAGCACGTCTCAGCACCAGGGAATCTAGTGCCATTCATGGGAGTTAAGGAAATAGCTCTCGACTACAAGTCGGTTATTCCAAATAAACCACTAGTAGTTACATTTGTGTTAAGACTGCACTTTTACCAAGAACAATTAATAAAATTTCAGGCAAAAACTAGTTTTGTTTGGTTTTTTTCATTCAGCCACTGAATCATCTGTAAACAATGCAGCAATCCTTTTACAGTCACCTGTGTGTGAAAACTCATCTTTTTGTTGATTAAGCAGGTAAACATCTTAGTGGCTACTTCTCCCTCTTAAAAGAATGGAGTGCCAACTGCCAAAACCCTTTGTTGGATACCAGCTATTGCCTCCAGATAATCATCATGCATCTCCTTTATACTGCCTAAGACAAGTCCATACCATTGCCATCATTACTCTCAGGAACAGACCCAGCTCTCTAAACATCTATTTATATAAAAGTACTGAAATCTAAGACTGTGCCAGGACTCTGTTTCAGGTGCTACCACCTCCATTTACAGTTCCTCACTGACAAATCTGTAATCTACCTTGTTTTTTTTCACCACCTAAGGCTGCAGAGTACCTCAAGTTTTAGACTTGCATCTTCCCTTCATGCTGTTAGCTTGTATTTATGACCACATTCTCCTACGTCTGTGACCCTAGACGAACCTCTTCAATGAAGAATGGAAGATAGATTATTACACTGCTAGTATTAGACCAAAAAAAATTGTATAACAAGTCCATTTTCAACACAAAATGAACACTTAATTTTGAAGAAAAACACACAGTATGTTTTCAGGAAGCTCCATGCACAAATAGCTGTTTCTCAGGTTCTTTTACAGGATTCTGCTTTTCATTCAGCAAAAATAACAGATCTACTGACTTCCAGTTTCGAAAGTATTTCAGCAGGTGTTTGGCCTACTGAAGAGTCAAAGATAATGTGTCAAAAGACACCACAGGACATTATACTTCAACTGAAAGAATTATTAAACGCCTTTCATCTAGTCTTGCAAAGGATGAAGGGCTCAAAACTCTGTTTCCCATCTGCTTAACCTCACAGCTGAACAGTAGAATATTTAGTGATTTTAAAACACCATTAGGCCAACCTTTCTGACCTTCCTTTTTATAATTAATGTAAGGCACAGCAACATGAAAGAGGCAGAAAACTGTCACGGTGAGAGGTTACTTTCTATTCAGGAATGAAATGTACTTATCTCCCCAGAACACAGTCTTCCCACAGAATTATTAGTGTTTGTGCTATACTGGTCCTAATCTACACTTGCAACCACATCAGTGCCATGGAAAGAAGTCATGTAACAACTTCCTAGATCCCACAGTGGAGCGATTACCCCTAAAGCAGATCAATAACATCAATGGCTTGAGCTCGAGGACAAATAAAACCTGATATCAGCTAATTGTATTTTAAGCTGCTCATGCCAGTGACAAAAATTTGATAAGACTTAAGATTTCAAAGGCTTGTTGGGCATTTTTTTGTTATGGCTCAAGCAGAGGTCTAAGCTTAGACTGTAACTCAATTAGGCTGTAAGATAGAGATGAAAAAGAATAAAACCAAGGAATTTCATCTTATGAAGAGTGATCCTAACTCAGCTACAGTGACAACCCCATGTGTCATTCTGCAAGCATAAGATCAACAGCAGGAGACTGTTCTGCTTCGCCAGTTTAATTTAATAGAAGTGTTTCAATTTAAACATGAGTTTCCTTAGAAGATTAACAGGGGCTGGTATCTGACCTCAACAAAGCTGATCCTGTACCTGGGTGGTCTTCAGCACCTGACAGGAGATTGATGTTATCTAACTGTAAGAAATCCTGTAAATATGGTGTAACCAGAGGCAAATAAATTATTCCTTTAACACTATATATTGACACCAATATTTTTGTCCACCAGATTGCCTCTACATTACAGAAAGCCTCCTAAGCAAATACACTTAGAATCTAAGTACCCAACTTTTTGCATAGTTAAGTCAAAATAGTAAAATCTCATTTATGCCTGCAGTCCTGTATATATTCCAACAGTTTGAAATGGTTTCTGGTACCAGTGTGTTGACAGAGAGAGGTATGTTATAAATGAGTTACATGGAGTAAAAATTATTATTTTTACTGTTGAATATGATTTTTCTCATTTAAATGATCATTGGATCCAAGGCAACTCAATCATATGCTGAATCCACAGTAGCTCAGGAGTGAAATTTAATCATAGAAAGTATCTCTTGAGAAACTAAACATCATCTTATTGTGGTAATATGGAAACAGTCAGTTACAGAAGCATCTCTCATTTCAGCCTTCATTCCCCTCAGAGTTTTCTTTTTTGCACAAAACTCTGCTAGCTATCTGTTACTGCTGTTCCACTGTTCCTGTGTAGCTCTTGCTGACCACAGTATCACCATTATATCCCTATGTGGCTGTAGTTCCTCACATCCACACATTCACCCCATCTCTCACTTATGTTTGCCCATTTACTGATTAACTCTAGCAAGGAACGTTTCAGAGGCATCCCTAGAGATTACATGCCCAACTTCCACTCATTTCCAGAACTGGATTTCTATTTCTCCTCCCCCATTGAATTTAACTAGCTTGCAATTGCCCACTTGAAAGCCCTTTGCCCCTCAACACCAATGGTTGTGCTCAATCTCTGTTTTCCCAATGCCAGTAACTGTATGTGCAACTGGGCAATCTTTGTGCATTTCTTAGTAGACATCTGCATTATATAACTGTGTGTGTGTGCAGTTAGCTTTGGGAATTTGGGCAACATGAAACTCACTCCCTCAGAGTCAAATCCCTACTAAAAGATATTTTTCAATTAATATTTTTAGATACACTTGCCTTTTGCTCTACTTCTCTGAATTAAACTACATTCCAATTCAATCTAAGTAGATGCCCAAGAAATTATTTCAATACTAGTCAAGAAGCCTCCTGGCAAAACTCAACTGTAAAAGAAAAAATGTAACAACAGCAGCAAGCCTCCTATAGTGCCATACTTACTAAAAAAGAAATAGGGCTAATTAAAATCCTGCTTCATTTCAAAGGAAGAAAAGCACCTTGTAATGATTCCATTTTCTAATCTCTGTGTAAACAAGTATAAAATGCAAGTATTTGCCCATTTATGCATAAAGCAATCACCGTTTTTCTTTATAAAATAAATGTGTGCAAGTCAGTTTTAGCAATAGTCCCTGGGCTCTGAGAGCCACTATCAGACCAGCCCAGCACACTAACTGCCAGGAACATCAGAGATTGAGTTCACCTGCTGCCAAGTTGAAAACAGTTTCCCCAATATTCTTATTCCACAAATACTGGTCCAAGTTGGAAGTCATTCACCACAGAATATTTTTTTTTACTTATTTCTAGGTTCCAGCTTGTGCTTTAAATATGTAACACTGGGGCACCCTTCTAGCAAACTCCACATTGTACTGTTTAATGTCACTAAGACTTTGTAGATACTGGGGAGCAATATTTCAAAACAGGTGATCTGACCTTTAGAGTCTTTCTGGGGATTCTAGTCATATTTATCTCAGACATAAATTATATTTTGGTCTGGATTTTATTTGATAGTGGAAGGTTAGGCAAATACAAACAGCCAGAGCAACAAGCAGCTGCTCACGTACTGATACAAGTGCTGAACATCATAGAGGTACTGTAGGCACCTTTCTAATATTTCCACACATGTTAACTTGTAGCTTGTCTCTTATCTATTTAAGTTTCCACTTTCACAAAAGGTGATTGTTGCTGCTTTGTAGCTGTGTTTTTCTGCCAGTGAAAAAAAGTAGGCCAGAAAGTGGCACTAAAATGTAAATAGCCCATAGGGCAGATCATCTCATCCTGCTGCTGCATATTCTTTGCGATGGTTTTTATCACCAAGACAGCAGAAGGTCACTTCTTTTAATAAGAAAAACCCAGTAAAAAATAAAAATAAACTTTGCTTTTAAATAAACTTTTAGATCCTTTCACAGTACCAGAGTAGTGCCTTATGAAGCACATGCTAGAGTGTTCTCATTAATTAGGCAAGTAATCAGTTTGCAGAAAGAGGGACACAAACCTTAGCATCCTTTGAGCACAAGGTCTGATGGTACCCGCCAAAACCTGCAGAAACTTTACAACTTTCAAGCAGGAACTTTATTTCAGAGTCACCTGCAAATACAGATGTAAACTAAAACTGATGAATCTCAGTGGTAAAAGAAAGATGAAAGGACTTACAGCAAGATGAAAGAGAAAGAATACAACACAGATCAATAAACCAAGTACTTGAATTGGACTGAGCCAACTGCAGGGAATATTTCAGAGGAATGAAACATTAACTGACACATTTACCAATCAATTGTAAGCCATTATTCATCCGGATGGGAAGCATTTAAAAAACAATACCTAGTTACATTTTCTGCTTAAACTAGCCATGATGACAGGTCCTTGCTTTGTAAGGGACAGTGCACCAAGATGTACCTCCTCATCTTGTGGACTACCCAGTGGCCCAGACCACATTTTATTGCTGGTGAGAAAAGTTTCACGACACAGAAACTACTTGTAAAACTTGAATACACTTCATATGTTGAGCCTGACTCTGGAAGAATCTCCTTCCACAAAGCCTCCTACCATACCTTACTGATTCACTTAAAATATAGACTTGAGTTTTCATTTGAAATATATATACATATGCACCAAAGACAATTATGCTCCACACGTTTTAAACAGACTTCCTTCAGAACAAATAATTCTTTAAGAGATTTTTTTTTTTTTTAAATTATGTTGGTTAACTAGAAACAGGACCTACCAATAGCAAGAGAAAGAAAGGACTAAAGAAATACCACCAAGGAGTAGGGCTTAGATAAACCTACTTATGACAAGTTCTCTGGAAATATACAAGGAACTTAAGAAAGGTGAAATACAGACTCAACACCAACAAATGTTCCTGACAGCAAAAATGCAGGCTGAACAGCAAGAATCATTCTTGGCAGTGCAATTTTGCAGTCAGTGAATCAATCTTCCAAAGAAAGTGCTTGGTGACCTCTTTGGCTAGAGCTCTGAGAACTGAAAGAAGCAAAATGGGACATAGCAAATTACCAGAACCTTGAAGCTTACATTAACTGTCCAGATGCAAATCTGCAGGACCTACACTAGATGACAGAAGAAAAGCTGTTTCTTTCTTGCTTTACTAGTACTTTATGGTCTGAAACTACCAGCATTACCTTATGTACTGGTCTAGACGGTTTTTTTCTTAACTTTCATTTATATTATAGAAAAATTTGTTTCCAATTATTGTGCAATCCATACAAAAATTGCAAAAGGAACATATTTTTAAAAGTAAAAATGGGGGATTTTCTAACAAAGCCATGAGTAAAGCAGTATGCCTTTCTCTATAATTAAAATTTCTGCCCTCATCACAAAAGTCACTGCCTTTATACTCATCAGAACAGTTGTCTTGTTTGCTCCTAGCTGTGAAACAGAAAGCATCTGCAGTAAAAGCAGTATTAAAAAGCATCCTCTGAAAGAAATCCTGCTGTTCCTTTCTTTTCCTATTTCACCTCAGATATTATAATAGTTGCCAGCAACACCTAACAGATGTAGAATTAAAAAAAAACATGTACATCTTACAAGACATCATTTATTTTTTTTTACAGCTTGTGACTCCTGGCTACCATTGCCAGAAGAGTTACTGGTATAGGATGGAGTGGGTGAGCAGAGCAGACACAGCAAAATGTACAGATCTGCTGTCCCTCAACAATACCCCAGCTGGATGGCAAAACAGTCAGTCAATAACTGAAGCAGTGAAATTGAGAACAGGGAGGAAGTCCCCTAAGGATGCTAATTTTCATGGAATCTGCAAAGCATTTTAGTTTGCATTTTATGGAGGAAAATGTGTAACACAATACACACAAGTCAGCACTTACACCAGTGCAACTCCAGACTCACTCCCAGTAGCAAAATGTGTCTAGCATGCACTTACATCAGGATAAACCTAGAGTTCAACTTCACCTCCTAATTACAACAGGTTTTTGGTACTTTATTCCCTTCTCACTCATTATGAGCAGCAACAAAACCCACAAAAAGTGCCTAATACAAATGTAACCTCTTCATTACTGGTTTTAGGGATGCCAACCTACAGTTATTATTGTAGGAGTAACCGTGGGTGAAAACTTCCTGAATGTCTTTGTTTTGGCTCAGTTCAGCATACGAATCAAAAATTGTTATGTACAGCTTGCATGTTGTTTACTCTCCAGCATTATTCTAGCTGCATTTTTAGAAGCTTAAGCTCAAAAAAGACACAGGATTTTAGGCACTTCAGGGACCGTAATTTTCATTAACGGGAACTAAATTTCTTTGTAGACCTGTGAACTGAAAACTGTTCTAGGTCTCATCTGTATCAATGCTGAAGAAATAGCAAGATTATCTTATCCTACAACAAATACCATTGCAGCGATTGTAATACAGCTGGGGAGGAACTATTTTCAAACTGCTGAGGTGTCTGAATCCTGACAGGGCTGCCCTAAGGAAGGAAATGCAAAACAGCCATTTCTCCCAGAAAAATCTGGGACACTGACTCTTTAGAGATCAGCAGAGTCTCTTTCAGGATGGAGCACAGACCATTCCAAACTGTTTAAAAGCCAACAACTAGAGAAGCCTCCTTGGTTAGAAAAGCTACTGTTCTTCAGGGATTAAAACTCGGTACTGAGTTTTGATGCCACCTTTCCACAAACTCTTCACTCTTTTCCTGCATTAATCCGACCCAACACCAGTATGAATTGTTTACTGTTTTCTCTGCTAACTGCCATTTTGCTGAAGACTTTCTCCATGAGCTCTCTAGAAGTCTCACTGAAAGTAACTATTAGCTCCCACAGCACATCATGCGTGCGCCAGCAGAGCTCACAATCCTCTAGGAGGGTTTTGCTTTCCACATCGTACACATACAGGAATTCATTTCCACCAGAATATCCTGGACTGCTTCATAACTCCTGTTTCCCTTCCAGTGCAACACCATTGCATTAAGCACATGCAAGCAAGTAGCAAGTTTAAGGTCTTTAGACTAGACTGATTCATTTTTGCCAGTCTTATTACTAAGCAGCTTCCCTCTGATGTGTTTTTTTCTTTACACTATTTAAATGTCTAAGGTTTTAAATTCTGCCCAATACAGCTGCATAACAATTACACTACATAAGAGACAGATAAACCCCTACAGAAAAATGACCTTAAGTAATCAGAAATGAGGATTTGTGAATTAAACCAATACTTTAAATAGCTTTAATAATTTCAACCACTTTTTTCCTAAACAACCTGAGTAACACTTTTAAGTCAAATTTTCCTAAGGGCTGCACACCACTGAAATACTGAAATAAATAGGCCAAAAACAATGTGGCATTTTCTGGTTCACCTGTTACGTATTTTCTCCAACAGATGTAGAGAATTAGTACTTGCACACAGAAATCATTACAGTTCAAGTAAGTGGCAGAAAAACTAGAGGAACAAATAGTAGCTCCTATTCAGAAGCAAAGAGTTCATCTGCTATTTATTTGGAATCCCAAGCAGTTGACATTTTTGCCTCAGTTCTTCAGAAAGTAGTTTCCTTCTGCTCATTTTCTCAAGTTTTTTTGTTCTTGACTTCTATCAGCAGGCAGCTTTCTGTCCAGCTACAGTAATACTATTAGGCTCACACTGCATAGTCTCCAAGTTGTTTTTAAATTTATTGCTGCCATAAATGCAATGAGTGTTCAGGTTCCTACCATCCCTTATCAGCTTTTCCAGGCTTCCCTTTTCTATTTTGCATTATCTTGATTATTTCTACCTTTGTTGCATTATGCATTTCTCTGTTGCATCCTTGTCGTGCTCAAACCTCAGCATTCCTGCATACAAGAAGTTCAAATCCAGCTTTCCAGGTGATTACCCTCTAGCTCTGTAAAATACTGTTTTCCAGAGCTGTATTAAGACTGTCATCACTCTGAATATGAATACAAAGTAGTATTTCTGCTTTCAGCTTTTTACATATGACTTTGTGAAAGGATCTGTAGACCAAAATAATTAGGGACAGAGAGATGAAGACCTGGCAGGGAATTGCAATAGCTCTCTGAGGACAGCAATTGCTAACTTCAGTGGTAGTCAATAACTACCTGAACCATTCTTTTCAGTCAAATCACAATCACACAGCGTGCACAATTTACCTAGGACATGATTTTACAGCAAAAATTATGAATCAAGCATATGGTGTTATTGAAGGGTTGGCTTTAAACAGCTTGCAAGCCCTCCAATGGCACCTGCCACAACACAACGCTGCAAACACCCAGTCAACTCTTAAAACAACCCTATAAACATCTATGTAGGTCTGCATCTTGGCTGCCCAAGATTTAGCAAATAGGTTGTTGTGAGTGCTGGATTTGCTCTAAAGTATTTCAGAAATCACATTGAAGAAAGCTTAAGACACCCTGGTAAACACTTTGTAGCCAAAAAAATCCGGAGCTCACTGGGTTAGTCAATGGCTAAATGGACTTTTTTTGGAAAGTAATGGCATCCACAAAGCAGGTGAAACGTGAATAAAAAAATAAGAAAACCAACCACCACACTTTACTGCATTTTTTAAAATTATGAACAGCCAAAAGTACCAAATGTTTAAGCTCCGCAGAAAGACTAAATCAGATTGAACTGCTAGGGGCTGTAAAGTACCTTAGGTCTGAACTGAACATGAAGTCAAGGTGGGGATGTCAAAAGAGTAAAAAAACAAATAAAATGACAGGACAAGTCCTACAGTGCTGTGCAGAAACAGGAGAACCAGACAGCCTGCTCTCTACAGATAGGAGACCAACCCTAGTGATGCTTACTCTTGGTTTATAAAAAGCAGTAGGAAAATAGTAGGTTCCAGTCAACTGCATGAGCTCAGTCTACTTTAAGCATTTCCAATTATTTCATTTCTATGCTTAATTTTTTACTATTGTCATAACATTTACCACAGAAGCGTCGGCTCCCCTGTCTTGCTATGGTTTCATTACCCAGCCAAGGCTCTTTGTTACAAAGGAGTACAGGTGGGAGTAAGTAGATGCATGTAACTAATAGCTCAGGATAGATAATTTAAGACTAATAAGACTTTTTTCCCCCATATAAGTTGTCTATATATATATAGTATTCCCTGCATGTTGCAAAACACACTGCTGCTAATGAGTTTTACAGGATAAGGTAGGATTGGAGGTGGCTGGCAACAGCACACAGCTACCATCATACTGTCTGTAAAGGTAAACTTACCTGACTGGAGCCCTCTTAAGCCATTAAGTTCAACATAAACCTCAACAAAAAGAGATCAACATCTACAAATTGGAATTGCTTGCCTTGCTCTGCATCTGGCAGGACTGCCAGAGAGAGTAACAAGATCTGATACGGGTGCGAGAGAAAAAAATAATTCTCAGTAATTCCATGTTCCCCATTGCTTCATTTCTTAAACTGGCTTTTCACAAAAAATATCCTTCACAGCCACTACACCAGGGGAGAACTCACTGCAAGCATAAAGACAAAGGGTGACAAAGAAGAGAGGGCAAAGGGTTCCTGCACAGCCCTCTACCTGTTATTAGTCTTTTATTTTTTGTCAGAAAACATTATGCCATTTTGTACCCATTTGTGGTTTCCTTGGCAGCTTACATCAGCTCACATTAGTTTTCATAGCTTTTGCTTTTTCTTTTCTTCTTTGATTTTGCATTTTGGCCATTGCCATCCATTTTGCCCAGCACCATACATTTGCCAGCGGGGAAATCCAGGACAGAATAATCCAAATGAACATCCAGAAGCTCAAATGTCCACATGACCTGGGAGCTGTGGTCTAGAAAAACATCTGGAGTTGTCAAGTCAACTCATGAAGCAGCCTGGTCTTCACAAATGCCAAAAGGAGGTAGGAGAAGAAAATAGCCACCCCTGCCAATTGTCCCAACACCTCTAATATAATAAGCAATAGTTGAGACATGTTACTATGGTTTCATCCTCAAAGGTTTTTCATCTAATGCTAGACAGACAGCACAACTTTTATCAAACTCCACATTGGAATAAGTGCCCTCCCCCCCTGCCCCAGAAAAAATTAAAAAACTTAAATTTTGTGCCATTAGGCTGATTTAATCCTCTTAAAGACACAGAAAGACAGAAAAAAACCCAAGAGACTTGGGCCTTGTGGCAAGTAGTTGGTGTGAAAGGGAGATAGCAGTGACACTAGACACTGAACAAGCTGCTGGCTTGGATTTCATTTACAGTGTTACCCCAAAAGGACAAAGTATTACCAGTACAGGCAGTCAGCCATCTGGCTGCTTCATTACTCAAGCAGAGCTCAGAAGGTTGCATCTGTTTAACAATGGGTATAAAGCTATCAAGTCCCAGAAATGATGGTATTTTTTACACACGGAAATTATCTTTTAGAAGATGCAGAGAGGGTCTGACTTCCTCATTTGAAGGGGACACAAGTTGACACAGCAAAAATCTGTTTACAGACTTCAGTTGACACTGAGCAAGGGGTGGATGGAGGGAGATGAGACAAGACTACACAATTTTTTGCCCTCCCATCCTGCAAAAAGGGATCTGAGACCTTTTTGTAATTTGTTTCTTTGCACAGGGAAGAACAAAACTCCAAAGGGAAGTTCAAAGCATACTGCTGCTCTCCCCTGATCCCAGTTATTCCATCCCTGCTGTAAATAAGGCAAGCTCACATGCATCCAGCTAAATATCCCCCAGCCTCAAAGTTTTCCTTTCAATATAAGGACATGTTAAGTAGTAAAGTTTCTGTTTTAAGCAAAAGCTAATTATGAGGCTTCATGCTAACAAATAAACAAGTGAAAGTATCAGTAGATCCACCACAATAAAACAGGACTATGTGACAAAATAGACTCAGGAAAGGTTGCTTCTAAGATAAAAAGTTGAAATATTTATGAAAGAAGGAAAACTATGTAACACAGCAGACAGTGCCACAGCTCTCTAAAGGTCAGTAGGCACTACCAGTTGTATCTGAGGTGGTTTTTACTCAGGTCTCAGCCACGCTTCCCTTTAGGCTTAAGCTTTTACAGACAACTGAAACCACATACTCTTTTTTCTGTTGCCCCTTCATTTGATTCAACTAGTTCCCACTCTCTGCAACACTCAAAGTGTGTGAAGGAATAAAAATAAAAATTAATCTGGAAAACATGATCCTTATTTAACAATCTGGTGTCTCAGAAATGTGGGAGGCTGAAAGGAGACAGACCTAGACTAGATAGGAACATTGCCCAGTTAAACTAACCTTTCCCTGCTTTACTATAAACACCATAGCCTCTATTATGCATTTCAAAGTCTTTTAGTGCAAATTTTTGAAATTTTGAATCTAACAGGCAAAAAAAAATCCGGCAGAAGCCAAATTTTACACAAAGAGAGCCCCAGGAAAATTAAAGATTAAGGTATGGCATAAGAACCTTATCTTGAGTTTTTGATCCTTAAATTCAGAGCCTCATGATCTCTTGACACAATGCAATAACATCCTTGGCATCAGTACTACACGATGACTTCAATACCAGCCAATATGAAATCTTCAGCACCCTTGTTCTGGTGGTAGACAGCCCCAGTCACTGCCACACCCTGCATTTCCATCATGTGTGAATAACAACCAAAAATTAGATTTACCTCGAGTATTTTCTTCCTCCAGTGTCTGTCTACCCCCCTTACATCTTCCTGCAGCTTCTGCTGCTGTGTGTCATTCATGGTTAGTAGGGAAAGCAAAACATTTCCTTCACAGCGTATATAAATGTAAACAAATACAGCAGCTGCAAGTATGGTTGGGTTTCTGGTTTGCACTGACTCACGCTGTTATATCATGCACTGAGCTGATCACCATGGCAATGAGGTGCCAGAAACCATTTCCAAACTTTAATGAACCATTTCCAAACTTTAATGAACATTTAAGCATAGGCAGAGAAGTTCAAAACTCAATACTTCAAAACCACATTTGGCCTCTTTTTCAAGCCACAAACGTCATCACGATTTTCTTATAGTCATTCATTAGTCACCATTATTTTCAGATTTATTTTAACAAATAGGGATATTATTGTCATTAACACACTAATTACAGTCACAATGTGAAGTTCTGAATTGTGGGACAAGGTCACCTTGCACTAGATACTGAAAAAACAAAGAACAGAAAGACAGTTACGGTGCCAGTAAGTTGGCAAGTATCACAAATTATTCATCGAAATTATCAGAGAACATCACACGTTCAAATGTGATTCAGTGTAATTGGAACTGGAGGCCACAACTGAGTTCCCCCTCTGAAGAAATGGGGACATATTTTCTGCTCAAATTTGGTTTAACTATTCTGTAATTTTAATCTAAAACTCCCATTCAACAAAAGGGAAAACAATATGCTAGAATCACTACCAAAGCCAATACAATAGGCATATAAGCATCGTTACAAATTGGTTTATCTACCTTGTAACTAGTAACACAAAACCAAATGAGTTAAGGCATCATAGCTCAGAAAAAAACAGAAATCACAGCTTTGGTAAAGGAAGGTACTTTTATTTTGACCCTGCTAGTATCACCTTTAAGTATAGGTGAAAGAACTTTTGATTTGTACCCATTACAAGTATTAACAGATACAAACTTGCTAATAAATGCTTTTCCTTTTTCCTGAACATCAGGATTCTGCCTCTCCCCACGCCACATTTAAGGCAATTGACATAACCATACTTTCTATATTTACTGTTAAAGTAAATGTAAAATACCAACGGTGGCAGGACTTGTTTCAAGATATTGTAACCTTTACAACAGAACTACAAAAGTAAAGAAAGACAAGCCTGTTTCAGCCATCACCTGCTCCTGCATCATGAAAATGCATCATCAGCTTCCAAGTCTTTCAGAAAAGGTGGTGAATTTCATCTAATTCTGCCTTTTAGCCTGAATCCTTACATTTCCTGTATCCAAGTACAGAAGACACCTTCAAGCTAGAATTCTATCCCCAACAAGCCAGCTCATGGCCTGAGAGCTGATGTCCTTTTATAAATCTTTCAAGCTTGCCATGAGCTGTTATCAAAAGTTATTCAGCAACACTCAAGCCAACCAGACCACCCATCTTCCTCACTCCCACTTTGATGGTTCTGGAACATTTCAAGCCACATCTGTAGAAAGAAGATCCCATTCCTCCTGTAAACTTGTCCAATAGGTAAAGAAGTGCCAAGTCAGGTATGTCATCACATCAAGAAATTCCATGTCTAAATGGACTTTTAGGTTTTACATTGATCCAGATGAAAATGTATAGCCTCTATACATGACACAAGTGTGTGTGTGTATATATATCTGACCCAGACTTCAAACAAATACCCAGTTTCCCACTGGGCAGAGTTTGCCAATAGCCACACACTAAAAAGTACCAGCAGTGTTTTACCCAGGATGACTTAAGGATATAAATCAGACAGATTGGAAAAAGACGGAATATTTTCAAGTGTTATTTTTGGAAAGCAACATCATCTTTGCTGCACTAAAGCTCTTTGATCTGAGCAAGAAACGGAAACCCTTGAAGCTAAAACAGATGGAGAAGATCTGCTCAGAGTTTAAAGTTGGTTATACTAATCAATAAAAATCTAAAAAGTGATTGCTCCTTCCTACAGATATTGCCACACTGTCATGGAAGCCAGCAGTGTTGTAATGACCCACGGTGCTCCCAGCAACAACATCCCAACATCCCAGATCCTACAAGGACACTTGGAGGGCAGGAGAACTCTAGCTACGTTATTTTTGACAAACAGCACTGGAAAACCACACAGACAGCTGACACTCTTGACCACGTTTCTCTAACGAATTTTTATTTCATGACTATATCTGTTTTGTGCCATTATCTGCATTAATGGGCAGGGGTCGAGGTCCAGAAAATGTCTGTGTAAATGCAGTATGTGTCTTACGGGAAAACAGGCAGATAAGCTCTTTAAATAATAAGATTTGATTGTTTTTACATCAAGTTTTATTGCAGTAAAAGTTTACCTGCATCAGAAGTTTCCTAACCACTTCTGTGTTGTCTACATTACCTTTTGACAAGATAATTGTTGGCAAGATACGAGCAAGCAGAAAACAAGGCATCAGACAGACAACGTATTCCTTACAAATTAAATCAGTCTCTCTTTTCAGCTTGGTTTGTCTAGAAGAAAACAACAATAGGTAATTAAGGAGGATCTGGCTCATTTTGGCCAGAACATTTGGATACATTCTTAATTATCTGGGGGGAGGAGGGCTATACACATATTCCACCCCCTCCTAGTATCAACTGAGAGTTGTTTTTTTTTATACTTCTGTTGTGAATATTATAGTCCAGATATTAGTAATAATAATAAATGTTGATAGAATTCAGATCCATTCTGAATGGACTACCTAATTACTTGAACACATGCAAAGCCATTAGGAGCTACAATCTGCTTCTTTCCCCAGGAAGTGAAATTTTGTTTTCCCATCTCTTCGTTAATATAATCTGTTCTTTAGCTCTTTAGAAAACTGGAATTTCAACTCTGGGTTATTACTAGTAGAAACAAAATTTTTAAAAGGTAATTTTCCCTTAGAGAAAAATCTAACACTGAACAAATTGAAGCACATACTGTTAGAAAGTTTCTTATTTTGAAAAAAATCTTTGCTCAAACTCAAGGGTTTTTTTCCTATTTCATATACCATTATTAGGTAATTTCAAATTTCATCTCTTAAGGTTTTGTAATGTGGAGTTTGATCTTCATTAATTCCAAATTCTGCATTTGGATGCTTAAATTAAGGTATAAAAGAATTTTTCTGGAGGGAAATGTATCACTAAGCTGTGTGAGAAGCTAGGATATAGCAGCCTAATGATGTTTGATAGAGGTTTATATCAAGAGACTTCAATCCAGCTAAAGAAAACAGCCAATTCCTACAGACTAGAATCAATATCTGGACGTTCTCACAACCTACATATTTACCAAATTAAATCTGTAGTTATAGATGGATGACAGCGTAGTTACTGTCTGAAGGACAGGAGATGGAGTTGGTCAAGTGTCTTGGTTTGGGGGTTTTCCCTCCCCTTTTTCTCTCCTCCTCCCCCTTCTAGGTTTATAGATATCTTAATTGATATCCTTTGTATCACTTCAGAAACTGTTAGTAGCCTGGGAGAGTTACATGACATTTAGAGGAAATACATCTCTCTCTGTCCCTCACATAAAATCTTTATTTTTGCAGGCGAGTTTGGACCAGGACTTGACAATGAACACTTAGACAAGGCACATCTCAACACTCATTGTTTGACATCTCAAGTTAAGCAAATGATTGAACATTGCTGTCTTATGTTCAACTAATATATTTACAACTGCTCTAAAATTTAATGCTAACATCTAGGTTAACCTGAATGCTTTTCTTTAATCAAGTTACTTACTTCAACTAGGACTTAAGTCCTCAGCAATTTGAATGTATGAGTGATCATGGGATTAATGGGTAATTGTTCTGGCAGCTTGACTGGATAAGCCTCTGTTGTCCTGTATAGGGAGGGTTGGTGATTTTGGGAACAGGAATTATGGACAACTGCAAGGAGAGTGACAGCAGCAAGATTCATTTGTCTCTTTCACAAAATACATTCCAACCTTCTATTTTTCACATCTTTTTTCACTGGCAGAATAAAGCTCAAGTTTTCAGGAACAACTGCTGTATAAGGAAACATATGAATACTTTTTTGATCTTTTCACTCTTAATAGTTATGGATCTTCTTGGTCTATATCTATCCACCTCTGCTCTGTTGCAATTGCCCCAAACCCTTCCATGTACAGATCATGTGAAGCTGAATTTTTGTGCAGACATAGCACCAAAAAAGCAGCCACCTGAAAATCCATTCCCTGAGCACAACTCAGAGAAAGCATTTCTTGCAAAGGACTCCAGCTACGAAATCTTCCAGAAGGTCTTACAGATTTGGTTATGATGGATTTCTGAGTCATGTTCTGAAGAGCAAGCAACTAAAACAGGTCAGCATCACTATGGGAGAAGCACAGAACAGCAGTGTCCAGCCTGCTGTGGGGTTCAGAACCTCAAGCAAAAGGCTTTGTCACCATCAGCTCAGAGAGACACAGACATAGAACTGGGAGACTAACTCCCAGCATGTACCAAGGTGGTCACAGAGCACTGCTCTGTACCTGCTGCTGGCTACTGCTCAGGGCAGACCTGAATTGCTAACAGACCTCAAGAACAGCCATAGCCAGTCAGAAAGTTGGAAAAGATTCTTGAGAGTATTTGGAGAGGAAGATTTCTAGGCAATTAGATGATTTCAAAGACTGAAAATAGACCAAAGCTGTCAACAAATAGCTTGCTTTTTGAGCACCATGTAATGGCTGCCTGGAATTAAGGACTCCAGCACATACAAGTACCTCATTTTACACAACAAAGTGAAATATTCATCTTGTGATGCTTTTTTCAGAAGACTCAATCCAGTCCCTCCCTCCTGTTTCTCACTCCAAATTAAACTCAGTACCATGTTCTGCTGAATGGGCACATCATTCCTCTTTCAGCTACATCCATCATGGAAAAACAATCACATCCTGAATATGTATTTGGATCTATAGTTTTGTTTGAGCTTGAAACTAATTTCTCCATCTCAATATCTTTTGTATGGGTGTTAAGGCAAGAATAAGCACCTTCTTTTCTCAGAGTTTCCAAAGCCATTCCAATAAGCTCCCTTAAGGGCCAAAACTTTAAAAGCTCAGAAGATAAATTAAATCACCATATGATAATTTTGCTTCTGTTTCATCTTCTCCATATCTTTGTCTTTTTAGATGTTTATCTTTCAAACCTAGATTAGCTCTTGTTTCTTTATACACTCATTTACAAAATCTGTCACAGATTTGTCAAAGGAAAAAAATCACCAATGATTTGTCCTACATTTTCTTCAGCCTGAATTTATTCAAAATCCTTCCAATACACAGTGTGCTCAACTCAGCCATAGAAAACAAAGAGGCATCACCTAAAACCAATAAAAACCAAAATCTGTTTCAGGATACCCCACTGCATTCTCAGATGAGCTCGTTTTCAGCAGAAACTATGTATTTCAGGGGAAATTCTGTCCTTACAGCTAGTGCTACTCTGAAGACTTCAGCACATCCATTCTGCTCTGTTTCCAGGGCATACAACAGACAGTTCTTGACACCATTGGGCAGCTTACACACTACAGTTTTCAGACTAAATTCACATGTGTAAGATATAGTTAGAGGTTTTTCTTCGGCACTGAGAGTTTTTGGATTTGTAGATACAGTTTCACATACAATTCCACACGTTCAGTTTTTTGGGTAGGTTTTTAAAAATAATTTACAGATCATGATGCAAGAAATTTTATAGCTCTAACAAGCATCACTCAGAATGTGTGCCACCAATAACTTCTTTTTACATATATACCAATACCAGATTTCATTGATTTTATGCAGCATCCTCAAGACAATTTTCTTCTAGGAGTCCAACACTATTTTGTTGTGCTGCTAAATATTTCTTACACATAAAGTGGTGTCTGACATCACTGTGGATTCAGAAAAAACATTCATAATTCTAAACTTCATTTTTGCTGTGTTTGGGCCTTGGAGCTCAGTCTAACTTGTACACTGAGCCCTGCAGGAGCACAAATCTGTTTCTGCCAGAGGTTTACATGATTGAAACAAGAAGATATGGAAGCACTTTTTACTTAAGTCATTATCTGTATTCATTTTTTGTAAATAGCTCATATTTTCCTACTAAATATTTCTCTTTGTCCCACCGTTTTTTTAATATTTTTTTTTTTTTCCCCAACACTGCAGTAGTTCTGAGAGCACAATGAATCACAGTATACTGGAAATACTTACAGTTCACTTGAACCTCTGAGAAAACACACAGTAAAAACCACATATTATTAGAGACATCAGGCCTAATTTTGTGTGTGTCAAAGACAGTGGCACAGTAGACATCTTGAAATGTTAGTTTTATACATGATGGACACAATTTTGGGGGTAGATATGGATAAGGACTTGGATCAAGCACCTGTCATACAAGATGCAACCAGTATTTTTATTTCATCTGTAATTTTCATCTGATTATAAAAATTATACACATTTTCCCCCACTCCTAACAGGATGAAAGACAGCATGCGAAGTCCTTCAATTAAGGTCATCTATTTAAATATGATGGTTTCAAGTGTCATTCAGGGATCTCATTTCTTAGAATAGCTGAGCCTGTTTTCCCTGTTAACAGCAATATTACATTTACATAAAAACAGTACCATGAAAGCTATAATTTTGAAGCTATGTCTACTGTGTCTAGGATGTGGAAACTGAACACGCCTCTGAGGTACCAGCCCCTGAATTAGTTTGAAACGAGAAGCAGGGACACATTTTCTTCCCTTAATTCCTTTGCCTCTGCCCAGGTCCCTGATGTCCACAGAAAGGACCCTGGCACACTGGCTGCAAGCCCCAGGAGCAGGAGAGCTGAGAAAGAAGGCTCTGGGACACCACTTTGGGAGGATGTTTCTCTTTCAGAACAGTTTGTATGCCTTTATGTGCTTGCCTCAATATCTCAACTATGTCATGCACAACATTCTACTTTAAGAAATCTTAAGTGTTTTTTTTAATAGTCCTATAAACTAAATTTAAAATAACCATTTGATTTTTTTTAGCTAAGAGTTCATTTGCAAAATAGTAAAGGCCTTTGTTGAACCTGTACAATTATTACATTCAAAGCTTAGATTTGTCATTAGCAAATGGATTCCTTCAAAGCTGCTCTCTAAGCATAAATATTCTATAAATTCGAAGTTCCACAGTACTGCAGGAAATTTTGTACAGTAAAATCTATTCTTTTTCCATTAACCTTTAGAACTATTTAACTTTATATTGTAACTGCATTTACATGATAGTAGAATTCACCTCACCCATTTTTGTGAAACTTCATGTGATAGGAGGTAGTCTCTAGAGGTTATGCCTGTTTTATCTAGGAACAAACAGCAGAGAAGGGACACAGAAGAGATCCTATTGGAGTGGAGAAAGAGTATCTGAAGGAGGGAGTAAGTATAAATATGCCTTGCAAGAAAAAGGAGATCTAGAGAGAGAGTGACAAGGGGCTTTCTGAGAGAATAGGAGCAAAAGCATCAGAATGTGCACTGCCCCAGGAAAAGGCTATCAAACCCTGGGGAAAACAGCCCATGCAAGACTTGTTTGTCACACTACAGAAACTCAGCAACTTCAGCACTGCTTTAGCAGGTAGCTCTGTAGGAAAGGTTTTTCCTCCACTTTTTGGATCTAATTGAGATGAAAGTCATAAAAGGAGGTGCAGGGAAGGACTGCAGCTCATGGGGAACCCCCCACATACTCAGGTATGATTTGCATTTATCTGTACCAATGGCTTTTAGCCTACAAGTTGTTTTCAAGCTGTCGATGAATAAAGGTTCCTATTTTACAATAGTAACATTCACTCATATTAAATCCTTTATTAAAGCCTGCAACATTCAGCCCTAGAAGATGGGACAAGAGAGGCAGAAGGAGAAAGAGATGCAGAAGGATTCTGTTGTTTGGCTAACCTCATTTGGTTTTCATTTGTGTTAGGAAGGTATTTGGTCTGTTGACAGAATAGGTCAGACACTTAACAAGTTTGGTAGTTTTACAACAGTGCTTAAAGTGCCCCAACTAGCCCCCCTTGTTATTCCTCTTGTTTAAAACACAAATAGCCCTTGTATAGAGACAACTTCTAAGCTACATTGAAATCTAATAGCTGGCTGTACATCACCTGGTCACACTGCTCATTTTGCTGCAGGCAGAGTATTTGTTCAGCAGGGCAAGTACACAGCAGTTCAGCAGCTCTGCATTTCCAACCACAACACCCATGCCCTTCCAGGCCAGAAATTGTGGTACATCCATAAGGTACATCCAATGGAAAAGAGCTCTAGAAATTACCTTTCCGATAGATACACATTAATATTCTAATATTCTCAAGGACAGTTTTTTTTATTTCTAGTTTGCCAGTAAAGATCTTTCCCCTCTTTTTTTATCCACACAGTCCAGGAGAATTGACTCACTTTTCTGTCCACGCCACACAACTGGGGTACATTACACTTTTCTTTCCAGAACAGTATTTACAACTGATTCACAGATGGTAATAGCAGACTGGAGTTAAGTGCAACAAGAGACTCATAGAGAAGAACAAGGAGGTTGGAATATTGTTACCTAGACTATTTACTGTTTATTGTGCCTTAAAAGGCACAAAACTCCTCTTTTTGAACACAACGCAAAGAATAAGATTACTTAATAGGATAACTTGGAAAAACCTAGCTCTTTTGAGAGCACTCTGCCAAAGAAACATCTTAAGGAATAGAGAAGCAAACGTGGGGACCTGCACTAGTGCAATGAATTGGGACATATTGGTACTGCTGTCTAAAATCCCTGGCACTGCCCACAGCAGCAGTAGCAACATATCCTCAGGGAGAAGTGCAAACGGATTCTGTTAAAGCACTTGAATTAGCTCCAACGAACACAAATCTTAGCCTGATTTTTTTGACCTCTATTAGAAATGCTTTATATTACATAAACAAAACCGTGAGATTCCATGAGATAATGCTTCCAAGGTATTAATTATTTCTATGTCCCAGTAGGCTACCTGCTACAAGAGTAGAGAGACAGTAATTGCCTTCTAGAAGACAAATGAGAGTAACATTTGCATGCACATTTTTCAGTATGTTCACGTATATGTTCAGTGTCTCTACCTTATTGGCTAGATGATAAATTAAGAAAGGACCCATTCACAGACTAGCAAGGTTTCCTAGGTGTTTGATTTAGGACTCTTACTCCAGACTGTACAATTCCTAAGGCAGATCCTGAGAGAAAAACCAAATACATTATTAGCCATCCCAGTGCTTAGTCATCATGCTTACATTCAAGCAACAGCTAGGTTCCTAGATGTAAATTCCCATAGGACATACATCTGCACTACCTTAGTTACAAACCAGAGGATTTACCCAAGTCATACAAGGACAACAATGAATTAAACCAATATTCCACTTTCTACACTTGTATTGTCAACGCAAGTGTAACACTGTTCACCTACCTACCAAGGCTGGGCCAGTGTTCAGAAATCCTAAAGTCTGAAAAAGAGCATCAGTGGAAGCAGTTGCTGCTCTTGCAGTCATGACCCTCACCCAAACTTTGAACCGACCCTTGCCTCCTTGGACAGAACTTCCCAAGACAGTCTATACCCACCTGTACCTATCAACAGACAAACTACTGTCTGAAGATAAGTAAGAATAAAAGCTTTTTTTTCCATTTTGCCCTGGGAGACTCCTAGAGACATTTTATTTTCACATCTCTGAATATCACTGAATTAGTCCTCTGCAGAGCTTATATTTGTTAATTAAGGATATAACACACCACCAAGCTCTGCTGGCAATTTCAAAGAGCTTTCAGTATTTCCTTCAATATCAAACTGATTTCCTTAATCCAGTTCTATAGTATATAGATTGCACATTCTTCTATTGATGGTTTCACATAAAAAACAGAGCTACATTTCAATTGAATTGCTTGGCATTGTACTTGAAGCTGCCAACCAAAAATCTGTGTATAGATGCCATCAACTTGCAGCTACATTTTTCATATCCCATTGTAATGCAGCCATCACCTGCAATGACAACTCATTCCGTGTCCTGAAAACCTGACTCCTGTGGTGAGAAGTGGTGGCAGGAAAGGAAACAACATGCCAACTTTTATCACACCACTCAGATATTAATGAATGCCCACTGCTATTAATGGGCTGAAGCTCCCAGAGAATTTTGAGTAAAGAGAAATATCAATCACTGTCTTCAGTATTTGAACAAACTATTAAAAGTATGTGAAAAATAAATGGAGTTAAGTTTCAAGAAGAACTTGTCCCTTTTTTTCAGCTAATTTTTAGTAACATACATGACAGTTAAAGAAGGAACTTAAGAAACATTCCACTATGCCAAGTTGTGTATTTTTCTTATGATTTTGCAGTCTGGTTGCTTCAAGGGAACCAAAGTGAGTAACTGTGCAGGCAGGGTGACTCCAGCACAAGAGAGGAGGAGCAGCCTGACAGCAGCAAGACCTCTAGGACTAACATACCTATTAATGTCTATTTTATTCTGCATACATTCAGTCCACTGCATTAACAAACATCAGTCCTGGCAAGGAAAGCTTAACATATGGCCCCCAGGGGTCAAGAAAAACAGACAAGCAGCAGCAATATCAAAAAATAAAATTAAGAGTAAACTGTCCTAGGTCTAAAAAAAGAACAAAAAAACCCCACAAAAACAATTGATGAGAATTATCTTTCTAACCTTGAGGTTGTGAAAAGAGGAGAAAAGAATGAAACAGTATAAGGCAAAAAAAAGGATTCCTCTTGGGTGTATCTGCATAAGAAAAGCTATCTTTAAGGTAATAGCTTTTCTTAAACTTTTAAGTGAAAAATTAAAAACCTTTCCAATTTCCTAACTCCTCAGAAGTACTTGGAACAGGATGCACATTTAATGTAACACTATCTCAGAGCAATAAGAAAAAGGAAGACAAAAGCTGAATAGACTTCATTCCCCAAGTTTTCTTAACAGGTTAGCTATGAAAAAAGAGGAGAAAAATAAACTTAAGAGGAAGCTTTGGCTTTTTATTAGGAAAAAAATGAACTAAAATTTAGTATGTAAAGCAACCCATAATTATCTCATACAGTGACTTGTGCATGACATTGATCATTCCAAGAGAATATCGCCCTTCATACATTTTAGGCCACATCAACATCTCTGGATTGCCTTGTCTGCCTACTGTTAAATATATAAAAAAATCTAGGGCAGTACATTTTGAGGCCAGTAGTGAGATAGCAGTTTATGTAAGGTGGCATGGAAGTACAGAGAATGATAGCAAAAAAACCCAGTCCAAAAAGAAACCATACCAGTACTACAACTTTCAGTATCAACACAGAAGAGACCATGAGAAGTGAACCTCTCTGGCTGTTCTTTCCTTCCCCCATTAGACAGTGATGCAACACTTGCAGCAAGGGTAGATTTACTTACCAACTTAACTGCATCTTGGCAGACTGACTTTCAAAACTTGTAATGCTCAGCATCTTCTGGTGGGTATCTGTAACAGCATCTGAAAGCCTTTAATGAATACTAATCAACTAACCATCTGAAACAAGACTGAGATTCAAACATCTGACTAACTTTCTCAGCAAAACCACAAGGAGGGCAATAAAAGTTGCTTGTATTGCTCATGATCACTGTGTCACACCAAGACACTTGAGCTGCTTTTCCTGAAGTTCCACTATGGAAAGATACAAAGACATGATGAGAAATTGCCCCCAAGGTCTCATTCAACATACCTTATGGAGGATTTCAGTAATATCTTTATTGGCCCTTACTTCTTGGTTTTGATCTAAGGAGAATCAAGACATCTCCAAACAAAACATATTCTAAGCATTGAGTAACAACACAATGGGAAACTACAGCTGTAAGCAGGAAAGCCCAAATATGACATTGAATTTAAAACAAAAATGATATTAAGAGTGGCTGTCATTTCACACTAAATACATACTCTCGATTTCTATCTATTCATGTTACAAATTTAGGGTATTAGCTAAAGGACTTTGATTATTTTTATAAGGTTTTGGAGAGCAGAACACAGAAATAGGTATTTAAAGTACTCCACCTACCAGTGCACATCGTATGTCTTAGGCATGGCAAGTACAAAGCTAAATGGGCTACTATGATTAAACAAGAGTTGACTGAAAAACAAATTTATTTCTGCAGAAATCTCTCATCACTACGTTTTCACAAAACTACTATAGGACAGAAATCAAAGAACAAAGCATTACTATTTTTCACATAAATTCAAAGCTTTTCTTCTATTCAAAATTTACCAAGAAAATACATGCTTCCCATAATGTTTTTATGTACCTCCATGCATTTAAAGACAATGCCTTGATAAGTCTTTGGGTGGCAGGGAGAAAGCCTTTCTGTTGAAGACTGACAAAAAACAATTGCTCAACATTACCTGCCAATCAGCCTCCAAGGTTTTGGGGACCTGGAAAGGATGACAAGTCAGACAGTTTTTCCCCTCTAACCTAAGGCTTTTGCAAGTGGCTTTCATTTTCTATTTGGGAATCCAATCTGTTTAACCAAAACAAATGCTTTTATTTATACATATATATACATATATATACATATATATACATACATATATATATACACATATATATATATACAACACAGACACACACTCCCTTCTGACTTGCATATTCAGCAACTCTTTTTTTTTTATATACTCCTATTGACAGCAGCCACTAAGATGAAGTCAAGAAAGAACATAGGGACTTGTACAGCCTGCAGTGTCCTTACCAGTCCTGTTCTCCTGGAACCCTGGTGAAGCAAACTATGAACTCAGTCAGATTTTCTTCCAACAAGAAACACAGGAAATTTTTTTCCCATCTAAATGTAGCAAGAAGCGCCTCTGTCACCTGAACCATAAGGCACATCTTACCCAGGAGAAGCTGTTTTCTTCAAGTTTTTCCTGACGTATTCTACTTCCCTTTTTCTC
This sequence comes from Hemiprocne comata, assembly GCA_020745705.1. Lineage (NCBI taxonomy): Eukaryota > Metazoa > Chordata > Aves > Apodiformes > Apodidae > Hemiprocne > Hemiprocne comata. The sequence goes on from CM036591.1 coordinate 35,043,308, forward strand.
TTTTCAGTTACTAGATGAACTCTTTGTACCTGGCCCTGTCTTGCTAAGTGTTTCTTCATCTGCAAGACACCTACACATAGAAAATTAATTCCTAATTCCAGGAATAGGTCACACAGCTATTTCAAAAAGAAACCAAACAATTTTTTACGCTTTAACTACAGTTAACCATTTCCTTGGTGTCTTTCAAGTTTTAGAAATCCAGCAAAAGAGGAGATCTGTGACTTGAACTCAGTAGACATGGTTGAGCTTTGGTTGAAGATGAAGGAAAAACAGTAGGAAATGCTTGGTAAAAGCAAAAGAAAATTTTCAAGGGCCCTTATCAAAACAGAGCAGTGAGATGAATACAACTACATCAACATAGACAATTACTTCAAAACTGAAAATAATCATTCCACCAGAAGTATTAGAATAGGCATTGAAAATTCCTGAGCACACAAAAATTCTTGTTACTGCAGTGGCTTCAACTTACACCCTCAGCAAGAGCTCAGAGACAGTGGTGCCTCCATTTACCTCCTTCTAGGTGTACAGCACCTAGCCATGATACAGAGCACACATCATACCTTCAAACAGCTTATTTTCATGGAAGAGACCATTAGCTGGAATGTATCAGCATAAGACAAAGTTTCTGTATAGTTTACCAGTACATTAAGAGAACTCATTAAATTATAAGAAAAAAGAGCATCGAAAAATAGTGTTTCTGAAGACCATGATACACACTGCATGCTGCAGGACTGATGCTGACAGGGCACATCCTTAGTTGTTCCAATAAATCCAACTCTTGGCACCAGTAATCCAAATTTGAGCTTTATATGATTTTTGGAGACCGTGTCTTCATTGGTATGTTTGTTTCTATACCTCCTCATTTATGCTCTTAAATGAATGCAGTGCTACTCTAGTGCAGAAAAACCACAAGCACATGATTCCTTGCTTGTTAAAACATCTTTACTAACAAGTTGCCTGTTTCACTGGTAGGAATAAACATTTTCATTTGCGTTTCATTACATTATTCTGCAACCCATATGCAGTGCCTCGATGCAGTTTGAAAGGTGAACAGATGGGATTTTATTTTTAGTTCACATTAACACAGCCCATCAAACACTCATTTGCCTGATATACTATCATAATATAGCTTACTACTCAGCCTTTAAAGTTTATCTTTGTAACATCCTTGTAACATCCAAATGACAAAAGAGAACTGTGTGATAAATATTTAACTACAATCATGCTGATTGCTTTGTCACCGAAAATCAGCAGTTGTATGTGAATGGAAGAACTTGGGTTTAAAGAGTAACATTTAGCAACTACATGCTATGGAAGTCCAAGCACATTTTTTAATTATAGTATTTCAAACAGAGGCTTTTTCACTATTGAAAAAGTGCTTTTGGGGACCAAATATATGCTTTTATATTGATACATAAGGCATTTGCAACACCTATTGAGTATTGAAAGAAGTAGGCTGAAACTTTCATTCCATAGTTAACTAGATATGTCTTCAATTGCAATTTGGTTACAACATAATAGCACATACCAAAAAATATCATGTACAAAACCATAGGATAGCATTATAAGGTAGATTTAAGTGCTAGAAGTGACTGGTGCTCACTCAAATAACTCATAAAATAAAATTTAGTGTAGCCAGGCTTTTAGATTTAATTTTTAATGGGGTACACAGAAACATACTTAAGAAAAACTCAGTTTTGCATGGTAAGACTTAATTTCTCCTGTCTTCAGTAAGCATCATTCTACAGACAAACTACTCACCCCTTTGATGGGATCTATCAGACAAAGGGTAGCAGAATCAAACCCCAGCCCACCACCAGAGAACGTTTCTTTCACAGAGATACCTCTCCAAGCAAGAAATGCAGTTGTGGGAATCATAAAGACACAGAGAGCCCTCTAGGGTATTTTGTAGGCATCTGATGGAAAAGGTGCAAGTGGCTCACCAGAGCACTTCCCATCCTAGTGACCATTGGCATCAAAAAGGAATGCAATAGACTAAAATAATGACATATTTTCTCCAAACCAGACAGGTTTCTGCAAAAGACATGGTTAATCATGTCATGTTCACATGACAGAGAGGGTGAAAAGCCTTTACGTGACCCAAACACTGCCTTGCATTTTCACACAGGATTTCTGCTGTGTGAAGCAAAATACCTTCAAGAAAAATGACCACAAGGACCAACAGAAAGTATAAAACTACACCTTCAGTGATCAGTGTTGTTCATTTTGAAATGTTCAAAAATCTTGGAAAAATAGCAGGCTGAAAATTGAGAGGAAAAAGGTAGGGTCCAGGTGTCTCATAGAGCTTGACTTTCACATTTGTTGCAAAAGGCTAAATGTGCTTACATACCACTTGCTGCTAAGTCAGTTGATGGTAAGCAGATGCTACCATCTTTGCTCATGCTCTGTGCTTCTATCTGTATTACAAATGTGAGAGACAATAGTGATAATAAAGTACCCAGAAATAGTACAAAATCCCATGTGAAGCAGATAAATCAAATGAGACAAGTCAGCTATATATAAAGGCCCTAAATTATTCAAGCTGCCTAAACACCCAGAAGTGCACTGACAGCTTTATACTAATGATTGCAAATTCCTAACAGCATCACTATATTTTTTTCCTGTTATTTTTTTCCCCAGCTAGGCACATAGGAATTAAGTCTTTAAATCCTTATTTAGTCAGCAGACACTCCAGACTAATTAATATGGAAAACAATGACGACAGGAAAGGAGCAGATGGTTTGACAACAGTGAATGAAGATTAACTGAGAGAGATCTGTGTCAAGATATCAAGTGCATACTCTAGAATTCCTTCAACACTGATAACCTAAAATATAGTTCTTTACTAGATAGGTTTTATTTGAAATACTATTTTAGGCAGAAAGGTCAAAGCACTCTCCACATTTAGTCAGCAATAAACCTTTTTTCCAAGCTCTTTTTTAACCAAATCACATGAGGAAGATTATTTCCCAGAGGTTGCTGATCACTGTGATGTTTGAAATTTTCTCATCATACACCAATAACAAGGAACATTCCTTCATCATTTGTTGGGAACATTTGTAATGCAAGAACTAAGTCTGAAACAGGGAGAGGAAGACGAAAGGAGACTAGCATTTTTGCTGTATTAAAGGGAATTGATTTTTGTCCCAGATCATGTTTCTGCTATATGGGTTCAGAAGACAAAAGGAGGAAGAAAATGTTTTTATGATTTTAGGTATGAAAAGACTGTTACTCTCCCATGTGAAAACTGACTTCTCAATAGGAGGATAGGTACGAGAACCTTGAAAAATTCTACAAGAAGAATACCAACTCCAAATTATTTCACTTTTCACATGATTATTCATAGGATCACCGCAGTCTGTAGTGCTAGAATAATGTTGTAAAGCATTTGTGTCCCTATTAGTTTATAAATAAAAAGAACCCACAAGAAAATAGCTATAGTAATCTACTGCTCGTAACAATTAATCAGGGAACCCAGCCCGCAAGTTGATGGGAAGCATCAGATTTTAGCTGTGTCCAATTGCTCTGCCGTGGGCTCATTAGTCAAGAGAAGAAAAGGAGGGACAGGAGCCTAACAAAGACCCATCAGCACTACTCAAGTACCAGCAGCCTTATGTTCAGGACCTAACACAGGGCTGAAAGGCTACAGGAGCATTTCAGAGGACAGTTGGACTGAAAGGATTCTTCCAAGGGCAGGAATATTGGGAAGGACAGACTCTGCTTTTCCAGGTAGAAGCAGTGAGCTCAGAAAGAAGTAAGTGTGATTTGGAATAACACATGGGAACAGAAAACAGGTAGATATGTTACATCAGATCCCAAGAGCAGAACACCTGCATGGCATCCATCCATTTCTTAGTATTTCACTGATTCACTCCCTTCTCCACGTGCCTTAGATCCATGAAACTGAATCAGCAAAATTATTCAGGTTAAAAATCATCCTCCCCCAGCTTTGACAGCATTTCTTCATCCTGAACCTCAGATACAGCACTAGCATGAAACACAAGTGGGTCTAACAAAGCTTTAGATCAGTGAAAGCATAAAAGCAATAGATCCTAAACAAAACAATTCATGACCATAAAATAAAACAAGGTAAAAATGAATAAAAAAACCCCACACAATGTTACCAAGAGAAACAACGTTTCGCAGAGTCTCCTGGTTTGTTTTTGTGGATTTTGAGTAAAATAAACAATATACTTTGAGCTACATTTCTTGGCACAAATTTGTAAGTAAGGAGAAAATCAGGAGCAGATGTATATTGTGGGTGTTGCACATTTCACACTGAAGTTTAAACCTCTGGCTAAACATTCATACATTGTATATTATCAAAGCAGCTCTCTGATCTAGGTACTGACACCAGCTATCATTAGTTTTCTTTTCAGACCCAATAACACCAATTTTAATCAACCTCTCCCCTGTGCTGGCTCTGTCAATACTATCACATTCATATCTGACTGGCAATCATGTTAATTCTGCATTGTTAGTTCTTTTTGTTCATTAATCATTCCTGCCCTTCAGTATTTGCAACATCTAGTAGGGGATCTGGAAGTCTAAATCTCTCAGCAGGATTTTATTTAGGGCTAAGTACTTCAAAAAAAATTATCCAAATTGCTAATTCTATGCTGCATTAAATCTTAAAATTTTTACTAGTTCCCATTTTTACATTGTGATAATCAACTGATCTTTGCCCCATTTTCAGCATCAAAACCAACAGAAGTTATTCTAATGAAAGTTAGAAGCCTCTGCAAGAAGCAAAACAGGAATTTTTTTCCATCTCAGCTGCATTTCCAAAATGACCATGACATTACAAATTGTAATTTAACTAAATTGTAATTTACTAAAAATTTACATTTTTACTACAGGTGCTTGTCTCCTTCACCATCAAGAACCCCTCACATCCTGCCTCTGTGCAGGTTTCACATGAAGAAGCCTTAATCCATGGGTACAGTCATGCCACACTACACGCCAGAAGACATTAGAGGTACACAAAGAACTTTTAATCTTAACCAAGGAAAGGAAACTTTTGTTTGACCTAGTGGTGTCTACCATTCCATGTCACTGGTATGCAAATATAGTCAATTCTATTCATCAAGAACACTCCCCATAGACTTGTGGGTTTTTTGTTTTCTTTGAGACTACTTTTCTAGTAGGTATAATAAAACTATGACTTTTGTCACTGCTTACCTGCTACAGCACCATAATGAGTTTTCTTTCCAAGTAGTTTTCCAATTAGTTTACTTCTTATTTATCATTTTTCCATCAGCTTTAAACACAATTTTTAGAAGATGTTTAATTGACTGCAAGTTTTTCTGGTTTTACAGATGTATTTCCTTATTCAAATAATTAAAACCAGGAAATTATGTAACAGGAAGGTTTTTTGCTGCCATACAGGCTTCAGTGCAATTAAATTACTAGAAATAAAATTCGTTCTATCCTGGCTCAAACCAGGACAAGAACGGACACGTAACCTGCACCTGAAAAGTAGTCTTAGAAGCACTCTACTCATTAAACTTCCATTTATTTCTACTATGTTTCTGTGTCCCAATATATAACAACTTAACCCTTCACCTTTCCAAGATGTAAAATTAACAATACTGACATTTAGAAGACAGTGGTTTTAAAAATGTCAGTATAGGAAAATGAAAAACTAGAAACACAACAATATTTATCAGTTGCAAAGATTTGGCCATGACAAATTCTAACAACTGTTGACAAAATTATACACCTGAAAGTATTTTTCTCTTCGAAGCAGAAGTTTCTGTATTTCTGGCAGGTGACGTTTATATAAAATGTATGACAAGAATTACTATGGTAACAACACCAGAAAAAACAATCCTTTATCGCTTTCTTTCATTTTTCTTTCAGAATAGGTTATCTCAGAGGATTAAGAAATCTTTATACCCTTTTTCCTCGACTCAGCTGTTGAGCTCCCTTAATTATTGACCTTTGGCCAGAGATGCTGGGCTTTCCATGAGTCTCAGTACTAGAAGGCATTACACTGCTTTTCATTTCAGACACTAAGGCATGTTGCAAATCAGTTTAGTACTAAATGATTCCACCAAAAGAGACACTTTTTAAAATTGTATATGAAAAATAATAAGTACATTACAAGGCCCATCTCTTGGAATATTTGAGTTTGATTGATAAAAAAATCCTGGTAGTAATCATGAGATCCAGTAGAGAACAATCCCAAAAGAGATGGAAAGCACCTATTAGTTTTACTCTATAACTTCTAGGTTTCTGTGCTAACAGACACATAGCTCCATTCCACTGAACTAAGAATATTTTATTGATTTCAAACTCTTTCATAAACTTGAAATATTTTAATTACCAAAGAATCCATTTTGCATTTCACAGACAGCAATTTGCTGAGCAACATGAACCTAACAAAACCATGTCTGATTGAAAAAGTGAAATATATTCCTGTAAACACAAAGTACCTGCTGTGCCCTTGAAGTCTATTGTCTTGGGAAGCTGCCAGAGAAAAATATTAAATCTCATAATGCACAAGAGGAATGCTTTGCTTTTAGTAAGTCAACTTTTGAAACTCCCATAGATTGACATGAGCCAGAAACCCACCAGCATCTGCACATCAAAAATGCTCAGGAAATGGGGTAGGGAGATAAAAGGCAATATCTGCTATACAGTCCACTCTGAAGAGACCAGAGAAAGTTGGTAAGGGTATCTGTTGATTGATGTTATGAACAACAAAAAACAGCATTTTTCTCAGTCTTATGTTAAGTAATTCCTAGCAAGTTAAGTATAGCCAAAAGCTTTCTTTGGAGCCCAATAGTCCTCTTAATACCAGTCCAGTAGCTTCAAAGCAGCATTTGACAGCATTGTAGCCTACACACAAAAGCAAACTAGCATCTCCACCCTCCTCACCTCAGCCTTGCTGACTGCTGTGCTGCAGCCCAGCCCAAACTCTCTCAACTGCTCCAAGCTTTCCTGTAGCAGGTTCCCCTTAGCAGGTCTGAAGGCAATTTTATTACAACAATTGCTATCCCTGCTTTACAGATGAAGACACGGATGAACAAAGAGGCTGTTACATATCTGCAGCGAGTATGAGATATTAAAATCAGATTTTTATCCCTGAGACAACACCAAGACACTGCAGGGTCTGTCACTTCTCTCCTTTCGGTTGTGTCAGTCACTGTGGGTGCAAATGCATTTGAAAACTTTTCAGGCTTTTACATGGTTTAGACAAGTAGCACGTTACAGCTGAACACACATGACTAGTACATTTCTGAAAGCTAGGCAAAACTACTAGTAGTCTGGCCCTGAAACTGCTAGGCCCACACTACATGGCTCTATGGATTCTGACTATTTGCTTAGAGCTCTACTTTTCATAAAAATTCTACTTTCATAAAAACACATGGATTCCAAGTGCCAAACGTTACTCAATGTAAATACATATGGTATTCAAACTACAAATCTGCAATGGTAATGTGGCTTTAAAAAGGGTACAAGAAGCAAAGAAACAGAAAATTAATCACAATAAAGACAAAGCAAGCACAATACTTTTTAAGATTTGGGATAAGTTATGGCCACTTTTCAAGATAAAGCAATGCATAAAAATTGAACTCAGTTTTAATCTCCTTTTTTGGCCTCCTTTCATTTCCCAGTCCACATTTATTCTGAACAAGCATCTCAAATGTTTTGAAAAACACTGTATTTAGCCCCTCAACAAAACTCCACCAGTTTGAGTGACATTTTTATATCAATAGCAGGGCAAAAAAGTCATTTGGACAAAAGCTTTCCTCACTGCAAGCTTTTGGGTACAAGGGAAGAATCTGGCTTCCTCCAAGTTCAGCTGCAATGTGACATTTCATTGCACTCTGCCTGGAAATGAGCATTTCCATGTCCAAGCCTAGCTTACCCATCTGTTTATTTCAGTTGTTCCTCAAATGCACTCTCACATGTCCCCCCCAACATTTCCTTCCTCCAGAGAAAGCCAGAAATGCCAAATATAGCACAAATGAAGTGTGTGTGTGTCACCCAGTATCTTTATGCCACAGAACTGTAGTTGTTCTGTACATCTCAAAGTTCTTCCCGTGTCTGACATCTGGATCATGGTGTTTGGTGGATGGAGCACTGCAGTGGGAGAAGGTGACCCTACCCTTGGGGCATCAGAACCTAAGGGACATCTCTATTTTTTTTTCTTATCACTGTTGCACAAAAGAGCAGGAGAAATCTCAGAGCCTAAGAAGGTAAACTGAAGGACAGCCAACACACAATGGTGGATGAGCTCAACAGCATGGTCCTCTGGTCAGAGGGCAGCCTGGGGCTTTATGTAAAGCATGAAACGTGAGCTGCTCAATTTTCTGCTTCCTGGCTCTTGCTCCAGACGGGACACTGCCCACTGCTGCTTGAGCTGCACTAAACCACCTCAGCAAACAGGAGAACATAGACATCTTCTACAACCCTTATTTCCAGTTTAAAGGACCTTGTTCTGATGGTTTTGGAGCTTCAAAGTTTTGGAATAAATCTGGCTTAAGACCTGCACTTAAAAATGTCAATAAGATTTTCAACAATGAGGCTCCTGAAGAGCCCTTTCCCTGCATTTATTGAAAAAAAATAAGACTTGGACACAAAGCCACATTATGCAAGAGGGAGGAAACCTGCAGCAAGACAAAAAAGTGAGCAAGCCCCATGCAAAATGCATGAATCTTGATAGTTTTCTCTAGGCCACTATATGCATATTTCATAAATTCATTACAACTACTGCATTAGAAAGTCAAAGAATCCCAATTGTTCAGGTGAAATTACCAGCCTGATAGAGAAAACAGACACTGTTGGAGGAATACTCACACTCTCTAAACTAGGGCTGCTACATGGCTATCAAGGAAGGCTATTGAGTGTCCTGTAGCCTTGGCCAGAAGGAGAAATAGGACAACACCACAGCTACATCCACATGAAAAAAAATTACTAGAAGGCTTTTGCTACTTACTCCTCCTTAAAAACAAAATTTTTTTTTAGCTATAAGCCATACTTTCAGTCATTGCTAAGTGACATCCAAAGTGAAAGTTCATAAATAACATGACATTCTCAATCAGGATCTGCATGGGGAAAACCACTAAAAAGAACAATAGGGATGGAAAGAAACCAGCAGTACAAAAATATTCCCAGGTTACCCTTGTGAGACTGAGTGCTGTGTATTCTATTGATGCAAACAACTTGAGAATAAAATGGCAATGAGAAAAACAGGGTGTCTCACAAAAAAAGATGCAGTTGTTCAGTGCTTTTGGCAAGGGTGAATTCCAGTTCATGCTACAGCTTTTAAGCCTTAATGCTTCCATACAGGAAACCATCTCTAAACATCTACAGATCCATTTCAGCAGGCCCTCACCAGAGACAGAGCCCTTCCCAGCCCCTTCCAGGGAGTGGGATGGAGAAGGGAACTCATAGCCTACACAGCCCTCACATCAGGAATTGTGAGAACTGTGCAAAACAACAACAAAAAAAAAAGGTGGCCAATAACAATGGAAATTGTTTTTTCATCTAAAAGCACCAGCAGACACACTCCTAAGAAAGGCTCAATTGCTTGGCAGCATGGATATACCAAGATTAAGATGATTATGGATTTGGCTGATCAGAAGTCTGAACAAAGAAAAATAATCTAAACACTTTGTGTGTGTGATTGAGATAAAAATAGAATTTAGACTCAAACACCTCCCAGTTTTGAACAGCAAAAACTAACTCAAGTATTTCAAAATGGAGACACATGTAACGCCATGAGCATTAAAGCCAAGAGCAGGAGAGTGTCACCATCATCCAACTCCATCCTTCCACACACCAGGTCCCACTCAGAGTCCATGACCTGGGATTCTCTTGGGGGAACTGAAGCAAACCAGCTATGCTCCAGAAGTGCATTTAAAGCTCTTCCACAGGTAGCAACCATTCAGTTCCTGGCACTGGAACGACGAGTTCAAAGTGGGAGAAAAAAAGCTTGTTTCATCAGGTAGTTAGATCGCTTCATTCTTCTGAAAACACTGACCTAAACCTCTTTTCCAACACTGACACAGCCAAATCAACCTTAGATTTCTTCACAAAATAAGGTCAAAATGAATAATTTAATCCTTATGTTTTGGAGACACGGAAATTTGATGTTTCCCTTTCTCAACCAGTTTGATATTCATTCACAAGCAAACCATCATTTTCAAAAGCCACTTTCATTTAGCAGGCTTTTAACTTGGCTTTGTTCAAGTACTGCCTTAAAAAAAACCCACAATATTTAAACTTTCTTCTCTGGGTGGAAAATAAATGAAAGTTTGTGAACTTTACACAGTAACATTTGTGCTTTGAATGAGCTTCATGTGCCTCCAGCAAACCTCTACGACATCCGTCATTTCACAGTTTAAATGTGTGTTCTAATAAAAGGTCAACAGAAAGAAGAAAAAATACAGAAAAGTCCTTCAAGGTTATAAATACATTGGACAGGAAAGCATTTCTGCTCTGATAAATGCCCTTTTAAATTTAAATCTTTCCGTCTGATGAGGTTAAGACCCTAAAATGTAAATTTACATCTGATTTTGAAAGGACAGGAGTGGTGTTCCCTCATTTTCCATCTTCCCCTGTTTTCTAATGCGTTTTCCTTCTTCCTCTGCTCTTTCTAGATGCTGTAGAGATGCTGAGGTTTTGGACTTGAAGATTTAAAAATCAAAACAGAAGACTTAAAAATTAAAAAGATAATTTTTATCTGTGAGCAGAGCAAGTGCCGTATTTGAAATGGACTAATAAACTGTATGCTTGGACATGAAAAATAAGAAATAAAGCAAATAGACATTCCTGAATAGAGGCATTACCATGACACATATATTTCAGCAATACAGTTATTCAAGTTAGAGTAGCTACCATGGAATAAAGATTCGTGTTTCAGAATAACATTTCCACAAAGGACAGTATTCTGGAATTGCTAATATATGCTGGTTGCTGCTTCATGACATTAAGATTTTTCTCCCTATTTTAATAGGTTCACATTCAGGGTGACTACCATGCTACACACGCCTTCCTGCACCCAAAAGAACCATTTTTGTAATCTCTGCCTTACACCCAATATAGATCAACTTCAGACTTAACTGCAACACAACATAAGGCAGATGCTACATTCAGTGTGGTAAACGATTATTGCATTTTTCTTGGCCAGGAGTTGGACATTTCGGTAAAGGAGAAGTATAGTTTTTATAAAGCAGCTTTTCTCCAATTACAAAATTAATACTCAGCCCCAAGTTTTAGAAGGTGTCTGAAGCACATATGCTACTTAAACTATTCTCCAGTCTGCATATTACAGAAAGACCTGTTTGACACTTATTGTCTGGGTCAGAAGAAGAGAAGGGTAGACTATTGCTCCTCATTCTGAGTTTTGGATTGTGAATTAACAGCCCAGTTTCTGAAAGTGTCAAACTGGTCTAAACAGCTTATGAATGAGAAGGTACATCAAGGTTTCAGGTTTTTGCTGTATCAGAAGCTAAACTGGTCTTCCAGCTTCATCACTTCTGCCCACTCTGAGACTCTCTAACCCAAAACTAAATGTCTTTCATCAAAAGAATTAGCTTGTGATAGAAGAACTCCAAAAAACTATTAGCTTATTTAAGAACTTATTCTATTTCTTTTTAGGTGAGTGCTATTAAATAATATTAGAGAAGTATTCACATATTTAAAGACAATTATATACTCCACCTCAGTGACAACTTCTCATAAAACTTGGTTATACCTAAACTCCTGCTTTTTACTTTCTAAGTGATTTTTATCACTAAAAGCATAATTCTAGAATTTGTAATAGGAAATACTCATTTAAATTAGGACATACATTTAAAAACGCAAGGCACAGAAGTTGACTGAGTAAGAAAACTTGTGCTGCTCTATCAATTCTTTCCCAATTTTTTTAACCCTGACATATATTTAAATTTCAGCTTTGTTTTGGTTGACATACTGTAAATTGAAGGTTTGTGATCATTCCTGCATCTGGGATCACTTTGGCCTTTAGGCTTAGAAACTTCTCATATTGTATTCGTATACAAGCCTCAGCCTGCAAATTCTTGCAGAGTAACTTGTTTCCCTTTTTAAGATATCCACAGAAAAACAATGATTAACTGTAACAGTTGAAGTAAAGTTTGGTATATAATTGCTAAAGGTTAAGAAAGTAAAAATTGCAACAACAACAGAATTAGTTTTACAGGGTATCCAGGGTCTGCTATTCAGGGTTTACCTGACTATTAGCCAATAACAAGCAAAATCTTTCCAAAAGATAAAAAAGTCCAGCATTCCAAAACTAAGAAAATTCTATTAATCAAGTTCTGAAAGATCTAAAGGATAACCAGGTTTACAAAATGTAAGACATTGTATTTGCTGAAGTGGAAACTAACATTTTTTTTTTCCCGTTTAGATATTTTTGGGTAAAAAGCAAACATGGGGGAATCTGGAAAATCCAAGTTTGAAAAATGTGAGGTAATAACTTCTCCTACATAATTCTTGTTAGAATGGATGCATTTACCTTCTTAGGTGGGGGTCATTTATCTTTGGTGCTCAACAGTTAAAAGCAACTTTTTTTACATCAGAACCACCATGAAAGAGAAAAGAATATAAGACAAACTGAAGGTGATCTCATTTAAAACAAGCATTAGATCTGCTGCATTATTTAAATTAGAGATATTGAGAAGATGAAGCTTTTTAACAACACTTCACAGAGTAGAAAGAGCATATCCTCTAACCTATTTTCTCATTTCGTTTTCCCTGTGCTGATGCTTTGCTCTCAAACCTTTGCAAGTGCATCGTGGATGCTGCAAAAGCAAAGGCAAATAATTTTCACTCTATCCAGACTAATATACAAGCTTGGATGAATAAAATATTTCCAGGAAGCAATATAGTATGACAGAATTTGGAATGTGAATTCCTGCAAGGCAGTAAAACCCAAGCTTCAAGCAGTGTAGTGTTTTAGAATGTAAAGACTCCACTTCAATCTATCACAGTATTTACAAGTGGCTATATTCAGACAATATCACAAATACTAATTCAAATCAACACATTTTAGTAATGCTTATTTGCACCCCCCAAAACTCACACCTCAAGTAAAAGGGTGAAAATTTGTATTAAACCATTAAAACAGGCAAATTCTACACTACTCTGACATGGCATTTCTTCTGATGGCATCCCTCACCTCCCCAAAAGATTTGCCTATCCCTTCTGTGGGATGCAAGTACTATGTTGTCAAGTACATCACCTTAAAAGGCTGATAACTTTAATTCTAGCTATCTGGGAATTTTATTTAAAAAACTACTTTAACAGATAAAGACACTTTGTCAAAACCTAAGAAATTATGTGAAATATATTTCAACATTTTCCCTGACAGATTTTTGTGCAGATTTTTACAAACAGCCTATTGTCATAACTGCAAATTGAAGTTTCACTAAAAATGAAATTGGAAAAAAAAACCAGCCAAGTAACTAACAAAAGCAATTTCATTACTTTTTTGCATGTCAAGTTTTACAAGATTTTTTTTTATATCATCCTAATTCAGGATTTTTCATCTATAAAAATAACCCGAAATATCACTTCCTACTTAGTGGTACTACATGCACAGTAACAACCTCTTAGAATTCAAACACAACATGATAACTAAGTTTCCATTCAACAACTATCAGCTTTCTAAGAAGTCATAGCCAAAGTCAGAGGGGAAAAAAATATTTTCTGAGACCTGCACAGATTCATACTTAGTTATATTTCTTACTACTAGGCGAAATGGTATAAAGAATCATCCTTTAGAAGGGGATATCAGCTTCTATGGGTTTTTAGAATGATGTTTAGACATGTCTATTTCTGAAAGTTGCAATTTTATATCTTCCATAAAATTCACCTACTTTAAAACCAGACCCTGAATTTCAAGTCAATTTTTCTGCCTTCCTTAAAGAAACACGAAGAGTTCATGGCTGCAAAAAAGACTGACCACGTAGCCACTGATCATAATAACAATAAAAGCTCACCATATGTTTAATAATTCAGCTTGATCTTTGGGCATCATCTGCTAATTTCACTCCTGGTGCCACCCTCTGTGCTTTTATTCACTTTTTACTAGATGGTCGTTGTGTAACAGTTTCCATACCAATCACTTAGTTTCCTGCAAACTTGTAAATATCAGGTCCATACCTTTTCCAGAAGACTAGAAGGTTAAGCAGAAAACATGGGAAATGCCCTTCATAGGCGATTATAACCAATTTAGAGATATGTTCATCTTATAAATTGTCCTTCAAATCAATGTTTCAGAACTGAAAATGTTCAAAAACTGAATGAGCTGATATTAGGCTCTCCAGAGGCGTAACGAAAACTCATAATAACTTAAACATAGTGCTCTAAGGACTCCACCACATTACTGTAAAAATATATTGCTTATGTACAGAAAGAATTAATGCTATCTTTATGGCAATGCATATCAATGTTTCTATTTCTGTCCATCTCCAGAAGGGGTATTCGAGTCTATTAATGCACAAAATGTGAGCAACTGTGAAAACCTCCAGTGTTTTCAACCAGATATGATCAGGAACATACCACTTCCAAAACATGCTGTACAAGTCATACATATCAGGGTGTATGGCCTTTGTAAAAACCTCTATGTGCTATTTATAGCATAATATTACACAGAAAAGGATATCAAATGAGTTTTTTATAGCTTCAAGCACACAAACCAGTAGCTAAGTGGAAGGCAATTGCTGTGCAATGCAGCTCATTCTTAACACTGCTGCCATTTGTTAACACAAAAGGTGTCGTTGAGAACCCTCACTGACTGCTACCTATCACTTCACAGTAATTTTCCCAATACCACGTGCCTTGTGATAATGTTTTTATGCCACTACAACAAAGGATGCCACTGCCCAACAGGGGTTCCCTAACGATTTGGGACACCAGCTAACACATAATGCCCCACTGGATTACTTCTCAAGCACTCTTGATACTGAATGTTTGAAAACCCAAGTGCTCACTTAAATAAATATGGATAAGAAGTACTTCCATATCTCACATGTAATAAGCTGCTAAAAATTATCTTGTGAAGCAAAGAGATGCTAACAACAACAAGTACAAAGCCATAAGGCAATTAAGAAAATGAACAACATTTTTAAAATCCAGTGAAAGTAACTACTTGTTTTAACAAAACAACTGTACTGAGCCACACCAAAAGTCCATGCAGCCACATCTCCCTTTTCTGACAGCTGCCAACCACAAGATCCTAGGAAAACATACAGAAATCAAGTAAACACAAAATGTTCATTCCATGTAATGCTATTTAAGGTTGCAGCCATTACACCACCTCAGGTGCATCTGACACCAGGGATTGCATTTTGCACCACAATCATTAGATCAGACTGCATCCAACATCCTCCTGGATTTTTCTTAGGTAAATAAGTCTGCTAACTTTTTGAAAATTCACATATCCTAACAAAATTAATTATGCTAAACTACCCATGATTCAGAAGTCAGATCATTTTAAGAACCCGGAAATGTCGTAAGTCAAATTATAATTCTTTACAAATAGTAGAAATAGCATTGTTTTATGATTTTATTATTTCTGCCATGGCTGTTTCAATCTGTCCTTGGTTTCAAGAAGCACTTTGCTGGCTTGAAAGACATTCCATTGTGTGGGGGGAGAACTAGGCCATTCCCCACATTGCACAAGTTATAACTCAATTGAATAAAACAGCAAAAATACCTGGTTATGATTGCCTAGGCACTTCTGTAAGGCTGCATACACACATGTAGAAATGTTTATACACACTCCAGACAGCAGCCTCATTCCTTTTGATGGAAAACACTCCAGGCCGTTATTGCAGGATACTCTCAAGTTTCTAATAAAATAGGCAAGAAGCTAAAAATCTGATGGCCTATTTTATCATCCAGTTTTAACTCCTCCATCCAGGATAAGGAAACTACAGTATAAGGAAACATCCTTGAAATTGCTCCAGCTACACTGTCTGGAGTTCAGTGTTTAAAACAAGTTTCAGATGACAGACATAAAAGGCAGTGTTCTAGGCTTTACTTGAAAATACACAAGTACAGCAAGAATTTTTCTGCTTTTTGTTCCATGTCCTTTAGCAAATATATTTTGACTGCATTCTCCTGCATTTTAAAACATATTTGAGAGCCGTTTATTATCTCTATGCACATTAAAAATAGTTCACATGTGAAACTATAAATACTGAATATTTGAAGCAATTCCACTAGTAAGGAACCTGAAAAAATATGCTGGCTAAAATACATCTTTAGTCAAATCCATGAGTAATGGAAAATGGGATGAGTTGACTAACAATGTGCAAGAAAGAGCTAAACTATATATATGGGGTTTGTTCTGTATTCTTTCTTCCCTTTCTTACAGTTATTTGCATAACATTTTATCTAACTTGAAATAACATTTCATGTTCTACAAGACCGTAAACATTTCCCATTTAAAGAAATTCTCTTTTTGTTTCATCCACCTTTAAAAAAAATGTTTCAGAACACTTGCAGCCGTTTTCAATGCTAGACTCATGAATCTGAACAGGGGGTGGAGGAAATGGCATATTAAAATAATGGTAGTTTTTCACAAAAGAAGATGCAGACAGGCTGGAGAGGGCCCAGAGAAAGGCCACAAGGATTAAAGGACTGGAGGACCTGCCATATGAGCAGAAGCTGAGCAAACTGGGTTTGTTCAGCCTTGAGAAAATGCAACTTCAGATACCTTATTATCATGTTCCAGTATTTAAAGGGTGGCCACAAAGGAGACAGATTCCCTATTTACAAGGAGTCACATGGCAAAGACAAGGGGTAATGGGCACAAGTGGCTCCTGGGGAGATTCCGATTGGACATGAGATAAATTTTTCACCATGAGGACAGTCAGACATTGGAATAGTCTCCCAAGGGAAGTGGTGGATTCCCCCACATTGGACAGTCCTAAGTCTCAGCTTGACAGGGTGCTGAGCCATCTCATAAACTATAGTAGTACCTAGAAAGGTTGATGATCCTTGAGGTCCCTTTCCAGCCTGGCATTCTGTGATTCTATGATTATCAATCAGCACCTCAGCTGAAAAACCCAAATTCTGAACTTGCTGGAAAATCCCAGTTCTAGCAGGTTTCCAACCTCTGCACAGTCAGGGGCATCTGCTCATGACACCAGGCAAGTCCCCAAGGCTTCAACAGCCTCCTGAGGGCACCCAGGCATATGCTATATTTCCAAGACTTGACTTACCTGAAGCACAGTTCTGACAGAATCTGACTATATCTAGGTGTAAGGGTAATAGATAAGGATAAGGTAAAGTAAACAAAAAAACAACAACAAAAAAACCCACACAAAACAAAAGAACAAACCACAAGACAAAAACACACACAAGGAGAAAGACTCCAAACACTGTGCAAGGTTTGAGTTGCAGCTGACTGGCTTTACCACATGAGCTCCTTTTCTGCAGTTAGATCCCATCTCATAAATACTTAGGATCAGAACATGTGGCAACATCTTTGAGGAACAGATGTTATTGGCTTATACAATGGCTTCGAGTACCTCACTGCAATGACTTAGAAGAATCCAGAGTACATTCATTATGTTTTCCTAAAACTTGGCAATTTGTCAAGCTGAAAATATGAAATATAGAAATCTACGTATGTCTAATTTTTTGATGGTTGCTGTAATCTGTAGGATTTTTAACATTTTTTATGTCAGAAACACCTATTCACTAATTGCTAACATTAGACATCTGTGTTACAAGCCCAGTAGCTTCATATGCAACACAGATGTAACAGGCTCCCCACGCCTGCTCCTTCCTTCTAAGTCATCCCACAGAGCAGAACTGAAAGCATCCACATTTGGAGGTTAAATTCCTGCCTCTACAGATGCTTTTTTTTTCCCCAAATCCTTCTCCACACATCTTTCCTGCATCAGGACAGTTAGCATTGAATAGCAAATACTACAGAGGCTACAAAGCTATGCACATTTCAATACCCAGCCAGAGGAAAGACTCCTGGCTGTGCTATAATACCAGAGTGTGGAAAGCACAGGGCAGTTTAATCACCTTTTAAACTCCCAAGTTCAGAGTATAACCCAGTACTGCAATGTTTGCTCAGGCTGCACCATCCAGCCTGTGTATTTTATCCCATCATTAAAACAACATAATGGGTAATGTATTAAAAAGTGCCTACACAGAGAATAAGTAGAACCCTGCCTTGAGCCATACAAGTATGCTTAAGGAATAAAAACTGTCAGCAAGTTATCTGAACATAGCTATTCAGGCACTTTACTTGAAAACAAAAAAATTAAGCCAGAGTACAGGCAACTTAAAATGTTCTGGTAGATAACAAGAAATTTTTTTACAAGATACATTTTGGACTCCAGAGTTAAACAACTGCAGTAGTCACAAGCTAGTGGATTTATAGAAACTCTACTTTTTAAACGCATATTTTTTTATCAGATGTGAGGGTGCAGGCTGTATAAGTGAATAAAAATTTGCATGCTATAATTGTTTCTACAAAAGAGAGTGTCACCTTAAATGACAGCTGTCATGTTCTCTGAGAAACAGACTTTTAGCTGGCTTCACCACCTCTATTCAGCAGTCAGCAGGTAAATGGGTTCTTTTGGACCATTTTGAGTTGTCCACAAACATATTTTTACCTTTTTTTTACTCTGAAATGTTTTTCTAATTGCAATTGTAAATTTAAATATTACCAAGACATTTATTCATTAGTACTATAAATTGGCATGCTGTCAACTATGCAAGATGTTACCAGGCCTGCTGCAATAATTTAGTTTTTATTAGGTTGACATGATTTTTGCAATATTCTCTTTGCCTGTGACAAGCATACTTAATAAGTAGCTAGAACTGGTATTGAGATACACTGCAACTGGGGAAAAAAGCCTATAGATGTCCATCATCCAGCTTTGCATGATAGGTATGTTTAAATCAGGAAAACTTTGATGACTTTTTCATTACAAGACTAAGTAGTAGTAACATTCCTGCTTAGGACCTAAAAAACCAAACAAACCAGAAAAAATGCACCCCAAAATACGTAATAAAATAGTCCTTCAGGAGACAAAAGAGCTTCTCCACCAGTAGAGAGCAGCTGAGGTCCCTTGATCCCAAGGAGATGCCTTATTGCTCATATACTAAGCAAAAGGAAAGACAAAACTGCCTGCTCTTGGCAGCTTTATTTGTAATGCAAGAAAGCACAAATGAAAGGAGACACTTCCCTCATCCTGAGTGCCCAGCTTCTCATCACCAATTGCTTAAGCTCTCTGCTTTAACCTAAGTGTTGCTAGCATCTTATTGTCAGCTACAAACGACATGACATGCATTACCCTCACAACCTTAAATCTAGAAACAAATTTGCTGTTACTACAAGTAACAGTTGGAGCCAATCAGCCCTAAATGCGTTTTAACAAATCAAAGTTTGAAATGCAGAGCCAAATTGGAACTGCATATAAACATTGCATTTGAGCACAATTTACAGAGAGGAGAGCATGGAAGCAACCCAAGTATTAAGCCCTTGTTTTTCAATAAAACAACATTCTAACACTATATTATTCAAATATGAATTTAATCGAAATAGTAAAGGTATTAGACCAAGGTCATACAAAAAAAACTGAGCTTAAAGGGTGATGTAGAGAGACTGCTACTCTTCTCAGTGCTACTGCCTGGTTAATACCAATGGCATGAACATGCCTTATGAAGATCTGAGTACTTTGTTGTAACAATGCTTGCCACACAGTGCAAAAAGGTCCATTTCCCATGAGAGAAAACTGATCATAAACATTTCATTCTGTTGTTATATTTAGCATTATAACTGCTAAAAGATTAACAGTTACTACTTAAAAATATAGTGAAAATAAGTATCTGATATATTACTAGCAATCAGTGGTTGGCTTGTAACAGAAAGTGGGTTAAAAACCCCAATAAAATGTAATGAGTGAACACTATTCCCCCACCAATGCAGGTCTGCCAGCCTCCTGTAAGACAGCTGTTATTTTGGAGACCCACGGGCTATTTATAGGGGCCATTTATTGGACAGATTTTCTATAAAACTATGCAAATATACCTCCTGATATTTAATAAGACATCTCTCAAGACACTTGTTCCTCTAAGGCATCAGATCATGTAATTAGCACAACAAGTACTTGGAAGTAACAGAGTTTTCCTTGTACTTGCTTGGCCAGGATTTTACTTGCCAATTAGCTTTTGCTTTTATTGTATTCACGAACAAGATGACTATTTGGAGTTATATCACTTGAATAAAAAGCCTTTTATCATCTCTTGTGTTTCTTTTTTCCTCTTGTGTTAGATGCTAAGATAAAAACACAGGGATATGCCATAATAAAGTTACTGAAACCAAAGCTACACATCCTTCCTTTTACCATGTTTTCCTAAGATGCCCTTTACAGGGAGTATTAGGCACACAGTTACGCTACAGCTATCCTTACAGGTCCCACCATGTAATGTACCATTTATTCACTGCATTTCACTCCCTATATCCCATTTAACACCTTATTATTGTTCTCAACATTTTGATGAACAGTTCTGCCCACCATTTAACGCTTGAAAAAAACTGTGCTGAACAGGACTGTGACTGGAAGCAAAGGAGCCTTTAAAGTCAGATCTTTGCTCGTCTTTCTCCTTCTACGGCAGTTATTTAATTATTCAGGAAAGCAGCAAATCAATGTGTTTCACCTTGAAAGCACTGTCAACTTTCCATGTACATGAGCCACCTTGGAGGGCCTCCTCCCTCACTGCAGCTCAGCCAGGGAAACAGCTAACATAATAGGTTTTCATCAAAGCCAGCATTTGAGAACTGCCCCATCAAATTCTTTGCCAGGAGCCAAACTAACTGCTGTTTCCAAAGTGAAGAGCACTGAGCTGGGGTATAAGTCATCCCGTTCTTGGCAGGCAGGAGCATTTTTCACCCTTTGGCCAGCCAGTCTCTGCCAAAACAACAACAAACCTCAACAAAGAACTGCACACATAGGCAAAGTTCCCAAGGCAAGGTGACATCGAGCTTACCCAAAGTAAGGGAACTAGAATCCTAGAATGGTTTGGGTCAGAAGGAACCTGAAAGATCATCTGGTCTTAACTGCCCTGCATGGGCAGGGTCACCTTCCACTAGACCAGGTTGCTCCAAGCCCCATCCAACCTGACCTTCAATGTTTCCAGGGATGGGGAAGCACAACTTCCCTGGACAACCTGTGCCAGTGTCTTACCACCCTCATTAGCAAGGAATTCTTGACCATGAAAACCAAAAGCCACCCTCTTCCAGTTTAAAGCCATTACCTCTTGTCCCATCTTCTACATGCCCTACTACTCATGCTACTTCTCTTCCTTTTTGGAGATGGGAAAAAAATAAGAAAAACTATTACAGGGTAAATTATGAACTGATGCTCAAATTCCAAGATGTCTCCTCTGTGCATTACCAGAACAGCAGGCAGAAGGAATTAAAGGATCAACTTTTCATTACAAAAATAATGAAAGCATGAGAAATTGCACATTTCAGGAGGTTTTCAACATATATAACACAAAAGCACAGAACAAAGTATGCTAAAATACCAAACTCTTATGAAAATTGCAATAGGCTTAATATCAATTACAATATTAAAGTTAATCTTAAATCTAACTTAAAGTTAATCTATGTAAAGAGTAAGACTATTACAGTGACAAAAATGGCAGCTTTTATCAAGGCATTACCTTAAAAAGAGGCAAATACTATAATCAGACTTCAGTATAAAATCTTTTTTTCTTGCCTGTTTTAAAGCATCTGCCAAAACACCAACATATCTGCTTAACTCATCAAGATTGGAACTCAATATATTAAAAAATAACTTGGTTCTTAACAAAAGCATTTACTTCATATAACAAGATAATGTACATTAAAAATGTGATTCCAATGTCTAGTTTTTTCATTTCCAGACTCATTTACTTTTGCAGCTACTTCAAATTCAATTGGGACAATTTAACTTGGAGTTTGTGTAATGGGAATTTATGCACAACATTATCTTACAGACTTTACATAAGGTCTGATCTTGGGAGAAATATCACTTCTTTATTACCCAGTAAAATTCTCAGTACCTCAAAATATCTATTTTTAAGTGCAATATTTTATAATGCAGGTTGATTTTAATGGTAAGGTTTCTTAAGAAAAGCTGTTTAAGAGTAAATGGGAGAAACTGATGAAAACAATTTGTTTTAATATCTTTTTTTGCTGTAAAATGCATACATTCCTGTTACAAAAGCTTTGGTGGTGACACAGGAAGTATTTGCTCTTCCTCTTTCTAGTTTGCCTCTAGTAGGAACAGACTACTCTGCTAGCCAACTGCCTACAATTGTGGAAGATATTTCCACTGAATCATTAGCCAAACTCTCAAAACAAAAAGGTAACTGCAGTGAAATCTTTACTGATGTAATAGGCATTTATCTTCATATTGTGCACTTTGTTAATGACAGCCTGAACAACACTGTACCTACAGCCAACTGACAGGAATTCTAACCTGATTAAATGGCCCAGCATATTTTAATACCCTTAAATGCAATTTTTATGGCCTGTTCTACACGCTTACTATTAATACAGAACCATCAAAGAAACCACAGACACCCATAATAGCTCATCAATTTGTAGCTAGGCACTTCTGACCTTGAAAAATCAGCTGTCTTTCAGATTAATGCAGCTATGTTTGGGGCAAAAAAAAAACTTTAAAATTATCATGGTTATTTTTGTCACATGTCAGCACCAAAGTAGGGAATAAAGGCTACACTGCTGGCTTTTTATTGATATTGCTGTCAACCTCTGACATCTGAATTAGAATCTGCGAGGCCTATTTCTAGTAAAAATCCACTTAGACATTAACATTTCATCTACAGATGCTGGGCTAGCAGGAAGATGTTTAATCTGCCTTCCACTCCCCCATCAGTGCATTTTCACATTTCCTGTCCTTCACAGAAGACCCTAAAGCACTTAAATATATCAACTCTAGTTTGGACCACAACACCCACCCACAGAACAGGTCAAGGATGATTAAAGAAAAGGACAAGTGGAATAGGTTTAAAAGTTAGTCTGTTGGGAAAGCAACAGACAACATTAGGATGAATGCTGTTACAACAGGAGAATTTTCATACCAGAGAGAAGCCAATAATGGGCTTTCTGAAGGACTGGTTCTAGGATCCCAGACAGGGAGATGCTAAGTTAAGAGGAACTGCAAATAATTAAAGGCTGTAGAACACTTCCTTGTATATTTATATACAAGAAAAAGGCCAGGAAAGAGTCTTAGTAACAGTTCTTTGAGTTTTTTTTGTTCTGTGTTTTTTGGGGGGTTTTTTGGTTTGGTTTGTTGTTTTTTTTGCTTGTACTTTTCCTTTTAACATCAACTGGCTCACTATTCATTATTTCTGAGTAGTCTCACCCCTAGCACCTGTTCCACTTGCATAAACAGCCAAATGTACATCCAGACAATTGTAGACTGGTCTTTCATTTCCCAAGCAAAATGCACAGGCCACTGGAGTAGAGGAACCATCTCTAATGCCTTTGAAGAAACACATCCTATCACTGAAGTCAAGATAAATGCTTGATTTTCCAATTTCTTCAGTGTTTAACTTAAGGAGTGTCTTCAATACCTATGGACTTGATCTTGTTAGTTTTATTATTTACATACATACTAGGATAGACTTACAGAAGATTTTTCTTTACCAGACTTCCAAATACTTTTAGCCAGTCTGAATCTGCATTTTTTTGCTGCATGAATATGTTCCTTCAGAAAGAAGCAACAAAAATTGTCCTCCAGATTGTTATCAGTAACATACTCGTCTGGAAAATTACGTAAATCACTATTCATACATACACGTATATTTAACACAGTCTTTTGGTCTCAGTTATCTTCCTTTTGTCTTTACTTGATTTATTGGGAAACAGTGAAAGTGAGAAGATTCTGATTCTCCTGATCTGGCTTTTTATCCTTTAGTTTTTAGATAAATTTAAAAAAGAACATGTCAATAAAACAGAAAAACAGGAACAGTATGATAAATACTCCCACATAGGGCTTTTAACCCTCTCTCTGGCTTGATTAACAACCTGTACCATCCAACCAATTAAAAATCCAAGATAGACATCTTCCATTCATTTGTATAATTACAACTTGGCATCCAGAAGAATCACTATTGTAACAGGTGACAATGTCTCTGGTACATGTTACTATTCTCTTTCCCCAGTTTTATGCTTTAACCATCTTTTGAAGAAGATATTGTCAGAGGAGACTCATAGAAGCATTACTCACTGCTGATATCAATATCTGATGTAGTGCACACACCTAGACCAGCACTACTAAGTCACATTTTTGCCAAACATAGCCATTAAAGGCCAATAACAACAGATATTTGCCTCGTGCTCTGTATCCTATCAAGTAAAGATAGAAAAACAGAACTAAAACTTAAAGGTGCCCTTCTTGAAACATGTTCAAGACTTTCTATTTTCAGTGGACTTCATTAATTAAGCAAGGATAATTTAGAGGCAATGAAGATGAAAGTTAGAAAGTTAGCAACTGAATGTAAAACGACACAAGACTAAAATTTTTAAACCAGAAAAATCAAGAAGCCTAAAGATCAAAGACTCCTTACATACAAGAATCAATTCTAACCACAACTTCTCGATGTTCTAAATTTAAATTTTAGCTACACATCAGGCTCCTCGAAACATGCTGTAGTGATGTTAAAATCACCACCTTCTCCTGCAATCACCTTAACACCATCCTTATTAGAAGTGTCCCAGAAACAACACCTGAGCAGTTTCTCCTCACCAAAACAACCTCATTTTTGTGGGAAGCAAAATCAAGGGAAGAAGCCCCCTCCCAACCTATACACAAGCACCAGGAATGTTCACACAAATTATGGCAGGCTGCCTAGCGGTTTCCAGGGCTTCCGTTTATCTCAGAAGACTCCTTTGTTCTCCCAGAGCACAACAGTGACAACAGCCTAGTAAAAATATTTCTGGTCCATTAGAGAGATGACTTATTGAACCATGCCATGAAATATGCACTGTCCTTCCAAATGCAGGTGCACTGCTGCAGCTAAAACCCTCACCCAGTGACTTCTGGCAAAATGAAAATTGCACAAAGAGATACGGGACAGAAACCAGGTCTTTGTAACCAAAATGAATGATAGGTTGTCATTTTTGCTGTTTAAATTCAAGAGAGACTTCTGATCGTTTTAGTTTACCTAATGGAATAGTCTTGAAGCACATAAGGGAGTTATTTGGGGATGGAACTGAGCAAAAAGACAGCAGCCAGGAGCCAAACTAAAGCACTTGTCTCAAATGACCGGACCAACCACAGATGCTAGAGAGTCATCTCCCCTCCAGCACATTCCAAGTAAATATAATATCCTGAAACAAGCTCTTCCCCTCTACCAGACTGCTATGGGGCCATACCACCTGCTCATGGGTGATATAGTGCAGATTGAGTGTGCACAGGGCCAAATCATCCTACTGTGCACTGCTCCCGAGCAGCTACGCTCTAGTGTGGCATTTTCTACATATCTGATTTCTTCTTGTTCAAAATTTTAAGGCTTGACAAAATTTACCTCCCTCACCCAAAGATTTCAGCTAAGTTAAGTGCAAAATTCAAATGCTCAAAGTGCACAGTAAAACTGTTTAACCTCTGTGTTAAAGCTTTCTGAAGCTCAGAATAACTATAAGCTCATTAGTGAATACAAAAGGGGTGGGGAAAGCAGTTGAATAATTGTGTAAAAAATTAGTTTCATGCTTCATAATAAAAAAACAGGGTATATGCTTTACCCTCTTGTTTTGCCAAATAGTAGAAATAAGGCTGATCCTTTTCATTCATACCTCATGGCAGGTCTAATAAAGCTTGTGTATTTATTTCCTTAAATTGCTGTTTGTTCTTGTATTTGTCCCTGATGTAGATTCAAACAGTGTATATGAAAATCTGTATGGCCAAAGAGTTTTGGATTGCACGGTATATAAGTGTTCCTTTTCAGAGCTAGCCCCATTTGTATGAAGAGTTAAGGGTTTGGGGTGGGGACTGAAGTTACAAAAGCAACAGGAGGCTGGACTAAATCAGCTTCAAGTAACACCTCAGCTACCAATGCAATCAAGAGCCTATAAAATAACTTCCACACAAGCTCTTAGGAAGCCTTTACTTACCATGTTCATACTCTTCAAGAGCATGAAGAACTTCCTGTTAAACTACTTTCATTCTAATACAGCCATTACTTCATAATATCATCTGTTGACAACCAACACAAACTATCTGAAGTGCACAGTGCATATACAGATCTTGATCTTTCATGTAGCAGCTATCTTCAAATTAAAATATCTTAATACAAACAAATCACTAACTTCCATTGTGCTAAAATGGGAAAAAAGTTGTTTCAGAAAAACAGAATTTTCATCATTTTAAGGCTGCCAAAGCAAACCATTATAGACATGGAAACGAGTTAAATGTCAGATGTGACAGAGTAGTTAATAACCCTGTAATGCATCTAGATGCTGGGATTTCTTAAACAGTGAGATTAGAGCTTTTAAATGAATTTAAATCCTATTCATTTCAGACACCCATACCTGGTCACTGCACCACCTCAGCATATAGGTCCTTTCCCAGAAGGTAGGTCTAGCAAGGTTGGGCAGCCAGTCTCATCACTTAGTGATCACCAAGCTGCTCAGCAGCCAGTCTCGGGTGTTACTTTGGCATTTGTCTCCCTATTTCTCATCTTCAGGACCTCTCTCTACTTCCAGGATCATACTCCTCTGGCTCTCGTTTGGTATTTCTGTCTCACATCCCTTTAGTCACCACAGAACACAGTTTATTTTTATTTTGAGGAAAAAAGCCTTCAGTTTCCTCACCCTGAACAGTAGCTGTATTTACTATTGAGTCTATAATTTCTAATGGCATTTTTTTTGTTGTTGCTTTTTCCCCCTCTCTTGCACTACAATGGAATCACAACAAAGTCCCATTTTAAATATCAGTTTCAGCAATTCAGATTAAAATACTAATAACCTGCACTGGCACAGTCTTATTTTAGAGGCATTTTGGACCCTCTTCACAAAAAAAGTAGTCATTTAACTAGTATTTTATAGAGCAGATGATTTCTTTTCAAAGGGAAATAAAGGTGAACCTGTACTTATATAGGCAGTGAAGGTGTATTTTGCTCCTTATCTCCATAGAGAGACTGTGTTCCCATTATTGACAGAGCAGTATCTTCACAAGGCTCTAAAATGGTATAAAAGCCCCTAAGAAAGCAGGTTAAGTGATAGATTTGCTGAAAATTCAGGCCAAAATAAGTATTTATCCATAGCTTTAATCATCCATTGCCTGACAAGTCAAAAGTATAGCTTCTTCTTGAGAGCACTGATGTGAACACGCATCTGGACTATAATAAAAACTGCCCTTAGACTGAGGAAAAAAGAGACAGAAGAATGCTGGTAATAAGTAGCAAAAATCACAAGGTGTAAGGAAATGGATTATTTGAAGAGGAAAGAGCTTTTCACAGCACTGACAGATCTCCATCTCCATTTTAGTTGCATTAGCTTTACACCAGGGTGGTCTTCTTGACTTCTCTGGTGCTATTTCCAATTCATAGCAATAAAACAGAGACAGTATACCAAGCAAACTAACTACCACCACTATAAAAAAGGGAGCAAGTTTCAATAGGAGGATGACACTGCTAAAGAACATTTTATTCAATGCAAGCTCATGTTTTTCTTCAATTTTCTGTCAACATATTCTGAAGCAAAAAGAAAGCTATCTGAAAAATCCAATTGTAATGACTTAATGCTAGCATCAAAATCTTGTTTTAATTTTCTCTATCCACTTGGTAAGGAACATAAGACACGAATTTCTTCTACTATTGATGACTACTGCATTTCTTACCACTGAAAGAGGGAGCACATCACATGATACAGAAGCCTGTAAACACAAAGAACACGATGCTGCAATTTGCTGCTACTGAAGAGGTTGGGCTCACTTTCCTTCCAAACACAGGAATATAACATACTGCAGGTTTTGAACCATCACATTTTGGCAAAAGAGACCAGATCAATAAATAAGGTATATAACTCAAGTTATAAATACTACGTAGGTAGTAACACATTATTTCATTTCTCATTTAGCCCAAGACTATTTCCTCCTCCTTAACTTTTTAACTCCAACTTCTAATAAGATGGTCAGAAATAAAGTGCTATCTTTCCATGCTCCTTCTCCCAGATAACGGCAAGTACCAGCAGTAGATGTCCTGTGGTTTCCCCTATCTGACAAGTTACTTGTCCTTTGTTAGTTTAAGGATGAAAAAGAGTAAGAAAATAAACCAAAAAAGCATATTAAAAGGCTCTGTTATATTTTCAACTTGATTTACCAATTATATACTAGTACAAATTATATAACGCCAGGACACACAGAAGTGAACTACAATCCTAGCAACAGAATGTGGGGGAAAGGTGCCATTTCTTACTAAGAACAAACCAAATTCAGATTTAGCACCCATTTTGCTATATTTTGTAAGCTAATATTTAAATATAATACATATATGTAGATTCTTCGTGTTGTAAAAATACTTACGCTGCTGTTGTGCTAAATGTGTAGCTATGACAGCTGAAGGAATAACCTCAGATACATGATTTTTTTACCACAGTCAAAGCAAGTGTGTTAGTTCTTACACTTAATTATTAAGAACAGTGACCATCTGCATCCACAGATGTGGAGAACAGATTGTACTTCAATTTTGAGAAGGAATTCATGGCTCTGTTCTCCCAATTCCTTACCTGCGTTTTGAAAGAAAACAAGACCAAAGTAGTAGACCCTGATTTTTTTTGTGGTAATGCTGCTCTCCATTACACCTTCCACATATTTGGCTACTGCTGCTCCCATACCTCTGTCGATTTGATCCTTTCTTCCAGCCTCTGTCCTGTGCTCACTTGGTTCTCGAGGTTCAGAAATAATTCTTCCCACAGAAGTGTTTGTAAAAAATACTCATTTTCTGAGCTGGTCTCATTGGTATTAGTTGACTCATTCATAAAGGTATGGCTCAGTGGCTTTTACCAGGATGTGGCTCCCTCTCACAGGCAGAGACTGAGCTCAGCAGAGCTGATGGAAAGCCTGGCCACGGCCAGTGCCTGCATGGTGAAAGCCAAAAGCACTTCTCATGTGTTCATTTAGATAATTCAAAGCAGGTATTAGATAAAATGACCCAGAAAGAAGGCAGTAGACTAAAAACACTAATAAGAACACATACAGCTAGGCTCCCAAGAGAGCCCTGAAGGTTTGAGACCTGAATCCAGACTTTAAACCTCACTAGAGTTTACATGCCTTTAGAGTACTGCTTGTGCTCAGACTGTGGACCTAAGGAAGAGGATAGTGCAGTGCAAGGGATAGTTGGGATCCTATCAAAGTCACCAGAAATAAGAAGTATTTGGTTTGGTACCTCTGTTCTGCATGACATCTAGTTCATATTGCACACAAAAAAACTGTTCCATTTCTTATTTTCATGTACTGTACAAATGCACAAAATATACATACACCAAAAAATTTTTTTCGTTCTATCACCAAATCACATTTGCAATTATTGGAAAAAAAATGTGGTGATTTTCTGGACCATAACTCCGTGTCCCAGAACACAGTTATTAACAGTTAAAGGAGAACACTTAAATCTGGCTAACACTTGAGCAAAGCAGCACTGAAGAGAAGCACATATGGTTCTGCCTTATGCCTGACTGCACGCTGCCAACAGGAAGAATAAGAACTTGATTTAACACTGGTGCTTATTAGCCATCTTTTTTTTGTTAGCAGAAGAATCTTTTTGCTTCACATCTTTGGCACAAGATAGACAAACTTTGAGTAGAATGACTTAACTCCCAGCACAAATAGGAAGGTCCACTGAATATATTTACAAAAGTTCTCACACCCATTGAGATCAGGACACCCAGCCATCTAGTAGAGTGGTTTAATTTGGAGAAAACCAGGAGACATTTCACCTACCTGCAATGCCGAGAGCCATTCAATTAAACCCTTCAGGATGAAAAGCAGTGTTGAGCTCCAAGCTTATTATGCCAGTCTCTCCTGGTAAGGATAGGCATATCCAGCAGCAGCAGTCACATAACCACAGGAATTACACCAGACAAAGGCAGGTTGCATATGAAGAGGCTGGTGCCACTGCTGAAGGTGGAAGAGCACGTTCAGGCTGCCTTCTTCCTGGCCTACACAGGCCAAGGTGTTTCACCCAGGTTTATCATCCCTCAGCCCTGCTCTTACTCCACACAAGTTGCACTGACATATCAATGTTAGTTTCGTGTGTATTATTTACAGTTAAAGACTTTCAACTTTTTGATGTAATGTGGGCTTGCCCAAGAATAGCACAAAGGAAGAAAGTAAGGAAGCATAGTCTTAACAATAACAGATATTCAGTAGAAATTTATTTCCCTCAAATGAATCCTTCCATAGCCCAAGAGGCCTTCCAAGCCCCATCAGCTCCACAAATAAGACTACATCTGCATCATCAACATGCCCATAATCATCCCAGCTCCTGAAACTTTCCATGCCAAAGGAAGGCACATCAAAGGTATAACAATGCCAGCAGGGATGATTTCTTGGAAGAATTGGGAAAAATAAAAATAAATCACAACTCCAACAAGTATTTCAGTGAAAAGAAGTTGGATAACAACTAGCAACAGTTTTGTAATCCCATGCTACTCTGAGGGAAAGATTACCACTAATGAACTTTCAATACAAACACTTATTAGCAGTTATTATTCAGGCAGAACTAACATTAGCATTTTGAGTTTGATATCAGCATCTTCCTCCAAGTTTTTAGGAGAACCAAATTATTTTTGGACCTTCTCATTTGATGGCTGAGATTTTCAAGAGAGGAAAATTCTTTGCAGGGATACATTAATGTTTTTATTTAATTTAGCTCACAGATGAATACCCTGCTTTAACTCCTTTCTTTTAAATAATCACCTTTCAATATTTATGCTGCATGAAAAGATTAACACAACTGAGCTAAACCTGCTAGAAGGCTTTATAGTGTCATTTGACTTGTCAAATTTCAAAATAACCTGAAGAAAATGAAGGAATTTCCATTGACACTCGATCCTGCCTTGGGCTCCAAGATCCTTAATACTGAGGCCAAGTTTGCAGCTTTAGAGCTGATATATGGGAGTCCAAATTATGAGAGGATGCAGGCAGATGTACTGGTTATCATTTAAGTTCTAATAAGCTCTGTTCCCTGATGACTGCATACACTGTGTAGAGGAAAAAAATATTTAATACAAGAAGATAGGATAAAGCAAAATCATTATTCTTTGTAACCTGACTCAGACATGACTTCTTTAGTCTCTTCTGTGAGACACTTAGTATGTGTGGTCCCAGTTCTAATTAACACCCCTGGCAAGTACTGATTTTAATCTTACTGTACTATTTTAGCTCAAGGCCAAGCTGCCTAAGAGATTCCCCACCCCACCCCTTTCATTTCCCAATTTAATTAACAGTTGCTGCTGTCTAACCAATGGACCACATTTTCATTTGCTCCTTCTTCACCATCCATGTACAAAGCTCTGAATTCCAGTGATTTGGTTGTGCTGACAGTTCACATTGGCTTGAAATGAAACTATCTTTTACCAGCTTGTATTGGTTTTTACTACATCTCCTGCAAAGGAGATTGCAAAGACTACAAGGCATGGACTTAGTTTCCATGGGATGGAAAAGATCTGTTTTTTCCTGGCCCTACCAGCACCCTCAATACTTACTTTAATGTAGTTCTGGTATTCCTTTAGAAGACAGACCAGAGCTCTCTCACATCCTTGATTTAATTTCTGACGCAAGTTTGCTCTTAAGTCTTCCTGACGACTCACCTGAACTGTGCTGGACAAGCACCACAGTTCTGTATCCAACCTCTTGAAACAGATTTCAGTGAAAAGTGTCTCAGTTATGTAGTATCACATCAAACCATTGCCCACAGAGAGGGATAAAGGCAAGAAACAGGAACAAATAGTAGAGATCAGGCATAAGAACAGCCCTAAAAGGGGAAGAGAGGTCATCCTGATTTCTGGACCAAATACTAATCTTTTTAGACCCTGGAGTTTAAAAGAAGAATCATTCTTAACAGTGAGAGAATATGCAGGTCAGACAAGATAAAAAAGCCAATGTTTCTCCTGCTCACTTAATTGCTTAGTTCTGCAGTTCAGACATGAAGATATGAAAACAATCAGGACAACTTGAAAATTTTGTCTAGTTAATAGAATTCCAAACTGTCATTAAATTGTATAACAATTAGCTTCTGTACAGTAGCTAGGTCAAGGAGCTAACAGCTCTCACACCTCAACATGATTATTCATATGTCAGCATGAACCAGAATCAATAGACTGATGTTCTCAAGAAAATTCACCATTGAAAAGTAAAAAAACAATCCCCCAGTACTGGTCATTGGATCTTTCCTTACACCAGAGTAGCAATCTGTGCCAATGCACTCTGCAACCCTTCTTTACAAAGCTGCACTGAGACTCACTATAGCTAGTAAGGTTACAGGAATCAAGTCTGCAAACAGACCTCATCATCTTCTACTCTTCCTTACTCCAGGAAAATGAAGACACCAAAGTTGCCTTATAAATATTACATAAGCCTCAAATGAAAACACATACCTTAGCAGAGGTCAACCCTTAACTTCTTGATGACTAAACTAGAAATAGGTTCCACATCATGTGTTATGGCTTGGCCATGGAAACCCCACTGCCTCTGAGGTTAGCTGGGACTCACATCTAACCCTTCATCTCCTGCCTGTTCTTTGTCTGCCCACTATGAAGACTGACTTGCCCTAGGAAGCTAGAAAAAAATTTAATACAATTTCTTCTATGATGCAGAAATCTTCAACCTCTCTCTCTTCAGGTTTCTCTTCCTCACTGTGTACCCCTCAGAGCTGTAGTAACACATTGTTTCAACAAATATTCTTCTTAAACTAGAATTAGAGTTTGGGGGTGCCTGTTGCAGGTCCCCCCCCTCCAATCCTGTAATACAAAAAGAAAAGCCTTCGATACATAGAGCTAAATTAAAACAAATAAAGCATCCAGATCTTCTCAGATAAAGTTTTAAAGTATTTTAAGACTGCAATAATATTTTATAAACCATTCATCCTAAGAAATACAACCTGTATTAATATCTTAACAAGGTAACGTTTTGTAGTTTATTTTTCATCTTCTCTTTAGGTTGAAGCCTTCCAAAATTCTTTATTCTTCCCATTTTGCATTCTTACCTTGACCACTTGAGTTCTTATAAGGTGAAAAAAGAGGTACACATGAAAAACATTCATTAGTATCTTATATTACAGGACAGAAACAAAGGAGTGGGTTTTGTGGGAGGAAAAGCATTTAAAACAGCAATATATGAAAGTGAGTTACATCTCTAGGGCAAAATCAGATAGCTCCCTTTCTAAGCACTGCAATAATAGATACAAGTAGAAACAGAATTATTATTGTCTAAGAGTAAAGAAGAAAACAATAATAGACAAACATATACATTATTCTGAATGACAGTTATATGGAT
Organism: Hemiprocne comata; assembly: GCA_020745705.1. NCBI lineage: Eukaryota > Metazoa > Chordata > Aves > Apodiformes > Apodidae > Hemiprocne > Hemiprocne comata. The sequence goes on from CM036591.1 coordinate 35,076,826, forward strand.
TTCTTCTATCTACAATTCACAGCTGTGTGTCTGCATAAGCACAGGCCTATACATATTTTTAAAATCTGGATATAGCTGTATGGATCTGCATCTAAAATGAACCAGTACAAGTAGTTCATTATTTTCACATTCCTACGTGCCTCTTCAATAAGTTTCTTAGCTAGCAGAACAACTTATTTGTGCTAATTGTCAGTTATGGAGCACAGGCACAATCTTTTCCTCATTTCTTTCCAATTCAGAGTTTCCTCAAGTTTTTTGTTTTTATAATTTAAAATCCATCTATAATAATCTTGTTTTGTTTAGCAGACTAAATAATTAGCAATATATTAGTTAACTGAAAATTTCTTCCCGTTCAGGTTACTACTGCCAGAGTATTATGAGATAAGTATTACTTTTAAACAGGTACCTTAACAAAAATTATTAAAATATAAATGAAGCAAGAGTAAACGAAACTAAGGAAGAAAATTCTAATTTTTTATTCCTAATTTCATTATGGTTGTGGCTTTAGTCCCAGATAAGAAAATCTTTTACTTCTTTTCTCATTATGGCTCACCCTTTATGGTTCATCTCCTTCACGAACCTTGGCTTAGGCAAGATACTTGAAGACAGACAAATCACACTGTGATTATCATTCCATCTAGGACTAGAAGAGAGTCTTCTCTCTTCAGTGCCTGAATGCATAAAAAATTAAATTTTCTCGACAGTATACTGATATAGACCTTTCAATCATCACTTGTGTTTCCGGGGCTTGGTTTAGAACTACGGAACATTCATCTTTTGTGCAGCCACAAAGTTTGTGCAACAGTCAGAAACACTGGAGATTCACATCCTTAGGGAAAAAAACAGTTCACCCAGAATGTCATAAACCTGACAACTGGCACAGGATGTTGTCTTGAAGGAAGTAACCAAGGTATTCTCCTGAGACAAAAATATTCTTGTGGCTAAATGCTTACCTATCTTCATGTAAAAATGAGTACCATGTGTTGCCTGGTGTTTGCATGAGTCATCTGGAGACTACCAGAAGACAGAGAGGTGCTGCACTGTAGAAGAGTGGGCTGCCTTCCTGAGCAGATCCATGCCCTAAGCCTACAGCTGGAAGAGCTTTTTCAGCAAGTGTGAGTGTCTATGAAGTCTCCACCCTAACAGACAATAAATACACTTTCATCTTGATTCTTATGACAAATTATTTACTCACGTAGCAGTAACTTGGCTCCAACAGCTACCAAATAATAAATTACGCTATTTAAGAACCTGAGCTAAAACCCTTTAACAAAACAAAATAAGATTCAGTCCAAAGTATTAGAGTAACTCCATTCACGTAGTCAGAAGTGTCCTGCACAAGTACCTCTAACATAATTCATGCTTGGGCTTGCTCTTTTAAAGAAAACCATCTTCCTAAAGCTTTTTTGCAGCACCCCTTGGTACTAAGAACCTAACAGAATACTGAACTGAGTTTTGCTGAGACAAGGAAAGGATGTCATCTCAATAATTGGAAGAGGATCTATCATTTAAGACCTTGGAACTATTTTCAGGCTGTTTAGTAATTAGGGAAAACTACTGAACAGTTGACAAAAAGTTATAAATAGATGACTTGACTGCATTAAATTAATAACCCATCTACTGCATGGCAGCTACGTGGTTCCATCAGTCTGGCTTCCTCCACTTCCACAGTAGATGAACTCCACTAATTTGCTCCTCTTGAGCCTCACAGGTTAAAGGTTTTATGCAGGAATATATACAGAGTAGAACTAAAACAAGAGGAAGATGCAGTTAGCCAAAAACCCCTCACAACAGCCCACTGATGTTGCAGTGCTCAAGGCACAAATCCTGCCGAGGCAGCACACCTGACAGCTTCCCAGCCACACAGCTTTTATGGAGCAGTCCCTGAAGCATCATGTCTCCTGGCCTGCTCCCCATCTTTGCCCTAAGTGAGGATGAGAGGAGATGATCCAAAACCAAAAACCTGATCCTACAGTTAAGCAACGTGGATGATTGGGGTGCAGTTCATGTGCTCTCTGGCCTTGCTAACACAGTGCAGACACAGCTCCAGAAGAGAAGAGCAGATAGAAATGAAGGATTTGTTAAGCACCAAGTCTAAAGCAGTAGTTCCCTGTGATACAATTTAAAGTAATGCCACTACACAGTGCTGTACTAATTGGTGAATGTACACTTTTTTTTATAAAGAGACTTATTCTGCTTCGGTGCAGAAATAAAACACTTTCCAGCTCTGTTTGGGAAATATAAACTAGGTCTCCTCTGACTTGAGTAATGCCAAGAAATTCTTGGATTTTACACTGGCACTCTCCCAAGGAAAGGAAGTCTGTGACTTATAGGAAAAGACAGCTATAAAAAGCTCCAGCTTTCTTCAGTTTTAATCAACTGTAGCATTATCGGCCTTTTAGATTTACTTCCCCTCTAGATAGCTTTTTAAGATACAGCATGCATTTTGCTGAGTGCAGATTAGACTGCATCTGTTTGTTTTGCTGTTTCTCTTTGAAGAGAAAACCACAAGAAAACAGATCATGTCCTATCTGTCCCAGCCAGGCTTGGCCCTGCCTGGGAATGCATTCCTCCCCTATTACCATTTCCTATGAAAATTGTTGATCTTCACACTGTGGACACGGCAGTATATCTGACACTAAGTGTGTACAAATACTTGCAAGGCATGAGTCCTAAGTCTGCAAACAGCTCTTACCAAGCAAACTGTTTAATACTGACATTAACACCAGTAAAGCATCCTCTGAACCAGTATAAGATACTTGTACCTGGACTAGCAGAACTGCCTATTGTTCTGGTTTGCTGGGACATGGGATGCTCCAATCCTAGTAGAAAACCCTACTGTAAGAGATAAACAGAATCATTCTCACCCTTAAATCCTGATTACTGCATAGACTAAACCCATTCTGAATAACAATGCACCTTATAAACCCCCTAAACTTTTCACCTGTGCTGCTCCTCAAAGAAGTTTCCAGGTGGTCTAAAAATAACTCCTGCCCAGAGAGGATTGAGGCTTGGCCCTTTCAAAGCAACCCCAGTTATGCCCTTCTCTGTGCTATTACTCTTGGTATAGCAATGCTATCTGACTAATTCTTTCTGCTGCTGAAATTACTATTTGCCTGCAACACAGAGAAGCAAAGATATTAAGATATTAAGCAAATTATTATACTACAGAGAAATGCCTGGGTACAGCAGGTAAGGGATCAGAGAGCCATCCAGTGGGCCAGTAGGAAAAGCAAGAAAAAGGAATCTCAAGAAGGGAGATTAAGTTAAATCTAGAGAACTAAATACTCCACTCTGCTGGATGTCCTCCTATATTCTTTATCTTGGGCAGTGACCAACAGGTAGAACCACCATTAGTGAATGGGAAAATGCAGAACCTGAAATACATTCAGACTCTGGGCAGATCCTAACTTATAGCATCATCTCCACTTCCCTTTCAATTTTTACTGTGCAAAGAGAAGGGATTTTTTTTCCTCCTTTCCTAATGCCCCAATGCTATTTTCATCCATTTCTGTCTGTCTTATTTTTATACTGAAAACTCCTTCATGGGTAAAATATTCATAACCAATTCTTCTTGATCAGTCTTCACCTACTTCTACACCCTCAATATCAGAGAAGAAAAAAATAACAAACCAAGCTTTCTTTAAATAGCTTTTCCCAATGCAGAGCCCATATTTCACTTTAATCTCAAACAGCACACATTTTAACTAGCGAGGCACAAGAAACCCCATACAATTTACAAATATTTACTAACTTAACTCCTCCCTTCTGACTTTTTCTCAGCCTTCAGCAAAACCATTTATTGTTACGAATGGTACAGGAAAAAAGGTGGTATGTACTGAGAAACATTCAGTTAATGGACATAGGAGGTGAAATAGAGGCACCTCTGAAATAATAGGAATATTTAGACTAGAATTTAATTTTTCTCCACCCATTTTATAATTTCAGTTTAAGCTAAGTGGTATTTATACTTGTGCCTTGAGGTAAAAAAAAGTAATTACTTCAAAAGGTTTGAAATTTTAATTCTGTTTTATAATTGCCCAATACCTTCTCATGCCTACAAAAAAGGCAACAGAAAGGACTTGCACCTGATGTGAAAAAGACTGCCTGAGTTCCTGGCAGGGACACACAGGCTGGTAAGCACTCTTCTTGGTGGTCCCAGATTATGAAAGGGACATTATTTACTTTGCAACACTAAGCAAGTATTTTACAGTAAGTGATCCTAGATACTGTGGGCAAGAAAAAAAAACAACTCATCATCCTGCTAAAAGTGACAGTTCCCACCACTGTTACAGAAATACTACCAAGATAAGTTGCAGGTATAGTTAGATTGCTTCTCCAGGTTACCCTGTTTTTCCAGAGCATCACATTAGCTCACCTTGGACAAAATAAACTGGATGATTTTGCCTAAACCTGAACTTGCAAATTGTTCACACAGCACTGCTGTTAACACAAAAAGAGCATTTCAGGGAAGTGACTGAAGCATTTTGACCTTGATACACTCCTCCATATGGATTTGGGCTTGCAGGTCTACTGCTATACACTTGCTTGAGGAGGTTAGTAAGAAAGTGGGGAAATACCAACTACAAGAATCAAAGCTGATATGGATCAGCTGCTTGTTCAAAGTTGTCTCCATATCACCACCTCCACAGAAGGTCACACACATTACTCAGCAATTGTAGATCTGCACTGAAAAGAATCCTATAAAAAATTCTTCTGTGTAAAAGGAGCTGACTCTTATTCCTTCATTTACCAAAGACAATCAGAATCCTGCCATACTTTAGCAGGATTTCTGGAGTTTAAGTGCATGCAAAGGGGAAATATCAGTTTGCAGCAAAATGACTCAAAGTTTGAGAAGTAAAACTAGAACAGACAGAATGAGACCACTCATACCTAGAACAGGAATACCAGTTCTACAATATGTAATTACATCTCCATGCTGGGTGTGTGCATTTCTTTTATATTAAGACAAGTCATCTGTATTAAAGTATATGCCAGATGACTGAATAGGGTTGATGTCACACTCCTACTGAACAAACCAGAGTGATATTTATATTCCATCTCTACACACTTTGTAGGTAAATTCTCGTTGTGTTTTGACTTTTCAAGGTCAAATCTGGGTCCTTCCCTTACAGTATTTCTATCACAAGAAATTCCTCAGAGAAGCACTCTACTTCTCTCTTGTATATAATGTAAGATAATTTTGAATACTTTTTAAAATACCGCTCCAAAATAATATTACTATTTTATTAAACCAGACGTAGTTGCAAGCTATTTATCTACTCATGGAAAATACACAAAGGATGAAATAAATGGATTAATGTATAGGTGGTACTTGGTGAACTGACTTTTTCAGTTTAGACTGTATTACATTTCATGAGCAGGTAGATAATGCATTTTGATACAATTATTTCAATATCATTAGATACTTGTTACCTACCCTCTTGTGATTGGACTATACCCACAGGTATCACTGTATTATAGGACTGAATTAGTGATAATTAATATTTCTGTGTAAGTCCATGACAGTTCTAGAGGGACTCAGGTAGGTAGAAAAAGCTGTAATATGTTGAAACGACTCAAACTCAGCAATGCAGCCTGATCTTGTCTCTCTGTGCTCAAAGTATGGAAGCTGCTCCCCCTCCAGATTGCTCATCAGCACTATGGTATGCTGGAATGAAGTGGCATTTCTAGCTCTTTACAAAATGGAGGATAATAATTAAGGCGAAAATGTCACCTCAGATGTCCTTTGATGAGATAAGTGCAAATATAACTGCAGTAATTCTTCATATTAAACAGAATTGTAGCCAAAATGCCTGGCAGAGGTCAGTGAAATCACCTAGTCCATTTGGGCTCCCAAGGTATACTCACAACCCATTCCTGCAACATGCTTTTCTAACCTCAAAGCACTTCCAGAAGCTCCCAGATACTTGGGTCAAATGCCTAATGGCTGTATTTCCTAACATTAGATTCTACAATACAAAAGCCTAAACTAGAATTTGAAACTTGGAAAATTCAAACCAAGAAAAATAGACGAACTGTATATATCCTTTTAACTCTGGACAACTAAAAGGTAGCTGATGTAGAACACAGAGGGCAGTTAAGTACAGCATCCATCATAACAGTAGGGAGTAAAAGAGAAGACTGAGATGTATTTCCCACACATTTAAAAAACTTGTTTTAGTTCAAAAAAAAGCAGACCTGAATAGAACAAACCGTTTTTAAAACCATCTTTTGTTAAATCATGTACTTTCATAGGAGAAAAGCATTTTCCATTTGTTTCTTCCTCAACTCCAGGGATTGTTTTTCAGTTCATTTCTGTTCATGTCAGATAACAAGATCCATACAGTAATACAGATCAAACTTCCTCTCACCAACAGCCTCAAAGAAAGTCATGAAGCAGATTTAGACTTCTGGCAGAAAAACAAGTTGCAGTTGAAGCAGCAGTTCACCTCACTGGAAGACAAACACAGACTTGCTAACGCAGAAATAAGAAACATATTACAAAAATACAATAATTGTATCAAAGAAGGAAGGTAACCAGAATTTCTTTCGAGAAAACTGGGAGTTGCAATTTATCATCCTATTTTATGTAATGGAAACACCCATTTTATGTCGTAAGATTATAGGCCTTTGCACTGTTACTGAATGTCTAAGATCCACCTTTACAAAGGGCTAAGTGTAAATCCATCACGAAAAGTATCCTGTTTTTTCTGCATTCAACAGTAGTTAATATGCAAAACCACTCCAGAAGTTCAGTACAGATGGAGATTCACACCCCAGTAAAATGTGCAGGTATGTCTACCAAAACACCTTCCCACACTTTGCCACTGGTACTTGTTTTCACTGCTATTCACTAAAATGCTATCCCAGCTAAATCTTAAAAGGAAAACATGAAATACAGTAAAGACAATAATCAGTCATATACTAACACTTATTCATATTCCAGTACATTAAGAGGGCAATAAATAACTGGTATATACAAGTCTCTACAGAGAAATGCAACCTTGTTATTCTTGCCTCCCAAAAAAACAATTGCAAGGTCAACTAAAAAGACACCAAGAAACCCCCTTTTCCCTCGCTATGAGCTACGATACAGACAGAAGAACAGTACAAAGCATCTAACAAGATAATACTGGCTCTCCAGATAAAAAAATAAGTGAACCATCTTGGATATCCTTAACCTCCCACATGAACATGAACCAATGCATTCTTCCCCTTTCATTACAATTAGAAACACAGGAACTACCAAATTCCTCCCCCTGCCATGTGCCAGAATGTATTTTCTGCTACAAACCAGTGAAAAAGTTTACATTTTGAGAAGGACAAGAAGCATCACCAGAATGAGATACAACCTGACCACAGAAAAAGAAAATATTTTCAGTCCCAAGTATTTAGGGATTGATTTACACCATGACACTTGTTACTTGATATCCTGTATAAAAATTGTATGCAACTGCAAATGGTTGAACTCTACCCAGAAATATATGCTCCTTTTTTCACCCATTTATCTTGCTACAATGTGTAGAGAGATTTTAGGTATTAAGTCCTCACTTGAAACAACTAAAGCATGCTTCTTCCTCCACAAGAGAAAGAAAACTAGAGCTGGCTGACATTTTTACACACCAAGTCCCTCCTGCTGCCATGGCAAACACAACATCCCAGGAAGCTTTTATTGCACTCATCAGTCCCCACTTTGGAAAACCAATTTTTTTTATTCACTTCCATCATTTCCTTAGCTTAAGAGTCAATAAACATTACAGGTATTTTGAACAAGTACTGAAAAAAATAATCTTTGCAAAACACTACCTTTTCAACCAGATATAAACACAAGATTCCGTCAACACGCTTCTGGGTGTGTATAAAGTCTACTCTTACATAGGAAAAAGCAAAACATCAAAGTGTACAAAACTTAATCTTTAAAAACAGCATTTACTACAAGGTATTAGACACTAGAGAGCAGCAACTGGAGTAACAGGGATAAGGGGGAACAAACAGATCTGAGAAATCATGTCTATTTCATCTTTGAAGTACCATAAAAACATAGCAAGATTCTTTCTAATTCAAGTCAAAGCTGACTTTTGAAATCAGTGTTCTGCCTATTAAGATAAGGCTCAAAAAAATCTCCTTGTTGCCAAACTCCAACAGTGAGGTTCAAAGACTAGAGGCTGGAATTCATTGAGACAAGCTTCCTTCAGCTATCACACGACTTTCCAAACATCTTATTTGTCACAGCAACTTAAGCAATGTGCAAGAAGACAAGCTTATGTACCCCTCTCTCCCCAACACACATCCCACTGTGCATTTATTTCACAGCCAAAGACAAACACATCCTTCTCTTCCCAGAGCTTGCCTAAATCTCAGCAGGCAGACAGTTTAAGCATCATGTTTTCCTTTAGGAATATATGGCACTACTGACATTTAAAGTAAAATATTTCATTTAGGTCAGACTTCATCCATCTCACTTACCAATCAAGACCCCCAAACGGCACGACGATTTCCAAATCCTCAAAGCAGTACATGTCAAGATCTTCCAAAACACTGAGACATGAGACAACTGCCCTGGCAAGGCACCAGCTCCTTGGCAGGAATGACAGTAGTTTAGCCTTGTTCTGCTGATTTGCAGAAGTAGATTGCAGCCACAGCTGCTGTGCAAACTGAATCATACTTTCCACATAGGGAAGAGAAAAGGAGGCATCTTTCAGAATACACACTGGCTGGGCAAGTACTTCCAGATGCATCACACAAGTACAGGACATGCCACCTCTACTTCAGCAGAAGAGTCAAAAAACTGCAGAAATTACAGAAGTCTTTCAAGAACTTCAGGCACAAACAAGCCCTCACAAAATTCTGCTGGTTTATCATTCTATGCATTTTAGCTCATCTTCCACGAGTTGTGGATAAACTAATAGGTCTGGAAAAAGGGGTGAGGAAGATTTGTCTAGTTTTAGTGGGGAATGTGAAAGGCAATATATCACTTAAATAGGATCCCAGGACAGGGATTCTAAGACAGTGCACCAGGAACAATCTCTTCAAGAACAAGCCATCCTAGCTTATAGAACTAGATGCTCACCCTCTGGCTTGTTTTTATTGTTTGGCATTTTTGTGATTTTTTCTTCAGTTTGTGAATTTTTTCCCCCCCTTTAAAGTACTGGTAAGCAATAAATTATTTTATGTCAAACCTGGCATAACCATATGAGACTGAGGAAGTACCCTAAAAATAAAACTGGAAGAATATGAGGGAGCAAGAGTATCATATGAGTTTTTGTCCTAATATTACTTTTCCCTATGAATCAATTTACAACTATAAGATAGACACAATACAGCTCTTTCTTCATATATTAAAGAGGTTTTAATACAAAAAGTAGCTGCATGTAAAATCTGACAGACTATTTTTACCAGTGTTCACTTCTGGACACGTTATTATGAACTTGGTCTGAACTTAAGCTTCTATTCTGAATGAACTCCAATGTTGCTGTAATAATTTCCATTTCTGAGTGAGCAATAAATTCTTGTGGCAAATAAATATTGTGTACTAATCTGTATCATAACCTTTCACCAAAGAATACTCAGATTAAGGTTCAAACATCCCAGACAAGAAGCACTTCATTATCATATAGGTTTTCCCTTGATGTCCCTGGGAAAACAAGTTTTCAAATAATCTCTAAACATTGTTATGACAACTGGCATTTTAAAGGCCAAGAAATATCAGTTGTTTGTCATTTCTTCTCACCAGCTATTTGTTTGATGATTCCTTCCTGAGACAAGTTAAAATTTACTGTTTGTAATACACACAAGTGAAGGGAAACAAAATACACTGAATTGATTAAGAAGAGACTACTCAGAGACCATGTGATACATCATCTTTGCCTTTTTGCCAGAACATACAACTGGTTCTCAGCCACAGTACATCAGTGTAACACCACTGAAGTCAACATGAGATTTTTTTTTCCCATAAATTGTCACTGCTGTAGTCACAGCCAACTTCTTGTCTACCTTACAGCTACTTTTGTCAAACGATGATACTTCATTTATAAACTAACTCCAAAATGAAAATTTGCAGATGTATCTCAAGGTAGAATCTATCCTCTCTTATTCCAGACAGCTATAACCGTGTCTCAAAGCAATTCCAAAACACTGAACAGAGTACTCTAAGGTTAAGAGAATCAACTTTAAGTTGACAAATACCAAAAAAGGCAAACACTAACCAAAAGACACATGCTCAAAATAACAAAGAGATTAATAATTAAATGCCTTTATCCCTGGTTAGTAAGAATGCTAAACTTCATACTGGAATGCAAATCCACCAGTATGCTGAATATGGATGAACATATGCATTTCTGCATTGGATCATCCACTCTTGCTTCATTAATTCTCCATGTAGAAGCACTCCAAGAAGTTAAAAACCAGAGCTTTAGCATTTCTCCTGTTAGAACCATGACAGTTCACACATGGGCAGTTCCATTAGAAGCAGCATGCAGGAGATTACTTTAAATAGAAAACAATTTCTTTCTAGACTGCTTCAAGAAAAACAAATACATAAATTGCACATATTTCAGAGTGTTATTTTTTTAAATTGTTTTGCTGGCCTGCTTGCCTTACAATAATGTTTCACCTGATTGTTTATGTCAGATACATTACAGTCATGTCACAAACCATACCGTATGCCAAAACAGATTAATAACCAATATTTAGTTAGAGATGAGAAAACAACACTGCACTGATTTTTGGAAGGCAGGGTCTGAGCAGAATTAATAAGGCAATCTGCACAGTGCAGAGATCTGCTTTGCACAGCATCCACTGTCACCACAGAACCTGTCTGGCCTAGCCAAAAAGGCAGCCTGATCCAATACATAGATGTTTTCAGACAATAAAATAGGAATTTTTGTTAGGAAATAGATGTTTCCCTGAAGGAATTGGGACATACAAGACAATCCATCGTATTCTGCATTTTGAAGTGAATGCTCTTGCTCAACATAAGGAGCTGGGAGTGGGCAAAACATCAAAAACCTTACCTAGAGCTGTATCATTCAGCCTCGTCCTAAACAGTGTCCTATTGACATTAATGAGAATTGTTTCAATTTTTTTTTTTGCCACTTCCCAAAATTTATTCCTTTTTCTGTTGAAGCAAAACAAATATAAGCCACTATGTTAACATGAGTGTTACCTTTAAAGACAGACCTAGAAATATCCCTGAAGTATAGCTTCTCCATAATTTCCACTTATTTGGAAAAAAGCTCACTGAAATCACATTTTATGATGTGCACACATTTTGCAAATGTTGCTGTACTGGTAAGTTTGTTACAATCATCAAACAAACAAACCCAGCTGTTCCAAACACTACTCCCTTCTTCCCTCTTGCACAAGATACAAATGATTGTGATGAACTCGCAGCAAGGATTAATAGAATTCTGTCTTAACATTTATAAATTCAAAACCTGACACGCTCCAACACACTGCTTTCCCCTCTCTCCTTTGCAGCATCCCTGTTTGAAATCTGCTGCTCCAGAGACTCTCAAACTCATTCAAAAACCTGTTTCTTCATGACAGTGCAGCATTCAACGGTCAGGCTGCAATGTGCTTATCTTCATTTGACATTATGAAATGGAAATTTTTGGTAGAGAGAAGAGGAAAAACAATTTTCCAGATGCTAAACTTTGAGTCCATTTCTAGGTAAACTGCATTTATGTTCACAACTAAAAAGCTTATTATTTTATCATAGGAGTCCTTGCAATGTTCAGTTAAGCCAATTTTACTTTACAGCCAAGAAACAACAGGCTAAGCAGTGCATGTAATGTTTGTTCTACCAGTTAAGATTTAGTACTAGAAAAGAGCAAAAAAAGACAATTTTTACAGCATACTACTGGCTCTATGAACTCCACCATGCACTCATGTACCCAATTCCAAGTAAAATGCAACCAGCTGGCTGTGGCAATGAACTAAAAGGGACACACAACACAGCATTTGCATTTGAAATGTATGCTACCAAAAAGGTAATAAGGGGGAAAACACCTTCTGAAAGCCATTTATAAACTGTATTCGTTGTTATGAATAAGATTCATGTGGAAGGAAACACTTTGATTATACATCCACAAAGTTCCAGCACCATCAACTACATCATTTGACAAAGTAGGTATTTGTTTATAAGAGGTAAGTGGGCGTATCTTTGAAACCTATAGTTGAACTGCATTATTTAAGTGACCACTGCAGAGACTGTCCATGTCCCACAGGGACAAGCAATTCTGACATCTGACTGAGAATCCAGTTGCTAGCAAATGCTGGTGTGGCAGTCCACCAGCACAGATTTAAAACATTCTGTTTACCTCATTAGTTTCTGAATCTGGTAGAAAACAGAAAATGCAAGTATAGCAAATGCAAATATCAGAAAAAGCAGTTCAAAAACTCAGTTTACCCCAGGGGGGTGAGAGCTGTCTCAGGCAAACGTAGCTTTTTTCTAAGCATAAAATAGCTTCCCTTATACTGCAGAGTTCACAATACCTGTTCTGTATCACAGGATTCTCTCCACAGCCTCTCTATACCATACCCTAAATGATTTCTAATATCATTTGTTTCTGAAGTTAAGCAAATTAGCCCCATTTCTCTGAATACCAGGGAAAAAAATTCTATACCTTTAAGACATGACAGATTTACACTTATTCTTGACAGAAAGTGTTTACAAATTTCTACCCTTTTTTCTGAAAATCTTTTTTTCTCATTTCACACTGCAAATATCATATGTACATTTCCTAAATTGCAATGGAAACCCCAAATACCTTCTGGATAGAACTTGCTCAGAATTTACAACCGGAACAGACACTGAAATAGCTGAACATGGTCTGTAAAGAAAATCAGCCTACTAACTCAAATTAAATTATCTTCTGTTACTTATTATTTCTGTCCATCTTCAAAATGCTTTCATCTTCTCTTTCAAGGTCTAACAAAAATCTGAGTCTGATTCTTCAGAGACTCTTGAAAAGCTTCAAACTATCTGCTACTTTTCCATTGTTATTTTGTCCTCTGAAGAGATACTACACCAAACTGCAGCTTCTACAACATGAAGAGAGCAGAGAGACATATTTGAACCACAGCCTCTCTCTAAAGGATGATATTGAGGACCATTTAGCTGTTATGTTCCTATACTACTTTTGGTATAAGAGGAGCACAGGCAGAAACCTGTAGAATTATTCAGTATCAGTGAATAGCTTCAACAGAAGCTCTTCATTGTTAAAGAACACTTGTCCATTTCAGGTAACTGAATAGGTTTATTCTTAGATTATTCCATTTTTTTTTAACTGTTTTATCAAAAAAAACCCAACATCTTGCATTAAATTCTCAAATGGTTTGGCTGTGTTTTGTTTTGGTTTTTTTCAACTCTTAGTACTCATGTCTTCAGAGAGTATCAGAATAACTAGAGTGATATCTTCACGAACAGGTCTCTCTGAACACCTTCTACTAGTGGTTTTCTACTTGGCAGAAGACCATAAAATACCTGTTGGAGAAATTTCCTCTTCCTCCAGAGGAGTCAGACACAGGACTATGGAGTTATTACATCTCTCATTCTCATTAAATGCCTGGATTTATATGACAGTGCTTACCACAGAGATGTAAAGGTGAAAACACCCAATGGCCAAACACCAGTAAAGTGTTAATTTGAATACAGACTCTTATCTCTCACTTAACTACCATACTGCAGATCTATTAACTTGCTCCATTTCTCTGACATAATAAATATTTAGACTTTTTATATAAATCACCACATTGGGCACATAAAGGAGATGCAACCCTAGATTTTCTAGTATAGGCACTCACAACAGATTAGTGCCATAGACTCCTCCATCAGAATAAAGTAATGTAAGTCACCTGGGTGAACTCTCCAGTTCCCCTGTGGAGGTGAAAACAACCTCCTACAAGAAGCCATCTACAAAACCTATAGTCTGTTGGAAATTATGCTTATTATCTCCAAAATACAAGGTCCATGCACTAAATACTATATTACATCTACATGCATTTACTTAGTGAGTCAACTAACACTGTTAGTGTGACAGATCACTGCTTCAGCTTGGATACAGAACTGAGGTTTTGATCCTAACCAGAAAATGTCTATGTATCTACTACAGTAAAATGCTAGAAATTGTATCCCATCTACCAAGATTCACGGCTGCATTTTACCATTTTGATTATCAAAATTTATACAAACAGTTCATCCTTTTGTATTATTTCTGTTCATTATCACTAAGAAGAGCAACATCTGCTGGTCAAGTTTCAAAACAAATAATAGGTCATCATTATCCTTATTTAATCCCCTTATCTTCCACTCTTCACTACTTCACAATATAAAGTTAATTGAAAGCAAAATTTTAGACAACTTTCCAGAATGGAAAAGAAACCCAAGTTAACACAGTAAATGTAGGTATTAATACAATACTAATGTTTTTAATTCCAGAATTGTTTTGAATACAAATATGACATTTTTCTTGCTTGATCCATTTCTGTAAACAAATTCAGACTTTTCTCTGTAGCAAGTTCTTCTGAAGAAACTATTTCAAATGGGTAAAACAGGCCTAGTAACGAGAGGTGACAAAGTGATCAAAGAATTCATTAGACTGCCAAAGGTCTCAGCTGAGAGAGAAAAACATCTAAAGCAAGGAACGTATTGAGAATGTCTTCAGTAACAAAAATAAGCTTTTTATTTAGTAGTTTAAATTTTAAGCCATTTTTTCTTCTGATCTTACTAATGAACACTTGTTTACTGCATCGACGCTGATTAAAACCCAGCACCATTATGCTTGCAGTATTGGCCTGACACTTGTAATATAGGAAGAGTAGAGTAGCCCAAGGAAGAGTGATGGGATGCATAATTATGCACAGATGTCATATTAGCTCAAGTAACCTCCAACTGTTCATGATAGAGCCTTAAGTGAGGTTAATAAATCAGTATCATTTTTTATTTGATTAGAAAGGATAAGGAGGAAATGAAGAACCTTTTCTTATACCCAGGAAGGATCCAAAGCTCAGCTTTACAGTTTAATCTAGATGAGTACAGAAATAAAATGTTTATGAATCCATTTCCACATCCATACATGTATTTACATTAGGTGTTCAGTCACTTATATTTATTTTATGTAAGTAGTCCAGCTAGAAGTTTGATGACTGAATGTTCATAGCAATGTAAAAATTCAAATTACTTGCTGTAAGTATTCTGACAATTCTAAAAGGCATTGAAAGAGGAAACAAAATCTCTGTGCAATTCCTCATCCTATAAAACAGCTTTTATTTCAACTGGCATGTCTTTAAAACTCATTATACACCATATGTACCCCAACAATTCACCACACCGACTGATGTCGGTTTGCTCCAACACTGCCTGATGCCAAATAAACGGATTTCAAGTCATCTTAAGGTCTTTGTAAAATTAAATTTAAAAAACCATTAAGTGACTTATTAGTGAACTATTCATACACATCACCACTTTCAACACTAAGAGTTTGTATGGGAAAAGTAGTAGTCGTGATTTTAAATGACACCAGCAACACTCAGCTTAAATTGTGAGAATGAAAAATCGTTATGGACCCCAGTATGAGCTACTGAACACAGGTATGTGAACTAGGTTTTTAAAATTCCAGTGGAAAACAGATGGATGAGAAAAACCTAGCAGTAATACAAGTCCCATGAATGCCAAAGTTCCCAAATGCAGATCATTAGCTAAAAAAGGTAGCAGCATGAAAATGGAGCTGTTTTCTTACCTGCCCTTCCAAAAAGCTGGTTTTAGTGCAATTGGAAACTTTAAAATAGATGCAACACTTCCTAGTTGTTCCTGTATTTTACTTTTTAGAGTAAAACTAGGAAACCCCTGCTCTATTCCATTCCATTTGTTATGAGATTGTAACCAGTTAATGATCTCATTTAAAGAGAACGACATGATGTAATCACACAAGATAGGAAACATCCTATAGTTTTGAGAACAGGATCCCTAACAACATTTCAAGCATCAGGAAACCTAATATTTTTAAGCTTTATAATGTTCATCTTTAAACAAACATTATTAACCACACATTGATCCCAACTTCTCAAAGACAATTTGCATCCCAAATCAGACATCAATTACTACTGAGATCTAACTGCTCCCATCAGCAGTGAAGGGACTAACATTGCATTCTAGTATTGTAGAACTCGTCTCTAACCAGAAGTAAACATGTTATTTTTGGTCACCAACCACCAGTAGCCAGCAGGTTCTAGACTATTTTAAAATATTTTACAGAAAAATTGACTATGCAATTCTAGCAAGAAGCTAGAAACAGGACTCATGGCCCTTCACTTAGCGAGGCAAAAACTGTTCTACTTCATAATATTGAATTTAACAATGCCACTTATAAACCAGTTTGCTTAATTCTGACAATCAAGTATTAACTGAAGCTCTTAGCAGCTACCTAGACTTTTCTTGTAAGACTTCAGCCAGGCTTGGCTTTTACTGGAAAAGTAACCACCCAAAAACATAATTTGTGATGCAAGGGGAGGGCTCAGGTTTTTTTTTTTACTTGTGCAATGTTATCTTACACTTTTCAATTTTACTTACCATAAGGGCAAGGAAAGATTTCTGCTCATTCCAGTACATTCTGGCCATCTAACTTCTGGGTGTAGCCACATACAAGGTCAACAGATAGAGGAAAAAAAGAGAACCAGTTTGCTTTAAATACAGGCACTCTTATTTGCTGGTTTAGAGCACAGGTATACCAAGACCAGGCAGGTTTGAATAGTTTATACTCTGACAGCTGCTGGTAGAAGAAAACAGAAAATATCACTTAAAGCAATATTCTTAGACCACTGCTACATCTGCTGTGGCCTGCACAACTATCATCCATTGGACAATACATAGCCCTTCTGTACAGAGCAGAGTGATGGAGCCTAAGGTTTGATTTTTTATCTTCTATCTAAGTGTGTATTTTCAGACCCTTCTCCCAAGCCTGACCTCTCTCTGGTAAGCCACATCACTGTTTAATCCTTTCATATAAACTGTACCTTGTTGCAGAACACAATTTATCATCTGTGATTAAAACAAAACTCTAAATAAACTAAAACCAAGCTGTTCCTAAACTGCAGCAAGTCCAATAACAGACAGACCCACAGTCCTTAAAGGTGCATAGGACTTTTCTCCTTACCTGTGCAAATTCAGTTACCCTTTGACTTTAGGGTTCTGTTGTAAATTTTATCCATTTTTTGATGACCTGTGGTTTTGTAAGATACTATGTTGTTTCAATACATTAGGCATCATTTTTCACAAACACGAGTGGAAACACCTAAGCTTTAGTGTGTAATTTGTTTCCACAGTTGCATATACTTGTACATTCTCAATGTGTTAAGAACATAGATTTAACACCTTGACAGAGGACTACTCAACGGGATTGGAAGAGGGTGAAAAACAGAACCTTGGAAGCACTGATTCCCTAACCATCTCACTACAAACTTTGATTTACAGTCCTGTGCCTTACAATGCAGCATTAAATTCTTGCCTGTGGCAGAAAAATTGAAGGAGGTAAAAGAACTCAAAAGAAATCAGCAATAAAAAAACCCCAAAACTCGTAGTAAGCTAACTTTGAAAGAGATAAACCCAACTAAACCTGGGCTATAGTACAGACCTCAATTATTATGCTACAAGAGACTAGGAAAACACTGGTTTGGAATATCTTTTACATCATCTTTTCATGTCTATGCATTATTTTATCTGCTATGTTACATAGCATTTGGCATTGCTATTATAAACACACTTAATAGATAAATGCTGCTAAAATTAGGATTAAATATTGCTTTTTTTAGTTAACATTGTCACTTGCTAATCAGCAACCTTTGCTCCTGAGGAGCAGAACTGTGAAGGACAAGTTTAACCACAGCTTCATTTTCAAACATCAGTAACACTTTTTTCCTGGCTAAAGAGCAGCTACCAAGTGTCCCCTTATCACCAGCTGAGGCAAACACATTTCTGAAAATCTCATCCTATGCTCTGAGTGGACAAACATGTGATTTCTCCCAGCTTCTGCAGACAAGTACATACAGAAGTACTATTTCTCTGGTAGCTTATTCCCTGAAAACTTAAGTTTGGATATCAGAGAAGGAAGCCTGAAGCTGGAAAAGCTCAAACGATTCAACTGGATATTTTAAAGTTAGACAAAATTTTGCTGAAAGTACCATGGAATATTAAAAGGAAAGAAAAGCAGAAGTTCCTGTTAGTTGTTTGTTACATGTCAAGTCTGAGTGAGTGACAACAGCCACTTTTTCAGCCTGAGTCAGAATTGTTTCATTCAATAGCTAAACTTAAAAATTCTAAGCTGCTTCATTTTCATCAAGCAATTTTTCTCTTTGGTCTGACCAACGCAAACAGGGGATTACTTTTTTCTACATGATCAAGTAAGGGCTGAGAAAACCAAGTCCATCTTACATGATTTTTTTTGTAAATAAGAATAACCATGGAAAATATAATCCCCACATTTTGAAGCATTACACGTTGGCATTTGCATCACACCTCATGGATGTTCAGTGTCTTTGAATTACACCAAGTAACTTTTACAGCTACAGAGCAGGTAAGTGATTTTGTTGCACTGGTACGTCAGAGGTGACTACTGCTTAGAGGAAAAGCACAAAGACTAAACAGAAAGCTAAAATTTTCTTTCCCTTTTAGAGTCATGGTTTTATTTAGAAGCAACATTGTCCATCTAGCAAATGTAAAACACATTTTTTATTTTTATAGGTTTAATGTGTCTCCCAGGGCTTCATACAATTCCACACAAGAACCAGTAAGAAACACCTTTGCCTTCCCCACACATTTGTGGCAAAAGGTTTTAAACAGAGGGGGACTACATCAAGCAAAAAACAAAAAAGGAGTTAAAAAACACCAAACAAAATCAATATTTGTCTTTGATTAGCTATACAAACACACATCCAACCAATACTGTGTGTGCCAAGTATCTGTTACAATTTTTAATGGACTAACTTTGAAAATCTTATTCTGATCCTAATTCTGATTTGAATTAGGAAAAAAGTCTTGAGTCAAGTAAGAGACAGTTTATGTCAAAGTGCCATTAGCTATTGATGACTCAAAAAAATAAAGGTTTTAAAGTAAAATGAAAATACCCATTAATGATCAGAGTCCAAAAGCTTCACTTGTCTTGGTTCAGACTTGCAGACATTCTCAGGTCCAAGAGTCTGCAATGATTTACTCTTGATGATGACCTGGTCCCTGCAGCTTCACTTCACTTACTCTAATTGCATTGGCACAGACAAAGATAATATTTGGCTTGAATACCAAGCCTGAACCTGGGCCTATGCTGTCAACCTGATTTCTTCGGCCCCATTGTTAAGAAAAACACAGGACTAGACTGGAAGTAGAATATTACAAACACTTTCAAGTTATATCCCATCTGAATATTCTGACCAGGATTCCAAACAAGATAGGACTGCTGTACTCAAACCTCTGGATTCACCAAATTCAGCAGAAGTTGCTCTGTGCTACTGAAGAGGGATTTAGAAGCTTCCCTTTGTATTCCTCAGCCCAGGAAGTGAAGAGCATCTCCAGATGTTATGAGGGGCTTTTTACTTTTTTTTCATTTCTTTTTTGATATCAAAAGGCTCTTCATTTCTGTGCTCGTGATGTAGTCAAGTATCACAAACTAGTTTATGCAGCCATATTTAATACTGCACTGTATTCCAAAAAGAAATCAACTGTATAATGTTCATTTCTAATTTAATTAATTACACATTCTAGAGACATTTGTCACGAGAAGTAAACTGATTTAATCATTATTAAAATGTAAATGACCTCTTCAGACAGAAGAATATAATCCTTTAAATCAAACTTTTATCCCCGTGAGTTGTCTCTGGTCAGAATACTTAATCCCCCTGCAAACCATCCCATCAGGTACTATCCTGATACATGTGACAGACACTGAAGCTTCATTTACATGTTTAACTTCAATGTCTGAAGCTGAGAGATGCTGGGTCTTGAGTCTTGCTGCCTCAGCATCCTAATACACTTGTGGTCAAAGCTTGCTGAAGAAAAAAAAAGCAGCTAAAAGTTTAGGGGGATTTGAATTGTATCAGGGAAAGAGCTGCAGCACCTTTTTACGTGAATTATGTTGCCTTGGCAAAAGCAGTCCCTTTTAATCAGATTCCTAAATTAGAAACACAGTTACCAATGACTAAGTTCAAAGTGCTACATACCACTCATCAGTAGCAGCAGAGGAACCCAGCACAGTACCAGAGCAGAGGTAAGAGCACCCAAACAACAACAGCCATGTGCTTCACATAATTCAAAGGGTATTTCAAGTGCAGGAACAGCTGTCAGATGGCAGTTGGAATAAACACATTTACAAAAAATTGCTCTACTAGCAGTTTATGGAAACAAGGTGGCATATGGGAAGAAGGAAGATATGCAAAATGCTATCATAGATTTTTGGAGGAAGCTCACCAGCTGCTTTGATCATATTGATATAATTGCATTGAAAAGCTTCACCCAGAAAATGCATTTGTTGGCTCCCCCACCAGGTAGATACCCTGTACAATAAAACGCAGAGAACAGTAAAGAAAGCAGTTTTACTCCATAAATAGCTTTAAAATAACCTGAGTTACTTTGCATCTATTAAAAAAAGAGCAATTTAGGCATGACAGAGCAATACTTAAGTGCATTTTGCACACAAACTGTAGGTACACCACAAGCCCACGACTTTATAACAAGTACATCAAACAGGAATGAGCTTACTATCTGCCTCCTATCATATGTGCCTTTGTCCAGAGGTTAAAACAAAGACAAATTCTCCTGATCATAGCCAACTGTTGTAATCCACCAGCATCAATAGCACTAAATTCAGCTCAAGGAATAAGGAAAGCAAAATCCATTATTTGTGTATTATTTCATACATTTATCTAGTATGATATGATCAGGCTAAGAATACTTTAAGTTTCATATTTAAATGTAAATTACTAACCCAGAATTAGGAAGCACCATTTACACAAATTATGTCCAAATACTCACTTCAACCATCAGACAGTAAAATTAACATTTCCTTCTATCCCTGGGATTAAAAAAAAACATTTCTGATCTGCATTATATTATGTAGTCAAGAGATTATTCTCTTTAAACTAACAAGAATACATTTATATCTTCATCAGAACTCAAGTACATCTTTCATACTTTTAGATGCAAACACAGTTGCGATAAACGTGAACTATTTTTACCAACGTTCTGCCATATTTATGCATATAAACAATTTTTAAGAAAACATGGCTCTGCAAAATGTTTTACTTGAGTTACTATGACTACACATGCAGTAAAGAAGTCAAAACACACCCTTTCACAATGCTCTAAATACTTAGGTCCTTCCTCCTTGGCACCCACTCCCAAAAACTCAGCCACAGAAACAAAGCATCAAGCTTTGTCTCACTAAATTATTTCATCTTATTACAGGAGACAAAAAAGTATCATTAAGCATTTCTAGTTTGCATTTTATTGCTAAAAAATGATCACTGTATTTATCCATTTTATTTGATCTGAGTGGAATAACAGGGCCCCTAGCCCAGTGTTGGAACTGTCCTCCCATGAATGGGGGCAGCCAAATAAGTGACACCACTAAAAAAGATGTAATATCCTTCTATCCTTAAATTTGAGGAAATCAAGAAGTGCTGTATTAGCTATGAGTGTTTCACTACTCACACATCTTGGTCATGTCAGTGTGTATTACAAATACTAGTTTTCCATATATAAGATCAAACTATTTGGCCGTTTTACAGGCACACAAGGTGATGTCAGTTTTAGTCCAAGCAGTATAACTAGTAGATAACTAGCAAACTAAGTTTAGGTTCAATAGGTCATGCCAATCAATCACATGGCACTTGTGTCATTTTGCTTGGATAATCCAATTATACCTGCATTTCAGTCTTTCACAATTTCATTAGGCAAAGCCTTTGTTCATTCCAGCCACTTGCACAATTATGGCAAATAATGTAGGGATGTAGATGAAGATGAGAAATAAATCAAAGCTGACATGATGCAGGAAAAAAACTGAATTGACATTGTCACAGAGGCTTCTCTCCACCTGCTCTCCCTTTTCCTCCTCTTGGGCATCCATCTAAGCAGAGTATTCACAGGTGTTGACAGGTTGGCAGACTGCTGTTAATATTTCAGATCTATAAACATCCATTGTTTACTTGGCAGCCATGCCCACTAGTTCCAAGCAGCTTTAAAGCCCTGCCCTTTGCCATGCCAAGTGGGGTCACCAGCCACCAGGCAGCTCTCTGGAGCCCACGCTGGGAGAGAACCCAGAGTTCATCAAGGTCAGAGGAATGCTTGTAACTTCTATTAAACATGCAGGTTAAAAGCTTTGTCAAGACTAGAAAATTCTCCCATTGCTGTATTACAGAGGCAGAAATTTTAATCCAAGTGATTTTGACATTTCTGAATGTAAGTGGAAACCTGTTATTCAACATGCGAATCAACACTTAGTTGGATATTTAGGAAGCAAAACCTGTTGGTCTGCTTTCTAGTGTACTGGTTTTTGTAAGCAAGAAGCAGACGAGGGAGAGGAAAGGCAGTGCAAAGTGTTAGACTAATTACTTGGAAGGTCTGTTAGAAGAGTCTCTAGAGATGTTATTTGTTGACACAGTAACCACATAAGCAATGGATAAAACAAAATTTCAAACCACCCCTCAGAAACACTAAGCATTGGTGGATTTATTGTCATTTCTTAAAGTACTCCAGAAGCAAAAGGGAAGCCCCTCCTGCAAAATTAGCCACATCCTATGTCAAAGTGATTTATCCATAAAAATAATGTTTTCCTACATTTTAGATATTAAATTAAAATTTCTCAGACGGGTATGGATTGAAATTCATGAGCTGGAAACTGTACATGGCACAGCTTATAATACAACAGCCTGCAATTCAATACACAAATGACTACAAATAAATTCACAATTGGAAGAACCAAAGTCACCACTTGAGCTGAGTAGACCTCTGTGCACCATCCTCCAGCAGGCACTAACCCAGCCACAGAGGCTGGAAATGTTCACATTCAGCTGACACTATTACTGCACTGCATAGATGTAAACAGGATGAAGCAAAAAGTGCAGAGATACTACTGAGCACATCATGGTATAGCGAGAAATTAGAAAACATATAATACCAAGAACAGAAAATGATCCTAGAAGCACAGCATCATCTAGGTTGGAAAAGACCTTTAAGATCATTGAATTCAGCAAGAGCTACCTCTGTGTTTAGCAACTGAAGTAACTATACCTGCTATAGATCATGTCTGTTACAGGTCTCAGTATACAAGGAGAGCTACAAACAACCCTTCCACACCTGCTAGGAAATCCCATTCTTCCTGTGTATCAACACAGCCTGTCATTCAGCCATGTGTCTGTTCCCATTGACATCTACCACGTTTTTGCATGTGCACTCTTCCCCACACTTAAATACCTTCATCCTTCATTTTTGTGTTTAATTCAAATAATTTGTAACTGACTCCATTGCTCTTGACTTTGAAACCAGATACAGCTGTATATTAGCTCTGGCCATGTTTTCTTATGCCCACTATTAAGCTCAGTATTAAGCCATCAGCATTTGAGTCCAGAAATCAAAATAAAAAATTAAAAGGCTGCAGCACTCTTCTATTAGTACCTCTTTCATTCAAAAAGAAAAGCTCAGCTCAAGTAGCAGGCTTGGGGGGGGGTTGTTTCCCAAACACCTAGGAAGAAATTCTGTGTTGGTGCTTGATGAAATTAATGACAGCTCAGGTCATTTACACTTAGTTTTTAACTTGTCCAGACTTACATATAAATACTGACCTAAGTACATTGTGCTGTGTAATTGAGAGCCCTTCAGCAATTTAACCCATCTTTCATGACTAAGTAACATTTTTATCCTCTAGGTCTTTGATTTTTATTTCAGACATTTGGTTTGTTTTACCATATGCCTCAGGCCCATCTTACTATTGTTTATAGAAGACTTAGCATTTTTGAAGGAAAAAAAATATACTCCAGGAATTAGATGAGAGGTGGGCAGGAAGCTACCAGGATATGTAAAGCTTTTGAACTGAAAATAAATTAAAAACACACAAAGAAGCACAAATAAGTTGCCCAAGACAGACCAAACAGACCTTTTAACAAATTTTAAAAATACTGGAAAATTAGGAGAGGTAGGTAAAAATTACCTGCAAAACCAGAGACTAAGAAGTCTAAATTTACAGGAACAATTAAGTGCTTATGCTTTCAAAGACACTTCAGTCATAAGTTCTTGGTTACTAATCTCCACTGATTTGAGACTGGATCTTTGTCATTTAAACAAAAGTCTCTGGAAAGCAGAGTCCATCCGCATGGATCCTTGCAGCACTGTAACCTTAACCTTTATTTGATCTGATTCTTGATATCAATATATCAAATTATTTTTCCTTTTAAAAAAATGCATTTATTATGTTTGTGTGAAGATCAACACACTAAGAGTGAAATTGATGAGGACACCTCTGAACATTTATTTCAGGGAGGCTTCCCCTTATACTTCTATTAGAAGACTATAACTACAAATCCACAGTGGAAAGAGTCTTACCAGTTAGACCTCTTCATTATATGCAGCCAGTGTATCAGATTCCTAAGTTCAACTTCAAAACATTGTGCTTACTGGGTTTTAAGAAATAAAGATACAGCACTTTGAAGTACTGCAGAGCATGTGTACAGAGTCAGTTGGTTCATGCTCTTACTAACGTGCTGACAACATTGACAGTGAGAGAACTGAAACTTTTGGTTAAGCAGCAATTTTTTTACATGGATAAAAAACCTCACACAAACCACATTAAGAAATACACCAATATTATCAGCAGACTAGGCAAGGAGAGAAGTGTGTTCACGTGTTAGGCACTTACATCACTATCTTAAGAACTGAACCAGACAATCTGGCTCTTTCACCACGTGCAACAGTCATTTATGCTTCTTCCAATCTTTTTATGTAAGAAGCTTAAAGGCTTTGGACTTTGGTTTCTTCTGACCCAAATTTGTGATGCTTCAGAGACTATTTCATTGAGGGACACTAAAGAAAAGAAAATTCTTTAAAGCATCAGCAATTCAGAGTAAAATTTAAGATCTGATTCCCCTAACATCTTAGGCAAAATAGAATAGCTAGAAATACATTGAAAGACCATGTATCAGGATTTGTCATGATACTGTAATCATGACCTAGAATATTCAGAAAACACTAGCAAAGGAAAAAATCTCTTTCAGGGATTCCACTCTAAAGAGATGCAAAGCAACAGGATGAGATGGTGCTAAATATGCTTGACAATAGTAGTGTCTGATGTGACCTCCTGGTATCCCTTCTACCTCCAGTCCTCCTATCAACTTGCAATGCTGAGCTACTGTCCTTATGCACAGTCAACAGGAACTGAACACCACAGGACAGCCAAGTATGGTTTACCTCAGCACACCAGTAATGCTAAGCCTCATCAGGTATCCTCAACAGCACCAACACAGCTTGATGGCTTCAGGAGTGGAAGAGGTCCAGAGGGAATACCTAGTTCTTCTAATTTAGCAGTACTGAAGCAGTTAAGAAGGCTGCCCTTCTAAACCAAAGGTTAAGAAGGCCTTTCAATAGCCAAGGTCATCTACAGGCTACTCCAGTCATAGCAACAAACACTGTACCTTGCATAGCTTGTTTTCAAGCACAAATGAAACTCCTAAAACATGAAGTGTTGTACATGGCTCATGTGTAGAGCCAGATCTAGGGCTCTAGATCTAGGCAGCTTCAGCTGCCTCCAAGATGCAAAAGACACACAGATCCAGTCCTTCAGGAAGGAGAAAAGTCCACACAGAAAAAAAATACACAGGAATTCACAGCTACTGCAGTATCTGCACCAATTATGAAGAGCTGGCACAAAAGAGCACAGCACAGGACTTGCACGCTTCTTGCACTCAGATTTTGACTCAAATGTATTTAAAAAATGTTGTGTGACAAAAATTTGCTTCATTCAGGATCTACCCTCTAGGCAATCTAAACTTGACTGCATTGTTTCTTGTGTATTAGCACAGCATTTCTTCATGAAGATACACTTCCAGGACCAAATACTGGGACAAGTTTGGTGAATTAAGTTAACCTCCCTTCCTTAGAAGGAAAAATACAGCAGCAATGACCTGACAGTCACACTACCCGGGATACCAAATCTGTAGTGTAGAACCATAGTAAGGACAAAGACTGTAAATTTGGAGAGGGGAGGGAGAGAATCAGCTATGCCTCTGTCCATCATATTTGAAAAGTCTTGGCAGTCTGGCAAAGTTTCTGATGACTGGAAAAAGGGAAACATAACCCCCATTTTCAAAAAGGGAAAAAAGGCCCAGGGAGCTACAAGCCAGTCAGTCTCACTTCTGTACCTGGCAAGATCATGGAGCAGATCCTCCTGAAGGCTCTGCTAAGACATGCAGGTATTAAAGGGGTGATTGCTGACAGCCAACACGTCTTCACAAAAGGCACATCCTGCCTGACTAATTTAGTGGCCTTTTGTGATGGGGTCACTGTCTCCATGGGCAAAGGCAGAGCAACAGGCATCATCTATCTGCACCCGTGCAAAGCATTCAACACTGTCCCACACAACATTCTCATAACTCAAGTGGTACAATATGGATTCAATGGATAGACCACTCGTTGGATATGGAACTGGCTGAATGGTCACACCCAAAGAGTTGTGTGTTCCCTCAACACACTGGAGAGAAAGGATGCCACCCAGAGCAACCTTGACCAGCTTGAGAAATGGGATCATACAAAGTGCATAAAGTTCAAGGAGGCCAAGTGCAAGGTTCTCCACCTGGGTTAGGGCAATCCCATGCACAAACAGACTGGGCAAAGTATGGATTGACAACAGCCTTGAGGAGAAGGACTTGGGTGTCACAGTGGATCAGAAGCTCAGCATGAACTGGCAATGTGCACTTGCAGGCCAGAAGGCCAACCATGTCCTGGGCTGCATCAAAAGAAGCTTGGCCAGCACCTCGAGAGAAGTGGTACTCATCCTCTACTCTGCTCTCATGAGACCTCATCTCGAGTACAGTGTCCAGTTCTGGAGCCCCCATCATAAGGATATGGTGCTCCTGGAGTGAGTCCAGAGAAGGGCCACAGAAATGATGAAAGGGCTGGAGCACCTCTCCTATGAAGAGCAGCTGGCTAAGCTGGGGTTGTTCAGCTTAGAGAAGAGAAGGCTTCGGGGAGACCTCATAGCAGCCTTCCAGTATCTGAAGGGGGCCTACAAGAAAGCTGGGGAGGGACTTTTTACAAGGGTGTGTAGTGACAGGACAAGGAGTAATGGGTTTAAACTGGAAGAGGGGAGATTTACATTGGACATTAGGAAAAAATTATTTAGTGTCAGGGTGGTGAGACACTGGTACAGGTTGCCCAGAGAAACTGTGGCTGCCCCATCCCTGGTGGTATTCAAGGCCAGGCTGGATGGGGCTCTGAGCAACCTGATCTAGTGGAGGGTGTCCCTGCTCCAAGCAGGGGGGTCGGATTTAAATTATCTTCCAACCCTAGCCATTCTGTGATTCTATTGCAAGGTACCCTTCAACAGCTAGAGCCTTGCCCAAATTAGTCTGTTCTTCTTTGGCTGCCTGTATCACCACATGGTTAGCAAACAACTGGAGGAATGGTGCATCAATAGCATGACTTAGCTTGGGTATCAATCATATACAAGTAATATTTTGATCTATAAAGGAACATACAGGTAAATAACCATTGCTAAAGCTGGCAAGTGAATTGCATTTAAAGAGAGAAGTTCCTCCCTAAATCTGGAGTCTATCAGATACTGT
Source organism: Hemiprocne comata (assembly GCA_020745705.1). Taxonomy (NCBI): domain Eukaryota; kingdom Metazoa; phylum Chordata; class Aves; order Apodiformes; family Apodidae; genus Hemiprocne; species Hemiprocne comata. The sequence goes on from CM036591.1 coordinate 35,104,642, forward strand.
CTTTGGTTTGGCCTTTTGACATTTAGGATCCTGGATAAAGGAGGAAACATACCCAGGTGTTTTGTTCACAAAGAACAGAACATTTTATATAAACTTTACCCTCCCTTTACCCAAATGTACAGAGGGTGTTCTTAAAACAGTGTTCTTCAGCAATAGGCCAAGTTTAATATTTCTGTTTGCTCTGATATTACTGATTTCATGTTTCTATAACACCACTCCTAGTCATTCACTTGTGCAATTTCTGTCAAGACATTTTTGCAGAAACAGATAGAGGTTCTGCTGTAAAAAGCTTTCTTACCTGATCAGTAGTAAGAGCTGCTTTGAATTCTGTAGCCACCCCGGGTCTTGCTTATTCTTTTGTTTCTATCAAAATTAATTGAAAGTTACTAATAGAAGACATACTGACCAGAGAATCTTAAAGGAAAAAAAAAAAACAAACAATAAAAGAAAAACCCCCACACACAACAAACCGAAGAGGTGAGGTTAGATACAGCAGGAATCTTGTGCAAAATCAATTGAAGCCTCTACATGTTCTTCTGCCACTTGTCTTGCTATGTGGTTACGGTAACATGAAAAAGTCAGACAGGCTGTGAATCATAGCAAAGAGTGGAGAATAAGAAAACTCACCAGCTTTAAATTAACCTAAATAGCTTCCATTAAAAGTCATGTAATTGACATCCAGGGTAATTTGTAAAACTGGTAAAACACAAGAGTTGTTAGGCAGTGATTGACAGCCTTTTCCTGACATGTGACATATGCTTCAACTGAGCTTGTTGACAATATTCAACTAGAAATTCAGAAAAAACAGTACTCTTTCCCAGCTCTCCAGAAAGCAAACACAAGTGTCAAAATTACTAAATCAATAGAACAGAGAAAAAAAAAAAATGAAGTAAGACCAGTCACAAGCTCCCTGGCTATAAACACCATCTGGGGAAAAAAAGAGGGAGAAAACTCCCTACAAAAATCCTTAAAGTAATGTATTGGCTGTGTCCAGAAATTCTTTTCAAGGAAATACATACTATTAGTAGATCAAAACCCCAGCACAAATGGTGATGGGATAACTACAGTTATTTTTTTGTGTCTGGGGTGACATGGGAACAATAACTGATGACAAGAATGGCTTCTAAGAGAAAAGTTTCATTGGCAGCCACTCAAGAACATTTTTCTCCAAACATGGAAACATGTCAATATGCAGCTAAAAATAATGAGTTTCTCAGTTAAAGGAAAAAATGTTTAAATAATCTTAAAATAGTGTCAAATCAAAACAAAAAACTCAGTTACTACTAAAAATATCAATACAGTGGGAGTAAGAAAGAACTATTAGTTATGGCTGATTTTCATAGATGCTCCACACTAACTCCATAACCCAACAGTCCCTTCTCTTGTCACTATTTCATCTGTAATTTCAATTGACTGCAAGTCTGGACATACAAGCATCACAGCACCTGATTTCTTTTTGCAGTTAACATGTGTAGAAATTAATCCTGGAGTTTATCATTCAAGCTATGGTTTAGGTTTTGTTTCCTTTTTCTGAATGATCTATGGCAAATGGATGCCTATTTCAGTAAAAAGAGAAACAAACAACCTTATGCCTGTTCAAATCAACAGTAAGATTAGAAATATACATCCCTGAAAAATTGCCATTGTAAAGTTCTCAAGTACCAAGTGAAATCAGAAATTATTCTCCTTTACACACATTTTGCCATATCCAGCTTCTAAGTAAGTTTGTGGGGTTTTTTTTTCACAAAATACCCTTGAATATATATAATAGCTAAAACTCAAACCCAAATTCACTCCATTATCACCCTCAGAAACTATTTTAACTGCCCAGAGGTTTCCCTTCCTGGCTCTTAAACAAGTACTCATCCTTAAATCCATTTATTTCCATCAGCCCTAGCTCAATATATCATATTTGCTCAGGTCAAAGACCAGCCATTTCAGAATTATAGATTTGACAGTAGGTTGTTTCCTGAAGAGACATCATGGAACTTAACAGGAATTAATTATTTTTCTTTAATTCATGTTCAATGCAACACAAAGTAGTGAAAAAAATTGCTGCATATGCAAGAGTAAGTTAAAGAAGGAACTAGACCTCTTACTTGAACACACACATGCATTCATGTGTTTTGGACAGCTTTTCACCTTTTAAAGGCTAAGTTGAAGGAATTACAAGAGAACTGATGGTAACTCAGGCAGTGAGATGCAAGGTATTGCAGCTAGAAGTTAAAGCTACTCTTGAAATGTTAGTTATTACTACCAAGTCATTACATTACTATCACCTGGCTCAGAGATGTTCCACATTTTTAAGAAGAAACATGGAGAGGGTGACAGCAGAACAATAAAAACAGAAACTGAACTAAGGGCACCTCACGAAAGTCAAGTGCTAAAATATTTTGGGAAACAGTAAAAAATTAAAAAGGCAAATTAGAAAGCACATTATATCAATCACTGCCTCAGAACGATAAAGGAAAAAATGTCTGGTGAAACAATCAAGTGTTATGTTTGAGGCACAGTGACATTTATTTGGGTCAGCTTACTGGGAAAGAAGCAGGTGATGATGGTGGTGATTTGAATGTCACAGGGATTTGACGAGGCATACCTAGGAGCTCAGAAAATCCTGCACAAAAGCAAAAATAGAGACAACTCATTCTGGTATAACCTACAGATGGCTGTTTTTCAGCAAACAGATTATCAAAGTTTGTATTTTGAGATACAGTCTAGTATTTGTAGCCTCCCAAGCTGTACAGAGTACAAGTCCATGGTTCTCAATTTATTCAAGCAAAATGTCAGCCCGCAATAAAAAAATTCTCTCTAGAGAGTATCTGAGCTGCCCCAGGAATGGAGTATCTGTACAAATAAACTATTTGCCTCCAAACACTGATGCTCTGTACTCTTGTTCTGTCCTTCTCCTTCCTCCTGAGGTATTGCATTTTAGGGAAGGTTAAATTTCAGGTCTGCCAGCCCAAGCCACTGCTCCAAGGCTAAAATCCCCTTTAAAGCTCTGTTGATTTTTAGTCACCCAGACATTTCTAATATATTTTCAGCAATATTGATTGTCATGCAACAAGCTGGAACCAGTAAAGCCAGAGCACTGGTGTGATTGGGAACCCCTGGATGCATGCACCACAGCAGTGCTGCAAGTAGCAGAGATTTTCTGTTGTGGATATTACACCTTATGGAAGAGGCAGACCCAAGAGCTGAGCTGGTGGCATTACTAAGAAATGCTGAAGGAACTCTGAAACTTACCTTCACAAGTGCCACACAACACTGTTTGGAGATGGAAATCAAGTAACCCTCACATGTCAAGTGTCCAACTTTTGCTTTCACTGAAGACTGAAAAAGCAATTTCAGTGCAATTATAAAAAGATAGTTTAGATTAAATCCATCCCCTTGACTTGGAGAAGTAAAGTTGGATGAACTTTTCCCAGTGGGAAAATACGTTAGAGGGAATTCTGCCAGCTCTAAAATGGCACTTTTAATCTCCATATTAAATAAATTAAAATACCTTAAAACACTGACATATTCAAGTCCAAAGTAAGACAATCACTGCAAATTGAAATAAATGCAGCCACCATTACAATACACAACTATCCCCTTCACATTATTTGTCATAATATTTAAGCATTGTCTTAACATTTCATCTTATTAAGTAGTAAAATGTAACATATGAAAGCATTGAGTAGGAAATAATTTTTGCTTATATTCCCCATGCTTAAGAATTAGAGGACTAACAAATATCACTAAATCAAATTATTGGAAGAACCTGTATGAAACAGAGCCTAAATTGACACTAGATATTAACTGGCATTTCTCTGAAAACTGAACTCCCTGAGATGTTTTCCCCTTGCTTGGCAACCCTTGATAAAACACTACTATTCCCTAGATGCAGTTTAATGGTATTTATGGCTATCCTCTATAAATCTGTCATCCCCCATGTTTTTTCTAGTTGCTTTCCCAACCTTTGTTGACAGGATTGAGCCTTGCTTGTCTTGTTTGTTGTGGTGTTTTGGTTTTTGCAGGTTCTTTTTTGTTTCACCCCCTCCACCACCCCTCCTCCTTGTCCCTCCCAAGCTTTCCTTTCAGAAAAAGCTAGTTATTATATATTGAAAATCTAGTTTCTACAGGACTGTTTTAACTATCTAGCTGAACTGGAGGCATAGTTACATAGGCACAAGTATGTACTATCTAGCTCTTTGTTTCCTTTTTTCTTTCCAGTTCACCTCACAGTCCTTGAAAGCTATAATACAAGAATTACTTTCTCACAACTCAATTTTCTGTTCCCAACCTCCTGTCTACTCTTTCCCTTTACTCTCAGCCATCCTGTATGTTCCCTGTGACATTAACTAAACCTGCACCACTTAAGAGTTCTGCAAGGAACAAGGCACACCCTGATGGACACCTGTCTTCTGCAGGAAGGAAGAATGCATCATCTCATCCACCCTCACCACTCCTGTCTGCATCAGTGCCAAGATGCAGCAAGTCCTGATGTCATTTTGAGGTAGGGCTCTGCAGCCCCTTCCCAGCACTGCTTCATTCCCAGCAGTTCCTAGCCAGTAAGGTACACATCACAGATGCTAAAGAACTGAGCAAGTGGTATTGACAGGAAAGAAAATGATCAAATACTGGCACCAAAAGAGTGGGGAGATGCTGTTTGGGCAGTTCATCTTTTCAATTACTCACAAACATTCTGATTGCATTTATTTATGCATAGCTATCAATCAGGAGGGTCATAAAAGAAATTTATTCCCTTCCTTAATTTTCATTAAGCCATATAAACTCTGTCCATTCAAGAAGCAAAAATAGAATAAAGTTATATTACAATTATTTATTAGTTCTTAAATGGCAAAGAATGATCCCTTCTGTACACAATACTTTGTAAAGTATGAAGAAACCATTAACATCAGTAACCTACCACCTGCTGTTGAATTGATGAGAGGCAGATAACTTGTCAAAAAGTAACACTATCCTCAAAGTAGCAAGTCAGCTATCAGATTTAGCTCAACACACTGAAAAGCTGACTGAGCCCCCTTTTTCCCCAGCACCATGGTCCTACAGGCTGTCTCTACTCCATCCCACTCTCTCCAACTGGCTGCAAAATTCCTAGCTGAATTCCAAACCACAATCCACAGTCCCTCTCCTGCACAATATTGCCAAAACCAAATCTGTCCCAATAAGGAAAAACTCTGGTGGGCTGCACTAGGTTCTTCTGCCCAGACAATTTGAGCAATACATTCTCAGTGTTCACCAGTACACACACAGATGTGGGAGAAGATGGCAACAAGTAGCTAAGAATTTCTTCCCATGCTTAGTCAACAAAATGAAGCCTAGAGAAGTTACTTAGGAACATTAAGTATCAGTTCTTCAAACCAAGGAGTAAGGTGGACAAATCTTGGTCCCAGGAATCAGTAAAGAACATACAAGTCTTCCTGACTTGAGCTGAGCTTGGGGGAAGAGAGTGCTTAGAGCCCAAAATATACAGTGTTTTTAATACTTCCAACTGTACACTTTTTACAGGAAGCCGTTGTCTGAACCAGTAACCCTAAGACAAGCAACCACCACCAGATGGCCACAACCAACTTGAAACAGCAAATATCTCTCTCTAAATACCTGGTTCATCATCTCTTCCAGTTTATTGCCAAAAGACAAAGTATGGAAACCTAGTTTTAGCGTAAACAAACTTTGAGGATCAAAGATATGTAGAGAAGAGTAAATAGAGGAAATCTTAAACATTATGTTAGGTCTTGAGAAAATTAGTTTTCTATTGAACATTCTTTAAGAGCAGCCTCCACAACTAGACTTGAGCAAGTTATTTGCAGGGAACAATTTATTCCTATTATTTAGCCTGGATTTGCCCCTACATGAAGATGAGCAAAAAGAATTACACTACACAGAAATAGCTTTAGCTAATCCTTTATAATGCACCATGCATATATGCAAATCAATTTGTTTCTCAAAGTTTAAACCATTGCATTGTGTGGAATCATTTTGAGATTGTCTGGCAAACTGTTGTAATGTTCATGCCTGATATTGCATAATACAGAAAATACAAGCATTTACCAACATTGTACCAAGGGTGTTTAAAAACACTGTCACATGTTCAGTGTATATAAGAGAGCCACATAAAGTAAGGCTTGATTATTCTAAAGTACCAGGACAATCTGCAGCACCTTCATGGAAAAGCCTCCATAGGGAAATAGCATAGAAGTTGTCAGAAGATTTTTTTAATTGTTAAATATCACATCAGTGGTTCATACAGAAACTGCTCTCTGGCCATCTTCTGGAGTATTTTCCCTTAAGATCCATGCACTTTAAATATTTGAGCATTAAAGGAAGAAGGGAAGAAAACAGAAGCATTTCTTTCCCTGAAGTATCTGTGTATCAGTACAACAGCTAAGCATCACCATCTACTTGGCTCCAAGCAATTCCCTGGTACACAACACACAATACTTAAAACTAATGCTTTTTTTTTTTTTCAGAAACTCAAGTAGAAAGACAGAATGTCAACCACAGCCAGAGCTGCTATGAGATAGCCACTGGGGAAAGAAGAGTCAGGTAACATTTGAAGCTCAAGATTAAAGGCAGCAAAATCATGTAATAGTGAGATACACTAAGTAATGACAGTGAGTCTTGTTTCTTCTTATCTATTCATTTCTCATCTTTAGACCTCTACAGCAGCTTGATACACGAAGCACATTGTGCAATAGCCAAGAAGTCTAATGTCTTTTCCAACCAGAATGATGATACTATAAGTCTAAGGTCTCTGTTACACATTGGAATACAGCCCAGAGAACAACACAGCCCCCAAAAAATCTCCAGTTCTGAGCAGATGCATCAGAAATGGAGTGGACTTCTACATGTTGCTAAAACATCTGTTAGATTACAGACATTACTGGAAAGAAATGCATTATTGTTTATATCAAAACTCAAGGCCAGACTAGCTCCAGTTACTGCTACATAAGAAGCTCTTTCAGACATGCACTTGGTCTGGTCTCATGGTCAACCCCTAGAAACCTCGACTAGTTTTCCAAGTGAAGAGCAAACTCTTCCTCCTCTCATCTTCCCCTCTCTCTCTCACTTGTTCTCCTTGGATGACTAAGATTTCCAAGTTAAATGTACCCTAAGTACAAAATCATACAGCAATCAGGAAATGAGGTCATCTAGATATTAAATAGAGTTTACTTGTGACCTTTTCTTTTGCATTTATGGCAACATCTGTTTGGGCATCTCCTAGCCCTGAGTCCCCTCAACCTGAGGAAATACAGTTTAATCCACACAATTCTTTCCTCTATGCCAAGTGTTGCACAATGATAATGATGAAAGCAAAGACTGAATATATACTTAATTAGCAATTATTAAAAAGACATGTCCCAGTGATTAGTGCTTCAGACCTGAAAATGAATTCATTACTAAAAGACCGTAGCCACCAAGTAAATATCTGATCAGCTTTGGCAGATCAAAAAAGCATTTTAAATAAACAAGTTATCAAATGACAAAGCCCATCATTTGTATAACTTACTAAAGGACCACCTCTCCTTCTGATTGAAATGCTCAGCTGTAGAGATTATTTATGTCGTTTCCCACAGTAGACAAATCCTTTAACAGCACTTACAGAGGGAGTGACTGCTACAGGAGAGGTTTGAAAAAATACTAACTGGAACCAGAAAGTTTTCTGTCTTCTGCCTGATGGTTCCATCACAAAACAGTTATCACAGGTTTAGATATTAAATACATAGCCTCTGGACTAACACCAAATTCTAATTAAAAACTAATAGAAAACTGAACCACCTCTCACTAGGGACTGAGAAACCAACCCAAGATATTCACAAGCAGAGTGCACTTATGCCCTGACCTAAGTTTGTTGTAAGTAATGTGTGCAACACATTATTTTTAGAAACACTCAAGGTAACTAATGAGCTAGTCCAACACAGCCTTAAAAAAATATTTCAGATCCCCAGAATGTATTGTTTGATATTTTGATACTTCACCAAAACAAGTGGAGCTTTTCTTCTTACTTTATTAAAATCAATAAACCACTAAAACTATTTCATAAATACGCAGCATAAATCCAAAGGATTCTATTCTCAAAGAATTACAGGTTAACTTGAGACAGTAGCCACAACTTGCTGGCCACTTATCTGATCATAGAACAGAAATAGCTGGCAGCACGGAAGTTATTGTACAGATTCGATTCATATAAAGAACACTTTTGCAAGAAAAAAACATGGTACCCATTTCCTAAAAACTGATTTAAAATAGCTATTTCTTATGCCCTAGTATTCCTTTTAGCATGTCTTGCTTCTATCTGAATATTGGCCAGCAAGTTTTATCTTCAGGAGCACTGACATATTAGTCTCAATTTAGAAATTGCCTACTTCCTGATTAAGTTATATTTTCAGATTTTTTTTAATTATTGGGCATGTCTCTTGTGGATATGGCTTTTTTATCCTATGAATACATTCAACAGCAATCAAAACTGTATTAATCAGATGAGAAGGTTAAACCACAGATTCTCATTTTTCAGAGAGGCAAATCAAGTGCACAGAAACTGGCTGAATTTATGAAGTGAATCAGAAATGATTTATCAGATCTGAAGGTAAATTTCCAACATTTTGGTTGCTGGTCTTTGGTCCAGTTATATATCTGTTTTCTAATTAAAAAGCTCTTGAAGTCCCACACTTCCCCTAAAATGTTATGCTCTCCCCGAAACTAATCCTCACACAAATACATACCTATACACAAGCATCACTATGGGTAATACAATACCAAAATCATCATGTGAAAATGGTATTATATCAACATCAAATATTTCAAACTAAGAACACTTTTCTGTTCCTCCTTAATACCTTGCTTTGAAAACTTTGCTGGTTACCTTGTTTTGGTTTTGATTATCAGTGTAAATAATGCTTTTGCTTATTTAATCTTTGAGACTCCGTTGACCACTACTCTATTCTGAGCTTGACTGGACAAAGATATTCACCTTGTCTTCCACTTCAGTTAAAATCTAATCAGGATATAAATACACAGTGGCATGAAACTGCCAATTGTGACCATCTTTAAAGATGAAAACTTAAGATGTATGTGGCTGAATATGCTTTTAAAAGCTTCCAATAGAAATTAAAAGGAGCTTTTTGAAAAGAATTTTGAAGCTACAAAAATGAGTGTGTGAAGAATGGTACAAGTTAAACAAGCAGCAGCATTTTTTTTTGACAGGGGACTAGGTAGTTTGTTCTGACTTCTCTACAAAACCAACATGGAACTAACTGGGCAGGTTTAATTCTTCAATCATGCACTAATTTATTTTCCTCTGCCTTTAGTTCCCACTTAACAACATAATGCTAACTTACACATCATATCAACTTGTGCACACCTATCAAATCTATTCTGATATACTACTTCAGAAGGTGTATTTTAACATCATGCCAAAGGAACTCTCCTTTACAGTATTTCCACATTGTTTTTTCTTACTCAGTTCTTGTTTGGTCAAAATAGGGGTAGACAACCTATGTTTTCTCCTTGACCCACTTTATATAATTCCTTAGAGGTTTTGTTACTTTATCTAGATTATGGCTAAAATCCTCTCTCATTGAGATACCTATCTAAGTTTGCACGTGTCATCTACTTCGTAATCTTCATTTAATTCTTACTGCACTCTCCTCACTTTTTCTTTTTTCTCAGTTTGTCTTTATCTTTTTAAGCTCTTTCACTGATTCCCCCAAGATCATTTTTCTATCATCATGTACTCACATGCTTTTAACACCATACTGAACCAGAGCAAGGATTAACCATGTTGAGAAGACTAAATACACACAAGTCAAGTAAGTTGAAAGCTGGCTCAGAAGGTCTGAAATTTAGCGAACACTTTGAAACAATTTCTTAAGCACAAAATGCATACAGCAAGTTTGACTTTCATCTAAGTAACTTGTTTTAATTGTTATTATTTGGTACATTCCAAGTTGAAATTTCTGTGAGGTTGCTTGGCAAAGTGGCATTCCAGTTGAAAATTATAAGACTGTTTTATTTTTGTCATTCCAGTTAAGCCAGAAGAAAACACTTCACTAAAGATACAGAATTACAGAACTTATTCTGTAATTATTTAACAAGAAAATTCCTGACTCTGAAAAGTAGGATATATCTAGCAACACTGGCCACACCAGGTTAGGTGTACAGTCAAAGCTAATTACTGAGGCACTCTTCATTTGGTGGGGCTGATGGACAGCAGGTGACATTTTGCTTGGTAGATCAATTAGGAAGACTGAATCTGTCTGTTGAAATGCCTGGTTTTCTCCCTTAAACACAGAGGGGTCCAGGCAACTATCTTCAACTAATGACACAACTTTCAGACAGCTCAGAGTAACTGAGATGAATGTCATCCTACCAGTGTGACTTTTAAAGAATAAGTAACTCCACTCTTCCTAAAGTTCCCAAGTCACTATGATGAATGATAACATAAATAGACTTTCTGCCTTTTTCTGCAGAAATCCATAACAAGAAAGAGCAACACACACCATCACTTATTCAAAGCCAGCTTCCACAGCCCCTAGAGCACAGGCAATTTCAGGATAACTAATGCCATACAGAAAGGAGTTACATGATGTAGTCATTAGTAAATATTAAAGGCAGTCTTATTTTCATGTTAAAGGCAAGACACAAACTTTGCTTACTACTACAGAAAAAAAAGATAAGAACTACCAGAGGAGAACACCTTAACTGCACCAGAGTCTGCTAACAGTTGAACTGTGATAGTTATTGAATTCAATTTCAAGGTATTTCCAGATGCAAACTTGTATCTGAATAGTACGTGGAGGATTATCATGACAGAAAGTCTCATGCCATCACCCTATTATAAAGCAGGAAAAATTGCTGCTTTCAAAATACTCCCACTTTGCCAATTACTAACAGTTATTCAAGGTGGAAATTCACTAATTGCTCTCAACACAAAAACACCATGCTTATCTTTAAACAGAAGTAATTCGAGTAAAACACAGAAGTTGTATTTCCTGCATTTAGCACCTTATGCCAAGACACATAGGTCCCAGTAATTATAGGTACTGTTATTTAATTGATTCTCATTAAGAGCCACTAAAATGGTGTGCAAATAGCAACCTGTTTTAACATAGAACTGCCCAATTGGAAAGTTGCTTTTTAGATGTACATATCATTTGCAGCTTTTCTAGATATGTTCCTTTTTTTAACAAGGCAATAGAAATAATAAGTTGCCACCAAAAAAATCAGGAGAGGTAAATTAGAAGCCACTGACAGCACCTAGAATCACAGTGTCTATTCAAGTGCTATTAAGCAACAGCCCATATTTCTAGTCCAAGTTAAAAAAACCACTGGTTAAAGGAGCTCTCCCCTGTCCATTCTGTAACAATAGAAATCTTGGTGAGCTTCTGGTTTATTTTTTTTAAAAGTTGCCTACTCCAGTACTGGGACAAGGAACTGTATGCTATGGTGTAGCATCAAGATTCAGAAGTCCTTCAATTCACATTTAAATACATGGAAAATATATTCAAACTCCTAATTATTCCTGACTGAAATAAGGGCTTCTATTTTAAGATTTATTTCAAATTGGAGTATTATACTTCCTATTCTCTGCCTTCAGTTTAAGTCACACAAAAAAATTAAACACCGGTAAAAACTGGCAACTTCCCACAGCCTTTCATGAACTCTACATTAGAACTTGGTTTCTGGCATTGCTCTTGGTTACCTTTCCAGAAACACTATCAGAAAAGGTTTCATCTAATAAGCCTGTTATCAAACTAAGAAAACAATTCACAGTAAATCTGTCCCACTGAGGAGTTTTGAACTCATTATCATCAGTTTTAATTGATGACATATTTCATCTTTTACATGGCCAGTCTATCAGTGAATACTTATTAAAGCTGATTCCTATACTGCATGTCAAACACCTGATCCAAGCACCACTCTTCCCAGATCAATGGCTCACAGAGATGTTTGAATAGTAGGCAGTTCAGAACAGTTTAGATTATTAGTATTAAATATTAGTATTATGGTACAGGTGACAATTATGTGCAACCTTTGGTTTTCTAAGGCTTTGTAGTATTTCCTGTAGGAAAGAATTCACTGGTGAGGTGGCTATTCTCCAAATAATTTCTTCCCTCAATACAGCCATAAGCAATAGGCAGGAGACAAGTTCAGTAAGAACTCATTAGTTGGAGATGCTTTTGCCATCTACAGCTTAAAATAAAACTAGAGAATTTGCAGTAATACTTACAGTTCCAAATACTCACTGATCCCTTACACATCAAAACATGACTGAATGACAAAATAGCTCATTTGTAAGGCAAGTTTCAGAACATTCTCAGCACTATCATGCATGCTCTGCCACAGAAAGTAGTCCAGATCCCAGAAGGTATCAGAAAACGCAATATTCATCTAAAAAGCAGAATATTCATCACAAGTATTGGAAGCATCAGCTATCTAATTAAGTGATTAATCAGAAACAGTATGACTACTTCAGTATAAGCATCTGGCAAACGTTGAACTTTCATTAACAGTATTTGCATTTATAGGCACTGACAGAACTGAAGCACTGACTGAAGATAGAAAAATGGTGGAATTTGAGAAAACTGCATTCGGTCCTCAAAACAAGCATGCAAGACTGAGGGCTCATTAAAGATATATCAAGGAAATTAAGCAAAATCATTATTTATTTGTTAAAAGGCAGCAATTAAATTAGTAACAGAAAAAAGGAGAATATAATCAGTTGCTCTACACACAAAGTTTCTCTGCAAAATGCTTTTCCCAAATCACATCCAGATAAGACTGTCAAGTAACTAGACCAGTTTTAAGTGGTTAATATTATAGATTAAATCACCCTGCAGAGAACTGTACCAAAGCAGGTTATCTCCATCACTTTCAAAATAGCACTCTAGATTGGTTTCACTGCAACTGCAAGTACAATTTTACCATTTACAAAGATGGTCATCAAAACTTTCAGGGATTACGATGAGTAATTTTTTGTTATGCAAATTTGTAATCAAGTACCTCAAAGCAGCAAGTGAGCAGTTGTGTTGTGTTTCACTGCATCACAACTTCTCTGTCAGGAAAATTAAGTTATGGGAGGTTTGGGGAGGAACAAGGGCAAATATTTTTGGACTACAGGAGCAGTTAATTCTAACTGCTTCACAATTTTTCCCTATTTTGTATTTACACAAGCTGGTTACCTTCACAGAAGAATCATCTTTAAAACAAAGCAATGTTAGCTATACATGAGACCAATAAATTAGAGCTAAGGATATGGCATTTAAGGGACTTTGCTACATGCTCCATCAGGCTTCATGATTTTGCAGATCCTTCCTGTCTCCCTCCAGAAAACCATTCCATAAAGTAGACGAGTGCTGTGACTCTTCAAGCTTGCCAGTACTGGGTAATTAATAGGGATAATAATTTTGTACTAAAACTCCAACAAGTCACACTCAGAATAACACCACACTTTTTCATTCATGTAAACTAATCCCAAAACTTTTTCTGGAGCATGACTGTGTGCTAAGTCTATATCAAAGCAATTATTCAAAAAATTATTTTCAAAGATACTTTGGGGCATTTCCACATGCAGAACAATTACTAACATCTCTAGTTGGATGAGGGGAAAATCTTGGACACAGGCTAGAAACAAGTTGTTTTCTCTTTAAGTCAGTAATTTAAAGAATTTAGTTTAATGGAGAAGAATTCATCCTGCTGCAGCTTCAACTTGTCCCTAATTCACTTGGTTAGTACTTTCAAAATTGCCTGATAATCTCTAAAGTGTCTTGGACATCAATCAGCACTGTAATAACAAACAAACAAGAAATATAACTGCATACAATCCCCCAATTTTAGGTGACATAATGAAAATAATTTACAGCTTAAGAAAATAACATTAGGTTTCAATTCAGCTGTTGAAGTGACTGGAAGCAAGATGAGGTGATATTAATCCTTTAAACAAATTAGCCTCAGCAACATTTTCAGGATGAATACTATGCACAGGGTCTTTTTTGCAAGTGGAGTGTGGTGTGATTCACTGTCAGCAAGTTCTAAAGCAATGGAAATTAAAGTTCAAAAAAGCTACTTAATGTGCATTTTATTACAAATTAAGAAAGGGCTACAATATATCACTGGAAATGGTAGACCAGCCCCCAAGATCCAAAGTCTAAGGCTTTCTATCCAATTTGGAAACAGGCTCGAATAACATTAGAGTCAGACAAGCAACCAGGTCAATATGCAAATTTCTCTAAAGCTTCTTTCACACAGACCTTGAAGTTGCTCACACTGACATATAAATACAGAACTTTGCAGTTACATTTACATCATCTGTATTTGAATCGATGCTGATACAAGTTCCACTTTCCAATCAGAGCTACTGTGCTACTTCTAATTAAAAACCAGTTTATTGCAGGAACATCAACATCCCATTTTTGTGGATATTGCACATGCTTAATTTCCCTTAAGCACCAAGAATTTATGACTTCTGAACATCATATAAAAAAGGGGGGGAAAAGTCTAGCTTCTTAAAGTGAGAGGGGTGTGGGTTGGAGCACAGGCAAGGGGGGACAGATTGTGAAACACGGGATTGTAGTTATTTCAGAATGCATTATGTCCCCAGCACTGGTTCCTTCTCTCAAAACATAGGAATGGGAATTGCCTGAAACCTGTGCTCTATTCAATTCCATGAAAGCAGTGCTGGAGAAGCTGTGAGCTGAGTTTCCAAGGATGCAGAGGTGTTCCTGTCTTCTCCCTCTAGCTCCAGGAGGATAGGTGTTTTTAAAAGATAAAAACTAAACCAGTAATTAAAAAATTAAGCTAAATTTGCAAAATAACTCCAGTGAGTGAATCATCTCACCACATGTGCAGTCACAAGTTAAGAAACTAGTTTTTGTGGCCCTTTGCTCAGTTATTGCTAGCTGGCACACCATCAATTCTAAAGGTTAATGCAGTACTGAAAGATGACAATCACTCCTAAGCAATTACTGAAAGCCCAAGCAGGTGTTCACATTGTCAATTAAAGGTGCTCCAAGCAGCCTGAGGAGAAAGCTTGCCCAAGGTCTGTTACCACCTGTGTAGTGCTAACCAAGACTCCACTACCTTCAAGTGTTATGTACAGCTTGAGTGCCAAGATCACATACAAGATGATGGCAAAGCTCTGAATTGTAATCCTCTGCCCAAAACCGGGCCACAAGTTAACATCACCTGAACTGCTTATAATTTAATCCATTTTGATTTTTCAGAAGACAAAACTTTTAGGTATTTGATTGTGCTTAATGTTGACCAGCACTTCCTACAATCCCATTTAAATTTTGTGATATTTATTAGGTAAACAGGGAATTAAATATTAAGTGATCACAAATCCAACTCCCTTTTTAGAAAACATTTACAGGGCAACCCGAGCTCACTGGTCACCATCAACTTTGTCTAGAGATAGTATACTCCAGGGACAGACCCAATCTAATACTGAAATAACTGCCATGCCCAAAAAGATGCTCCATTAGACACCCATAAATTGCACACAAATATGCTAGTTTTGATGTAGCTAACAGAGAAAGAGAGGGACTAATACCCATTTATGCTCTCAGTCATCAAGCTCACTGAAGTCTCCATTATGCCATTCATTATAAAAACATAATTAAATGATAACCAGCATCAATGAACTGGAACTAGTGGGCTGTTCAGGCACACTTTTCAACTACATCTGCAGCCCTGCCAGCAATCACAACACCAAAGCCATCTCTCTGCCACCTCAGGGCTAATTTCACATTCACATGTAACACTGAGATCTACAGGATTTACTACATACTCCCCCAGTAATTCATACAAGGCCAAGAATGACAACAATGATGATGTCTCCTTAAAGGGCTTTGTAATTAAGTATTGGATTAATCTTGCTGCTAACTATTTCTTGCAAGTCTTGGGTCATTTTTTTCAAAGCAACTCTGCCACTAAAATCTTGGAAAACAAGTCTAAAGTTTCATTTCAAGGTTACTTTGTACAGCTTCACACACAGGAGGAAGAAAAAGGTTTAATAAGCGACAAGCATAAAGACAGCTTAACCATTACAGGCTCCTCCAGAAAAGTCAACTGTTATACACTTACCAAGGTGTCCTAAGCTAAGACACTCAACAACCCGAGGGTGTTTTATACAGCAGTAGTTTAACTTGTAGCTTTTACTAATGCAAAGAATTGGGAAAGGACAAATATCAAATTCTAGCTGAAAAGCAAACCAAAGGGAACTCGTACATGCTGAGAGCTCAAGGAAGAGGTTTTAGAGAGCCAGAACATAACAAGTCAGTTTTTATCTTAAGCACCTTTTTAGGATCATTTTAGTTCGTGGTTATAAGACAATTATTACTTTTACTAAGAGATACCTCCATTTGAATCACACAAGACAACTTATTTTTCCTGGAATCCCTCATTGGCTTGAGTTCCTGGAGGGTACTAATTCCATTGCAACACAAGTGTCAAAGATCAAATTGCAGGGATGATGTGTCCCACCATCATCTGAGGGCACATTTAATCCCAGATGAGAAATATACATATCCCAAATGATGCATAAAAAGCAATTTTTACCTTAAAGATGCTGGAATTGAAGCCTCTTCATGCCAGCATGACAGACATTCTGATTAGTGTTAAGTATGAAAGGAAACTCTGCCATGTTTCTCAGCTCCAGGTAAAATTACGAACTTTTAGTTACTACTGAGAGTAAGAAGCATTTATACTTTAAAAAAAAATATCTATAAACAAGTCCAAGAAGCTAGCACTTCTGTGGGAAGTTTCACGTTTTTCTTAGAAGAGCAAAAAGGCAAAGCAAACCAGAATAAAGCAAAAGTAGTTATATTTTAAGCACTTGGCATTGTTAAAAGTTTTTGTTGTTAAATTGACATAAATTATATCGTGCTCCTTTAAAGAGTAAAGGTAACACATCCACCTGTTGCACTGTGAGCAAGAAAACTTGCTGGTGAAGTGTTTGAGAAGGCAGGAGCAAATTATGAGTGCACCAATCCCATTCAAATGATGATGAAGCACAGAGCAGTTTTCCTGGGTTTAAGTGCTTCTGAGATTTTGGTTTTTTAAGAGCAGCAGAATATCATGCAAATACTGGGGCAACAACAAATGCAAAGTGATAAAACCCTAGTGATTTCCAAGTCCCTTGGTCTTTTATTGCCAGTGATGGCAAAATACTTTGTTCTACAGAAAAGATCTTTGTGAATCAATAACTTCAGAAATGCTGAGCTCTCTCTTGAAGGGCTGAACTACTAAAATAGACCTATTATTTACAGATGTACAGTTTGACCATGATATTTTGCATCAGAGTGTTTACTGGAGTCCACAACAGCTACAAGACAATGCTGAGGTGCACAGATGTGGCACAGTCCTAAGAGAAGAAAAAACTCAGAGCCTCATCCCTTATAGATGGCCGAGTCTCCCTGTGACACTCTTCAAGATTCATTAATCCCTTTCAGATCATTTTGTGTGTAGCCATAGCAAGGCTTGTTTCCAGCATGTCCAAAGTGGCAAAAAATTACTTAATTATCTCAAGCTATGCAGCTTCAGTAGCTGTCCTAAGTAATTTTAGTTTCCATTTGTAATTTTTTCAGCCATGTGAATAAGTTCTCTGCAGTCACAGTTCTGAGAAAGATAAGGGAAGAATTTCAGTATTAAGCTTCCCTAAACTGTTTCAGATTTGGAGGACTATAAAATTAATATCCTATTTAAAAAGACTCGTGTTACTTCAGACAAAAGGTTTGTGTAATATCTAGACATGCTGTTAATTTTTTGGTGGGAAAAACACCAGAAAAAAGAGGTAAAGGACTGTAATGACATTTTATTACTCAACCTAAGACAGAACTATAACATTTTCAGCCATTGTTTTTTGTGCCATCCATTACCACATTTTTTTCTCCAAATTAACATGTTCACACAACCAGAAATGCGTGTTATTATATTTAGAACCCAGCAAACATTTAGTGACTTCAGCACAAAAGCATTTCAATTCCCACCCCAGAGGAACAGATTAAGCCTAAGGTTAAACCCAAACTGAATTCCTACCAGCTGTCGTCTTTTAAGCTAACTGAACAAAATGGACTGAAAAACACAAAACTGACTCTAGTACATATAAACTTCTTCATTTCTATATATTTTGTGTTTAACATTCATCTCTGTAATTCTCCTTCATTGTTTAAGAGACAAAGTAGTAACCACTTTGTTTTTAATAGGGTAATTATACATAGTATCCTTTTAATTGCTTCCTATTATTGCTTACAGTTTTCCTTTTCAATACCGGAATATGAAAGAGGATAATGAAACAAATCAGGACTAGAAGCATCTACATTTCACAATATTATTTCTGTCATTCTGCTCCTAGGTCAAGGTCAGAGGCAAATAGTGTTCACAGGCTCTCTTTATACTCTCAGTGGCCTCCCTAATGGAGTAATTAGAGTCAGTCAAGCCTGACTGCAATGCCACACTGAGTAGATGCATTTGTAGTCCCAGCTGGCAGGAAGGGCTCATTCTGCTTTGCTTGGGCTGGGAAAAGCTTTTTACATCCTTCCTTCACCAAGCACAGCTCAAGACCTTTAAACAGGAAGGCTAGCTCTGGAAAAAGCCATGTCTGTGTGAAATACACATACAGCAGAACTGGCCAATCTCGCATCAAATGCTTTCCTCTAGTTGCTTAAAAAGGTCCTGTGCCAAGTGACATAAAGCTACTACTTTCTGCAGAATACACATAGCTTATTTAGTTTATACTACTACAAACTCACACAATATTTAATTTAGCCTCAAGACTGCATCTTTATTATTTTAAGTCTGCTCAGAGGGAGAGACAGCAGTTAATACCAAATTATGCTTTCTGAACCCTTCAATAATATGCAATTTCTCAGTGAAGCTGAGTCCTTCAGCAACAGGAGAATGAACCTTACATGGGCAAAACAAAATACCAAACAGATACCATCCAGTCTTAGAGCATGTACAACAGCAATACCTACAGGTATTCACCGCCTGCAAACTGCCCTTCTACAGTCAGATTAAACAACCTGAAAGGTGCACTAAAGCCACAAATAATCGTGAAGTTACAGAAAGTATATTTGTATATAAATGTGTTCCCCAATAATATTTATAGGTAGTGAAACACCACTTTTACTCCGTTGTCATCCTTGTGCAGACTCCACTAAGGAACTGCAAATCCTTCACACACGCTCTCTAACTGTATTTACTTCGTGAGTTTACACTAAAGGGGAACCAAGACCTTTTATTTCATATCCTTGCATCTAAGCTATAAACACTTTTATACTGTCCAACATGTGACTAATAAGATAGAAAATACATTTTAAAAAATCAGAACAGGTAGAAAATCCGCAAAGTCAGGTTTATAAAATAGTCTTTTACTCCTTTCTATTAGGAAACCCATTAATTTTATTGCCATTTCAGAGGACACTCAAAGGCCATGCTATCCTTTAATATAGCAATCCTCCAACAAAATATTGTCCTTTCACTTGTAAGCCTTTATCTGCTAGTTGCAGACGATACCACATTCACTTCTTAAAAAATACTTAAAGGTCAAAAACCAATAAGGCATAAAAAAAGTCAAACATCCTGTAAAATTCAAAACAAGGCACTGCAGAACCCACAGGGAGGGTACTTGCTAGAATGCTGGAGCATTTTTTCCACATTTATTCAATGATTACCAGGAGCACCACGTAATCCACTTCTAACAGAAATGTATGGGAGGGGAAAACACTGCTAAAAATTCATTTTAAGTCTTCAGAGTTTCTACTTCATTTGTTTTCAAACCATATGAAGAAGTTATAGCTCAGACTATACACAGACTACAGTTTATAATCAAAATGCCTGTGGGAGACCCTCCTTCCCACGAAACAAGATGGCTCTATGGGAGCAGTAAGCTGAACATTAAAGGAGTCAAAACAGCTACTACCTATTACCTCATGCCTCTGCCTGCTGTCCTTCAAGGACAAACTGACAAAGTGATGGACAGCAGGCCAGGTGGGAAACAAGAAACATTGTTTTGAAGCAGCACACCTGCTGTGCAAAACCCATGAGCCTCTGCTACAGAAACTAGCCACTGTATTGGACAGCAACCCTGCTGCATATGGAGATTAACCACTCCCTAGAACTGCACCAGAACTGCCTGACCTATAAAAGGCTGACACTGGCAGGACTTCATGCTGGACCTTTGCAGGCAGAGTTGGATACAGAGAAGGAGTTGCTGGCTGATCAGAAGAGAAGGAGCTGCTGACTGAACCTCTTGGTTGCTTACTACGGGCTGTTCATGAGTGAAGCTGATATCAGAGGGAGAGCTACACTGTCACCAAGAGTCTATGACTGGAAGCTGCTAGTTTCCCTTTGGATTACCACTACAAGAGCAGAAGGACCAACCCATCTTCATGAGCATGAAGGGAGAAACCATCAGGGGATCCATCAGCTGCAGAGCATCTCTCTACCACTGCATGCATATACAGTGTCCATGCTAGTGGAGAGAGTCACCTGTGGAAAGCAACAAAACTCTGGACCATCTCGAAGACAATCAGGTGTAACTCCCCACTTATTTTCTCTCCCTGCTCCCAGCCACAAACACTCACTCCTTCTTAACACTCACTCACCTTCTTAAGGGAAAAGTGTCAGGCACAGAACATTGCTCTTTCCTTCTCCTCCTTTACTTATTTCAACTATCAGTTTGTTCCTCATCATGTTTGTGGTCCCATGCTGCTATATTCCTGTGTCTTCCTATTACTCCTCCTGAATCCTTGTCCCCAAATTGTAATTGGTCCCCCCAATAAACCATTCAATTTGTAAATTTAAAACCTTGTCTAAATTGCAGTTCTTGTGGGGGTGGTAAGGGGCCAATTCTATCATTCACTCCAGGATTTGGTACAGCAGTTTCACCCACCCTCTGGGAGAGGCCAACACTGCGTGCGCCCTCGGTCCCTTTAAATTTAGGATCTTCTGGAAAGGGAGACACGACATTTTTATCCTGACAAGGTGGAGGGGTGGCTCACCACTTAAACCTCTGGGTTGTCACATTAATTTGTGTCAGAAGTGGGATCGAGAGGAATCTTAGGACTGACCTTACCACCCTCCCAACCCTGAAATTAACAAGTAAAATGGCAGCAAAGGTGATTGCCAATGCTGTCGTGGGTGCTGCTTGTGTGCAAAGCGACAAAGTTCAGAATGACCCTCACTCCCCCTTTTAAGGGAGAGTTGAGGGGGAGTCCATTCATACGCCCTTTCTGGGACCACCTCAAATCACAAAAATATTCCTACTCAAAGCCACTACGATCTGATACATGATGCATACACGAGTGGAGATTTGAACACCACTGTAGAGCATCTTCAAGCCTTAGATAACGAAGCTAGCATGCCCAAAAGTGTGGCAGAAAAAGCTAAAAACATGGGCCTGACTTCTATAATGCTCACACAAACCAATATAGCAGGGTGCCCACTGAGACAGATACCAAATACGTTATCCCAGTGTCTGCCTCAGGAGGAGACAGTATACAATTGACTGAGATAGAAGCATCAGGGTACCAGGGCCAGGTGTATTACTAACAACTGGCAATTACACACATCCCTGGACCCTGACGCAGTGAGCTGCCTTTAACATGAGTCTTATTGATCCTATTTCCAGAGGAGAAGCCCACATTTTAAAAGGGAACATCTCCCAACTGATGGAGAATATATATAAGGCTAGCATCATACAGCTGATTCACAGCCTATATTGATTCCACACCAGGAAAGCCCTTTCATGCTTCAGGGAAATCCTGAAAGGATGGATGCCCTTATAAGGGGGCTTCCTAGCAAACTAAAGAACTTAGCAATTTGGATCAAGGACCAAATTTAAATTTCAGTAACTGCAGCTGAATACACCTGGGCTGATATGGCCAAAGAGTTAATTGAGTACAGTCAGAAATACAGCATACTGGAATTTGACTACTCTAAAAAGTCATCTCCTCTAAGACAAGTAATTCAGTCTTCAGTAACCAACAAAGGAAAGCCTTCTTATGCAGCTGTTGCCTCCATGCCACCTCAAAGTCCTCCACAGCTGAGATGGGAGTCACAGGCTGACTGGACACAAGTGGGCAAAGGTAAAAATGGCAAAACCAACAGCACATGCAAGGGCCAACACCCCAAAGAGAAAAGCTCTTTGCCACGGGGTGAAAAGGGACCCTACGCCAAGCTAAAGGAGGAAGCAAGGTGTAGAGGGATCCCGTCTGAGGTATTCTCAGAACTATACATACAATCACCTCAAAGTTCTAATCAAGAACTGGCCTACAAAGCCCAATTCAGAGGAAACATCCCATACCAATCAGGGAAACTAAATGGCCCTCCTTCTGCCAGCAAAAAGCAAACCAAAAAACAGCAGAGGGAGGAGAAAGGCAAGGATTTAAATTTAGTCAATTTGACTCATCCCCTGAACGGACCATGGGAGGCCATTCCAGAAAATAAAAACGACTGGCGAACACAGGATAACCAGTCTGGTCCTAAAACTTCCAGTCTTCAAAAGGATTGGCAAAATGTGCTAAGACTAGTTCAAAACAAAAATGGAGCCTCGGAACTTACGTGTGCTGTTGGGCCAAAGTGTCATCCTGTCACAATTGTGGTAGACACTGGAGCACAGATCTCCACGCTAAAAGCTGATGTGGTTTAATGCGGCAACAATTTGTCTTGAAAACCAATATTCTTAAGTGGTGCCTTCGGCAAGCCCCCTTTACAGTAACAGCTCAAGTATACCTCAACTTACCAGGAGAGGACTAAATAATTCAGGCCCAGATGCTAGTGGGCAACATTCCTTGTAAATTATTAGGATTGGACATTCTCATAGGCCGAGTGTGGAGAGATGAAGACAGCTGCCACTGGAATTTTGGGACGCCCACTTTAAAAGTTAGGCTGTTACAATGTGCTCCCCACCTACCACAAAGCAGGACCAAAAATGTGCAGCAATATCCAATATCTATTGCTGCAGAAGACAACATGAAGGAGGTAATTAACGACTTGAAGCAAGAGGGCAGTATTGTGCCCTGTCATTCTCCATTTAGCTCTCTAATCTGGCCAGTAGGAAAACCAAATGGTCAATTGACAGTCGATTACCAAAAACTGAATTCCTACACAGCAGCCCTCACTGTTGGAGTACCAAACATCACATAGTCCTGGCAATTCAAGAGGCTGCACACCCTATATTGCATCTCTAGACATAAAGGACATGTTTTTCCAAATTCCTATTGACCCAGAGGACCCAAAGTATTTTGCCTTTACTTGGGATGGGATTCAATACTCTTTTACGTGGTTGCCCCAGGGATACAAACACTTACCCATGCTGGCCCACCACACATTTGTGCATGAATTGGAAAATATTCCAGCAGTAAAGGAACACCAAGTTGAAGTCTACCAGTACATCGATGCCATGCTGGTAGGGGGCCAGAGTGAGGAGGAAGTAAGGGCAGTTTATGACAGCATAATTGGGCACTTAGCAGACCTCCAAATAGAGATCCCTGAGAGAAAGCAACCACCATCCCAAGAAGCAAAATCCCTGGGGATAAAGTGGAAGACAGGAATGTGCAACATCCCTTCAGGCACTTTATCCCACCTTGGGGAGATAAGAGCACCTACCTGCAAGAAGGAGTTACAGGAAATATTAGGCACGCTCCAATATTGGCACAAGCATATTCCGGACTTGTCAATTACAGCTCATCCTTTGTATGTTTTACTTTAAAAACACCAGCACTGGGAGTGGGAACAGTCCCACGATGAGGCACTCTAACTAGTACTATTGGAAGTACAAACGTACCAACCTCTGGGACCTCTCCACCCAGAGGATCCAATATTAATAGAGTGGGGATTTTCAGCTAGTACCTTGTCATATCATTTTTGGCAATGGGGACCTAACAGGAGCACCCAACCCATTGGCTTTTACTCCCAATCCTACAAGGACTTGGAAAAACCATACTCCATTCTGGAGAATGGGTTACTAACAGTGAGCACAGCACTGAAAAAAGTGAACTTCTTTAAAAAGAAAGGGTTATTCTCCGAGGCCCTTTCAAGGTAATAAACCAAGTGCTGTCTGGAAGGGCCCCTCCAGAAGGAATATCCCAAAAAGGAACCACTTGAAAATGGTACAGCCAAATTGAATACTATGCCAGTTATTTCAAATTGAGGAAGGTCCTGATAAACCATTAAAAAAACAGGACCCAGTTGGATCACCAAATGAACAGGTTTTGGTCATGAAGGCTCCTGGTCCTATTGAAAAGGCCCCAGACTATGCCAGTGAGATTTTTCAATCTGCTGCCATTAAACCCTCCACAGGCAAACAAATAATAAATCAAGAGAAAGACAGCACCCAGGCAGGAGAGCTGGATGCTGTCTAATGTTTTTGTAAAAGGAAGAGCCTCTAAGGAAGCTGTGTCTATCTACACAGACTCCTTTGCAGTCTTTAAGGGCTGTGTGGAGTGGATAACGTTCTGGGCAAACAACAACTGGGAGATTAACAGAGTCCCAATATGGCAGAAAGAAAAATGGCAGCAAATATTGGATATTTCTAAAACTAACCCAAATTTTTATGTAGGATGGGTGCCTTCCCACCAATCTGTACTAAAGGACAAAGCATCATTTTGGAATAACACAGCAGACAAACTTGCTAGAATTAGTGTGGCTGAAATTTGCGAAGCACTCACTCAAGGGGAAAACACCAAGTGGGGCAAACTTTTGGAGTCGCTACACCATAAGCGAGGTCACTCTGTGGAATCTTTGATCTCTAATGAGAAGCTCAGGCACATGGGTGGCCCATCATCCATGAGCAGTCTAAGACCACTATATCTGCATGTGATCTTGGCAAAGTCAGATTAGGAGAACATCCCGTAACTAGGGAGAACTTAAACCTCTGGGAGGGAAAAAGCCTGCGGTCAACATGGCAAATTGACTACATAGGACCTTTCTGAAGATCCCATAATGAATAGTATGTCCTTGTAGCTGTAGAGGTCCTGTCTGGACTTGCTTGTGCTATAGCCTACCCCAAGGCTAACAGGGAAAACACTGAATTTCCTGCAACAGATTTTTGGTGTCCTACCTAAACCAAAGAAAATCCATCTGATAATGGGACACATTTCACTTCTCATCTTGTGCAACAATGGGCTAAAGAAGGGATCAAATGGACTTACCACATGCCTCATCACCCACAATTAAATGGTATTGTGGCAAGAGTCAATTGAATGATCAAAAGTTTAATTTGACCCCAAAATAGTGGATGGAATCAGACTAAATTATGCAATTGGCATTATTAACAACCAATGGGGAACTAAAGGATGTCCCCAGCTAAACACCTTCTATCCTGATCTCCCAGACAACATAGGATAAAAAGCAAAAGGCCTCTCAAAGAACTCAAACCTGCCCTGAAACCTGGTCAAGCTATTTTAGCTAATCTCCAAAATATCAGGAGTCAGATTGATTTTACAAACCCCACTGAACCAGAACACCTAGGAAGCATATGACTTAAATGGAAATATTCACAAAATCAGCATCAAATGGATCCTCTATATAGGTTAATTTTTCTCTGCTGAAATTTCATTTTAAGTCTTCAGTTTCGACTTCGTTTGTCTTCAAACAATATGAATTAGTTATAGCTCAGAATATACACAGACTACAGTTTATAATAAAGATGCCCAAGCTAATTTTAAATTCCTTCAAGTAATAGGACTTCCAGATGAGTGAGGTGACCCAGCTAGGAAGCACAGGGGTCCATGGGGCAAACAAACCCCATTGTCCTTGGCAGATTCTTGGGGTACTTGGAGCATTACTGCCAACACAGGCAGGGTAAGCATACAGGGTCAGCTTTTCTAGTTACTTAGGTAAGCAACTCAGACTCACTGGCTAACTGCAGCTTGGTTCTGTATGCTATCACCTCATCCCTGAAGCACAGATAACACAGCTAGGACAAAGTGTTCAGTTTCCCAGCTCTGACTAGTGCAATTTAACCCAAGTCTTTAGTCAGCCTGTATCAGACACTGCTCAACTGACCTTACCTACATGCAGAGGTAACAAACAGGTAGTTATTAAATTACAATCCTGTTTCTACTTGAGATTAAGTGTGTGCATTTTCTTATGTCAAATTTGCTTGTGTTAGGAGGGACCTCATGGGAGCATATAACCTGCTGTTCAAAGGGTCTCACTGGAGTTTCAGTTCAGCTTTGTTCTGCAATGCCCAATTCTAGGTTTTCAGTCTACAACAGCAATCCCTGAAGCCATAAATTGCTACGTACATATATTCCTATATGCACAAAGAGCATTACATGTCAAGAAAATTAAAAACAGCGAGTCAGAGGGTTGTTCTGAAGTCAGCACCTTCTACCCATATAGGAAATAGTTTTCAGTTCTTCTGAGAGAGAGAGAGAATCATAGAATGCATTGGGTTGGAAGGGACCTCTAAAGGTCCTCTAGTCAAACTCTCCTACAATCAGCAGGGAAGTCTCACACTAGAACAGGTTGCTCAGAGCCCCATCAAGCTTGACCTTGAACATCTCCAGGGATGGGGCCTCCACTACCTCCCTACGCAACCTCTAACAGTGATCCACCACCCTCATATGCAAGAACTTCTCCCTAATATCCAACATCAATCTACCCTTTTTGTTGATTGAAACCACTACCCCTTGTCCTATCGTTACACCTTCTAGTGAACAGGTCTTCCCCAGCCATCTTATAGACTCCTCTCAAGTATTGGAAGGTCTCTAAGGTTCCCCTCGAGTCTTCACTTCAAGGTAGAACAACCCCAGCTCCCTAAGCCTGTCTTCATAGGAGAGGTGCTCTAGCCCTCTGAAGAAACATTTAAATCAGTTTCTTTCTCCCTGCAAGAGCAATTGCTGCAATATATAAGCCATTACATAGGATGTGTTGGACATTTCTCTGATCACACACACAAGAGAAGAGGGAAACTGACCCCTGTTTTGCAGGAAGTCATGCCTTGCTGGAATGCCATGTAGGATGCTAAGCCTGTAGTAGATGCAGGCATTCCAGCAGAAGGACACCCCAGTGCTGACAAGTGGCACCAGTCCAGCTCCTTCATCCCTTCAAAGCTGGGCAAGTTCTGCCCCACTAGAAAAGCAGGTTTTGGATGCCAAAGTTAGGGGAGAGCTTGCAGAGGCATCGACAGGTTTTGACTGCCAAATCTTTTCCACCATGGTGGATTAGACCCTTGCTCAGATCCCTGTAATTCTAGGCATAAATTCTATTTCAAGGAACCAATTAGGAGGGTGCTTGAGCACAGTCCTTTTCAAGCATTAATTTAAACAAATGCTTAAGGCACTGTTCAGAAAGACACCGAGTTTTAATGGCAAGGTAAGAACAGAAAGCTTGGACAACACGTTGATGGTCTTTGTGGAAAACTTTTACGTAACCCTGGAGTAAAGACAAAGTCAACCTTTGTGTCCATCCTACTGCAGCAGAGCTGTACTGCAGTTGCTTCAGGGGAAAACTGTCTCCTGACAGATGGGTTTTAACAAGATTACTTTCTTAGAAATACCTTCCAACAGGGTATTTGAGAACTTCAGTTGTCATAGTTATCAGTTTTTGCAGACTCATCTCCGCGTTTCTGGAGTATCCTGCTCCCAGTTGTATTGATGGAGATAATTGTTGTGCCAGCATTCTCACAACAGCAGTACAACTATCTGCATAGCCTGTTGTTATCATGACTATTGAGTTGGTATTGGCAGCCCAAATACCAACAAAAAAGCAACTTTGATATTCTCAGAATGGCAAAATAGAAAGAAATTCCTCCTGCTCACGGTTATCCTTTGACATAAACTCTCTCCTTCCAGACAGAGGCTCATGTATTTTGAAGATTTACTACAAATAGAGTATTTAACATCTATCTTATTCAAAAAGCACCAGAAATGCCTTCAGCATTTATAGATCTGTTAGCTTGCTTACTTAGAATGAATACTTGTGTGAGAGGATGCATTGTGTGTATAATATATTGAGTATATTTAGTTCTGAAAAGAAAGGTAGCCTGTAACCTTCTTGTTCAGTGAATAACACATGCATTGTTTTATTCTGGACCTCATCTCACTTCATCTAGCCCCACTTTGTCACCGAGTGCTCCACATCCTCTCAGGAGCTTCCCTGGCATTGTCCACACCACTGGCAACACCAGCTGTAGCCATCAGCAAGGTTCATAAAAGCCACAGAGAAAAGGACAGCTTTTCCAGTGCCTAAGACTTGACTGGACATCAGAGAACAAAGACAATGAACTAGAATCTGAATTCAATTAAAGATGCACAAATAACACATTTTCATTAGTTATTTTCCTCAGACCATCTGAACTAATGATGTACATCAGGGGAAACAACATATGCTTTCATTTCAGTGGGGTTTCTTCTAGGATCCAAATGGGTAACCAACATAAGTTTCACAAGTCACAGCTACAGACTGATCCAAATGCATCTAAAGTAACTCCCTTTTTAAAAATATTGGAATCACAGAATGTTTTGGGCTGGAAGGGACCTTAGAGATCACCTAGTTCCAATCCCCTGTCATGGGCAGGGATACCTCCCACTGGACCAGGTTGCTCCGAGCCCCATCCAACCTGCCCTTGAACACTTCCAGAGATGGGGCAGCCACAGCTTCTCTGGGCAACCTGTACCAGTGTCTCACCACCCTCACAGTGAAGAATTTCTTCCTAAGATCTCACTTAAATAATAAGTACCCTAAAATTGTAGCTTGCTGTGCAGCAGTTTTACATCTAAAGCTGATTGTTTCTCAGCTTTGACACATCTGTCATATTTTAAGACATGGCAGTTAATTCTTTTTTCCAAGCTATCTCCAGAATTGTACATTCAACACCTACAAACTGAGTCATATCTAATTGTATACATCTGACTCCAAATCAAAAGGTGTTCACACAGATCCCACGTATTTTGAGTACAAACAGCCCAGCATTTGAAATACAAAGCCTACTGAATGCTATGGCAAACACTTCCTTCAAACCAATACGTAAAAGTGTACTGAAGATGTACAGAAGAGGTAGAAATAGATGGATATTAATAATGTAAATCAGAAGCTTCAGTTCAATATTCCTTTTCTCCTTCTCTTTCACCACAGAAATCAAAATTAATCTCTTGCTCGACAGGTTTCTAGATATCAAAGGTAGTATTAACAGGTACTTTGTCCAAGGAAAAAAAACATTACTGGAAGAGGTTTGAATCTCTCTCTTGTAGCTACTGTTAAAAATTTAGTTCTCTTCTGTAAAAACAACGTTCAAAAAAGAAACAAGAAACAGCACAACAAAAAACACCCCTTCTGAAGAAGCACAGGTGGTCTGATAGGCCATTCCTGGGCTCTCTGTTTTGACTTTGTTTTGAGAGTTCCTCAGCAGTGCTGGAAGGAAGAGAAAAGTACACAAATCAGCCACAAGTTAAGTTTTTCAGGTGCTTGTTTTCATTTTCTCAACTCAATTTAGAGGTTACCATACATTTCTTCTCCTGGTAAGCTCCCCTCTTTCTACCTGCTTTGTCAATAAGGTCATAGTAACATTCAGAAACAAGGATGGCAAGTTGACTTCTTGGAATTTGTTTAATGGACTTAATAAAGTCGTTGATACCAGTATTTTGATCCCTAAGCACCTTTACTCAAAAAAAAGAAACACAACAAACCAACAGAACACCTTATTTCCTAGTGATTTTGTCCACTACCTAGATCCACTTTGTTATATTAATACCATTTCAATACTTTACAAATGCTAGTCCAAGTCTCAAGTGAATTAATGTTATCAGAAAGAACTCTGTTTTGAAATAAGTGGGTTCTTATCCCATGCAGGAGATAGTAATGAAGTGAGAGAGACAAGAACACACACTAGGGATGATGGACTCTGTTTAAACACTTCTTCACTTTTCCTTACAAAGAGCTGAAGTATGTAGTGTGTAGACATCCTATTTTTGCTTGGTTTATACCAGTCTTATGACTAAATAACCTGTTGACCTCTCTGCATAGGTTATCACAGCTCCTAATACTTAACCAGGTTTGAAAGTGACTGGAAAAACTTATAAACAGAACTATTACACAGAAAAACAAAATACATTCATGTCAAAGTCCATGAACTGCAAGTTGTTAATGGCTGGCAAATACCTCTGAGGACATCTCATTGAAACCTTGCTTAGTTCGTCTGTTTTTTCCCCAATCATCATCTACAGATGAGCACGACAGCCATTTACCTGTCAAAAATTTGGTTAGAATGGGTAATGGGAAAATAAGAGTGCATCAACAGTTCCCTAAACACCTGGATCTCTTCCCTAACCAGACAGACTGCCAGCCTCCTACTTGAGAACACTTCTCCCACACCCTACTCAGTTTTTATTTCATGTCCTTATTGGAGAAAAAATTGCCTGTTTTCTCTCCATTTCCTTGTTCTCAATTAGTTTTTGGACCTCCCTCCCCCAAGTCTGAAAAGCACACAAACAAGGGGGAAACAGAGGGGATTGAAAATCATAAATACATTCACACTTATGTGTATTTTGAGAAGTTAAAATTATGCTGAATCTAACTGGCCACTGAAGTCAAGTCCTAAAACTAAATGGCAGCAAGACTCACACTGACTTGCTAAAAAGCCAAGTCCACACTACATACAACTAGTCAAGCACTGTGTTGTGCTATGCACAGACCCATCAACTGCAACCATCATTACAAATGCAGGCCTTTTTCCAAGTGCTACTAGTTAAAACCAGCTCTCCCACTTCCTGTGATTTTCCTTTTAGAAACTGTATTAAGAGAAAATAATACACATTGCCTGGGTTGGCAAGTCATGGGTTCTTATCGGGGAGTCAGTAGATGACTGATTCCTACTCACTGATTTTCTAAGAATTACTCTGTTGGTTTTCCACCATAAAATACAAACTATGTATTCAAGATAATAGAATTAATTGGGATTGGAAGGGACCTTAAAGATCCTCTAGTTTCAAACCCCCTGCCATGGGAAGGGACACCTCCCACTAGACCAGATTGCTCCAAGCCCCATCCAACCTGCCTTGAACATTTCCAGGGATGGGGCAAACACAGCTTCCCTGGGCAACTTGTGCCAGTGTCTCGCCACCCTCAAAGCAGAATTTCTTCCTTATATCCATCCAAATCTACCCTCTGAAGAGTTTGAAACCTCCTACAAAACCCAGCTCTTCATTATTAATTGTGACCTAGTTAAGTATCTGTTCCAGGGATTGTTTGTACAGTATCCAGTGAAACAGCTATCTGGCTTGTAGGCAATGATGTCATTAGCAACAGAATGGATCTTACCTACAGTTTACACTTCTATGCATCATCCAAGTTGATGCAAGCACCAGTGGAATTCCTTGCCCTTACAGAAAAGAAGCTGACAACACAATTTCTTCTAAAATATACCCCAGTCCCACCGAGGCAACAAGCTCTCTATGTTACAAGACCTTTTCAGGCAGAGTTCCTTTCTCACATGGATTTCACTATCATCTCCCTTGTTTCTTTTTATTCCTTGCTTCCATATAAATAGTCTTTCACCAAGTTATTGTCACCTAGAAACACAAGCCTAATTTTAAACATTCTCTCTATTACTTGTGTTCCTATTTCACTGTGGTTTTTAATCTAAAGGAAAAAAAACAATGGAGTCTGACAAACTTAAAACAGCTTGCTGGTTTGTTCTTTTTTTTTATGATGCATTTTATAAATGATTTTATTTTACTTCATCTACAAGGCTTTGCTGTTCAAAGAACATGACCAATCCAGATGTCAAAGACCCAGTGGACATACAGAACTGACCTGCTGGGTGTGCATAGCAAACCTAACACAGCTGATGGGTAGCTCAGTGCTGCATCACACATCCAGCCAGTGGTTTTGCATGCCTGCTACAGCTCCTTCCTGCAAGCTGTACAGTGCATAAGAACCTGAAAGCAGGCATTGGTTCCATTAAATGTTAATTCACTAATGTACACTTTTCGAAGCGTTTTTAGTCCGTTCACTGCACCGTTAAAGATTGGGTTTTCCTTCTGTTTCATCCAAGCTGCTTTTTCTTGTGCAGTTCTGTTGCAGTGACTGCACAGCAAATTTTTTAGAAATCACTTCCTTGTTGCAGTCAGATCTACTGTGTGGTTAAACATCACTGATTATTTGCACAATTTTTATAACGGACGTGTCCTCAGTATCCTGGCTGACTTTGCTACATCAGGCCCAATATACACATTAATCATGTCTAATCCAGTTTCATCTGACCTTGATTTAGTCAAACCAACATACTGCAAAGAAATTAGGTCCTCTGGAGGTATTTTATCAGACCTCAAAATCCTTATTGCTACCTACTTTTTCACTTAGCAAAAGCATTGAAAGGTATTGGATACTTTGCTCACATTCTGCCTCTCACCATCACCTCCTTCTCCACTGGTTAAGAGTTTCAGCCAAATATTTCTTGTGGGTTTTTTCCTTCTCCCTGAGGATTTCAATATAGTCTTAGGGGAAAAAAAAAATACTTATTTTAATTCAGGTTTTCATGAAAAGACTCAGTTACAGACTGGCATAGAGTAATCAACTATGAAGGCCTAAGTCCACACGGCCACAGGTCATAAGATATTTCCATGACATGTTTAATATCAAAGACACAGACCCTGAATCTTGAAGCTTTTTACAGTAAGTATGTGGGAAAGCAAAATGGCTTTTTTTTGCAAGCAAACATTTAACTGTGCCCTAATCTTTCTGCCATGAATATTTATAGCCCAACAAATAACTGGTACTTGAGGGATCAGATTTGAAGTAGAATAAGTGTTATTTAACCCCAGGTGTTTAACCAACATCCCCTCAGAGCAGCTACACCAAAGCTGCTGCTGTGCTGCAGGAGCAACTCCACTGCCCTTCTCCCAGAGAAGTCCCTGTGCTCAGCTTCTTCACAAAGCATTTTGGTAATGGAGGAACTATTAAAATGCTTTAAAAATTGTTTCAAACCAAGACTTTTTTTTGACCTTTTGGTGATGAATGTGAACTGAGAGATGCTAAGGTTCACCCTCCCGTGATGATAATCTTCTTAGAAACCCGACCAGTATTCCTCCTTGCCTCAGGCAGGTGACAGATGCAGTGATGACATCCAGTGTCACACTATCAAAGTTGGACAACTTTAACTTGGCACTGGAGGGCAATCTTTAGGCTTGAATCAGTATAGTGTAAGCCCCTGTACATTCCAAATTCTTCACTGCACAGAGATCTATCCTTTATTATGTACAGTGTGGGTACTGCTCCCACTTTACAAGGAACAGTATTCCAGTTTTCCTGGATTATCTGCCATCTACCTAACAAAAACTGCAAGAGATATGCTAAAGATGCTAACTACTGAAAACGAGGACCAGAAGCACACACTAGTGTAGAGTCAACCCTGTTTACACACAGGTTGCAATTATTCTGAAGCAACTTCTTTTAATATGGCAATTCTCCCTCACAGTATATCTGGCTCTTCCCCTCCCTCTATGTAACCATTTGCTATGGGGAAAAACCCCCCACACAATAAAGACCACATTCCTATGGCAACTTGGAGGTCCAGGTAAACCTGTGTTAGGTCCCCATGAATTGTGGGCTTGATAGTCTTTATCTCAGCATAAACTCAGATGAGTGTGCTTAGAAGCCAAGGGAAAATCTGCTCTGAAGTTACTGGTGGAAAACACTGCATGGATAGAAAGAGCAACACTGAGAACAAACGAGTATAGAAAAGTTGGGTCAGAAAGCCCAGATCATTTATGCAATGTAGTCAATCAAGACCTGGTTACACTAGATGACAAGCCATGGTTACTATTTTCTTTCCCTCTCAACACCACAACACCCACAAGTGGCCTCTGCTTTTCACTGCTTTGAAGATCTGACCAAGGAAGGCTCCACCCTGAGCTCCAACCCTGTGCCAATGAACCCAGTCTACAGTAAACCTCATACATATTCCATTCAAAATCTGTTTCTCCAAGTAAATAAGGTTTGTTTCAAAGTTGTCAGTACCTACACATTTTCACATGCACCTGCTTACATGACTCCACTTACAGTAGAATAATCCTGGAGTGATTTCAATCGGAAGGGATCTTAAAGATCCTCTAGACCCAACCCCCCTGCATGGGCAGGGACACCTCCCACTAGACCAGGTTGCTCAGAGCCCCATCCAACCTGGCCTTGGAACACTTCCAGGGAATAACAACCAACACTGCTACATACATCCACCACCTCAGCCTGCTTCTTTCAAAAGAAACACACCCCTAAAAGAGGAAGTGAGGGGGCTTTTCAGCATGTCATCCCGATCATGAAACTGGACCTACAGAACCAGAAGGAAAGCAGCACTTAACATGTCATTCAAATGCTATTGCTATTATTTAGAAATCTATTTAGCACTGTGTACACAAAGAACAAATTTTGTATTGTTTCTACAAGCAAACACATTCCCGTTTTATTTTTACTCCATCCATGGTACTTTCCATTTCTAATACGTTTTTACATGGGTAATTAAGCGTAGTGACTTAAAAGAAATTTTTATATGGTAATTATCAACTGGAATTGTTCCCAGAAGTCATTTTTAAAATCTAGGGCACTGTATTTGACTAAGTCTCAGCAGTACTAGTTTCCTAGGTTTTTTTTTTCAGCTAACTGTAGATCACAACTATTTGATCCAGATAAAATTGCTGGAATAAACATGACCTGTGGCTTTTCAGAACTAGCACCACTTCTCCAGCAGCAGCAGAGAACATCTGGCAATATAGCCAAGACTGCAAATACCTAAGCAACTCCTTGCAGTTTAGAAAGTAAATGCCAACAAATAAAACATTTGCACCAAAATTATGTAGTGTAGAGCAGTACAGCCATACTAAAATTCCAGACACTGAAATTCCCTTTACTTGCATGCACGTAAAAAGCCTCTAAAACTCAGTATAAGCTCGAGCTGCACTTGCAACCTTGATTGCAACTCAAAAGTATATCTGTTGATTGACCTACATGTCTTTACATGGTCAGTCCCTTCTACAATAGCATGTTTTAACGACCAAGTTTCACTTGAAAGCCATTCTAATTTTGTCCTGACATTCCAATGTCAATAATAAACTCAATTTGACTATTCATCTGCAAACCATTACAAGTTCTCAAGCTATGTGGGACAGCAGCACCAGAATTTGGGAATTCAGCAGTGCCCACAAAGCAGGAGCCAAATTAACAATATCAGATCCTTATATTGGTCATTAGAACAGAAATGGGCAGACAAGTAGTTTCCTTTGTTACGGCTCCTGAAATGCTACTGCTGATAGTGGCAAGAACTCAGTGCCTCAGTATGATTCAGTGATAAACACCAAAAGGATTACTTAAAAAAGGGGAGAGATGGGGGGTTAGTTGGGTGGTGTTTCCTCGTTTTTTTTAGGAAGCCATCCTGTAAATTTGTGATGCAAGATACTTTCTACCCCACAATGAAGGGCTACTTTCTACCCCAGAGAAACCTGACCATGTTGCAGGTCCCAGAGCCAAGATAAAGCAAAGGAAGAGCTGCAAAACTTCATCTCTATGTATTTCTTGATCTCTATTGTTTCTTTTGTTGTCACCTAACATCTCCTTGGAAAACACCAAGCCAAGCTGCTCAGCCCCAAATCCTCCTACCAAGCCAATGCAATACCTCATGAGCAGTTTTAGGCATATCTATTTAAATTTAGTTTGCCCTTTTAGGTGACATGCTATGATCTTTCAATTAGGTTAAGCCAAAACTCATTATCCCACAGCAAAATTTACTTGCAACCACTACGACAAATAATGTTACCCTAGTTTAGCACAAGATTGAACAAGTCCTTCCCATCCTTCCTTTAATACACTGGCACACGCTTGCCAAGTAATTAACCATGCTGGGGATCCCATCAGCTCATGAGCTAATACAAAAAACCCTAATACAAGTAACCCTGTTCATTGTGAGAGAGCAAACAAGTTCATGGCTTGTATAACAAGTGGATGGCAACCATGGGGGAGAGAGCTTCTTTTGGCAGCAGAAGCAACTCCCACTGACTTGCAGAGCTAGGGCAGTGACAGCCTATACTCTCAGATTGATACAGTGGCTCCTTGCAAGCCATGGGATTAACCCACCATAATCCACATGTGTTTGATGGTAGAACACTCCTGAAAAAAATGCTGAGTTTCTTCCGGTGCAAAAACAGTGGCAGGAAGTGATGCCCAGGATGGAAAACACCATGTAAGATACGCAGCCAAAATGAGTGTTTTCAGAGTGGAAAGGTACATTTCACCATAATTACAGCTACCACAGCACTTGCCTTTCACTGTAGGGAGACAAATCCCATTTTAATAGATTCTCCTGAGAAATAACCATTTTATACCTCGTTAATTTGGAGCAGCCCTTTGATACTTCACCTTGAATCATCTTAAAGGACACGTTTTCTTCAACGCAGTGAATTCTCTCAAAGTGATTTTTTCTTTAAAAAAAAATCCCTTTCCTTCCTGCCCATGAAAATCCATTATGAAACAGTCCTTAACTACATGCCCACATTGATTTTTTGCCACTGAATTAGCACCTCATTTCGTGTGGTTAGATTCAAAAAGAGTTGCAGCTGTTGCTTACACCATTATAACAATAGATGGGGCCCTGAGCAACCTGGTCTAGTGGGAGGTGTCCCTGCCCATGCAGGAGGGTTGGAACTAGAGGATCTCTAAGGTACCATAATCATAGAATGGTTTGAGTTGGAAGGCAAGTTTGCAAATGCCTAAATTTGTGTTTGACTCAGCAACCTAAGTAACATTCTTATCTATGGTTTTGTGTGTAAGACCACTATGCATTTACTTCAAACAACAGCATTACTTCTTGATAAATACATACTTCTAGTAATTTATCAGTTACTTTCAGTGTTCACTGTATCTCTGGTCTATATAGTCCATAATATAATGACAAATACATAAATCTCCTAATTGCTAACCTCATAATAACAACAACACATGCCTCAAAATCACATCACCTAGCAATTATTCATTTTATTATCATATCTTTTAACATCTGAAGGCAGGCCAGCTATAAATACACAACTCCCAGCAATTTTTTTTCTTCACACTTATAGGTGCTATGCCTAAGTTGGTAAGAGAATTAGTAGCTGTGGCCCTAGGTAAACTAGGAAAGGTGCCAAATCCAACAGGAATCTTCAATGGAACTTCCAAAAGGTGTTCAGTTTTCATTCGGAATATACATCAGTGTCCTATGCATAAAAGTCTCCCAGAACAAACCTACCCTCTTGCAAACCTTTCCTAATGTAATCTGTTTCCAGAGCACAAAAAAGTTACTCATTTCAAGAATGCACATTTAGAGATTAATCTGTGCACACCGTCTCCTTTTTCCCCACACCCCTCCAGTTGTTCATCTAGGTTTTTTTAGATCATAAGCCTTCCAAGGAATTACTGTACATTTACATAGCATTTGTCACCTACATAACCTAACTGGCCACTAGACACAACCATCATAACAATCCAGTCTCTAACCTCAATAGCAACAGCATCTTACTCTGCAGCCAGAGCAATGAACAATTTCATCTAGGGAGTTCCCACCAGACGGGATTTATACCCCATCATCTGCTTTTGTTAGCAAGCTTGCTGTATAAAGCACATTATCTGAACACTAGTGTTTCTATTTGGAATTACCAGCCTGATCATTAGCTTTTTATAGCCTATTGTATTTACCCCAAAAATGAAGCACGACCCAAAAAAATGAAGTGCCATCCACTTAGAATAGGGCTTGTCCTTCCGAGTGCTATCACAATTTATACCTTCTTACACATGGTATTTTGAATACATTATGGCATACTAAGAAGAGAAAGATTTAGGTCTAGCAAGTTAACTGGTTATTTTTGCTCTTTCATCAATTTTTTTTGTTGGTTGCTTTTCCAAATTAATCACTTAAGTCCATTCAACAACTACATGATCAGATGAAGCAGATTTTAAAGCAGCATTACACAGGATTTTAAAATACCCTCCTAGTCCTGTGCCTTACAAGCTACCACCAGTGTCAATAGCACATCACTCTAGTAAGTCTGATTGTGTTCTACACTGAGACCAGCATTTGGTCTAAGGCATATATTTTAATGCATTTTTCATTAGACGAGCAATTCTTATCCAGATATTCTTCGTGTCAAAAATACACTACAGCCAAGTTTTGCAATAGCAAATAGAAGCAGAACAGAATTAGATCCAATTAGGTAAATCCTTAAATATTGCTCATTTGTAACTAATGCTTTGATACTTCAGTTTTATCAAAGATCTTTACTGAATTTTATTTTTTCCTATTTTTAGGTATAACTACCTTACATTGTTTTAAGTTATCAGGCAAGTAAATATACAAAAAGGTTGTATGTATCCTTGAGTTCACAGTCTTAAACGACACCTGAAAAACCTCAACAGCAAGTTTCTGCATTTATTGGTATTTGGCTGCAGGCAAAGGAGCAGCACAGTTTCTAACAAATCAATGCAAGCCAAACCAAAATTAGCAAATTGCCTGATATGACAAAACCAAGTTGAACACTCGCCTTCAGGAGGAGAAAGCTAGCAAAGCTAATAACACCATTTACTCTGCTACTTACTATCTGTTGTGGCACAACATAGATTGTTTATTTAAAAAAAATGAAACCTTAAAAGTAATTGCCAATTTTTTTTGCAGCCCACTCCCCTCACTCCTACTGGCATCACATTGACTAGCACACAAGTTCCTGAGATTTCCTACTGCTTCTTGTTGAGAGGCCACTGGTCAGGCAGATAAAGAGTCATCACACATGGCAAGAGGAAACTTCAAATAGAATGTCATGCATGGAAAGATGTCTGTGCTTTACTTCTGCAAGAGCAGAAAAAGCTCAAGTTCAGTTCTAACCAGGCACTTCTCAAGTAACAGACTTCCTATCCAGCTCTTCCTGCAGAAACACATCAACACAACTGTCTCTCCAGAGCAGGTACCATTGCTGAGACAGGAGTGCCATGTCTCTGCTGTCAGAAGTACCAGCAGAGGACCTTGCTGGCAACCTAACAGAGGTACCATGTGGAGCAAGACTCTAGTTACATCCCTGGCTGACTTGACAGAGCAAGTTAGACATTTGTACTTAGGCTCTATCCTAGTTTCAAGACACTTCACAGCTCTAGCTAGCATGAAGCTGATGTCTGGGAGACACACGACCTCTATGTATTTAGCTAGCGTAGTCTTTTTGGACAGGACCAAGCATGCAGGGTGTGAGGTTTTATTGGCATTTTTTGATAGTTTAACTGGACCAATAAGTAAGCGATTTTCTTTAAACGACAATTCAGGCAGCTTACGAGAGCAATTCACCTGAAGCTAAGTGTAGCCATTGGCCTGGAGGTGCAAGATCAGGAGAACCTTTCTATGTGACCTCAATAGCATTTCTGCTTTGAGCAAGGACAGCAGGCGCTCAGATTTCTCCCCTTCAACTATTCCCTATCATGCAAAAACTGTCACGGGAAGTTATATTCCTCCTGATCTGGATTCCTAAAGCAACTGAGGCCACTGGCATACAAGCACAGCAGCCTCAGGGAGTCCTAAGCAACAGAAAACATGATGAAGCTTTCATGTTACATTCTGCAATACAGCAGCTGCAAAAGCAACAGAGAGACTACTGCTGTACATCATTCAGAAATAATGTAATCCAGACTGCTTTGTTATGAAGATTTAATGAACACACTCTTCTTGAACGATGATCTTTTTTTTTTTTTAAATGTGCAGTGGATTCAGAGGGACACTTTTCAACTACCACATTGGCCACCATACTTCCTATGGACAGCCTATAGATGTGGTACATGCATGAAATGTATTAAATTCAATAGAATAGAAATCTACTGCATGTTATTCTACAACTTCTTGCCTTGCCTTCTTACTTGCAGGTATAATTCCTCATAGACTTAATATTTAAGATGATACAAGTGGCAGTCACAAATATTTTATACAACCTGTTGACAAGCTAAGCTGTAGACCAGGTTATTATTGCTTCCCTGATTAGAAGATGAATACCCATGCTAGAATAACCTATTCATTTCTTACCATTCCATACCACCAGGGCCTTTTCTTCAACTTGTCAAATCAAGTGCAGATAAAATATTAGCAGATTTAAATCTAACACATCAAGTTTCTTTTTATGCACTTTTTTAGTATATTTTGCTTCAGCTCATTACACAGATCAACACAGTAAGTTTTATGTGAGATATATTGCTATATATAGTGGACATTCCCCTCAACAAAGAGAGCCAATGTATGTTCAGGATTAAAAGCTGTTAGAACATACAATGTAGAGGCACTCTTTTCATGTGCTACAAAGCTCCCACCTCCAACAAACTCTCCACTTGTCAAAACTCAGATGGTCCTCTCAACACCTTTGCACGTTCTCCTCTGCCAAGTTCAGTTAAAAATTTTATTTTAATGCTCATTGGCATTTCAGACTTCATAAAAAAGCAATCAAGTAGGAAATGGGCTTAACTTACCTACCAGTAATAGCTGGGCCATCAAACTAGGTTACAAAGTGAAGGTTCCTTTTTGACATGTTATTAAAACAATACTCCAAGATATGATAAACCTAGTAGAAAAAAAAATGAGCCTGGGCTGGATTCTGATTTGGCACAACCAGAGCCTATCAGTATTCACTTTCTTCAAATCAGCAGTTTCACTACAGTATGAAAGCAATAAGTTATCTTCCAGTTCATATACACTGCTCTCAGTCTCCAGTGGACTCAGTGCTTTGACAGCCATGGCAGAAGAGCTGGCACCCCCTCACCTTCTGCTCACCTCCACAATCAACTCCATCCCAATGGCAAGGACACTTGACCTACTCCTCAATCAGCTCTAGGACCATAATCATTCCAGACAAGCATCTTCAGGTGAACCTGACTAAAAAAATGCTGTCATTCAACAACTGATTAATGCTCAGATTTGATAGCTCTCTAGGGATGCAGCAAATACCAAAGACTTAGATGAAAGTACAGTAACACAGCTTTGGACTTTTCCATGTGTAACAGAGCCATGAGCTCACAGAGGTCCAAGTAATTTTCATTACCAAAGTAATATACCATTTTGCTTGAGACTGTATCACAGCTGCAGAACTCAAAACAGGCAGTATTTGGGGTATTCAGAGTCTAGTTCTAGAGCAGTAACACCAACATCCTCAAGTCTAGGTATGGTTCTGCATGTATGTCCACTCTTCTTGACCCCTGGGCATCAGTCAAATAATTCAGACTTAAAGCTGTTGTACTACTACATAACAGAAATATTCCTAGTATTGAACAAACCAAAGCTGACAACAATAACTCCAATGTTGTGGTTCAACTCTTCTTCAGATTCTGTTCACCCATATGTGGTCAGGGATGGGAACGACATAGACCATACTTATGTCCCAGCATTTTTCTCTCACCATCATGAATAAAGTTTGTTACTCAAAACGAAGCCAAAGTATCAAAGTCTTAAGTACCTTATGCCACAATCTTGACCCAGCCAGGCATAGCATTCTTAAGTCAAAGAGGGTCTAGCTCTTGGTTTATGGCTCACATCCATCCCTGCTGTTCTCAGCCATGCTGCTGACACATTGCCAGATTCATAACAGGAATCCATTTAACACACATGCTAGAAAAATAGATGGCAAAGCACTGCTGATGTTGCAATAACTGGAAGAATCTTCTCTATTGCTCAGCTGCAGAATAACATTATTTTTAGAGAGAAATGTATCTAGCCATCACTGAAAGCGAAACCTATAAAAAATGCTGAACCTCTGGGTTTTTTTATTAAATCCAATCCAATAGGACACAGTGTATTGTGATGCAGATTTCCCGCAAAATACCTCTGTACAGAAGCCCTGAATAATCTCTCTACTCACACTCGAAATGCAGTTTTGGCACAATATTCATGATTGCTGATTGCTTATTCATCTGATGTTTTTTAAAATGGCATTAGAGGATCACATCCTGGCATCCCTTCTGAGCAGGAAAGCAGATAGATTTCAATAAGCTTTCAAATCTAGAGGAATTTATCTCCTGAGAAAGAAGGCCTTACCCTTATTATGGTCATACCTTGTCTCACAGGCAAATAGGAAGCACATCTTTCATTTATATATAAAATGTATGTCAAGCGTTCTTAGTTTGATATTTCAGTCTAAACTATTAGTTGAACTATCACAGAAGAAGAGACTGAAGTGTGCATATAAAAATTGTCACATTTCTGGTGAGACACTCACCCACCCCTGCTCCTCTGGGTCCTTCAAACAAGGTTTTCATTCTGGTGTTGGTGTGGTTCGAGAGATGTCACCATCCCCGGCCATTTGCAGGCAGGAATAAAATGTTCATGCTAATGCTTTCTTCTTCCTCACTGCAGGATGAGCTCAGGACAGTTTCTTTTAATTATGCATGTGCTAATATTTTCCTATCTTGTTCTTGTGGCAGTTTGCAGCTCCACATTGCATTCAGATATACTACAAAACATCCTTTATGGTTATTGGACACTATTTTGTTCTTAAAGCCAGTTTTGCCCTGCTCAGGGGGTCTGCATTTCTGTGCAGAATCACAGCTGAGTCCCTCAGCCCCTCCCCCTGCCTGCTGTGCCACCACTCCTCAAGTCCTCTCTTACCACGCCAGGCCTGGATTTCTCCCCATTACACGAAGTACAACAAATTTGCCACAGGCACTTGCTCAATTAAAAAAGGGCTGTTACAGCAAAACCAGATAGAACAAAGCTTCAGAGAGTTCAAAGAGTCCAGCCCATGTGAGCCTGACAGGCCTCTGGCAGGAGGCCTGCCCAACTCAGCAGAGCCAAGCCGCCTGCCACCAGCCATGGCAGTACCACACCGTGGGCAACAAGGCCTGCCCCCTGGTATTGCCTCCTCTCAGCTACCTGGCACAGGTCATACCTGTGCAGACAAGGCACACAAGAAAGGAGGGCTGGAAACAACCCCCAGTTTTCCCAGGCCAATGCCTTCAAGCCACGTCATGTAACGTGAACACAGTACCCATGAAACCACACATTTGCTTTCCTCACCACCAACAGTACTTGTGGGGTCAAACAGCATAGAAAGTATCTCTTGTGCTCACATTTAAAGGAGCAGCTCATTGCCCAACTCCCATTTAGTGTACCAAATAACCAGAAAATTGAAGATATTACCTATATGTGAGAAAAATCTGCTTGGATTTTTCAAAACACAATTCAGCTCCATGCTTCAGCTTAATTTTGCCCACAAAGCCACCTCTGGTTTATCGAGAGCCTGACCAGCACTTAGCCAAAAGGTATCTGTTGTAAGCAAAGCACTTTATCAAGAAACATGATTTTATTGGAAAAAAGAGTAATAACATCTGCCAAATGATCAAGTGATTAAACACTATACACATCTTTCCTGCATAGTAAATGTAATCCAGAGATATGAGAAGACCTAGGTAAATCTCATCGTTTTCTAAGTAGATTTTATTAAATAACTTTTAGTTTATGTTTTCAAACCAGTTTTTCCTACCTTTTGCTATCTTGCTCCTACTTTCAGTTCCAGAAAGTTTTATAAGGTCAGTAAAAGTACCCACTACTACCCCAGTACTGCAGTGCTCTGAACCCTGCCATCAGTGAAAACACCAAGAGCCTAAATTGACAATTTAGTTTCCCCAACTGAATCCTTTAAGGTACAGTTTACAACACAGCACAGTTTGAACATCAAAAAGATTAGACATCTAATGCATACCCACACACCAAACTGGAAGTCACATACTCAGTACTGCCCATATTCTCATTAAGCTTTATAGACCACCTCATATTATAGCCCATCATACTGCTATGTAGTACACATTCAGGCACAGTGCAGTATTTTGGCCTATGATGTAGAAGATTTAGAATTTGAGGACCTTAAAAAGTAACATAAGTTGGTTTCATCTTCAGATGTACTACACTGCACCAGCTGGAAAAGGTAGCAATATTTACTTAAGTCACCTAGACCCTCCACATTAGGCTTGCTTAGTTTGTTGGGGACATTTTCTACTAGTGAGATCTGGCTCTTCCAGGTCAGCCTGGAAAATTGCAGTCTGAGGAAGCGTGACTCAAAAGTTAAGCAAATGCAGAAAATTCAACTCATACAGCACTTGGCTTTCAGTGATGGCTTGCTTTCAGCTTTAACCCGATTTTTATTTTGTGCCTTATCCACCCAGAGGCCAGATAACTTGTTTGAGGTTGCAAAACAAGGAAATCTCCAGATACTTTCTCAAAAATGCAAGGTTGCAATGCTTTCCAATTTCCACCCTGCCTCTAGCTCCAAAAGCTCAAGTGCCCTCATGATATCTAGACCATCCTGAAGTCTCATCATTTAAGATAGGCCTGCTGAAGCAATTAAACCCCACACTGCTCCAGCTCCACAGCAGCTTCAGGCCTTCACATGGGGATACCTCCACCCTGACCCTGTCACCCCAATATGTCAATTACCCACAGCATTCATTATCACAGAGACCTGCAGGCAACTGCTCTAGAGACATCTCAAGCAGTACAGCACAGCAGCAGCATCCTTCCATCACTTCTGGGATATAATGGACCAGCAAGCCATCCATAGCAGAAGGCTGCTAAAGCATGAAAAAGAACATTCCTCCCAAGTGGGGCTGGCTGAAGACAGGAGGTGCTTATTTACACCAGCAGAAGAGCCTGCTGGGTCTGTATGAAACCTATAGAATAATTGTGTTTAATGGCCTATAGAAAGGATATGAGCAGCAGCCAGGGCCAAAAATCAATTCCACTCAAGTCATAGGATGACATCTGGGGTCTGCACTGCAGCCTCCAGATTTTACCAAATCTCCTAAATGCATTCCAGTGAATCGCAATCAAGTGTTTCAGAATAAATTATGGGTTTCATTCCCATGCAAAAACAAAGCTAAGTTACGGGTTTGTGTGTGTATCAACTGAAGCAAAAATGTTCAGAAGTTTAAAACTTTGGAGAACGCTAGAAACATACATGTTTGCTTACACAAGAGCAAGAAA
This sequence comes from Hemiprocne comata, assembly GCA_020745705.1. Taxonomy (NCBI): domain Eukaryota; kingdom Metazoa; phylum Chordata; class Aves; order Apodiformes; family Apodidae; genus Hemiprocne; species Hemiprocne comata. The sequence continues at coordinate 35,149,601 of CM036591.1, forward strand.
CTAAGTGCAGAAGTGTTCATTAAATCATCTTCACCAATTAGTAATAAGACTAATCTGATAAGTCTGATTTGTATTTGGAATTATTCTGCACAATTACTCACGCTTTTAAGAAAAGCTAATGAGAAAAATTACATAGACAAAAAAGCAGCAAATGTGAATGAAATTATTTCCAATTAGTCATTCCCAGACAAGAAAGTATACCTAAATTAGTATTCTGTTTTTACCTTAACCATTATTTTCACATTGACTCTTAGGACCTAAGAAAACTATTAAAAGCATTTAAGATTATTTCAACACTGTCTAGTTTAAAAAGTGCACACAAAGAGGGAAACACTAAGCTTTACTTGAAGAGGTATTTGATTTTTAAGTGTGATAAATCCTAATTGGAAGACATTATGTGCATTATAAACCACACTGTTCATGTTCCATTTTACAAAACAGCTTCAGGTCTAAGGTCTAAAGCAGTCAGGGGAGTTCATGGCTAATTTCTACTGTATTCAGAGCAGAAGCTCAGCACATGCTCATTGCTTTTCTGACCCTGTCCCACTGTGTTGCAGCACATCAGACAACTGCAGTTTCTTGTGCTTCTTCCAGCCTTCTAAGCCTTCAGCAAACATAAGAGGGCAAGACCATCAGCAGCTGCCAGTGCCCTCTCCTCCTCTATTACAATTCTATTCCCTGACACCATGTAAAACATTCCAAAAGGTTCTGGACATGCTAAAGGTCTTTGTAATAAGTTTCAGATGATGATGACCCATTTGTGGTATATCCTCATGCTCAACTTGATCCTCCTTTACAGATATGTAAGAACTTCTAATTACATACTACATTGACAGATATTTGTATATGGAAATCAAACGGTAGATTTAATAATGTTTGAACAGAGCAACTTTTCTATTTCAAGGCAGTTTTTGATACTTCAGGTTTTGTGATCCATAGTTACAGCTGTAAAGAAATAATGGATTTTTGTTAAAGCTTAAGATCTTGCCAGCTGCACAAGTTTCAGGCGCTGGCCTGTCTTCCAGTGGAAGGAAAGAGTAGTTTTATTGCTGTTGCAGACAAAGGCTGTCTGATACTTCCATTCTTTATACATCACACAGGAAGACTTATACCAGATGTCTTCACCTTTAAGTATTTAACTGTAATCTCAACAGTTGCTTTACAGTCATTTATATAATGTAAGGGATTTGCAGCAACAGTCTAGAATGAAGACTACATCTGCCCCCATCCCCCCCATGTTCCATCTGTGCCAGATGTTGCTGTCCCACAGACACCACATCTACTCCACTCACAAATTCGCTCTCACATCACTTCATATTATGCATTTAGCCCTCTGTAGTAAGGCCAACTGAAGTAGAAGTCAGTTATCATACTACACCAGACTGAAAACTGCTGCTCTTCAGGACCTGATTCATGAGCTGAGCAGACATCTCTGCCTCAGGGACAGAAACATCCATCAAAGCAATGGAGCAAATGGCTAGGGACAGCCACAGCATCTGTTGTCATGTCAGATCCTCATCCCCTCCTGTGTCTCTGAGCCTGCATTTTCTAATGGGGATTAGGTTAAACCAGACAATATCTTTGTGTCTGCAACATCACAGCAAAGTCACCTATTTCAAAATGGAACTTTTTAAATCAAAATTAGAACCAACCCACTGAAATTTATGTTCATGCCCTTGTTTTTTTTCAATGTTACATCAAACATGAATATTTATGATGATTGCTCAACAATGACTACGAGAAATATGTTCCAAGCTCTACAATAAAGCTGCATTTAAACAAATACCAATGAACACCCATTAAAATAACTGACTAGTAGAAGTGAACTGTAAGAAAGTTCAGAGGGATCATTTGGCACAGGCATGTCTACTTTGAAATCATACACTTTCAAGCATTATGATCAAACATCCTCAGTGTTAATGAAATTAAGTGTTACTTCATTTTGGAGATCAAGTATTTTAAGATGTCTTGAGCACCTTAATGAACTACCTAGTTACTTGAAACTAACATCAAAAAGCACAGATTCTCTGTCAGAGCAGCACATAGCTACCTTCACCTAGGCTTCAGCCTACTAGCATGTCATTTTTATTTTGGCCCTGGAACACTATTTTCAAGACAATGAAATACAAGAAACATAACTTAATTGGAATCAAGTCATCTGAATATGGTGGACAAATTATTTTGGAAAATAAGACAGAAGTACAAGCAAGCAAACAGACAAATGGAGTGAAAGGGTCACTTCCAAACCAGTTTTTCTTTCACATATTACTAACTCCAGAGGAGGTGGGTGCAGGGAATAGTCATAGAATGAAAGGTACACTACGTCAACAGATTACATTGTGTTTACATCTGCCAATAGTGAACTGATAATTTTTACGTAACTTTGAGATCATCTTACATTTGAGGTAATAGCAGACTATTAGCACAAGAAATTCTTTTGCAGATTTATTAGGTTTTAGCCTTCAACTTGAAGATATTAGGGTACTTTCTTTAGTGTAGCAGAACTACCCATCCTAATGCCAGACTGCATCTGATTTTGGGGACAGAAAAGAATTGCATATGACAGCTTGCTAGTCCTGGAGCTCAGACAAGCTGAGTTTTACCTTATCACATCCTTCCAACGACTTACTCTACTCCAAGGATACTCAGGTCTCTTGCAAAGCACTTAAAATACAATTAAATACAATTTAATAATGTTTATATGCTTCTGCATATAAAGACAGTATTTTTCAGCCAAAAACATATTTTATCCAAATAGTTTCTGAATTTTTTAAGTTTAATTTTTTAAATGGTTTTTCGTGAAATATTTCCTTATGAATCATTGGTTTCTCCTGGCTTAACTAATTTCAACAGTTGTTTGCCCAGAACACAACAGATGTATGGGGTTTTGCCTGTAGGTAACAATATAGCAGTAAAAATACAGGTTATATGAGCTTCAACTTAGCCGAGCAGAAGACATTTATACCAGTAAAATTTGTCTCCTTTTTAATAATTTAACTTCAACTAAGAAAGGCAATTTTGTTAAATTAGTGGCCTTGCAGGCAAGCTGGGACATGTCAGTTTTGCTCTGGTATCTCTGGTTCTGCACAAAGCATGACCAGAGAAAAAAACAAGAGATTGTATACAGCTGCCTGTCAGCAAGCACACCTCTGGACACATCCAAAGAGCCTCCAAGCCAAGAAGATAGATGGAAAAAATACTTCAGAATATACTCTAAAGACCTTTAAGATTCGTATCTTATTCATATCTTTCCAGGGAAAAGAACACCAGCTTGCAAGTCTAATTTTCTGGTTCTTCTGACACGTAGGAAAATACAACTGAGCAAACATGTTTATGACAACCCATCAAGGAAACGCTGGGCAAACTTGCTGATAACTAGGCACCAACAGTTTCAGAGGGTTTGGGTTCTGCCAAAAGAATAAAGTAATAGAACTGAGTAACTTAGCTAGGCACTTTTATGAAAATAAAAACAAACAACTTGGCCATCTTCTGTAATAATTTACTTTTGCAAAGGCTGAATATCAGATTCCAGCTTAATTTCTATAAAATAAGATGGAAACAATCATTTTTAGTACACAAGTCAAATGAAAAAATGAGGAGCTGGGACTGAAAGGATTTAACTTATCACACTGTTTTCTTGCAACAGTTCAAATGGTAAGACGTAAATTCTACCTTTTTCAAATTTAGACATTTTATCAAGTGTGAGTCAGGCTATTCAGAGAATGAAGGACTGACAAACATCAGGTAAATATTCAGATTACTTTTTTTTTTGGAAGACTGAACTATGTAGTATCTACCAGCCACAAAATTCTTATGGAATACAGACAATGCACAGCTGTGCAAGAAATAGCTCCAAGGGGATGGGAATTCCAACATCCTCTCTCAAATGTGTATTTGAGAGCCACTGATTTTCTTAATATAGGTTATTCAATCCAGTCCTATACTTTCTTATTTTCAGCCTTTTACACTTCATCTCAGTTTGTGGTCATTTGGATTTTTTATCTGCTAAAAGCATCTTAACCACTGCGGTCAATGCTGCTTGCACTCTCCCACTCCTGAAGATGGAAAGGATGAAAGACTTCATCCAATACACAAGGAATAGCTTTAATGAAGCTGCATAAGTCACAGCAAGCAGTATGTTTTTCTAGAAGCAAGGCCATGAGCTGAATGAGTACAGCTGTGAGTGACAAGTGAACATTTTGCTGTTGCTTTTGTTTTACTGAAGCTACTTTTACACGAAACAGGCTTGACCAGGAAAACTGCAGCAAATGCTTGACATAAAACCATTATGTAAGCAATATATAATAATAAAGTATTTGTACAGTGAAAGCTATTTTTAGCAGTAGAAATAACTTTGGAGAATGTATCTATAAACATAAAGCACTAGGAAAGCCCTACATCCCAGTTTCAGTCTTTAGCAGTGTCTTTTGTACAGCACAGCTCTTGATCCTTTGAATTAATCTCTCCTAATAGCAGAACCAGAGCATCATCTTACTCAGTGTGGTCTAACCATCATTACAGCCAAGCAACAGGGTCCACCCCTCGAGGCACCATCTCCAGATGCTGATGGGTCACACCCAGAATAGGTCATCTCCTGCCACTTGCTCTACACCTCCATGTGCAAGCAATAGCTCCAACTGCCCACACTGTCCCATCCCACAAATTCTGCCTGTGGTCAACTCAGCCCACTATGTTTAAGTCCTGCTGCTGTAAGTACCCCTTGTTTTATTTTATCTTACAGAAGGTCATTTGTCCCTTCATTCCTGTTTCCTTGGAATGCCTTTTTCCCTCTTAGCACCAACTCCACAAATGATTTATGTATTATTTTAACACCACTTTTATAAAATACTAACATGATTAGTTACATTAATAACTACTTAAATACTTCAGATTAGAAATTTCTGAAATTTACTTCTTGTAGATGTGAAATCTTCGGTCACTAAACAAAGTAATAACAGTCCATTAACACGTTCTGAAAAACACTTATTCCACAGAAAAATCAACTGTAGTTTAAGAATACATTTTTTTAGCTTTTTTTTATACTGAAATCTTTCAAGCAGGAAGTCCTCACATCACTAACAGCCCTAATATGTTGGTTTTTCAAGTTGCCCCCACCACGTTATTCTGAACTTGTTTGAATGTACTAAAATATTTTCCCAGAATACAACACAGCAAAAACTCAAAACAGCTGTTATCCTTATTTTTGAGATTGTACAAAACTATTCAAGTTAGGAAAATTACTCAAGATGATAATGCAAAGTCAGTGGGGAACCAGCTCACTTCATTAAACATCTGCATCTAAAGTCTGAGACTCGTATGGAAATTAAATTGGTTTCATGTAATCCATAATATTTACTGTAGCATGTTGTCTCATGCTCGATAGTATAAAGTACTGAAGAAAACCAAACTAGGCACCATCACTCTTCCATATGTTGTTTCCCTCGCATTTTATTTATAAGTCATTAAAAATAAAGTTAAGATATATTCCCACAGCTCATGGAAGAATTCACTCATTTTTGTTCACTTCCAAAGTACTGCAAAACACCAAACACACACTGTTAGCACAAACTACATCATCTATACCCCAGGATTTCTGCCATAACCCAGATCTTTCACACCAACTGCCCACAGCAAGGTACTAGCTGATGCTGTAGCAGGCAATACTAAAGCAGTCTGCTCTTCCCCAGGCTTTGGCACATTGAAGGGTAAAGACAACATGCAGAGAACTGCCTATGGACTCCTTTTGGAACAAGATGAAAACATTTCTCTTGAGAAAGGAGGCAGGAATATAGACTCTGAAATGTAAGATCAGAACTAAAGAGCTTTCTATGCAGAAAGTCAGGCATCACCAGGGACTAAGACAATGGCCTGCAGCTAAATCAAGTGACAGGATCCCTTAAATTTTTCATAGGAACTACTTTAAGTAACTGTTTTTCACCTTCTGCTTATGAAACCTTAAACTGTGTTTCTTCAGAGCAGACATTTACAGGGGACAGGTTTTTAAGTTCAGAAGAAACCTCACACCAGTAGAGTTTAACTGTGTGTATGTTCTTGATCAGATACATGCAGCAATATTTTTGGCTGGAACCTGTTACTTTGTATATGTGGTGCTAGAAGCACCTTCCCACTCCCAAAAGGCTAAAATTCAGGCTTCTGAATTTTGTGTTGCTTGGAAGGAGAGAAACCTCCTAGAGATAGTCGCATTTTGCTTCTCAAAAGGCAAGGAGATGATGAAGAGTCTAGGTTTTCCTTTCTTCCACATTGCCAGCTACTCTAGTAACACCAGGGCACAGAGTCCTGGCTTCAACTTAGGGACAGAAAACAAGCTTCTGAGCATCCTAAGACAAACCAAAACATGAATTGTGTTACTGAGCCACAAGAGTTTCCTGAGATTTCCTCTGGCAACATATCAGTGAAATCATCCTTTCCTTCCAGAGAAATCACAAGTGAACCCACAGAACCAAACACAGTGACTACCTCCATATACAGACAACCCAAAGAGCCCCCTCAAACCAAAAAAACATGACTCTCATCTCAGTTCTCTTGCTTTACCCACAACACAGTGCTTCCCTTGTGTAGGATGAAAGAAGACTTAGTCAGCTTGAAACCCAAGGGAACATGTAACAGGACCATCTCTTTCAAAGATAAATTTGCTACCTGCCTTCTCAGTAAAACACAAGTATTTAATGCAGGTAACAAGAAGTTGTTCTATAGAAGAACAATAGATTATGAAGTGATGCCATAATTCATCTTTTATTAGTTGTTTTAGGCATCTGCATCTTAATCTTGCTTAAAACCCAAGCAAACATCTTGCACATAATGACCATCAATTCCATTACCACTATGTGTCACTGTAATATGCTTATATAATATTCACATACTTCTCATATTGAAAGGAGGCAACCACAACATAAACGTTTTTTGCCATTTGTCCATTACACATCAAAACAACAATGACACAGCACTACCATCCTCTTCTACTGCTTCAGGACATACAGCTCATTGCATGCACTACTCTAGAGCTTCCTAGGCAGCTAACCAGTAGAGTCTTACCCAGTGCTCAACATCTTGGTGGCCACAGGACCTGAACCATCCTGTTTCCTGGAAGTGCACCAGAGCCATAGCTCTAACTGCTGCAGACACTCAAGGAAATACACATCTGTTTTCACTTAGCTCTCAAGTCATCCCAACCAGATGGGACTGGACAGCTGAGCAAGCCTTGGCACTTGAGGCAAGGCAGAGATGAGGACTCAAACATCAATAGGCAGACTGACCAACAGGATCAGCACAAAATACTGTAATAGTCACAGGCTCACTCTTCCCCTAAAATGGTTCAAACAATTCAGTATAATCCTTGTGCTAAGTAGGACTGAACTGAAAAGTGCTCTGAACTGGTACACTAAGCACAAGTACAAGAAATCTTCATTACACCTCAGATATTTTGGATGTTAAATGAAGTCAGAACATTTACAAAGAACTTAAGAAAAGTGCTTGTAAAAGCCTATTGGAAGCAAAAAGCAATTGGCCTGAAAAGAAGGAATAACTGAGGTAGAGGCATTAAAAAGTGATGAAGCAGAAAGGATGGTCCAGTGAAAAATGTCTTTTGTTGCTTCATATTCCCCCTTATCAGCTCAAAGTCTATGTCCACATACACAACATGTGAGCACAATGCAGCAGCACAAATTAAAATGGTTTTGCCAAATATTTTTACTAAGAATCTATAGCAATTACTTAAAGTATTCTTTTCTGATAAAAATTCATCTAGGAACACACAAACTAGCTGTAGTGGCAAAACAGTGACAGTGCAATTACAGATTTTTGTGATGCCCTCAAATTTTGTCCTTTAGGAAAAACTCATTAACAACTCTGCAGGTATTTGCCCACATTGAGGTTGTTTTGCTTTGTGTTTTTTCCCAGTTTGTTTCTGTTGGGTTTTTTTTTGGTTTTGTTTGTTTACACTATCACTTGCAAGACACTCTCTCCTCTGTTTCCATGTTAGGCCACAGCTTAGCACTGTATCCAGTTTGGGCTCCACAGTTCAAGAGAGACAGGGAACTACTGGAGAGTCCAGAGGAGGATGACAAAGATGATAGGGGGGTTGGAGCATCTCTCTTACGAGGAAAGGCTGAGAGAGCTGGGAGTCTTTAGCCTGGAGATGAGAAGGCTGAGGAGACACCTTATTTATGTTATCGAGTATGTAAAGGGTGGGTGCAAGGAGGATGGGGACAGGCTCTTCTTGACAAGGGGCAACAGGCACAAGCTGGAACACAGGAAGTTCCATTTAGATATGATGAAAAACTTGTTTACGATCAGAGTGACAAGGCACTGGAACCCACTGCCCAGAGAGGTTGTAGACTCTCCATCTCTGGAGGTATTCAAAACCCACCTGGATGCAGTCCTGAGTCATGTGCTCTAGGTTACCCTACTTCAGTGGGAGAGTTGGACTAGTTGATCTCTAGAGGTCCCTTCCAACTCTAATGATTCTGTGTATATAACTGTCCCCATACCTACTGTGTCTTTCAACCACTACTTTACAATCAATGCAAACATGGTCACAATTTTGTAACCCAACGAGTTGGATTGCTTCCCTAACTTTGGGATTAAAAGCCCCTGTCAAGGGCCACCTTTTCCACCAGCAGCTCTAGAACACGGAACACTGAAGCACCAGCTTTACAGGAATATCAGCCTGTCCTACACAACTCAAATTTAACTCAGCATCTGTGGATGCTGCTACTGAACCCAGCTGAACAGTGCTCTCTGCTCTTCACCCCCTGAGTACTGCAGCTCCAGATACTGTCTCAAACCAAGATCAGTAAATGAACAAAGCTATTAATTGCTTTACATTCTCATGCCTGTCTCCATCCTTTTCAGACAACTCTGCAAGGCAATCTTTGATCTGTCATATCGAATTAGTAAGAGGTTCCCAGCATTCAGCAAGTCAAAAATGCAACCCTGACTATTTTAAGGAAACATATGGTACCCTCAGTTTCTAAGACAGGCAATCAAAACGCATCCAGTTTTAACATAAATCCCATTACACAGAAAGGCAAAAGCACTCGGGGTAGAGACAGAACTGAAGTGAAGACATCAATTGTTTTTAAGTAACTCCAGAGAATCAATTTATGCCACTTTTTTGCCTTTTCTGAGAGGCTAACAGTCTTATTCCACTAATATTCCCTAATCTAGTTACATTTATATTCTTACAGGTACTCCAAGTAAGGATCTGTTAGGAACCTTGCAAGAACTGCACAAAGATTTTCTCATACCCTCATTCTCTCAGCTCTGTCCCATACTAATAAACACACTGATTTCACTAAGAGTCAAAACGTGAAATTATTCAAAAAGGAGAAAGTGTATGTGAGATGCTTGTGGAAAAAAAAAAAACTTCTATTCAACTTTGAGTGCATGAGAAACTACTCCTGCAAGTCTACAGATACACTTTCCATTTTTCTAATGCTGCTATAATTACCCAATTAAAGTCCACACCAAATAGGATGGTTTGTTCTGTTTAATTTTTACAGACCTATTCATTAAACACAACACCAGGCAGACAATTTACCATGTTGTCATTGTTACAAGAAGTCTCATGCTTTTAGATTATACACTTAGCTTCACTAAACCAAAACAGGGAGCAAGTCTTCAAACACTTTTCTGGACACGCAAAGAAGCAAATAGCAATTAGGAGCAGTCAACAAGGATTTCCCACAGAGAAACCACACCTGACCAATCTGGCCACCTTCTATACTAAAATGACCAGATTTGTGAACATGAGGAGAAAAGCAAGTAACATTTACTTCGTCTTCAGCAAGACTTTCATCTTGTATCCAAGTTCTCATGTTACATTCTGGAGGGATGGACAGGTTAAATGGTTGGATAACCAGCCTCTGAAGTTAGTGGTTAATGAGCTAACCATCCCACTAGATCAAGTCCAGCAGCAGGGAAAGCATGCACATCACTCCTCTTGTGTACCTGCAGCAAGGTCAGGCCTAAGGCAATAACCGAGGTACAAAAAGCTCTACAATATAAATGAAGAAGCCTTCACCTGTGCATTCTCAAAAACAGATCAAGAGTTACTACCATTCAACTGTTTGCTTTGCCATCTTCCCAGACACCTGATGGGGACAGAAGCCTTCCCTGGTGTGCAGCTGAAAGGAAGATTTCAGTGTTGCTCTCAAGTAACGTAGATTATAGTTTACCTGGAAAAGAGCTATTTTTACCTTTATGTCTGTTCATAGTGACCCTACAAGATAACCTAAAGCTGCATTAATGCTCATTGTGTTTTAAGGCTTTCTTGACAGTTATGAGATATGGTGAAGTAACAGGCTGTGGGAAACCCTTGCATTTTCCAGATAAAGATTAGGCTTACTGTAAATTTATCATGTTTTCAGCTAGCCAAGTCTCATTTTAAAATATTGACTCCATTTTAGCACTGCTCCCTCCAGAATATTTAGCCCTACAGCACACAGCCCTCTTCACTTGCATCTCAGCAAGGAAAACTTCAGTCAGTTCTAGAAGCATTTCAAAAAGCATAGCCATCATATCCTTAGCAACAGTTTCCTAGAACTAGGGATTCATCTTTCTCTAGCAAAATGCTAACATATAAATAACTGAATACCTACTCAAGTTGAACTTGAACAATGAACACAGTAATAGACTTTTAACATGTAATTCTTGCTAATTGTAATCTGTATTTTGCTACTGCAAATCTCCTCATAGAGGAGCAACATGTTACCTAAACCTTGCATTATAGGCCCCAAGTGATAGGTGGATACTTTCTCTTAATGCAAAAAGCAAGCCTTTAAGGTATGAATTCAGACAACACTTCTCTACAGGCAGAATTCACCTTCAACTACAGATTTATCTGCTGCACAGCCTTTGTGCCATCCCTCTCTATCAGCAAAGTTTCATAGATTTTCAGGTACTCATCTACAGAACTGACTGCTGAGAAGCTCCAGTTGTGCAGTGATTTATAATTCGTCTAAACACTGACTTGATACACAATTTGAGGTTTATATCTGTAAACCATTAATACTTTTATACCTCTGGAAAGCTTTTTATTAATGGATTTAATACTGCCTGTGGCCTATATGCTTGCAGTACACACCAGATGATTCATCACAGTTGCTGCTGGTTTTATCCTATTTTAGGTTTCGTTCTTTTGCGTTAATTTCCAATAAAGTGACCCAGTCAGAAAAAGGAGTGAGAAACTAAGCTATAAATGGAGACCTGAGAAAGGGCAATTAACAGCAATTCCTGAAAAAAGATAACTTCTACCAAGTATAGAAGCTGCATTTTTCATCATCAATGACACTGCCATTGTCACTATTAATATGTCTCCTTACATTACTGGCACTTTATTGCAGTTAATGGTCTGTTTCCCATGCCACCTTACTCTTAATCTGTGTCTGTCTTTATTAAACTAGTAGTAAGTGAGCAAAGCTCTCTACTATCACCTTCCAATGAAGATTGGATGCTGCGTTGGTTTCAACAAGAACTACAGAGATGCTTTAAAATATTCTTCTATGATAAAGAACCCATGCAATTCATGTCTTAATACCCTTCAGTTCAAAGGCTTTATGTGGCAATTCCTTCTCAACCAATACTTGACCTTAGAAGTGGGCACAAGGACCTGTTATATTTGAAGGACCATACTCAGAGCCAGCAATGCAGCATTTTTTGTGCCTGAAGTCTCACCAACTGGAAATACTGATCCTCATGTTGCTTTTATCACTTAGTACTTATTTAGGGAAGTCAAACTGATTTTCAGTAACTTCTTTTCATAACTAATTGTTGTCCTACTATTACTGTAAAAATGAAATAGACATTGAAAGGTAAATATTTTTTTCTAAGACATGCTTGAGAAAACATTTTCAAGCAATTACACAGAAATTAAGAATACATGCCAAAATATGGAAATAGCTACTGTGAGACATTTTAATTACAGTTTTATTATCCAATAAAAAACCCCAAGGAAGTGACCTCTACTTGCTACACTCTTTTCATACAAAGAACAGTAGTGCCAGAACTGCTGGTTCTCAGACTTACTTTTTTTTGCATTTGCAACAAAACAGCCAGTAACTCAACGTACCAATGTTAATATTATGTTAGGTCTCCCACTACAAATTAACTATCTGGCAGAACTTGGCAAACAGACTAAATCAAGGCTCTCAAGAAACTGCCTAAATACTTTCCTTAAGACTGAGTACACTTGTATGGGAAGGTTACTCAAATTCCCTTTTCTTCCCTGTTGGAGCAAGGACAAAAGACAGGGACATTCACTTTGCATTTTAAAAAAAAACATCTAAGTGTTTTAGTATAAACACAAAACTTCAGTGAAACCATACTGGATCACAACATGTTGAAGGAAACAACTGAAAAGGTTTGCTCATAGCTGTGCTTACACATTATTTTCTCTCATGAGATTCTTCTATCATTTGTGGCTGAAAGCTGCACAAAGCCAGTTTTAACCCATCCTTTCCAATTGCCAGTGGATCTCCCAATGTATCACTGAAAATACTGACAAGTTGATGACAACTTTAGAAAAAATATTCCCTGATAGCAAAGGCTATTTGAATAAGGTGTTCAAGAAGTTAGTGCACAAGATGAGGTATAGCTCTGATTGAAATAAAGGAATGCAAGTCTCATATCCATCAGGTTGTGGGTTGGTTTTTTTCCTTCTGGATTAGAGGTAATCACCCAAATATCTCATCTGTCACACACCTGACTATTGCATTCAGTTTCTTTGAGACTTAGATCAACTGTGACGATATGTCATTTGACTTTACCAGGCTCTGTAAAGTCATCCATTACTTTCTTTAGAGCTTTGCCTATCACCTTGAGCACAGAGAAGTCACCAAGATGATGCTATGTCACCCTGTCAAGTTGCACTTTGAATAGGCATTAGAGGAGTGATTATCATAGTTTGTATCCACAAATTATACGTATAATGAGAAATGAAATAAAAGACATGATCCATATCCCTGTGTACTTCCCTAAAACAAACACTCCCTGTAAACACATACTTAAAAACATTGAGTTTTTCCTACCATCCGATCATGTGCCATGCTTAATACAGAATCCTTCAGGACAACCCATTTACAGACCTGGTTTTCATAATATAACACTCAAATCTTCAGTCCCTCCTCAAGTAAAACCACATTCCCAGAAGCAACAGACTAGCATCTAAATTAAGGTTCAGTTCTAAGTTTACGACCAACATGGCTTACACTGAAGGCCAGAATTTCCAGTATACAACTCTTTAGTAGAGATTTTTACTAGTAAATTCTATTAGTAAAATTTGATCAGCTGAATATTGACTGGAATTGAATACCTAATAAAATGCAGGTAATCCACATTTTGCTTTCAAAAAACATTAACTTATTTTGTCTATGAATTGGTCTTTTGTTTAAAAAGTAGAATATATTTGTAATAAAAATATCTGTCTCTGAAGCCATTCTACCTAGTCTTGTTTCAATTATTCATAGCCTCATCTTTTTCTCATGAAGTGAGAACAGAAAGCTTTAATGTGTGAGTGTATGCAAACTATTCTTTGTTAGTCTTTCTGAACTGTCTGGCTTCCCAAGTATTAGCTAAAGCTTATTTTTCAGTCAACTAGAACCTGTCCAAGTCACAAAAGTAAATATAAATCTTGTATCAGCCAGCCTAGAGGAGAGACCCTTACAGTGCAACCAATATGGCAAGATGGTTAAAAAAGACAAGGAAAATTTCATCTTTTCTATCTTACAACTCTCCTTAAAAGGGAACAGCATACACTGCTCTCCTAAGTGCTTTTCTAGAATTTAGAGTATACATCAGCATAACAAGTCTGCAGATTACTCTGTGATATGGTAAACACACAACAATGAAGCTTCCAAATAGTTAATCTGCTATTGAAAACTACTTTTCTGCCATTATAAATGGATGACAAACACATTATGCCCCATTTGCTTACTCTGCAGTGAGAGTCAATAGTCTGTATCTAAGCTAGTGAACAAATCATGACAATCAGGAGGTTAAAGGATTCCTTTCCATGTTTCAAATGGTCACTAAAAATCTAACCAATGTGTATACACAAAACTGGCAAAGGCAGGTGACAAGGGTGTTCTTCACTGAGATACATTTTTATTTTGCCTGTATTGTATTCACCTAGTATCTTGAAATATTTGGTTCCTCTTTGTGTAGTTAGCAACTTTGAAGATGCTACAAAAGAAGATCAGTGTCTCTCCTACGGTCAGCTCATCATTAGGAAAGAGCAAGACAAGTCACAAAAAAATACTCCGTAGTGAATGTTAATCAGCCCCCAGGATAGCAGAATACTCCACGTACAAAATAATAAACATGGAATATCATATATCCACTAGATAATATCTGCAATCGTTGACTAAGACAATTTACAGCACACCATGAGATCTAAGGGGCCATTTGTCAAACTTCAAAGGTCCCAACACCTTTTGGCTGGTTACACCAATACAGAGGTGGTTGATTCTCCTTTCTCCTCTCCCCAGCTTTATAGGATTTTCAGCTCCATAAAAGACTAACAAATACTACCAGAGACATGGAACAGATATACTTGGAATAATTCAAAACAGACTAAATCCAAGGGAGCCTAGGAACAATCCCACAACCTAACCCCTGTCCTATCCTTAGGATAGCAAAAGAAAATTAATCCATTCATCCCATCTTGAAGTGGCACTGGAAGCAGACTACCTACAATTTAGTTTCTATTCCTGCATAAATATTCACATAAAGTTGAGAGTTGACAGACAGGACTCAAAAAAGAAAACCCCACAGAACAGTGGGCACAAATTCTCCTAAAAAGCGAGCATTTTCAGGTTCTAGGGCAGTGAAAGGAACTCAATTGCTCACTCAAATACTGGATGATTGCTTTAAGACTTGGCCTACTTAAGATGCCAGTATTCTTTTATAATCCTACTTTGGTAGCCTTATTTCCTGTTTGAATTTGACCTAAGTTCATCAAGTGTTTCAGATCACATTTCCCTGTATGGACTATCCACCACAGGGAAGACATCCCCAACTCTGAATATTAAAATTATGAGAAGAATCTCAATAGCTTTCTCCAAGAAAGCTCATGAGAGAAGAGTCTGGTGCTGAAATAGTTGACATTTTGTTAAGCACACACACATTAACCTTTAGTCACTCAGCAGTTCCAACTTTTTCTCCCCTCTTTCTCTCACTGGTAATTCCAAGTACCACCTGCTTGCTGTTTCTCAGCCCCAGAGCACTCTATCCCTCTCTACAATCCATCATTTTTCATCACATGGAGCTCAGACATCCAATGCTGCAAATCTGGTTTTGCTTTGCATTCCAACTGACAAGATGCTGCTGTTGTTAATTTTTTTTCTCCTCATCTTCCAGGGGTCAGTTTTACAGCAGGCCACTGACTACCAGGGATGAAAAGGTACAAAGAGCAGTAATATAAGAAGCCATGTTACATGTTCTCTGCTATTAAAGGACAGTTTGAATCAAAAATGTTAAATCAAAAAAATAAGCATTCACTTAGAGACTAACATCACATTGCCTAAGCTTTGACCAAAACATCATTTAACACTTTGTCTATTAACTACTCATAGACACAGACATCTTGCACGTTATTTTTGTAAGAATTTCCCCACTATAAGAGAGATAGAAAAAAAATCATGTGAAGTACACAGTTTGAGATAACTAAGTATCATCTCTGCCATTTTGTTCCATCTTAGTTTTGGTCCCTTTGTCATCCAACCCTTAACTGATTTTTGCACTACTAGGTTTTCTGACAATTTTTGCTAAGTGCTGAGCATCGTGTCTAGCTAAATGGCATCAGGGTTTTTAGGAAAAAATTAGTCTTCCATTAGGCTTGACACAGAGCTTGAACACAAAGGTTGTGATGACCTCTGTGACTATTCAACATGTTCTGTTGCTATTTCAACCTTTCAGATGTGAATTAATTACTGAACTTGCACTATTCCTCCAATTACAAGATATTGAAATTGGCTGCAGTGAAAAACAAGACAGAATTAAACTTCAAACAAAAAGAAGAAAATAGGGTCAAGAACCAGTCTAGCTTTTTTAACTCCTCAGAGCTAATTATAGTTACTGATACAAAAATGTATTGTATAAACAACGTGCAAATATTCACTATTAAATACATCTGGAAAAATCTGAACAGAATGCCTTGAAAACGAGCAAGGGGAATGATATCTAATTAAAGTGTGGCATACAGTAACCTACCACTAACTTCCTCAAAAAACTACAGTGCTGAATAGTCAATAATATTTTTTGCAGTTCTCAAAAGTTTAATATTCTTGTGTGGTTATATCAAATTTTGACCCTGTTAAACACACAGGCTATTCGAAGTGAAGAGTCAGTTTTCAGTGGGAGCCTGACTGGGTCTTGACGAATAGATGTTTTCAGAAAAATCAAGCCACCACTTAGGTGGTAATGACCAGGAGTGTGGCAATTTCCACTCTGGTGCTCTGTGAAGAGCAGCTTCTGGCCTTTTAAACCTGTTCAGTATCAGATCTGCAAGCTGAGATAATGCAAGACACCACTTCCAAGTGCTGGCTGAGTCATCAACGCATCAGAGAGAGATAACTCCCCTATCACTCCTGTTCAAAGAGCTAAACTAGCTCTAAATGAAGTGCCTCCACCCTCAGCAACAATTGCTGATCATACAATACAATCACCAATTGCTTGGAGTACAGGCAACAAGTTGCCATCTGAGAAGTAACCACTTCTCTAACCTTCAGACAGGAACTGCAGTCAAGCAGCACACAGAGCTTTGAGGGAACAGTAAATCCAGATTGAGTGCTTCTGGTGTCAGTTTTATACGTCCATTTATAGAAGCATAGAACCATTTTAGTTGAACAAGACTTTTAAGATCATCAAGTCCAACCGTTAACCCATCACTGTCAAGTCCACCACTAGACCATGTCCCCCAGCACTACCTTCAGGGATGGTGACTCGACCACCCTGGGCAGCCCGTCCCATTGCCTGACAACTCTTTCAGTAAAGTATTTTTTCCCCCAGTTGCCAATCTAAGCCTCCCCAGTAGAACTTGAGGCCATTTCCTCTTGTCCTATTGCTAGTCAAGTTGAGGCAAGGGCTATGGTTCCCTTCTGATGGCACTAGCTAAAATAGGCTCTTGAGACAGATGCCAAGATCCACCATACTGCATGTAGTGGATCACCAAGCATGTACTTTTTACTACATACCATATCACTACAGGGATATCTGACAGGAGCAAGCACACTGCCAATGTTATGTATATTGTCTGCTATTAATAATTATTCAACAGCTAATTGCAGGGAAAACAACCAGGCCTAGGTTATTGGAAGGACCAATGACTTTCCATGAGCCTGTACAGTCATTTCCCTCAACACTTCCGAATTTTACAAACCCTTAAGTCTTGGAACAAATATGACATAAGAAGTCTAAAGCTGAATAATGTCTTCAAGATGACTACTGAACTCCTAAGCATAATGAAAAATTCTTTGTATAGCACCTTAAAAAAGATTTGTTTTAGGAAAATCAGATACCCTGGAATTCAATATCCCTTTATTTCTATTACAAGGAGCAAGACAACATATGCAAAGTTTGTCCAGAAACAGAGCTGTGACCTCAGAAGAGTAAGGTGTTTGAGCACAGATGTTAGTTTCGTTTTCATTTTAATAACCAATTCAGCAGTTCCAGACTCCAATTTCTTAGCCTTTGCTTTCTCTAGTTCCATTTTGATAATGTGGATTCTGTAGCTCAAACAGGTTTGCTACGAGTCAGTTGCTTTATTTGCTTCACTGCCTCTAAACAGTGATATTGTTATTATCTTTTAAGAGCTGAATTATTTGCAAGCCAGCACTGAGAACAGCTTCTACAATAACAGCACAAGAGGGCAGGGTGATGGGACACTGGCACCAAAGTGGCAGGTGGAGGAGAGTTTCAGACTGCAAGAGGGTAGATTTAAACTAACTACACAGAATTTACACACACATGCACACAATGGGGGCAGTGAGACACTGGCACAGGCTGCACACAGGAGTTGTGGTTGCCCCATCCCTGGATATGTTCAAGAACAGGTTGGATGGGGCTGGGAGCATCGTTGTCTAGTGAAAGACATTCCTACCCATGGCAGGGGGGCTGTACCAGGTGATCTGAGAGACTTAGGGCTGTTCAACCTGGAGAAGAGAAGGCTCCAGGGAGACCTTACAGCAGTCCTCCAGTGCCTGAAGGGGCCTACAGGAAAGCTGGGGAGGGTCTTTTTACCAGGACTTGTAGTGAGAGGACAAGAGGTAACAGAGCAAAACCTGTGAAGAGGGCAATTTTCAATTAGACATGAGGAGGAAATTCTTTAGTGTGGGGGTGGTGACAGACTGGAACCCATTGCCCAGCAAAGTTGTGGAAGCCCCATCCCTGGAAGTGTTGAAGGCCAGGTTGCATGGTGCCCTGAGCAACCTGATCTAAGGGGAAGTGCCCCTGCCCATGCATGGGGTTTGGAACTAGACCATTTTTAAGTTGGAAGATGATCTTCCAACTAAAACAACCTTATGATTCTATTTTATGATTCCATGATTTTACGGTCCTCTGATCTCAACCTCCCTATGATTCTATGTTGGGTTTAAAGTACAATCATGCTTAACAAAATCACAACAGTTGAATGACTGTTTCCTTAAGTTGCAATATAAAACAATTTGCTTCCTAGCATAAATACATAACTGACTACATTTTACTCATTTAAACATTTATAAAAATACTATATGGAAATCAAGTTGTTCTCTTGCCCAAGAGATGGCTTCAGCTCACAAAAATATATATTTTTAGGTATGTCTTTAGAAGATAGATTGGACTATAATCTCACTTTCAATTCTTTTGAGAGTGACACTCAGGATGTCAGGATTACATTTCAGATGTAATTGTGTCACCCACTACATGTGCAGCACAAGACAGTTTGCACCCTGCAAGTCTTTCCACTCACTGGGAACCTATATGGTAATTTGACATGGAAATTAAGTATACCACTGGACTTGCTGATTGTTTTCCACAGATGTAATGGGCAAAGCATTCAGGCTTCAAAGGCACAAAGTTTAAACGACTTTCTTCTTTAACCTCTCACACATTTTTATGTTATCTGAACCAGAAGAGGAAAAACCTATCTATTGTGACACCTCACAGAAGAATAAATACCAGCAGTATAAGCTCTCATTCTGGAAAATACATGGCAGGTACAATGGACCAACAGTGGAACCAGTAATTCCAACATGCAACTGTTACCTCCCCCATTCCTAGGAAACAGATTGAGACAGACTGCTGTCATGCAGTCTAGTACTTGTTCAATTCAATAAAATCCATTAATTCTTGCACATTTAGGTTTGATTTGGTAATTAAGTATTTTAAGTAATGAAATATTTTATGCCTTTCAAGACAAAGTTTTAAGTAGCATTACAGTATCAAATCACTACCTGCTGTCCTGTTCCTTACTTTTATATTAAAATGACCAGATTGTTAGCTTTCATACTGAACACTGCAAAGTCTGTCCAGATTTCTCAGCTGTGCTACATTAGCAAAGTTTTACATTTGTTTTTCCCAAAGTTCACATTTTCCCTTGCATGACACTTCAGCATTACTGGATCAGAAACCATGGAAGAGCATCAGCTCAAATTCAGAAAGAAGAAATCTCTACAAGTCTGTATTTAGTTATAGCACCCTTTACTTTCACATGAATTTAACATTAACATAGCTCTAAAGGGAAAAAGATAATGGGTCATTTAATAAACACTGCATTAACTATAGGGATTTTCAGAAATCAGAAAGGAACAGAAGATTAATTTTACATTTCATACCACACTAAAACCCACAGATGAAGAATAGAAGTAACAGGGATGATGAAAACAGAAGGCCTATATATCCGTTAGTCATCTTTGGAAGCATAGTAAGTAAAACCACATTTTGCATACCAGTTGGTTTAGGTGTTTTGTTTTTTTTTTCCTCAGAGTTGCACAGCCATTATTACCTCTCAAGCATCACTTGTTATTTCCCTACACTGAAAAGCAGCCAAGAAACAGTGTATCTGGTAACAGAGTGACCAGCCATCTCAAAAGCAATACTGTGTTTCCACATACAATTTTCTCACTCCTCAAGTAACTACTTCTTATTCATTTCATTCTTCAGTGTTTCAAGGTATTCCTGCTTGTACTCCCTTGCTCCACTTCTGAGAACTCCCTGATACAACTCCCCTGTGCTGGGAGGTTCTATTTCTATCTTTAATTACTGCTCCATAAAGGCTCCAAAGAAAGGACATCTGTTGCTGTTCATTACCTTTTCTCATTGCTGGGTATTTCTTAGCCATTTTGAAAGCATCTTGGATTGTGTAATCACTAAAGGGTTTAGGGGTCTTCTGCAAGGAAGTACCAAGTTGGATAAAGATTATAGTAAAGCTTCCTGTAAATTAAGATGTCTGGTCAATCTGAAAATTGAGAGAAATATAAAGGGATTTTAGGAGTCCGTTTTAATTTTATAGACTACTGCCTTTTTTCATTTCACTTACACATGGATACTAAGAGCACCTGAAGGAGAAGGAATCCCAAGGCAGCAGAGGCTGATGGGCAGCATCCCTGCATCAAGCACCAACCAGCAGTTTTCTGAGCACAGGCACTGCAGCACCAGGGAACCACCACATCTCCAGCACACTCATCTGCTCCACACAGCTCTCCTGCCAGGACAGAGCTATTTACTGCCCAGATCATTAGTGCTAAGAAGCTAACTTGTTGGACTGATGTCCTGGTGTGAGCCAGAAGACAGACAGTTTTCCTTTTATTTGCCAGTGAATTTTCTTTTCAAGCAGCATGCAAGCTTTCCAGCTAGTGGACTGATAACACCTGAACGTTTATAGTTAGTGCCCAGAGACCAAGGAAACTGTTCTGCTCCTTGAATCTGCTGCTTTGGGTACTAAAGGAGCAGAAGAGTCCTATCTACAACCCTTCCATAGGGAGGAGCAGACTAGACTGATAGCAAAACAGACCAAAGAGAGTATTCCATCCCATTCATGAAGTCACAGATCACAGAAATCAAGCCCCTTCCTTCTTTCCCTTCTCTTCCATCCACAGCTGGCATCCAGGGAGGATGGATTTATCCCTCACCATTGATCCCTAAGCCTGTGTGTTCCTGACCCTAACTCCACTACACCCTCAGCTCCATCACTCCCTCCAGCAGCACTCCAGAACATTTCTGAACTCACAGCTCAGGAGATGCTGTGGGAGTTGCTAGGAGTGGGGGGAGGCAATAAGGTTTTGTACATTCCTGAACAGACTTGTATATATTTATACCTATTTTATTTTTTCATTAGCATTTAGAGCTGTCTAGTTTAGTTTATCTGGAAAGTCTCCCTCCTTGTTTTCTCTCCTTTCCCTACCTGAGAGGGAGGGGATTGAGACCATTCTTGTCACTGGTTTGTCCATCCTGAGTCAAAACCATGACAACTAACCAAATAATTAAATGGGTACAGCATTCTCCAATAAGTAGACTCCCTTCTTTAATATGTACCTTGGTGCCTCTTCAACTTTAGCACTCCTTTCAATAGGTATTTGATTTACAGTACAATACTCCCTAAAGATTTATTTTTATCCCAAATTCTAGATGCACATGCTCAGCTTCAGGTTTATGGGGTTTTTTGTTTCGGTTTCAGTTTGGGGTTTTCTTGGTTTTTATCTTGTTGTAGAGGAGTTTGGGGAGATGTTGTATTTCTTTTTGGGGGGTGGGAGGGCAGGATATATGGGTTTTTTTGCTTTCTATTAGCTACAGTCTTCCTTTTCTTATCTGAACTTCATCTTCAGGACACCCTTCAGGAGGGATTTGTTAGCTCAACTGAAGCTCTTCAGTACTTTAGACACCTCAGCTACTAAGTAAATATTTCTCCATGACCACAGTTACCCAATTTAAATGCTTTTTGGAAGCCTTAGTAAAAACAGATACCACTGCAAATGTAGACATAGTACTGAAATAATTTTCCTGGGTGGTTGTTTGGTGGTGTTTTTCCCCACACTCTTAAATATTTCATTTTCTTGTTCAATGGAGTTCTCAGCTACCTAGATGCATTTCTCTTCAGTTCTAGCTTTGCTAGTGGTCTGCTGTGACTAACATCACATGTCTGAGCCACTCATGCAACTGTGAGACTTAAATAATGAGTCCTACTGGAACTGTTGAAATTTAATTTCTATAGTTTACCCTTTGAAGCCACACTGGGAAGGTAAGCACACAACCAAAGGTAAAAAGTATGCAAGATGTTTTGCTGCTTAAGGAAAGCAGCTGTACATATTACTTTTTAGGTAAGAGTATACTAAATTCTGCCTTTACCAAGATTCACTATTTCTTTTTCATTGTGGTCTGAGACCCACAGGCATCAGTAGCAAGTAAAACACAGGAATATGAGATTAAGTAATTCAGCACACATCCCAACCACATGCTGATGTTCCAACAGAACACTCATGAGCCATAGGTTAATGCTTTTTCAGTGGTTCCATCTTTTTCTTTGCATTTAAGCTCACTCAATAGTTCTTGACAAGCAGCATTAAGTACTGCCCAGCTCCACTTAGTACAGACAGTAACTAGGCTGTTTCCACTTCTGCTTCCTTGAAGCCCATCCTCAACTGACAACAAATTACACCATCTAGACCAGATCTCCCATACCAAATCTGCACGGTATTGACCAACTTAGCCACTACTGGCATCATTTTCAGCATCTCAGGATGCTGGAAAAAACCTAAGAGCTTTGCCCAGTGGCCACCAGTGCCTCTGAACCATTTTGCAGCTATTGCTTCACATAATAGCCAAGCTGTCTACACAGTGCAAGTGCATGGCTCAGCTCCTGCTGCACACACCATGTTCCTAATGCTTCTTTATTTCTGAACATATTTCAGCATGATAAAAGGATCCCCCTGGTACCCAAGGACAAATCTGCACTGTATCATTTGTACAGCTGCAGCTGGGTTCTGACACTTTATCATGCCTCTAGCTCCCCAGACAGGAATAGACAGTCAAGAACTTTGCACCCAAAAAGATTTATTTTTTAATGTAACAAGATGGCAGGTGTGTCATTAAACCAATGCATGACACCTCTCTCTACATATATGCACACATGGAAAAAGGATCTCTTCCCAGCAGTGATCTTTACTGCAGAGCAACAGTGCACAAGGCAGAGGTCTCAGTTAAGCAAGGTGATAGACACCATACTGTCCTATGCTACACTTCCAAGTGCCCTCAGAATAAATATGTATGAACACATGTAGATCTCCACATGGCTCTGGCATGCTTGCCATATCCTTGTTGCATTTTAATTGCTCAGTAATCAACATAAGTCAAGCATTTACACTTATTCAGTGCTGGTCAACAAAACAAACCCAACTGGGGGTGGCAGCATGTATTTTTCCACAATAAGGTTTTGCCTTTTTGCTTTCATTTACAATCCCTCATATGATTCATTACAATGATAGATAGCACAAGCAGCTAGTCTTCCATTATCTATTGAACTCAAGTTGCTTAAATATTTATATTCATTGACCATTTATCTAATTGTCCCATTTACCTTTTAAAGAGTAATGAGGTGTTACTGGCTATGTTGTAGACTTATTGTTTCTTGGTTTATTATTTTAGAAGTCTAAAGGTAAAGATATACATAGATTTTTCTCAAGAAGATAACAGCCATCTATTCTTTTCTACTTTGATATATCCATTTCCCAGTAAAAATTATCACTTTAAGGTCCTATTACCAAAGTAGTTTTGAGCTAGTATTTTGGCATATTGCCTAATGGCAACAAGTCATCAATTGAGCTATTTCAAACAGACAATATCAAAAGACTTCTACCATTAAACAGACTGTTTTAATATCGTTTCCCTGGAGAAAACATTGAGCCTGACTGGAGTTATCTGCAGTACATAAATATTTTATATATTGAAGAGGCTGCTGATGAATATATCTGGACTGAAGAGATTAATCAAAAATTAGTCACTATCCCTAAACAGAGACTTCTGCTCTTCAGAGCTGAAGGTACTTAAGAGTATATCAACATCCTTGAAGATATGTTAAACTAAGTCCACAAGAGTGTCAAAAGGACAAGCTTACACACTAAACCTTAAACATTGTTGCAAGCTCATCTGCTTAAAACTCAGAAAAAGCAATTTTGCTCCTTGAAAGCATGCTAAAAATGTAGAATTTTACTCAGACCCAATAAATGAGACTACCAAATCAATTTCAATTCACACAAACACAGGCCATAGCCTGCAGCAATGCATCAGGAATTTATTTAAATCTCCCACTTATTCACTTTAGGAGTGCTCAGCGGGCAGTATTTCCAGTCCTACATGACATACTGCTCCCAAAGAGCTGAGAGCTGTTTAATCCACAGACAAAAGCAGAAACTATTTGTCTTTAGCACAGCACTCAGTTGCAGCTTGCCATTTTGTCCCACAGACAGAGCTCCCAAACACCAAAGACAGTGCTGGAATTAGGAGTGAGACTTGGACAATACTATGCCCACATGCACTAAGCCCATTTGCTGTGTGATCATATGCATGTCTAATTAACGCAAGCACCATGCCTTTTTAATCACACAAAGTTGCTAAATATTAAAAATTACATACAGGAAGTAGAGCTCAAAAGCCTGCCTGTCCCCAAAACTGTTAACACAAAGCCTAAACCCAGACAGACCATCAAACATTATTTAAGCTAAGAGCTAAAAATTCTAATATCTTGGTTTCCTACTTTTTCCTTTGAGTCTGAACTTGCTTTGGCAAGACTCGTTAAGCACAGAAAGATGCGTCTGTCAGTCCCTATGTATGTGAAAAAGCACATGTAAATGCAGATGAGCAAATACCACAAATACCCTGTTTATTTGTGCCCTGGCTGTTACAGAACCCCCTGGTGTCATGCCCTTCTGCCACAGTTGGACTTGGGAGCTGAGAAGTCAACAGCAAACAGCTACCAGAGCTGTGGAGAGATTCCAAATCATAGAATCATAGAATCCTAGGGATTGGAAGGGACCTCAAAAGATCATCTAGTCCAACCCCCCCTTCCAGAGCAGGGTCACCTAGAGCACATCACACAGGAACGCATCCAGGTGGGTTTTGAATGTCTCCAGTGAAGGAGACTCCACAACCCCCCTGGGCAGCCTGTTCCAGTGCTCTGTCACTCTCACAGTAAAAAAATTTTTTCGGATATTCACCTTGAACCTCCTATGCTCCAATTTGCACCCATTACCCCTTGTCCTGTCACTGGTCATCACTGAGAAGAGCCTAACTCCATCTCCCTGACACTCACCCCTTACATATTTGTAAACATTGATGAGGTCACCCCTCAGCCTCCTTTTTTCCAAGCTAAAGAGACCCAGCTCCCTCAGCCTTTCCTCATAAGGGAGATGTTCCACTCCCTTAATCATCTTTGTGGCTCTGCCCTGGACTCTTTCAAGCAGTTTCAATCTGCAGATTAAATCCATTTCTCAGCATACAGAAGCTTTGAAGAGTCTTTGTGGCAGTGGCTGAGAGGTAAGACACAAGCTATAGAATAGTGAAGAAACTAGTACAAATCAGGGTATGTGTATCTAACATTAAAGCCATGTATCAGGAGCAAGACACTCTTAACGGCCATTCTGTTTTAGAGCTTTCTTCCAATATTTCAGGAGGACTATGCTAATACCACTGCTATCAATTAAGACAAAGCTACACAAATGGAAAGCTTCTTTTATCTAATGAAGGCAAACAATTTGCCAAGGAAGAGAAGCCTATTTGTCATCCCAGTTAATTAGTGCAAACTGACATGAAACCAGAAGCAGCCTGTAGGGCTGAACCCAGTTTCCCCATGCGAAAGAACTGGGGAAGTTATTGTAGCATCCTTCTACTTGGGAGTTTCTGCTTCAAAGCAGTAGGAAAAAAAAAAAAAATCACTATTTAAATACTGAGTACCTTCAGTAAAGTTCCTAGCTGTGTATTTAACAGAAATCCCCTTCCCTCACTTAACATTGCACTTAGATATGAATGGAAAACCATCAATCAGCATGTTATCTACTGCCCTGTACAACTGCTGTTCCACCAGTGTGAGGAGACTGACCTGCAGTAGCAAGTTTTTTAGTGCAAATGTGGCTGCTTGTCTTCAAGCACAGAGAAGAAAAAAAAAAGACAAGGAATGCACAGCCACAGCAGCAGAATTCCTGAATGTTTTACAGCAATTCACTCTAATAATTCCAGCACCATAAACACATTCAGTTTCAATTCTTGATAATGGCAATACCTGGAACAGAAAGTTGTCTCAAGGCTTTATAAGAATGGATGCATGCTGACAGGGCACCTTTTAAAATATATCTTCAAACAACTTCAACACAAGTGTGCTTGCAGAAACCAGAAAGGTAGAAGTTAAGTTGAGGAAGCAAGCAGTATAAAGGATCAACATAAATCAGTGTAATGAAATTTAATTGTTTGGGTTTTTAATCTCCCCTATTCAGTATTAGACAGGCTTCCAGATTTCCCCTTCCAAGGGGGACTCAGGATTCCAGGGATGCTACAGGACTTTCCACCTGCTCTCATTATAATTTCCCTCAGTACCATGCCTCTGGCTGTTCTTCTCAAGAAATACAAACACAATCATCATTTCCAAGCAAACAATCTTTTTTCTATTGACATATGGCTGTTGGTACTTCAGCTACAGCTCAACATGGCACAACTGGAAATCCTGACCTTCCCACTCACATTAACCCTTTTCCTAGTCATGCAAGGCAGTACTCTGCTCCCTGTCACTCAAGCTCACACTCACATGCCACCTTCAGTTCTTTCCCTCCCATCCCACACCTGGTTAAACCTTGGTTATTATTATTCTTGCCATCTTTCACGTTGGGCTTTCCTATTGTTAAGACCTGTTAGCATCACTATCCAGCCATGCAACCAATTTTCACAGCCACTATTCTCACCATGATCCATTTATACTCCTGTAAAACACTCAACCTGGTCTAGAAAAAACTGCCTTGCTTCACTTCAACATTTCAAGTGCTTCTGTTTCCTGATTTATTGTTTTGATCATGATCAAAGTGTTATCTTCCACAAGCCTTCATGACCTCTCATTTAGCAACAAGTGCTACAACACAAGCTCCACTGCACAGTACTTATTATTGGTCATTCCAAGCCCACACTGTTATATTGCTTATAACCTTATGGAGCAAATACCTTCACCGACTCACTCCTTAACATTTCCACTCAGTCCCTTTTTCCCCAGGTATTGCTCCTCTTATTAGCAGTGAGTGCCCTATTGCAAGCCAGTTCACTGACCAGTTCTCCATCATCACTGACCACTCTCCCCTCCTTCATCACCATCTTAACTTGCCATCTCTTCTGAAGAGAAAATTCATTTTTACATTCAGGAGCACACAGTGCAAACACAGAAGTTCTAGTCAAGGCATGGCCATCTTCACTGGTCCCAGTCATTGCTGAGCCAACTGCTACACAACCAGCACTGCCACACAAAATAACCAACAGCAGTTACTGCATTCAAAGATGAAGCACCAGAAACAAACACAGCAAGGCAAGAGTCACCTATGACACGCTACACCAGATCCATGGTAAGGAAAGGTTGGGGCGGTGGGGGAACAAATGGCTACTCTGAAGCAGAAGATTCTCTGTAAGGGACAAGGAGATTAAAATAAGAATGAAAGCAGGCAGACTACAAGAGCAAGTATTTCTTATGATGGTGACAGGAAACACGATCATGGCAGCTCCAAGTCAAGATAGATTCTGTACTTTGTAGCAATCTCTACTTTCACTGAATCCTCCAGGTACTTGACTTGAAGGCAAGCACCTGTGTCACAGGGATGGGAGCCAAAACAAAGAAAGTGCCAAGTTTAGAAAAAATCCCACAAGATGTCATAAGTTTAAAGGTCCCCAGGGTGGCAAGATGTTCAGATCAGGGATAAGTTCCACAGAGAGACAAAACAAACTCTGAGCTGTTCAAAATCCATAGGCATCTTTTGAGTGATTTTAATCAGTTAATCAGGTTTTTGTTTGAAGGAAAGGACGGACAGGAAGAATAAATTTAAAGGTGAAAAATAATTAGGAGGACCTACCCTGAGGGAAGCTGAAGCAGACTGGAACAATGATTTCATTAATTCTTACTGCAAGTTTCAGGAATTACTAGGTAAGTTATGTCTGCTGCATTAACATTTCAACTGTGTTATTTCTTCAATATAAATAGAATAGAAAAACACAGTAATGATACTAGCACTGTCAGTCTTCACTGCCTCAATTAAAATTAATTTACTCAACTAGTCTCTCCTTTCCACAAAGCCTAAGGAAAAAACCTCTATGACTATCAAACTAAAATTTTAAACCCATCTTCATACAGCTTAATTACAATACAAACTCCTAAACGTGACAGGAAAGACCTGATGCATAGATAATAGTCACTCATATTCAAAAATAAGTTTAATACAAACCATACAAAAATTGGAAAACCGACAATTCAATTCCTTATTTAAAACTTCACCTGCTACATATATACTTTTTTCAAGCCTTGTTCAACATTTCCTAGGACTTACTGATAATTTTCTCCTCTACAAATACCCCAAAGTCTTTTGCAACAAAATGCTCAACAAAATGCTGCATGTCCCTTCTGAAGAAAGCTCACAGTACAACTGGAAATGTCAATCTGAAAATGTCAAAATACCTCAACAATAAACCATGTGGAATTCCAGAAATTTCAGGGTTTCAGTGCACTGATCTGAAAACTGTCTTCCGAGTTACAAGAAAATGGTACAGTGAAGCTTTTCAATTTGATACCTCTATCTATCAGAGCCATTCAAATTTTATTCCTTGGTACACAGATGACCAACAGATTATCAGACAGAACTTAAGCACATTAAAAACTCCAGTACTTGGTGATGTAAGGTGTATTCCTCCAGTGCTCACCTACAGCAGAACAGAGATGCAGGCTGAACTGTTAGTGCATAAAGGAAACTGTTTCATTGAAGTGGTTTGAGACAGCAAACTTGGAGTCAGTTCAGCATAATACAACATTATACTGAGACTAACAGTGGAGGATTTTCCTCCATTTTCTTGATAGCAAATTATCAGACTTTACTAGCAAGTGATCTCAGAAACTTAATTCTAGTCTTACAAAGTACAGGTGTATTTTGGCTTTTCTGCATGGAAGAAATGACTTTGGTTCAGATGCTCAAGTCTGAGAAGTACTTCCTCTCCAGAGCTGAGCCTGTAGATTCAGTTGTGCAGGCTTTCATTAATTAAATCATTTTTGTTTGATCCCAGATACACCTAACTACTCATGTCTACAAATATTTGTATGATTAGGATACAGATATTGCTTGGGCTGGAAACAAGGAGATCTGCATCAAGAGTGAGTGTTTCTCCCCACCCACACCCCCCAGGCCCCAACACTCTCCCTCAAACAGATGGATACATCCTCCTCTCCTTCCAGGATCAAGCCATTACTTCACTTATAAATCATATTTGCAAACTTGACACCAGCTCAGAACTGGCATTTCTGTTTTCTGAGGAGGACTGAAACAAGTGTCTGAAAGTTTTCCAACTGAATCCCTTATTTTGGGCCAAAGGGTTGGCAAGATGACACTTGTCCTGATCAACAAAGTCCAGACACATGCCATGGCCACTACTTAAGCCCTCTCTGCTCTGTAAGGCCATAAGCTTTACAGGCCAGGGATTCCTGGCAAGCACAAGGCAGCTCCTTTCACATCAGTTCTTGTATTGAGCAGGAGTAAGTGGGTATTTAAAGGCTAATTTTTCATGTTTCAGTAACACCCATATCAAACACTGTTGATGGGTGACCACCTTTAGCTATCCTTTAGCTTACTGCAAGCCTTTGTTTGCACGATGATGAAAAGAGCTAGTGAGGCTTCTGCTACTTGGCTGGAAACACCCACCAGAAATTACTTAGTCCCACAGGACACCAAGCAACATATTTTGACCGAGTAACCAAGAGGTCACCTCTCCCTGGTATCTGACATTTTTCTGAGGCAGCCTGCTCCCACAAACTCCTTTAGATGTTCAGGACAAATTTACTTTTCACTTTTGCTCTTTCTTCAAGAGCAGACCAATGTATTTCTTCAACTCCTGGGAGAGAAACCAAGAGAATAGGACTTGAAATGCTCTGCAACTGCTTTTGTCTAAATAAGTGCACTGTGGTCCATCATCTCCCTAAGATTTGACTGGGGATCCCAGCTTGCCTGGAGCAATCTTGTTCATCTGAAGAGCTGGTCTTAACACCTGCCATTTCCTCTGCTCCACCCCAATACTGCCACACAACATCCTTGTCATCCCCAGTGTTCATAACTGATGTATCAAGACAGCTAACACCCTGACCAACTACATCAAGGATCTGCTGAGATTCATGTCATTTACTGAAAGGCATGGACTTCTTAGCTGAAGAGAAGTCATAAGCAACAACATTAGCAAAGGATGATTTTTACAACTACACTTTTCTTACCATAAAATTTAACCATTCATCTCTCATTGTGATTACTACCTTTGCACTTTTATATGCATGAACATATGAATTTTGAATTAGAAGGGATTTCAAAATTCACACTGGAGTCTAACAAAATTTTCAATTGGAGTTACTTAATGATTATTCTGGATTTTACTAACAAGCAGAGGGGAAAAACTCAGGTCAGCCCACTTATGTAGCCAAATGCTAGAAAAAAGTGAAAACCACCAAGGAAAAGACTGATACATCAAAAATCAGATTTAACCTCTCTTGTAAACAGTTTCTATCCCCATTGTCTCTTAGTAAAAAGCTATTTCCAGAAACAGCCTGCTGAAAAAACCATTGAACACTGGAACTAAGCATAACCTCAGGAAAAATGTGCCTGTGTTTTCTGAGTATTAGCAGATTAATACAGACATATCTGCAAGTTTAAAGAAGAGTTGAATATTAAGGGGAAAAAATATCTGCACTTACAAACACAACCCATTTTTAGAAACCTCCGAGTTATTTCAACATTTTGGCAAGCCATTTGTGAAGTTTAGCTTGAGGTGAGAATACATAGTGGATTTGGTGCAGCAATGACCCAGTCAGCTGAATCCTTCAAACAGGATCCTTAAGGTCCTCCTTCAAAGAGGAGGACAGACAGACTTGATGGCAGTGGACATAAGTTATCCTCAGAAGCCACCGAGTCTTGGTGGGGCTTATTTTGGTTGCCTCACAGCTTGGCCATCTCTTGCCACGTTACAAAAGACTTAACTTCTCTGGACAGGACACATCAAGGCTCAAAAAGGATTTCCCATTACACAGACCATGTGCATTCCCAACACAAACTGAAAGCTGCTCATCACTCACTCCGAATTCCCAGAACCCTGCTTACAGATGATCTGTGAATGGAAAGGGATGACAATGACTCAATTCCTTACACATTGCAAATTATCTGCTATTATGAATTACTCACTCGGGCTCTAAACACCATATTTAAATGTGTGAATCTTCTCACTTCCTTGTTAATAGTGAGGGGCACTGCTGGATTTGTATTTCTCTTAGAAGGTTGGTAAAGCAGTTTATGCCAGTTTCTCCTGGGGGAAGAAACTGGAAATTGGTAGACTCCCAGATAACATCATCTTGGTCTTTTAAGGTACTGTTACTTGCCAAATAGCTTTATGTGAAAATATATAAAAAGTAACTTAATTCTTTCAGTGTCATGCCCATGCCAATGGAGAAAAACCACCCTGCTCTCTTCCAACAATTAGTTATTCCCCAGGTAACAATTAATGTTCAGGCAATAAACTCGTGAGTGTGGCTGGAAATAAAATTAATTTATAATCATCACAGCTGGAACAGGAAGACATACCTTCATTAAACCTCCTTTTTAATATGCTGTAGTGTATTAAAGTGATGATAGAGCCTACTTATGTACAAAGCACAAATGCAGAGCAGGCACTGTGGTCTTGTACAGCATATGCACCACACAGGCCCTACTTTTCCTTCTTGGGTGCATATTTTATATTGGAAGGCATTACAGTGGTTTTATCACTTCATTTATGCTTCAGAGCTAAATGCCAGTCTAGCTACCTAAAACCAAGGTCCTTAAACCCCATCATCTTTTTTAATAGACGAGTGCCCTTAACAAGGCCCTAAAGAGAACCCCAGGACAGCTCACCCACCCTGAACCCCACGTAACATCCAGGCACAGCAGCATTCCTCCTGCTGCACATTCAACAACACTGCTCCTTTCCATTATGTCCTTAAGCACCAACCAATTTAAGTCACCCCAACACCAAAAGCTTCTTAACCACAGATACAAAACTGATGTGAATCATCAGATTTTTATTAACAGTTAATACAATCTGTATTACCAACAGCACAAGCAGCAATATCTTCCAAACACCGGACTTTCAATGCCCTCCCATTCCATTCAGACATGTGCTATTTTCCACAAAGTACAAGATACTCACTTGTTATTTCCCCAGGAAGAGGGGGATGGGGAAAGCAAGCCAGCCTGATTTATCAGATCCCACAATAACAGTACATTCAGGTTGCTTTGAGCTACATAACACCAACTCTTATCCACCAGATAAGAGTTAACTAACATCTGCAAAAAATTTATAATAATAAGGATATTAATACATAACATCAACCTTAGTTGGCTAGATTCAGCAGTTCAACATCATTTTTTTGCTGTTTTGTTTGTTTTTTTTATTGGTGCTTGCCTAATATTTTGGCCTATTTTCAAGATGGGTACTGCTGGGATTATCCTTCTGGGAGAGAGCAGTAGCAAATGAAGTTGCTACGGAAAAATATTCTTCTCCAAAATCCATTAGTTTAGGGAGAGGAAGCAGGAAGTGGGATGTCTGAGGTCTGTTGGGCTTCTTATTATGGGCACTTATGCAGCACACCTAAAAGACAAACATATCCTGCTCTAACAAATGTTTCTCTTCAAAGACAGTAAGTGAAAAGCCCAGACAGGACTATAAAAGATGATACGTATCTTCATTTAATCTACTAAAATTTCTTTCATTTGTAATGTTTTGTTATGAATAGTTTTAATACCATATGTACAAGATACACAATGCCATCTAAACTACAGATCATATCTACTGAAACATTTGAAGTATTACTTTATAATAGACTAATGCACCATGTTTTGATCTCAAAACCTCATTCACGACGCCGTTGAAAAGCTGAAAGAGATCGTTCCAACAGTAAAGCCAAACCAGTAAAATGCAGAAACCATTTTTGATGATTTGAGGTGTACAGGCACATTGGCAAGGGGATAAAGCCAATTAGAGAAGTTAATCTCAGTCTCCAAAGGAAACCATATGTACACAGAACAAATGAAAGGCAAGATCATAGCAATTAATATGAACTGGGAGTCTCAAGCTATACAGAGTAAAAAGAGATGCTGAAGAGTTTAGGGGTAAAACACATTACTCAAAGCATACTGAGACAAGTAAACGAGCAGAATTGAAGGAAATAAAAAGCAATGTTCTACCCCAGATTTCCAAAATATTGACATTATATGGTTGAGCTTGAGCTTTATAACACAAGAGTAAGAAACACTCAAAACCCCTTTGTCCCCCTTTTTGTCCAAAATGCAGAGCTCTTGTACATGACAAGACTGAATACTAGCCTTAGCTCCAAAATGAGCCAAAGAGGCTATTTAGAAGCCACCGAACACTTTCAAAACGTCAGTAACTTGACAACTTGCATTTGACATTTTTCAGAGAGCTGGTCAAGAGCTCACTCCATCACCAGAAATGACCTGCAGGCCTTTACAGCACTCCCCATACCACATTCCACATCTAAAACCAGTGGAACAGGATGACATGGGACCTGGGGAAATAAAGAGTGGAACGGCTGATACACAACTCAGTGGAAAACAATATATAGTTATCACATAATTATACCATTTACAGTCTTCATGGAACCAGACTGTGTCAATACAGCCTACATTAAAACATTTGGTTCTACTCTAGCTATATTCATATGGGACAGAAGATAATTAAGCATCAGAAATAACACTTAGTTACATCTGGTATCAGATACATAGATGTTTCCAGAAGGTGCCTGCAATGATACTGAAAGAGCTTTTCTATCACCCACAAAATGGTAAATTCATGGTTCTGTGCTTGAAGCCAACATTTCCCCACCCAAAAACCAAACTCAAGCCTCCGTTACCATATTTCTTATTCAGAACACAGTAGAAACATCCCAAGTACATTCATGAAAGCACTGACTTTACCCGAGTGGCATGCCAAACAGAACCATAAGAAAGGTATATATTTGAGCTGTGTGGGAGAAGGGGTCTGGTGTCACTTTCATAGTTTGAAATGCAGGAACAGTTTAAAAAAAGGATTCAATTAGCTCATGCATTTACCGTGAGTAGGAAGTCCCATGGGATTGTCAGAGGAAATTATATTTAATCAACATGATGTCAGTCAAGCGCTTGTCAAGCCTACTACAATTTTTCCAAATCCAAAATGTTTTATACAATGATTGATGAAAAATAATACATAGAGATGTAGCCACTTTAAAATAAATTACAGCATTCCAGCCTTTCTTAAGAGTTTCTGGCAGGAGACACTGTTTATTTTAAAAGCCTCCATTTCTGCAATACAGCAGTTTCATGTCACTCTTTATCACCTCCCCCCTAACCCCCCCCCCCACCCCAGAGTATGATTTGAACCACCTACAATATTTAATTACCAATTATGAAATTACACAAGACAGGTATTAATTTAAGCTGTACCATTTCCTACCATTACTGCAAGAGTTTCTCAAGAGTGAACAACATAATTGCCCAGAAATAGCGTGCCACCTTGGCAGCGTATGGGGCATGTGTAACTTACTCCTGAGGAAAATCAAACCTGCTGCTGGACTTCCCTCATGGCAGAGGTTAATTAACTTTACCTTAGACCATTTTAACAGCACTACCTGGTACACAAAAGATTAGACTAGGGTTAGACCTAAAAGGCTCTAGAGAGCAAGAAACCACAAGATCCATTATGAACAAGGTTCAGAAGGAGCAGCACTAAGTCAGCTCAGGGCTAACACCAAAATCAGAGCTACAGTAAGTCTTGAGACCAACTGTCAACCTTGGTTTTCATGTTTTGGCTAAGGCAAGTCTAGGAAACCCCAAACTGCCTACACACTATTGTGCTGCCCTCAAGAGTCTGCATGTCAAAAATCCCCCCAGAGGCCAGAGCAAGCTCTTGTGAGACAGCAGTGAGATAACCTCCATAGAAAGAAAAAACCACTTCATTTATTCAAAAAAACTGAGGCTCAGAAGTGTTGAAGGTTTACCTGGTATAGTCTCCAGTCATTTCAGTTTACTACCTCTACACCCAGGCAATCTCTCTCAGGTAATTTTTTTTTTAAAGTGAGTGAGGGTCTAAGCAGCAGATGAAGTCAATAGTGTCCAACAGCTCAGAACTCTGGTGTTTCCAACAGACTGTAGTTTCACAGCACATCGGCATGTAGGTTAGAAAGATTGAACTACAGAGGGTCATGTGGTGGAAGACCACAAGCCTGATGTTAAAAAACTGAAAGCTGCTTCCCAATCAAGAGCTGATAAATAAATTCTCTTCAGATTAGGGTCAGGTCACAGAGCAGAGCACATGCCAACCTACACAGATCTATGTACAAAACATGACGGATGAAAGAGTTTCAAAAGCATCTGCAAGCTCCAGCAGGAGCTCTCAGCACAGATAAAGCATTGCAACCTCAAAAGGAAACATGCAAAAGAGGAACAAGCACTCCTGCAGTAATAAATGAGCAAACCATGAGCCCCAAATAAAACTGAAGCCTTCTGATACACTGGTTGACAACTCCTCCACAGCTGAAAATAGTCTGCAGTGACTACACAAACTGCAGTAGGAGACTAGAGATTAACTGATATTTAGATAAACTGGAAGAGAATCAACCTACAGTATTAGTAATACTGTAATGAGGCCCCATTCAAAGCAATAGATACTTGACTTCAAAAGCTCAGTTTGATGGGTGTTTGGAAATAGTGCACCCATGAGAATTCTTTGCTGCCTTCCAGTAAGCCCAGGTTGTAGGAGATGAGTTCCTGAGAAACATCCTTGGTTTTTCTTCCCTTTGGAGAACAACATTCTGGAGACAGGTTTCAGAAATGGCTGGTTTGTTTTGCAGCTACTCCCAGAATCAGCCAAGGAATTAAATTTTTCTTTTTTAAACATAATAAGCCACAAATTGCTACCGAGGCAGCTTGTCCTTCTACAAAGCACAATTCAGTTACACACCCATATTGTACACATACACTGAAGAAAAAGGGAAGCAACACATGGCAGCCTTTAGCAATACCTGACACAAGGGCTGTTTTGTTATTTGGAAGGAAAACTGCATTTGATCTGTAAACAGGCACGGGCCATTCCCAGGATCATTACTGACTGCAGGATGATTGGATTGAGAGCAGCCTTGCTAAGAAGGACTTAGGGATACCAGTAGACAAAAGGCCATGAGCCAGCAATGTGCACCTGCAGCCCAGAAAACCAATGTTCTCCCAGGCTGCATAAAGA
Organism: Hemiprocne comata; assembly: GCA_020745705.1. Lineage (NCBI taxonomy): Eukaryota > Metazoa > Chordata > Aves > Apodiformes > Apodidae > Hemiprocne > Hemiprocne comata. The sequence goes on from CM036591.1 coordinate 35,186,120, forward strand.
TAAGCAGGTGAAGGGAGGTGGGTCTCCCACCATACTCCACTATCATGACACCCCACCTGGGGTAATGCATCCAGCTCTGGGGTCATTAGTACAAGACCAACATGGACCTGCTCAAGCAGGTCCAGAGGAGGGAGGAACTTATTAATAGGGCTGGAACACACCTCCTATGAACAATAACAGAGTTGGGGATGTTCAGCCTGGAGAAAAGATAGCTCCAGGGTGACCTCATAGCAGTAATTCAGTAAACAACGGGATGCTCATAAAAAAACTGAGGGACTTCTTACCAAGGTGTGCAAGTACAGGACAAGGGGCAATAGCTTTAGACTGGATTATATCCAATTTAGATTTATTTTTTTTTTACACAACTAAGGGTGGTGAAACACCAGAATAGGTTATCCAAGGAGGTTACAGATGTTGCATCACTGGAAGTGAAGGTCAAACTTGATGGGACTTCAAGCAATCCAGTCATGTGAAAGACATTCCTGCCCATGGGCAAGGACACTGGACTAGGTATTTTTAGAAGTCCTTTCCAACCCAAACCAACCTATGATTCCATGAAACAGCCAGCAGTTCACTTGGTTACCCCTAATTTTCAAGCAAGAAACGAATACCATAGACAATTGTGGGGTTTTTTTCTTCTGTAGTTCAATAAATTCAAGATATTTTATACAAGTAGCAGACAAAAAGTCATTAGTTGTAGAAACACATGTAGCATTTTGTACCATACAACAGGACAACCAAGCATACCAAGCTTCACTGTCTGAAATGCCACCAACAGAAGCGCTTGCAAGCTCAGAATGTTGAGACTGCTTCACTTAGGATCTTTGAAGTGAATCTCAGTGTTCATTATCACACCAACATGACACTGCAGAACCTCTCATATGCAGCACACGTGCTATATATAAACACACATATTTTGGAAGCATGAAAACCCTGGATTCTGTACATAAACAGAACCATTTGTGGGAGAAAATAATTCAAAACCAAAATAGCATGTTTAAAGACCTGAGTATTATTACATCAAACCTCTGCCTTTTCAGAGCAGACCCATACAGCTGATTAAAACAGACTTCTGTCTCCACTAAGATTCCCCATTTAGATGATCTTTGGCTCTACATCAGTCACAAACTCTGCGGTCCATTCCGCAGACACCGAATTACAGTTCTATTTTTTCTTATTGCCAGTTTCCCCAACATCATTAGAAAGTAGTAATGTTTGAATTAGTCATCACCTAAGTTATGCTTTTGCTTCTTCATGGTTGTTTGCCACTGTGTTTCAAATAAGCCCAAATGCAATTTGCAGAACTTAACACAGCCTATTTTTAGCAGAGCAGAAGCTCCGATTACAATTTTTTTCGTTTTACTGTTTTGTCTAAGATGGGCATTCACATTTAATCATATCCATAGATTACTTCAATGAATACAAATGTGTTACATTATCTTTAAATAAATGAATGTCAATATGTTCTAGGGTAACAGAAGTAATTGCATATTGGTAACAGTCATTATCATAAGTCACAGTTGCTGGCAGAAAATCCAGTTGTATTTTTTAATAAGGTGCAATATTATGGCCTGTTTTGAGATGATGGCTTTCTATTTCCCCATACATAACACAATATCACTTCAATATAGCTGGCAGACCCTGGGAAGAGATAAAAATCTCAGAATGTAAACCTGCAAATTGCAAGATTTTACAGTCTTTTGAAACTCGGGTGGATGTTCCAAGTACCTCAGCAACACTAATGCAAGGGAACCATTGCCTATGCCAGGCTGCTGCACCTCCTGTTTCACTCACCACAGCAGACAACTGTGACTAGCACATTACCCTCAACTCACACAACCAGGTATTTCACATCTTGCGTTGTAGTTTATTGGAGTTCGCAAAGTAAACCAGGACACTTGAGAGAAAGACATCTCTCCCTCATTTTAAGAAGCAAAAAACTTTAAAGCTAACTCAGATATTCTGGATGCATCTATCACTGGAGAGTAAAGAAGTTGTAATATCCAGCATCAAGACTAGAGGCTCTGTTCCACACTGCTGCTCTACTTCATTGCTTTCAAGTAGTAGAATGCTAGAAGTTGATAAAATAAGCAGACAACTGTAGAGTCCTGCCACCATGGGCATCATTTCCCCATGAAGCAGTACAGGCTGGAGACAGACTATGCAGCATCTTTGCTAGAGAGGACTGGGGGTCCCATCTGGGCAGGTATTTTAGCAGAAGTCTGTGTGGATCAGCAAGAGCACAGCAAGGTCAAAGAGAGCAGAGTGACTGTGTCCCCCTGCCTGGCAGCTGAGAGGCCATACCCGGAACACACGGCCTGGTTTTGAGCCTCCACACACAAGAAATAGTGAGTAGGCCACTAAAATGGCCCTCACTGGAGACCAAAATGGAGTGGCCCTCTAACTCTTCACTGCAGTGGAGACTAGCACTCATGAAGCTTAGGAAGAGATTGAAGAAACATGTTTTATTCACCCTGGAGGATCAGAAGATTTCTACGAGGCAGATCTTACTTCTGTCCTCAACAGTCTAAAGCACAGTTATAGGGAAGACATGACTCATACTCTTCCCCAAGACAGCCAGCAAAAGTACAAGAAACATCAATCACAGGCTGTGGCAAAGGAAATTCCAATTACATTAAAAAAGAGGAATTTCAAAGCAGGAGTGGACATGCACTGGCATCACCTGTACCGATAGGAACTGCCACCTCTGAAAGTTTTCCAAACTCAAGCAAAGCTCTGGCATACTGGGCCTGGCTAGGATAGTTAACTTTCTTCATTGCATCTCTCATAGTGCTGCGTTTAGCTTTTTTTTATCAAAAGTACACTAGTAACACAGTGAAGTTGTAGGTTTTGCTGAACAGCATTTTCACAGCATTGAGACATTCTGTTTCTCACTCTGCCTCAGCACTGAATGGACTGAGGGGAAATAGAAAGTGAATAGACAATAAGCTGAGAGGTGACAAACAAATGTGACCCCAACTAACAGATATGCCATAACACTCAACAGCATGTTCAGTAGCATGAGACAAAAGGGGATTTTTAGGAGGGTTAGCCATCTTTTGCACAGAAACTGGCTGAGCTTTGCTCTACCCACAGCAGACAGCAACTGATTGCCTCCCCACAGCTTATTTTTTCTTCTTTTCTTCTTCTCTTCCACTTCATTTTTTTTAATCCAAATCCCTAATTTCTCTTGCCTTTTCTTCCCTTTGTCCTTCCCCCATCCCACTAGGGGTGACTGGAAGCACACAAGCAGCTGTGTGGTGCTTCACTGGCCAGTGTCAACACACCACCTGAGCAGTGTGATCCAACTCTGAAATGGGTCTTGCTTTGAGCCCAAGCCTGAAGCAGATGAGATTTTGAAAATTCTTCCAACCTAAGTTATCCAGCAGCACAACATACAAGCTTCTTTAATCCACCAAGAAATAGCTGCCAGTTTGATAACGCCAAGTGCCACACTTAAAAGATGATCTGAGCCAGCTTTCTAACAGTCACAGCACAGTAAGTATGTTTGCATGCAACATTTAGAAAAACGCAGGTTGTCAGCCAGGCTGGAGCTCCAGCCCTGCCACTGGCTCAACCCCAGGCCCCACCACTACCACCCCCTTCTGAGAAACACACACCAAGCACTGTCGAGACACCTTCATTTATAACTACTCACTACACCGCAAAATAAATAAGTAGTAACATCATTCTGGAGCACAATTGTGAAATTTTATTGAATTCTTATGCTAGCAAAAAGAAAACATCAGCTTTAAAGTTTGCTTAGTCATAGGCAGAGAAATAAAAGGTTCTGGCACTGACAGCTAGAGCAGCCAGTTATATTAATCCTAAAAGCTTTCTCCTGAAGTCAAGATTCTTATGAGAAAAAAAATTTGTGTTCTCCTGAATTCCTTTATAATGAAACGCAATCAAAACTTCCAGCCCAAAACTTCCTAATCAGTAGCCGAAGAACCCGACGGAGGAAAAGACAAGAATTTCACACTATTACTAACAAAAGAAAAATCCCCCAACACACGTCTCGCACGCAGGCCGCACTGCCTCACCGAGGCGCGCTCATACCAGCCGCCTCACATGCTAAGCAGGGCCCCTCATAGCGAGGCAGGCTCCTGTATCGCACCTCATCGGCTCCTAGGCACGCACAACTAGGGCTTTTTGCTTTGCCGGAGTTTTGGGGGGTTTTTTTGGTTTGCTTTTAACCACCTTCACGGCAGACCCTGCGCCCCTTCCCCTCACACTCCGCCGCCCAACCCCGCTACGCGCGCAGCGCCCGACGGGCCGGTGATACGGCTGCCCTAGTCTGCCCAGCAACCAGCCCGAGCAGCCAATGGCAGCGCGGCGAGGCGCCGCCCGGCCATGCGCACAGCCCGGGCCTTGGTCTCAGCAGTCGTGGCGGGAAGGGGCGCGGGTGGTGTTCATTGTACCAGTACGAACTGATGTATTTGGATGCTGCCATTGCGCCCCGCTCCATATTGGCAGGGCAGGCTCAGGCCTCACCCAGCTCCTACAGGCACAGGCAGCTGAGAGTGCGAGAGTAGATGGGCAGCCAAACACTCTAATCCTACCTCTGCAAAGCTGCAGATTAACCTTCCCACTCCACTCAGCAACGATATACAGCATCACCACAAATCAACAGCCATAGCAAAGACCATACCTTTCTCCACGTTAAGCTGCTAATCTTGTTCCAAAGAGGAAAGACCCACCTCTGTCTTCTCCATGCTTTTTTCTCCAGGGACCACTGCTGAATGAGAAAAATAGTCTTTCCCCAGCCCAGCTTTTGTAGGCTGGGAGCCTGCTCCAATTTGCTGCAGCTGCTCCTGGTCATTAGCGTTGTTAATTGATTGGGACCAGCTGGTGGGTGCTGCAGGCCCTCAGAGATGCTGGAGGGAACACAGCCAGCCCCAGGTGCAAGCAGTAGAGGTGATGTGGTGGCAGAGCCTTGCCGAAAGTGCTAGAAGGACTTGGGGCTACCTCAGCATCAAGTTTGGATGTTCCCAGAGCACTGCCTGTGCAATTAGGGACAACTCAAGCATGTCAGGTGTTAGGGATTAAAATGTAGTCCTGGATTGGGGTGATATGAAGGAAAATCACCCCTTTTCTTGTACCTTTATTTGTTCTCTACAGAAGCAATATGCTTCATGAGAGTACTAGGGATCTTACAAAGCCTCGGGGATTCTCCATAGACCCAAATCTTCACCACCTCAGTGCATGAGATGTGGAAAAACACTTCACACCTCTGTCCTGTGTGTTACCTAAAGATAAAGCCTCCGTGACGAAGAACAGTCAACAAACATATGTCCTTCAAAACTCAGTTGTGACTGACTACATGAACTTAAAAATGGACTTCAGCATTTGTATACCATTTTTCTTTTAATGGTAGAGGTCAGTCAAATGTATGCAATTCAACAAGGCCAAGTGTCAAGGTCCTACATGTGTGTCACAACAACCACAGGCAATGCTACAGGCCTGGGGAACAGTAGCTGGAAAGTGCTGGACTGAAAAGGATGAGGGGGTGTTGGTAGACAGCAGCTGAATATGGGCCAGCAGTGTGCCCAGATGGCCAAGATGGCAAACAGCATCCTGGCTTATATCAGCAATAGTGTGGTCAGCAGGACCAGGGCAGGGATTGTTCCCCTGGAATGGGCACTGGCAAGGCCACACCTTGAATCTTACCTTCAATTTTGGGCCCCTCACTACAAGAAGGACATTGAGGTGCTGTAGCAAGTCCAGAGAGGGGCATTGAAGGTAGTGAAGGGTCTGGAACACAAGCCCTATGAAGAATGGCTGAGGGAACTGGGGTTGTTTAGCATGGAGAAAAGGAAACTGAGAGGAGACAACATCGCTCTCTACAACTCCCTGAAAGGAGGCTGGAGTGAGGGGTGGACCAGTCTTTTCTCCCAGATAACATGTGATGGAACAAAAGGAAATGGCCTCAGGTTGTCCTAAGAGATGTTGTGTTCAGTTCTGGGCCCCACAGTTCAAGAAGGACAGGGAACTGCTTGAAAGAGTCCAGCGCAGAGCCACAAAGGTGATTAAGGGAGTGGAACATCTCCCTTATGAGGAGAGACTGAGGGAGCTGGGTCTCTTTGGCTTAGAGGAGACTGAGGGGTGACCTCATCAAAGTTTACAAATATGTTAAGGGGCAGTGTCAGGATGATGGAGCCAGGCTCTTCTCAGTGATGTCCAGTGATAGGACAAGGGGCAATGGGTGCAAACTGGAGCATAGGAGGTTCCATATAAATATCAGAAAAAACTTCTTTACTGTGAGAGTGACAGAGCACTGGAACAGGCTGCCCAGAGAGGTGGTGGAGTCTCCTACGCTGGAGACATTCAAAACCCGCCTGGACAAGTTCCTGTGTGATGTGCTCTAGGTGACCCTGCCTGGCAGGGGGGTTGGACTAGATGATCTTTTGAGGTCCCTTCCAACCCCTAGGATTCTGTGACTCTGTGATTCTGTGATATTAGGAACAATTTCTTTACTGAAAGGGTTGTCAGGCCCTAGGGCAGGCTGCCCAAGGCAGTGGTGGAGTCACCATCCTTGGAGGTAGTTAAAAGACATGTAGATGTGGTGCTGAGGGACATGGCCTTGTGGTGGACTTGGCAGGGCTGGGATAGTGGTTGGACTTGATCATCTTAAAGGTCTTTTCCAACCAAAATGACTCTATGATTCTATTGCAAGTGCAGTGTAAAGTCAACTTGAACGTGGACATGTTAAAATACTGAATTTGTAATATTTTACTGCCTCTTGAAAGGCATCTAATTTGGACCTGGAACATTTTTGCAGTGAGTAAGCATTTCTGTGAATTTCAATATACATATTTTCCCACAGATTGAAATTTTTATGGATAGTTGCACATTTCTGAGCTGCAAATACTGTGTGTGCTTAGTTAACAGCTTTATGAGCAGCAACGATGTGGTTGCTATCAGGTGTCATTTTCTGCTGTGTGCTCTTCTTTAACTTCACAGCAAGTATAGAGGTTGTTCTTAGGAGAAAATCACCTTTCCACTGAGAATTAATCTTTTTTTGGTATGCTCCCTATTTCTGGCTTCCACTGTTCTGCTGCTGTCAATATCCAGGTTCTGTACAAGGTGACTTACATACTGAGTGCCACTTCTTTCTCTCATTTTTAATAATAAAGGATCTTCAGACAGATCTTTTGTGCATTTTCTAGTGAAGCAATTTTTCCTTTTATATGAGTACTCCAATTTTACTTTTTTTTTTTGGCAAATATTCCAGTTGCAATTAAGGCTGAAATAAAGAGCAACACTGTTAAAACTATCCAGTGGGGACCAAACAAGCCAGTACTTATGACCAGGCTGTCCAGTCCATGCACTCCATTTTCTACAATTCTCAGGGTTCTTCAGTTCTAAAAACATTTTCAGTTAACTGTAGCAACTCTGAAATTGGACAAAATTTCCATGGATAGTTCAGTCAAGTTCTCTGCTCAATGAAAGCAAAAAGGGGAGAAAGATACTAAAATGTATAAGGAAAGAGACTAACATTGATAGGATTTATAATGCACTTAGGTGCAGCAATATTGATCTCGACAGGTTCTCAATATTGATCAGTATCAGAAATGTTATGCCACAAAAAGTGATTAAGATAGAAAAGGCTGTCACCTGAAAAGAAATGTAAAAGGTGGGATTTTTTTACATTCTACAGGAAACACAGAAGGCAATATTTTGACAACAAAAATATTTCCAGTATTTCCATGCATCTCGTGATGCTACAGATTTGCTATCTGTATAGATGCTATGTTATAATGTGAATCCTCCAACTAGAACCAATCCTTGTTGAGGGAGGGGTGGTTAGAAATAGCAATTATAATGGTTTTTCGGCATGGAGGGCTGGTAACTCAGCTACTGAGTGATGCAAATGAGATCAGGATGCAGCCCAAGGTTCTGTTCTCCATTTCTAAACTGGTTACTTCCCACTGTGGCAGATGCGAATACATATGGGAGAAAGAACAGAACAGATGCATCTAGTGGGAGGACAGGAACAACATACATATTGCTGTATTGTATGTGACCACCAGGCACAGTTAAAGTTTTCATGTAGGTCATGGACATACATCTATGTTTCATGTATGACATATCTTGCATTTTTCATAAGCATCACGTTTAAAATCAGATAAGGTGATATTACATAGTGATATGATAAAGGAAAATCAGAAGTTATATAATCAGCTAGTCTTTAAATCAACATATTCTGCTATATTAGCTTTATAGCTAATGTTAGCTTTAGTATTTTTCTGTTTGAGCTTGGAGTCCTTTAAATATACCTCATATGAACTGAAATATTTCTAATAAGAAGTAGGGCACCATGGGACTTGTTTTTCTAATTCATCATCCTTGCCCCGTCTGTATTCTCACTCTTAACACCCATAGTATTTTTTATTTTTTACAGTCACGACTGTTTTTGTGGAACACATTTTACAAAGTGAGCTAGTGACAGTCATTCATTGGGATGGGATTTTGTTGATGTTTGTGTCAAATAGTAACGAGCTATTTTTACAACAAGAGAGCTGAACATCACGGTGGAACATCATTCAGAAAGTTTCTGACTTGTAAAAATGGGTAAATTATGCAAAACTAGGTCTTGCCTGAAGGGTGAGAGACAAGAAGCCTTAAAAGTAAGTGAAGTGAGAAACAGACCTCATTCTTGTGCAGTTTTTTAAATGTTAGGAAATTCCTAAGAGGAAAGCCTAGTTAAACTGAAAATAACACAGCTCCACAAATCTGAAGGAAAACATTTACTGAGATGATTCATTTGCTGGTGTGAATGTCCAGCAGTTTGGCAAGTGAGTGTCAGCCACGACTGGTTGAACTTTTAATGTGACACGGGTTTCACAAATACTTTAACCAAGATTTTCCAAGATTTTCATATGACTATCCAAAGCAGAAACAGTAATTCAGCCCCTGCTTTCGTTTCTCTCTCTATTCTAGTGCAAAAGATGTTCTTGAAATGGATTTGTTGCTGCCATAGAAAAGTGCTTTCAATGATGAAAAATGCATTAGCTCAGACGGTTCCTTCAAAATGGGCACAGCATTACAGGAAAAGGATGAACTTGGTATATGATACTGGAGGATATGATTTTCCCCCATTTCCCCAAGAGGATACAGGTAGATTCTAGCACAGCGACGCACCCATTCCCCTGCCTGTTGTGTTGTGCATAAGTTTTATTCCTGCCCCAGTACTTCATGGAACTGGAAGTAAGAGAGAAGTGATGGAGCTTTCAAAAGATGGTGGAAGGCTTCAGCACCACGACAAGAAAACAGGAGACGAAGAGAGAGGTTAAAAACCTCTTACAGCCATCCCTCTCTGGAAGAATATCTGCTTGGGCCTGTATGCTGTTTTACATTATTTCCAAGATTTGAGTATACAGAGCAGTAATCAATGTTTAACATCCACCTGAAAACTATTATTTTATGCAGTTTCACCCAGGAGCTTTAGGTGTGTGATCATTGTGGTCAAGAGTATACGAAGAAACAACAAAAAGCTCATTACTGTCCTGTAGGGAAAAATAAACAGTTCATTTTATCTTGCATTACAACTATATCCCTAGTATTTAGAAAACTGATTCAGTGGGGAGTAAATCTGGTCTCCTGTGAGCCCACCATTGTAGGGCTGAAAAGTTGATGCATTCATTTTGTTTTCTGAGTCACTGCACTGGTTTTGCAGCACATATGTCACAAAGCAGAAGTTCAGTAGAGTCCTGGAACCTATCAAAAGACAAAATGAAACGAGTGGAAACAAGGAAAATCAATACTTTAAGTATGTATACAAAGTTGAAGGCCTGAAGGCCTAACAGGTTTCCTGATACAAGTGTGGCAATGAAAGCCTTCAGCTTAACAGCTTGTACAGAACTGTGAGCTACTGTTCTGGCACCTGTTGCTGAAAGGTTGGCCCCTTCTGCTACTGATTGTGTTAAAAGGAAGAAGGTAGATCTGCACTCAGGGTGGTCACTGGACAGCTTTCAGGGCCACAGTAAGCCACAGCCTGTGGTAAGCAAGAGACAGCTGAAAACAACCCAGAGGACAAAATTTCATATTTAATCCCAAAGCTCACAAACAGTCTAAACTTAGTCATGACTTAGAGAGAAGGCAAAAAAAAGGAAAAACAAACAGAAAATTTAGTTAAACCTAGACCATCTCAGCTCTATGGAAGTGAGATCTTTTTTGGTATGCTTCCAGTCTCACATGCACAGGATAAATTATACATTAATAAAAACTGGTACAAAAATTATATGAGGGGAAAAAAAACAGATTTGAGACTGTGGTAATGGATTGGCAAATGTTCACCAGCCTTTCAGTACACTTTCTTTTAATAGTATTGAATTCCTATAAATGGTTGTGTTAAATCATATCCACTTCAGACTAGTTTATTTATCAAGACCCAGCATAACAGATTCTTAGTAGTTCTAGATTAACTGTCCACACGTTGTAATGGTGTACTGTTTGCTATTAGATGGTATTTATTTATTCAGGAGTCTACCAGTACTTTTCAGAGCTGTTAACATCACCTAAATTTAAACAATCATCTTAACCTCTTACATTACTTGTGCAGTCTAGGGGGGAAAATGCAGGACCTCCAAAAGACAACTCAGAGGAAGAACTTAGTTTTGCATTTTGGATTGTCTGCTGGAACATCCTCTATTAGTCATATGGTAAACTCAGGGAAACTATTCTTCTAATTGAGAAATATGAGTTAGTTGCCAAATGGCAAGAGCTATAAACTTCCCTATTTTTTTTCTTTTTAAATGCTTCCTTCCCTCAGGATCTCATTTGATCTTGGGGGTAATGTACTATTTTAAAAGTAGTAGGATTAAGCCTTTAGCAGGGGGGAAAAAAACAAAAAGAGCAAAATTAGAGAGAAAGAATATGAGAAGGAATAAAAAATGGAGCCGACAAATAATTTAGCCATTTTTCCATTTGCATTTCAACCACTTGTTTATATCTAACTAAATCAGGACATTTGTATTTTATCTCAAGGCACTGATTTAATACCTGCCCTCTCTGAAATGACCAAACAATTTTTTAGACTGTAAGAAAAATACATATTTCATCTCGAAATGATCTTCAAGTTAAGACAGAAGTCAGTGAGGGTAGCTACAATGTAAAACAATCCACTTTAAAGATACCAACTTGTGGCCTTTTAATTCATCTGCTTGAAAAATTTAAAAATGTTTGAACATCCTTGGCTCAGATGAGGAGTGCTGGTTTGTTTCATGCCATTTCTGAGATTCAGAAATATCTAAGCCTTGCCTCAGGTCTCTTCCAGTCCATTTCTTCATTATTTCTTGTAGCTTTTCCAGTTTCTAATTTTCTACATAAAATTTTATTTTCGTTAATAGCTATGACATAAAGTGAAAGTTTAAATAAAGTAAGCGTAGACAGCAAGCACAGATTTTTAATAACGGGGGTAATTGACCATTCAAACAAGCTCAAATAAACTGTGGAGTGTTCATATCTTTATCTTCAAAGCAGTGCTGGAAGATGTGCGTTACGAGAAAAGTAACTATGAAAAAAACCATAAACTAGGCTGTCCAGCATCAATTAGGGTATTTGTTACTTCTGAGACAGAGATGGAAGCCTGTCCTTCACTGAAAGATAGACAGGATGATCTGTGCCTCTTGTCCATCTCTACAGAAACGTAATATTTTAAAGTCATCAAAGCAAATGCTTCAGTCATAGCAAACTGCTGAAAATTAGTTTGCAATGCAGCATTGACTTCTGCATTAGCAAAATACATCTATTATTTAAATGTACATATATGTAAGTGTTATCCACACTGCTGTTCTGTAGATTTAACCTCATGTTTGCAAATCCCATGACTGGCAGGGTTCATCGTCCCAAATCACCAAGCACTGTGAAGCCTACCAGAAGGCTAACAGGGAAAACACCAGCACAGAAAATACCACACCATTGCTTCACAAATAATAAACCATGCAAAGGAATTTAAAAGTTAAACTACGTTGTTTTTTTTTTAACTTTGTGGGGCTTAGATAAAAAGTGAGCCAACTGAGCAGAATCTTAGCTGGTGTGAATCCAGATGGTGCCCCAATTTCCTTTAGGAGACATCAGTGTCTAGTCTGTTGTATCTGTTGTCATAAGAATAACAAGAGGACAAATATTAAATCAGGTAACCCATATGAACACCATAAACAAGAAGGTGGTTGATGAAACAGCAGAGTGTTCCTTCCATATGCTAATTTACAGCATAAATTTCTGTTCACTCCTCTCTTTTCTTACCAGAACTAGTACTCTTTAGGACTGAAGAGAGTGCACAGAGCAGAAGAATAGTCCTGGAAGTAGTAATTTATCACTTGCTGATTCAAACAACAATTTAGCTAAACAAATGGGGTCTTCAAGTTCAGTTATCAATGTGAAAAAATGTGTTTGTCTTTTTCTTCAACGCTTACTGAAAGGTCTGGAAAAAATACTGTAGATTTTTGCTGTGGAAGTCCCCCCTTACTTCCTTTAAGTGATCCTTTTAACTGATCTCAGAAGATGCTACATTGGACATCTCCAGATCAGGCTAAGGTCTCTTTCATGAGATATTTTGATTACTATATATAACACATAAAACATTTTTAAATATTAGCCAGTTTCATTAATTATACTTTTCATAAAACATTTATTGCATTTGTGTTTATAGTAGAGATCAAGAGAAAGTAGGCAGTGGAAAGAAACATGAGGGGTCCATGGAAAAAGGGAAAGATTGAAATCAGCCTGATACAAGAAAAGGTAAGAAGAATAAAGGTTATTTAATCATCTGATATCTGGCCCAGAAATTAGAGAGCAAAACTCCTTTAGAAAGCTGTACAGTTGTTTCTTTAGACAAGAGTAGCTCAGTGTGCAAAACAGTGGTTAACAGGGCATATAATTTAAAAATCCAGCTTCCACAGCAGATGGCTTTATTTACCATGTTTAGAAACCTTACATGGGGGAATCTTCTCCTGGAAGCACAGTTGTGTGTGTGCTGCAAAATTATCAGATGTGGGTCAAAAATTGGACTGCCCTAACACCTGGTGCCAGTGTTTATCTAAGATTGTCACAGTCTGTCCAAAGCAGAAAATTACCAAAATAATTAGTCTTACTCAGTGTGTGATGTTAACCCTCCTAAAACAATTGTGACTGACTCTCAACTGGAACATCCATAAAGGAACAGGTTTCCAATGCTGCATTTTTCCCCTTGCTACATTGCTTCCAGTGTGGCTTTTTAACACCCTTTCTTGCCCTGAAGACCTATAACCATTCAATCTACCAGCCTCCTGATAAAGTCTGGAAAATAGGAAGCCATGTAAAAATCACAGCATGCTGAAGAGTGGCTTGTTAATGGCAACACTGAACAGCAGCTCCAGGAGACACTGGAAGGAAATGCTGTATCACAGCATGGAAAAAAAAACCTACTCAATCCTCTTTACATTTTCTTCCTGGTGGATGTCTTGGACCTCAGAAAGTACCAACTGATTTTCTCTGTCCTTGTTTATATGGCTAGGAATGCTGTTTACCAGTAAGTCCAGATAGAAGGAAAAAAGGTGCTGTAGCACAAGGGCACCCGAACAAGTAATGAAGAGGAGGGACTGGCACACAGAGGGCAGACTGGCACTAGCCTGTGTTTGTCATGGGGAGCCAATGTTTTGTTTGGAGGAGAAAATTAGCTTAATTAAAATGGAGATGTTTCTTGAATTCATGGGCATCCTGCAGACATGGCTTTAGCTGCTATGAGCTGATCTCCCTTTAAAGACTCCTTTTGCTCCCACATTCAGATTATTTCCACCATGCTCACATGGTAACTTATAGAAATTAGTAAAAAAAAAATAAATTAGTAATTAGTTAAAAAATATGTATGGTTAGCTTATGGACCCCAAGAGTTGTGGGGTTTTTTTTTCAAATTTGCCTAAAACCAGAAGTAGCTTCTTATGCAATTAAGGTCATTAACCAGTTCCAGAGTGTAATTTGCCTATAGCAGTAGTAGGACCAAATTTCCATTGTGGTTCAATTGTAAGCCTGTCCCTAAACTGTCCTTTCCTGTGGTGTGTTCAGAGGAGGGTCATTAGCACAGGATAACTGCACTGGTCTTACTGGATGTCTCAGTTAAATTGTGCACCCAGAACTGAAAAAGATCACAACTGGTAGAGACAAGCACAGAGAGAACTGGGATGTTCTCCAACATTACTAGTTTCTACATTACAATCATGAATCTAGAACTGGTACTAATTTTAAGTAGAAATGAACCAAATGAGGGTTTTATCAGTGCATTAACATAACAAATTGTTTAAGGGAAGTAAAAAGAAATTACACTAGCACTCCCATCTAAAGATTCATTGCTGTTGTACAAGAAGCTGAAGAAAAGCTGCTCAATAGTGATTTTTAGGCTGTGGATTGTCCAGGCTGTACCTGACCCCACTGACCAAATCTGGTATCTGAGCTCCATTAAACCAAGAGTCAAGCTGACTTTTCAGTGGGAGAAGGATTTCCTGTGTTCACAACAGATGTTGTGCATTGCCTCGAGGGCAGTCTCACTAAAAAGTCCACTGTTTCGAAGTGATGCATATCAATAGGCTGGAAGCTTATCGGAGTTGAATGTTCTGTGGAGGTATTTCAACATTCAGTGTCAAAAGTTGCTAGTTCAACACGTTCCATAATGCTTTCCAAAGAAGCCAGGAAAATACATGGGTTAAGTGCTGTGCAAATTGTATGTCTTTTGACATCAGCCAACTCCTTTGAAGTGTTAATTTAGAGAACTTGTCTCTCTACTCCGTAAGTTTAAGCATAATTTCTTGTTAATAGGCAGCTAAAGTACTCTGATGGTGGTAGATTTTTGAGATAACGTAACAGTTCTAAAACAGAATAGTCCTTTTCTTCTTTAATTTTGGGTAACTATGTATAGCACAAATTTCTTTTTAGGAAGACTTGGGGGCCACCAACAAAAAATAATTTTCTAATAAGGAAAACAAAAAAAAAAAAATAAATAGTCTATTTTTAAAAGGGCAGACAACCCAATTAATGGATATTATGGCCAAAAGACTTTGTATTTGCCTCCACCAATGGTGGAAGAAATTGGAGGAGGAAAAAAGGAGAGGAGGAAGATAAAAGGAAAGGACACACTGTTTTTTCATATCTCTAATGATACTATAACCTTTGCTTTTGAAATTTTTCCTGATGGCAGTAGTGTCTCTTCAAGGAAGTAAAGTTACTTACAGACCCTCTGTGTGGTTTTTCCTATTAATATCATTTCCCAGCAGGTTTCCTACTGAGTTGTATTCTGTGTCTTTCCTCAGCCACATCTGCTGACTGTGTGAAAGCATATGTGCAAGATTAGTGGCACTGAGGACAGGCAGTGAACTGGCACTGCGTTAATTCTCTCCCTGGCCGAGCTGTAAGTACGATGTATGGTGGAGCAGTGACCCATTCTCCTCTCCGTGGCTTCTTTGAAGGGAGGGCATGCTTGAAGGCCAAAGCTTAGTGCTGCACCTGTAAAGTCAGAAAGAACCTCAGCACATCTGGGTCTGCAATACTAAACTAAGAGACTGGGACTGCACAGATGAGATGAAATGTCTGCTCAGGAGGCTTTGGTAGGAGTCAAAGCAGCAGCAAGTAACATGTTTAGTTTGTCGAAAAGAAGAATTTGGTTTGTTGAAAAAAATTAATGTGATTGTGAAAGTAGTTGCAGAAAGGACCATATTCTGACCCTCGTGAAGCCCACCCATTAGAGTTCAGAGCATTAATCAACATCGTGTACCAGGCCCTCCAGAAAGCTCTTAGATATTGAACATTGCGACAGCAATATCAAATTTATACTAGGTCCTTGAAGAAGCAAGAGAGTAAGACTGTTTTCATGAGTTCTGTACCAAAACCAAAAGACTGCTCTTGATTTCCTGGGTCTTTCTTGGATACTAAATGAAAAATGAATAAATAAAAGGTTCAGTATTATCTCATTATTTCATGAATCATTTTTTCAAAAGGACAGACTTTTGTTTGATGTTGGCATTGTGCCCACGGACATAAAAATTCAGAGGACATTTTAGTGACTTAAAATCATCAAGATAACATCTGAAAGAGTCCTATGGGAGGTGTTTGACTGTTTGAGATGTGCTGACAATGATGGATAACCATACCCCAGGCCTTCTGGAATGAATTGTCACTCTCAGAGACGTCAGGGTTAGCGGAAGGTGAGCATGGAAAGCCAAGTCTGCATGGAGATGTTCATCCCTCCTCCTCAGTGGAGATCCAGCCATCTGTCAGAGATCGGGAAGTCCTGTCCTACCTGCTGGGACTTTGCTTCAAGGAACAGCATTTTGCCTTTCTGTGCCCTGGCACTGATCTGTTACTGAGACAACAAAAAGGGACAATATTTTTAGGCTGATACGGTAAACCCTGCCAGCAACTCACACCTAAGGTAAAAAATAGAGTTGGCTGCGCATTGAGTGGATGTGACACCCAACACATCTGCCTGTAATTAGGAAGGGATATACAGATGGACAGGTTTTTTTAGCTTAACACATCATTAACAAGAAACAAGCTTTGCTTTGAAAGAAAAAGAGAGAAGACTAACTTAAACATTAAAATTGTTTTCAATCATTTAAGTTACATAGTTCTCACTCCAGAAGCTTTGATCATGTATAATCCTGTTGAAAGGCTGAATTGTAATCAGCCTCACATACATTACATTGCAATGCTGTGGCACTAGTGCATGACAGAATTTTATTTTCCATTAGTTCATTCTTTGCTGGAAATATAAACACTCTATATGCTTAATAGTCCAAAAAATGAATGTTACTGCTTTTTAAAATTGCCTGTTAATGAGAATTGCACTTGCTATTAAAAAATCTTAGTGCCTAAGGACCATCTTTTGAATGCTGACATTCCTATTTTCAACACCAACCGTGTTGAACAATCAAAACAAAATCATCCCAGACGCTGCTCTTCGTAAAAGCAGCCATGTTTTGTAACTGATCAAAATGGATGTTTACAGCTTCTATGGAAGCAGGACCGAGTGGGAAATTGCTTTTCACTGAACTATGAACAATTTCATGTCTAGTCCAGCGAGTGCAGCAATGATGGCTGTGCAAACATGGAACAAAGACAGTTCTTTTCCAAGAAAAAAACCCACTGTTTTTAAAAGGCTGGTTTTTTGTAGACGGAAAAAAGATGGTTGGAAACTTTGCATTGACTGGATGTGGCACTTAGTGCCATGGTCTAGCTGATGGGGTGGTGTTAGGTCATGGACTTGACCATCTCAGAGGTCTTTTCCAGCCTCAATAATTCTGTGATTCTGTGACCTGAGTCATAGAATCCATGCAACTACTGAAGAAAAGTGCAAGGTACAATTAGAGAGCAATTTGCTTGCACAGGTGTCAGTAGCACCCCTAGACCTCAGTTGGCATTAAGTCTGGCTGTCCTCTCTAAAAACCAGGACCACACATTGTCTCTCTCACCACAACCCCATTGAAACAGCACATGTCAGTGCCTACCAGCCCATATGAAGTGAAGGGTGATTGGAAAATTTCCCATACATTGCACATACTGTTCCTTTGGTGGTCTGTACGTATGGGACACTGATGGGGTCTGGATGATCTTTAAGGTCTTTTACAACCCAACCCATAATTCTGTGATTCTATAGATATATATATATGTGATTATATATATATATATATGTGATTCTAGAAATAATATTTTCTTTATATTCTGGTTGGATACAGAAATACTGCAGCTAAAATTATTTGATTTTATCCTTCTGATGTCCTGTGGTGGTGTTCTGAGAGGAAGCTAGAGAGCTATAGCCAGCCACAAGCATTTTGGTAATTATGCTGTAATTGTGTTAAAAAGGAAAAATAAAATCAGGAACAAAAATTAAATTTAGAGGGGAAAAAAAAAAAGAGTTTACCTCCTCTCAGTTGTAAGTAAAAATGTATTCACATCACAAAATCTTTGATGGCAGCAGATGTAGTAACTGATGGAAAGGTGTCTTACATTGGGTAACTCAGAAGGGAGGTCATGGGCCAAGTGGGTCTGATGGATGGTTTGAGATCATACGCTTCTGTAGCCATCACTTCTGGTCCTAGTTGAAGCATCTTAACAGGCAGATATCTAATAGTGCTTTGGCTCATGCAGTGTTACATTTTGTCTCCAGGGTCGTCAGTATGGCACGCTTTTAATTCTTTGGCAAAGTATCGAGACACATTTTTCAGCCATTTGCATTTATTTTGTAACAAGGCTTTCTTTTCCTAAATCGATACTGGGCAAAAGAGCAGAAATACAATATTTTTTGAAACTCACTAGTCTAAAATGAAAAAAACAACAACATTCAGTCTGAAAAAAAACAATTCCGCAGGCAAATATATAATCAACTTTCCTTCTAGCAAAGCCTGCTGAAGGTATTGTACATAGCTAACTAGTGTGCTTACAAGAACAGAGGCTTTTTTATTATTATTATTTATTTACTCCTGTTCCCATGATGCTGGCTCAGTTGTTTCTCTGAACAAGGAAGCTAATGGAAGGAAACTGATATTAAAGAAAACAACGTTTTCTTTATTATTATTTATACTGAAAACAAATTGATAATAATGCAGCATAAAACTATGGGTATTAAAAAATTTTAAAAGAAGTTCACTGGAGCTGCATTTGTAAGGGTATGTCCTGGGTTTCTGCAGAGCTGGAGAAGTTCTGTATCAAACATCAACTACTGTACCTATTGGAGATGCCCAGGTATAATTTAGGAAACCATATATTCCCAGTGCACCACTGAGAATCATATCAAGAAATTACATCATGGTTTAATTTCCAGCATATCTACTTGTATGAACTGTGCACGACATTACATATGAAAATCGTTTTTTCCCTACAAGCAATCATCACATAACCCACACAGGGTGCAGACCTTAAAGATACATCAATAAAGAGTCCCAGAAGGGCTTGCTACTGAGGCTGTATTTTCTGATATTCAAAAATACATTCTCAAGCTCTTTTGTTAGATCTTCAGTTTCATTATGCACCTAAAAAATACGGGGCAAGGAACCAAGCCAGCTCCTCACACATCGGGAAACCCATTGATGCCCACAGTACATGGAATTGATGGCTCAGAAAGTCACTAACAATGTGTCCAGTCAGTAACACTGCAGCAGAAAGGACCTGGGGGTGCTGGTTGTCAGTTGGCTTAACATGAGCCAGCAGTAGCCCAGGTGACCAAGAAGGCCAACAGCATCCTGGCCTGCAGGAGTAAGGAAGCAATCATGCCCCTGTCCTTGGCACTGGTGAGGGCGCACCTCAAGTGACGTTTTCAGGTCTGGGCCCCTCACTATAAGAAGGACATGGAGGTGCTGAAGCATGTCCAGAGGAGAGCTACCAAGCTGGTGAAGGGTCTAGAGAAAAAATCATAGGAGCAGCAGCTGAGGGAACTGGGGTTGGTCAGTTTGGAGAAAAGGAGGCTGAGGGGGGACCTCATTGCCTTCTACAGCTACCTGAAAGGAGGTTGTAGGGAGGTGGGTGTTGGCCTCTTCTCCCAAGTAAATAATGATAGGACCAGAGGAAATGGCCTGAAGTTGCACCAGGGAAGGTTTAGAGTGGATATTAAGAAAAAAAACTCTGTACTGAAAGAGTGGTCAGGCAGTGGAACAGCCTGCCCAGGGAGGTGGTAGAGTCACCATCCCTGGAGGTACTCAAGAAACGTGTAGATGTGGTACTTCAGGGCATGCTCTAATGACCGAGGTTGTGAGGGGGTTTTGTGGGTGGTTGTGGGGTGTTGGTTTTTTTTGTGTGCTGTTTTTTGTTTGGTGTTGTTTTGTTTTGGGGGTTTTTTTTGGGGGGGGTCTTTTTTGTTGTTGTTAATTGTTGGACTCTGATCCTAGAGGTCCTTTCCAACGATGACATTTCTGTAATTCTGTGATTTGTCATACCAGTATTTGATACCGATTAATATGTATCAGGCATGAATTACAACTACAGTGTAATCTTTGCTGCACTGCTTAATATTTTAAGTTTAATAAAATTTCATGTCCTCAGTACTATAAGGTCAGTTCAAAAACTATACCAAAAATTAAATCAGTTGAATCTTAAATAGATACATATGATACATTTACCTCACTTAAGCAAAAAGGTCATTTGCACACAAAATATTGTGGTTGACCTGGAACAAAACAGACTGCTCTCAAAGACTGAAGTGTAAGATTAGATTTTGCAAAAGAGCAGGAGGAGGAACCAGTACCACCTCTTCCATCATTTGATAGCTCACAGTACAGATCTTCAATCTCATTTCCTACAAGATGTGAAACTACCTGTCTAAATTTCCAGGCTTTGTAGCTCAAGGCATTCCAGGATGAGGATGATGAAGGGATTAGGTAGAAGAAGGGCTCTTTAGCTCCTCTGTAGTAACTGAGGAACTTTCTATGAACAGTTCAGTGCGTTCCTCAGGACAAGCAGAGCAGATGCTGGCTGGGTTCAGCTGCCAGAGGAGTGAAGCAGTTCCCATGCTTGATAGCTGTCACCCTCTGTGCTCTGCCTGTGCACAAGTGTCACAGTGTCACTGGGAGGTGGTGACAACCTGAATCCCCTTCTGGTACATTACACCCCCCCCCAAAATGCAGGAAGGGCAAAACAATGTCCTGTGGGACACAGGATGTCTGATGCTTGTCACCCTAAGAGATGTGCTCAGACCCTGCTCTGAACCAAGCCAGGTGTTTTATTGTCTTTCAGTGGAAAACTGTTGCTTTGTACATCATAAGATTATGACATTGTATGATTATGTCCTTAGGCAGAAATTATTTTCTGTGAGGGTGGTGAGGGCTCCAGCACAGGTTGGGAAACTGTGGCTGCCCCATCCCTGGAAGTGTCCAAGGCCAAGTGGGATGGGGCTCTGAGCAACCTGGTCTAGTGGGAGGTGTCCCTGCCCATCCGGGGATCGGAACTAGATGCTCTTCAAGGTGCCTTCCAACCCAAACCATTCTCTGATTCTGTAACAACAAATTGATGTATGATACAAATTGCAGACATCAATGAGGGAAGATAAGCCTTATATGACAAGAGTTTACAATTACTTTGCTCATCTGCTGCACTGGTGTCTGGAATAAAGATGAAGTATCAAGTATAAAAGACTTAGAGTCTGGAAGAATGAGGTGGAATGTGTCTCCCTGGTACCTGGAGCTCTGTTTCTAAGGGTAAGGAAACTGGAATCTGTCTGCTAAATTCTGTCCTTGAAACCTGGTTGTCTAATATCATCCTGCAGCACTGCAAAGTGGTACAGATGTTAATAAACTGGAAGCTTAGATAAAAATATATATACAATATGAGGAGAAACTATACAAATTGAAACTACATCATCTTGAAATGATCTAAGGAAGAAGGTAGTGACGTAATTTAAGTACTTCAACTTTGGAATAGAAATAGTAAGGTTAACTGAAGTTGCTATGTTCACCACAAAAAAAAAAAAATAGGCATTTAATTGTTAAATAAAAAACAAATCCAGAGCAGATGTTTCTAAGTACTTTTTCATGTACAGAGTTATAGTGAAATAGTAGCTTTATGAAACAAAGAAAAGATTACTAGCTCATTCAAGAAAGAAGTAAAAAAAAGACACAGAAACAATAGGCTATAGAATAAACCTGGATGTATTATTTTTAGGTTCTTGAATTACACCATTAAGAAAACGCTTTTCCAGATCTCGCTCTACCTTTAACTTCCATGAATTAATAACACCCATTCTGGCAGAAACAGAACTATATCACACACTTGCCTCAGCAAATAGGTAAAAGATGTCTCCTCAGCCACACAAATCCAGGCTCTTGGTATACCAGCTCTAATACAAGTCTGTGAAAGGAGATGTTTTTTCAAGCATTCCTGACAACAATAGTTACCTAGTCACAGAATCACAGAATCACCAAGGCTGGAAAAGACCTTTAAGATCATCAAGTCCAGCCTATGACCAACACCACCACACCATCTAGACCATGGCACTAAGTGCCACATCCAGCCTTGCCTTGAACACACCCAGGGACGGCACCTCCACCACTTCCCTGGGAAGTCTATTCCAATGTCTAATCACCCTCTCCGTGAGGAAGTACTTCCTAACATCCAACCTAAACCTCCCTTGGAGCAACTTCAGGCTGTGCCCTCTTGTCCTGTCACTGGTTGCCTGGAAAAAGAGCCCAGCCCCCACCTGACTACAACCTTCCTTCAGGTAGTTGAAGAGAGTGATGAGGTCCCCCCTGAGTCTCCTCTTCTCCAGGTTAAACAACCCCAACATCCTCAACCTCCCCCTATAAGACTTTCCCTCTAGTCCTTTCACCAGCCTTGTTGCTCTCCTCTGGACCCGCTCCAGCACCTCAACATCCTTCTTGAAGTGAGGGGCCCAGAACTGCACACAGGACTCGAGGTGAGGCCTCACCAGTGCTGTGTACAGGGGGAGAATCACATCCCTACTCCTGCTGGCCACACTATTCCTGATACAAGCCAGGATGCCACTGGCCTTCCGGGCCACCTGGGCACACTGCTGGCTCATGTTCAACCAGCTGTCCACCAGCACTCCCAGGTCCCTCTCTGCCAGGCTGCTCTCCAGCCACTCTTCCCCCAGCCTGTAGCCCTGCCTGGGGTTATTGTGGCCAAAGTGCAGGACCCTGCACTTGGTCTTGTTGAATTTCATGCCATTGGCCTCGGCCCATCGATCCAGCCTGTCCAGGTCCTCCTGCAGCCTCTTCCTACCCTCTGGCAGATCAACACTCCCCCCCAGCTTGGTGTCATCTGTGAATTTACTGAGGGTGGACTCAATCCCCACATCCAGGTCATCAGTAAAGATGTTGAACAGGACTGGGCCCAGTACTGATCCCTGGGGGACACTGCTGGTCACTGGACACCAGCTGGATGCAGCTCCATTCACCATCACTCTCTGGGCCTGGTCATCCAACCAGTTTTTGACCCAGCGAAGGGTGCACCTGTCCAAGCCATGGATCGCTAGCTTCTCCAGGAGGATGCTGTGGCAGACTGTGTCAAAGGCCTTGCTGAAGTCAAGGTAGACCACATCCACAGCCTTCCCCTCATCCACTAGGCGGGTCAGCCAGTCATAGAAGGAGATGAGATTAGTCTTCTCTGTGTGCTATGCTTCTCTCTCAAAATGGACTTCTAAAAGTGACATCATAAGTTAAATTCCCTGAGCAAACTTTTGGAAACTAAATAATTGTGCCAAACTGTGGCATTTCTCTATTTATTTTCCATTAAAGTCATGTAATACCATTAATACCCACTTACAAAGGTTTAGAAGACTAGCTGTAGTCTTCTTCAGAAGTGATGGAAGTTTCCATGAGAACAGTGTAATTTTCAGTACAGAAGAGAAAATCAGTGTTCTAATGACAGAGCAGATACTGAGATTGAATGCAGCACATTAGCAAAACCTGCTTGGATTTCAAAATATGAGATACTAAGAGTGAACTTTCCCTGACTTCTTCGCTGTTGCTGCATCAAGCATCAGAAACTGTTCCCTTTGACTCACATACCCTACTTTGTACCTCTGCTACCCAGCAGAAACACTGAACAACAAATTCAGCAAATACTAGCAGACATCCAACATTATCAACAACTGTTTTGCAGTTCTACCTAACCATAGGTCAGCCTTTCCCATGCAATTAGGTAATGTAAGGAAGGAAGTGATGCCAATGGCATCTCATTCATGTAACTCACTTCAGGTATTTCCCAAGGTCAAGAATTTTTGTCAGTCATACCTTCACAGATTGGAGCTTGGTGTTTCTTCCAAGAGCTTGGTGCTTCTTCCAGGAGCTTGAGTCCTATGGGCCAGATAGTTAATTCCATACTGTAGCATTGCCTCTGTCATCGTTGGCCTTCCATATAATACCCAACAGTGCTGAAATAAAGAGGTTTCAAAATACAACTCCCTAGAGTCCTCCCCTGAAAAGGAGTCCCGTTTCCCAGGATTAGTGCTGCTACCCTGACATGCAGAATACTTGGTGCACACACAGTGCATATGTTAGTATCAATGCCAAAAGAAAAATTCAAACTATTCATTTGAAAATGAAGTTTTCAAAGTTTCCAATTTTCCCTCAGAGGTGCAAGACAAAATGTTTTGTTGCCTGAAGGAGATCAAGAGCATCATTGCGATTTCTTTATTTTATTCCTCTAAACTATTACCATCTGACAGGTTTTAAAAGTAATTTCAAACAGAACCTGAATACCCAAAGGCACAGCTGTATTACTGTGCCAGAGAGCTCTGCTCAGGCCCTTACACACCATCAACTGGACCTTTGTGGAAGTTCCTATGTCAGCAAAAAGTGAGTATTTCATCAGTATATGATTAATATCTGGTTCAAAAATTTTCACCGTAGTGTAACCATTGTGGAGTCTCCATCTGTGGAGATACTCAAAGGCCATCTGAGCATAATTCTGGGCAGCCAACTCTAGGTGGCCCTGCTTGAGCAGGGGGCTTGGACGAGATGACCTCCAGCAGTCCCTTGCAGCCTCAACCATTCTGTGATTCTGTAAGGGCCCAAAGTATAATAATTCAAGGCTTAGTAAGCTTTAGTAGGCAACATGAAGTACTTTCTACTGGATGGTTCCCCTATATGTTGCATGTTTCTTCAGTTATCAGGCATTAATCTGTGTCTGCTCCATTTGAACCTTCATGATTGCACGTAAGCTGTCTGCAGGACACATTTGGGTTGTATGAACAAAACTATCCAGCAGATTGAGTCCATTTAACATTTAAGATTTCCCATATGAAGCCTGGTACCTTGACTCCTTGAGTGGTAATTTTAAAGTAGTTATTCTGATGGTTATTATTCTTCAGGTTTCAAAAAGAAGGAAGTTAAACAAAGATAAAGGTCCAGTGGTACCCATGCCTACAATTACAGGAGCTGATGATGTGCCATCGGACCCCTAAATGAGATCTTTTTCTTGCTCTCTTAAAGAATAAAAAAACCTCCCTTTTGTCTCCCAATATGACTTGGTGGACAAGGATTTCCAAAATAATTACAATTTTATTTAAAAAAAAAAATCTGAATTTATATAATCGTCAACTATGCAAAGTCTATATCCTGATTCTCTATATGAATACCCACTAATTAAAGATGACAGGCTCATAATATGGCTTTTGGGTAGGCATGGGAAACAGGATCTGCTTTCTCAGCAATCCTTCAAGAAAACAATGTCCACATTTGCTGTTACACGTGCCAAATGTGCCATAGATACAAGCCCCTCACTTTTGATGGCCTTCATCAGGTTGTGTTTCAGGACTGCGGTGCAAGGTGACCTCTCTGATACAGTGTGGCAGAGCACCAACCAGCTCAACACATCTCCAACAAGTAGCTTTTGAAAACAGGGAAGTGAACCTGTGTGCCAAAGGAAAGCCATGAACTAGCAGTGATTCTTTTGGTGGGTCCAAAATGTTCCTGTTCAGATGAAAACTGAAATGCTGGCATTGCTTTCTCTTACCCTAAAGTAACTGATCTCATCTAAACCTTACTACACATTCCTACAGTAATTGTAAGGGTGAAAGCACAGGACAGTGAAAAAACAAAACAAAACAGGGTTTTCAGGGTAGGGTTTATCACTTTGTTCTACACCTTTAACGATACATATCATGCATCTGATCTGACAGTTTTGTAGTGCTTTCTATCTTCAGTGAATCCTTTCTCTAGGAGGGAGGAAAGAAATTAAAAGCTTGCCAGGGTTAAAACTGAGGAGGAGAAATCCCTTGTAAGGATAATTGTTTTTTTCAAGTCCATACAGTTGCTGACCACAATTTTCCAAGTGAAAATTTCTGTCTAAAACTAGGAGCCTAACCTCACGCTTCAGAAACGTAAATAAACAGCTTGAAGTAATCCCAGCAATGCCAGAGAGCTGCTGAGTGCTCTGTCATTTGAAAGATCAAGCCAGCAAATGGTAGATATTACATTTTCAAGTTTTCATGAGGATATCATTGCTGAAAACTCTCTGATTTTTTGGAAAATAGAGCTGTGGTTATCTTACAGGAGGAAAAGGGATAATTTAGATGCTAAAATTTAGGTCTGGGACAACTTGCTTCCCACCTAACTCTCAATCCAAGTTTTGAAACTTCACCTGTAAAATGGTAATAAGATTTTTTCCTACCATTTCTGCTAAGCCCAGAAGGTCTCTAAAGACCCAGTTCCCTTACAATATTTGTGAAGTGTATGTGCCCAGATACTGCTTCAATGTACACCAGAATAACACAACACCAGGCTAGAGAACACAGACAAGTGCTGAAGGCCTACTTCTTAAAATCAGACCTGATTATTAGAAGAAAACCCCCTCTTAGTTTATTATCTCCTTAGCCCTCCCTCTCCCACTCCCTGCAGTCTGTCTTTGTTGGGTGCTCAGCCCTGGGAACTGGACCTGTAGGTTTTCCCCAAGCAGTTTGCTATACCTCCTTCTTCCACCTTTGCAAACTGTAAGTGAAATACTGTGGCTCTGTGATGTTGGTCAAAAGGTGGCTGTGGGCTTTGGTTCCTTTGTTTGTTTTAGGATCATAAAATTGAGGAAAATTTAACATTAGGACCTGGCTGAGCTCCCTCTTGGTGGATCACAGAAAGGTCCTGTTGATGTCAAAATCTTTATGGATGTAATTCTTTACTAACTGAAGCAACCAAAAAAAGTAACTGATGTAAATCACCTCCTGACAAAGTAACGGGTTAGAAGGAACAGACCTAAAACCAGGCACTAGAAGCTTTTGTGGGCTGATTGCCCAAGAAGCTTGGCTGTACTGCATGAATCAGCTAAAAATGTGTCCTTGATGTTAACCTGACTAATTATAATATAAAAACCAGACCTCCAGAAGTTAAGGTACCCACCTCCACTTGAAGACCCTCAGCCACTGAGCTCAGAGGATACCCTACACCGATTAGCTTTAAGATAAGGGATTGCCAGCAGCAGTAATCCCTAGTGAGCAATGAACATACAAAATATGGTAATTGACAATGTTTAAATGTATGATCATTGCAATGCTGTGTATGCTGGCTTTGTGCAAACACCCCCCAACACCCCTTTCTGCACAGAACTGCTAATAAATTGCTAATACCTCCACTGTGTGTGTTACTGACTTGCACACTGTGTAGATTAACCCCATTTTGGGACACCATTGTCTCAGCCAGTTTTGAGCTTATTGGTTTACGGGAGAGATTTTAGGCTTTGTAACTCACCTCCCAAATGTGCTGCCTTTTAATAGGAAGCTTGATGATCAGTAGGCTCCTGCCCTATGACTTTAAGTCTATCTGCTTCATCTGGGCTCCACCTATGCTGAAAAACATGGTAGGAGCTGCCGAGCTCCGTTGCCAGCTCCTGGTTTGCGGAACACGGGGAGGCAGCAGAGGCAGCAGTCACTCCTAATAAGAGTTTGCAATCTTTCTGTGCACCTCGAAGCCTTGTTTTTTGAAGCATCTAGCATCAACCTTCTGTAGTCGACCCTTGCTGTATTTAACAAGTATCTTTTGTTTCAGCAGCTTCCCTGCTAATCTCACACTTGTGTGAAATTGCTGTTGACGAGGTGAGACCCTTTGTGGAGCTGCGTGCTGCAGAGGACCTTTAGCTTAAATGAAAATGACAGCACTTCAGCAAGGCCAAACGAAAATTCTTTGGCAGCGTATAGATTCACAAAGAGAAGTAATTCTTGCTGCTGTCATAAAACATTGCTTCTTCCAGCATAAGGCACCGTCGTGAAGGGAGCAGTTGCTGGCACCATCTACCGGTAAAACCTTTGAAGTGAAAAAATAGAGGGGGATTTATTTCCTTAGAGTGGATCTCAAAAGGGAAAAAAATTAGTTCTTATCTTTTAGATGTGCACTAATCAGTGCCACACTAATGACAGCTCTCCTGCTGCACTGGGAGGGACAGAGCCTGGGAGGAGGTACAATGTACAGCCTATTTTCTTCCCTCCAGCCCATGGATAATACTTGACTTTTCAGCTGGCTGTTCAGCTCTCCACGTTGCTTTGCCTCTTACTGGGAAAATTGCATTAGATATGGTACAATGGGAGAATAGCAAGAGTGTCACAGCCAAGTGCTAGACATATAGAGGCCTGAGAGAGGACTTGCCTATCTGAGAGGAATTCAGGATAGATGGATCTGTGTCAACATTACAAAAGAATGAAAAGAAAAAAAAAGCCTGCACTGTGGTACTATTATTCACTTTAAGTCTGATCCAAAAACCATCAACTAGGAACACTTTCTTTTACTCTCTTGGGAATTAAAACAAGCACTAGGCAAAGTTTATTGACAGTTTGATACTTCACAGAAACTTTCCTGATGTAACTGTAAACCTGTCTTTCCTCAGAGGGATGTCAGGTAGTTGACTCAGATATTAAGTGCAGCCTCCTGTTGTTTTTTTTTTTTGAGCTTGGACTTCGAGTCAAAGAGATCCTGCAGATAAATAGCATCTTAGTTTAAGAAATCAGAGCTTATTCCCCCATTTTTCATTGATACTGATTGAAAGATAATTGTGAGTCTTGGATTAGGTTCTGACATCAGAAGAACAGATGAACACTGTCGTATTGAATGAGTTTTGGTTGTGTTCTCTGCATAAATCAAGTCCAGAACAGGTTTTAGCTAAGATATTTAATTCCCCTCCTTTCACCTGACAGTATAAGCAGAGCCAGATCGAAATGATTTTATGCTCATTTATAGATTATCACAGGGGATCATAAAGAAATTCACCACTGCCTATGTCAGAATCAGGATGAAGTAATCAGACTTGCAACCAGACAAACCAGGAAATGCTGGAGTCCCAAAGCCCTTGCCCCACATGTCCTCCTCGACAGTGCATGGGGTCATCTCCATGCTGACCTACAGGACAAGTGACACCCTGAATCTGGTCTGCCTAGAAGTGAAGATGTCTGAAAACCAGTCACTCCCTTGGGGAGACTATTCTGTTTGAGGCAGTGGTCAGCAACTTTCAAGCTTCCAGAGAATGATGCTGATTCATCACCACTTAACTCTTCACAATATCCTGCTCTCCTGTACCAGATAGAGGGCAGAAACTACAGCTAAATGCCAAAAAGCAAGAACTGGTACAAACATGATGTAACGCAGTAAGGTCCTGAGCCAAGATCAGTTGAATAGGCCAAATTGCATCCCAGTGAACTATTTGAAACCATAAAACCATCAGTTCTGAGAAGCTGTACCCTACATCTGTGCCCAACACCAAATGCTGCCAAGAAGTCTTACTATATTTCACTTTAAGTAACTCAGACATTTGGGAAGCTTCCCCAGACAGCATGGACTCCTTCTGCCTCTTTCTATCAGCTGAGAACCCAACTGTGCACCCACAATTCACTGCATTCACTCAGGGAGAGATTATGACACTGAAGAAATTTTACCCAAAAAAGTGATCCACTCCATGGTTCTGTACAGTGTCAAGAAACAGCCCCTTGAATCATCGTTCTGCTACATTCAGAAGACTGGTCTCCATTTATTTCCCAAAGTGATACAATGGAAGCCACCTTTCAGATGGCAGTTGTTACAGCAGTTGGTTTAGGACTCATAGTGAAATGAGCACTCAGATCGAAGATCATAAAAAACCACCCATCCTTCATTTTATGTACAATCTATGTATCTATGGCATCCTAAAAAAAAAAATCTATGGAGCCTAATGGCTGAGGGACAAAAGTCAACAAGATCCAAGCTTAAACTTGGAGAGTTCACTGGTAAAACAACATCAACAGACCTCTCTCTTCCAGATTTCCCTTCCCTGGCATTCACTAGAGACACTGACTTTGTGCCCCTGCAGCCACTGGACTTAGAGATGAATTTTCATTTAAAAGAGAAACTTTAAACCTTCTTTGATGAACACATAAAACTGACCTGTTTCTTCCAATGCAAAAAGGCAAAATACCATCTCATGACAGTTTTGACAACTCTCCAAGTCCTCCAGGAAGTATCTAAGAAACAAGAAAACAAGAAAAAGTAAAATGGTTTGTCTG
This sequence comes from Hemiprocne comata, assembly GCA_020745705.1. Taxonomy (NCBI): domain Eukaryota; kingdom Metazoa; phylum Chordata; class Aves; order Apodiformes; family Apodidae; genus Hemiprocne; species Hemiprocne comata. Next base: position 35,216,049 of record CM036591.1, read on the forward strand.
ATTCTCTCTCCACCAAAATAATAAGCTCTCTCTTATGTTTTATATTATATATATCAGAATTAAGGTTAGAAACTAAAGTAAATAATTGTATTTTTTCCCCTTTATTCCACTTCCTTTTACAGTGCAGCTGTAAACAATTTTATTTCTTGACAATACCTGTTACTTTTGCTTCTATCTTCCTGGCCTTTTACATGGTCAAATTTTCCAAGTAATGGTGTTTTTCTGCATTATATAGTCCAAATAGACCAAATTTTGTGTTTGGTTTTCTCACTTACCCATAAAAGGTAATTGGTTTGTTGTTTTTCTCCAAGCTCTACCATGGATTGTATTAATCTGTGACTGCAGAAAGATAGTTTTAGGCATGGTTATAGTCTTGGCTCTCTGTCAGCATTATGTGACTTTCCTGTATGTCATATTTCTGGGCCTGATTCTGACCCTATCAATCCTGTAAGATGCTGCAGGTACAAGATGTGTCCATTTCCTACTGATTATTTTATAAAGACATTCAGCAGACCACGGATTTAAGCTTTGTTGGTGCCAACAGCTCCCAGCTGGGTGAGAGAACAGAACCAAGCTCTCTGTTCTTGTATCTTGCTTTACTAAACTAAAGAAAATTGGGTGGCATTGAAAGCATCTAAATGCTTATAAATTCATCAAAATTCAGGTGTTGAAGTCTTCTTTTCTAAGGTGACTTGGTCATTAGATGCCTAGTTACTCTACCACATCAGTGCATTCTCCTGAGAATTTTATGCAGTGACTGTTTCTTCTGTTGCAGCAGTGCAGCAATGTTTATAAATTCCTCCAAGAGCCTTGGATGAAAGGACTTGTAAATGTAGAATACATTATTAACTCTCATTAATTCATTTCATAAAGTACCTCTATGACCCCCTCCTGATGTCCTTTAAAGTTGCTGCTGCATCTGGAACTGTCTCCAGTTACAGTTGGGATTAGTGTTAGACAAAGTGCAAACTCGAATAACCTGCCTGTGAAAGAAAAGGAACAGGCTGTTCACAGGATTTTTACTTGTGTTATGTATTTTTATACATCCTGTAAACATTAATGAACACACAAAACTTGACTGTCAGTCTACCTTCTTTCAGATTAATAACTCTTCTAATTTTAGGCTATGATCCTTTACTTTTTCCTTCGAGCCCTGTTGCCTGAACTATTAATTACTTTTCTAACTAAAAAGTTAATTCTTCTGCATCTTTATTGCTTCTTTAACTATCCAAAGAGTGCTGGACATTCACCAGAGAAACAACTCCCATTGCAGAAATAGGAAATTCATGTTTATTTACTGTGAAGTGGAATAGGTCATCTTAAAATCAACTGATTAGGTAAAACCAACAAAAATAGTGCTATAGGATTCAAGTGCGATCCATCAGCTGCAGCTGGTTTAAAAACACCATCCTCAAAACATGTTTTTTTCTTCAAGGAAAATAAAAAAAATCTTGAGGGCACGATTATCCCTTACTTGATGTAAAAAAAGAGAACCGTTTAATCAGCTTTCTTCATCTCACTAATGAATAAGTCAAATCCATTTCAGGAGCAGATCAGGCTCTCTCGTGATGTGACATACTCTGGGATGCCATCAACAGTGTGTGCTGCTCACCCAGTGTTCATCTGGAGCTGCCTATACTCTGTTGGCAGCACTTTAAATGATTACATAGTAGGTATGTGTTATATATAGTATGTAATCATCTCAAATGCTAGGATTGCAATATGAATAGGTAATAAGAAATAAACTTTACTTTTGATTACATAGGTCTGTGATTAATCGGTTGAACTTTGGTAAATGAAAAAGACTTAATTAGGTTTTTAAAAAAACAGAAAATGCATTGTTATTATTTAAGGTTAATTTATATTTAATGGGTTTTATGTGCAGAGTATAGCACTTTTTTGGGTTTTGTTTCATTTTTTATTCCATTTGGTTTATTACTTTATTCATTGATTTCCCATAGTAATGTTTGTGCTTATATACTGCCTTTCATCTGAGCCTCATAAAGTACTTTACAAACATTAGTATATTTTTCTCACCACTTTTTTTTACATTGCCCTTCTAATGAAACTATCATGGACTAGCCATATATAAATGGTAGCAACAGAAGTAGAAGACATAACATGCACCAGAAAATAACTATGGAATGAAAGCCCTAAATCCTACACCCCAGGTAGCTGTTCCAACTCTTAGTTGGCCCTCCCCAAGGAGAAGCAGGATTGTGGACAGTATGGCTGCTTCTAGGGCTGAGTCAATTCTGCAGCAATCACTGAGACATTAAATCTACCCCTGTCCTTAAAAACTTCCAATTATGGAGATTTTCTGGGGAGAGCACAGAATCTGTTCTCACACTGAACTACCTGTACTGTTAGAAACTTTTCTTAATGTCTAATCTAAATCGGTTGCTTCAAGTTTAGCTCATTACTTCATGTCTTACTCACTTGGACATGGAGAAAAATTATTCCCTACCTTCTCAGCAGTATCTTCTGAATTTGAAGGCAATTATCATGTAGCACCTTTGTCTTCTTTTCCCTTTAGATGAAATAACACCAGTTCATTTAATTTTCACTAGTACAGTTGTTCTCATTGCCTTACACTTGCTGTTCTCCTGTCATCTCCTCCATGAAACGCTGGGTTGAAGACAGACATTTCAGCAGAGTGCCTTTGCTTACCCTGCAGGGCATGTTTCTCCTTATGCTTGAGTGTTTGAGTGTTGGTGGTAGGGGTGCTCAGTAAGACCCCAGATCTTCCCTGGCAGATCCATCACCCAGCTTGTTCTGAACTGGCACAGCTGGTTGTCATTGCACAAGTGCAGCACCTTGTATTTCTCTTTATTCAACTCCACTCTGTTTTTCAAACCTTTTTTCCAAATCACCATGTTCTTCAAAATGTTTTCTACTTCTGCAACAAGCCTGAATACCTACGGTGGTATTGTCTGTATATTTAATAAGCATAGCCTTCATTTTATCATCCAAGTTACTAATGAAAACATTGAGTACTGCTGCAACCAGAGTACACAGCATCCTGCTTGATGGTTTAGCAGTGAATCATTAATAACCTCTCTGTGAACGTGGCTTTCCAGGCAGGCTTGTACCAACCTTAAGGAAGTGTAATGACAGACACACTTTTCCCAGAGTACTTTTGAAGCTGCCATGTTATGCTTACAAAGGTCACAGTACACAACACGGTCTAGTTCTACTATATCTGCTCTATTCTTCCATAGAATAAAGTTGGTTAGAAATTCAGATAATTTGCTTTTGACAGATGTCTGTTGTTTCATACCTTCTTGAGTTGTTTTTGTTTGGGTTTGGTTTTTTTTTCCTTACAAAGGGTTTGATTGTTTCTTCAGGTTTTTTTCGAGTAGTCTTTCATTTCTCTGATTCACCTTTTTTTCCCTTTTTAAAGATAAGGATTTCATTTGCCCTTTCCTAGGGTCTAGGACTTGATAAATCCTCCACCCTTTCTCAAAATTAACCTTTAATGGCTCCATATGATTGACATCATCCTTAGCTTCCCAGTGGAGAGAGACCAAGTCCAGCCAACTTCAAAAATTGAACCTTGCTTAGTTCTCACTATTTCTTCTCCTGCCATAGTCCCAAATCCTGCCTTTTTGCCACAGGTGATGTGCAGCTGCTCTTCCTCCTCACAGTTGCACTCTGATCCATAAAAGAAAAAAGGTACTAGGTATGTTAGCTTTCTCAGTGGTACCTATCAACAAAATTGCTGTCTAAAGCAGTAGACCAGCACTCTCCTCATCATTGATACTCTCTATATTCCTTCCTGGTGTGACTTACTTTGTACCCTAATGAAAAGGCTGACTACTGCAATAACCAGGATAAAATCCTGCAGAATTCCACTTGACACATCCTTCTACCTTGATTTTACATTGTACAATATATCATTATTAAACCAGTCTTATCAGCATAAAGGGGTATTTGTAAGGAAAAAAAAAAAAACAACCATACCTTTGGGCACCTTCATATTCCTCCCATTTCATGTATGAGATTGTTACAGAAATACAGATTTGACAGGAGTCTCAAACAGTTTCCATAAAAGGTTCTTTTAACCACAGGCACTCACTACTTTCATTCTTCTTGACATTTAATAGATTTCACCCACGTGGTTACAATCTATGTGGTGGTGATATAACACTTGACATCAGGAGAGTTCAAAGCACTTTCCACATTGAACTTTTTAATAAGGCAAAAGTAAGTAAAGTGACTTTCCTGAGGTCGCCCAGCAAGTCATTGGCTGAGCCAAGAACACAGTCAAGACCTTCTGAATCCCAGGCCAGTGCTCCATCATTATGCCATCCAGCCTCCCATATTATTAATGCTCAGTCTAAATATATTCTTGTAGCAATTGATTTAATGCCATTAGTTTCAGACAGCTAATCCAAAGCTCCTTTAGTTATCCAGGCTCCAGGGATTTGCTGGAACAAAGAACTTCGGGACTGATCCAGAAAATAACATAAAGACTTTTTCTGGAAGCCTACTTTTTTTTAGTTGAAAAGTTATTCCAAAGGAAAATGATCATCTAATGCTAAATCCACTGAAAATCAAACTGAAAGGTTACATTCAACTGAGTATGTTTGTGATCAGGCCTACAATGTTCTTCCAGTTCATTTTCAGACCATAACATTCAATAAAGATGTTTGGTATAATTAATGGGATTAAGTCTAGATAGTGATCACAATGCATGAAAAGGTAATTAAGTAAAAAATCCTTAGGGTCTTAAAGAGATAATAGAGGTGGGTGGTAGTGGGGGCTGCAAAAATATTACGTTCATCTGCTTCCCCTTGGGCACAAGAACAGATAAAGGTTCTGTGTGAATAATGGAAGCAGACCAGATTAAAACAGCAAAAGGGAGATAAAGAATATTCACAAAAAGATATAAAAAGACTTCAGAGTGCCCAAGTGCTTTGAGAAGGCCTAGAAAGGTTCAGTCAAAGACCTCTGAAGATGGCAGAAACGTTGAAGAGCTCAAAGAAAGTTACACAGTCATTAATCATGTGTGTGAGAACACAAGGAACTGGGACAGGGAGAAAAACACGTGCTAAGAGAAAGATCAAGAAGAGGTATAGAAATCTTCATATCAAATAAGCTACATAAGTCTTCTATGCTTTTGCCTTTCATAATCCATCATGTTGAACTAGGTGGAGAAGCAGAAGGTAAATACACTTTTTTATCTAGTGTTTCAGAGCTGTATCTAGATTTGCTCACTCACCTGGGTTTCTCCACAGCCTAGTTTCAAGTTGCTGTAGCTTTCAGAAGGCTCTGCTTATGCTGTGTGTTCTCCAGGACTGTGTTTCCAATAATGGAATATTGTCTTCTTTCCATGTATGTGGTATCTTTCCTTCACAGGATATTTATACCACAGTTTTACATGGATGTAGGGACCAAGCATCTGAATTTTCCTTTATGTTCAAATTTGGTGTCCACCCAGCATGATGCATTATACCATCTGAATAGGTTACAGTCTCATAAAATAACTGCAGTTTGAAATGGAATGTCTGAGAGAGGAAATATTTAGAGAAACAGCAGATTTAACCAAAAAAAATTCTCATTATGCTTTGTACAACAAATACCACCGTAGTTACCTATGTACCCAATATATAAATATATAAAAGGATATAAATAAAAGTATATATAAATATATAAAGTATATAAATACACTTTTAAGTATAAGCATATATATTTATATAAGCATATCTAAAGTATATACAAACATACTTTTTATAAAGTATATACAAGTATATTTAAAATATGGTTTTGATGACAAAGCAGGAAAGAAAAGCCCATGACTCAGATGTAGGCTGTAGAGCAGGTTTACATGCAAATCTCTCAAGTCATTCGCTGGAGATTTTTATCTGTAGGCAGCGAGCAAACACCTCTCAATACAAATCTCATGTGATTGACATCCTGGTGTCAGAACTCAAGCTCTGAATCTTCAGTAAATTGCTCATCCCATATATAATAAGTTACTGTGCCTACATCTACCATGAGCCCTGTTTGAATCCACTGCTGCTTGGTTTGTGTCGGGCTGTCTATCACCACACTGGTCTCAAACCACAGGAGCAGTCGAACGTCTGCTTCATGCACTAAACTGCCAGGTCTGAACTTTGAGTACTTGAAGGAAACCATTATAAATCTCACACACTGTAACTTGTAGCATTTTATCACTAGTCACTGATCATATTGCAGCAGTCCACAGTCCTTCAAGCCTTAAAATCCTTGCCGTTTCTACGGATCGCCCCCCAGCAGCCTCACCTGCATCATCACTTCCTATCCCAGCAACATACAACTCCAATAAACATCTTACAGCCTTCCAAGAAAAAAAGTATGTTAAGGAGCCTACTTTTTCCTTCCTAAAACTATATTGTATTTCCTAACTTGATTAATGTTTCTTTCTTCTCTGAAGCAGTGTGATTTCCAACCGCTTGCTTGGTTTGTTTTGTCATTTTTTACCTTCAATAATGAGAAGCAAAAGGTAGGGAAGGTCACTTTGATTGCCTTTTGGACAACAGTGGCTATGGGATGGAGATTAAAACTTAAAGGAACAGCTGCACCTCCTTGCTCACAGAAGTATATTGCCTGTGCTAAATTCTGATTATAGAAGGGGGGTGCTCTTCTGTATTGCCATTGTTAGGGCTGAAGTTGCTGTCTTCTCTTAGCCAAGGACAAACCTCATGGTTTTAACAATTTTCAGAGAAGTTCATTTTGCCTTTCACCTGAATAACATTCAAGCCTTCTTTTACCCTCTAGGACTAGCACTCATGCAAAAACCCGTTCAAAACCATATGTATTGACTAACTCAAGCTGAAAATAGATGTCTGTGAAGTAGCAAAAGCTTTTGGTAGCATAGGTGTGCTTGGACATTCTCCCTTTGCATCATCACTGGCTCCACTGTGTGCTATCCTACCTGCAAGAAGTTGTTTAAGAGATTCTTCAGCTGTTCTGTGCTAAGCGAAAATTGACTCTACATCAGGCTGATGTTGCCCATCTAAGCTGAGCTGATTCTAGTGCTTATAGAGGTAAAAACTTGAAATAGCCAGAAAGGATTTATTTGCTTTTGTCAAATGTTTCTGTGGGTCAAATGCATGAAATGGTGCTGAGAGAATTCAGTGTATTGTGTCTCCTGAAGATGGTTTTAAAAATGTCCTTTCAAACAGCAAGCCACCGCGTATCGGTAGATGTCGAACACTTTCTGCATCAAGGGCTGTGTTGTATGAACATGAATTTTTTATTTCTACAAAGCTGAAAGCTGGTAGCATCAGCATTTTTAATTCTGCTCATGAAAGGAAAATCATGATGACAAACTCTTTTTGTGGAAGTATCTGAAGAACCACTGCAAAGACAAAAAATCTGAAGCTGCCTTTCTCTTTTGAAACTGGCATTTCTAGATGCCATGCATCTTTTCAGCAATTGAAAACACAATGGTAGTGGAAAGTTTCCTTTACAAATTCCCACAGCATTTTTTCTCTACTGGAACACCTTTATTTGTTTAAGCTGCAGAAATATTAGCATTATACTAGTTTGCAGATCTTTACCATCTTCCCAAACAACCGTAACTCTTAGCCTACAATAATAATGATATTTGGCCTAATTCAGTCAAAGGACACACACACACCAGGAGGACAAAACAATGGCATTTGATGGTATTTCAGAAATGCTTGCTGTGACAGCCAGCTGGGTGGGGTTGGTTTCTTCAGATAAACTGGCACAAAACACACGCTTTCTAGTACTGAGTCTGGAGCCTATAAATCTGCAAGAGAAATCTTAAGGCATGTACACTTTCTTAAAAAAATAATTTTAAAAGAGTTTTTAATATTATTGCCACACTTTATTGGCAGCTTCTGATAGTCTAGCAGTAATCTTATGGAACCAGGACTGATTTGTTCATAAAATCCAGGACAGTCTCCCACAGCTAAAATGAAGCAGCTGATGCTTTTCTAGCAGAAACAGAAGTTTTTACATGGGAGATAGTGAAAAATTTGAGATCACTGAAGTTGAAAAGAAAACAAGAAATAAACAAAGACTTACATAAATTAGAGCAGGTTTTCTCATGTATCAATGGAGGCAACTTCCTGAGGACTTCCAAATCCATTTCATATCATGAGCACTTCATAAGCAGTCTTAGGATTCTTTGTTTTCACTTCAAGATATATCCCTGATAGACCATCTCCTCAGGTAAACATGATTCTGATTTTATCAATAAAATATACCAGCCAAAAAGGATATTTGAACTAATCTGTTCCACTGGCAGCTGAACAATTTGCTTTCATGTTGGAAGGACAAATATTTTATAATTACAGGTATTTTTAAAACTAAATCAAGGCCTAACCTCAGTATCTGCAAATGTAATACACATTTGAAAACTAAATTATTAAAGCAAAATTCAGTAGCTGCATCTCCAAGTGCATGATTCACTCTTTGATATTTAGAAACAAACTTAAGATTTGTAAAGACAAGTACAAAAGTATGGACAAAACATGAAGTCACATGAAGGAAGTCAATATTCTTCTCAATATTTTCCTCTTACCTGTGAACTAAGTCCAAGTATTTAATGCCCAAAAAATGTGCCATCTTACATGTAATTGTTAACATTAACTCATGTGTTAATACAAAAGAAGGAAACATTGTGATAGATTCAAGGTCTTTTTGGTTAATAGATTGGAGCATGCAAAGGCTATGACATTTGTTGGTTTTGGCAAAGGTTAGCTGTGTGCAGTGAATTAAAATGCAAATCTCCGTTGCATAACGAAGGCATATGTACACAGTGCTCAAAACTTACCCAAAGTATAAAAAGGAGTGGATAAACAGTTGCATTCTTAACCTATTCACTGACTTTTACACCTCTAAGTTACCATTCCCATCCATGCTATTGCTAGAGGAGTCATTTCATAGTGAAAACCAAAACTATTAAGAAGGGAAGCAATTGCTTCCACTACTTTGAAAGACAACAGCTTGACATGCTGTAACTGCTGCCTGAATTTAAAGATATTTAGTTGGACTTTCAAGGGAAGATTGTGACAAAGCTGTCTGAACATAACCCATCTTTAAATCAGAAGTCATATTAATCATGAGCTAGGATATTCCTGGCCTGTTTCTAGTCACTATATTTAATATAAAATGCATCACTCAGCCACGTCAGAAAAATTAAGAGTTCAACTCCCATTTGTCTGCAGCATCATCTGGTAATGCAAATAAAAACACATCACAAAACTTGTAGCTCGAGCTGTGGATTGCAGAATAATGGTATGAAATAACTGACACAGTTAGGTTTAGGTTAGTTCCAAAAATAGTTTATACTGCTTACTGCAAAGAAATATTAATAGATTAGAGCACCTGTGCTTTTTATCTCCATGATTTGGCATTAAATATACTTGCATATCAATGAAACATGTCAGCTAAGGCATTTTACTATTTTCTCATGTGGAAGTAGTCTTTCATTTAATGTCAACTGCAGTCCAGCTCTTAAGGGGCTCATGGTAAAAACTGCTTACCTTTCTGCAGATGTATTTCTATGGCCAGTTATAGCTGGTATTTTACACCATTAAACCTCTTTTTTTTCCCTCCTCACCCCATCTTTACTGTTACAACAAGCAAAGAACTAGTAGAGCAAGGAGTGTGTGAGCAGGTTACTTGTCACCACAGCCATCAAACCTGTTTACTATCATCAGAGTAATTATAGTATTGTCTATGTCAGTTCATTAATGATGAATGATGCAAAAGGAGAGAACAACTGACTTGGGCTCTCCTATCTCCCTTTGAATTTCCATGAAGGGAGCAAACAGTTCTGTGAACAGGAAAAGCACTGGGAGCAGGTCCCTGTGGATTTGTGCCCTATGGTTCAACTATCAGCTGCCCAAAAGTGCAAATTCTCATTGAGTTTCCTCAGTGAGACAAAATAGAGTGTTTCTGTGTGGAGTCTCTGCTGTCTAACAAGAGCTGCACTGCCAATAAACTTTCTAATGTAAGACAAGTCAAGTACTTTCACTTTTCACTTTTTTCCAGCCAAAGCTAATGTTGCCTACATGATCTCTCAGTAATTCATGGTAATACTGATGTAATAACTGATTTTTTTTTTTTAGCAATTATTTTTAAGCTACAAGCATGTGAAGCTTTTGTTATCAAGTGTAAGAACTCATGATCAATTATTTTCCACAGAAACATGGAAAATGCCTCTTCAAGAAAATATTTTGAAGGAGATAAAAAAACAGGTAGTGCAGGTGCTTGCTGAAAGCTGAACTCATGCCTGCATTTTCACCACACAAAACTGTATTAATCATTCAGAAAACTCATTGTTAGAACAGCATATTTTCATCAATTTAACTACAAAACTGTGGAGCAGACATGAAAAAGCGCATGTCCTGGTGATGACTGCATGTCATTTACAACCTTAAATCACTTAGGACTTTTTGGTGCTAATTTGCATAATACCAGGACAAAAACATTCTCCAACAGTTACTCAGAACAAAATGCCTCAGTGGACTTAATCCTAAAATGTACCTCTGAAAGAGAGACTCTTGCCTGGCACAAAGTGTCGTGTGGATTCCGGTGATGTGATATCGCATTTGTTGATTATTTCATTCCCAATGCATTGTCACTGTTGGCAAAATGAAAACAATTTCCAGCTGAATTCATGTTAGATCCTCCTGTTATCTTCCCAAGAACTTAAAACCAAATAGATAACATTTTATTTTTAAGAAGCAATATTTCACTGATTGATGAACGTTACTAACAATATTAACTTAAAATTTCAAATATATATACATGAAGATATTAGTATACATATTTTTGTGTAAAATTCACACACCTACAAGGGTGAGTGACTGGAAATTACATACATAACACATATATATAGAACTTACATGTATAGACAGTTTTCCTCCACAGCTAGAGAACTAAAACGTAATCAATCCATTTATAATCATCCTCCAAGCACAAGAAAAGTTTCGCATAAATGTTGTTTGACCTTTTCAGGAAAGGTCACCAAAAGGCCATCGATCTCTCATTGGATTCCAATTACACACACTTTGAACCAAGGATCTTTATTTGTACTGCTCTCATTTATCACAGAATGTTGATTACAGGAAACATCCAACTTCTGACATTTCAAAGGTCAGTTTGCAATTTTTAAAAATTCCTGTCCATTACTCATTTTTACTGCATCCTCTGTTCCACAGGTAATCCATTAGAAACACATTTACTTCTTGAGCTAAATAATCCACATCAAAATCTCAGATTCAAGTGGAATTAAAAAATACTAAAATTAAGGACAGCTGATGATGCTAGTTATTCATCAGGGGAAAATATTTTGCTCAAGATAAACATCTTTAGGTTTATGCAGATGTAGGGGTGGTTGACTGGGTTTTTTGGATGGAAAGGGGATTGTTGTTGTTGTTACTAATTCTACTCTAGATAAAGGAGTGATACCAAACCTGAAAACAAGCAGTGTGCATATTTTTGAGTTACCACATTGCCACGTGTAATGTCAGTAGTAATTCATCTCCCCAGATTCCTTGAGTTCTTCAAGTTCATGCTTAGGCAACACAGCCAGTGTGTCTAATCAGCTTCTTCCTTCTGTTTCAACATTTCAGTGGAACACATTCACCTTTTAAATACTCATAAAATAATTGTCTTCTCCCATACATTCTAGTCATTTGAAATATAATAAATGTCATGGATTACACAGGGAAAATAAAGAATTTGTCCAAAATCTTAGTTTGGTATTCTGTTGCAGTAATAAATTTTGATAGTTCTGAGCATTTATTTGATGCTCAATTTACTAGGAAAGGGGAAGACTCATCTGTGATTTATTAATTTTTTAATGCAAGACAAATATTTGCTTCTCTTACCAATAGTTTAACCAATGGGATCTTTGTATGAAGACATTTCTAATAGAACTTGAAACATCTTTGTCCAGACACAACTACTGTGATGACCTGTAAAAGGATATTAGAACATGAATGTTTTTTAACATGCTTTAGCAACTATTTGATAAGTGCAAATACTATTAAGTACATTTGCATAATCACCTCCAGCTTTTCCTCCCCCCCATCCTACCTGGGATTTTGTCACAAAAATATATAGCCTTTTTAATTAACTGTGGTTATTTACGTTCAAGAGAAGGACCCATCATTTCTGAAGTGGTAGGTCCCTTCCTCCATAACTACTTCACACAGATGAACCATGTGCAGCTGTTGACGTCAGTGACCTGGTTTGTAAAATGCTCTTTCACCTTAAGTGGTCCAGACCAAACCTGGTGAGCTCCCCTATCTTGCACTAACCAGGCATTTATATGCATCTCAGCAAGTATCACTCTGTTAGAAGAAAAGCTATAGGTCTGTGGTAAAAAATAAGCCATTCTTAAACCACACAACACGAAACAAAACATGCAACTTAACAAACTGTCTCAAAATTCTGTTCAGGAATCCTAAAGCATATTTTTGGTGCACATTTGCATAGGTTGAGTTGACCTGTGGTATTACATCTTGACTTTGAGCACATATACACACGTAGGTATATTTTGATAGAGACTTTATGGGATATCAGGGCTTTGCATAATGCAGTGTTGCAGAGTAATGATAGGTGTAATCTATAATAGCTGAATAAATACGAATCAAAACCAAATTTCTAACTCTGGTATTGCCCCAGGACTGCAATAACATATGTCCTTTCCCTTTAGAAAATTCATTCAGTGCATTTTAAAATGCATAACATAATACACTCAGGAGCAGTGTTAGGACTTTTTGTGTAGGAAGAGTTTTGTATCAACATTCCATATTGGCTGCCATTCCTGAAAGCCATTTTTATTTGATTGCCAAGCGCACAGTTAAGGTCCAGAATCACTAAAATCTCTCAACTGTTTTTATGCCATAGAAGATGGTAACAATCATGCAGTGCTGTGATCAAAATGTACATAAACTGTTGCTTCTGAACATACAGACTCACAGCTGCAGGATCAGACCTTTGATGTGTCCATATAACTTAAAGATCAAAATTGTAATAATAATAATAATAATGCACTTTCTATTCCCACAGCCCAGACTTTTGACTTTTATTTTCTGGAACGACAGCAAGTCAGATGGCTGCTCTTGTTTAAATTAAGAATTGAGCTGATCCCTCAGGTCCTTCGGATCTGAGAAATGAAAAAACACTTTTAAATTACTTCCTTCTCCCTCACTTCCATGTCCTGCACTGATTATGGCATTTCCTGCTTTGTAGTTCAAATGAAAGAAGGGAGAATTCTAAACCACAGCTGGCAGGATCTTGTATTCCATTTCATTAGTCTTTTTAATACATATTTATAATATTCTCTCATGGTTTGATGGGATGATCACACTTCCTTATGCACCCTGAGAAGCACTTTCTCTAGAGTAAATTCCAACTAGTGCCATATGATGATTCAGGAAGAGCTATTAGGAGTTTTTATTTCTGTGTTTGATAGATATACAATAATTATATAGGTACATAACAGGGAGACCACGTGCTGTTCTCTCCTACCATGCACTATCCTTTGCTTTCCTTCTGCACAGAACCATGCAGCCCAGGTCAGCACACAGAGATCCAGGGAAGAGGACAGAGACATTAGGGAGGAGATAAAAACATTGAAAGAAGCTACCTTTTCCACTTGCAGATAACATTTTATCCACAGAGATTATCCAGGATGTACTTTATATGTAATATTTTCTCAATCCTGATTCAGAAACATTTAGGATTTTGTAGGATTTGCAGTGTTGCTTAGATTGCAGTTAATCTTAAGAATATAAACAAAAGTAGGCAAGCACTAATGAGCTATACCTTTGTTATGGTAAACATTTGAGCAATGTATTTATTCATAGCATTAGAGCTCTTAATTATGCATTAGATTAGTCTGGATTTAATTAGGCATTAGTAGTCTGGATTCACTAGCAGCACCTTGATACTTGATGAAAAGTTAACTTTCAAATTGAATGGGGCAGCTATATTTTGCCTGAAGTAATTTGCCATGTTAAATGTCATGGGGCAACAGGAACATTTCCTATATCTAATATTCTAAGGAGAATTGTAAATGCAAACTACCTGAAAGGGCTGTTCAATACTCACCTGTCACAGTTTGGCTCCGGGTTGGCAGTCAAACCAATACTAACACTCTCAGTCCCACCCCCTTCCTCCAAGATAGGGAAAGAGGGAGAAAAAGCGAGAAAGAGAGGCTTTCTGGGTTGAAAAGTGAAACTTATTTTAATTATTAGTGATAAGGGAATATATATCTATTTGTAAAGGAATGTGCAACACCTGATCCCCTCCCTCCTCCCCCAGTGACTCTCACAGCAACTCTTCTCCCTGGTGGCTCCAGCTGAAGGGGGGAGTGTCCAGGCACACGGACGGGGCCCTCGGGTGTCAGCTGGGAAGGAAAATGGGAAAAAAAGAGAGAGCCAAAGAGAGGGTGATAGAAGTGACAGGAAGCAGAAAAGTGAGAGGAAAAGGAAACGGAAGGCTTGACTTCCGTGATGTCTTAACCTACACTGAAAGCCAAATAGAGACAATATTATGAGAAGGGAATATTCTGATTTGCTGATCCTGCCTTCAGTCTGATCTGCTCCCCCGTAGGGGGGGAGGCTGCAGACAGTCAGAAGTGACCTTGGTTGTTACCAGTCCACTGGCGCTGCTAAAAAGTTCACTGAAAGAAAAAAAAAAAATCAGCCAAGAGAAAGTTCACTTCACCCTGGCTCAAACCAGAACATTCCACCCCTATTCCATTCTCATAATATTTTACACAGAGTCTAAAAATTGTCAAATTAAGAATTCTCTCCCAGCATTAGATTTCCTTGAGGTACGTACTGAACTTCACCATCTTCCATCATTACACACCAAGTATGTCCAGATCCCTGAGCAAAAGCAACACCCCAGACAGGTTTGCCTTTGCCTGAAGCAGGATAAACCCAAACACTTCTTCCCAACAGATTTCTTTCAGACACCACAGGGACTCTATCCCCATCCACTGTTTGCAAAAGGTCTGACTGAGCAGGACCAGCTCTACTGATGGATGCCCTGGTATTAACTAGCCAAGTGGCCTTTGCTAAATGCTTGTCCCAATTCTTAAAGGTTCCACCTCCCATTGCCTTAGGGTAGCTTTCAACAGACCATTGTACCTTTCAATCTCCCCCGAGGCTGGAGCATGGTACGGGATATGTTATATCCACCCAATACCATGTTCTTTGGCCCAGTCAGTTACAAGATTGTTCTTGAAATGAGTCCCATTGTCTGACTCAGTTCTCTCTGGGGTACCGTGTCACCACAAGACCTGCTTCTCAAGGCCCAGGATGGTGTTCTGGGCTGTGGCATGAAGCACAGGATATGTTTCCAACCATCCTATACTTGTTTCCACCATTGTAAGCACGTGGCACTTACCCTGGTGGGTCTGAGGCAGTGTGATGTCATCAACTTGCCAGGCCTCCCCATACCTGTACTTTGACCACCTCCCCTCATACCATAAAGGCTTCAACCTTTAGGCTGCTTGATTGCAGCGCATGTTTCACACTCATGAATCACCTGCAAAATAGTGCCCATGGTTATGTCCACCCCACGGTCACGAGCCCATCTGCATTTTGCATCTCTGCCCTGATGACCTGAGGCATCACGGGCCCATCAAGCTAAAACAGCTCACCTTTGTGTTCCCAGTCTAAGTCTATTTTAAACACTTGGGCAGCCTCATCTGTTCATTGGTTGTGTTGATGTTCCTCATTACCTCGACTCAGAGGCACATGGCGCACTTTCACAGCCAATTTCCCTACCTGAGCAGTGATGTCTTTCCATAGGTCAGCCACCCAAATTGGCTTACCCTTTCGCTGCCAGTTGTTCTGCTGCCACTGTTTTAGCCACCCCCACAAGGCGTTTGCTACCACCCATGAGTCAGTGTAGAGACAGAGTCTTGGCCACCCTTCTCATTCAGCAACATCTAAAGCCAGCTGGATGACTTTTTACTTCTGCAAATTGACTTGAATCTCCTTCTCCTTCATCTGCTTCTGCAACAAGCCGTGTAGGATTCCATACGGCAGCTTTCCACCTCCGACTGTTTCCTACAAGGCAGCAGGAGCCATCAGTGAACAGAGCATATTGTTCTTCAGCCTCAGGCAGTTGATTATATGGTGGGGCTTCTTCGGCTCGTTTCACCACTTCTTGAGGTGGCATTCCAAAATGTGTGCCTTCTGGCCAGTCTGTAATAGCTTCTATGATTCCAGGACGATTTGGGTTCCCTGTCCTAGCCCACTGGGGTGATTAAAGCAATCCATTTACTCCAGGTAGCATCGGTGGCATGATGCACAGGAGGAGCATTACTCATGAACATCCAGCGCAGCACCGGTAATCGGGGCGCCAGGAGGAGCTGCGCCTCAGTACCCATCACTTCCGAAGCAGCTCTAACTCCTTCATATGCTGCCAGTATTTCCTTTCAGTTATGGTGTAATTGGCCTCAGAACCTCTGTAGCTCCTACTCCAAAATCCCAGGGGACGACCACGAGTTTCCCTTGGCGCTTTCTGCCAGGGGCTCCACGTAGGGCAATTGTGCCCGGCTCCAGTGTAGAGTATATTTTTGATGTCTGGACCTGTTCAAAGTGGTCCAAGGGCTACCACATGCACAATCTCATCTTTAATCTTCTCAAAAGCATCCTGTTGGTTGGGACCCCACTCAAAGTCATTCTTCTTCCAGGTCACCTTGTAAAGAGATTGCACGATGTGACTATACTCAGGAATATGCATCCTCCAGAAACCGACCATTCCTAAAAAGGTTGAGTGTCCTTTTTGTTGACTGGTGCTGCCATAGCTGCTATTTTGTTAATCGTGTCCATTGCAATTTGGTGCTGTCCATCTTGCCATCTAATTCCCAGGAACCGGATCTCTCGGGAAGGTCCTTTGACCTTCCTCCTTTTGACAGCAAAACCAGCTCTCAAAAGAATCTGGATTATCTTTTTACCTTTCTCAAAGACTTCCTCTAGCGTGTCACCCCCCACAATCATGTCATCAATGTACTGCAGGTGTTCTGGAGCCTCACCCTTCTCCAGTGCAGCATGGATAAGTCCATGGCAAATAGTTGAGCTGTGTTTCCACCCCTGGGGCAGTCGATTCCAGGTGTATTGGACTCCCCTCCAGGTGAAAGCAAACTGTGGCCTGCACTCTGGTGCAAGAGGAATAGAGAAAAAGGCATGAGCGATGTCAATAGTGGCATACCATTTTGCTGCTTTCGACTCCAGCTCGTACTGAAGTTCTGGCATGTCTGGCACAGCAGCACTGAGTGGTGGTGTAACCTCATTCAGGCCACGAGAGTCCACTGTCAGCCTCCACTCGCCATCAGGCTTCTGCACTGGCCAGATAGGACTGTTGAAGGGTGAGTGAGTCCTGCTGATCACTCCCTGGCTTTGAAGTTGTCAAATCAGCTTATGGATGGGAATCACAGAGTCTCTGTTGGTGGGATATTGTCATCTGTGCACTGTTGAAGTGGCAATTGGCACCTGTTGGTCTTCAACCTTCAACAACCCCACCAGGGAAGGGTCATCAGAAAGGCCAAAGTATGCAATTGTTCAATGTTCTCAGTCTCTACAGCTGCTATACCAAATTTAGTTTCACCCTGGCTCAAACGAGGACATCACCACAAAAGTACTGAACAACATTTTCCTCTTGCTGAAATGTACTTATGCACTAAACTGGTTTGAAGGTGTTTTCATTAGTGTGTTTGATAGGTGCTGGCTTTGATCTCATAAATACCTCCAGCAGAGGAGTTCTGTGGAACACTGTGCCTCAGAAGACATATTACAGACTAAAGCAGATCAGACACCTAAGTGTCAGCTATAAAGGAAAGAAAGGAAAGCATCCAATGTTATAAAAAGGATGAAGTGCTCCAAAAATACAATACTGTCTAACTGAGCTATCTGATCTCCTTGTTCTGTTTCATAGAGTTCCATATCACCATTGTTACAGTAATTGAGTTAGGACAATTTTAAAGCCACAGAGGTACCTTCACCGTATACAGCTGTAAGATACAACCAAGTAAAGATGGAACAAAATTCCTGGTTCTCCAAACAGACATGCTGTAGGTGTCAACTAAAGTACAAGTCACTACTAGCTGTATAAACCCCAAATCTGAGTTCTGCTAAACAGTGGACCTGCTTTCTGAAAGTCTCACTTACCTGCATTTCCCTGTACTACAGAACCATGCACAGAAACTAGCTACACTGAAAACTGACTGTATGAAAACAATTTATTATTCAGTGGGGTATCCTTGATTTTTCTATTCAGAACAGAGTTTCTGATGCTTTATGAAAACCATATTTTATTTTCAAACAACAGTAAGTACCACTGAGACAATATCCTCAGGAAGGAATGGGCTAGACCCTTGGGAACAATGTATTTTTACAGTTTTCAAAATCCTTGTTGGTCTAACAAAATCCCTGGTTTAAAGCATATATACCAATTTAGATGCTTCAGTAAGCTTTTTTCTTTACAATCCATGATGGGCCAAAGCTCTCAAGAAACCTTCATTCCCTGATACAAGCAGAGAATTTGACCTAACATTATCACAGAGGCATTTACCATGAATAAACACATGCTATATAGTGTAATTGCAGAGTTGTTTTGTTTTCAAAAAAGGTCTAGCTTCTTATAACCACTCCAATTGATAGTATTCCTTTCACAATTATCTTCATTTAAAATAGCAGAACCCAATATGCAGTATTAGAGAAGGAAAAATGTTCTCTTTTATGAAGTTCTTCTTTGCCATATTTAAGTGTTCATAAGAAGTTTCTGATCAGAAATCATATGCTTACAATCCATTCTTCATAGCCAGAAGGCTGTACACAATACTCTAATGGCATTTATGCACTGCTTCAGGACATGAGGGGTAAACGCAGGACTTACATTCAGCAGAACTCCCACATGCCACTTGGGTGTCATTCCCAACTTATTTTTTTTTAATTTTTCAGTTTCAGAATAGCAACTTTTTGGGCTAGTTCAGTATTTCTTGTGTGAATGAGCATTTCTGAAACAGGTACAAGCCCTGCCCACTGCTCAGTATACAACAGAGAACTCACATGCATAACACAACTTGTCAACTATCAGTTTAGCTAAGATACTAGCACTGTTTGTCCCAACGAACACTGAGTGCCAGCATCAGATAAAGCACTTGAGATGATTGTGGAGGACAGTCCTTCACCATGCTGAAAGCAGACAGATGAAAAGACTGAGCATATCTTTCAAATTCAATCGCTGTGTGACTATCCTTTATCTATTGTACACTCGCCTCATGTATTTTCTTTTTACAGCTTTTCTTCTTGTGCAGCAGACAGAAAAAGCTTTGAAAAAAGAATCAAGCTGAGGCCAAAGATGGCTGAGCTTTGAAAGATGAGAAGATTTTTGGTTCCTGTGAGGGCAATTCCAAAATAGTCTTTAATGGAGCTACGATTGCAGAATTTAAATACCTAAGACACTGGAAACTCCCATGGACTTAATCTCAACTTCAGTGTAGGGTTTGAATCTGTGCAGGGAATTTTTTTAAGAACAGAACCCAGCTGCCTTCCTACATTTTATCAAGCCAGAACAGTGTTAGAACTGCTTTTTTAGTGATTCTTAGGAAAATATCCCTTCAATAAAGTGGTAAATTGTAGGCACTAGTAGCCCAAGTGTTAGTTCAGGTGATTATAGCTCACCATGTGACTTGATTCCAGAATTTAACTAGGAAAATCATGATTGCTTTGTCACTAAGACGGAGTTTACTTCCAGAAGGCCAGTAAGAACCTCGTACCCAACATACCCAACTTCAGAAGACTACAAAGAGCAAGATCAGATGGTGCATAAAGACCAGATTCTCAACAAGTTTCATAAGCTTTTCCTGTTGTGCTTGCAGTCTTTAAGCAAGAGGACAAGAAAAGGAACTCCAACCACCAACAATTCTATGGGCATGCAACACAACCATATTATTACAGACCTGCAGCCATACCCATGCTTCACACCTGCCTGTTGATATCAATGTAATTTTTAAACATGAGCTGTGAAAAATTGCTTACTGGCAGGCTAATTTCATTTATTCTTATGTAGCCTGCTATTGTAAAGGGATGGCAGCAGGCCTGAAGTCAGATGGGTGAGTTAAATTGCCTACTTTTTACATATTTTGTGTTGTTTTCTGGTTGAAGAGTTGTGGCATTTCTTGTGGTTCAGCCATGTTACAACTCTTCCCTGCAAGTATAAGTCTATATTCAGATATCCCAAGAGCAGGGTGTACTGTGCCCTTTCACCATAAGGCCATCTCCAGTACAAGGTGTCTATATATACTTGGGATTTCCAAGTTTCAAACTTCTATTGAAGCTTATAATAAACAACCCTTTATAACATCCCCTCGCAGTGGGAAGAAAATTACTGAGCTTGGCAAAGCAGTTTTCAGAAGATGGCCTGTGTACTTAAACCTGTGCTGAGCAGTGTGTCTCATATGTTTTTCAGCTCTCGACCGTTTCAAGGGTACTCATGGGCTGCAGTATCACTACCTTCCATTTCCACTAAAGTAATTGACAGAAGAATAGATTCACGTTGTGCCACTTGCTATTCTCACAGCCTTTGTCTGAAAAATAAAGACTTGAGAGTACAGTACCACATTTGTCAGGAAACTGGTAGAAAAGCAGTGTACTTTCAGCTTTTTCCATATTCTGTGGTTTGATTCTCATCGGTTTTAGGGGTTTTTTTCAAGGCTACAAAGAGAAAAGAAATTATAATCAGAAGGAAATAAAGATTTCACACCACAAAACACCTTGCACATCCATGTTTTACAGCAGTCATGACCACAAAGATTGGGCTGGCAGACAGTGGGGAAAATTGAACAGTATTTCTCTCATGTCTAACGATTTCCTCCCTAATCTTCTTCCTTAGGGATAGCCTCTTCACCAAAATAAAAACTGTTCTGCTCTCAAGGAATCTTACTCTAAAACCATAATTTACATTTAAGGCTCTGTCTACATATGCTGTCAAATCAAGATAGGGATGCAGTCCATTAACTTTATGAGTGGGTAGTAAAATAAAGACCAAGGTACAATTAACTAACAGTCAAAATTAAGAGCCAGTATATTTAAGCAATTTATGCCATTTATCCAAGGAACCATAATTGAAATTTATTCAACTTTTAAGCCCCGAATGACCCAAGCTGTTGAAGAGCGGGGGAACGTGAGTTTCTTGTGGACTGAGACCCCACCAGCAAACTTCAGTCAAAATAAATGAGTGGCATTTGTTCATACAGAAGAGGGATTTCAGATGGAAAGGTGGGCACAAGCCTTAGGACATTGACACTGTAACAAGCAGAGCTCAGTAAGACACTGATGGAACCACAGTCAAGCAGTGCACACATTAGCATTAGCCAAAATTAAAACCTCCACAGGATGGTCAGAGTGCCAGTGGGTTCACTTATGCATTTGCATTTTAATTGCATTACAGGGGTTACTGCTGACTGGCATGAAACATTTGCTCTTGTGGATTGCTATGGTGGAAGAGCAAGAAACTGATAACATTTTTGTTTCCCCTTTTATCTGCAAGTTCCATCAGGGTCTCTAAGACCCCAAGTTCCTATTTTACAGGAGCAGACTTAAAAACCCTACACCAGCTTACCTGAAATCCCCAAAACCAACTGCACCTCTTCACCTTTTCTAGTCATTCTCATTCCTTGCTTGGCTTTCACTGTAGATATTTTTGTTTTCTTTCTTCACTGGCTCTCAGAATAATCAAGAGTTTGTGGCAGCCTCCTAATCTGTGCTTTCCAAGTAACCTTGAGGAGGAAAAAAAAAAAAGCACTGACATTTGACAAACCAAGACACTTTAAAAACTTTCAACAATAATTTGCATGGAGCTTACCGAATCCACCGTCTCTCGTGTGGTTGACTCATCAGTGAAAAAGATTTCCAATACTTTTCAGAAAAAAATACAATGTCAGTAGGGCACAGTCCAACACAATGGCTGTGAATAACTCAATACACTGAATTACTCTTGCACAATTCTCTCTGCCCTGCAAAAACAGACATTGCCATATCAATTAGGCTCAGCAAACATTTCATTTAAAGTAAAGAAATGGAAGAGTAATGAATTTCTTTGGAATACGGTGGCAGCATAGGTAACACTGCAACTAGAGAGAGGGAAAGTCTGGGAAACTCATTTACATAAGAAATTGTATCATGTGAACTTATATTAGATCTGATCCTACATGAATTAATAACTCCCGTGGGCAATTCCTCATTTGAATAAGGGCTATTTGCAGCAAATTATTGCACTGAGCTCGATGAATCACTGAGAAGGGTCAGTGGGAACAGAAATGAAAAATACAATGGACAAGTGCTGAGTACTCAGGCCCAGTGAATTTCACACCATAGCTATATTAAGTGTTAATTTGCTGCAAAAGGAAGTATCTGAATGCTAGTATACTAGGTCTGTTTGTGCTTCTTAAATATCTTTTATTTTTTCATTTTGTGTTAAGTTACCCCTAGCAATATATTAGTTAATTGAAGATGTATACATGTATAGTCACGTATTTATAATTCTCACAGATGTCAGGACTCTCAAACCATTATTTTTATTAAGAACATTGATTAACAGCTGTCCAAGAAAACTTAAGTAGGGAAGATGATGGAGATGGTAACAAATAGAAAAGTGCAAAGTTGGCATTGCCGATCTTCACTATATGGAAGGCATAGCACAGAGGTATAGAAACAAAGGTGGGTAAACTGGGAAGAAAATAAGGGGAAACCATGAGCTGAAGAGAAAGTTCAAGAGGCATGGTAGCAACAAAGAATAATTTGAAACTGATCCAGATGCAAGGATACAAGGTGGATGTCATGGAGCTACTGTGGTACAAGAGCCCCTGGTAACAGAGAGGCAGAAACACGGTTACTGAAGACTCCCTTCATGTCTGAGATTGTCAAAATAGACCTTTTTGCAGTCATTGCCTTGGGGGTTTTTTTTTAGGATGTAATGCTGCAACATGCACAGATATTTCTGGTGTGATTTCAGTGCAACCCTCAGAAGGCTTCCAATGACATTATTTTCTCTTTACAACAATAGCATCTTTCAGTGCCTACGCCAACAACTTCAGCTGAGACCAGTTCTCCATACACTGCCAAATTCAAAATGCCATTGCCAACAAAGGATGAAACCAACTAGCACTGATTTGCTTCTCCAAGAGCTTGGTTTTACAACAAAGAGCTTCCTAATCAATGTGCCAACTTTTGAGAAAAATAAGTTTCCATTCTTCAAAACAATTATATGTTATAAACTTGTCTTTATTTCCAATTAGTTTATATTATTTTTACAATTAATCATAGTCATTAATGAATATTTTTACAAAAAAGCCACATTAAACCTTAGAGCATGTGTTTATAATGAGCACATACAGATAGATAAACACAAATAATATTTTTTCTTGTTTTTCATTTTTAGACTTCTGAGCATTTGGTATTAGAAAACATTAGTGCTGAGGAACTTTCTTCTTGCTTTGCAGCTTGAGGAGTGTTTTTATCCTGTATTTCATTCTGAGAAACTGTGCATAAAACCTTTTTTTCCTTGGGCTTTTTCGAAGGGAAGGGGAGAGAAGAAAGTTCTGCTCCTACAGGAATAAAGGCACTTTTCTATACCACTTCCAGCATAGAACAGTCATAGTAGGATAAATGTTAGTTTCATGGAGAGACAGTATTGTATTTTCTATATGGACAGTTAGGTCTCCTGTCTAAAGATGACAGTGGTATTTGCCATTAACCTCTGGTTCAACTCTATGACTGTCTAAAATCATATCATTAATGATCTTCTACCCCATCCTGGGATTTTATACATATTTGACAAGCAATTTGCTTTGACTTTATTAGAACTATCTGCATATCCAGATATTATTTCAGTTTATAAGACTATTTCTATATATTAGATATTCACTCTTTGCTATGTGTCCTTTTTAGCATTCAAATGAAAGCCTAAGTAGAAGACTAACTATCCTGCAGACTCATCCAGACCAGTTTTCTGACTTCAATAGTGACCATCAGCAAACTGTTCATTAATGGACTAATAATTCAGGCAGCCTTCCTAAAAGTACCTCCTCCAGGCAGCTTTATATAACATCACTAAAGTGACAGAAAAAGCACGAAATTATTATGCTTTTGAAAAAAAGAAGCTATTGAAACACACAGCCAACCAAAATAGTGACAGATCTCACCATCCAAATGTCTGTGTATGCTAGACCCCAAAACAATCAACTGTCATGTTAGGCTCCCTATTAGGATACCCAGGGACAGCTACTCAGCATAAGCTTTATGGGTTAATAGCTGAGAAGTAATTAAGTACTAAGAATAGTAAAAAATGTTCCATTTCCTAGAACTGAGGTTCTGAAAAAATATCATGGAATAATCTGTTTCTACAGAAAACTGAACACTCATCTGAAAACCTGAAACTGCCAAAGTTCTTTGCTTTTTTGAACGGATATCACAAATGATTTTTCGGCTTCTCCAGAAAACTTAGGAAAGTTTGGTTTAATATTCAGATCTGCCCTCTCAATAAAAGAGATTTACTGGCAATCTGAGTATATACTCACCTGATGATGAACCTGATCATCTTTAAGGTCCCTTCCAACCTTAACCATTCTATACAAATATATATACATGTACATATAGATGCACATGTATGTGTGTCTTTCAGCTTCTTGAATTAAAAGGCAGAGCAATGAATCCTACAATCCTATGAACCAGCACTGTTATTCCAGTTAGTGGAATATGTCATAGGCAGAAACCCAGTGTTTGACCAGAGTTTCCATTAATAAAACTGTTCCCAATGCAGATGCCAGAGAGAGCAGAGTGCTCAGAGCTGTTAATAAGTACAGTGAATTAGAAAATTTCTCTATAAGAACAATGCATCTGAGCGAGCCAGATTAGAGGACTATGTTTCCCACTGCAGCAGTTCTGTTATGGTGACACAGAAATGTCAAGGATAACAGAAGTTGCTGCTGAGGCATTTGAAAAACTGCAATTAAAAACCATTACTCTAAAACAAAAAAAAATAGAAAGATTCACAACACAAATTAAGCAAGACACTGCACAAGTAAATAAACCTGGAGCAGAAATTATTCAGCTGAATTGAAAAAAGACATTAAAAGGTCAGGTTTCATACCATTCTGTGTGACACACCAAAACCAGGATATCCACTTTCTACCCTGCAGAAAGGGGCATTAAAGATAAATTTCATCAATTTACCTCTTAGTAATTCAAAGCTTCCTAGAAATATACTTGCATCTAGGGAAAGTTGCAGCCTGTCTCTCTGTGAGAAAACTCATTATTCATCTTGCTTTCAGGAACCTGGAGGTGGGGTGGGGTTGCCCTCAGAAAGATCCTCATAAAACAAGTCAAATTGCCTCAACACAGAAAAATCCTGCTTTGAAACCTTATCTCATTTCCTAAAACTATGTTCCTGTTTGTTTTTATCATGGTTACCATAAAACCAGTATTTGTTCCATCTTGCAATTATTTTTAGTAAAAACTGTACAATACATTGCACATTAAATAACCACATCAGCAGTAAAGAAGCCAAGACTGCTAGTTTTGGTATTTTACTGGTACCAGCCACAAAAACTTAAAACATGCAGAAAGAGAAATACAATTTCAATGGACGGGGGGGAAACCAACCAACCAAAGCAGACAGACAAAAAAAACGACAAACCCAAACAAACAAACAACAAATACTGAAGACAAATCTCTGTCATTACTTCTTGTTAACTTTTCAATTCTATGGCATATCCTTCTTGCTAGTGCCCTGGAGGATTCTGCTTGTTCCCTATAGCCTCTTTGCTGTGTCTCCATCTTTTGGTGAACTAACTCCCAGCAATAATGTCCTTTTATATTACACTTCACCTTATGCCTTCTCTTGCTTTATTTCTTACTCCACTATCTCTGACTGCATCAATTTTCTACTTGCATAAACTACCTGATTGATAACTCCTACCCTCCCTTTTCCTCCCAAAATGGTTTCTGTTCTTGTCTAATTTTTTCACTAGGTTACACATAGCACCTAGGTCTTTTCTAGGCCTCCTACTGCAGCCAGCTTTCCCCTGGCTGGCACACAGGCTCTGCCACCTCCCCACTCAGTCTGAGCCAGAGGTGGGCACTGCAAGCAGCTCCTTTCCCCTCCAAAACATAGAATCATAGAATCCTAGGGGTTGGAAGGGACCTCAAAAGATCATCTAGTCCAACCCCCCTGCCAGAACATCCAAAGCTCTTAGTGGCTGGAACACCACCTCTTCTTCCTGTAGGCTATGGAAGGGAAAACACTGAGATGTGTGCAGTTTCTGCTCCCAGCATAGACAACGACCTTTTCAGTCTTGAGTTTCTCAGACCAGAGCACAGAAAGTAATTTATTTAGTTGAGAGTCACAAGTGCTGGATTCCTTCTGTGCTAGACTATAACCTTTATTTTTGTGGTTGGAAGTAGAATTTATGACAGTGGTCCGTGTTACACATCTGATAGACAATGGAGGAGAGGGAATCCTTCATTTGCCCTTTAGTTATTGTTCTGTTCTGCCTTAGATTAAAACTTTGATATTTGGATTAGAAAACATCATAATTTGTTCATCTTTAAAAAAATTAATCAGTCTAGCCCACAATTTATGGGAACTTCTTTAGTTCAAAAAAGTGGGAATGGCTATAGTTTACTATGTTAACTACAGTGTATAAATATGATATGTGATGTCTTTGAACTACTGTAGTCTACACTGAATTTAATAAGTATTTGCTTTCAAGTTTCTGAGAACTGATGTTTCAACAGTTTCCTTTGCATTGTTGAAAATAGTTTTTTTTTTAAGAAACATTATGTTTGTATGATTATTAGGACATAAGGGATATTAAAAAACCTTATGAACACTAACATTATATAAACCATTCCTGGGTGATTTAAACTAACATTTGAGACTTTATTTTCTGCATTTCTGCAACTAATTTCCTTCAGACTTCTGATACAAACAGCTTCTCTGACTCATCTGTCTCCCCAGTCTCCTATTGTTGCTCTTTTGGCATGACTCACAGTATCATTCTTTTACTTCAAATCACAAACAATTTTGCTCTGCTAATTCCACATATAACCATCACATTCCTTTCTCTCTTTTATGACTTTGCACAAAGGGTAGCACCGTAATACAACAAAGATTCAAGCAGTATTGTTCTGTTCTTTTCCTTTTTTAACATCTTTTTGCAACTGACTATAGTTTTAGTAAGTCTCACTGGTCTTTTGTGACCATTTGATATAGTACTATTTCTCAGTGAATTTTAACAAGTGTTCTTCTGGCTTTTGATCTGTTTCAAAAGTCTAATTTCTATTTTACCTGAAAAATCTTGTTTGTGAATTGGCAACAGGGATTTCTGCACAGTTATACTGCAGGCAGGTTGTTCCTTCACACCCCATTTCTAGCAATGAGAGAGTCCCAAGCTACTACTGTCACATACAGGATCCTGAGATAAACCTGTCTACACTTCAGAGTTGACATGTTTATCCTGAATAGGTGGAGCTGCCACCCTGCTCTGGGCAGGGTATGCTTAGTGGTCATAAGGTACCTCTGTCAGTAGGTACATGGCAATTGAGGAAAAAAACCTCAAGAATTAGACAATACAATGAAGAGCCTAGATTAAGGATACTTTGTTTTTCTGGATTGGCAGTTGCCCAGCCCAAACCATGCCACAGTAGCTCTTTCTGTAGACCTCCACACTGTCTGGAAGAATAACATTGTACCTGGTACCCAGTGCCCCTCTGTACAAGATCACAGGGTCCTTCCGCCCCAGGACACAAACACACCTTTTCTCAAGGAAAATCTATTCTTGTGTCTTTGTGAAGCAGAGCAAATTCCAGAAGGGGAACTTAGCTTCAGCATTACAATACCCAGGTCCTTGGCTTCCTTAACTACACCTCTGACTTAGATATAAGATCACATTACGTAACTTGGAGAGAAACCAAAACCTAAGGATCAGGTCTCAAAAAAATCAGTAGACTGAACACAGGCTCCTTTCAATTAGATACTAGAAAACGATAAGGAAAAAAATAAGACCCCACCCTCCCTTAACCACCTCAGGAAGAAAAGAGTTCAGACCCTGGTGCTCACCTGGTAGAGTACACCACCATCTCTTCAAGATTTCTAGCTTGCCAGCTCTGTCCTGGAGGAAGACCACTAGCCCAAGGCAGACTGCTCACACCACAGCTTTAACAGGAGGAGAAAAAAAAAAAGGTACATCTACTTCTGAATATTTCAGAACCATCTACATCATCTCCAGGTAAGCCCTAAATCAGAGGGACATCTTATCCTCCCTTTGGGCACGATCCTACACCTTGGGGGTATGGGTTAGCCACCAGGCAAAAAGAGGTGCCACCTATTGACCCAAGCTATCTGAACAATTCTTGGCATAAAATAAACTTCAACACTTCTTCATCCAGCCCCAGTCCGAAGATCAGCCCTTTGCCTTCGCACTCCCACCAGCAACAGTCAAAAGACAGACAAGCTCTGTGCCTTTCAGTCCATGTAGAAGACTGAGCTTTGGGGAATTGATACAGGCATATTTGAGTGATTTTCCATATTAAGGGGAACCTATATAAAAAAATACATATATATATTTAAAATCACATCTGGAGTTTTTCCCTCCGTTAGCATTCCTTAAGTGTCTGTTAGTGAATTGAATGTAGATTATAACTGAGTTTTCTAAGTATGATTTTATATTGTCCCACATTGGTTTACATATTTGGGTTTTTTTTAACTTATGTGTAAGTTAGAATAATTTTGTTAGTTGTGCTTTCCCTCAGCAAGACACTCACTGCTTACAACAAAACAACATCAGACTCTATCCCTGTGTGTTGCAAGTTCATTTTAACCGATTAACTGAATTGCTTTCTTTTATTCTGCTGGACAAATTTAGTATTTTGTTCCATTTTAAACCTTGGTTTAGAACTTTTTTTGCAGACATGGCAAATTGCAGTGGGATATTTGTGGCAGGCTGATTAGACCTCTCTTTCCTCAGTTACAGCCTGGTTGCTCAGTGCTGTATTTTAACTCTTGTACATGAAAGAGTTGCAGCTGGGATGTGAGCTGTATGGGCCAGATGCCTCTTGGCCTTACTCAGCAAAATGACTGATGACTTCAATGAGATTTTTGCTCAGTTAGTGAATGTAAAATGCAACTCTATTTTACTGTGGTTTCCGTTAGGGTCCTGAATGTGCAGGCATTTACACATATACTTTATGCATGTAGACCTTGATTTAGTAAGGTAATTAAGCACATGCTCAACTTAAAAACCTAAGTGTTCTCAGTGAAGTCAATGGAACAATTTGAGTGCATACTATTAAGTGAATAGATGAATGTTTCCACAGTTGAAGCTGATTTTCTTTTTGCAGGTAAGAGACACAGCAGAGTTAGGCTTCTAGGACCTTATCTCTGATTGTGCTACTGCAACCTACAGACTAAGTGAGAAGGAAATCCATGGCTTGAAAGGTACAGGCTGAAAACAACTGAGCAGCATTACTTTAATTAAAACTGTCTGAAATATAACCAGTCTGTCACTGAAATAGAGACTGGGGAGACCTCATTGCCATCTACAACTACCTGATGGGGACCGGAGAGATCTATCTGTCCAAAGCTTGTATTTTCTACAGTTTTTTCATTTGCTGGTAGAGATTTTTTTTTGACTCAGTTAGTTTTTAAGGCTCATGGCCAAAAATCTATCCCTGCAAGCAATACAGAGTAGACAGATGTTAATGAGGAGCAGAGGAAACAGCTTTTCCAAGCTATCCTTCTCAAGGCAGGCTTGTTCGAAAGACTGGGAGGAGCAAGCTCAAAACCACTCCCACATAACCAAGAGCTGCAAGCACTTCTCACCACATTCAGTGCCATAACGACCTGGTGGCCATGCCCTTGCCAACCTTACTGTTGCCTGCCATCTCACCTGTCCATATCAAGTGTCCAATCAGGGAGGCATTCTAAACACATTATTTTTCTCTCATCACACATACACTGTTAATATAAGATCCTGTTTGTATTAGGGTTGGCTACACACATCTTTGTACACATTTGTGTGAGCTAGGCAACCCGTGAGTTACTCTGGTTACCCACTGATAGAAACTATCTGACTGCAGATAATTTTGCACAACTTAGTCCTTGGACTAGACATAACCTTTCTACCGTCGCTGTCCCATTCAGCCTTTCACAGAGAAGGTATGTCATTACATTCCTCATCTGAAAAGATTCCAGCTAGAACATCTTTCAATCTAAAAGACTAATTTTGCCAGCATGATGTCATCTCAGAATACTTCGTTTTCAAAAAGTTACTTCTCGTTGTCTGGCATGAGAGCACTGTGGTCCACAGAATTACCCTGATTTTAAAGAACGATCAGCTTCCAAGTGGAAGCAGTTGTAGAAACCTAGGAGGCATAAAAAGTAAGAGGACTTAACTTCACTACACTTCACTTACACAAGGATAGATTGTCATAATCTACTTTTAAAAAAAAAATTCAACAAGGATGAAAATACTATTTTAAAAGTCAACCTATTCATGCAATTAATCAGCAATCTAGAGAGAGTGCCTCTTCCCAGGCAAGGGTGTTGGAGCAAAACTACTGGCATCTTTCCACAATTAGATGATCCTATGGGGAACGATGCACTACAAAGGTAATGAGCCACCTAGTTCTTACTTTCAGAATAAAATTATCCTGCTGTTCTTACAGAAAAGACTCTGGGGAATGCAAATCCAGCAGGCACACCAAGACTCTGAATACACTCTACAGAAGAGAGCTGGCCTTTTGATACCATAGATCCCCCATGTATAAAATATGCCATCTGTATTTAGAAACCACACACTTCATTACAGACATTAAAGTTCTGTTGGAATTTTTAGACACTTAGATATATGCTAAATGCCCTTCTTCACACTGCTACTCTTCTGAGCTGAAAAAAGTAGAGGTCAGGCTGAAAAAAAAATGCTTCTGACAACCAAATAGACAAAACAGCTTAGCAAGCATCTGCCTGGGAGAGGCCTGTGTTTGGGCATGCTCAGTCCTGGAAAAAGGGGTCTGGGAGACAGCAAAGTGTTAGCCTCAAAATCTGGACACCTTGGTGGCATCTTACCCGACCCACCTAACAGTTTTGCTATCCTGAATTTAGGAAGTTCTAGAGCCTGGCTAGTTGAGAAGGATGAAAGAGGTTAAGTGCCTCAGGGCAATGCTCAAGGAGGGCACAGCCACAGAGGAACAGTTGGTTGCTTGTTCCTTCCTCAGACAAGGCAAATAACACATTTTAAGACACTAACTACTAAGGCTGTAGGTAAATTATTTATTCCACCACTGCATTTGTTTTTCTGTGTACGGCAGATGTAACCCCACATGGCAAGTGATTTTTTGTAATAGATGGGAGTTTGAAGAACATACCTTCAAAACTTGGGATCTGTTATAAACAGGCACCAGTACCTAAGGGACAAAGAAGCACCACAAATGTTAGTGAAGCACAGCAAATATTTTATGAAGGGCATAAATCAAAACCTATTGACATGATTGAATTTTGGATCTGTCCTTGGCTGTGTGGTGACTCTGGCTAATCATTACTAAAAGTTTCATGGCTTCAGGATATGACTACATTACTTTGCCTTATTATCTAGACAGTTTCAGTGAGGAAAAAATACAATACTGCATTACTTTTAAAATAATAGTATAACTACAACATAAGTATGCATAGATATTAATATTTTAAGCAAACTCGAAGCAGTTTTAAAGATACACTAAAATCACATCTATTAAGATAATAGGTCACCAAATGAGAGCAAAAAGCTCATTTGTAGTTGCTGCTTCATTGAACTTTATGTAAAAAAATTATATATTTTCTAGAAGTATTATCTGTCATGAGACCAAAAAGGAAAGTGAATTTCATTTCTGAACTTAGAAGACAAACCTTTTTGATGAGCAAAACAAGCATCTGCATTTCACTGATTCTGTGTATAGCTCAGTAGCATTTGGTTCAGTCTAAATAGAAAACACTAATTTACTGCATGCCAATATCTTTTTGCTGTAATGGTAGCACTCCTGAAGTAATCCAAGTTATGGTAAGAGAAAGCTTGTTCTGTGTCACTTCAGCATAGTGTGGGCCTGTATTTTTCTTATAATGGTACCAGTGCATCTTTGTACCCCTTCAAAGAAGCCCATTGCCTTGCTTAGAAATTAGTTATACTAACAGTGGTCTGCTGTGCTTGG
The DNA here is from genome assembly GCA_020745705.1 of Hemiprocne comata. Classification (NCBI taxonomy): domain Eukaryota; kingdom Metazoa; phylum Chordata; class Aves; order Apodiformes; family Apodidae; genus Hemiprocne; species Hemiprocne comata. The sequence continues at coordinate 35,248,286 of CM036591.1, forward strand.
AGAGGGATGCTAAAGACTGTCTGTCTCTAAGGGAGAAAGAATTCCCTGAGAGGGAACAACTCCACAGTTTATGTTACAGATGGGAATACAAAGCACTACTCACCTGTACTGATTGGATTTTGTATCCTTCAGATGTTTGAGACATGTTCAGCTCCAGTGGAGAGTGGAATTTGGATTTCAGGAATTTAATAGTCTGACCCCGATTCATTTGTGTGCTCTGCCTTCAATCAGCACATGTGGGCATATGAAAATTTATGTAAAACAAGCTTGCAAGATTCAAACCTGACATTTGGTTATTTCACAGCTGTCAATACAAAGTAGGCATTTGGTAGCAGTAGAAATTGACTTAAAATGAATAAAAATTACCATCTTTAAGTTTAAAAAGATGCATTTATTATTTAGGCAGTGCTTAAAAAGCATCTCATGTTTGACACATGAGTAGCAACCGGAAGAAGCAAGTTCTTTTACATAAACATTACTATATGCTATTTGTAGGGTTTGGGTTTTTTTTATCTTTAGTTGAGAAGAGACTGCCTGAAAATATAAGTGGCTCACCACTTTAAGCCAAACAAGAAGTCAAAGCTCTCATTCCCATTATTGTCAAAAGCAGTGGAAAGGAAAGCCCAAGCCCCCCACAAAGTGACTTCCTGGTAGAGGGTTGTGCCAGACTCCTGATGGCAGTACACAGGCTCACACAGTTATTTTCTTGGACCTGCCAAAGTTAGATTCGAAATGGCATGGAAGAATGGTTCAAGGAGAGGAAACTATAATTGCTCTGTCAATTATATTTCTGGCTCTGGCAATCACATGCATGGTGCAAGAAGCAAGTTCTTCAGTCTGTTTCATTATTTTTGTTTTCTTCCTGGGAAAGTAATTATGTCTGATATGCACAACTCAGTATAAGAAACAAAACCACATTTTTAATAGAAAACTATACTTTCTGATTTAGTTTACTTCATAAACACTCACTCACCAGTGGTTGCTACAGGCTGAGGAAGGAGGAGGTCTTGAGGACTATTTGGCAGAGCACTGCATATTCTCCACAGAACTCCGCATCTGTGGCAGTGTTATAAAGTTCTCAGGATAACCCAACATTTTTAACATTTCATAAAAACAATCCATGCATTTCAAATGAATAATGGGTTTTGATTTAAGGAAGAACAAAGCTCAAAAAAAGAAAAAGAGCTTATTGAAATGTTATATAGATATTTTCCTTAACTGACAAGGTTCAGCGAAAGCAATCTACTTTCTTTGAAACTGAACACCTTTTTCCAACTTTTCCTTTTTCTAAGAGAATCTGGTTGGTTGCAATTAAAAAAAAATTTTTTTTCAATTATCCCACTGAATTCAGCAAAGCAGAAACAACTTTGAAATATTTTTCAGCTGTCTTCTGACCTCATGGAGATACTAGAAGACAAAATAGTTAATAGCAACTTTCCTTTGGAAGAAGATAATCCTTCAGCAAATTATACTTAGGCAAATGCTGTTTGTGCATTCAGTTTCCAATTGTACAGTCCCCCAGGTACTGGTTTCCACCCAGCACACCAGGTACTGCTTTCCAACTGGAGAAACTCTGATTATAATAGTCCTGAATATAAAAACTGAACTCAAGGTTTGTTACAAGATCCTGTGCCTTGCACTGGTCCCACTCCCATCTTTTCTAACTCACTAAGATCATCTCCTTTGATCCCAGGAAAAGGCTTTGTTCTACTGCATGGTAATACCTTTTACACTTGATCTGAATGGAGACTTCCAGCTCTTTTCTCCTACAAATGACTAAAAGCTAAATAAAAAAGACCAAATACTTTCTAGGAAGACCAGGATCTCACAGCTAGAGCAGGGTGGCAACTGCTTTGCCTTAAGTATCAACTCCCCTTTTTACACCCAAGGAGTACAATTTACAGCCTTCAGCTTTGTGGGGTGAATGAACCTCAGCTGTATTAATGGCTGAGGATAAAAGAGGGTCACCAGTGCTACCAGAATCTTGTCAAAGTATTGTGTTGGGAAAACCCAGTCACCGCTCCATGTACTCTCCTTCTGCTAACCTCCTGGCCAGGACTACTGCAATTATTACAGCTTCAATTAGTAGGCAATAGATGGCCCCTTGCTGAAAGCAGGAAAGTGGGTGGCAATCCTAATTGGATCCTGATCCTGGGACCTAATGCTTCTCTCATTTCCAGTCCCTTACAGTAAGGGTTGTGAAGCACTGGACCAGGTTGCCCAGAGAGGTGGTAGATCCCTGGAAACATTCATGGTCAGGTCAGATGGGACTCTGAGCAACCTGATCAAGTTGAAGATGTTCCTGCTCACTGCAGGGGGCTTGGACTAGATTACCTTTAAAGGTCCCTTCCAACCTGAACCATTCTGTGATCCTGTAAGTTTCATTTTCTTCTTGCTCTTCAAAGGCATTATCTAAATATCCACTAGTTCAGATACTCTAAAACAGTAACATGATTTAAGACTATATAACTCAACGTAGATCATTGCTGAGTACACTAATTATTTTAACTGGCATTGAACAAAATCTTAAACAATTCCTAAAATTAGTAGCAAGCAGATTCAATATATATAATATCATAAGAACTCCAAGTTCTTAAACTTGGAAGTGCCACTTACTTCTCCCTGCCATTAGCTGCACATGCCAAGGGCCTCATTTGGATCAACTTCAGCTCTACAATGCATCCGCAACATTAGCTGCCTCAGCCAGACCCATGAACCACTTGCCTTTATTAAGTTTCTTAGCCATTTCCCAACACTTGCTACTTAGTCTGACAACTGTTCTGACTGCTGTAAAAATAGGTCATGCAATTTGTTAATACACAATTCTGCCTGCTCATTTTCAATTCAGTACTCTTGGGATTCGCAGGTGAGGCACCTATGTTACAAGTCCACACCATGGTGGAACCCTCCATGCAGCACGAGACCAGGCATGGAGATCACCATGCAGAGCTCGTGAAGATTTCATTAGACAACACTATAGGAAGTCTACCTGTAGTTCAGAGTAATTTTAACTGCCAGTTCAAATACCTTCCTGTTACTACTCAAGACTGCCAAGAATTTCTGCTTGGCCATCCCCAAAGAAGTTGTTCTTAGACTTTCTGGACCTGAGCCAAGCATGGAGAATTGACATCCCAACTGTTCCTTATTCTCTGCCTTTCCTTACTAACTATTAAAACCAGCAATCTTACTTTTTACTAGGTATTCCAGTCCAAATTCTTGTTTCAAAACTCTGTTTGAATGCAGCAAGAGCTTATCAGGAAGCAGTAAAATGCCTCTTGACTACTACCTTCCATATTTCTTCCTACCTTTTGCAGTTCTAATTTGTGTCAAGTCTTACGGGCCTGACATCAGCTACAACTACAGGGTTATTACCAGCAATGTTTTATGGGTGAGATGTTTTTGGTTAATTTCCTTCTACCATGGAAAATGAACCTAATGGGAAAATCCTGTATCTACGCTTGTTAAGAGAATAAACGTCTGCTTCTTTTTCCTCAAAAACGTCACTGTAAATATCCCTTTTTCATGTCCTTCATACTCTTACTGATTAGACAGAATTTACTGAGTTTTTTTCTCTAGTGATACCTGTTTATGTTCTGAAAAAACTATGGGGTAAGAGGGGAGAAATCCAAAGGGGACAAGGAGAAACACTATTAAAAATGTTTTTCAGCTCACCAGGTCTCACTTAAAATATTCGCTTTCTCATTTGTTGAGACAACTTTGCTCATTGCATGAAAAAAATTCAGGGCTCACTTGGACTTAGCAGCAACTTTTGTAAAGATTTCTTACTGCTGTTATTTTAAATCTTAAGAAGTGGCTAAACTCTAATGCCTTCCTCACCACTAATATAGAACCCACAATTATCTGCCAGTTGGTTTAAGGATTTAAAATTGTTAAAGGCTTTTTGCCATTAACTTTTCACATTATGTTTGGGAATTAAATCCCTCAAAAAAATAATATCACCTTCTGCAATTAAGTCAAACGATAGAAACAGTTTTCTTGCCATCCTTTTTGCAAATAAATAGACTAGAGTTCTCAGCTCTGTTTCCAGTTCTCCTTTGACACAGGCAGTGCCTGAGAACTACCAGCTGGAAGTCTGCCAGAGCTCTGAACTGGGCCTTCTTCTGGCTTGGTGAGTCAGCACTTGCTATTAAAGGTAAATTACAGAAGAAGCTGTTTTCTTCAAAGTCTGAAAAGGAGCAAGAAGGGCTGTGGGGTTTGGTTTGGTTTTTATTTTGCCGTTTGTTTGGGGTTTTGTTTTACATACAGTAAGAAAATGACTATTTGTTCCTTGAACCACAGTTTCTGACCTCCCTCGGGCTCCCCTGGCCTCTTTGTTGATCTGTCTCTATTTAAAGAGCATGTGTAGCATCAGATGACAAAGGGGAGAAGGGCACTTCGAAAAACTGAAAATCCAATAAGCATTTATAATGCAGACATTTCTGAGCCACCTTGTTGAGCACCATTAAATTCACCTTTATGCTGCAAATCCTCCATAACAAGACATCTGAGACACACCAAACTGAACTACAAAGGAGCTTCTGTCAATATGCCCAAGCCTCTGAAAACTAGCCTAGTGTTATTTATATTTTAAATCTGCAACAGCCATAAACCAAACTTATTTAGTGCAATATATGCAAATGTGCTATCAAATACTGGTGCCTTTCAGATTTCAAAGCACGTATTTTCTTGTGCTGTTTTCCACATAATCTAGCCTCAAATAAAGGCATCAGTAATTTTGACTTGATTACACTATAATTATTCAAATATCTTTAATTTTATACGCTGGACTAATTTCCATATCCATCGTTATCATTAAAAGAGATTGTTACAGATAATGTATCTCATGTATTTCCCCTAATTGAAAAATGCAGTTCTTGAACAATAACAGTTATGACAAAAACAACAATCCTGTTTAAAGGCTACTTTGGTAATACAGCTGTGATTATTGCAAGCATAAACTACAGCAAGCCACCATAATTAATAGCTAAGCAGAAGGACAAGCTGCCAACCTTTGTCCTTTTTGCCTAGTTTCTGTTCCTTCACTATGACACAAATAGACACCATTGGTGGAACTTTGCCAGGGAGCCCACAAAGTAAGCTTGTAATTTATGACATAATAATATCCAGACTATATCCCAAAGAAATTGTGTAGTGGTCTTGTACTGAAGGCCCTCCAGAACCCCCCCAGATGGAACCTTCTAGCAATCAGTGACACCCAGCATAGCCCTGAGTTACAGGGCAGCAGCATATTCTCTATTAAAAGGTATGTTTTCCCCAAATAACCTTTATTGTTGGATAGGGAAAGTGAGGAGGGGTTGAACAATTCACCAGAAAAAGTGCAGCTAGGACAAACAAAAAGAAGAGTTAATCTTCCCATATCTCCCCCAAAATAGGAAAGAGAACCAAGAGGGAAAATGTCAGGCAAAACGAGTGCATGGAAAAAGATGAGAGAACTGTGAGAATGGTTAAAAACCAGATGGAGACAATAGAAGAAATAGCAGAAAAGGAGACAAGAAAATAAAAGAAGGGAAACATTAACTTGAGAAAAGGAACCAAATGCCAAGGAGAGGAAAACTAAGGAATAGTCAGAGACACAAAACGATTCAGATGCACAAATTTCTTATTTGCCAAACACCAACACGGCTCCAAGGAAGAGGTTCAGGTGCCACATACAGGAAGAAAAGAGGATGGAAATACCAAATGGAATTATGAAAATGAGAATTAAAAACCACGTGAATGAAGAGTGGCATTAAGATTAAAAGCTCTTCAGAGGAAAGATTGTCTTATTTTGTGCTTTTGCAGAAATCAGTAGAATAGGCTTTTTAGACTGTTTTTTCTTTCTTCTTCAGGACAAATAATTAATAACAATAACAATCGAAATAATTCCTAAGACTAATGACTTCACAAATTATTTTATTCTGTTCTCAAGGGCAAGTGCTCCTTTCCCTCAACACCTGATCCAAAAATCACCAGCAAATCTAACTGCTTCCCTTGACAGTTCATCTTATCCTTATCCTTTCCTTATTTCATCTTGAATTATGGGCCAATTAATATACTTTCTGCCTTATAAGTGGAGCCACAGAACCCCCCTACAGTTAGCTCTGTGCTGAAGCTGACTGCATGTTGTGTTGAATTTGTAATGAACACCCTTCTGCAGGCACTCAGCACTGCTTTTTCCAAGCCAAGCATTTTGGATAGGTAAATAACAAATGCTGGATTTGTCAGATCTCTGGAACACTGGCATTTTACCGTAGATGTTGCAGTGCCTGATTATTGCACTACAGTGTTAGTATCTCTTTTTAAACGTATGCTTTCAAGAAAATGAGTTTCCCTACAATCACATGTGATCATTAACTTACGCTTACAAAATATGGACCCGTTCCAGCAGAGCCTACTCACTGTTCCTTCATGCTGATGTTCTTCTCTTCCATCACATACATGGGGCTGATTTTTTAGCAAGAACAAAAGCATTGTGAATGGAAGCCCAAAGAGTATTGTCAGGTCTGGTTGTGAGCCATGCTCCGACCTGTCTGGATGCGAATCCACTGCAGTCTACAAGCATGCATCAGTGGCTTTCAGATGGTGCCTGCAGTGGACTGCCAAGGTCCACCCAGTAGCACTGCAATTCTGGTTGTCAGCTGGGTATGGGAATGGTCTCTGATGCAGTTGTCCATGTTCTAAATGTCCATGTTCTAAATATGCAACAGCACTGTATACTGTGACAAAACGGAGAATCAGATACCCTTAGTGTTGAAAAGCCTTTTGTTATCCTTCTTTGAGATCCTTCTAGTTTCTTACTATCTTGACTTCCAAGTGAAAATATTCCAAGTGGAATTTCTAACAAAAACAAACCCACCCACCCCAAACTGCAGAGTGTATCATCACTTTCTCTTATAGCCCTTTCAAAGTAAAACAAGTGGACTAGCAAGGATTTCTTTCTTTACAGCCAGGGCACTGTTGTACATGTGAATGACTTTCTTCCCAAATGTCAGTTGTCAGATAGCACTGTTGTATTTGATCAGTGCAATTTTAACTTTTGTAGATGAAAAAATTGTAATTGAAATAGAATGAAAACAGATTAAAATGGAGGTGGGCTGCCCGACTCATATTTTCTAGAATCCTTTTCCATAAATCTCTCCATCCTTCCTCTGTTGTTACCTATCGACTAAGACATAAAACTCAAGGGAAAATGGAAGGCAGTGGGGTTTTTCTGTTTATATAAATAGGGGGGTTTTGGTGTTTTGGGGTTTTTAGTTTTCTTTTGGGGTTTTTTGCCTGTGCTTTTTCCAACACTGTGGCCTCTAAATTATTGGAAAACTGGTGGACGGGAAGAAAAGGGAAGAAAAACTAATTCATGGCACCCTTGTACTGGTCTGCAACTAGTATTTTACCTGTCTGGTAACTGGGATGCCAGCACATATATATTGAAGAGCTTTTATTCTATTATTTTTGGCAGAAAAAGGCTCTGAAATTGCACCAACTCTGTCTCTAAGCAAAAGATGAAACAGTAGTTGGGACATCCATCTCTAAGACAGTTTCCTTAATACACAGAAGTGACTTGAAGAGATTGAGGGGAGTATCACTGTACTGAAGGTCAGGTGCCACCTCTGCTGTTCTGGGGCCACTGCCACCACAAGTGTTTTTTGGAACTTAATGCATGCTATTTTAAGTCACAGATCCATTACTTTTAAGGTAAACCTTACCACTATCTCTAATAAAAGCATTTTTGTACTAGCAGCAACTATGTTGCAGTAGGATGAACTTGTAAAAATGTGCATGCTGATCGTGTCTCAGCACATCTGAATGAGCAAGGGTCTCTGTAATTGCAGTTTTGTTAAAGAGCCAATAAATAATAACGCAACATGGAATTACGTTGCTCTTTATGCTGTTACATCATCATAAAGTCATATGGAATGATTTGTCTAGTCTCAAACGAAAGGATTCACTCAGCAAGTTGCTCTCTGGCTTTCCCCTTCTGTGTTTCTAAAGAGTATTCCCTGATGCTGCTGGGAGAGCTAAACATGATCAGGGGGAAGGGGTACGGGAGAGGAAAATGTGTTGTGAGGATATTTTGCCTTGTATGCATGTTCGTAAAAATAAGTTAAAACAACAAGTCTGCATCAGCTTTCCTTAAATAGCAGCAGCCACACAGTGGCAGGCAGCAGGATTCAGAGACAGCTGGTCCTTATTGAAATAAGGAAGGGAAAGAGGAGAAACAGAAATCAGCATCCTCGAGTACTGATACAGTTCATTTTATAAGTCATAAGTGTCTCTAAATAGTTCCTACAACGTGGGACACAGCTTGAGACAAACCTATGATACAAAAAATATTTCCATCTTTCCTACATCAAGAGAAATATGATTTGTAGCAGCTTCAGGCAGTACTAACACGAGCTAGTACCATGTATACCCAGCAAGTAATTTATAGCTAAGCTGGACTGTCACTTCAAGGAGCACCTTTCAGCAACAGGGCCGAACTGATCAGTTTGAAGAATATTCTTCAATGCTGGAACTGCTTCCACACTTTCAAAACTACCTTGATGCAAACCTCCAGTGCATGATTGATCTGACACTAGCTCCCAACAGTCCTTGACAGCCTCCCACGTCTACTGTAGGTAGTAAGCAGCCTGTTGTCTGCTCTTCAGAGGTTGAGCAATTAACAATTCATTTTATCATGCAATATTAACAGCTGTAATAACAAAGCCACCCCAAGCAGCAGCAATATGAATAACAACAAGGGAAAAAACAAAACCTGCAACACTTGCAAGACAATTAAAAGGAGATGGTTTCTCCAGAAAAGGGGAAGTTGGTTATTCAGAGATGAAGATAGGGAGAAGGAAGTAGAAAGGCTGGAGCTGGAAGAGCTGCCTCCCAATGCAGCTCAGGGCTGAGAAAAAGCAACTGGTTTGACTTCTTTGAAACCAAACACCAAAACAAATTTTGTTCAAGGCAAAACAGGTGCATGTACCAACCCTGGAGTTCCCCATACACATCACATCACCCAGCTTTGGTAAAACATGCCACATACAGAGACCACCACCTTCACCCAGCCCTGGAGCTTGCCTCACTGGCAGCGAGGTTGCCAAAGTGACCTGTTGGGACAAAAAAATCAAGTGGCAGTAAAAGAGCTTGGCCAGTTGGCTTACTAGGTGGGATCACTTGACCCTTAAGCAAAAATCCCAAGGAGGAAGGAACTGAACATGCCACAGGTGGCAGTGTGGTAGTTATTTCCTCAGGCTGAAACAGCCAGAAGCCTGAACTGGGGAGGAAGTGGCTGACCTTTCTTCAATGCAACAACTGCCAGGAACAGGCGAGCTCAGCTCCTCAGCAGAACAAACACCAACACAGCGGTTTAATTTTTACATATAGGACGTGGAATTACTTCAAGTGCCCTTTTTCAAAATACAGATGTCCAATTTCCTCAGCCCACTGTAGAGTTCTACAAGCATTCTCGCCTTGTTTCACATCCTGAACTCCTACTAGAAATTATTCATGCAGACCCAACTGAATGCAAGTCATCTGCATTGCAAATGAGGGAGGTGAAAGACATGTTTGGGAAGGACAAGTTTAACTGGTTGGCTAAGTTACTTGACTTAACTACTTACCTCCAAACATTTTATATTTAATCCTGTTGATATTTGCATGGTGATAGCTGGGTTTTATGCTTTAATCTACCTGAAATAAAGTGAATAAATCGGGTGATAAATATTTTAAAATCAAGCTGGACCTCCTGTCTCACCAGTTTTATCTTCCCTTTGGGACTCCATGCTATTTTGATTAGATACTTGCCCTTTTCTCTGAATTCCATATGATACCAAATTCATTACCATGATTGCTATAATCTGCACAGCCCTAGCTGTAAGCCTCTCCAATAAATCTCTTTTGGTTGGTTTGTGCCAGGGTCCATAACAGCATCAGGACATGTAGGAGAAGACAGTCTCAAGCAAAACCCAGCCTGTGAGATCATTTTGCCTATCCCATCCCCACTCCACTTGTGCTGGAGTCAAGCAGCCACATTTATCACTCACAGTGAAGGCCATACAAATGATGTAAAGGACAAGGCCCTGACCCAAGGGAGCAACAACCATCTTTTAAAAACCTACAGATCTCATTAATAACTTACTGCTCTAAGCTGTATTGAAAATGCCAATTTCCTGTTGCCTAAGAAGAAAAAAGAAAGGAGGGAGATTTTGTGAATAGGTATTTGAATTGGAAGAAATGAGATATATAAAAATCAGAGTTTCAGAAGGGGAAATCTTATTTCCCTTGAAAAAGTTTGCTTAAATTTGTTTAAATCATTACCAGGCGAAGTCAGTTGCCATCAGAAAAGCTTTTTAAAATTAGCACCCTAAATCAACTCCTTGAAAAGAGACAGGAGTCCTAGTCTTGCAGCATTGCTGCTTAGCCAAAGCATTCAAAATTCAAATCAAACTATTAAAAGCAAAAAAGATAAAGAATAAGGCACAGAAATTACTTTTGTTCACTACTTCTAGCTTTGCTCTATAGATATAAAATAAAACTTTGGCACTTTAATGTTTCTTAAGTTACTTCTTGTTTATAGTGAAATCTTGGATGTGTTTCCCTCACCATATCTGGAGCGTGGTAGAAAGTTGAGATTGAGTGACAATGACAGGCTTAAAATGATAAACAGAAGATGCTTTATAAACAATCAGTGCACACATTAAATCAGGAAATAATGGGCTGTATACACCTCTCCTTTGCTGAACAGATAATTCAGCAGTGCTATTCCTAAACCTTAAAATCAAACAGGTGAATAATCTGTTTAATTGAGTAATGCCTGAGGCTTTAATATGTGAGGTTAATTTACTCAATTTCTGAGTACTAGAAAGTTATCTAATAAATAGCACAACTGCAAGCCTCTGACTTGGTTTGACTCTTCCTGACTAGCTTTAATCAATTACTGCAGTCACTGATCCATGTTGGTTGCACTGTGTGTAAAACAGCAAGTGCCTTTTGCCTGGCTGCAAAGTATGGGAAGAGAAGAAGAGCCTGTGCAGCAGAGGAGCCATAAACATCCAGTGGGCTTAAAAAGCAGCAACACCTGCTCCAAATGCAGCAACTGCATTTCACAGCCATGCAGGCATAATACTGACCATCACCTTAATGTTTCTTATTAACTTTGCCCCATCATGCTGTATGAGAGGAATATGCTCACCTGTTCAAATATTGCTAAAACCCCAGCTACACCAAATATCTATTTGTAGGTCTTCCAAGGAACGAGAACCCAGCTGCCTGCAGGATGGGAACACATCATGAAGACCACACAGATCAGTCACAGGCTGTTCCCTTTGACATCAACTCCAGTGTTGCTTGGAGCCTAGAAGACAAAACAGAACGATAGAAAATGGTGACTTGTCTTTTATTAAAAAAGACTAACAAGACATCTCAGATTTTGCTTACTAAAGGCATCATATATTGATTTTATCTTTCTGCAGACATTACAGTCAACAGGCTTCAGGATTTTACACTGTAACAATTACACATGGAGGAGAGCATTGGTTGAGTTTTTAAAGTATTTTCCTACTTTTCATAATAATTCCAGCATTACGGACCACTGCCTCGTGGCTGCAACTGTGAAAGAGCTTTTCCTCCAAATCAATCAGACCCTCAACATCTCCAATCAAAAAGTCATTAGACTGTATTGCTGTAGCACTCTGTTCTCACCACGGATTATTAGCTTAGACAAAGCCTTGTGCTAATGCAACTAGATCTTCCAATTTAGACGAGGTCTGCATCGGAATGGCTTAGAATGCAAGCAGAACAATCTAAGTGTAGCTGAAAAAAAAAAGACCATATATGTCTTAAAGATGCTATACCTGTAAATTAGTCATAAGTACAAAAAAGCTACAGGGGGCTAATTTTTCTTTTGCCTTCATATATTTTATTAATCAGGACCAGTTTAGCAGGTAAGCACTTTCAGAAAGCACATCAGTCAGCAAACCTGATATTGCCTGTCAGTGAGAGGCCAGTTGATGTTATGTTGCAAACTAACCTCCAGTATGGCAAACGAGAAACTCCCTAACTCAAAAATAGTCAGAATTGAAGGCTGAAGAATGGTTCAAAACTCAGTAACATCACATATTCCATTACAGACCACAACATGTGGCAGATGCACTACTCTGCTCCCTCCTCATGTCTGTGCCTCAGTGAGACTTTCCAGATAAGAAAGCCATACTCCGTGACTTGTCACTCAACCAGGGGAGTTGCATCAGCGCCTGCTCAACTACAAGATACCCATAAAATGACAATAAGAGCTGTATTTCTTCCTACAAGAACTAAGCTCACTGCTTATTCCATGCTTCCACCCCTCAACAGCCTAAAAAGTTTGAGCTTGAGCTCCGGATGTTAACTTGGATCCCAGTATTCACATTTGTTAAAATAAACAGTAAGTGGACTATGGCTGATTTCCCACCAAATCCAGCAGGCACAATAAAGTAGGTAGGTTGGTATTTACTTGAATCTGATTGCATTTCCCTGGGTTTCCCAGAAGCATTGCACTCACATTAATGCTGAATTCAGGAGCCCAGAAAAGGGAGAGGTAGAAACACAATTTTAAAAGGTTTAAAATATTTACAGACTGCAGTTTCCTGATTACAATAAACCCTATTGCACTTTTGGGGCATCTCCGTTGTTCACGTCTTCAGCTCTACAAGGACTTTTCCATTATTAACAGGAGATTGGCAAGTAATTTAATGGTTCTCTTAAACCCTGTGAGCAAATTATTGAAGTGAACCTATATAACCCCTGGAAGGAATTTGTGCATGCTCTCCTAGATACGAGTTTTACTCTTATCTCCAACGACAACATGATGTTCTCCTTAGTCACCACTTCTGGCTCTAAAGCTAAACATCGGTAACTTACTCAGAAATGGAGTAAAAATGAACACAGAAGAAGCATCTGCTGCAAGGGATTCAAGCCTCTGTAGAACTTGACAACTCTCAATTCCTCAGCATGCGTTTTCCACCACTGCAGCCTCTCAGAAATTTTGACAAATTAGTGGGCACATTTTGAGAGAGTCAGAGAAGAAAATCCAATTCATACCATCTTTGCACTGTTTCTAAGATTTTCTATTACTGCAATTTCTGCTGATTGTGACCCCAACATACATCTACGTATTTGCAGGGATTTTTTGTTTGTTCCTTTAGGGCTTTTTGAGTAAAAGTTGTAAAGCAGATGTAATCAACTCTGCTCTTAACCAGATGTGATATCTCAGGCTATTCTGCAGAAAGTTGGCCAACACCATCTTGGTCTGCAATTTCCAGCACCAAATCAATCCTTTGATTTGTAGGAGAAGGGCAGCATCAAGAAAAAATAGGCAGACCCTTTATCTATCTGTGCAAAAAGCAGCCTTGTAATTGATTTTAATTAATTATCAAGTGGAAATATAGCCATATCTTGTCTAGCACTGATTAATATCAGGAAATTTATGTTCAGGGGTAGAAAGTAACTTATTTTCAGTTAACAACTGGTTTAAACTGCAAACATACTATCCTAGGAACTGACTGACCTCCAGCAGACACAGCTTTAAGGAACCCTTGTTTGTTACAGGAGGCAAAGATGCTAGACTGCACTTCTCCATTTACAGGGATTAACCCAAGGTATGGCTTGCCTAAAAATTTGGTGCTGTTTTCAGAAGTGTTTAAGGACAGGGGAGGTAATACAGAAATGTGTATCAAACGCAACTGATTTCTTAATTTCTTCAGGAAAAAAGCCAACAGAATCTCTGTATTTCTAAAATTCAATTTTTTAAAATGTTAGCTTCATCTCAGAGAAAAAAAAATAATTTAAACCCAAAGGAAACCTCGAGTGAAGTATCTCTAACTAAAAAGCAGCCCATTGCCCCATCTGCTGGACACTTTTTAAACCAAGATCTGAAAAATCGAAGACTGCACAGGTTAAGGCTGCTTCTTTTGTACCCTGAGCTCAGGCTGAAGGACTGTGTCAAAATGCAGTAACTGGAAGCCTCCAAAACCATTCTGAGCTTCAGGACTGCCAAAAGGTAAAACAGAACCTGCAGTTTACCAACACCAAGGGTCACTCCTCTGAGAACTTAGTTTTGATGACACCCCAGTAACAGGAAGGATGTGCAATCTCCCCCAGCCACATTCAGCCATGCATCTGCAAAGAAGATTGCCTCACAGAAGGCTTTTTTTTTTTTAAAGAAAAAAGTAATTGCCATATTTCCCACTGCTCCAAACATTTCACCATCTAAGAGGTTTGTACACATAGCTGTTGTCAACTGGCAGTCTATATAGCACATGGCAGATAGAAACAATTTTTGCATAGGTTTTAAAATCTGAAATTGTTAACAGGTAGGTGTTTAGGAAATTAATTTTACAAGTTCACTGGCAGGTCTAGGAAAATTTATATTTTTACTATGATTGCCTCACCAAAAAAATTCTAGGTGAAAAAAAAAAGCTAAGCTAATCCTCAAACCCTGCCAATAACTTGAACCCCCACAGGATCCTCAATGTGAATCCTAAATGGGCTATATGGATGTACAGCCTGACTCCAGGAGTCAAACTACTACTGTCCCAGTTGATTTTGGTTTTGTCAGATAAAGATTCAGCTGATTTCTAGTCCTTACTGTGATGTTGGTTATAACCACAAAAACAATACACGGCTCAAACCTCTGAGCCCTGACACAGTGATACATTACATCAATTTATCCAAAATGCCCAAACATCTTGTTTTAAACAGGACAGCAAGGAATAGAGGGAAAAGGGGTATTAAAATTTTACATGGAAATTTATCTGGCTGTTACATTTTGGTTAGCAGTTAATTTCAGACACAAGTTTTCATCTGACAGAAGCAATGATCACACTCCCATTTCATAAAAAAGGAGCCTATCACCTGCTTGTTCATTTTATGCCTTTTCTGTCTCTGAATGCTTTCTCAGCAAGTTTGAACAGACATGAAGAAAGTAATCAATATATTCACAGGCTTTACACTTGAATTTGAGCTTTTGAGAAGCAGGTATTGAAAGTTAACACAATGAGGGTGAAGAGTAGAAAAACCTGCTCAAGAACTCCCAAAGACCACACCATAAAGATTGAATTTCCCCGTAAAACAACTCAGGCATCACAGCAATTGATGCTACAGATAAAGCAGTGATGGTTGACATGTTTGGAATTTCATGCAACATTTCTTCCTTGTATTTGCCTTTCTTGTCCCTAACCCAGTGGTCAGGGGCTCAAAGTCAGTTTCTGCTCAAGCACCCTGTTATTCTTCTTCTAGACTATAGGGACATTGTGCTTTCATCCAAACCACAGGCACAAAGCTCAATAGCTCTGTAGACTACTGGCCAAATAAATAATTGAACAGTGCTGAGTAATATCTTAATGCTGTTTTTCAGTGACAGTACTACCCAAAAAGCTACATTTCCTCTTTGAGAGAGGGGATCTGAAGAGGGAGAAGAGCATCCTACCTGACAATCTCAGGCTATTCTAGATGTCACCGAAAATAATCTTTTCCAGCCCCAGCCTGTAATTTTATCCACCTGCAGTTCAGCTGACACTGCTACCCTGGATTCCTCCTCCTTGTTAGAAATTAAAATGGCTGAAGTCAAACTTGAAATACAATACTATTTCAAAAATCTGTTTGGGAATTCAAAACCTAGGGATGATTGGACTCTGCAATAGCTCTTATGCCCTAATGACACTTTAAAAGCCTTTCCTCCCTCCAGTCTCAGCAGTAAAACCAGTTTTAAAACATTTCTATATGCTTAATGTAGTTAAGTGATTCTGCTGAGGGTCTTTGCCCTCTCCTCCCCTCCTCCTTCATATGCACCAAGGTCACAGGCAGAGGAAGAGAACTCAAAGCAAGAAGCACCAGCAAAACCTGAAATCCTAGCTTGCTCTGCCTCATGCAGACAAGGCAGGCATGAAAAGTATCCTGAAAATTCAAGTTTCCATAATTTTTCAAGTGCCCCCTTGAGAAACTCCCTAGTAATCAAGTTGTTCCTAGATCTGCTGTAGCTTATTAAAAAACACCTCCATAAGCAGAAACAAGACCTCTCTGCTGACTGCTTTATCTCAGTGGAAAATTTGTTGGGTCTGGGTCCTAATTGGCTTCTCCATAATTCAGTCCTGACATTGGCTCAATATTTGGAGAGGTCTCCAGAGGCTGAAAGACTCTACTGCTGTTGCAAACACAAAACAGCTTTCAGGGTTTACAAGACTGAGGGTACTCAGAAGAGATTTAGACATCCAACCAAAACTGTACAGCAATGAATCAGCAGTCAGTAAGTGCAGGACCTCTAGAAAATCAACTGGATAGAAATAAGAGTGATTATCATTTCAATCATCTTTATCCTGACATCCCTCAGAACACATGGGTACAGCTTAGACACTAAGATGATCCAGGTAGAAATAAGACAGAATAACATCTGAAGTAGTTTTGGCTGCTTTGATTTGAGAAAGCCTTGGTTTGGGCTTAAGTGAGGAGGTCGGAGAACTGTGCTCCCCATTCCTGCCTTTGACTTCATGCCCTGAAGCAAAAGTTCCAAATACACAATGGATTTCATTAGAATAGATGTCATCATGGCTATCATGGAATGCCAGGTTGGAAGGAACCTCAAGGATCATCTGGGCCAACCTTTCTAGGTACTACTATAGTTTATATGAGATGGCTCAGCACCCTGTCAAGCTGAGAGTTCAAACTGTCCAATGTGGGGGAATCCACCACCTCACTTGAGACACCATTCCAATGTCTGACTGTCCTCATGGTGAAAAATTGACCTCTTGTGTCCAACTGGAATCTCCCCAGGAGCCACTTGTGCCCATTACCCCTTGTCTTTTCCATGTGACTCCTTGTAAATAGGGAATCTCCATCTTCTTGGTAGCCACCCTTTAAGTACTGAAACATGGTAATGAAGTCTCCCCTAAGCCTTCTTTTCTTAAGGCTGGACAAACCCATTTCTCTCAGCCTCTCCTCATAAGGCCCAAAATCAATCCCTGGGGAACCCCACTTCTGACCAGTTGCCACTTTGAGGAGGAACTATTTACTGTCACCCTCTGGGTACTGTCTGTCAGCCAGCTTCCCACTCACTGCACAGACCACTTGTCAAGGCCATAACAAGTCAGTTTCTCCAGAAGGCTGTGGGCAACCATATGAAAAGCCTTGGAGAAGTCCAGGTAGATGATGTCCACCGCTTGCCCTGCATCAACCGAGCAGGTTACTTTGTTGTAGAAGGCAATAAGGTTTGTCAAGCATGATGGAAAATCCATGTTGGCTTTTCCCAATCACATGCTTCAATTGACTTGTGACTGTCCCGAGGAGGATTTGCTCCATGACCTTTCCAGGGACTGAAGTGAGGCTAATGGGTCTGTAATTACCTAGGTCTTCCTTTGAACCCTTCTTATAGATAGGGGTGACATTAACCTTCCTCCAGTCCTCAGGGACATCTCCCAGTCTCCACAACTTCTCAAAGACTATGGAGAGCGTCTCTGCAACGACATCAGCAGCTCTCTCAGCACCCTAGGGTGGACGCCATCTGAGCCCATTGATTTGTATGGGTCAAGTTCCTGTAATAGTTGACACACCAACTCTTCCTTCACTGATGGTGGGTCAGTGTCTGCATCAACCTGGAGTTTTGTTCCTATGGAAAGCACTGATAAAGACAGAGGTGAAGAAGGTTGAGGACCTCTGCCTTTTCACCATTGTTGGTGACTACTTCACCTCTCCTGTGTAATAGTGTTCCAATGTTATTCTTCTGTTTCTGCTTGTGGTTAATGTATCTGAAGAACCCTTTCTCGAAGTTATTGACATCTTTGGCCAATGTCAGCTGAAGCTGAGCTTTTGCTTTCCTAACTGCATACCCTGGTAATGCCCTTGTAATTTTCAACCAGAAACATTCCATTTTTCCACCTCTGGTACATTTCCCTTTTGGTTCTGAGCAGACCCAGAAGTTCACAGTGAAGCCAAGGGGGTCTCTTGCTCCACTTACTTCCCTTGCCTTTAGAGGGGATGAACTGATTTTGCATGTCTAGGACAGTCTTCTTGAAAAACTCCCAGCACTCACTAGCTCCTTCACCCTCCATGGAAGCTTCCCACAGGATTCCTTCCAACTGAGCCCCGAGTGAGCTGAAGTTTGCTCTTCTAAAATCTAAAACCTTTGTCCTGGAATCAACCTTCATCGTGCTCAGCAGTATCCCAAGCTCCACAATACTGTGGTCACTGCAGTCAAGTCTGGTCACTAACCAAGATATTACAGAGTAGGTTTTCTTGCTTGATGAGTAGGAAGTCCAGCTGTGCCCATTCCTGGTTGGCACATCCAACATTTGTGTGAGGAAGCAGTCTCCTACACATTCCAGGAACTTGATGGATGTCAGGTGAACTGCAGTGTTGTTCTTTCATCAAATGTCTGGGTAGTTAAAGGACTGGGTTGACCTGAAACTTGCCTGAGCAACCCAACTGTCACTTTGTTGGTCATGTTGTCTTGGTTTGGGGGTTGGTAACAGATGCCTGCTGTAACGTCTCCCTTGGAGACAACCCCTCTGATTTTGACCCAGAGGCATTCAATAGGACAGCCACAATTGCCATCACAGACTTCTATACATTTAATGTTTTCCTTAGCATAGAGTGCTACTCCTCTACCTCTTCTCCCCTGCCTGTCTTTACGAAGCAGCCTATAGCCATCCATCATGGTCCTCCAGTCATGTGAATCATCCCAACACGTTTCATTTATTCCTATGATATCATAACTGACTGGGCACAGAGCCCCATTTCCTCCTGTTTTATTTCCCAGACTGCATGTGTTTGTATACATACACTTCAGGTGATTGATCTTTTAGTTCTCACTTAGGGAGACAGCTGAAGCACATTTTACACCACTCTGGTTGGCCTGGTTTAATCCCTGATCAGTTGTGGTGGGGATGTGATCATTGCCATTTTGGATCCCTCCTTCCAGGTCCTTCAGTTTAAAGCCTGCCTGATGAAGTTAGCCAGCCTGTTGCCAAAGATATCCCTGCCTCTCTTAGCCAGGTGGATTCCATCCCTTCACAGCAGGTTGTAGTCCTTGTAGAAGGTCCCATTATCATAAAAGCCAAAACCCTTCCAGCAACAGCAGCCTCACAGCCAGAAGTTCATCTGCATCGTGTGTCTGTTTCTGACTGTCCCCCAATCCTTGAACTGGTAATATTGAGGAAAAGGTAACTTAGGCACCATAACGCTCAACTTTCTCCTCCAGGGCCTGAAAGTCTTTCTTGATTCTGCCTAGGTTTGGTCTTACGGTGTTGTTCATGCCAACATTAAAGAGTAATAGGGAATAGTAGTCCATGGTCTTGACAGGTTGTGGCACCATCTTGGACACATCACAGACCAGCAAGGGAGCACACCTCACGTGATTCCCTGTCATGTCTGCAGATGGGTGCTTCAGTGCCCTTTAACAAGGAGTGTCCCACTACAAGGACATGTCATTTCTTTTTGTGCTGTCTGCCACGTGCTGTTGGTTCTGTTGCACCTTGTGGGCCTTGCTCGTGAGTGTCTACTGTTGTGAAAACTTCCCATGTTTTTAGTTGTGATCCTGGATTGTGGAGACTGTGGTGGAGCTCTGCGTTTGTGGGACCCAGGGTCCAAGGTGCTTCATTCTCAGTGGTGTCTGTTGGTGGAACTTGTTTCTGAAGCCACTTACCAATCTCTGCTTCTGCTCCTCTAATGCTCTTGGCAGAAGCAGTCTTAATGTGTGGAGCTGACTGCTTTGGCAACTCCCTAGATGGGGCTTTATCAACATCCTCATTTCCCTGGTCCTCTATTTCCAGAGCCCCATACCTGTTCCGTAAGGGCACCTAGGAAGGCAGGGGAGATCTGGAGGGGAGTTGCCTGCTGCCCTGAGCAGGGACCTGCTTCCATTCCCCCCTGTCATCTCTTAGGTCCCCTCCTTCTGCCTGGTGACAAGAGGACAGGTGATCCTCTACTTCACATGGAGCCTCCACCTGCTGCCTTTTCCCTAAGGATGGTAGGATGTGGCTCCACCAGACTATTTCCCTTTCACATTCCCAGACAGTCCTTAATCTCTCCACTTTTTCCTTAAGCACCACCAGGCTGAGCAAATAATTTACCTTGTCAGAATGCACACAGGTGTTGTCTTTGCTGTCCTCTGGCAAGAGTGACAGGCTCAGACAGTCCCCTCAGCCCGACAGCTGGGTGTTTCTGATGTAGGTCAGTCTGGGTCACCTCATTTCTTTTGACTGCAGCTTTGGACTTAGTGGAGACAATAGTTGGATTTTTTTTCTAGGAGGGTGAGGACTTCCAGTCAAGCTCACCTGCCCGCTCTCCCTGCCTATGCAAACTGCCATGCTGTATGGGTATAAAAAGCCCCACTTGACTCTCAGCATGCAGCACTGTTGCTGGAAGACAAACTTAGAGATCTAAGGATAATAGGAAAACACACAGAATCACAGCTCTGCTGCACAGAAGTGCATCCGTAACTGCCCAGGAGAGACTGGAGTACCAAACACTGCCCAGCTATCTGGAAAAAAGACATTCATTTTCTCTCACATTTGCTCTGGCTGCTTGCAAAGAGTTTGCAAGCCATTTCCACATGCATTTCCAGAATTTCCATTCTTCCTGTGTTTATATATATAGACACGTGTGTGTATATATATATATCATCTCAGTGTACTCATTAAGGTGTTTGAAGTGTGATCACCACAGACCTGGAGGGTAGCCAGCTTCCAGAGAAATGAAAATGAGAGCCATGGTGTTTAAAGATGAAGTCCTACATGAGATAGAGCTGCATTTAGCTGTAATTCTCTATTGGACTTTAATACATACATAATATACACAAATACATATTATACATATATAAAATGTGTGTTTTAAAACACAGAACTGGTATTCTCACAAGAAAAATTGCTCATCAGCTGAATTTTCCAAAGAAAAAAATATACTCAAAGGCATCCAAAGACAATTCAAATAATGAAAAAACTCAAAGTGGTTGCAGAAGGAGATGTACCAAGTGCTTAGTCCCTGTAAGGGAAGGGCAGGTTTGGACCCTGTTTCATTGACAGAGCATGTGTGCACTGTCACACTCTCGACAGATGGCCAACAACCAGAGCCACTCTTTGAACCCTTTCAGTCATGCCTTGCTTGTCTCCAATGCATGGGAAGTGGAGCCATAAACATGCTACTACCACAAATCATCTACTGCTTTCATGAGGGAATCTCCACACACAAATAGGCTCAAGAAGGCTGCAGATGGGAGGTCATATCACTAGAGCAATGTAGCTGATGCAATGCCATTTGCCACGCACCAAATAGTAGGGTTGTTTTTTTTTGCCAACTCACAGACATTTGGATAAGACACCTTATTCTGTCTTGTGACAAAACCATTTAAAATCACTTACCCCCTAAAGTATGGTAAAACAATCAATGCAATTAAGACTATTCTGTTAGTGTGAAAAACTGTCCCAGACCTTTATATCATAGCCTTAGAACACAAAGATAAAAAGCTCCTCAAGAAGCATCTTCAAAGGACAAACACTTCGCTGTTCTTATGCACCCAAACAAACAGAAAAAAATAAACCAATTTGCTTTCTTCCAGAAATGCCTTGCCATACTGCTCTTATTTATTCCCTCAAGGTGACCCAATTTAGGCTGGAAGTACAAATAGATTACCAGAAGCAAGGAATAAAAATAGCAAAGGAATGGTATATGCCATTCTCCTGAGACTGACAAACGAGAAGGACAAGGACAGAATCTTGCTCTCTGTTCCCTCCACTCTCCACAATATAAACTTGCATCCTCCCAAAAAGCCAGGTCTTGTGAACAGAGAGGCTTTGCTTTCTTTAACAGAAGCTCCAGGAGGATTTTAAATTAACCTACAGATTTAATAAAGTCTAATTTTCTATAGTTTCACTGAAGCATGGGAAGGAATTATGAATCATTTTAGAAAATTATGAGCATGGTTTGAACTCTTTGTATTTAGATCAGGAAACAAACATACTAAAAAATGGTCCAAAGTAATCCCTCCCCCTGAAACCCTTTCTGTGGTAGCTTGTCATTTGTTCCTTTTAGAATATCCAGCCCAGTTTGCACGTAACACATTTTAACACATCAGTGAGGTGGGTGGTTTGGTTTTTTCCCAAGCATTTTATATCACCGTAAGACCCAACAGCCATAGTGTCAATCATTTGTTGAAAGTCTCTTTTCTACCAAAACCACTGATGTCAAGAAGTGGTAATAACTGTGACTTTATCAGCAGTCAACTATCTGGTTTGTTTTGATTTCCAGGGGACTGCCCTTCCTCTAGCATCACAGAGAGGAAGAAAACAGAATAGGAAACCCAAGAGAGACAGGAGCTGGAAACAGACCCTTTTGTACTCAAGTATAAGGTGTCTAGTAATCAGAAACTTTTTTTTTGCTACTACACATCCAATAATGTACAGAGTACAAAGGCAATATCTGGGTTTCACTCTCATTTTTCACAGCCTTCCCCTCCTGTGCACTAGGAGCTCCAGGAAAGGCATATGGTGCTCTTAATCTCCAGCAGTGAAAGAGAGTACAAGATGTAAGCTATCAGCTTACATACAGAATATACACTCAGGAGAGGAATAAATATATAGTCACATGACAGACTTTGGCAAGACAAGCTGTGGTGAGCACTGTTGTTGGTCAAGAAGGTCCATCTCAGGCTACCCACCCTGCAAGGTGCAGTGCCATTAGGGCAGAGAGGATGTGCAGTCCCTTTCATAGGGCAGAGCTTTTGCTCATCCCTAACGAAGCAGTTCACATCAAAATGCAGGACTGTGAGCTAAATCATCTCCACTCTGGGGATGGAAACACGTCCACAGGGTAGTAACACTGCTAACTGCTACAGCTGTTCATTCAGTGAGCACAAACCCTAAATCTTTATGCTCTATCTCCAGTTTTAGTCCAGTTCTACCACTATATCGTCTGAGACAGGTTAATTCACCTTTTCTTTTTCCCCATCCCTTCATTTCCTCTAATGCATTTTTATTTTTGCCATTGGTGGAGGGATAGCAGATCCCTCTACCTGTTTTAGCCTATAGTCCCTTCTATAAAAAAAAATTCTTAATGATAGTTACTACAAAAGCAAATATGCAGGCAGCAAAATGAGTGATTATCCCATTATAAATATTTGTTTAGTTGGGTTTGGGTGCTCTTAAGTAGAAAAGGACTGCTTAGAAATTAAAATAGTCATAGTCACAACCAAAAATCACCAGGTATACATATTTGCAATCTAGCAGTCATTAAGTTCTTCTCACAGATGCTTTGTTTAGGTTACCTCCTGGCATCCATGGATTTGCACCACAAAAAGCTTCCTGAGAGCAGGAACAGGCTTCTCAGCCAACCTTTTACTTATTTTTAAACACTGTTCCAAGAGTTACTAAATATTCAGAGTTGAATTCCATCTTAGTCATTGTTCTGTTACCCAACATGAAGTGTGTCTATTTCTTTTACTTTCAGGTTTCTTTCTAGAAGGGAGCAAATTTGATCAAAAAAATAACCTATGTATGAATTTCTGCTCTTTGGTATGCAGCTGAGGCCCTGCCTGTAATAAAGAAATAGCTAAGAGAGAAATGAAACCATTACTCTGTTATTTCATGGAGTTATATATGCCAAATTCCTTAGCAGATATAAAAGTTTCTATTTTTTTTAACTGGAAGGGCAACAAAATTCACAACAACATCCTTAAAATAGAACCATGAGTACTTGTTCTCTGAATCAGAGCAAAGGGGGAAAAATAATCTATAGTGAACTACTCATTTTGATCCATGCAATAGCTCCTGTCTCTCTTTTCCCTTAAACACACAGAAACAAAAATTAATGGCCCCACTGGCCAGTAATTTTCTTCTTTTCTAAGGAACTCTCCAAGACTAATTTGTCACTTTCAGACCAAGGGGACTTGGGCTTCAGGCTTTTTCTACACACAGAAAATTACTCCCTTACTTCTGGGATTTTGTTAAGAAGGCAGCCTGCCTCTTCCTATTTCTCTTCATTTTGCTGTTTCAAAACAAACAAGCCAACAATTATCTCAGTGGGCCTCCCCAGTCTCTTTGGGAAGAGGGAAGCATGAGCTCTTTCAGTTGCAAAGTGATGGGCCTCAAACCTTAGATAAACACCAAAAAGGGGATTACTCTTCAACAGCTCTCTCCTGAGGCCTTTCTGTAGCTGATGTTTCCATCTCAAAAAGGCTGACAAAAAAATCCTGGTGGCAAGGCTCTCCTTCATAGATAACTATTCCTAACTACAATGAAACTAAACAGCAAAATGATTTTTTGCCTCCACCACCACGCCTGCCTCCCAGTACTTTTTGTGCTAGTTTTAACCAGCTAGCAAAAAGGTTTTCAAAGCTTATTTTTAAGCTTTTTTTTCTTTTAAAGACTCCATCATTGCTGTTTGAAAA
Source organism: Hemiprocne comata (assembly GCA_020745705.1). NCBI lineage: Eukaryota > Metazoa > Chordata > Aves > Apodiformes > Apodidae > Hemiprocne > Hemiprocne comata. Next base: position 35,272,677 of record CM036591.1, read on the forward strand.
ATTGGTCTTACCAGATTGCTGTGCTGCTGCAGGGCTTTCCTCTTCTGTTTGACAGAGGCCTGAGGCTATAGCCGGAGTGCTCACTGTGTGGCTCACTTCAGGACTCCAAGCTCTTGGTTTCTACAGTGACACCACAGATGTGGGCAGTGCTGTACTCCTTTTGAATGCTGTTTGGAAAATGAGAGTCCTAACACCGAGATTTTATCCACTGTCTGCCAGTTCAAAGGATTCCCAGAACAGCAGCAGCCTGTAGATCTAGTGATAAGTAGCATTTTCATTAAAAAAAGTATGAAACACATTGCATCGAGTCATGGAAAGAGTACTTTTTGTAGATGAAACCAGTATTACATGATATATACAGGCATACACACACACAAAAACCTGAAAAACCTTCAGTCTGCCCAAGAACCAAGCAACACACAAGTTATTTATCTACTTTGTCTGGAGAAAAAAGTAAGCTATAACTGCTGGATTTTAAATTTATGGTTCTTAAGAATTTAGGGATTAAGTTATACTGTGAAGAAGAAACTCAGCCATCTCATGGCTTAAATCCAAGGAAGGTCCCACCTTCTCTAGGGTGGCTTATGCCAAAAATACTCTAAGTCTCAAAAGCCAAACACCAGGTTTTGCTGTGGATTATTACAGTGACAAATTCTGAAGGAAAGATGCCCACCCACCAGTGCTTTAATATCTTTCTGAAACTGCTAACCATACACGATTAATCCTGCTATCCCTACACATGCACAGTTCCCTCCCAGCCCACAGTTCCTGTACAGACTGGTAGGAGAGCAATCTCCACACACTAGAGTCCTTACTAAGCAAATTAACACCACAAACCATTTGGCCAGTTTAGCTAACAGGAAAGCTACAGATGTTATAAAGTGAAAAAGAATGAGCCTAGTGCGTGTACTTGGTGACAGGTCACAGAAGATTCAATTTCATTAAGAGCAAGAATATTTTAGTCTTAGATGAAGAGGCTTTCATAGCCTCTATACTGGTAGCACAGAACACGGGGTGAATTATTAATCTTCATCAAACAGTAGATAGTACAGTGACCAAAAAGAGTAGATCCTCTCAGTTGTAAAGTTGATTGTTTTTCCTAGCCTTATTATAAACTAGTTACTCCTAACCTGGAATATATAATTTCATGTCAAACTTGAAAAATAATACCTTATAGTACTTATCTACTTAAAAATTTAATTAAGATTAATTAAAACTTGCCTGTTTTCTGCACGCATGCTTCTGCAGAACAAGCATTTGGATGTCCATTCACATGCATCAGATGGGAAAAATGAGCTTCAAAAAAATGGCTATGGGATTGCACCTACACTCATTCCAAATCAATTCCAAGTTTGCAGTAGCTGAAGTTCGTTATCCTCCAGAAACACTGTGTAGTTTCTGGCCAGTTAGTTTTAGAGTTGGATCTTTACTGTGAAAAACACCTATACAGCTTCATTCTCCTTCTGAACCCTTGATATTCTCTCACACAACGCTGACTGAACTGGTCCATATCATCTGCTCTTTACTAGTGAACCGAAACTAAAGGCACTTCACCATGGACACACTGAGAGGCTCAGTGTTACTGCTCATACTGCAACAAAATGAGACTTTTACTCTAAGACAGCCATGAGTATGACTGATTACTTCTATCAGTTTAGTACCTCCATTTCTGGCACTTGTCACTGCAAGGTTTTGGTCTTCTCCAACTCCAGCACTTACAGCTGTTGAGCTCCGACACTGCTGTGATTTGATTTTGTGTTCACAGCTCTTTTCAATGCAGTGTTCATAAAAACAGGCAAGCACATTGTATGTACATAAAGAACAGGCGAGTTCTGCAGCACACAGCCTGGTTTGTGGCAACCCTCCTCTATCTTCAGTTCACTACACAGAAACTCTTCTTTCACTACAGGGTCCATGGAAAGCATCCTGAAGGTCATCAGCACAGCACTTCTGAAGTTCAAGTATTCTACCATCGGCAAATGGAGCAGCTGAACAGCAATCACAGTGCAGCACAATAATCAGGAACATTCATAAGAACCCAACTAAACCTGTAATTCCTTCTCAAACAGAAGGAAGGATGCTAATTATTTTAGGATTCATAGCAAAAGCTGCTAGACTATTTCTGGAAATTCTCAGATGGTGATTCAGACACAGACCTCATGCAGGAGCTAAGTTTTGTTGCCACTTCCAGAAGTTACTTGGAATTTTACAGATTGAGATCCTAAAGCAAAGCCCTAGAGCAAAAGCTAAAGGACTTCTTTCCTCCACTGTAAATAAAACCACATTGTTCACCAGGCCTTTACAGAGATGCTGTAAGCAGCCATGTTTACTTCCTATTTCTAGTTTTCACAGTTCTCCCTACAGCTTTTCTGACAAGCTTGTCACATTTTCACGAAGCACCTCAAAGCTAAGCCTTATTTAATTGTAAGTTATTACAATTCCATCCAATGCAATGGAGGTGCCTTGAGCAGCACAGATGAAGTCTCCAGTTTCTTCTCCTCTGCTTTCCTATTGTACCTATTTCTAGCACACCCTGTGTAAAAGCCTTATATGTAGCTTGTCCTTTATACTGTTTTTTTGATATTTTTCTACCAAAGCAGAAAATTAACTCCTCAAGGAACTGTATTGCTCTTTTTCAAGCCTACGATGCATACAAGTTAGTTTCTTTCAACTAGAACAGCAAGAAACTCAGGAACTACTTAACCAATTTACCCGTTAGTGCATACAGAACAGTGACAAACTCCACCCTGAGTTTATATTGTTCTGCAAGGTCATCCCCAAACACATCTCAAAAGGGAACAAAAATACCCCGACAGAGATAAGAGAAAGAATTATGTATTGATTCATCCTAGAATTCACTTTCCCCCCCAACACAGAATAGAACTACCAAACTGCAACTCTAAACTTCCAAATACAGGCACTGTTATAGGTCTGACATCAACCTCTGCTCACTCAGTTGTATTACTCTCTACTGCAATCTGCTTGTTCTTTAACAGTATTTTCTTTTCACTTGTGCATTTTTTCTATTTTTGTACATAATGAAGCCATTTTCAGTCTAGCTGGCAGTAGAAGTGAAATGTGAAATAAGTTGTTTTTCGAAACCACTATGACACCCCAAAAATAGCAGGGAGAAAAAGGTAGTAAAGTGCAGCCCTGTAAGAATTTGCTTCATTAGAAGAAAAATAGTGGCTGTTAATAAAAACCCCCAGTCAACTGATGTTTCATTGCAGCAAAAAATTCCAGTTGTACAAAAAACTGATTTAGGTCTTAACACACTGCATATTCAGTTTATTATTAACATATGTAAAGGCTAAAATATGTCCTCAGTCTGGTTGGCTGTATATATATTCATTAAACTAAGTCATCTACTTTGGGATGTCAGTGTCCTTCAGAAAGCAACAAAAACAATTACTTTATTTTAAAACAAAGTTACTTGAAAACCAAGAAGCAATGGAAATAACATTCTTTGTAGCCCATAATCTCAACCTAAAGACAAATCATTTTGGAAATTAAAGACCTTCAACTTTTGAATATTGTTCCTAAATCAGAGGCATTGTTCTTTAAGTATGGATTCTCAGTTTACCTACAATAGATTTGATTGCTTGAAAGACCCTGAAAACTGGAATAGTAGCTTCAGAAAAAGAAATCAAACCTAAGAAAAAAAAAGACATGAGGCTCAGATAAAATTACGTGACACTGCTCTAATTCTGGGCTACAGGCTAGCATAAAGAAGTGCTGAAGGGCAGAATTTTAATTTGGTTAAAAACAACAGCTGTAGCTTTCTTTGACCTGTTTCCAGGCTGCTCACTTCAGCCCATTCCTTATTCATGAAGCAGGTCACCTTTTCCTCCAGTTTAATAAAGGCTTACAGGACAATTTATGGACCTGCACGAAAGCTTTATATCAGAAGTGTTTCTAGGGGTGTCTAGAAACTTCCAGGAGAGGGAGACCCTTACACAGCCACAATAAGACCTCATGGATTTATGTATTTGGTTGGTAAACTGCTAACACTAAACTGCTATTATAGTAATCAGAAATGACTTCACTGAGTTTTGGAAAATAAACCAGAAAAAAAAAAAATGAAGTAAACTCCATTGTGCTAGGAAGATACAACATATGGCAGGATGTACTTGATACACAGAACATTTCTAATTCTTTGCCCACATAATCCATTATACTTCCATTATAGCTTTTAGGTTTCTCCTCAGCACAGAGGTCTTGGTTAGGACTAACCCTTCATCAAGAAACAGGCCTGTATAATGCAACAATTAATACAAAAAGGAAAAGCATGAAATTAAAATTGCAGTCACCCCTCACATCTTGATAGCTCACTTCATTTTTCTAAGTTCTATTTTCCCAGTAAAGGGATTTTCCCCCCTTGTCTACACATAATTGTACACATTATGCACAAAATTATGCACATAAATTATAATGATTAAGTAATTTTAGTTGCTCTATCAGCTTCAAAAAGACAGATACTCTATTAAGTATGCATGCTCTCCCTCCATGTAAGCAAGGCATTTCTCTGCTCCAGAATTAGCTATGAACAGCTTGAAGTTGTGTTGTGAAGTGAGGAGAGGTAGGTGTGAGAGATTTGAATGGGTTTGAGGCTTCATAGTACACAGCAAACAGGTTTACATTGAAATAGAAGGATAAAAGTTTGTTCAAAGTGACCCTTTTTCATACTTAAACTTTTACAAAAAAAATTCCTTATGCCTCAGAAATACTACTGAGGTCCTCATAGCTACACACATGTAACTGAGAGGTGCCTGCTATTGCAGAGGGAAGGAGATAGACATACAGAGTATGTTCCTCATGAAAAGGCCACCTGTTAACTTATTCCTGGTCACAGCTACTTATTTTATGTGCTTTCAGACTATGGGAGTATGATTGTCACTCACCATTATTTTTTCCTCTGTTTCCCAACTAAAGCTTCATATCAAATATTCTGGAAAAAAGATCCATACACTTCCCCCACCCCATTTTACTGAACACTATGATCTTGAATCCATCCTGGATTTCAGTAGTTAGTCACAAAGCTATTTAGCAAAAACTATGGCAAATCTCTATTTTAGAGCTAACAGATCTGATCTCCACATACAGCACACTCAGCCATGAACAAGGGCTCTCGGGGTCAAACCTGTGATCAAACAGGAGCCACTATTTTACCAATGACTAGTTTCAGTGGTGGCCAAATTACTTTTTCTATTTAAAAAACACTGCAAGAGCTTGAGAAAAGCCAGTATTCCAGGAAATAAATATTGCTGGAAATGAAAACCCTTTTTTCCTCTTTTCCTCCCTTCATTTTACAATTCCCCTGTATTATGCCTTCTTCCATCAAACAGTATTGTTATAACCACAAGGATTTTTGTGGGGACATAACTTTGCTGGTAAGCAAAAGGACAAGTTGGTCTTCCAAGGCTAAGTTGAAAAAATACTAACATCATATTCCATAATCTTCTGTTACAGAGCACAAATTATTCTTTGAATTGTTTTCAACCTCACAGAATAACATGTCATAAAATCATAGAATGCTTTGAGTTGGAAGGGACCTTATCTATAAAACATAAGAAACACGAGACTTCTCCTTAGAGATCATTTTCATTAGAGCATCACAAATGGAGACTGCCATTTTCCTAATGGGTAATTGTTGATAAGAGCCATTTAAGCTGTCACACATGCTAATAAATAGCCATGCCCTCTGTAGGCACGTGGAAAAGAAAAAACAGATGAAAATGCTTTTAAGCTACAGAAGAATGTGAGCTGCCTAAGTGGGAATAGTTTGTTTCCAAGAGCAGGGCAGTGCTCTAAATAAAAGTAGTGCCAGCCCACAAACACAGCGGGACAATGACATACTGCGGTGAAAGTGAGGAGTTCAAAGCTGGTATCGAGCACACAAGGACAACCAGAACTCTGCTGATGCAACTTTCTTAGCTTAAAAGCTTATTCTGAAAAACTGACCTCCAAGAGTTCTTGAAGCAGCTACTGGTACTGAAAATTTCTATCCATTTTTTTTGTCTCCTGCTGCCAAGGAGTGCATCAACCGAAAATACGAGTACCACACCATATGTCCTTCAGCAGAAAAACAGCAATTGTCATTAGTAACAATTACCCTTATTGTTCACAGGAATTTTCATTCTGATGCTCTTAAACTGAAGAGGTTTAACTCACCAAATGGTGTCCTCAGTCTCTTTTTTAAAAGGTTGATTCTTAAAGCTCACAGTGAATATAAGCTCACAGGTGATGAATATATAGAACAGTTTTCATTTGCAGAACCAACATTAGTTTGCTGCACCATTGGTTGAAATCCAAGCATTTAGTCAAGATTGTTTCCCTCACTGCCTGGCTTGGTTCATGTAATGAGAATTATGTCTTTCACATTCACGCCAACTGGAATACATTAAATGCAAGAAAAAGAGAGTCAGCACTATATCAAGATAGACAGCACTGCAGGAAATAATCCAATGCATTCTTACCCAGGTGGTATTCAACTCCAAATGTTAAAAATAATGAACCGTAAAGAGATGATAGAATAGTGCTTACCTCTACAATCTAACCTTGCTTAGCTTGAACTGCTGCTGGATGCATTTTTTTAAGTATAGTCTCAAGAATGTATCTTGCACTGCAGTTTAGGTATTATCATAACACCGCTTAAGTAACACAATAAAAACAGGTTTTGGTCTTTATCACCTCACATTCAGATTGCAAAAAAAACAAAACTTGAATTTCAACATAAAACTATATTTTAATTTTCAGTAAAGACTGCAATCACATCTCTGCTTTGTGTACATTTCGCAAGCACTTTCATATCTGAAAATGACAAAATAAAGGTAAATTTTGCATGTGAATGTTGGCAAGAATATGCACGTTTTGCATTGTCTTTCTAGCACATTAAACAAATAAAATAATAAAATTATTTTCATATCTTTCCTTGCTATTAAAAATCTATTTAACGTATTTCTGATTTTCATTGTCTTTCTATTCAGCAAGGCATTAATACCTAAGCTAAGCTCTAGGCTTCCTGTAAAGCCTATACTTAAGTCAACATTATTTAAGCACATGTCTGATGGATGGAACATATCCCTGAATAATTTGCTTGATAGGGGTTATTGTAGGAACTTAGATATTCCTTCCTTGAATTGGGATCCTTATCCTCAGACTGGCTGAACAGGAACCTGACCTGATCACTGCCAAGATACAATATTATCCAAGACAGTTGTCAGGATGTTCTACACTATATGCTTAAACAGGAATTAAGAAACAGCTGAGCAGTACTCAGCAGTTCATTTCCATAGTACTAAGGTACAAAATATCCCAAACATGTTTTATTAATACAAGAATATATTAAAAGAAAACCTTCAATGAATTTTATACACCAAAACAGAAGAAGACTGCATTTTAGTAACTGAAAACACTAAGTAGAAATAACTGAAAGAGTGCTGGGTGATGAGTTTGCTGTCTCACCGTGACAGCCTTCCTTGTGAATCATAATGGTCCCAGTCCCACCTTCCTCCTCGTTTTTTGTACCTTTTTTCTCTTCTGTGTGTTTTGGTTATTTTGCTCTTTGTTTTCTTAGGACATAAACCACCTATGCGTTGTTGAGTGACAGTTTTCTATCTGTATATATATAGAGAAAAAAACATTTTTATATATAATAAAAAATTAAGATCATTTACCTTACCTATATGACTGGTTTTCCATTACATGGTGTAGCAGACAAGTGGGATAAATCAATTCTAGATACTCCACTGCTCATAGAGGACCAGGTGCCCCTGTTCCTTGCTCCCCTGGAAGCCCAGTGCCAGGACAACTTAATAGCTTCAGCACAGCAGGAACACGGGAAGCCAGCTGCCTTCCTGAGCTGTATTAACACAATGTGCCACTGGAACTAATAATCCCAAAGGCACAGCAGTACCCCTGAAAACCAGCCTGATACAGTATTTGCAAATCAGTTAAGGTAGACATGAGATAGCAGAAGACTAATAATACTTTTTATTATATGGTTTTCCATTTTCTTGAACATAATACATGAGTACTTTACTTTTATAAACTTACTTCATATTTCTAGGAAGAGAAGAATTCTCTTTCCAACTCTAAAAGGGTGGCCAGTTAAGGAATGTGTGACATGGGACCATCTGGTAGTTAGTTAAGCACCACTTTACTTTTCTCCAGCAAGACTGCATCTGGTAGGGAAGGATTTACAAGTGGGAACTACAATTGGTTATGAATTAATCAAATACCTCAGTTGTGATTTGGGCCAAAAGCAGATCTCCCTTTTTAAAGTAACAATCAATTTTGTATTTCAAACATCAATAATACAGTGAACATTTCCTCCATTTTGCTAATATAAAAACAGAGTTGGACTATGAGCATAAAATAAGACCAAAACAATTTGACTTTTCCTTTCTTCTAAGTCAGCTTGATACAGAATTTGTAAACCAACATCAGATAATCTGTCTGTTGCTCTGCTTTAGGGTTTTTGTTTACTGTAACACCCTTACCCAAGGAGTGATCCTGGGAAATTACCCAGTTCACTGAAGTAGGTTCTGAGTGCCCACAGGGTGATGTAGAAGGAAAACAAGAGCTTGTGCTACCTACATCTGATGAAACAAAATATAAATCTAAATGACATAATGAAACTGATCACTCTATAAAGGGGTAGATACAGTTTAGGTTACTTAGCTCAATTTTGTAAAAATTTAGGTTGTTTCAAAAAAAAGCAAGTATCCTAATTGTCCCTCCCATGCCAATCTATTTCCTTTTTTTTTTTTAAACATGTGAGAGTTCCAGTTATTTGGTTCAATTATTTGTCTATTCTAAATTATATAGGACCTGCAATCCAAAATCCATCTAATATCACTGCTGTTAATAGCACCCAAATCTTGAAGTCAATGCAGTTGAGTCCAGTGAATTGGACTTTTTTGTGTTACTATCAGACGAAGTGACATACTTTGCTCCCTCTTATTTCTAGTAGATAGAAGCAAAACTCATGTGTCTGACCAGAAAATGCCAAGGGAAAAAAGTGTAAGTGTAGAGGCTCATTTGGCAACACTATCCCAAACAGCACTGGTGCCCCCAGGCCTAGTGTCCTTTTAACATTGCACAAAGGTCTTCTTTCATCCTGGGAATTGTTTGCTGAAATCTTTGTTCAAAACCAAGCTGCCAGTAGAGAGACCATGTGAAATCTAGCAAAAATCTTACCTGCAGTCACTTTTGAGATCCCAATTAGACACATTTGGATCCATACCTGAGACAGTCTCTTGCACTGTTTCAAAACCCCGGGTCATGAGCTCACCACTTTCTGCCATCATCTCTGCTAACTTTGAAATCCTCATGGCCTCTCCAGAAGTCAAGGACTGCAAAACTTGTGATACACACACACACACATTTCTTTTGTACAGGCTATAAGGAAGTTCTTTTCTACTGCCAAGATGCTAGTTTTAAGCTTATACTTCTTATCCTTGGGAAGAAAACATAGTAATTCATACAGATTATTAAAAACTGAGGGGGAAAAAAGGAAGAATGAGAAGTTTGATGTGTAACTCCTATTTGTCTGAAATCTCAAGCCATTAAAACACTCCAGATTTATGCTTTAAAACAATACATCTTTTATGCAAATGCTTGGATATATATAATTTTGTATAGGACTTGGGCATTTAAATCTCAAACTAACAGGTCCTCTGTTGGGAGGAAAAAGTTAAGCTCTTTCCCTTCCCTTAAAGGAGCTGTATTATGCAGTTAACACCTCAGATATGGGAGTATTTTGTCCTCTCTCCTCTGCGACACAACATTTCTTTGTTCTCTCTTATTGAGATAATTCTATTGTTCCTATATAAGAGGACATAACCTTCATGTACATAATACTTGCTACTGCTCCATGACACACCAGCCCCCCTTTGCTGTTTCTATTCTCTTCCCTGCTATTGGTTCCACAGAAACAGCTGCATTGCAGTGACAACATTTGTCCACAGCTCTTGATTTCTAACAGATAAGAAGTGCTATAGGATTTTAAGATTAAAAGATGAAATGCAGTATGAGGGCATTATTTCTACCCCTCTCAACTAACTTGGCTTCCAGTTTGCAAATACAGAGCAAGCACAAAAGCAGGGGGGAAGAGGGGAGCGAGCACTTCCACTCTCTAGGGTTATGCAATCAAAACAGAAGGTGCACTAATTACAAACTTAACCACACTTTTCTAGCAAAAGATACCCAACACTGAGGTCTCTTAAAAAATTATTTGCTAGTTCCATGATAATATTAGCAATAACAGGAAGTGAAGAATTCTATTACAGTGCTAAAGCAGACTCCAGTCTGTGCGTGTTCTTTCGCTGCAGATCTACCACAGGACCCTGGAATCAGTAATTTAATCTCTCAGTTCATCCATTTCCTCCTCTATAAAGTGAAGACACCAATTTCCACCAATCTCCCACTTTCAGTTCTCTAGGACAGCACCTACTTCTTCCAAAGCATCTATGTAGTGCTTACAAAAGGCATTATGACAAGAATGGGAGTCTAAAACTAGACCAAGAGCACAGGCAACAGGACAAATTGTTTTGTGTTCCAGAAGGTCCCAGACATCCATGCAGGATTTGAGACATTTAAGTTACCAGAAGATTCCAGGTTTTGATTGAAGATTGAGGACAGTCTTCAATGAGATGAGACCCCTGGGTTCCAGACAGCTTCTCCTGAAAGAGCCAGATCCTTCCCACATAACAGCCAAACTCCAGAAACATGTGCATTTATGGTAACCTAAAGCTTCTAAGTCCATCGTGTTTCATATGATTTTCTACTCCCCTACTTTTTCTCCCCACATAGTAAAGATCATGCAATTTTTTCCTTGCCTAGAATCTTGGCAGTTAAAATGTATAAAAAGAATTCACTGGTTTATCATATGAATTGCCAGGTGACTCCTTACACCAAGGAAGGCTTTTCCTGCTGTGCCAAGGTTAACATGAACTGTAAGAGATGCAATCAGTGAATACCACACAGAAGAAAAAGGCTTCTAATGCCCATTGAAGCACCCTTAAGAAAGGGAGAAAAGCAGCACAATGGTGGGCTAGATTTTCCACTGTCCAACATTTATTTGTATTGCACAGAAAGCAAAACTCTTTCTTTTGAACATAAGCATGCAATAAATTGTGAAAGAAAGCTGTTGGATAAAGATAGTGGACTGGATAGAAAGTTGTGATCAAGAGGGAATAATGATCAACTATTCATGATAATAGCATGCAGGTTAATAACAGATCATCTTCTATTTTGCAGGTAGATGTAGGAAAATGTGTACATATTTAATCCCAATCTGTGAAATTTGGTATCCTGCCTAGGCGAGCAGAAACAAAAGACAAGAACCAAAAAAAACCCCCAAAACCAAAAAATATTTCCTGTGAATGCTAGGACAATTTAAGAGGTACTGCCAAAAACCTGAATTAGCCTGTGAGCTGCATAAAAGTTATCCTGCTTCTACTGAATTTTATGTCATTGGTACATTTGTTTGTATGAAGTTATTAAAATAAACTGCACCCACAACTCATTTAACACAGTCAAACTCACCAACTCTAAGTCTTCTCATTACACAGCTGGAGATTTCCATTTTAAGATTCCCAGAATTTAGGAGACGGTTTGAGAAAACATTCTTATTACTAAAAAAATATAATATTAAATAGAATATTCTAAGACGTGAGAAAAGAATAATTCGATTTACAGCTGAAGTAAAATGATTTTTTTGGCTCTTAGTGGCTTCAGAGAACAACTAAAATATACTCTCTAACTGGAATTTCAAATACGATTAACAGTAAACAATCTCATCAACAATCGGTCTTAACAAATTAAAGCCTATGTACACTACTTGCATTAAATAAGGTTTGGGTCGTGGGTGTTGGGTTGTTTTGCTTTTTTTTTATTTAAGACTAAGTTTTCTACCCCTACTGACTAACTTTTGTGGTAGTGTTCCTCAAGTTTTCAATACTCTGTCTTTGAGAATTCCTTCGTGCCATCACACCAAATCTTCAGGTTTTTTGCCTTGCATGCATTATGAAAAAAATTAAGTTACATCTGTAAATTATTATACAAGTAACACAGTATAGCACTTCTATATAGGTAATTAGAGGAAAAACCCATAAAGGAGAGCATCATTTATGTTCAGCAACAATATTTGATGTGAAGCTAACCGAGTGACTGCCAGGTGTTATTTACACTGGTAGCCCAGGTAGTCCCAATGTCAGTATGCTAAAATACTGGTGCAGCAATAGTGCTGCAAGGAAGCTTGGAGAGCTTTGGTATCTCCCTCTCATTAGGAGAGAAATAGTGTTTTAATGTCTGAACAACAGCATGATCTCACTTCTTTCAGTTCCACAGCAAAGCTGGCACATCTTTCAGTGGAACCTCTCCCAATTCACAATGCAGAACTTTTGAGAGGAGACAAAAATCTAACAGAACCTAACACAGATTGTGGAACCAAATCCCTACACAGATTTTTTTTTTCCCCCAGCCCAAAGAGTTCATACAAACTATGCATATGTGTTCCAAGTTCATCCTACAGGGACTCAAATGTCAGCAATTCCAGATGGTCAGAGAATGGGACCCACAAAACCACTTCTAGTTGTTAAGAAATCCTTCACCCAGCAAATCAAGACCTGGCACAGAACACCAATCAAAACCAGGCTCTCTAGGGAAAATGCTGTGCATTTTGTTCATTGTTAGGTTGATCATATTTTATAAGCTTCCCACTTAACACAGGGCAGAGATGGGAGGTTTTTTCTGAAATGAAGGTAGTAATCTTTATCATGCTACTTTAATAGCACAAAAAAGGGCAAAGGAAGACTACTAAACCATTTCTTGCTTTCTGTCATAGGTCTTAAAACGAATGACAAATTTAAGTAACTTTTTTTCATGCAATCTGTTCAGATTCAGAGATAAGTGCACCATTGTTACAGTTGTGTATCTAAGTCAAATTTAAGTCAGTTTTAAACTTTTCAAACCTATCTGAAATGGCAGAAGATACAACATAAGCTTCCAAAACTTGCATTTTACAGAAGCTTGTTGATAAATGTGCAGAAGAAAAGTTCCCCCATCTCTTTTTGTACTACTCTTCATGCCTTACATATTTTGTTACTAATTTTTGAATAAAATAATTCTGCTTGACCTGGTCTTTGCCACAGTATGTATCCCACCAATGATGCCCTGAATATCCAGCATACACACGTAACATTTATTGATATAACGTTTCATGATAAGCCCATCTAGAGTCAGATGCCACAAAAGTCTTCTAGAAATGAAGCAGCTATGCAGCTGCTCCTGCAACACATTTTGATATGCTAGTAGAGCTTCAATTCATCCAAATGAACTTGTTTTCATCTCCCAGGGCACAGAATGCCAGCCACCACCACTGTACTGTGACTAGTAACACGTTATAACATGTACTAGTGCCAAAGCTGTAGCACCAGGAGTTAAACTCTATGACCCTTATGGGTTCCTTCCAACTTGAGATATTCTATGATTCTATGATATCTTTCAGGACCATTTCCAGTGGCAACTCTATATAAAGCTGAAAAAAATGCATTTAAAGACTCAACTATTAATAGACTCAGAAAGGACTAAATGGTCAAAGCTGAAAAGATAGTTACTACCATCACCTGCTCCACTAAAATACTAATATTGCAGTTAAAATTGTGTATCTATTAGGCTAGTTATCTCTGTAAAACTATAATTAAAAGTCGATTTTAAATTCTTAAGTATGCAAGTGTCTGAACAATGTTAGATTCATTTTTAGGAAGGTGCTTTAAGCATTTAAGATGCATATTCATCTTATCCCATTCTTACAATTTACCTGGAGAGAAAGCTGTTTTGTTACTGCTCATTCTGAAGAACCACCACATTTGCTAGAAACCAGAAAGTTAGGAAATCTAAACAAGTGCATGGAAATAACAATTTGTGTTATCACTTTCTATTAGCAAGAACCAAATCTATGCTATTCAATATACATGCAAGCTCCACTGTAAATGCAGTCATCTGGAAAAAGTAATGTAATTCATTCTAGACTGTTCTGTCCTATATATAAGGCTGACCTCTGTGCAATTTTTACTTGGTAACCTTCAATCTGCAAATAAACTTTGGTATGTTCACAAGCACGATTCAGTTTCAAAGAAAGAAACTGTGGCACCTGCAAACCAATAGCTCATTATAGTATCCTATGATGGACAATTTTAACTGTTTCATGTACTACATGCTATCATTTTGCACACTTGGAAAATATTGCAGGCCTTTGCTCAACTTCACTGAAGTCTGATGATCTTATCCACTGGTGCAATCCTACACAGTAAATAAATCAAATTTGCCAACTTTAAGCAGAGAGTTAAGAGCACTCAATGAGATACACCAATTAAGTACTCACCACCTAAGAAATCATTTTGTGCAAGAAAAGTTGGTTATTTTGCAGCAAGACCTTTTTTGTTTCCTTTTAAACAAAGAAAAAGTTTCATAGTTCTATGACTTCATGGAAGCAAGGTCTGACTTATGTTGCAGTCTGGATTGCTGAGCATTTTTGAGAAGACTAGAAATTGATGCTAGTTGAATTAAGAATCTATGTTATTAATAGATTAAAACATCTAAACAGCTTAATAAATTTGTTTTACATTCCTTTATGTCATGCCAGTCAGTGCTACAACCATGACTCTTTCAAGCCCGGTGTATGTTTAGTTGCCAGGAGGAAACAGGAGTTTGGCAAAAGAATGACCACCCAAAAAACCTCCCCCAGTCTGGCTTGCAATTTTTGGACCACCTTCAGGTTTCAGAAGAAATACTCTATTAACAACTAAGTAATCCAGAGCACAGAACTGTAATTTTCAAGATCTCTACAGACATCCATTTGCCAGATTATCCTTGCATTATGTATTCAAGGTTACCTTCCCAACACCAGGGGGTTGAAAACATCCTTGAAAAAGAAAACAGCATTTTTTGGACCTTAATTCCACAACAAGAGACAGATTCTCACAGAACACTCAGGGCTCCAAAGCCAGATAAACAAAATGATAATTAGGTGGCTGACATACACAACAGAAAGGAAGAAAATATCACTGAAGTTCTCTATTTTTCATACAGAAGACTTCAATTTATCTGCACAATGAAAGATACATTCATAAACTGATTTCTGCAGTAACCTACACCAAAATCTGATGTGATAAACAATTGAGCAAGATAAAGCAATGACTGCTCAGAGCAACTCCTTAATTTCACGTTGTTTCTAGCCAGAACAGTCTCCAATTTCACACACAAAAGGACTGTGATCAACAAAGAACAGCACTTCATTTACAAAGACCAGAATTTTGTGGTCATTCTAACTGCATATGCTTACATGAGCAATAGTCTTTATTTAAGCTGAAAATTCACTTACAAAACTGAAGAACTTGAAGAACCAAAATTTTTGATGACATTATATAGGACCTAATTCATAGCTTCTCAGGCATGCTCTTGATGTTAACATGAGTTTTACTTACAGAAGAGTAGAAACCTTACTTTGTTGATAGAAGCACATTTAAATGCATTATATAATAAGGTACTTGAAGGCCAAAAAAATGTTACAAAGTTATTAATTATGCATTCATTTTTAAAGGTAACTTCACCAAGTGAACTCTTATTTATAAACACTAACAGAAGTCTGACAATCAGTACTATTTGCACTTTGATACTTAGAGACATACCACATCAAGGGAACAGTTTTTACTCTTGTCCAAACCATTTTAAAAAGGCACTATCACAAAGCCAGGAAGTTGTTTGAGGACTGATGCTTTTACTAGAAATCTGTAACGTTTCTAGCAGGGGGTTCTCACCCGCAGTCTGAAATTCAGTGAACTAAAATGAAGATGAGGGAGTGCTGGTAAGATTTTGAATTAAGTTTAAGAACCATTTCATTGATGCAATATTTCCAAGTCTGAATTACTCCAGAAGTAAACTCATCTTTGTCATTTCTTATTTTATTACAAAAAGAGTTCACTTAAGAGACACTTAAGCACTGATCTTTTCCTACACTACAGTTTATGTACTTACTATCCATAATTAAGATATTCCATGCAATATTAGTTGAACTTCTCATTACAGTTCTGAAGAACTGCCACACGGTGGCGGTAGATGCCTACAACTCGAACTGAGAAGCAGACATGAGGTACCCTAATATTTCATCTTCATTTTATGTTATTGTACACGCATTATCCAAGTATCACTCACTTTGTCAGTTATGAGAAAGCTAAATTGAGGAGGGGTGGGAGGGGAAAAGGACAAAAAACCCCACCATCTCCAAGTTGTAAGTCTTTACCAAAAGAAAGTTAAAACTGCAGTGAAATTATCACTGAAACAGTAACACAAATCCTTCTAGAATTAAAAACTGTGCAGATGTATATACTAAGTGAGTTAGATTAGTGAATGACTAGATCCCTGCTTGTTACTGAGGCAGACAGAAAGTAACTATTAATCAGTTTTATTTTAAACTAAAGCCATAATCCTGTGAAAAAAATGTAGTCCAGTCTTACAAGAAAACCCATACAACTGCAACCAGAACTGAGTTTCATTAGTATGTTACGCATCACTAGCTGAAGTCTGTAACTTTGGTTTTTACATAAATCATATTTAGCTACAGCTTGAAGAGAAATCTTCCTTATTGCAAAGCACCAGGTATGTAGTTAACAAATGGGAAGAACTGGATTTTTAAATGCAATGCTACCTAGGAACAGCAGCTAGCCAAGAAAAGGTTTACTTGAAGACTTCGCAAGTGTTTCAGAGATTCTTTGCAAATGTGACCCTCAAAATCCTCTGCTTTTTCACACACGGCCCCTGTACACTCATAATTATTGTCAGGAACACGTTGCAACAAAGCTGTGGAGCACAGGACTGTGATGTCCTCATATTTTGTAAGCACACAGCACTGATACCAGGGTTTAAGCAGTACTTGACACTAGTACAACGTACTAAGTCTTACCTGCAGAAGCCATATGAAAATAATTTCTTAATGATACTGTCCAGAAGTACACAGATTTATATGTTCCAAACTGTCTTCTCCTATTTACTACCTTCAGAGCAAAGTAAGCAACACCATGCAACTCCCAAGTGCTTTTACTCCACAGGAAGCTGCAGTGACCTATTAGCAAAATCACTCCCAAAGCTATGAGAAACAAAAGATTAAGATGAACAACTGGAAAAAATGCAACAACTTAGCATAGTTTTACATCTGGTACTTAGTGGTAAAACAGGCCAGCCAAACTACTGACTTTGGCTCCAACTCCTTCCTTATCTATTGAGCTTCAGACTTAGTTGATCTGAGTTCAATCTTATTCTTCATCACTTCACTCAAGTGAATCCTATACACATCGTTGCAAGTCTGAAGCAGTCCAGAAATGTATTTAGCAAAAAAAACACCAAGAATTCAGCTGAACTACCTATTTTATTTCTCAAGTCTTCTGCACAACATTTTTCACCAAGACTGGTTCTGAGAAAAATATACTCACATATTTCCTACATTTGAGCAACTCCCTCCAATGAAAAGCAAATAAATGAATAGAAACAAATATTCCAAAGCATCACCCATCAAATACAATAAAACATCTCAAGAACCTCTGCATCTGCCTGCAGGCAAGTTACTCCTCAAGCACACAAGGAAGCACAAAGTGCCCTGAGATAGAAACAACAACTCAGTAAGTGCACTGGGCATTGTACTGAGGACTATCCCCCTACCTCAATCCTGTAAACTAGATGCCCATTAACATGTGAGAGGCATTAGGCATGCTCCTGGACTAATATTTTAATCTCAATTTCATCAGATAAGTGCAGATGACCTTTGAGATCACAGTCCACTGTGAAGCAAAGCATAGAAATGGGTGTGCCTGGATATTCACCTGAACACACTATTGACCCAAACTAAAATGCTGATGTTTACCCACACTAACACAGCCACAAAATAAAAAAATCAGTAATACATGTAGTTTCCTAAATATCGGAGATACAATTGCTCTCTTCCTAGATGAAAGGGACCTTTAATTGGAAATACTATTATCTTAAATGACACAAAAGATTATGTAAGAGGCTTACTTCTAAAAGAACACTTCAAAAGGGGAATTAAAAAATCATCACTCAGCCAATACCTTAGAGAACATTTCTTTGATGAGTCTTCAAATTAAAGCAGCTCTGGTACTTCTTCTATTTTTCTATTCAGCTGTTTCAAATCAAAATTTTATAGCTTAGAATGCTAAGCTATAGCTTAGAAAGCTATGTTTCTTACCTGTTAAGTGCACACCACTATAAAATACCCATGGAGAGATCATGTAAACATAAGCTAGTTTTACCACTGGTTGGTGCTACTGCAAGAAACATCAACCACATCTGGTCTGCTGACAATAAACATTAGGCAGCATCATACTTAACAGTTAAGAGTCCTGCAAGTAGTTTTTCCTAACAGTACACACACGTTTGAAGAACAACCTAAGAAAAACTTTGGTTAGCTTTATTTATAAAACAAGGAGTTAAAAGGTTATGACATTTACAACATTATGCCAGAAATAATTACCAAACAGCCATGAATCATAATATAAACATTAGAATCCCATATTGTAAGAATAGTCCCCATCTCTGGGAGCCAGCTGTGCATAGTGTTCTTCCTGCAAATAGCCCATCATCTTCCCAGAAAAAAAAAGCAACAACAATAAAATTAAGAACAGCAGCAAATAAAGCTGCCATTTAAAACATCTCCAACTTAATGGGAAGTAATTCACAGAAAGAAATTACAGAGGAAAAGTCAGTGCTGATATTTTTTATACAATCATGCAGAACACAAATGGGAAAAAAGCACTTACATTTACACTTACTCAGTTTTTAGAACTGTGTGTACATTGCCATCATTTAAAGTGCAAGCTACATGTCTGCTGAATTGACTGAAGGCATAACAGGAGAGATGGAAGTTAGACTGTCACCAGTAGTTATACAACTAACCACAGATGCCAGTAGCATATTTCAAACCCTGACCAACTTAGTGTGTTACTTCCTCATGTGTATTACCAGCCAAACACATATTCCATTGCTTTAGATACAATACTTTCATCTTTCCTAGGAGTTTGTCTGTCAGAAACCACCTAGAAGGCAGGGGGAGAGGGGGAGAAAAAGAAAATAAAGAGAATCAGTCAACATTTATTTTTTTATACTAAGTAGTTTTTTTCTTTTCATTTCTTAACTGCTACTATATTTTGACACAATATGGTTGGAAGATATTCAAAACAAGCCCTTAACACAGAATCACAGAATCACCAAGGCTGGAAAAGACCTTTAAGATCATCAAGACCAGCCTATGACCAACACCACCACACCATCTAGACCATGGCACTAAGTGCCACATCCAGCCTTGCCTTGAACACACCCAGGGACGGTGCCTCCACCACTTCCCTGGGAAGTCTATTCCAATGTCTAACCACCCTCTCCGTGAGGAAGTACTTCCTAATATCCAACCTAAACCTCCCTTGGAGCAGCTTCAGGCTGTGCCCTCTTGTCCTGTCACTGGTTGCCTGGGAGAAGAGCCCAGCCCCTACCTGACTACAACCTCCCTTCAGGTAGCTGAAGAGAGTGATGAGGTCCCCCCTGAGTCTCCTCTTCTCCAGGCTAAACAACCCCAACATCCTCAACCTCTCCCTATAAGACTTTCCCTCTAGTCCTTTCACCAGCCTTGTTGCTCTCCTCTGGACCCGCTCCAGCACCTCAACGTCCTTCTTGCAGTGAGGGGCCCAGAACTGCACACAGGACTCGAGGTGAGGCCTCACCAGTGCTGTGTACAGGGGGAGAATTACATCCCTACTCCTGCTGGCCACACTATTCCTGATACAAGCCAGGATGCCATTGGCCTTCCGGGCCACCTGGGCACACTGCTGGCTCATGTTCAACCAGCTGTCCACCAGCACTCCCAGGTCCCTCTCTGCCAGGCTGCTCTCCAGCCACTCTTCCCCCAGCCTGTAGCACTGCCTCAGGTGACAAGTCATAATTTCATTATGTTTTATTATTTTTATTTTAGAGACTAAATAGACTGAGGTTGTACCCAAACCACACCTTTAAAGACATGACAGGACAAGATAAATGCTAAGGTCACATTGAAGTCCATGTGTATATAGCCTCGCACAACTAAGGGGAGTTAGCACAAAGGAATGCATGCTTCTGTTTCCCTTCAAGTACCTGATAGTCACTAGTGGAAGCTTTATATGCTGTTGCAAGAGGTCTCATTGTAGAAATCCTTGTATTATTATTCGCAGGTTGTACTGGTGTGCTGACGGATTTTGTAGGTGGAGTGAAAACTGAAGACATTGAGGATGTAGAGCTTCTTTCAAAGTTTTCCATCACACTCTTAAAAAGAGGGTTAATATCATGTAAACAAATTGCAGAAAGCAGTATTTCAACCTTTATTTAAAATCATCTCGTATCTAGGATAGTTTGGTAAAATATATTCACATCTCAAAGGAAGCAAAGAACACAAGTAAACTGTGCCTGTCAGTTCAGAGCCCACAAGTTCACACCACCATCAGGCATTTTCCTCACTGCAATAATTTGTCAGATTATGCTAATGAAAAAATAGTGGAAGCTTGTAGTCTGTTTGCTGTAGGTACTACATGTCAGCCAAGTTGGAAACACTGCAACAAACTTATTTTTTTTTCAGGCCCAGCTGAACTTACGTAGCATAATGTCCTTCCTAAATACTTCCAAAGTATTTTACCTGATCCAGATAGGACAGTCTCCAGGCCTTTACCAACCTGCAGCTTTCGACTAAGATTCAACTTGACAAGGAGTTTCACTCAGTCCCCTTAGAAAATGCTAGCAAGGGAGTCAGAAGTCAATTTTTTAAGCTTGTGTTTAGAAAGAAATGCACGTAGAATGGCAGAGGCAGCAAGTGATTTGATGGGAACCACGAGTTCCACAATAACCCAGAGAACAAGATGGGAAATGACAAGCAGCCTGTGGAGACCCAAATTGCTGCACTTATACTCAGTGGAGCACAGCATTCAACCAGCCTAAAGATAATAGAAATTCAGAAGTACATCTAGCAGAAGAAAGCTATTCAAAACACAGGATAACATTTGTGTCCAGTGTGGGTGGCAGCTGACTCTGCTCAGCACGAAGGGAACCCACAGAACTAAGTGCTGCTTGTAAATCTGAAACCTAAGCACCAGTATCAAACCCATCACATCCCATTTTCAATTGCAATGAAGAGTTTGACAGGCTAATGCCAAACCCTCAACGGATTTGTCTCTAGAAACCCCTCTTGCCTCCAAAAATACAGGCTAACAATTATGTGTTTATTCACTGATATTTAAAGGTGGATACTACCCACAAAAGACACAATTAGAAATCCAAAGCAACAAAGATCAGATGTCCTATAATTACATGTCTTAGATCATTACTTTTAGTGTTCCATCTTAGAGGCAATTGATGAAAACTGGCCACCAAAGCATTACATAAAGTTAGAAGAGAATGGAAGCCCTACCATCAGACACCCATATAGGAAAAGGGCACTGAAGCACATAAGTTTCTGACCTTCAATCAGTGTAAGAAATGTTTCAAACTAATAAAAACTCAAAGAATTGCAAGCTCAGTTTCTATGGCTGCCTTCTCACAATGGTTTACATTCGAAAGCCTTATTACATAACCCCTTAGCAGTACCCTTTTGGTGTCCCTTAGAGTACACCAAAACAATCATCTGTGAACTAGAAAAGAACGACTGTCATTTTCTTAAGCTAATGTACAGTGGCCAATGCAGAGTGTTGCAAGAATTAATGGTGAGGGCACTGTCAAAGCCTAGAAGCAAAAACTTAGGATAAAAGACAGGGACATGTTTTAGTGGATGCAGATGGGAGCATAGAATCAGGACTATCTTGCTACCAAATTTTCAGTCTGATGTACTAAGACAAACTGAAAAACCAGGATCAGATACATAGTCACATTAAAAAGAGGGACAATTAGGAGAAACAACAGCCTTAATCTGCCCTCATATATCTATGGCAGCACCTACATTCCACAAATTTCAGTCTGGGAAACTTGCATCTCAATTGTCTCGTGTTATGGTTTCACTTCATATCTTGTACAGCCCTGTAATTCTGTGCATAGCAACATCCAAGGAGCAAAGAGATTTCCCATAATGATCCTTCTCAGCAGGAAATTTTGTCAAATACTTAAGAAAAACTCATGTAAGGTATAACAGACACTACCTATGTAACTGAACTACCTATGCTGTGCAATTAAAAAAAAACTGACGAGGTCAGGGAAAATAAAGAGGATGCCCAAAGGCAGAGTGCTTTGTATTTAAATAAAAGCAGGTGTTAACTTACTTTATCTATACAAGGCTTGACACCAATCATGATAGATTCCCCAAAAATTCTTCCATCTTTGCTTAAGGCTTTCCGGGCTTGAAGCTTAGACTGATACCGAATATGCATCCAGTTTCCCGTGTTGGACATCTGTATGGGATTAAGTGAAAACTGGGAAATTTGGCCTTTTAAAGGACAAACCAGAATGTTTTCAGAAATCAGTCTGAAACTAAGACATACCACATGCTTTAATATGTTTCCATACTGAGCAAACTGCAGAAGAATATATGAAGCGGATGCCTGAGGAAATCTGAAAGAAAAAACACTCAAATTATAATGAATAGTTTCAGAATTCTGGTGTTAAAATACTGAAGGAGGTTTAGAAATACAAAAAGACCTATGTGTTATTGTCATTTTAGACTAAGTGACTTGAGAAATATCTTCTAGGCACTTGTACTTCACCACACACCCCACTGGTAGAATGCTATCTTTCTAACTTGAGAAAATTAATGTGTAGCTTAGGTTAAGGTGCTCTACTAAAATATATGTACTTGCTGGCTTTGACCAGTTGTATTTCCTGTAGAACCTAGCAATGCTAGACATCAGCAATGCCCAAGTACTTCTTTCCCCATGTTGAAAACTTCACACTTTTTTTTTTTAATTCTTTGGACATCAACTCACCCAAATACAGTTACCCATGTGTCATCAAGTTGATCTTCTGAAGTCAGGGAATCACCCTGAGTATAAAAAGGATCTAGCTGAGCAGGAGATAGAGTAGTCTTCCTAGGCTGCCCAATACTTGCAGGACTGAACATACCTGAAGCTGTTAAATTGAAATTACATTAACAACTTATTTTCACAAGACAGATAAGCTTAAGAGCCTATAGTAAAAGAAAAAACTCAGTATCAAGCATTTCACTTGTATATGGAAGAGTCTGATGCAGATCTATTTGCAGACACAAACAGTAAGTAATTCAAACTTCATATCTGCCAGCATGCTACTAAGTTTTATGACTAGCAACCTAGTCTTCTGCTTGACCTCTAAATGCCAGCAGCTTAATACAAAAGCCAAACAGGAATGAGACAGTGGAATTAAGCTTAGCAAGAAGCCATGGCTTCATACATAAGATGGGAAACCCTATGAAGATGGAAGGCAACCCATAAATCCCAGATGCTTTACTCAAGTACAGTCACCCCTGTGCTCAGTTCAACAACAAATTCTGAATAAGGAGTAAGGCTGATTGAAATTCAGTCACAGAGTGGAAAAGTATTTCCTATTCACATCCACATACCTTTTGAAAAGCTAGTAAATAAGATCTAAATCCTTCACAAACAAGCAAGGAGATGACGTAGCTTGAATAGTGCCTTTTGTGTATTAAGGAAAGCTCTAAGGAAGTAGATTAAATTTTTTGACAGGACATTTACCTGTTCCAGGAGTTGATGGCATAGTTCCAACCAATGGGCTCTGTGTTAAAGAAAAGCTGGCCTGCATTAACATACAGAAAGTAACACATCATTCTTACAGGTACATTTCTCAAATCAGAAGAGATAATTTTCAGCTAACTTAAGCATCCAGCAAGAAAATGAAGTGCTTTAAGTTATTAACTTGTAAGAGTAAGGACAGATACTTACATGTATATTTAATACAAGGTCATTAAAAGTTATTTGACAATGTTTTCACAGCCTAGCAGACAATAGCCTGGACATCCAGTAGTCCTCAAATACGACATTCTGGAATTTCCAGCTGATTATTAAGCCTTAGAAAAGAACAGTTAACTTTCCTGCTCAGAGGTTTAAATGCAAGTATCAGAGATGGCATGGGAGTGTAGAGCAAACCCCAGAAGAGAAGCACCACAAACACAGGATTCAATGTCTGCCCACAGTATTTTATCATCTAACAAGAAAGAGCTACTAGTATACAAGAAGAACACTTATTTAGGCTTAAGGCACGTTTTCTGTACTACAAACTGAAACATCCATTACTTAACACCAACCACATATGCTTTGTGAAACCAAGCAGCTTTAGGTATCAAGACTCAGAAACCTTATAGTTTAACTTCTTTCAAAGTGGGCATTGCACTATTGCTGTAGTAAAGTAATTCACACAGTCAGTCATGTGCATCCTGATGGAAAGGATGTCAGTATCATAAGCTACCAGCATGCGATTTTCAGTGTCTGAAGGGGTTAGAAATCATGGGAGCACATCCCCTTTTCACTGGACTTACTTTCCCTCTCAACTACTTAGTGCAACCTAACTGAAGGAAAGAATACTTTGAGTTTTAGCTGCTAGTAGCTATTTTCTTTTTAACATAGAAGAATTTCAATATACAAAACAATTGTAGTGTATTTTTATCCTGAATTGTGGCATTTAGTAGATACAAGACCAAACGAGAGCACCTGTAGACCTAGCAACAGCCATTCCAATAGATGCACTTTTTTTTGCAAATATCCAGTCTTTTAAGACAGTTTTGGATTCTGTCCTTCAGAGAATTTGAACTTTCAGAATAAACTTCTCAGAAGGCAACACTCAATAAAAAGTCTACTTGTTTAATGAAAGGCCACCTCCTTGCATCAAAAGAATGATGTCCACTGAAAAAGAACCTACTAATGCTTGACTGCTCAGCTGAGGTAAGTAGTTGTGCTTATTATTAGAAAGACCTTCTAGAAATTTTACTGCTGTTCTTTCAAAATAGACCCCATGTCCCTGCCTGAATTTTGATTACATATTCTACTCAGCACAAAATTCCTCCTGTTTCAAGAAGTGCCTCTATTGCTAAAAGCAAACATGTATTTAGACCTTTCTGGCAATCAGCAGCCCAATAAATTTAGAAGAAGGTAAACTGGAGGAAATGGCCTTAAGTTGTGGCAGGGGATGTTTATATTGGATATTAAGGAAAAATTATTCACTGCAAGGGTTGTCAGGCAGTGGAACAGGCTGCCCAGGGCAGTGGTCAAGTCACCATCCCTGGAGATAGTTAAAAGATGGATAGATGTAGTGCTGAGGGACATGGTTTAGTGGTGGACTTGGCAGCACTGTGTTAACAGTTGATGATCTTAAAGGTCTTTCCCAATTAAAATGATTCTGCGATCTTGTGTGAAGAATAAGCCAGTATCTAAGCCACTTACTGGTCTTCTTGAGGTTAGAGGTGTTGATCCAAGTCCAGGACTAGATAATTCATCATAAATGCTTCTAACTGGTGGAGCACCACTTTTATCTTTATGTGTAGGGACTACTGGTTGTGGGGGAGATCCTCCTGCAATTAAAAGAAACAAAGGAAGATCTCACTGGTTCCCCCTTTTCTAGAATCAATGCTCTGCAGCTGCAATAAACCCTTTTTAAAAACAATTAGGTGAAAATCACATGACTGTTTTCCATTTCATAAATATTTTCCTCAAGCACTTGTAGGTGGAGCAGATCAGAGGAGTAACAGAAAAGAGCAAGAAGGAGAAGACTAACAGACCACCAATCACAGAGTATCTCACATGGAAAGGGACCCATAAGCATCATTCTACTTGAAACTGAAAGCAAAGACTATCTAAAATTATCTTGCAGTACTTTAATCCTCAAACGACTAGCACACTAACACCATTAATTATTCCAATTACACCAAATGAATTAATACAACAACAAAGATCACCCGTTAAATGAAATAAATCAATGAAGCTGTTAATAACCCACTCAACCTTCTCAGAGCAGAAAACAGACATACTCTACCACCAGGTTAGAAACAAGGGGAAGAGCTTTTCCTAGTTGGATCAATTAGGTGGCTGGAAAGAGATGAGCATCTACTGCTAGGAAAAGTCACTACTCCAGCCTAATTACACCAGACATGAAAACTATAAAAACAACCACTAGATACTAATTGAGAAATTTGTTTGTTTTTTTCCATCTGGTTTCTAAAAGTCTGACAACCTGTGACTTTTCAGAAATAATTGAAAAGAAATCAGCAGCTTCCAAAAGTTGTATTTAGTTTGCCATCAGATGTCTGTTTCAAGTCTATTTCAAATTAAGTGAAAACACTCATGCCTGTGATATGCAATTCCCTTGTAAAGAGCTGTTGAAATTGATTTGGTATCAGGAGAGGTTCTTACTACCTTCCCTATAAAAGCAACCTTGAGTTCATTTATAGCAAGTTATAAAACTACAATAATTCAAGTCTGCAATAGTCACGCAGAGCAATAAGGCAAACCAAATTTTTACTTTCAGGACAGTTTTTCAGCATTAACAAATTCTGACCTGCAAGTAGTGGAGACCTCATTTCCATTACACCAACTGAAGGGCCACTTAAAGTACGTGGTTGTGGAGTCACTGGCGCAGGTAAATCACCCATCAAGAATCCAGGAAGAAACTGAGCACTAGCGCCTGGTTTTGGAGACGTTGGGGAGCCAAGAGTCATTGGCTCAGCTCCTGTGGTAATGAAAACAATATTTAAAAACATGGAAGAAGCCACAGGACCGAGCCTTTTCCATTACTTAAATAGTGGCTCTATTAAAGAAACATAAAATACTACACACTAAGTGCCTATTGTATTTTCTAAGCACACAGTTTATCACGATCTTGCATTTTTGTAACTAGAAGTACCATGTTGAGACTTCATTCATAAATAAACTACTTTGGTTACAGCTAGATTTCTGACTGGTGTCTGGGTTGTTCGAGAGGCGTCCCTGAGGCAAAAGCAATCACGCCAAAGCTGGATTCTCCTCCCAGCGCCCGTCGGTTGCGCACCCCAGCCTGGGGAACAGAGCACCGCAGGCTCACGCCAACCACACCGCGGCCCTGCCGGCACAGCCGGCCTCGCCACAGCCCCGAGCTGCCCTCGGGTTTCGGGGTGCTTCAGAGACACGGGTGCTGTACCATGGACCACCGGCTGCCTGGCTCCGCCCCACGTCCCCTTTCATTTTGCCCCAGAGGAAGGGGCCCCTTCGCCCGCGCCCACCAATCACCCACTTCAACCCTACGACGCCCGGACTTCCCCAGCGCGTCCCCCCGCCTGGAGCAGGAGACCAGCTCCGGCGCCACTCCTCTCAGCAAGCCGGAGGGAAAAGCCGAGCAGCCACAGTCTGACACCAGCCGCCTCTAAGGCGACTCGCGCCGCCCAACGGCGCCGCGCGCGCCCAACCGCCGCACGGCACGACGCGCGCGGGGCGAGGCGGCGGGCGGCAAAACCCGAAGGGGGATGCGGTAACCGGGGAAGGGGCGGCCCCGCGGCCCGCCTCACCTGCGGACGGCGGCTCCACGGCGAACATGGCCATGGCGGCACGGGCAGCAGGGAAAAGCTGGGAGCCGCTCCGTCAGGCGCTTTCAAACGGCACGGAACTTCCTCCCTCCGTCACTTCCGACCCGCCCTCCCACCATCTTGGGAGCCGGGCCCCGGGCGGGAGGGGGTGTGGCATCATGTGTACCGTCACAGCTGGGAATCACAGATTTAAAGATCATTTTAGGTCCTTACAGCTCATTTGGTTCCGACCCCGCTGCATGGGCGGAGACACCTCCCACTAGATCAGGTTGTTCCAAGCCCCATCCAACCTGCCCTTGAACACTTCCAGGGATGGGGCAGCCACAACTTCCCTGGGCAACCTGTGCCAGTGTCTCACCACCTTCACAGTGAAGGATGTCTTCCTACTGTCTAAAGCTACCCTCTTCCAGTTTTAAGCCACTACCCTTGTCCCCTCACCCAGGAAGGGCCCGGTGGCCGGGTCCCTCCCCTAAAGTGTCCACCTCACCCACGGTCGGGCTGCCGAGGCGGCACCCTAAGCTCCTCAGGAGGGGTCGGGGCATCTCAGCCCTGCTGCCGGGTCTGCACCTCACAGCCCCCCCAAAAAGCACCTGCCTCTGCCAGCCCGGCTCTTATATCCAGGTGTCATCAACTGTGATCGTGACACACACCACTTACAGAACTGGAGTTATCATTACAAATGCTCGTCCTGGATTATTTCTAAGCGTTTGGCTGCCGCTGAGGTGAACTGTGACAGCTGAGTCACCAGGGAAAAGGGCATTCCAAGTAATTTCCTAGGCATACACGGCCACCCACATCTGAAATGGAAATGCAACGACCAGCTCTCCCATGGAAATGGGGAAATGATGACAACAAAATAGCTATGTGATGGGGTGGGTGTAACCCAAAATTTGCACCAACAATATTGAGAACGAGACACAGTGTTGTTAATATACAAGGACATGCTACAGTTCAAACTAGTGGTATGAGGAGAGAATGTTTTATCAGTTCTTGAAACCAAACCTTTCAAATCACTTTAGCACAAAATTTATCCAAACACAGTGTTCTTTTAATTTCATTGCATCTTAATATATCAAACCATTTAGAACTGGCATGAAGGCCACAAAAAATACCACTAAAATCTTTTACATTTTTTTGTTTGATTTTTTAACGTGCATCTTAGTATGGTTACTCCATCTGTCAAGGTTACCTATCCTGTGAAGTTTGTTCTTTATACACGATGTGGAAGGGAGTAAGGGGACAGCAAATAAGGACCGAATGCAAAGAAAAGGCAGTAGCAGTGAGTCAGAGATAGGTCGTTATAAACATTTTTTGCATCTCCACCAAAATGACCTACAAAAAAATCCTGACAGCCTGGTTCCAGTACTTTGAAAATAACACGTTAAAACACTTCAAATCACTACTAGATAAGAAATGGTAGAAAGAAATGAAGCATTAAAGCATCCTATACCTTTTTACTTCCATCAAAAGACCATCTACTTTAATTTCCAAATATATGTAATGGCTGGCTAGCCCACAAAATGCAATAAAATCCTCTTCCGCTGCAACATAAATTTAAAATCCAGTGTCAAGGTACTTTATTAGATTAATATTTTATTATCCAGATTGTACAACCAACCAGAATGCATAAAGATTTGGTTTAGTATTTAAGCAAACAGGTCATCTTATCTCAGTTATTTTTTTTCCTTTTCCTATTGCCTGTATCCTCTGAAAATTCAATTAAAAATAAAATTTGATTTTTTTCCGAATACTGCAAGGAAAATCGAACTTTCTTTTTACTAGTGCTCTAGGAAGAGCTTATTCTTGGGCAAAATCAACTCTGAAGTGAATAGATTAGCATTTGGCCTTTAGACTACATGCCAAAAAGAGGGTCGAAGGGGAGACAGAAAAAAAATGTGTAGAGAAAGACTTAAAAACGCACATGTGAAAGGGGACCACAAAATGAGAGATTTAAGTACATCCAACATCTCTTATCGTATAGCCAAAACAGACTGTTTCACTTCTCCCTTTTGATCAGTCGTGATCATTTATGCTTCCATTTGCCTTTACATTCTGTTCTTGGTACTTGTGAAGCTGCTCCATGAAGCCAG
This sequence comes from Hemiprocne comata, assembly GCA_020745705.1. NCBI lineage: Eukaryota > Metazoa > Chordata > Aves > Apodiformes > Apodidae > Hemiprocne > Hemiprocne comata. Next base: position 35,302,320 of record CM036591.1, read on the forward strand.
GATTCGGACAAGCCGCAGGCCTTGCCTTTTTCACCAAGGAGTAGGCTCTAGCAAAACTCAGTCTCTCTGAATTCATTAGAAAACCGATGACTACGGCTGCTGCACGGGAGACTCCTGCGTTACAGTGGACCAGTACGACACCATCCTTCAAGAATCAAATGAAACATTTTATAGTTAGCAGATAGATAGCAGCAAGTATTAGAAACTTTATAGGAAAATCTCTTAAGACTTGCTAAAAGCTCCTTGCTCCACAGCAAATATCTACACGTATAAGCAACTCCAAACACAGACATGTAAGCCCAAAAGTAAATATTTTTCTAACCAAAGCCACTTTATAATAATCAAATAATTCAAACCTAATTCATACTTTAGAACTAAAAAAACATTCCTGTCCCTTTCCCCAAGACCCCTCATGTAAAAACCAAATCATAGACATCTGGGATAGTAAGATACCTGATCTAATTGGGTGCCAATTTTAAAACAGATTTTATTTGCAATACGGAAAGGAACTTGACTGTATCTTGTTACCAGGTTAAAAACACAGCAAGGCAGCAAACAGCTAGGCACACAGGTAGATTTTAGAACATCTTGTAGTTTCAGCCGTACGCTTCTTGCGTACTCTGGAGTTCTTCAGTGAAGATTCTGGGTAAGCAGGATCATGCATAGGAACAGAAAAATGAGAAAAGATATCGTGTGATTTGCAACAAATCTCTTACCTCCCCATCACACTGCTGGTATGACTGTAGGGGCTGGCAAAGGTCCCTTAAATGGGGACTAAGGTGAAAAACCCTACACTACTGAACCTCCCATGAATTCACATGTATCTCCTGGAGTTATTCAGGCTTCTCATTAATTATCTATTAAATGAATGCTTTTATCCTACTTAAACATTTCCCACACAATCTCTGAGACAACTGAAAGACACTACAAGTTTCATAAAGAAGTAACAGGCATGAGTTAACACAAAAACATCTAAAGAATCTACTGGGGCTTAAGCAATGTTTCCAAGGTCCAGGCTTCTTGATGCCATGTTTCTATGTCAGACTATGACCTGGAAAAGGCTTCATGGTGTTGTTGAGTTTGTACACTAGGCTATGCCCTGGAAAAAGCTCCATTCAAACTGCCAAATGCCACTTTCACAAAAAAGACCCTAGCATCTCTATATTCTGAATAAAAACACTGAAACACATCACAATGTGCTCAGGTATTAAAGGCTTAACAAATAGATTCTGGATACAAACAGCCTGCTCTGTCTGCCCTTAACAGGCACAAATTACTCAATGGGTTTTTTACCCAGAGGAAAAAAGACCTTATAGGCAGCAGGTTCTCTTCCAGGAACTTGATGGCTTTTGTTACAGATCTGGGAGCTGCAATTATCTGGTATATTAATAAACACACAGAGCAGAAAATGGTTCCTGCTCCAAAAATATTCCAGCTTAAATAAAAAGACAAAGAAGCCTGAAATAGAGTGTTATTATCCTTTTTGAAGAAATGGCAAACTGAGACTAGAATAATGACTTGCTCAAGTTAACAAGATTATGGCAGAGCTAGGAATTGAATCTCAGTCCCTGCATCCCAGCAGAATGAACCACAATACCCCCCTTTTTTTCAACGGAATTCACACTCCCCTTCCACTGCCTGCTGGAAACTGGCATCTTCATTCCCAATCTCACATTCACAGGGGTGTGCTTCCTGCTCACTAGAGATCACAGACACAGCAGAGTGGAAAGCAGACTTGTATTTTCATTACCTGAGGAAGTACCAGTGGGTGACCTATAAATCCACTATCTTCTTTATAATACTACCATTAAAATTATGGTATCAAAAATTATATTTATGCCACTGCTAATGAAGCAATTGCTGAAGCTTATCCACTGTGGATCTGGAGTAGTTCTTACTGATTTAATGGGAGTTCTTTCAGACATAACATAACATAACATAACATAACATAACATAACATAACATAACATAACATAACATAACATAATTTAAATCAGTATCTAGCAGTGGCATTGAGGGTAAAATATAAGCATTGAAAGTGATGGGTTTTTCCCCGGTGTACATTTCATGCTTTATTTTTCTCTTCCACATTTCTTTTACATTTTGGTTTTTTTTTAATGACTTTTCTGTTGTACACTGCCAAAAATTATATAGTGATATATCCATGGAACAGACCTGAACATTACTGAAGATGAATGAACATGGGCAGTAACATCAAACCAAATTTAATACTGAGAACATTTATCTTTTCTTGCTAATGCCTGTTGTTTCTTTATACAAAGATGAATTTGCCATGCAATTCTTAACTGATTTTGTATTAGATGTGAATGCAGAACAAAACAAATTGAGAAACAGATTGCAGATATTAAATGAATCTGTTTACCAAGAACTACTTGCACTGATCTCGATAGCTTAACCTTCGCTGACCTAGAAATGCTCCGTGGTCTAGCAAGAACCTCTTAAGATTCAAGATCAAGTTGTTCTTTTAACATTTTTACACAGAGGGAAGCAAAATCACCTTCTACCATGAGTAAAGGTCATTGAACAGTGGTTATACACAGTGGGCAAAAAAGCCTCACCAGGGAAAGAAATTAAAAAGAAGCATAAAGCTTTTGTTGAAGAGCCATGGGCTAATGTAGCTCCTTAGGGATCCACTTTGCAGTGATACCAGGGCTTTCTCTTTAGGAGGGACAGAGGGAGCAAAAAGGAGAGATGTTCATCAATGAGCTAAAATCTCCTCCCTGGACAGACAAGATTTTAGAGGTTTTATAATTAGATATTAAACAGAAAGATTTTTTAAATTCCATCATTCATAGCACTATGATCTGACATGGGTCACCTAACATGTCACAGAAAATCTGCCTTCCAGTTTGCAGCCTAGAAGAAAAGGTGAGCTCTGATCTGTATCAGAATTTGCACCATGGTGTCTACAGACCTGAGCAGTTACCGTTTTAGGAAAGCCAGTCCTGTTACAAGTACAAGCTGGCAGTGACCTACTGAACAGTGCAGGCTTTACTTGCATTCTCAAATTCAAGTCCTCTCATACTCCTTCATTAAGTTAACCACATTCTAGTAATAATTTCTCATATACCATGCTCTCGCACCAGTGAACACCTCTTCCCCATGTTAGGAAATGAGACAGTAATATGGCTTTGTGATTACTTAAATAGAAGAGCACTCTGTGACACGATTTATCATAAGCTCTTTTAACACTGTTTTGACCAGGCAAATAAAGTGATTCAAACCATCCACAGATCTGTCTCCTCATACTACTTTAACACACCTCATGAACTGATCCTGGAGAATATCTATTCCGTCAGTTACCTGCTCTTTCACCCAACTGTCCCATCAGGAAACTATTAATATAGCTGTAAGAGTTTTCAGGAAAAGCCCTTAGCTTACAAAATACTAACTGGAACATAAATACCAGTGGCAGAAAGAAACATTGTGAAGTTATGAATGGCAGGTCTCATTTAGAAACGAAGTGGAAACTGTAACTAGAAACCTTGAAAAGGTCATTAAGCAACAATACGTATCACATAGCTCATAAATGATAAATGAGAGAAGGAAAGAACACTGTGTGACACAAAGAAAGCTGGGGCAAGATTATCTTCTTTTATCACAATCTACATAAATAATGAATAAGGTAGGTATGGTGAGGTAACACACAGGAAGGTTTGGTTGTCAAGTCAGTTTTGATACCAAAGCAATGGTTGTCATCAATTACACAGCAAGCAGGAGTCAGGGATGGTCTTGGTTACAGACAAGTCTGGCAAGCAACCCCAGGAGTCCCTTCACCCATTTGCTACGTCATGTCTTTTACAGGATTTTGTCAGCAGTGAAATCACTGGTTCAACTGCCTCACAGTCTTGGTACACAATTACATGTGGATTCATAGCTCAATGTGCTACATCTTCAACTGATGATCAAGGAAAAGCACCAGGATGGTGGGCAGCTGCTGACAAACCACACAGATCTGTAAAAGCTCTGTCAGGGTTGCTTCTAATCCAAAACAACCTCCCTGATGGGTAAATTATAGAAAGTAAAAAACTTTCACTCTGTCAGATGTAGTGATTTAGACTTTACGATGGGATCTCTTGATCTAAAGTCAGACACTCATCCAACTGTATTTAAGAACCATTTCTCTACAACACAGGGTAATATATTATCTAAACAGGATAACTAGTAGCATTATAATTGATATACTGTACCTGGATCTTGGCTTTCTCAATGAACTCAAAACATTCAGGGAAATAGGAGGTAATATCAGTTTCTGGGAGGTCCAGAATAGAAATAGTCTTGTATATAAAGTCATCGACGAAGGCATTTTGGACTCCATATGCCACATTTAGAACATGAGTAACCTATGTCAAAAAAAAAAAAAAAGGGGGAGAAAAAAAAAAGGGGAATTGTTCTTTAGGTGTACCCAGATTTTAACTTCCACGACTGCACTGTTCAGTTTTATATACATATGCTGTCTACAGTGCGCTTTTCTCCAAACAAAATTTTGCTGCGTGTTAAAATGTACTGTGGTAAATTTTTCTCCTTTTTTTTAAGAGGAAATTAGAAGATCTGTGCTCAGTCAAACACAGACTAGAGTAAGGATTTTTCAACAGAAAAGGGAGTTGTCAGTGCACAGATATAAAATAAGAAAAAGCAATAGGGATGAGAGCACAGACCACCCATCGATCCCCCAAATTTCAAGCCTGCCCTAACCCATCAGCTTTATGCTCCTCCTGTTGAGTTACCAGTCCCATTTACTGGAGCAAAAAGATTTCAGAGTAAACTATACCTGTGCACTTGGCATTTGAGACCATCTCTGGTCTCCTGCCACCTTTGCTCTGCCCAGGCTATGGCCAGCTTGTGGGTTCTTTTAACTTACAGTGAAGTGACATTTAAGATGGCATCAGCTGCCAGCCTGGTGCACTCCCTGTCCTGCAGAAGGAGCAGTATTGGAAGGTGGTGCTTTATCACCCCATTGCTGTAACAGAAAATAGTAAAAAGACTAAAGCTTGGGACAGACTTAGAGCTACTGCTTTGTTCTTGTTTCATCAGTCCCCATAAGGCAAGGAGGCCTGATGCTGCCAAGTGTCTGACAGTGAAGCACACATGCAGGAATCTGTTCCATTATACAACGGAAACAATAATTAGTCTTGCAAGAGAAGTATTTCAGCTTCTTGTGAAGCTTGCAGACACCCATCCATCTGCAAATGGAGCAGCCTTATAAAAATGCAACCACAATATACGTTTTTCTTTTAGTAATTTGAGAATCATAGAATGGTCTGGGCTTGAAGGGACCTCAAAGATAACGTAGTTGCAGGCCACCTGCATGGACAGGGCCACCTTCCACTAGATCAGGTTACTCCAAGTCGGATCAAACCCAGCCTTGAACGTTTCCAGGGGTGGGGCATCCACAACTCTAGACAACCTGTGCCAGTGTCTCACCACCCTCATAGTGAAGAATTTCTTCCTAATGTCCAATCTAAATCTCCCCTCTTCCAGTTTAAAGCTACTACCTCTTGTCCTATTACTACATGCCCTTGTAAAAAGTCCCATTCAGCTTTCCCGTAGGGCCCTCTCAGATACAGAATATTTTAGACTTTTTAACTTAAAGACATCCACTAGGAGCACTAAGTGAGATGCATTTTTATTTACGTGTAAAGTTACCTTATGCTTTTTCATCGTCTCCAGGTCGTGAGCAGCATCCTGAGACCCTGAAGAGAAAGACAGCAGGTTGAAACCCTCACCCCCTTCCCGCCAGGCCGTATCGCACCCCCGGGAAGCTCCGGAACCGCCGCCCCGAGCAAGCGCTGGCGTTGCGGAGACGAGCCCCGGCAAGACGGGACCTTGTGCCTAGCCAAAGCCTGTGCCGAGCCCTGCCGGGGCCCGCCGCCACCCCCGGCCCCACTCACCCAGCAGCAACCAGGGCTTCACGACGCCGACCTGGAGGTCGGCGCTGAGGTCCTGCACGTAGCCGGGCGCCGCCGCCTCCGCGTCCTCCTCCACCTGCAGGCAGGCGCCGCGCCACGTCTCGATGATCCTTCTGCCGGTCAGCGTCGTGACGCGGGTGCGCTGCTTTCGCAGGTTGGCCCTGGAGAAGCTGCGGATTTCCTGGGCGAGGGAGTGCATGGCCCGGGACCGCGGCTGCCCCGCGACTGCCACCGCCACCCACCGCCCCGCCCGCCGGCCGGCGCCGCGCACGGCCTCACACCATTGGTTGCCGGCCACACGCACCGTCTCACACTATTGGCTATCGGCCCCGCGCCCAGCCTCCCGCCATTGGCTGCTGGTCCCGCCCGCCAAGGAAGCCCGCCCATGACCACACGCCATTGGCTGCTGCGCTGGGGGCGGGGCCCGCGCAGTGACACCTCCGCTCAGTGATAAGCGGGGGGGATGAGATGATGGCGGAAGTTGGGTATGCGCTGGACTTGTTTGGTCCCGCTGTGGGGTGGTGGGCTCCGGCCGGCTGCTGCCGAGGCTGAGTACCGCGGCATCCCGGCATCCCCCCCTACGTGAAAGCCTTGGAGTGACAGGTGTGGGAAATAACTTCCTTCGAGGCGTTAATGTCGCGCTAGAGCGGTGTGCTTCCTGGTGCGGTCAGTTACAGAGGATTTGCCAGTGCTTTTTCTTTAGTATTTTACAAGCCTGGGAGAAGGTTTTGCGTTCACCTAATGCTTTGGGTTTTTAATTAATTGATGATTATTCGCGTGGTTCTGGTCTGCCAATGAAGAACACAGCAAGTGTAATCAAAACAGCTTTTTGATTGAAAATGCCCATTTTCAAAATAAATGCTGCTGTTTGGAAAAACAAATAATACAGCAATGCCTGTCTGATTACAGTTGGGACTTGCATAATGGGAAAATATTAAATACTTTTTTTCAGAGTAATTGGACTAGAGACTGAAGGCTAAACAAAATCAGTTTACCAAAACTTGTTTACCAAAGAGGCAAAATAGGAAGAAAAGGGAGGCAAGGTGAGGCTAGTTTTCCCTTATTCCCAAGCCACTTAATGCCTATGTTTTAATGTATTCTTCATAGAGGACTATTTAAAGTATTCCACAGCTGGTATGTAAGTAGGTGAAATACTTGTTTGTTAAGTTAAGTGGAAATACTGTTAACTTTAATTGTGCTAGTTTTTAATGCTCTTCCCTGCAGGCTTGTAGAATCAGGATGTAGTATGGCATTAGTTCCTCTCCAATGTTATAGTTTTCCTTCAACCTATACTGGTAGGCTATGATGACTCTGAAAAGATCCTTCTGATAGTTCCCTAGAATGCAGTACAGAACAAAAGCAAGTTAGTTCCATCTAAAGAGATCTACAAATGCCTCCTCAATTCAAGAAGCAGAGAACAGTGTTAGGAACTGCAAAAGCATAAGCTATTTCTAGGAATGCCAGAGGCAATCTTCTGGTGGGAAGTGGACATAAAATCAAGGTCATCTGAAAGAGGCAGAGTACCTCACTTGCTGTTTGGAAAATCAAGAGTCTAAACCAGGAGATAAAATCAAGGGAAAGGAAAGGAAGCAGAACAGTGCAGAAATCTGGGCTGGATGAGAGGTCAAGGTAACCACAGTGCCAAACAGAAGGCTCCAGGACAAAAGTTAATTTTCAGTAGTCACTTTCTGCAAGGAAGATTAGATTTTAAATACAAGTAGGAGGTTTTCTAACATTCTGCTTGGTGGATGTGTATTCAATAGCTTCTCTGAAAGTGGACTGCGCTTCATAGCAGTTAACTTAAACCAATAATGATGTAGAAGTTGATTAATTTTTGTTAAGGTTTACTCACTAGTTTTGATACAATTGATCAGAAGACAGAAAAGGAGAGCTTTAGGTCTGTGAGTTGAGCCCACAAGCTGCATAGTATTTCATGGCTGTTTTAAGCTGCTTTGGCTCGCTACAGCTGCCCTGTGAGAGACCTAGAACAACAGGGTATCCCACAAGAATGTGGAGAGCCTCGTGCCAGGAGAGAGGCAAGGCCCGAGCAAAATTTTCCTTCAGTCCAAGATTCAGGAGCCTGCCATTAGAATAGCAAAGCTGTAGGATGTGCTTTGTGAACAACTTCTGCGTTTGCAAGACTAAGCTGTGACGGTTCTGTAAGATACCTGCAGTTGAACTTAATAATGCAACTGCATGTTCTTCCTTAACCTCTGAGGAAGAGCTTTCAATATGTATGGATACAAAAAGGCAGCTGATTCCAAAGTAATGGATTCTGCTAGGAATGTTTATCATTGTTATAACTACCGTGAACACCAGGGGTCACTACTGGAAACAAAATCTGCCCTGTTAGCTCTCCGAAATCCAAATATTCTGCAGAGGTCTACATGCGGAATTAGTGTGTTCTTATTTAATTAGTGTGTCCATATCATAAGCATTAGATCTAACCTGACTATTCATAGACAGCATTTTTTGTGATGCAGGCATTTACATCCTGCTGTTAGGCTGTTCATACTTTCCATTACAAGATAGGAGAGGTGATCACTGTGAGATTAGAGTTTAAAACTGGCATCTCCATTCACAGATGAACACTTCCCCTGTGCATGCTTTGCTGAGGGTAGAAGACTTCTCTAAAGATATGGCAGGAGCTGGGTGCTGTCTCTGCCTCATTGCTTGAATGCATTTATTGTGTTGCTGGATATTCAGGTTTTGAATGAGCTACCTACCAATGCAAATGCAGTAGAGTTTTAAGGAATTTTTGATTTCATAGTTGTTCTGTTTTGTCTGCCAGGATATTCAGCAGAACCTGTTATAGTGAGTATAAATGAAGGCATGTGTAACATAGACACTAATTATTACCAAAAGCAGCTTGTACATAGTAAGAAAGCTCATGTGATGATACATCATCTCTCTGTTGTGGGTTTTTTTTCCTTCCAATATTCATTTTGGTTTAGGTACTGCATGTACTTACCAATGCAGAAGAGGTAGCTTCTATCAGAGAAATTATAACCAGACATTCCAGATATGTCTTTGAGAAACAAGACTTGTGCTGTGAAGAATGCGTATGTTAGAGGGTTGAACTTAATTATTAAATGCACCAGAAACTGAGAGTTGACTGCTTATGCCAGTAATTCAATTGAAGCAGAGACTCAGACCCTAATTAGTACCCTAATTACATCATATTTCAAGTAGCAATAACCAGATGACTTTGAGTAGTAAGAGAAATGGTGCAAAAATCAAAATATTGTCAGCTAATATCTAACTAACAACACAAGCCTCTGCTGGAGACTGTATGTTCCTTAGTTGAAAGTCACTGAGAAGTTGAAAATAACTCTCTGCACTGGTTGGTCACAGGAACACTGTGAATCATGAATGTAGTGTGGTGGTGAGAAAGGCAAGTGGGACCATAGCATGCATCGGGAGGGATTTTCAGTAGAGAGAGGGAAGTAATAATGCTGTTGTATGAACTTCTGTCAAGTGTTTTCAGAAGTGCATTGTGCTATTGGGGGATGACAGCATTCAAGAAAGATGGTCTCATACTTGTTTCAAGTGCAAAGAATATATTTAAGCTTAAATTGCACCATAGATCTTAAACTCTCAGCAAAGCACTCAGTGGTACTTGGATCCCTTGAGAGAGGCAGCTCCTGTCCATACTGACCTGAGCAGCAGTGGCCCTCTGGCATTGTAGCTATTTCACCACCATTTGTGCCATCCCACATCTGAGTGCTTCTAGCAATGGCTTGTGTGCCTCCTATACTCCAGAGTGGTGTGCCCCACAAAGCCTGGAGGGCTTGACTTGATGGAGAGTCTCAGTCTGAGCTTTGCAGAGTTGTCAAGATGTGATGCCTGTTCTTGCTGACTTTCCTATTTCTGAAGATGTGAGCAGTTTGGAGGCATAAGCTCAGGATCATTCATACCTTAAGCAACAGGAGAAGATGGTACGTGGGTGGATGGCTGGAGCATGATGTGCTAGAGAGGGGAAAAAAGTTTCCCTTCAGAGGCATTTGCTTTGGCACGTGTATGTGCTCCATGCCATTCCCCTCATGTAGAGAGGGTTTGGTTGAGAGAAAACCACTCATTAGTCCTCAACCATTTGTTTTCCATCCTTTGGACTTGTCTACGTCAGGTAGGCATGGAAAGAATATTCTGGAGAAAATCTGAAGTCACAGCAAAGTGCGAGTGAGGTTGATGGAGAATGGCTTGTCCTCCAGGTTGTTTACTTTGTCCTATACCCTGAATGAGGACACAGATACTGCCTCTTTTGTCCTGGTATCCTGGCAAATGATCTTAAGTGGGATCCTGACTGGGAAGTAAAGCATACAAGCTCAAAAAGCTACTGATTTGTAGACAAAATCCTGAAATGTTATTCTATGGGGAAGAATGAAATCTATAGCAAGACCTCTCTGGAACTGAATATAGTGAAGAGTGAAAAGTCTGCAAGGATTCTGTTTGGTTTACTGAGATCATTACATCACAAACAGGCCTAAGAAGCTGTAAGCTTGCCAGTTATTGTAGGTTTTGGCTTTGTTCTCCTCTGGGATGGCAGGAAGAAGGGCTGAAGGCAGAGGCAGATTTTTAGGTATATGGCATTTGAAAAGTATTGCCATAATAGTTGGTCCACATGGGGGAAGTTAAAGGAAGAAGGACCATGCTGAATGGTACATAAAGTTATCAAAACAAAAACAGGACATTCCTGCACATAGTACTGCATTTAGACATACCGTGAGCTGAGTGTTCGAGAGCCAAGCTGCAGTATAAGGTGTTAGTTTCTTTTTGGATTTCTGGCTCTACCAGTTTGTAACACATTCAAAGCACTAGGCCCTGTTGGCTAAACAATGGGTAGTTACTTATGAGTGTACGTGGGGTGAGGCCAGAGGTGGTGGAAGTAATCTTTAAATTTTTTTGTCCTTTGGTTCTACAAAATTGTGGTGCTCATGTATGGCTGAAGAGGGTTTTCCATTGTAGAGGCTAGTATACATGTGAAATATATTTACATATCCTATTTTCTATACCCCTTTAATGTACAAATCAAAACATCCATTAAAGCCGTGCTTCTAATGTCTGTGACACCGTTCTCGACCAGCTTTACCTATGCAGTGTTCTCCAGTCAAGCCCAGAAATAGAGTCAGTTCCTCAAGTCTTTGAGTCTGTATCCTGGGAGACTGAGTTGGTGATATGACTCTGCAATATGCATATGAAAGCCCAGCCCAAGCTGCAAAAGACTGTGAACGACCAAAGGCCCAGTGGTTGCTTCTAATAGTATTAATAAGTCTGTGGACCTCCTCCAAACACTGCCTTCTATCCCTGGCCTGAAGGGTAGGAAGCTTCTCTGTATTTTATTTATTTCAAGCTGCATTGTTTGCTGGTTCTTATAAAGCGAGCCTAAACCAGTGGTGTTTCCACTGGCATATCTCACATTGCTGCAGGGAATTTTCCCCAGAAGCAAAGGCATGGCCCTACAAACACTCGCCAGGGCATTCCTCCCTGCTCTTACCACACTCTGTCAGCAATCCATGCAGATGAGCAGGCTGATTCACTGATCTAAAGATGTTTATTTTTATAGTGTTACAGATCATGCTGAATAATGAGCACTGAAGAACAGGGTAGAATGCAAAGCTGAAATGTGTAATAGCCATAGAGAGTATCCCTGGGGACCTGCTGGTGTGAGGAAGATCTGGCACAACTCATGCACGTATTACATAAGTAGGGTCTGAATTCCACTCCCATTTGCACTCTGGTTTTTCTTCTCCAGGAGCACTTTGACTTGCTTCAATGCAGTCATATATGAACGAAGATACATCTATATATATATATAGAGAGAGAGAGAGAGAGAGAAAATTGATATGTTCATGAACTTTGGACTAAAACTGGGTATGCCAACTCAGTAATAAAGACATAAAGTTAATCAGGGAAAGGAGCAATCTGTTGAGAGACTACAAAAACCTGAGCCATTTTAACAAAAGTGTACACATACAAATCACATTCCGTTCAGGCTAGCTGCTCTGCGAAGGAGCAATGGTTAACTGCCTTTAGCAGAGGCCATCAGTCACCAAGGAAGTTAGTTGTTGTCCACCATTTATGTGTTACTTCATTTTAAGCATACCTTCAGAGAAAAATTACTTAAGAGAAGTAGACTTTGCAGTGAGGCTTGAAAAGAACCTGTAAGGGTCAGGACCTTCAAAAAGAGAGGAGAAAAATCAGAGCTTTTACAGAGAAATGATGTTAACATAGATGAGCTTCTGTAATGTTTCCAAGTCCTTTGAAACCTGAAGAATGGTTTTCTTTCTCAGTTTTAGGGAGCAGGAGTGAAGTAATAGGTAACATTATGATTTTTCAATGGCTGACCATTATGAGTACTCATGATTTGTTTTTTATCAGAACACTCAAAAGAGCAATTTCCATTCTGCACTTCAGCTTCTAGCAGTCTGCTTCTGTATAAATGCAATTAATCTCACAACCTTCTTGTTTCTCTACAGGCTTATTTCAGTGGTCATTCAAAGACATGAGAGCTGCTTTAGAACTCAAGTCCCCCTAAGTTTCTCTTGGAGAAAAGACCAAGACTACATACAGCCTGGAAAGTTAAAATTAAAGAAGGTAAAATCAAAGTTGATTTCAGGGTTCTTGTAGCACCTTGTGTGTAGCTTTTGCCTATGTGTGACTTAATAAAATACTGATGTTACAGTTTGTACCAGGATGCTCAGCATGTTTTTCTAGCTTGACAGAGGTCAAGAAAAAAAAAATTACAGCTTCTAATAAGGATCATAAACTGAATGCAGTAGGAGGAGAATTTTGTAGATTAGCTTAGCCAGACATGGAAGTAGGACCTATTCTTACTGTTTACCATTAAGAGATGCCTTTTATAAGTAGGGGTTAAGGTGAAGTGGAACGTACATATGCATGGCATCTCAATTCCTGAAAAAAGGTAATTGGAGAATACAGTTCCTCTGCATTCCCTGTGCTTGCCTTAGCATATTGCTAATGCTGCATTGTGCTTGCATGCTTGTGTGTGGGAAGAAGCTCCCTGCAGGCAGGGAAGGAAGATTAATCTATCTGTTCCCTATCTCATTCTACGTCTATAGGTTGATCCAGCTAGTCCAGAGCTTCCTAATAACTTCTGTCCCATTAATAAGGAGGGATATAATTTTCCTTTCCCTTTCAAGATACAAATAAATTCAGGCAGGAGCTGGCTTTTGTTATTTCTTCAAATTCCTATATACAAGACACAGTTAAGCTAAGTGAACCTTTGCTGCAGAATCCTAAAAGTTTGCATGGGTTTAGAAGGTGACGGACACATTAATAGATCAACAGCTATTAAATGCAAGACAGTGTCTCTGCTCACAAAGTCCCTGAACCACAAACTGTTGGAGTCTAGGAGCATATTCTGCAGAATGACTGGTATGTGCTTCTCTTCCTTAGGCCTCCAATCTTTGGCCATGGGATAGAGACAGGATACTGAGCTGGATGAGCTTTTGGTCTGACCAAGTTCTTGTGTCTTTATTTTCTTTCTGGTTAAGTGAATAATAGCAATCAGTTAGCTTAGCTTTATAAAGTTTAAAATTTTCATAAAATTACTTCATATTTTAATTGCATAAAATCTCGGGCCCCAGAGGCCATATCTGTGATCTGTAACAGAATATAAATTGCAGGTGACAGAGTAAAGCCTTACTAGTCAATAGTGTTGATGGGATAAAGACTACCATCATAACTGAGTTTGTAATGTGATATTGCATGTGTCAGCAGAGAAACCAATACTGCTGGGATTTGGTTTCCCTGTGAAGGCTGAGATGGATGCCTCTATCAATAGTTGGGGGATATCTGAAAGTATTTGAAAGCCAGGGCTTCAAAAATGAGAAGAAAACGGATAACTTAAAGGAAATAAATTTCTAGAAAAACAGGTGACAACCTGGAATATATGCATACACACACACTCTCTCAGAAAAACCTGCTTTTGTGTACTGCAGAGTCAAAGAATGAACCAGACTGACCTACACTGTCTCTTAGTGTTTAATATTTTTCTTCTGTTCTTCAATAAGCAGACAGATTGAAAGGTCAGGGGTTGTTAAGTATGTCTTCTCTTTGACTATTTCAGTAAAGTACAGAATAATTTTGCCTCAACTCAACCTACTCCTAATTTTATCTTATTTAATTATTACTTTTAACGTAGCCAAAAGCTTCCATTCTGTTTGCTTATTAAAATAATTGATTGATTATTTGATTATTTTGATTAGGAATTAGTTTTTACATGTTGACCATAAATTAAGTTCAAGATAGTGTAGCAATGCTTTCTGATTTACTTTAGAAAAAACATATTATTAATTTAGACTTAGACTAATGGTAGAAAATTACAAATGTGGATGTCAATAGGAACACATTTGATATAATTAGTTTACTACTTTGATAATATCTTAATTAGGAAGATTTCTAATCTTTGGGTCTATCTTGTCAAAACATGCCATGACTGGTATTTCCTTTTCTTCATTTCTCCCCCACATGTTTAACCAACCCCTCCAAAATCACCAAAGGCTTACAGAATAGCACTCTCCTTGAATGTGCAAGAGTTCCATTCAAGTTTGATTGTCAGGACAAATGTCCTATCAAAAAGGCTGTTTAGTATTTAGAATACCTGTCAATGACTTTTTGTGAGTTCTTCTTGGCTTCACCTTAATTTTAAAACTTCACAATTTTTTCATATGATGGAATACCCATTTTCTGTCCAACCCTAAGCATGAAACTTCATTAATTCAAGCAGATGAAATCTCTGATGCTACTTTGCTAATGGCATCCATCGTTACTGGAACATCATTCAGCAAGTGGAACAAGAGACTGTTTCTGACATGAGCACTGTCAATAGAAGGAAAAGATTTTCATGGATTAGTGATGATTATTTTTTGTCAGTAGCACGTGCTAGATCATTAACCGTTTCATTATCAGCATCACAAAATATTGCAGAGAAAACAAAAGAAACAAACCCTTGGAAGATATACATAATGAGTTATTCCTATAAGCCAAACTTTTTTTTCCAACATGTTGAAAATGATATTTAGGGAAATATCATTTTCAAAAACCCCAAACACTACAACAACAAATAACCTGAAAATTTTATCACAAAGAAGAAATGCATGTGAAAAGATCTAAATGCAGTAGAACCAATCTATCTGAAGAGATCCACTAGGAATAATTGGTTTAGATCTTAAAATCAATTATTTTATCACCTTTAGACATCCTTAAAATTGTATTTGTATTATTTCACATTCTGCTTTGTAACACTTAAAATTACTACTTAAAATTAAAAAAAAGTACAAAAAACATTAGTTGTTCAACTAATCTGTGCAAGCAAATTCTTTGATATCCAGTCCTCTACTACAGTGAAGGTAATCATGAAGTGTTTCCCTAGAGAACAAATCATTAGGAAATCAGTGCTTTCTAAATACTTATGCTGTCTTTAGTAAAATTACCATACCTGGTTCCCCGTAAGCAAAATTTTCTGCATCTCAAAGACTAGCTCAACAAACTAGGCTATTTGAAAAGCAAATGTTAAGATGCAGAGTCATCCGATCTGTTTTGTGAAGTGTTACAAATTTGAAGGCATGGCCACACATAAAATTTTTATTGTAATATTCTTAATAAGCACTGAGCTTTAGTTCTGAGCAACAGTTATTTGAAATTAGAGCATTCCTCAGTGTTCACAGCCTTATCCTGTCCTGCTGCCCTTCTCCACAGATAGGGATTCACACTGCATACCAGAGATAGACTTTTGTCATAAGCTAGCACAGTGTTGTTTCCATTTCAGTTCTAAGTTGTGTTTTTCTGTGCTGTGTGAAACAACTGTTATGTTTTTTTATACCCTCAAGTGATTCATATTTCTTTGTCAAAGGGAGAAAACATTACAGATGGAAATGTGGAGGATAACTGTAGTAGTTTTTCAATATTTTTTTTCCCAGTTTGATCATACCTCATGGGTGTGACAATTTGGATGATGCATGTGTCATCCTTCTCCAGTAGCTTGCTTTTCTCCACACACATTTTATCTGTGAAAATCTACAGCAGTTGGACTTTTCTGTCATGTGTAAACCTCAGACTTCGAAAGGGAACATTTTAGCCCAATTTTTACTATAGTCAGTATTGAAGATCCCCACTGACTGGTAAATGTGATTCCTAGAAACAATGGGGGAAAACCCTTCATTATTTGGGTGTTCCTTGGTTAAAATTTTCCTCCCTTAGAAGTAGGTAAGTTTGAAGCAGAGGGCCTTTTTTCTTAGTCTTTGCTAGATGGAGCATAAAAGCTTTAAAGAAGTGTGTGCCATTCCCCTGGATTCTCATGAGAGGAAGGGAGGAGACAAACTTCTAATAGGTTATTTTTGTTTATTTATACCTGTAGCCACACATTAGTCCCTGGTGTTAGCCCATTTATCTAGGACAGAAGAAGTGTCAGAGAGACTAAAAGTAGGTCAGAGCACACGAGCTTGTATATGCCTGCCAAAGAAGGCTCTATAGGTAGATCAAGATAGTGAAAAACACAGGGCCAACAGAAGCCCCACAGTTATTCTGTGTGCAGGACCACCTTGATGGGTCCTACTTGATTAGCTGATATCTATATTCCAGCTTTAATGTACAACTTTGCAATCACGTGCCAGTTTCAAAGAGGACAGAGATGATTCTTTGCAAATTCATTGCTTGTGATGTATTCTGGCCAATGGGCAGACAGCATAGGCTGACTCACCTAGATGATGAAGATTTGCAAGCCCATTAGGCATTATGTCTCTATTTTGTGGCCTCACAGACATCTCAGAGGTCACTGTTTCACCTTGACTGCTTAGCCTTTAAGGAAACTGAAAATAAAATGCCATGTCTAATCCATTGCCCTTTCTGACAGCAGTATTTACCAACATGTTTTTAAAGATGGTGATGTAACCCCTGCCTAGAAATCAAACTTAAATCTACACCCATATTAGTTCAAGACCTTAATTTAGGTGGGTGACTCATTCTGACAGCCCTTCTAAGCTTTGTTTGATAGCCAGCAAGAAAACTCTCTAATCTATTTGCTCAAGGGTTTCTACGAGGGTGTACTGTAGTCCTAACTCAAACTGTACCATTGGATCTAACCTACCACCTTGATTCCACCTCTGTTTTAAAAGTAATTAGTGATTCAGGCTGAACCAAGCCAAATCTTAGCCCACCACCACTTCCTAAGCTAATCCAGTTTAGCTGTGCTGATAGCTCACACATAACCAATTTTCTTCCTGCTGTCACAAACTTCCATAGCCACCAGGCTGACATTTGATTTTCCAGTTAAGCATGACTGTTTAGTCAAGGTTCTGGGCCACAGTGAGAAAACTAGCTCTCAAATGTTGATAACAACCTGCTTCTCTACTAAGTCTCATTTGCATAGTGTTAGACTGGAAGTTCTGGAGTGGGTTCATCACTCCTGTCCCTGTGGTATGAGAGAAGTGCTCATACGTTCTCAAACGGGCAGGTTTCCACAGCACATGAGAGAAGAGCTGCTATAGTGTTCACCATCTGTTTCAAACTGGCTTTGCAAACGTCTTCTATGTTCTGTCTATCCACTGTTTCAAGTTGTTTTCATTGAAGTTCAAAGGCCTATTATCTCGGAGCAGCTGCTCTATGACATACACCCTCGGCTAGAAGGACTTAGAGAGTGTACAAAATTGGAACAGGGAGCCAGCACACATACGAGCTTGTGTGTTAATAACAGAATAGATTAAAATAACGTCCAGATACCTTTAAAGAGAGGGGAAAAAGGGGAACATGGGAAATTGCAGACATGTTGGCTTCATACAGATTAACTAATGAAAAAGGCTTGGATTCATCAATAAAGTTGTAGATTCAAATATAATGAGTCTGCCAGCTTGGTTTAGTGAGGATGATCGGTCTTTTGAACCTGTTGCTCCTCCTGATAAGATTAAAAGTCTGTCTGATAAAGGCAACTGTGTGTTTAATGCTATTTATTATTTTTATAGGTGATCTAAACAATAGTATAGCCTTTGTATGGTTAAGTCTTCAGCTTGGGTGCCTTTACATGCAAGTTTAACAATGTAATAAATATTTCATAGACTTACAGAATGGTTTGGTTCGGAAGGGACCTGAAAGATCATCTAGTTCCAAATCCCCTGCGTGGGCAGGGACACCTCCCACTAGACCAGGTTGCCCAAAGCTCCATCCATTTTGTCCTTCAACACTTCCAGGAAGGGGGCATTTAGATATTATTAGCAAATAAATATTGTGGCATGACCACAATAATTGGAATTATGGTGACCATTTAAAAATTCTCATCTGTTCAAAGAACATTTGGGCTTTGTGTTTTTAATTGTTTTTTCCTGAAAAGGAAATACTGAGCAAAATGAGTCTGTAAAAATTGCTTCCTGGTTTCTGTTGGCCAAATGGGCAGAAGTCATGTAGTGAACTCATGGAGAGTGCAGCTCCTGATGGCTGCCATTTCACTGAAACTCCTGGCCATGGAGTTTTGAATAGTCCCCAGATCAAAATAAATTAAACCAAGGGAAAAAAGGCAGGCGGGAAAGGAAATACAAATAGAGAGAAATAGTTCTACAGAAATGTAAGCAAGAAGTGTAGCAAAGACCTAGTTGGCAATACAGTCTGCAGTAGTGAAATGTTCATTATGTCCTGTTTTAAAGCAACAGGATACATCCCGTTCATGTGCTTCACTGGACACCAGGTGGAGTTGGTACAAATGGAGCTACTTGGTGATTATTCTTTCAAAGCTCTTTAAACAACATTTTCATTACTGTCTGAAAGCCCAGTAGTGGATAGCACAATTAAACCCTGCACTGAAGGGAAAATTGACTTTAAAAGGACCAGAGCTGAGCTCGAGCCAAATCTAAAGTGCTATTTGAAACTTGCCCTAAACTTGTACTTTTGGAATAAATACGGAAAGCTGTTTAAATGTTAATCTTTAATAAATCAACAAGCAAATAGTAGTTGTGTGTTTTAAAAATAATTGTTAGCCTTACTCTTCCCTTCATTTAATTTTGCCACACCTGGACGAGCTATGCTGTTACTGACAAAGCTTGTATTTCCACTTTATTGTTAGGCTTGCTGCTAGACTGGCAGACCCAGATTGTACAATGCAGACCTTTTTATAACCTAGATATGCAACAAATCTTCCTGCCCAAAACCTATACATATTCCTGCAGTTTCTACATAAAGTGGCAGCAAAAGTAGTGTGATGACATGGTCTTTACTCTGCCACCATTAAAAGCAATGACAAAACTTCTGACTGCATAAATACATGTGTTCACATTAACCAAGTTTGATCTCGATGATGTCTGCTTTCTGTTACTGTGATTTCTCCATTCGCATATAGCAAAGGTTTCCAAGTTGTTTTTTTGTTGTGCTTCCTATGAAGGCTAAGTTAATCTATACCACATCTTCCCTAGATGTGCACATCTTCTCCTTCTAATAAGCAGCAAGTGTTTAAAAGCCAGAGGAAAAAAATGTATGCTTTGTAGTTCCAAATGCAGCACTGGTCCTGAGATTCAGATTAGCAAGACGCTGCCAATTATGTGATCAGGAGTATCTCGTGTCTGCGTGGGCAGTAACATCATCTGTCACTGAGTTTTGAACTCTCAAGTCTTTCTCTGAGTTGAGATATGGTACACCTTCTTTTCCTACTCAGGTCTTAGCACCTCGCTGGTACCTTTGCTAAAAAGCCTTCATTTTGTGGTAAGGGACATTCTGTACTTGCGAACATCTGGTCTACTTTGTTAGGCACGACTTAGAGAGGAGATTATTTTTCATTTTAATCTATCTGCGTGCATGTTAGAAGAACATTGTTAGAAGTCTGTGACTAACCATGTTACACTGGTAATTCAGATAATCTATTTAGAATTAGGTCTGTATGACTGCATGGTAGTAAAAATTCTTGCATCAGAAATTCTTGTTCACTGATGTTGATCCTTTCTGTATTCAGCTATTTGGTATGTTTTCAGTAAACACAGCTAACTGAGGACCATTTGCATTAAAAAAAAAAAAGCAAGCAGAGGTGCTCTGTGTAATAGGATTGTGTAAACAGCTTCACGAATAGCATGGGAGTTTACAAACAGGATGCTCTGCCATTACTACAAAGGAGCTTTCTGTGCCTCAACCTGTTATCTGTGCAGTCTGGAGAGCCGCTGTGACTGCTTTCATGCTGAAAACTACAGCAGTAGTTACAGAGAGCTTGAAAGATCTCCAGCAAGCTCTATAAGCACAAACTTTAACAAAATTGAGTGAATTTGTTTCCTTTGTAACCCATCATTTTTCTACTCATTCCAGAGTGGGAAATACTGGGATGTTAGATCATAGATGATTCAGCATGACACACAAAAACTCCCAATGAACTGTCACGATGTTGATACCATTCCGCTTGCTTGGCTGTATATAAATTACAAACTCAGTGATTGTTAATGTTTGATACTTCCCAGCGACTCAGTATGACTGAAAAACAATGGAGTATGGAATTAAAAATCGGCTGCTGCTGTTTTAGCTGTAGGTGAGCAACAAAGAAATTGTTCTCAGCAATAGTATTTGTTCTTATTTCACAGTGCAACTACACGGGAAACATCTTTACTGCACCTAGAAATATTGTATTTGATATTTTAAAAACATTAATACTAGAAGGAAGATGGTGTAAAATATTACTATAGATATTATTAATTAAATATTTGGAAATTACATGGCATTTTATGCTTTATAAATTTGAATACCGATTTGAATGTTTCTGATGTTTCCCATGGACTCCTGTAGAGAAAGGTCAGGTCTAACCTAATTAATCATTACAACGTCGTTGCTAGGTATTCCTGACTCTTGGACACAAAGCTGAGGCAGAAAATCATCTGATAAAGGCCAAAGAATGAGTCAACAGCACACTTCAGATTGGAACTCTAAGTTCCAATGCTTCCTGGTTCCATTCTGAATCATAAATTAACTTGTAAGTACTAAAGTGAAGAAGGAGGTCAGTAACAATTTAATTACTTCAGGCTTCTCACATTTCTTTCTGTGCTCTGT
Organism: Hemiprocne comata; assembly: GCA_020745705.1. Classification (NCBI taxonomy): domain Eukaryota; kingdom Metazoa; phylum Chordata; class Aves; order Apodiformes; family Apodidae; genus Hemiprocne; species Hemiprocne comata. The sequence continues at coordinate 35,323,274 of CM036591.1, forward strand.
AAAATCTATTAGTTTAAAATCCCTAAAAGACTGAGATCGTCTGATGCTGATTTCTAATGCAAAAATGCAAACTGAAAATTAAATAGAAGTATTAATAGGCAAAAAAGGCACAGATGGTGGTGCCATTATTTAAAAATGAGATTAGAAGGTTAATGCTTGAGCCTGTCTCCCATTAACCAGGCTGGGGATCCCCGCATCCTAGGCATGCCGTTCTGCCCTGCAGCCGCCTCGGGAACAGGTTGCAGCAAGACACGGCTCTCCGGGAAGCTTCTCGTTGACATTTAAGGCGTGGAAATCTCACTTTTCCTTAAAAATGTGAGCTTTTATTTCCCGCGGCTTCAAGAGAGGGAAGAGGGGAAAAAAAAAAAAAAAAAAAAGCAGCAGGGATGTGACTCATCTAATTGGCGAAATTAAATTTCACTGAATTTGCTGGACGCCGGTCTAGAGCAGCGGCTCAGGGAATGGCGAGAGCCTCCCCAGGGACAGGGGGGGCTGGATCCCTCCGGTCCCGCGCCCTGCAGGTCTCTGGGATCTTCCTGGGATCTTCCTGCTGCCCGATCCCATGTCAGCTGCGGTTCTGTGGTGCCGACAGGAGCAAAAATCAGGGTCACCGGCGACCACAATTGTGTCACTATACACTGAGCAACGCTTTGCTGAGCTTCCGTTCCTGGTTTCAGGCGATGAAATAAAAACAACAATAAAACAAGCAAACAACAAACATTTCAAATGGAGTTTTGTTATAAACCTTGAAGAAAATGGATCTTCTGCGTGGTTTTGAAGCACACCTTCGGGTTCTACCCCAATGGCTCTGCCAGCAACGACAGCGACAGAAACCAGACAGAAAGACCCACCACCCGGTACCAGGCGCCTAACGCGGCTCCCGAGGGCAGGAGGGTTTGTGGCGGCGGGACTGGCCTCAGCACCCCCCACCGCGGCCGCCTCCGGGGTCTCAGCCGAGCTGGGAGCGGGGGTTGCCCCCGGCTCGCCCGCAGGGGGCGCCCGAGAGCCGCGCCACGTGACCCGCGCCGCGCCGCCGTGGCCACGCCCCGCGGAGGCAGCATCTAGCGAGGCCGGCGGCGGAGGGAGGCAGCGGCAGCGCCGGGCCGGCGGCCGCGCCACGGCGGGGCTGCGAGCGGCGGAGCCCGGGCCGGAGGCGCAGCGGAGCCAGGATGTCGCGGTCGGTGCTACAGCCGAGCCAGCAGAAACTGGCGGAGAAGCTCACCATCCTGAACGACCGGGGCGTCGGCATGCTCACCCGGCTCTACAACATCAAGAAGGTGCGGGGGCCCCGGTGGGGAGGCGGGGGGGGGAGGAACCGCCCCGGTGCGATCCCCGCCACGGCCCGCCCGGGCCTCGGCCGGCCCGCCCGGTGTTCCATCGCCCCGCGCTGCTGGTGGCTCACCGCGCCGCGCTGCGGCCTAGCTGCGGAGAGACAGGGTGGGGAGGCGGCGGGAGCCCCGCGGCAAGGCTCTCCGACCGGACCCGTCGCCGAGCCGGCTGCGGGCCCGGGCGGGGCTGGGGCTTCCCGGGCGGCCACCGCCTCGCTACCTGGCGGGAGGGAGGAGGGGAGGGAGGCTCGGTGCTGTGCGGCGTCCGCAGGCCCGGCGCCCCCCGCCGCGGGGCCTAGGCCCGGATCCGCTCCCGCCCCGCCGAGCGTGAGTCACGGGAGCCGGGAGTGGGCCGCGCAGCGCCGGCTTTCCCACGCCGAGCTGCGAAACCCGTCGGTAGTGAAGGGAAAGGCTTGGGGTAAAATTAGTAAGTTTAATTTCAATAAGTTCGAGGCGCGCCGTTGCTTAGCAGCTCCCGGCTTGAGATGGAGCAGATGTTGGAAGCTGTCGTGGGGGTAAGACTGGTCCCCGCCTTCCCGAAATTAAATAAATCAGTGTTTGCATAGGTGAGGTGGTTCGGCGGTGCAGGAAGCTGCAGGTCTCGGTATTGACGGGAAAGATGGGTTACGCCTCCCAGCTTGGTTAATTTCTCTTCTGGAGGAAATCCTTGTGCTTTCCTACATGGAAGTACGTTGTTCATGGCCATCCGCTGCTCTGCGTGCTTCATGTATCCTTACCAGCTTAGTTTTCCTAATGTGCCATACATCATCTGAATGTGTGTGGCTGCCCAGCCCACTTCCAGTAATGAATATTAGTTAGGATCTTGTGAGAGAGGGACTCTAGAGTGGCCTTTAATCCAGCGACATTCCCGGTGACGCGCTCCTCACACTCGTGAGAAGAAGAGAGAAGCACCAGGCACATGCTTTGCCTTGAACACAGCTATTCCTGAGAGGTTTTTCTTATTTCAAAGCAAATGTTAGTTATTGCACTCAAGGAATGAGCATACATTTGCAGGTTTAATGTGCTGAAGTTTTTGTGCTGTTCTGCATGCAGGGTTCAGCTGGCCTCTGCTGTGGCGATGGCAGGGGAAGTTTGAGAGTTGGAGGTGCTTGCTTGATTACTCTGACTTCTGAACCCCAGTTCCTTGCAGGAGTGATCCTGCTTAAAGAATCTGAGCTAAAGGGAGGTATTTTGGCAGCTTGTTTTGCTCATACAGGAGTTTTCTACTCTAGAAGTACGAAGAGCCACTTGGTATAACTAAGTGCAATGTTGATTTTTGCTTAAGGTGGTGTTTCCAGGCAAAAAAACAACTGACTGCAGTATTCCAAAGTCAGCGTTTATCCAGAGCAATACCAGTACTTGGTGTGCACTTAAGTGTTTCTGCAGTCTTCATTGGCATGAATAAAGTGTTCTAACTGAAGTGTTGGAAATTGTTATCTTTCTGAAATAGAAGTGAGGTTCTTTTCAGTTTGTAGTTTTCTATGTTGGAAATTTGCCTCAACTTAATAGTTGTAATAATATAATCATGCTTTGAATGTGAAAGAGAAATTCCCTGTTTGTGGGGAGGTCATTTGTGTGTGGGCTTGGGGGAAATACACCAGGTGAGAAACAGGCTGGGGAGAATTTTGACTGACCACAGCTGTGTCTTGGGTGGAGAAGGCAGGAAATGAGACAGGAAAAAGTGAACCTTGTCTTGACATACAGCTGTGCCATGACCATTGGGAGTGCAGGCGCTGTTTGCATTACCAGTGTTCTGGTCTGGGGACACTTACTCATGTGAAGTGGTCCAGCACCTACAGGCACGTTCTGCTGGCATGCTTAGTTGGCAGAGTCCTGACCACGTTTGCCCATATGGTGGTAGCTTCTGCTGCTACTCACATTGGTGAAGTGATGCAAGTGGATAGGTTCTTGGTGGGGGGGCACATCATCAGCACTAGAGGTGATGGCAGCTCTCTTGCCAATGCCATGAACCGAGTCCAAAGTTACGTCATGGATTTGGATACAGGGAAGGAGGAGGTATGACCAAGAGGCTTGATGATTGTGTGTTGTGTAGCTTTGCAAATCTGGAGATGTCCCAGACACAACTCTTATGTATTCGTACTGTGATTTGTGATTCAAATAACTGTTTTCTTAAGCTGCAACCTCTACTGCTTGACAGTGGTAGCTAGCTAGCTCTGATAGTGAGCCCCAGAAGGCTCAGGATTGGTTACTGTTTTTTATTGTGGATCTGTCTTCAGGCATACCTGGCTGCTTGGAACACTTTTTCTTTTTTCACTTGTTTCTTTCTCTGACATCAGTCAATTGCAAAACTGCTGTTTAAGATTCTCACAGCTTCCTCCATTGAAGATCTCGAAACTCAAGTTACTAGAGAGAACCACACAATATGTGGTCTTGCGGTTAAAGGAAATGGTTAAGACTGCTCTTAATAAGAGGAAGTGAGAGGTGAAGTATTTGTAGCTGCCTCCTTACAGACTGCTGTAGATGCTGTCTAGAGAGCAGAGTTTTTAAAGGATTAAGCGTTTTCTTGACTTAAAAAAAAAAGCAGGAAAATTTTACTTCCCAAGGAATTAGGAAGTTGTCAAAAGCAGTTAAAAACCTGGTATTTATATTTCTTGATATTTATGCTTCATTTTCCTATATAAATTTTAGGTTTTATGTTATTGTGCTTATAGCTGTTTATTGTTCATAGTTCCATGTTTTCCAGCACCTGTGCTGTTATTGTCTTTTGAAATAGTTTAAAGTTTGTTGTTTTTAAGGTAGAGTATCTGAACATAGAGGGTTTTGCCTCTGGGGTGACATGGAAAATAGGGGAAAGGGAGGTTACTAAGGTAGTCACAGGTGATGAGGAAAAACTTGCATTTGATCTGTATGGAGGTGGATTTTTTTGTTGCTGCAATTCTTTTGGGGTTGACCCTTTGCTTCCTGCTCTCTGCTGTCTTTTTTACTGGGAACAGTATTAGTCCTGAACTTCAAAATCTTACCATTGTTATTTCTCTCCTACTTTGTTCCTTCTACTTCTTAAGAATTTTTCCTCAGGATCTGGGCTGTATTGTTCTCTGTGTAAGTCTTTGGTCATTACTTGCCTACAACTAAACCCCTATAAATCAGAACGTCATCCTGGCTCAGGCAAAGGTTTGTTTTTTGTGGTTACCTTTCAGAGCAGATTGTGTCTGTGTTGGTAAGCTTTGTGTAATGCTGCCAGTACTGTCAAACAAGTGTGGTGTTCAAGAGTGGTGGAGGAGAAGTAATGTTGTTTTCTGTGGGCCTGTCTTTTGTTTGTTTATAAAGCCCTTGGGTACTGGCAAGGATTTAAATTGGAGATTCCATTTTAAAATAACCAAAGTATAGATTCAGCCAGAGCAAATCAAGAGTGTAATTTTGTTGAATGTCAAAACAGTGCTACTGTCAACAGAACTGCTAGGGATTAAAGTTAAAGTTTTGAATTATTTAGAGTATATGTTATTCAAATGTCCTGAGTGTTATTTAGTATTAATTGCTCTGCTAGCCTTGTTACGTTGTTCTTTGTAGTACAAGTTTTATGTCTGTGTGCAGGTTTTTTATTAAAATGTGATTAATAAAACAAATTCTCCTGACTTTCACAACTCTGATTACGTAGTATCTGAAAAATGAGAACGTTAAACTAATTCTTAGATATGAACTGCAAAACCAAACTGAAGTCATAGATAAAGAACAGAATCAATATTTACAGGGGCTTTAGCTGACTTTATTTTTACTGTTTGAAACTAAAAATGTGGTCCCAATCCTATTGTGAGCACCACAAAGCTTAGCATGAAGCCAGATTTGAAATGATTAAGCAGTTGATGAATTTGCACTTAGTTCTTTAAAGATACAATAGTGAGAATACTGGATTTTTACCAGTATTAAGAATGTTATTTGTTAGCAATTTTAAAAACTGACTACTTTTTGTTTTCCCTATTGATTTTTCTCTTCTCAAGAGAGCAAGAGAAGGCATATGCTGTGAGGGAAGGAGGACTGCATCAAGTCTTCTTTGGTAAAATGATGACAATTTGATCACATCAGCCAAGGCTGAATAGAGGTCAGCTCTTACTTCACCAGCCTTTTGTGCTGCTCATGAGACTGGGGTGAAGAAAAAGATTAAAAAAAACCTACAAAATGTACTGTAGAGGACTTGACAAGGTCTAAACATTGCAGGGGACAGCTGTAAAAGCCAGTCAGTTGTTTGGTTAATAGAACCACTCAAGAACATGTACTGTTTTGCTGAGGCACTAGAGCAGTTCTTCAGGAAAAAGTAGGAGAGATTTTCGGTGACTGGCAGAACATGGCGAAGTTTCCAGTCTGCAGAGCTCTGAAGTTTGGAAGGGTGTGGGATTAGATCACTGTTTTGACACTGAGCTCTTGCTGAAGTGCAGAGCTTTGAGCTGAGAGGAAAAGCTCACATGTAATCTAGTTTTGAATTGTAAGGTTGGTATTGGAAAGAACAGATAATGTCTTCATCAGGAAGTTAGTTAGGGTGGGGTAGTATTGCTTGATAGATGTTAGCAGTTCTTTAAAGGTTAAGGTGACAGTATATGTTTGTGATCTTGGAGGAATGACTCAAAATACTGTCCTGCTGACAACAGGAGGAGAAAGCCCCAAACAAACTCACAGTCAGTGCTGCTAATAAGAAATAAAGATGCTGTTGCTTCCTGAGCAAACAAACTGGTGATACCATGTCACACTATGTTTTTTTTTCTCAGAAAAGCAACTAATTTTATAAAGGAACAATAAGATTTTCTAATGCAATATAAAAATATCTCATGGTATCTTCTAAAATATACAAGAAGCCAGGTGGGTTTATCTTTTTTACGTAAAGTGTAGATGGCCAGAATTATCTTGTATTGTTTCTTTGCTGGCAAATATTAATTACCTGCCCCCCCCCCCCGGCCTCCAGTTACTGTTCATTTGCCCTGTCATGTGTTGACACAAAAACAAATCCAGTGTTAGTTGGAAGAGTTCTTAAGGTTATGTGCAGAGAACACACAGCTAAAAAGTCCTAACAGTTCCCATTTTAGATTGAGAATAGACAGGACATTCTCACCACCTTGATTTCTTTTATTGAGAGGTTACTTTATAAATGATGTTGAAGCAAGGTTTTGTGCAAGTGACATCTCTATTTTTTAAAAATTTGCATGTCACCTGCCTTATAGTTGCTTAACAGAAGCAAGTGCTTTCTGGAACAGGTGCTACAAACACAAGAGGACAATGAATTCATCACTGTGCAGATAGTGTCAAACCAAGCATCTTCCTTTCCTCAGCAGACTGACAGGTCACTCTGATACGGATAACTTAGTAGAAATTTTACATGTTGACCTTAGCAAGACTGCTGACATTACCTCATCTGATTGTTCTCATGAACAATCTAAGGAAGTACAGTCTGCATGAAGTTGTAATGATGAAAGCAGATGAAGAACCATATTAGGGAATGGTTCTGAAGATCTCCTTGTCGGATGGCAGCTCAGCAGAGTCTTGTTGGGTGTGTCTTACCTCTAGTTCCAGTCACTCTTTGTGTTAACAACCTAGATGATGGCTAGTGTGCTTAAAACATTTGTATGTAGGAAACTGGGAGAAGCTACGGAAGTAATGGAGAAGCTACAGAAATAATGAATAACCTAACTGGAATTCAGTTTGAGCTTAACAATTTGTAGGTATGGTCTAACAGACTTTTGGAGGTGGCTGAGTGAGTGTGATTGTAAGCTATTTTGTGCTTAGTGAAACTTAAAATACAAAATGAAAAGTAATGAGGTAGCAAGTCTGCAGCAAATAGCCAGGAGAGGTTAGGGACATGTCAGGGTAAATTGAAACTAACTAAGTTTTTTTACAGAATACCAGGGATGTCATGAGGTTTTATGAATGTGTGTGCAGGACAGTCTGAAGGCAAAGAAAGTAATCCTTTTGTTCTACATAGCATGCATCAAGACTCGCTCAGAATATATCTGATTTGACACACTTTTTGGGAGAGATATGGACAAAATGGAGAAAGTCCAGAGCAGAATAATTAGACCAACCAATGGTGCCACCAATGTGACTCATTAAGAAAGCAGAAAAAAATTGTCAAGTAATAAGTGATTCAGTTTAAGTGTTTAGGAACGTTGTAGAGAGAAGGGGAATAGTTTGTGCAATTCAGCGTGCCACAGAAAACAAGATGTGATGTACTACATTGTAGCAAGAAAAGTTCAGCTTAGATTTTAGAAGTTTCTAGTGAAAAAGATTAAGTACTGGAAAAGATAGTGAGAATGTTTCTGAAGGTAGCTCATTGAAGACCTCTAAGTAAAGGTTTGGCAGACATCTCCCAGCAGCACCATAGATACAGTTGATCCTGCTTTGGAACAGCAAGGCAGGTTAAGTAATTTCTTGTGGTGCCTTCTTCAGATTTCACAAGAATTTACATTTTAATGGGTTGGGTCGCTGAGTAGAGAGAGACAAGAATTTAAAGGATATGTTTTGGGATTCAAGACGCAGGATAACAAATAATGCGGAAGGAAGATGTCTTGCTTAGCTCTAGGAAACATTGGACTTGCTTATCTTTAATTTTGAATTGATAGGAAAGTGACTTACCTGTAAAATTTATGAACCCTTGTGTACAAAAAGTGAAACAGCCTTTAAATTTATAATAATTTTGTGCCATATTTTTTATATGTCCAGTGCCTGTAGAGACTGTCCAAAATTAATTAACTAGAGACTTTCTTATGATTCCTGATTCTGGTTGGGTAATGGGAACAGTACAGTTCTAGTTGAATCTATTAACACTGTTTATATCTCAAAATACAGGTTTACCGTTTGTACAAGTATCATGTATGTAACTGCAAACATCAGTGATGTGATTTACTTGGTATAAGATCACCCAAGTGATAGTGGTTAAATTTTAGCTGTCAAAAGCATTAAACTATACTAATTAGTCCATGTGTGAACAATTCTTGCATCTGCTTGCATTGCTGTTAAGAGGGACAAGGCTTAATTCACAAAACTTATCTGGGACCAGCCTTGTTAATAATAAACTTAAGCACCTGCAAAACCTAAAATGCAGCAAAGCAGTTGTAGTAGGCTTCATCAGAGATGTTAAGGCAAATAGAGTGTGAATCGTTTCATTATGTATTCACCATTCAAAGCAGCTCTTCATTCACCTCTCTCTCCTTCTCAGGAGTTTTGCTTTCTCAAAATGGGAGAGTGTCAGTTGGTAATCTAATTATTTTAATTGCATGACCGAAACAAGTAATAACTCATGTGTTTGATCCTGCGGAAATACAGAGTTACTGATGAATTGGTGTCTGGATGTTTCTTTGCCTAGTATTTACTATAATTTATAGGACACATAGCCACAAAGCAGGCACTGAAACTTACAGCTACATTTTAGGGTCAAGTCTTTAATGCCACCAGCTATTACAGGGTAAGAAGAGCAGGGTACAGTGCATGCCCTTGATGCATGTCAAGGTACTGTGCTCTAGTAAACTGTAGATGTCTCATTTTCTTATAAGAGAAAGCTTTGTGTATTTCCATTTACAAATGAGAGTTACTAACTCAGGGGATGGCATATTTTTTGCTGCTGTTGCTATTTCATGAATTTGCTTGTTAAATTCAGAGTTGTTTTAGAGTAGATTCATTTGTCAATGAAACTTGAAAGTGAGAAGATTTGTTGACCAAGATTATTTCAGTATATATTGCCTCAGTTCAGTGGAACTATGCTCAGCAGTGTTTTATCTCAAGTCTGCCATAACAGTAAATCAAGACCTCTTGAAGTAATAAAAACTTGTTAAATTGCTGCAAAATGTGACTTGTTTTATGATCATCTCCTGGTGGAGGATGTTTGGGGGATGAAAATAGGAAATTAGTGATTCAAATTGGCCTGTTTCTACTTTATTGGCAATCAACCCTGCTAATCATTTGGAATAGGTTGGGCTTAGCAACAAAAAGAATAATATAAAAGGTATTTCCATAATACAGTAATATATTTAGGCTTTTAAAATGATGCTACACAGTGTAACTTCTCAGTGTTCTTACTCAAGGACATGTGGCAGGTTTATATAAAAGGCAGGAGTGAAGTTTAGGTGTTCCTTGTACCCTGTATACTGTGCAGTGCTCTGTTTTTTTGGTAACGATTGTATGTGAACACAGACTTCCCTTTATTCATGTCCCATAAGCTGGATAAATGTAGTGATTTTGTTGGTAGATTTTTTTGTTCTCATCCAACATCCTCTGTTCTCAAGTAGGAAGTAAAATGTTAGGGTTTGATTTTTGCAGTGAGAGGTGTAACTGTATTGGAGTAAAAAGTTTCTTTGCTCTATCTTTTCATGTTGGTGTACTCTGGGCCAAAGGCATTTTGGGTTTGGTGCTCTTCTTTGGAGGCTGCTTATTGAAATGTAGACCTTCAGCAGGTTTTTGTTGGATATTTTCTTGTTGGCTGCTTCTGAATAAGTACAGCCTAGAAAGTGAAGCTATGTAGTATTCTTCATTTTCAAAGTGGAAATATTACAGAAGAAACTAATGGCATCAAGTGAAGAACAGAGTCTCAATTCTGTTTAATAATAATATAGTTACCTAGGCTATTAGGGTTGGTAAGAAACCATTGCTTTAATTCAAAATGTGTAGCATAGTCAAGCATCCCTACACAGTACAGCTAGTCTGATCTGTCTTCCCTGAGGTGTGGGGGCCTGTGTGTACGATAGCAAAGATGTGTTCTGAATAATGGATCCCTTTGCTATAGAAATGATGTAGTTCTTGTTAGAGTTGGATGCACACAATCAGATCAGGAAAATGTTCCCTTAGTTGAGAGCTTACTGTAGCAGGGTACCATTCTAAAGTGCTGTGGAAGGAAATGCTGGGTAACTTGATGTAAATCCAGTGTTGGAATCCTGTTTATTTGTGTTAATTACTTAGATTAGTCTCTAGTGGTAGGTAGCTTTGCATCATCTTTTTTGGGGTAACAGCTTGACAGCTCTTTAGGAATGTAAAAAGGAATTTAGAGATGACTGCTGGGAGATTCTTTCAGCATAGTACTGTGGGGCTGAAGCAGCTGGAACTGCATAGCTTCAGAGCTGTATTCCATGAATGCTGCACTGCTAAGAACATTTTTAATCCTTTAATTTCTCTTTAATGCTTGAAAAATGTAGCCATTCTGTTTTGTTTTTTAAAGGTAAGAAATTAAAAAAAAGTTATTGCAGCCTACTTAGGGAGAAAAAATTGTATCTTAAGCTGATTGAGAAAGGGCTACTGCATTTGGCTAGTTTTCAAAATTCTGTTTGAATGCTGGAGAGCTGTATATGGCAAAGTGATCTTTGAATGTTGTACCATCATGTTCTTGCCTACTACAGTACTGACAAGGGATTTTGTGTTGACTAATGCAATGATTAAAAGCAAAAACTGCCTTTCTTATCTATATTCTAAGGCAGTTACCCTCAATGTCTTTGTTCTTCCTGCAGTGCAAAGTTGTGGTTATGTGCCTTATCACACTGTGACACTTGTGCGAAAGTGTTGGGATTGAGGTTTGTCTTCTCATGATTTGATGCTTTCTAGAATAAAGCATAGTGAGCTTGAGCTTTGCAGCTCTGTTTGCTGTCTTAGGAGAGGTTTAGCTTATGTAGACTGTTTTACTTGGGATGCTGAATGGAGGTAACAACATGGATGAAAATTACTGATGCAACAACAGCTAGTAAGGAAAAATACTTGTACTTACAAAGGAGCTGAGCTGCTGGGGAGTGTGGGAGAGGGAAGGTAAAGGCATCGACTCACTTGTTTAGTGTCTGTTGTCCTTTCTCTGTTCAGACCACATAGGTAGGCTTGTACAGCTTATTGGAAGCTGGGATTTTGAAATGTATGACAGATACCTTTAAGGATTTGTGTGTTGCAGAAATTTTGTTATCTATGGATCAATCTTTTTTAACTTATCAGGAAGCAGAATTACAGTTGCTTTAGGTGGGATTTTAGCAAACAGTTAATGGAAAGGAGTAAAGCTCTCTTGCATGTTCAGAAGATACAGCGAAGGGATTGGTAGTTAGGATAATGTTTATAATCTCTGGGAACTGAGTTCCTTAAGCCACACAAGGATGGATGTTCACATGACTTTGTTCAGACATATTTTTTCTGTGTGAATGACCTGTGCGTAAGGGCTTGGGCGGAAGATAATTTTTAGTAAACATGTTGGAGAGGTCATTTATATGAGGAAAAACCTCTGATATGAAAAATAAGGAGTGTATGTGGAAGTAAAAGGAGTGTATGTGGAAGTAAAGTTTCAATTCAGGCTGAAAACATTAGTCAATGATGGCAGATCTCTCATCTCCTATATATGGGCAACCATGTTGGGTTTTAACAGGCCACAAATACATGTTGTCTGTTGAGCTGTTTCCTTGGCTTGTAATCCTCCTTTTAGTAGAGAAAGCTATATAATGTGTGGCAAGGGCAGAAAATGGAAGTAATCTGACACATTCTGGCAAAGACGTGCCATCTAGTTAATTAAGACTTCGTAACTGTGACGTGTGCATTGGTTACTTTTTTGATGCCTATTTACAGTATAATTATTACTTTTGAAATTGTGTGAAGACTTCAAAGTGTGTATGGTATAGATCTTCCATGGCACGTAGTGTTTGCTGTGGTAACAATATCGAAGCAACTATTTAATATTTAATTGATAATATGACTGTTGCTGAATTTATTTTAAATTCCTCTGGGAGTATTATAGAAGTGACATTTTCATAACATTTAGTATATTTATGGAAAAATTAGTGGATGTGAGAGTTTAGTATTAGAGCAGTATGTTAGCATACATCATGATGGTTTTGTACTAATGGTAGGTCTTAGAAACTTAAAATAATGATTCCTTTTTTATTTTTTTCTTGGCTACCGTTTCTTTTTCAGGTATGTAAAACTTAACTGAGTTTTTCTCCTTTTTCCCCCTGTAGTTGCATGTGATGTTTGTTAACTCCTTTTTTCTCTCTCCCTACCTGAATATAGTTTGCAAGTACTTGTAGAAGTTACATGTTTCAGCATATAAGCAACACTTTGCACAATAGTAAACTTCTAATAAGTAGATGTTAAGTTGCTTGAGAGTATTAGAATAACCACCATCCCGTAGAAGCTATGCTGCCTAGAGTAACAGATGGTTGTAATGTTCTCTTGGATGTAGGTAATAGTGTGTTAGTTCCTTAAATGTAACGTATTTTGGAATTTAAGAGTAATTTGTTTATATGTAATTTTTCTCTCTTTTTATTACACTGCTTTCCCAGCAAGGACAAGTTTGGAAGGTTTGCAAAGCTTTTCACCTTCCCTTTGCCCGCTTGCCCGCTTTCAGAATCGGTCTCATACTCCATGACTTCTGTCTCTACAGTCTGCAACTTGGTCATAGAAATCAATGTGGAAAAGTTTTTAAATGAGCTGTCATTTGAGTTCACTGTGTCGCGTAGAAACGCCTAGCATGTAATTTAGTTTTGCATGAGACACAAAACTCCTTTGCAAATCCCTATGAGGACTATAAAACTAAACGGATATTTGAGGGGAAAATAGAATCTGAGCACAAATTTTGTCATGTAAGTAACTCTGCTTTTAGTGTGTTGCTCCAAACTAAACGGTGTAGCATGGCTTGCTAGTAAGAGTAGGTGAGAAGTGTCTGACAGCATGTACTGCAGCTGGCAAAAGTAGGTGCTTCTCAGTTGTTTGTCCACAGAAACTGTCCTGATATTTCTGTGTAAGTTATTTAAGAGACTGAACACTTAGTTGCGACTTCTGTTCAAATAAAAAATTTAATCAGATTTCTGGATTGCTGCTTTTAAAGCACAGTCTGTGCTACTGTAGGAGTAAAGAAAATTAGCAAAACTCCGAGGAAACAGGATACTTTAGTCAAGTATTGGTGGATTTATTGTGGGATGGAAAACTGTCTTGCAATTAACAATTAAAAGAAAAATTAAATGCAGATTGGTGGTGGGGCTTTTAGTTTTATTTCACAGAGGATAGTTTTATCATTTAATGTGTACAGCCCTGTCCTCCACAGATGATATGATTGAATTTTCTAACAGTTTATTAACTCCAGATGAATACAACACTACCTCAAACCAGGAGTAGCATTAAAAGGAAACAATTTTTTTTTCTCCTTCTTTTAGGATTGAGTTTTTCCCTCACTGCTGTTCTGCACTAACTGCTTTGATACTTCCATGCATCTTTTTCAGTAGAAGAGCATCTCTGTACTGTTTCCCATTGCATATTTCAGCTGTGACAGTCCCTGCACTTTGCCTATCATTTTATCACCTGCTCACTAAAACAAACAAAAAAAGAATCTTCCTAGTTTGTCTTCAGATTTGCAACTCTCACTTAGCTTTAGATGAATGATTGTGTTTTTACTTCATTTTTATTGTATTTTTTTATAGGCATGCGGGGACCCCAAAGCCAAACCATCCTATCTTATTGACAAAAACCTGGAATCTGCTGTCAAATTCATAGTCAGGAAATTCCCAGCAGTAGAAACACGCAACAACAATGTAAGTAACTAAATGGCTACATAAGTATTTTTATCAATGCATTTCAGCACTTGTTGCTCAAATCTGTGAGGTTTTCTGTTCTTAGGAAACATCTGATGCTGACAGTTGCAGCTGGAATTTAGTTGTAGGTTTAAATGTCTGACAGGGTACTACTTCAGTAAGAGCTGTCTCCAAGGAGAGAATATTATACTGTATTTCTGGATTGGTTTTCTTAGGGTAGGACACTTCCTGGTTTGCTTTTTGCCTATTCTCTTCTGTTCCATTTCAAAGAATTGTCAATGGGAAGTAATTCTTGGAAAAAAAGCGTTACTTTGTTGGCAGAAATTCTTGGTGACCAGACCGATTGCAGAAGATGGAATTTGCATAACTCTGTGATGAGTCCTGACCAGCAGATAAATAGAAGGCATCTGACTGCAAAGTGGGAAAATGTGTTTGTACTTTACAGGTGCTCTTGCCTATGGGGTCAGTCCCTGGATTAGGAATGCTTTAGTACGTAAGGAGAAACCTTGTGAAGTAAAAAAATACGGAAATGTAGTTGTTTCCTCTTCAGATGTATTGAGTTAATTTGCAGTAGGAAATTATTTTTCACTCTTCTGAATTTGACTTTGTAGCTGTTCAGAGATCGTTAGGATTATTAGATTACTGGTAGGCTTTTTGGCAGGTGATACACACTTGTTTCTCTGTTCCAATCTGAAAGTAAAGGGAAAGATGTTTGTTTTACCAGCTTCTTTCCAAAAGTGCAAAGTGGAGGTAGGTGTTGGGTTTGCATGTTCTTTGCATGCAACTACCTGCATGTGTGCTTCAGAGGTTAAGGCTTGCTATAAGCTTTCAGGTTTCTGCTGAATGGTAATGGTAATAGCAGTGGGACTAGTTAGTGTCTTGTACAATGCTATCTAGAATTTCTATGTAATGTCTCCAGTAATAGTAAAGAAAAAAAAAAATCAGGAGAACTTTTCCTTATGGAGGGATCTGTTTCAGTAACGATGCTTTCTCACTTGAATATTTGTGCATTTTTTGTGCTGCTTAATACTACTCATCTTTGTGTTCAATTCGTGTTAGTAACAAATATGGCATATTCTTTATCAATGTTATGTAAAGATAGTAAACCCTTTAAACTATGTTTGGTCAATGTGTCTGTGTTCTCTAAAATTCTGTGGCAGGTCTACTATTAAAAGTAAAAGATGCAACTGCATTAAACAAATTCAATGTACATGTATGCTCTATATGTCTCCAGTTGCTGACTTAAGAATTTGGAGTACAATTAATGATAGGTATTTAATGATTTGGTACTGTGAAGTTTATGGAAAGAGATCAAAGCGAACTTGATGTATTTTGACAATCACAGTTTCTAAAATAGGACATGCTCATAATGTTTTGTCATTTCCTTGTGTTTATTTACCAGGAGCCAGCCAGGCCTGTGTTTATTAAGCACAGTTATCAAAAGCCTACCCTATTTATGTGTGAGCACAGTTTAAAGTAGGGATTTTGAGTTCTGGCACTAGGCAGCTGGGGTTTCATTCCCTGCAATCAGAGCTGATGGCAGTTGGCTTGTCTTAGTTATTTACAGATGTTTTCCTGTAGTGTGGTGTATCTGCCAGAAGAAACCTTTACCTGTAACAGATACCTAATGAGACAAAAGTCTTGTCATGTGCAGAGAAAGGTCTAGTTTGATGTAAGATAAGTTTTTGTTTGTAAACTTCAAGTTCCAGAAGGCATAGGCATCTAGCTTCTGGTCAGGAAGATGTTCCCCTTCTTGTTCTTCCTTTGTCTCCCTCTTCCTCCTGCTGGCCAACATCCACTTTGCCATATGTTAGGAGGCCACAGCTGGGAGTTCCTGAAGTAGGGAAATGGGTGATGAGAGATTTAAAAGGTCAAGAAGCTTATTGGAACAAGGACACACTGATTAATAAAAGCCTACAAAGGCTTCTTGCAGGAGAAGTAGCTGAGAAATCGTAACCTGTGCTTCCTCCTTGCAGTGACAATTCCCAGACAGCCTTTCAGGGAGACATTGTGGAATTTTTTTGTGCTCAACTCCAGTGGTCGCTGTAGTTCAGCACCGTGCATTTATACAGTTAGTGACACCGATTGACATGTCAGTAGGTGTTGCTAAACAAGCTTGCACTCTGAGAGAAGCAGTGGTACCTGATTTTTTGACCTATTCTTAGCTGCTAGTTTTTCTCCCGTGCCATCATTCAGTGTTTTGTGTCTCAGAGGTGAACAACACATTTTATTGAGGAGTGTGAGCAGTCTCTGCTGCAGTCAGATGGGTGCCGAATCTTGAAAAGCCTGCAATTTTAGTCGTTTGAAACAAGTGACTTTGTTATGGATAGCTTTTACATAATTATTTACAAAAAACAGCTCCTGGTTTTGTTCCTCCTTCAGTGTTTACATGTTGAGTCAGACTAGAGTGCTATCTGACAGTCGCTCATTTTTCAGTATTGTAACAAGAGTGAAATGTTATGGGCAGAAACAAAAATGAAGTGTCTGAGTCCATGCTGACCAGGCTGAAAAATAAAATTGAGTTGTTCATCTTCCAAAGGGTCAATTATAGCTGACTCTGGACCTTAGCAGTTCATAACTCTCTCCCATTGTCTGAGGGCAGTCCCTGGGATCTCTTACACTCGCCCTTTCTTCTCCAGTCACCATCTTGAGGTGTATCACCTGGAAAATGTGCAGTTTGAAGGCCGAGCTCTTAAATCAACTGTTAAGGAGGTTGGCCAGCAACGTAGTATTGCTTACTAGTTTATGAAACACCTGCAAAGGAGGGAGCGTCTGTAAACAAAAAAATTGGAAGGATTGACTGACAAACATTTGAGAGTCCTATTCAAAAAGTCAACTATAATAATAAAGTATCTATCTTCTGTGTTTGGGAAACTTTAGTATTTTTATTTTGAATTATTTTGAATTTTATTTTTAGTTCTTTTAAATTGACTAAAGCTTTGCTTTGAAAAAGCCTTCTAAATGGGTGAAGCCTTCCAAAAAGCCTTCTAAAAAGCTTTGAGAGCCAATGTTCTTGGTCTCAACAGTGATCTGATTCTGCTAGTATTGCCTCAAGTTAACACTTATTTTTACTGAATTTCCTTGATTAGCTCCAGAAGAAGAGTTAAAAAGTAAGGGATGCAGAAGCAGCCTGACTGTTCTGAAGGGTTTGTAGATGTCATCCTCTTGTAAGGCATACAGAGAAATCAAAAGAGAATATACTGAACTCCAAAAAATGTATAAGGACCTAAAAATTACTTTTTCTCAGTGCTAACATTTAATGCCACTATAAAACTAGAATAAAATACTTCACCGTGGGGAACTGGAAATGCAGAGAGAACAGAGATTTTCTGCGGATGGGGGGTGAGGTCTGGAAAACCTGCTGCCTGCCCCAGTGAAGCTCTGTGCCTTAGTGTGATAGAGCTGACCTCCTTTCTGCTTCCTAAAACACCACATACGGGAAGTAGTGAGAATATCTGCCTTCCTTCTTGAACATATGCTTTCCTTTTACTCACGTTGCTCCTCAGTGATTTCTCTGTAGAAAAGCTTCCTATATTTTTGGATGTCTGCTGGAGAAGCTGAGGCTTAGTCATGGCTTAGCAGCAAGCAGAGCAGTGGAGCATTACTCACACGTTTGTAAGTGTGGAGATAGTGGGAGAAACGTCCATGTTCTCCACATCACCTCTTGAATAGCTATGTTCCCTATGTTGTTTGGATCAGTTCCCTTTTGTTTGGTATTCAATACACATTCGGTCTCTTAGTATTGGGTGGAGTTATTTCCCTGATTTAATTGTAATAATTTTCAGCTATATTGTGTCAGCAGGGACTGGAAATAAGATGGTATGAGTGTGATATTTCCAGCCTGCCTGTTAGGGTCTGTAGGTATGGATTAGTTCACTTTATGTTATATTTCCTTTTTCTTCACAGGTGTGTTGGCTTTCTCCTTTTAGATCCCAATGTCTATGTATGGTTTGCTTACTGTGTCTTTCATAGTTTCACCTCATAGTGAGCTGGTTGCATAGTAAGTTAGTTGGATGTGGCAAGAGGTGGTGTGGGTGCAGTGTGGCTGGACCTCCTTGGCCAAAGCTTATTGGAAGACATAATGCATGATTTTATTAAATGCTTTCTTTTATAGTAAAATTATTGAAATATGCACTATATAATCAGTCTTGATTTTTAATATGTTAGATGCTTCCGATAATGAGTCTTTTTTCAAAGCACTTAACTAAATACAAATAATTTGCTTTTTCAAGTACTCCTTTCAGCCCCTGGGACAGGTACAGTGCCAAAAGGTGCTAGTGAAGATAGTTTAGAAATTCTCTTCTGTGGAAAAATTGGGGTTTCAGCCATGCTGCATTGGTTATGCTTTTTCTCTAAAAAACTTTTGAGGTAACAATACCTCTGGCAGCTGGTTTCTTAAGAATTAACTCGAGCAAAGTACCTTAAGTCCCCAAATTTCCTCCGCCTTTCTGGAGTTTTAGAACTCTTGTTTGGGAAACTCGATTTTTCAGGCACTTACTGCTTGCTTGAGCAGTAAAAACCCAACTCCCTACATTCCACCACAAAACTAACTGGGTTCCTGGCCATGAGGACTAAAATCTTTTCCGGGTGAGACAATGCCATGCTTTCCTTGCACAGCTGCCTGTTCAGCTCCAGTCAGTACTGCTCAAGGAACTTCCAGTGCTTAAGGGACTGCAAATGAGAGTAATTTTTCAAAACTCACCAGGGCAGTAGTTCAGTTTACAGGAGATCTTCCTGCATGAGTAAGGCAAGCCAATGGATAGCTGTTCTCTATTCAGCTTTGTACAGGCAGTTGAGATACCTTATGCTTGAGAATAGGATGGATCTGCAACAACTACAATTTCAGCTACACTTCAGCTAAAAATAATTTGAGTTGGAATTGCTTTGCCAATGCCTTGCTCTGATAGAACCTTACCTACTGTTCAGATTCTGTGTGCAGTAGCATGTCTGATACCTCAGTTGTTGCCTGCATAAGACTGACTTTGCAGCCTAAATTTACTTATGCTATAAAGAAATCGGAGAATAGTATGTAAAATTTTTCAGCCTGTTGTTTTTTCATAGTGATTCCAAAAGGTAATGTGAACTCTTGAAAACTCTCTAAAATGTTCCACCAAACAGAACTGTCATACAGTACCTTAATCTTTTTTCAAAATCGTAAGCACTATCAGCAGCAATGTTTATATTCGTGGCTTAACCCTTGTTTGTGCATGAATTTGAGATGGAATAGCATCCAAAACCAGTTGAATTTTTATCATTATTTGTAATAAATCATTTTAGTACACTGCTCTAAGTCAAATCAGTCCGTAAGTGTCACTTACCAAGGTAAACCAAACCAGTCATGTGCTTGTGCTTGTTGCTTAATACTGTGTGCAATACCTGCAGAGGGGTGTGTTTGTCATGCTTAACCTGTTTTCTGCATCCATTACAACTGAAGCTCTGTCTGGATGATTGACAACTTAAGAGCTTGGCCGTTGAAAGCCACAGAAACCAAAAAACAACACGAATACCTAAACAGTGTTTTAGTTAAGCAATGTTACTAATCTGCTTTCCAGAATTAATTTTCACGCTTTTTAAATGAATAGTTCTTTCGTGATTCCATGACACAAATGTAAGTATGCAGGCAGCTAGAGAGACATACGTTCAAAACAATTTTTATCTAGAGAATAGCACAGATTTTATTCTACAAGTACCTGCCTTGGCCATGTCAAGAGCTGTGGCTGAAGCTTGTATGATACAATAATGTGTAATGAGCCTAAAGTAGAAGTTACTGTATGAATTTATGTAAAAACAAGAGGGAGAATGGGGAAACTCCCTTATGAGTGACAGATCAGGTTTTAAAGAGGAGCCTCGCTACTCCAGTTGTCTGCCATTATTAATAATATGGTCAACCCTGGGGACAGTAACAGTTGTAGAAGATGGCTATTTTCTTTTCAAAAGAGCTACATTAATGCTAGAAACTTGAAAACCAAAAATAGATCTTGCAGTGGAAACATTAGCTAATAAACATGTTAAATTATCTATTACGTTTTTTATATGCAGCATGTTACTTCAGAGGCTGCTCTTAATTGGAAATAACTAAACCAAGGACGCATCCATCATTCTACAGTTTACAGAATCCAAAACTCCTTAATTTTATTCTATCCTTCTTTCTTTCCCACCATTCTGCTGTGGATTTTGTAGACTCAGAACTCCATTCACATGAGTTCAGTTTTAAAAATCTTCATCTAAAGACTGTACTGCTGGCAAGCGTAGTGAGTATAATGAATGACACTAAGAATATTGACAGTGATTTACTTCTATCCCCAGAATGTTAATAGTCAAAATTTGCAATACTGCTTTTTGGGAGTTATGATCTAGCTAGTAAGATAAAGCTGGTGCTGTTTTCTCTGATGACAGTGTAATATCTCTGGTATTGGTTTGTAGAAAACAAACACAAATGTTTAATGATCACACTTGCAGGAAAAATAACAGATACCAGACGGAGAAGGTTCCCCTGCCTGCTCTTCAGGCATGGATTGTGATATAAGTATTCACATACTACTGCTACCAGTCAAATAAATGATAAAATAGAAACAGAACTACAGTTATTCTACGGTTTTCCATGCATAAAACTCTCTAACCAATCTTTCTTAGTTGTCCGTGTTTTCCCTGTGCCTGCGTGTTAAATTTCTATTTATTCACATGGTTAACATACCAGCATCTGTCATTACTTTCTTGTCTCTGAGACTGTGTTCATGTGAGTTTTAAGTGAGGCTGTGTTGCACCTGCTAATTAGTTTTTCTCTTCTTTCTATGTCCTTTTTCTTATGTCATGTCTCTGTGTACATAAGTTATGCAAAGATTTGGGGGATTTAATATGAAGAAGGAAAGGCAGGAGACACCTTGGTAAAAATACCTTCTCTTGTAGACAACATTTCACAAGGTGTCAGCTTCACTCTGTGGTATTTAAAATCCCAATTTATAAATAAGATTCAAATGTTATTGGAGAGATAGCATCTTAATATACGAAACTATTTCAATTTTTTTATCTTGCTATATTATGCAGATTAAATGTAATTTGCTTCGTTCAACAAAAATGCTGTTACCCTTGTTCTTGTAACTCATGCTTCAAATACTTTAAATACAACACTTCTGTCTAACCAATTAACAAGGTATGGTTAACTATAGTGAAAATAGTCTTCTGAGGCTAGTTTTTTTCTGATGCTAATTTTTTAAAGTTATTTCTTCACCTCATCATATTTTAAAACTTCTGTTAAATATTGGAAAAGGAAGTGTTTGCTGATAAATGGAATTGAAGGCTAAGGAAAAACCCTCAAACCAGATAAAAATGATGTGGCACCAGCTGTTTCTTGAACAGCTGTTCAGAAATGAGTAATGGAAAGTTTTGTTGCAGTGAGTGTGGAAAGAGCTACACCCACATTCCTGAGAGATAAAAATGCAAATAAACAACCAAGACCCTACATGCTTACACCCTCAACACTCAAGAGTTTGAGGAATGATCACCTTAACTATGTAGGGAACTTTTAGCATCATTTAGGCATAAATATTTTCGGGAACACAGTTAACTAGTTAACATTGCACATCAGTGATTCCTTAGTTCTTGGTTCAGTGTAATCAATACCTCCCTATATTTCATGTATTTGATTATTTCATATACAGCTTCACTGACTTTGTGAAAAAAAGATGATTTTGCAGACACTGTCTCCCTTTTTTGCCACATGTCTCCACATCATATATTGTGGCCCAAATGCACGTGGCTTTGAAATGGTGGCGTCTTCAACAAGTGGACACTCAGTTGCTATTTGTTATATCAAGCATAGGTGGTGTTTACCCATAATCTTGATAGTCTGCCTTATTATTGCACGTTGGTTAATGTGAGTCTGGATTACAGTAGGAAAAAGTTATTAGAGCATATGTGCAGTTGTAGTGTGAGTTTAAGTTTCATCATCTTTCTGCTCTAGAATTACTACTATTTGTGAATGATGGGATGTGGTCTGTTCTGAAAGCTCATGAAGCAACTCCTAAACTTCATCCAATTCACACTTCTGTGAGCTGCACAGAAACCTGATTTCTGCTTGGTGTTTTAAAACCAAATCCCTTGAAATAATTAGTTTAAACGACAGGGTTAGGATGGAGATGAAAACCAAGCATCTTAGATGATGAATATTCATCATGTAAAAACTGGTGATTGAGGAAGCAGCCCTGAAAGTACAAGGTGCTCTTTCCTCTGGGGAAGTCCTGAGCACAGAGGCAAGTTGACCCAAAGGCTTGCTGGACCTGTGCAGACCTGCGAGAGCTCCAGATGCTGTGGATGATGATGCTGGGTGCTTCATACTCTGAGCACAGGGCAGTTAAAGTTTAGGGTACACACTGGGGAGGGTAGGAGCAAATTCATATGGAGGCTCAAAACACAGTTCATAGGAATTACATTTGAAAATAGACTTTGTACAGCAGCAGTTTAAATGGAAATAACCTATTTCCTGCTGCATGAGAGTGTCAGGAGACATTACAGAATAAGCACATGTACTTGCACCTGTTTTTAAGTTTCAGCTGATGACTGTGTGAAAGAAAATTAAATTATTTAGGGCAGGCATTCAAAGTCAAACATTAAAAGTTAAAGCTTTTGCTCTGGTTTAAGAGTAGGCAGGAGTGGTTTATAATGTAGCCATTCCAGTTTGCTCAGAACTCTGTATATGCCTGCCTTCCTTGGCTATAATGGAAGTCTAATGGCTCAAGGCTTCTAAAAACCATAGTTCCATCTAAAAATTCTTAGGAGAGAAGCAGAAATTATCTCTTATGATACAATGGCCCAGAAGTGGTCTAGGCAATCTTTTTTTAATTTAGAGGAATTTCAGTGCTTTACACAAAACTGAGATCACAGAGCACAGCTTTGTTGAGAGAGAGATGAATGAAGTGTATTCAGTCTAACCTCTTATAGGAAAATAAGCGAAGCAATTTATTTAATCTTTCTTAAAATTGATTGCTCTTGCTGAGAAGCAATTTCTATTTAACTTTATCAGTCTTTAATTTAAAATCCCGCAGCTTTCTGGAGGGCACTTTTTCATATTGAATGTTATGACTGCTTTAACTCATTTCACATATCAGGAAAGAGACTTAATTAGTAGCTGCATATTGCAAGTTAAATAATTGGTTTCTTGCAGTGCTCTAAGACTAATACACAGATAAATAGAATGACTTTTCAGTACCAACTGTTTTTTGTTTTTAATTCCGACTATTTTAAGTGAATTGTCTGATTCCTCCAGAAAACCTTGAAAAAGATTAAAATTAAATGGTACTTCATTGTCTGTTAAAAAAAAACCAAACAAATCCTTGTGAACTATTTTATGCCTTTGTATTCACATTTGCCTCTTCCATTTTATCCACCAGTGTCTAATGCTAGTGTTTTGCTTCTTTTTTGTTTGTTTATTTTGTTGCTTTTGTTTGAATGTATTATTGTGTTTATATGGAACTGGTCAAAGAACCGTTACTGTATTTTATGTTTGTATCTACATTTTATTTTGCATGCTTAACGTGGCTTTGCCTGGATATTCTTTTTGGTAAGTTCAGAATTTAAAAGCATAATGTTTTTCTGTAGTAAAGTTTGTAACCTGCCACCTTCTTTTCTGCCACCTCAAGTAATGTAATCGTTGTTTTGTGCTCACATACTGTTCTGCTTTTTGCTAATTATACATATGGTAACACTGTTTTCCTAACTACCCATTTTCACCTCTAGCAGAGCTAAACAATATGACTTTGGTACTAATGTGTACTAATTTGACTTACTCCAAAGAATAGTCGGCAGCTGTTGAAGTGATCTGTTCTGAGAACTCTGTGTATTTCACACACACAGAACCTCAGTCTCAGAAAACCATGTTAAGGCTTCCTTGCATAGCCTGGTGGTTACTCTGTGCTTCACAGGCAGTATTTTCAGCAGTCTTCTCAAGATCTTCTAAGATCATTGTGCATGTTTGTTTCTCTTTTAGCAACAGCTTGCTCAGCTCCAGAAGGAAAAATCGGAGATTCTCAAGAACCTGGCATTATACTACTTCACTTTTGTTGATGTTATGGAATTTAAGGTAAGGTATTACAAACATGTCAGTTGTTCTGTTGCATCAGGTTTCTGTCTCTTTATTTATGAAATGACATTGTCATTAAATAGCTGAACTTGTAGCTCTGTTCTTTAAAATAAAATGAAAAAATCACTCTCCATCACTAAGCCAAGTAAAATTATTTACTTAGGTCTGCTATAAACTAAAGTTGTTCCTTTGTTTTTCAAGGACCATGTTTGTGAGCTGCTGAACACTATTGATGTTTGTCAAGTCTTCTTTGATATTGTAAGTTTCTGGTTTTGACTGTTTTTGAAAGTTTTGACTTTCAAATGCCACTTAAAAATTTTCTTACCAGAATTCGTTAGAATTAGGGGGACTTGTTAGCCCAAGAAGCATGATATCTCTGGTACTGTAATCTTCAGAGCTCTCTAACTTTGATAAATAGCTTGAAATCAGACACTAGACCGTTTTAAACAGGCTACTTATGGACAACAGTAACAGCATTCATTGCTCGTTACCAGACATGAAAACCTTTCTATAATTCTTGCTTTATTGTGCCTGCAAGCTTCTTCTTGGAGGTTTAGTGTCATCTGCATTCTTAAGGCAGGTAGGTTTGCAAGACGGGAACATTGCTGCTGTGCACCATAAAGAGATGTGTGGAGGTCGCTTCTGGTGTTGTTTAAAGCATATACAATGGCAGCTAAAAGTGTTATATTTTGAAAAGCCCCAAACACCAAAAAACCTCAAACACCTTTTTCTTTTGGTTTCTGCTTTGTTTTCTAGTTTTCATAATGTCACATTGCTAGTTTTAGTCATTATTCTAAATTTTTACAGACTTGGTTTCATACTGTTAAAGGGGAGCAGGTATGATGGACTGATCTTAGCAGGTCAATGGGATTATTTGCTAGTTTTTTTACGTAAGAGTGTCTTATTAAAGTATCATTCACAGGCCAAGGCACTTGCTGACTGATGGGTAACATCCTAGAAAAGTTTGCCAATCTGTGAGCTGTCCTGTGACACTTGAGCCTGGAGACATGTATTTGCCTGCTTGTGTTCATGAATGCAAACAGTTCTGGAGATTTGAGTGAATACATTAGGATTATACAAAGTCTCTATGCAACTAGAACAAAAACTTTGTTCAGGGCAGTCCATTGTATCTAAAAAAGGCTGAAAGTTGGTGGAAAGGTGAGGAAAAAGTCTTATACTCGTTTCTGAAAGTTTGAGAATGGTAATTTATTTTTTTTTACCTTTAGACTGTAAACTTCGATTTAACAAAGAACTACCTAGATTTGATTATAACCTACACAACCCTCATGATACTGCTGTCTCGAATTGAAGAAAGGAAAGCTATCATTGGCTTGTATAACTATGCCCATGAAATGACACATGGAGCAAGGTAAAAAATCTCTTGTGTAAGAAGTGTGTTTAATGAGAATAATAATAACAGCTCCTGAGTGATTTGTTTGTTGTTGCTTTTAGTGACAGAGAATATCCACGCCTTGGCCAGATGATTGTGGATTATGAAAATCCTTTAAAGAAAATGATGGAGGAATTTGTACCTCACAGTAAAGTATGTACCTACTTGTCACAGGAACACAGTAACCTTGATTGAGAGAAACAGAGACCAAAAATTAAAAATGCAAGAGTTTGTTCTGTCAAAAGCCATTAGGTGTAAATTTTACTGGAGTTTTTACTTAGAATGGATGTCTGGCATTCTTGCTTTGGATTGCCCTTAAACTGGGAATGCTGGAGATCACCACTGCCTCTTCAGTGGTATTGGTATCTCCTGTACTCAAAAGCTGACATGGCCAACCCTGCTTGGTTGACTTAATGAAGTTAAATAAACCCAATTCCTTTACCCTTTTCTGTAGAAATGTTTTTAAGCTTTTATTCTTACACAGCTGGTCAAGCTGCAGTTCTGTGATAATTTGTCTAGACTGTATTTTCATCTGACAATACCATGAAGAAGTGACAGGAGCCTCACCAAAGTCAGTCTATATCCTGTTTATCACTTGTTTGTCCACAGGGCGTACTCCTCTGTGAAAGGAAGCTAGATTTGTTTAATTGGTACTGACTTTTTTATAGAGGTGTTAGTTTTTAGGTGCTTGCAGATTGCTTGCCTAACAACTTAATTTGAAAACCTTTGGCAGCAGTTGAAGTTAAATAGTAAGTTATTGCCTGACGTTTTTCAAGTTTTTGGGTTTCTCCACCTGGTTTGGTTGTTTTTCCTTTCTCTAGCCCTCTTGAGATTTTTCTTAATTTCTTTAACTTTTGAAGATACTCACTATAGAAGGTCAGAGTTTTTCAGCTACTTCTTGAAGTACTCTGAAGTTCAAAACTTGTCATTTGTCTGAACAATCCATAATCTTATTTTTGCTGTACTTTCTTCTGCATGATTCCCATCTTGTTAAGGCTTATTTTGCTAAGCATCTCATTTGTAATCAATTTTTTTCTTGTATATGTTTTAGCAAAGATGCTTCACTTCTCAGTATTTTTTTTATGCTGCCATATATAATAGTGGACCAGTCCTTTCTCTTGAAATGTTTTTAAAGCCATTTTTCGGTCTGATTTTTGCTCTTCTGCTTATTTTGTGCTAGAGGTATGAACTGGGGCCAGGGATCCCTTCAGGCACCATGCTGTAGAAACAGATCTTGAGTTTCCTCTCTCATGGAACTGCACACTAAGTTGTCCTTCCATCGTTTCACTACTTTACAGTAAACATGACAGTTGTTTAGTCCTTTAAATTAGCTTCAGCAGATTATTCTTTCTTGCCTGAGTGACCTTCTTTGCTGGCATAAAGCTTAGACCTGGTTTCCTGAGGAATTACATGTGCACTGGTATTGATGCAGAAGACAGGGACAAGGTGTGGGACAGCACTTGGATAAGCTTAATCAGCTGTGAAGATGCTGTTGTAAACAGCATCTGCTCAAAATAATTCTAATTTGCTAACATACTAAATGAATTGGCAGAGAAGGGAATAACGCAATAATTGGGATGCTTGAATAAATAATTAACTTCCAGTTGTACATGGCAGATTTTTTATCTTGTAATGATTTTTTTCATGTCCAAGAATTCTGAACTTTGAGTTTTATAACTCTTAATTAAAAAAGAAAAAATCAAAACCACCTGCTTCTCTTTATCTCTCTTAGCATGGAATAGTTTTTTGCATGTGAAATAAACTAGATGCAGTAGGTTTTAACCTCAAGTTAAGTTTCACAACCAGTGCAGTAAAATGTTTTGGTTAGAGAAAGGAGTGAGAAAACAGCACTACTGATAAAATAGTATTTGGTGTCGTTTGTGCTTGAAGTATTGTGGTGTCAATACACAGTTCACAGCATGAAGTAAAGAACTAAGATACTTCAGGTCTGAGCCTTGAGGACATCTTCAAACTAATCATTGGTTTCATTTTTAGTCCCTTTCAGATGCTCTGATTTCACTCCAGATGGTCTATCCTCGAAGAAATCTCTCAGCTGACCAGTGGAGAAATGCACAACTACTGAGCCTCATCAGTGCCCCCAGCACAATGCTTAATCCTGCACAGTCTGACACAGTATGGCCTTTTCATTTGTGTTGTATGATAGAATTAAACAAGGTTTTCTGTAAAATGTCGGAAGGTTTTATTCTCTATTTAATTATTCGTATGTGGCTTTTAATTAGAGAAGTAAATGGGTTAGTTGGGAGAGCTTCAGCTTTTAGTACAGGGCAAAGTTTTCTCACGTTAATAAAAGGTTGTGTTGGTTAGATCATGCCTTCATTTTCAGTATTTGATAATCAAAAGATAAAAGGAAGCAATGTTAACTACTGCAGTGTAGAAAGAAGGTATCCTGTGTACTGTTTCAGATCTTTGTGGGCCAACAGGCTGAAAATCAGAACTGACATTTCTTCTGAAATTTTTACTATTTGCGTTCGCTCCCTCAGTTGTAAAATGGATGGTACCCTTTATGAAAAAAATGTGTCAACAGCTGTCAGGTTATGATTAGTGTACCTGAAAAGCCTTTAGTTCTTTAATATTTTTATATGCAATGTTTGATGAAGCTAAACATTTGTCAAAATTTGATCACTGTTTTGTTCAAGGTATTGGCCAATATGGAAGCTTATTATAATGCTCACACCCTCAGTTTCTAGAGGGATGAAACAAGGCCTTGTTAGTAATCAGGAGCAGTTTAAGGCTTTATTTATCCTTTTTTCTGAAGAAGTGCTTCTTATAAAAAGTGTTGTTTTATGTAATTGGTTTGCTACAAATAACTTTTTTTTCCAACAGATGCCATGTGAATACCTCTCTCTGGATGCAATGGAAAAATGGATCATTTGTGAGTAAAAAATCCTGGAACAGTTCGTGGTTGCATTCAAAAAAGGAATATATGCTGAAAAGACAACTTGCTTTTCAGTACAAAAGCTGTTAGATTCAAATTAGAATCTAGAGAACTTGATGTAATGTTATTTGTATGTATCATACTGCTGTATGCTGTGAAGTCAGATTTCAGCTTACAATGGACTTGGAGTTTGTCATCAGTTTAGTCCAGACTTTGACTAAAAGTGAGTTTTAGTCATTTTGATGATGATAGCTCAATAGTATGAGCATTAAGTAATTGACATTATGAAAATATCTTCTCTAGAACAGTGTGGGGTATTTTGTGTATACGTAAAACTATTATCCGTTAAATAGTTTATTAATGAAATGTTTGAACTGTTTGAGAGAAAATGCATAACAATCTCACTGTTCTCTTACTCTGTGCATCTGGTTTGTGACATACATCAATGTCAACTTTTGAAGTTGGATTTATTTTGTGCCATGGAATCCTAAATAGCGATGCTACAGCTTTGAACCTTTGGAAACTTGCACTTCAAAGTAGCTCTTGCTTGGCCCTCTTTCGAGATGAAGTATTCCACATTCACAAAGCTGCAGAAGATTTGTTTGTAAATATACGAGGGTAAGTTTTTTGTTCCCTTTTTCTTCTTTCAGAATCTCTGTTAAAAGTAGAATTTATCCAGAAACTGTTGAAAATGTTACCTTATCTAAGATCTGCTTCAGTATAGTCGGTACCCAAACATTTTTGCTTAGTATCTTGACTTTTTTTAATGCATAACTTGCAGGAGCCTGATTTCACACCCATCAGTCCTTTTTCTAATGTCAGTTCTGAAAAAGCCTGGTGAATCAGTCTTCAAAATGATAAGTTCAAATTAATGATCTTGCCCATCTTCGCTTGGGAAGAGAAGTGATGTCATGAATGCTGAGTTTGCTTGAGAAGCTGCAACTCTCTGCCACTTTTTCTGCAATATATTGTATGAAAACTCAAGCAATAACACAGTTGAGGTCTCTACCAGTTAATACCAGGACCACTGGAGCAGAGAGGATTTTCAGTTGTGGTATCTAGTTTTAGAATTTAGCTCCGAGCAGGGAAATAAGTCTTGGGTGACCTTCTTGCTGTATCTTGCTCTGGTATCACAGCTCTTCACAAGGCACAGCTCTTTCAAAATTGTGCTACTGCTATTTACTACTGTGGCTTGTTTTTTATTTGCAGCTACAACAAGCGTATTAATGACATCAGAGAGTGCAAAGAAGCTGCTGTTTCACATGCGTAAGTGTATTACAGTGTTTTTCTACACAGATTTCAGTGTTTTTCTTAGTGAAGTTGGAATATAAACAGAATTCGTTGAATGAGTTACGCTTTTTCAAATGAGATCATGTACTGATTGTTCTTTTAAATCTGGATTTGCCTAATGGTATGCCTTTACGGATTTGACTTCCCAAGTTTTAGATTATTTTGCAGGTTTTCAGGACAGAAGAATTTAGTTTTATATATGCTCCAGTTTTTGTCTTACGTGAATGCAGACTAAACAGAAATGTTTTAGTCAAGTCAAACATAAATCGCAGACCAGGGCAGGGAACTTGTTTTTTTTTAAGTTTAGTCATCATTCAGGAATGTATAGCACTGGTGATGGCGATGCCAATTTCAAATTCCTTTGAAATACTGACTTCAGAAGTTGGTATGGTGTGAGCTGCCTATGGCTGGGCTCAAATGTTTGGAAAAATCAAGTGTTCTGTGGTTAGCACAGCGGGTGATTGGTTTGTTCTGTTGATGCAGTGGTTCAATGCATAGAGAGAGACGCAAGTTTCTACGTTCTGCACTCAAAGAACTGGCTACTGTCCTCTCTGACCAGCCAGGCCTGCTGGGTCCCAAGGTAATTACTGTCATGTTTTGCATTTATCCAATCTTGGGTTGTTTTTTTCTCAGTGATAGATGACATTTTGCTTGTTTGGGGGAAATAAAAACCCCAGACTTTGAGAGCAAACCTACTTAGGTTTTAAGATTTCAGAGAGCTGTTGCCTCTTAGTGTGCACAAGGTGTCCAACTGTTGCATAGATCTATAAGCTTGCAAACAACTTTTCTTTTTCAGGCACTTTTTGTGTTTATGGCCTTGTCCTTTGCTCGTGATGAAATTATTTGGCTTCTTCGTCATGCAGATAATATGCCAAAGAAGAGTGCAGATGACTTCATAGATAAGTATGTAACAATTTTGAGTGTGGTCCCCTAACTATTGGTGAGAATTTCACAGATGAAATGCATTTGAAGGCAAGGGAATCTTGGGAAAGGATGCTGGTATGGAAGGGTTGGGACTGTTCAGAAAATCTTTACCAAGGCAACCCAGAAATTGTTGGTGAAATTTGTTTTCTCTAGAAAATGTCGTTATAAAATACTTGTATTTTATAGAATTTGGGTGCACTTTTTTCCTTTGAGAAGGCAAAACAAAAGAGAAGCTTTATCATGTGACTTCAGTGTTAGTGATTTGCATTGAACAGGTGAGTGTGGTGAGGGGAAGGAAACTGTCAAAAAGCTTGATTTGTAGAATGTCTCCTGTATTGTAGCAACACTGTCTTTTAAATAAGCTGAGTTTCTCTAATACAGCATTACTGTTCTCATGGACAGAAGATAAAAATAAGAAAGGGGTTTAAGAGCTTTATGAACATGGATAGGCAGAAGGGCACTACTTATCTTGGAGTTGTTTTCAAGATTATTGAGCACAAAATTGATTGGAAGTCTCTGTATTGACCACAGGCATTTAAACAAGTGACAATGACAAGGGTTTTTCTACAGCTGGAATAGGAAGAACCTTGAGTGTTCTTCACTGAACTAGGTGTTAGGGATGGAGGTCCCACAGCCTCTCAGAAACAACCCATGCAAGGCTGGTTTTAGAAAACAAGCGAGCTAACCAAAACCAATAAACCAGAAAACCAGTTACTACAATTGTATTTTTCACATTTAACCACTTACTGAGGATTACTTTTTTCATATCGAGCGTTATGGAGGGCTTCTTCAAAAAATGTGAGTAGTTATACAAACCTTTGAGACTACCTTAATGGCATCCTGCTAATCTATCCCCTGTTGAGTGGAATTTACCTTGCAGAGAAAATGTTCACATTGTAAAAGGAGTTTACGGAGGTCAAGTCTTTTCTTACAGAAATTGAGTATTAGTATGAGTTGTAAAAGCGAGGTATAGGAGGAAACCATCTTGAGAAGCATCCCACTGGTAGAAATAGTTCTAAATCTTTTTGGATGTTTCCTCATTTGTAAGCTTTTCCTCATCTTCTTGCCTAGACACATAGCTGAGCTGATATTCTACATGGAGGAGCTCAGAGCTCATGTGCGAAAATACGGGCCCGTGATGCAGAGGTACTATGTGCAGTACCTGTCTGGCTTTGATGCAGTGGTCTTGAATGAGCTCGTTCAGGTATGTCAGGGCTGTGCTTTTGGGTTCTCAAATGCAAACATTAGAAAGGGCTTTTTCTCCAAAATGTGCTTATCAAATGCATCCTCGTCTGTCGATATTGATGAACTTGATGGAATAAAGCAAAGTAACTTAGTTTTTAGTTCTGGGACGTAGGGTTGTGCTTTGGGTTGTTATGAATATTTGAATGTTATTAAGCAGTGGTGAGTTTAGAGACAATGAAAGGAGTGCTGCCACTGGAGGAGCGTTGCAGAAACTTCTTGTTATTTAGCCTGAGCAAGGAATGATACGCGCTCTGAACTGTTTTGGTTTTCTCCCTAGTGGCCACTAGATGGAGCCCAAATTTCATTACTAGGTCAGCTACTCAAACTTGACAAGCTTGTGCTGTAAGCTGCCAGGTTGTGTGCAAAATTTAATTTCACAATTCCAGCATTACGTCAGTTACCATAAGTTCCACACTTATATACTCTGTTCACGTAAACGAACTATTTAAACAGTTTAAATACTATTTGGTGTCACTGTTTAAATTATTACATGTGATAGAATCCTGGAGTTTACTTTGAATGTTTGGGGCTTTTTTGCTTGTAACTTATATGTTAACAGTTTTGGGTTTTTTTAGAGTGACAGAATAGAGTATTTTTTCCGTTTGTCATCAATTACAGGGGAATTATTTCCTAGATTTAGTGAATAACTGCTAAATACTATACAGATGGCACAAGTGTTTTGCATTTACGTAGGATAATCCTTAGGATCAAACTGAAATGAGAAAAAAGCTTGAATTTTGTTTTTGATTCATTCGTAACAGGTATCAAGGACAGACTACAAATGATGGATAATTTGGATTTTTTTTCAGTCTTTAGCTTAATATGTCAGTCATAGCTGGACTTCAGAGAAACTTCTGTATTCAACAGAAATATGATCTTAGCAAGTGCTGAAACTGCCTTTTCATGAGCTGTTGCAATTTGTCAAGTTTGGAAACTTGATAGCCCATCTTTCAGGTGGCATCAATCAATGAAGTCAATGTTAGTAAAAAAACTATTGAGAGAGGGTTTTGTGGGAAGCAGAGTGGTGCTGTTGCAGGCTCCATTGTATTGTGCCATGGCCAGATTTTCTTTGTAGACTGATCAGGTACCTTTAGAGGTCAGAAAAATGTTTGGTGTCCATTTTGGGAATGGCTGCAGCCTGAACATGTGTGGGCACATTTACTGACAGATGTTTCAGTTTTAAGTAGGCGTTGGTTTGGAAGCAAGCTTTTCTGGGTATCTGTCATTAACCAGTGAATTAAAAAGTGAAAGATGCTAAATGGCACTATTGTGAATAGTCCATGGATTAAGTGACCTTGTGTAAATTATTGTAAATTTCAGAGTATAGTTGATAAACTGGGCATAGGTATTGACATGGTTTCATAGACCAAGTTTGAAATAACAATAACATTTATTTCAGAATCTTTCAGTGTGCCCAGAGGATGAATCAATCATCATGTCCTCTTTTGTAAACACAATGACTTCACTAAGTGTGAAACAAGGTAAGTTTAAATGAACTTGGGAAAGTAGTAACAGAATGGAGGATTTCTCTGGACAGCTTCATCACTTTGTTTCATGCTATCTGTAGAAGCAGACAGCTTGCATCAACTGAATTTGTTCACTGGTTTCTCTTTCATTATGGTATCTGCTTCTCCTTGTATGTCCCTTTTTCAGGGCAGCTCTGTACAGACAGAGCTTTTCAAGAATGCTCTTGGGAAGTAATCGTACCTTGTAATTTAGAATGCATGTTATGCATGTTTTCATCATTACTTTTAATTAGTGTGGCTGTAATGGATTGAAATTCTTAGGTTAAAGCATGAGATTCAGTACCCAAGTAATTCTTGAGTACTTTAGGATTTTTTTAATAAGATCTGATTAAAGTGTATCAGAATTTGTAGCTGTGTTGCTAAAAGCTTAATGTTGTGTGTCTTTTTCCTGATGCAGTTGAAGATGGAGAGGTATTTGACTTCAGAGGAATGAGATTAGATTGGTTTAGATTGCAGGTAAGACGTTGTAACTATGCATGACACTTTACTAACTTAAAACTGCAATGTTTAATGCTGTTCTAGGTAACCCTCACACTGTAAGCAGATGACAGGCTATCTAAGGATAACTTGCTTTTAAAATAAACAAAATACTTAACTGGATGATTTGCTACGTTTTTATGTAACTTTGTCTGCATTGAATACTTTTTGAGAGTCATTCTTGGAGTTGATTAAAACAGTTGGAAAACTGGAATGTGTTCAGGATGAGCAGGTAGTTGGCAGCTGTGCACTGTGTGGGGTGTAATTCAGGCTGCCCAACCAGAGGAAGGGAGAGACTGTGTAGTGGGAAAATGGTGTTCTGTGACCTCGATTCCATGCATTGCAATAATAGTATCTTCCACTGACTTAATAAAGAGGCAGGACTTTTCAGTCTGTAAATCAGTTCTCTCAAGATTAGATAGATGTGTTTTCATTTTTTTCAAAATACGCCTTTTTCCTGCTTTCCAAGACTGCATTGTTGAAGGAGGGGCTCACAAGTGCATGTTTGTGTTTTGTCAATACATTTGTTTTACAGTTTATCTGTGAATTGGTGTCCTATTCAAATGA
Source organism: Hemiprocne comata (assembly GCA_020745705.1). Classification (NCBI taxonomy): domain Eukaryota; kingdom Metazoa; phylum Chordata; class Aves; order Apodiformes; family Apodidae; genus Hemiprocne; species Hemiprocne comata. Next base: position 35,357,471 of record CM036591.1, read on the forward strand.
CATTTGGAGACTTGATTGAAAGGCAGTTTGCTTTTCCTAAGTTAAAGTGGAAAGATAAAATAATCTCTCCACAGCCTGTAAGTACGCAGTTGTCCTATGCATACCATAACCAGTATTTAACTTCTATATTGGACAACAGCAATGGATTTTCTAAAAAAGCGGCTGGAGATATAACAGAAAAATTTTCTTGTGTCTTTCCAGGCCTACACCAGTGTTTCTAAAGCTTCACTTGGTCTTGCAGACCATAGAGAACTAGGAAAAATGATGAACACAATCATTTTCCACACAAAAAATGGTAGATTCTTTGGTAGAGATGTTGGTTGAAACCTCGGATCTTTCTATATTTTGGTATGTTACTATCCTGATTTTGGAAGATTTCATTGTTTATTGTTTTGTTGCAAGTGTAATTTTTAAATAGCTAACTTTATAGGATAAGCCAGTGGTAGAGTTCATTAGAATTTCTGGCTTCCATCAGAGTTAGTTGGATAAAGGTATTTCTGAAGATCTGTCAGGGAGATTCTCCAAGTAGTCGCCTAACTTATCTGGGGTGCAGATTCTTCCTTAATACATTTCACAGAATCACAGAATGTTAGGGGTTGGAAGGGACCTTGAAAGATCATCCAGTCCAACCCCCTTGTCAGAGCAGGATCCCCTAGAGTGGGTTACACAGGAACACGTCCAGGTGGGTTTTTGAATGTCTCCAGAGAAGGAGATTCCGCAACCTCTCTGGGCAGCCTGTTCCAGGATTCTGTCACCCTCACAGTGAAAAAGGTTTTTCCTCATGTTTACGTGGAACCTCCTATGCTCCAGCTTGCACCTGTTGCCTCTTGTGCTATCAGTGGGTATCACTGCGAAGAGCCTGGCTCTGTCTTCTGGCACTTGCCCTTTAGATATTTATAAACATTAATTTGGTCTCCTCCAAGCTAAAGAGACCCATCTCCCTCAGCCTTTCTTCGTCAGGGAGCTGTTCCACTCTCTCTATCACCTTTGTGGCTCTGCGCTGGACTCTTTCAAGCAGTTCCCTGTCCTTCGTGAACTGAGGGACTCAGAACTGGACACAGTATTCCAGAGGTGGCCTCACCAGGGCAGAGTAGAGGGGGAGGAGGGTATTTGTGCAAAAGGTGCAAATTTTTGCAGTGCGTTTGCGGCAGACATCAGGATAAGAATATGGTGACAATAATAATAGAGATGCAAGTAAACTGCATAAGAAGTGAATTTGAAAACAAACTTATTGGAAAGCGTGATGCAGTTTTTGTTACTAAGTTGTACCTATAAATCTGACACTAATAGCATGCTTAATTTGTATGAAGTAGACTTCATTTGCAGCAGAATTATACATGTATTACATTGAAGTGCCTTTTTCTGATCAGTTTTTATAGTCGTGCTTTTGAGAAGATGTTTCAGCAGTGTTTGGAGCTTCCCTCTCAGTCAAGATACTCAATTGCATTCCCGCTGCTTTGTACTCACTTCATGAGCTGCACCCATGAACTGTGCCCAGAAGAGGTAAGCTGATAGTTATTTTCATCTCCTGTTTGAAGTAGAGAAGATGTTTGTTATGGCAATACAAGGTTTGAGGGAGGAGAGTGGTATAAAAAGGGAAGTCAAACACAAACATGGCTTCTTATGTGATTCTTCACCCATAGATCTCAAAATGCTTTTCTGAAGTCTTACCTTTGCTTTAGAGAGAGATCAAGCCAAGGTACAAAGTGTAGATGACTTTTCTGGGGTCATTCAGGCTGAAGTGCTAATAAATCATGTGTGCCTATCAAAATTCACAGGCAGTCTTTCTTTCCTGTGCTTCATAATCTTGTAGTTAGAAAAAGGAAATAGGAAGTGAGGAGTTCTACGGCTTGTAATATATAGTGTACCTTTAGTAAGATTGAAAAAACAAAATCCTAAATGATATACAACATGATGCAAGCAGTTGCTTTGGTCAGCACTGTGTAATGCAAACATTCTTCAGTTAGAATTAGAAATTAAAAAATGCAGCATCTTGCTTAAAGAAGCAGACCCTTTGTTAAATAGTTTAATGCCAAGGAATTTCTTTTTGTTGTAATGAAACACATCCTTTAGTACACTTCCTTTATATCCATTGATTTTGGAATTACTCTGGGGGTTAACTTTGCCAATTTTGTGCAGTGCTGATGAAAGTGTTTTCTTAACAGTGCTCATCTGAAACAGTTAGCTTAAGATTTTTTGAAATACGCATGATGTAGATTTTTCTTGTTTAAACGTGAAATCCTCTTCTGCTAAGCTTCATCTTATTGTATGTCTCTAAAATAATTTTCCCTGTATACTTTGCTTTAAACAGCTGCAAACTCTATTTATATAGACAAGTACTAAAAGCTTTCCAGGGAAGCTTCCCTTCAGGACAAGAGATGTCTTTCAGAACAATTATAGTAACAGTAAGGAATCAGTAGCCAAAGTCCACTGTGAATTCAGCTGCAGCAAGCACATTTTGCCACAGCCAGCAGAACTTGAAATTCAGTATCTGAATTGTATGACTTGGTAGCTGTTATCATTGTGGAAAAACAATCTTTGTCCTGTGTATAATGTGTGGTAGTGTGGCTTTTGGAAAGTAAACATTAGTGGTGAAAGAAGGATTTCATTGAGGCAGAAGGATGTGCTTGTACAGATCCAGTGACAAAGGAACTGAATGCAGAAGTTAATGCAGCAGAGCTTCACTATTGACTTTTTCAGTGGTGTGAATGACACTGTGCTTTACAGCTTGAGTTGCATGCCTTTTTTCCTCTTGGATTTGATACTGGTACAAATCAATGAAGAGGAGATTTACAGAAACCTTGAGTATTGGACACTTTAAAGTAGATTGTTTCAAAAATTAAACATAACCTACTTTTAAAAATTTTGCTTCTTTTCCAGAAAGTGTTTCACAAAATATAGTAAGCAAAATAGTTTTCATTATAATAATACACCATTTTGACCATTCCATGGTTCAGTTTGCTTATAAAACCAGAAAATAAAGTCTCTTTAGCTGAGACTATTAAAGGCTAAAGGATTTGTTGTTTCTCATACCACTCTTCTGTGATGGAGTGAGCCACTAACTGCAGTACAGCATGTGTGTTGTCTGGGTATTGTAGGACTAACAGGAAACTTCTCCTCTGTAATAGCGACATCACATTGGAGATCGCAGTCTGTCCTTGTGTAACATGTTCCTGGATGAAATGGCTAAGCAGGCTCGCAATCTTATCACGGACATTTGCACAGAACAGTGTACACTGAGTGATCAGGTCAGTGTGGTTGTGTCTAGTTTAACTCCTTTGAGGTTTGCTAGGTTATCCAACTTCCTGAATTTTTATGATTCTATTTCCCGTTCACATTTTTTTCCCCCCTTTTGGGAAGTTGTCTGTTTATAAAATGGAAGGTGGTTTGAGGAAAACTTTTTATATTAGAATTGAGTAGTTAGTAGTCACAAGCTTATTTTGTATCTCATAGCTGCTAAGAATTTTTAAGGTTTTAATTTTGGGGGCTATTTTTTTCTTCTACTAGTTGCTGCCAAAGCATTGTGCCAAAACCATCAGTCAAGCAGTGAACAAAAAGTCAAAAAAACAGACTGGAAAGAAAGGAGAACCTGAAAGGGAGAAACCAGGAGTAGAAAGCATGAGGAAAAACAGATTGGTTGTGACAAAGTAAGCCTCTTCTATTCCTTTCACCTAGGAGCCAACGTCAAAACATGTGTTCTACATATTGAATGCTTCTTGCTTAATTTATCTGAGTAGGTTTAGTTGACTGTAAATGTGACAACTTTGTAGCTTGTGAGCATATGATGCTTCTGTAGCTTTGTATAGAGACTAAAACCTCCTATGTAGAGCGATAGCAATTTATTACCTCAGCTTGTTCCCTTTCCTTAGCAGAAAGGATCCCTGTGCTGTAGTTAGGCTTCCTGTATATCTTAAATGTTGTGGGAGTCCAAGGAGTCAATGGCATCTTTGATTTTTGCCTTCCTAATGCTCTTGACTAGCAAAACTAAAGGCTGGGCTGGAAGGTCTTGCTGCCAACAGGCTGTTCGCTGCCTTCAGCTGCTGGGATGAAGTTGGAGCCTCTCATAGAAAAATCAAAAGCACCGGCAAATAAAAAACACCTGAAAGAGATGGAAAGAGAGGTGAATAAATAAAGTTGGAGGGTAAGAGATTATAGGGGAGGAAAAGGTAGGAGATATTGTTAGGGAAGATCAGAGGACGAGATGGTAGGGTGATAGAAGTACAAGGAGGAAGGGAAGCTAAAAAAAGGAAACAATAGATGTCGAGTGCTGTGGCTGTAAGTGGCTAAACACACACACTGCTGAAAAGGAAGTGGTTTTGCTGCAGTTGCAACAACCCAACATCAGAAGTGTCAAGATTTCTCTGATCTTGAGGGGAAGAACTTATTGTAGCTTAAGATTCCCTCCCCAAATACGAGGTTTTTAGTACTGGCTAGTAGCAAGCATAACTTGTGTTGCTCAGCTTAGTTAGGAAAGAACTTTGGCAGGCTGTTCTTTGCAAGAGGAAGAAAAAATTATATATAGGAAGATGTATGTCTTGCATCACTGCGTGTGATGCATATCAGTATGCAGTTGTAGAATGTGTTCTTACCCAAAATACTGTCCTTAAATAAGCTAGAAAAGTGTCTCAAAGCAGAAAATAATATTGAAAGGAAGGGTTAGAGCTGTACCTGCTCTTTAGGTGTCTTCCATCATGTGTGTGGTTTCCGTGACAATAGACACTTGTGTTACATTAAATATTTTTCTTCTTTTCTCATTGACTGTTCTTAAAGCCTGGACAAACTGCACACTGCACTTTCTGAGCTCTGCTTCTCAATCAATTACGTACCCAACATGGTGGTTTGGGAACACACTTTTACCCCAAGAGAATATTTAACGTCTCACCTGGAAATCCGTTTTACCAAGTAAGAAATATTGTGAAGATAGATGTATTCATATGCAAGATAAGCCTTTGATTTGACATTGGAATTATTTTATACTTATTATGGAAAAGTAGTTTTTAAACAAGATGGATTGTGAAACTCAAGTCAAATTCTGACTGACAGGACAGTTAAGTTATAAATACACAATCATTAGTTCCTACTTTAAAACAAAATATATTGGAAATCAACATCACCTATACAATAGCCTCTTCCTGCATTCCTAGTCCTGTGTATTTTGTAGGCACTGGTGAAGCCTATTTTTAGGCATTTATGAAGACAGTCTTCCTACCATTCTTTTGCACAGCACTGGTTGTTTCAAGTGTTTGAGGTTACTGGCTTGCTGAAAGGGAAGTCTGAAAATTGGAAAGCAAGACCAGACAGACCCAACTGAAGAGATTATAATTACTTCTCTCCTTAACAAGTGTTGCCAATAGATACTTCTGTCAGTTCCTACCTTGATCTTCCCATCATCGCTTATAGAAATAGGCAAATGGCAACTTCTGAAGAGGACTTAGTATTAAAACAGCTATCCTAGTTGTATTTCATGCCAAGGATTACTAGTTATGTATTTCAAGAAGGGTATAAAGACTGATGTTATTAGGTCATTAGAGCTCTCCATTTTTGAAGTAAGACAAGGTGGCATAAAAGTCAAGATAACTTCATGACATTTTAAGAAGTCAGCTGTAATCTTCAGATTTATGAATGTAGACCACTGTTGGTCACTTATTTTGTAATTTTGGGGAGGTTTGGCTTGTGGATAAGGACTGAAGGTAGAGCCAGATGCCTTTCAGAGACTGGTTTTTTTTTTTCCTTGCCTAGTGAAAGAACTAAGACTTGTTAGCCAAACAGAATAAATGTTTTGCTTCTAATTATTTTTCGGATACTTAGTGGCATTTCTTCCAGAGACTTGCAGGTTACCTTTAAATTAAGTGTGTCAGTTTGCTGTTTCAACCTGCTGTGTTTCATGTGTGGTTGTAGTAGAGCTTATTATTATGTAAATTAATCTTGTAATAATACCAATTTTGAATTGGTTTTAAAACAAGAGACTGCCTCAGAAGTTAACACATGAAAATACTTAGATTTTTGTTGTTGCTTGGAAATACATAACTTAAGCAGATATTTTCCTCCAGAATAACTCCTCCCATTCGTGAATACTACAAGAAGTATTTCTTTTCTAAGCAGACATTGTTTGTGTTAAGGACCCTGATACAATTTGTCTGGTTTCAGTGAGATGCTGAATCAAGTCCCTGGGCATTTCTGTTAAAAGGAAATACACAGCATTTTGTGCAGTTCTGATCTAGCTTGAGAGCAAGCCCGATGGATAGGACACCTATTATTGGAAGTGTGGTGTTATTTATAGTGAGAATTTGGGCAAAGTGTGTCCTGAAATTTCTTGTTGATTAACAATAGAAATCAATGTATCAGCTAAAGGGAGATTTGTTTTTATTAATTTCTTAAAATTGTGTATGCAAATAGGACTGAAGCTTATCTACCAAATGATGTAAAAATACTTGCTTTTATCTGCTTACAAGGGAAATACCAAGAGGTGTTAGCTGTTGAAAGCTGAGCTTATCATAACCTTCTTGAAAAGTTATTTAAAACAGGTGAAATGTATTTATTAAAAAGTGTGCTTTAAAAAAGCTATCTGTATTGCGAAATGAGATCTTTCGAGATAACTTCAAGTTTTTTCTTCAATATTGTGTGGTCTGGGGCAGAAAGAAGAGCTAAAATGGTATGGTCTGTCTTGCAAAAAATTATGCACTCAAATTCAGTAGGCATAGTTAATATCACAAAATAACCAGGTGCAAAACAACTCAAGCTAAGTTTTGCTTTGAATATTTTCAATTCATACCTATTTAGAACTTTATGATTTGTTTACAGAGGTTTCAAACTAAAACTCTGACAGCAACTTTGTTCAAAGACTTTTTACCTTAATTGATAGGCTTTGAACCCTTGAATACATCACTGCTCTTGCTTTTCCCAGAAGTTTTGCATTTTAAGACTTGAATTTATTTACCCAAGTAGTTGTAGTATCAGTTTTCCACTTTGTCAATTGCCCTTATATATGAGTGGGAAAAAAGTTTAGTTTTAAAAATGGTCAGGGAGTATTTGTACAGTCTCATGAAGTTTGTGTTGGAACCATGAGTACAGTTGTCTTTGGCCTCTAGAACTAATTTTTTGGAAGCGCAGGTGCAGTATATTCATTTATTAGTTTTATACTTGCAGACTGGACAAGTGATCAGGTAGAAACTTTTTCATATCAAATGATTTCTATAGCTGAATGTTTGTCTGATTTTACTGAAAAATGCACTTTGTTTCCAAATTTTTTGTTTCTAAAAGGTCAATTGTTGGAATGACTATGTATAATCAAGCAACACAGGAGATTGCAAAGCCTTCAGAGCTGTTAACCAGTGTAAGAGCCTACATGACAGTCCTGCAGTCTATAGAAAATTATGTGCAGATCGACATCACACGAGTATTTAACAATGTTCTGCTTCAGCAAACCCAGCATTTAGATAGTCATGGTGAGCCAACCATTACCAGTCTGTACACAAACTGGTAAGTAATTATAATAAAAAAAATCTGGAATTAGAGAAGTGGAGTTGTTTGAAGTTTTCTTAACTTTCTGACTGCCCCAGTTTACGTCTGCCAACACCTGTTAAAAGCACTTTCAGGGTTGCCTGTTGTTGAAATGCACTTGTTACAGGGGGCAGATGTAGAGTAAGAGATATTTAGTTGGAGTTTGAAACTAAAGCTTGAGTCCTTGTCACAGAAGTATACCTCATCTGTATAGAATATCTATGAACTTTTCATACTCTTTGATATTATCTAGTATTTTCATCTAGAACTTTTTCCCATTCTGATAAGGTATTTGGAAACCTTGCTACGACAAGTCAGCAATGGTCACATAGCCTATTTTCCAGCCATGAAGGCATTTGTGAATTTGCCTACAGAAAATGAATTGACATTTAATGCTGAGGAATACTCTGACATCTCAGGTAAACTTTGGTGTTTCTACTGAATATTTGTGAGGGACAGTTGTTGTGTGCTTGAGTAACTGGAATAACAGTAACTCTTAGAGCAGTCTATTATAGATAGTATTTATTCACCTACAGTAGTGTTTTAAGTACTTTATAATCATGCTGCCTCTGTGTCTTGAGAGACCTTGCTTTTCCTGGTTTTGGTCAAAGTAGGGTCGTTGCATTTAAGATACGGAGACAGAAGTATTACATGTTGGTGATTGCTGCTTCCCTTCTATTACTGTACAAGTTCTCCTATCTAAAGTTCTACTTTGGTAAAAGATTTTGACAATTGAGACATTGCTAGATACATGATGGGCATCAAATAACTGAAGAAGGAATGCTTGAAGTAGAACCGTTTGTTTTATTTCTTAGAAATGAGGGCCCTTTCTGAACTTCTGGGACCATATGGCATGAAGTTCCTAAGTGAAAGTCTGATGTGGCACATTTCCTCACAGGTTGCTGAGCTGAAGGTAACCTTGGGAAACTGGTGGGTGGGAAGGCGGGTAGTTTTCTGTTCAAGTTTCCTTTAGGATATTTAATAGATATACTTCTGCATGCCATCTTTTTGAAATGACTGCATCGCACATACTGATAAAGCTATGAATTCTACTCTTTTTTATCATACATTTGCGGATGTAGAATGCGGGATACACGTGCACTGTAACAGCTAGATAGGCCAGACTTGATGCAGGCTCTATAGATGTTGATGTTGGATACCCTAAGTTAGGAGTCAGGTCTCTGTTTTATCATCAGTGGGAGGAGAAATGTTTTATAAGACTCCAGGTGTTTGCAAAGTGCTTACTCAATTCTGTTGACTCTCAAAATTTAACATGGACATCTCAAATGTATCTTAGTCATCTATAGGGACTTTCTTTATCACGTGTGTTAGCATCTATAGTTGAGTTTAAATGGATGGGAGGCTTCAGGTCTTTGTTACTTTTCCTCACTTTTAGACATATCTTTCTGAACAGTATAAACATCTGTTCTGATAAATAAACCTGATACAGCAACACAAAGGTGATGCCACAAAAAAGATTGGAAATATGGGCAAGTCAAGAAAGCTAGTTGCATGTACATTCAAAGAAGCCAACAATCACAAAGGAAGCACTTGGTGCCTGTGTAATTAACTCTTTCTGCAAAGAGATTTTAATCTAATAATGTGTACTACTTTCCCAGGATTAGTCATACTATTAATATTTCACTAATTAGCATATATTTGCTTTTCATATGATTTACTCTTTTGTGTCACTTCCAAATTTAATTCCAACTTATTACATCTCTTAATTTTCAATTTACTTAACCACTAGTTACAATAAGGAGGTTTTGTTTGTAGCTATTCATGTGTGCTATGTTTTTAAAAATGCATAGGAATACTTAGGAGATCTAAGGAACTTTGTTGTTTTTTTTTCTTCAACAAGAATTTATTCTCACTAACATACCAGGCCTTGAAAGGAGTGTGTTTTCAATATATCCCGTGTTAGAGTTTCAAAGATGTTGCTCTCTCTGCAAACATTGTGAGGTAACTCATGGCTATGCACAGTGATACCTGTCATGCTTTAATTGAAACACCAAGCCTTCAGGCAGATGTTTGTTGGTTGTTGCTGTTTGTCCACTTATTATGGAGTTGTCACACTTCTCAAAATCAGCACGATTGGTATTGTAGCTCTGTGTGGTTTTATTTTTAAAAAGCAACTTCAGATTGTCTCTAGGATTTTTCTGATGCTGGTAAGGATAAGCAGAACATAATGTGGATGTATATGACCACATAGTTGGAGACAAAATATAAAGCAATAAAAGGTTCATCTCTTCAGCTGAGGTGCAGTTGGCTTAGCAAGAGAGCCTTGAGCAACATCTGTGTTGTGTTTGGGGGAAGGAAGCAACAAGAGGATAGAATGGGGAATTTATTAAGAGTAGGGTTCAACATGTTGGCTTTGCTTCCTGCAGTGGGACCAGGTGTTGGTTTTGTATCTTAAGACTGGGATGAGGAGGGGAGGTTTGCCTCATTTCAAGTAACTATTTGAACTGTATTCCAGCCTGTTCTTTTTAAATCTTAAACTAATACGCTGGTTATTTTTTGTAAAGCTGAAAGCTTGACTTGGTGACAATGTGCGTGGGCTATTGCCTTCAATCTTGCTTTCTGGAGAGCTTTGAGGGATTTAAATTACAGTGTCACACATCTGTCAAGTCCTGGTACATCAGTTGGTTTAAAATTAGCCATCTCTATTTCAGTGCAAACCAGTCTTGCTTTGGCTTCCAGAATAGAGGTACATGTGTGTCTGTGTGTGTGCACACGTTCTTGGAGTTTCCTACATCTTGTATAGCTTACTTCTTTCTTTGCTTCTCACTGAAGATAAGAAAAATGAAAGTGGGAAGACTGGTTGGATTCTGGATAGACTTGAGCTCATAGAAACAACACGAGCATGACACAATGTAATTGGAATCTGAGAGGTCTCAGCTTTTGGGAAGATCTTCTTGGCACAGGCTGCTTGACTCGGTGCGAGTAAACACAGACCACCATTTATTTCTTAGCAGCGTTATAGTTTAAGTTGTGTTGGTTTTCTCCTCCCCTGTCATCAAAGGAATATTTATTCTGAAATTTTATTTCCTTCCTTGCCAGTTGCTTTGTTTTGCCCTGTTTTCAGTGTGGGTCGAAGCAAAGTAAAATGAAACTTAATAAATCAGAACTATCAAAGGTCAAGTGTTCTTGGATCCTTTGCAGTAGATTACTGCAGGTGTATCTCTTTACATTTCATATGATTGATCTTAAATTACATTCCAGTGGTCTGTGTGTTTGAATAGTAGTTTTTCCTGCTCTCTCTTCATTACTCTTTTTGTTTCTGCTGTCTGGTAAATAAGATGGATTGGTATACATCCACTTGAAAATTATTAATAATGACTTAGGAAGACCACCCCCAATCCAGAATATCTTGTATACTTCCTCCATCTTTCATTTCTTTCCTACCTTGATGTTCTGTAGTATACAGAACACTAAATTATGTCTTCTTTAAAATAAAGGAAACACTTTTTTTGTTTAAAGTTCCGAAACACACAAGGATAGGTATATTTTCTTAGCTGCTGGTTGTCCTCTGTCTAAAGAGAGATAATCATATTCTTCATTTCTGAAATAGGGAACTTTGAATTCAAGTGGCAAAAAAAAATAGAGTACCTATTTCTTGCTTGAAGAAAGTTTAAAAATACTACGTGGCACAACGTAAGTTCCTTAGCAAGAAACCCTTTTTGGATCTGACATTTTATACATGGGATTATGCAATCTCTAATTTAAATTTAAATGAGATACATATTTGGAGAATGATTTCAGGAAAGTTGTGACATTTATCCCAATGGTACAAGTTGCATGTATGAGAGCTGTTACAAATTAGGAACAGGCACACATTTTCTTTTGGTCAAACTGACATGAAAAATATTGCACTAGAGTGTAACTGTTCCAGGCGTAGGTTTTGGGACTTGAAGGAATGTCCGTGTTTATATTTTACATTATGGTAGAAGAAAATTTCAAGTGAAGTGCACCAAGGTTTAACAACCTGACTCTTAACACTCTTCATTCAATTTTATCATTTTACCAGAAAGGAGCACACCAAAAGAATGGATTACATTGTGAATCTGTATTTTATTGACATCGATACGCTTTTCTTATAAAAAGCTGAATAGCAGGAGGAGCTATTGTCTGGTTTTACCAAGTTTTGATTTCCTTGTTTTAGTAAGTTGTCCACATTGCTGGATCATGTTCCATGGAGTATCCAGTCCTCTGCTTTTTGATTCAGAGTTTGTTTTTGTGTAGACTAGTACTTGATGATAATACTGTAGTTGCATTAACAACACAGTGGGTACATCTGTATTCCATGAGTTTAGTTAACCTCTCTGCCAGACTGAAAGATCCTGAACCATGCATTTATCCTTTTTAACATACCAAAACCAATAGCTGACCTGAATCCTTGCTTCTTTTTAGAAACTTGTGGTGGAGAATGTTGAAGTTCTAACACAAATGAGGACCAGTTTCGACAAGCCAGACCAGATGGCAGCACTCTTTAAAAGATTATCATGTGGGTAACTAGCAAGGTCCTCTTAAAGATATGTAGAATTGGTTTTTATCTTTGTAAAGAAAATGAAATTAATTTCTCTGTATTAAGTATACAGAAGCAGCAAAATGGATGTGAGCTTGTACAGACCTATGCATCTTCTCAAAACTTCCCAGTTTTCTAATGTACAGACATGAAATTCCAGTGTTAATTAGTGCACAGGCACTGTAGTGATGTTGAGCCTTGTCAGAGATGGCAACATGTGGCTGTAACTGCAGTAATCTGCACACGGGGTGTGTAGGAAGGTACAAACCACAGGCTGTTTTGACACACGTTTCTGATTTGATTCCATCACTGTCAATTATTGCATTATTTGGAAGGGCTTTTACATGTAGTTAACGTAAGTAATTATTTTCAACAAAAATAGTTATTATAGAGACACATTTTTGGCCTCAAACACAGACCTGGTGTTAACACCCAGTGTCGTTGGCTGCACGTACTGGGGTTCACTCCATGAAGTGGTTAACAGGATAGTCTTCTGAAAATCCCATGGTCAACTTAGCCATGAAAACCTGCTTAAGCACTGCTTATTCTGGCTCTGTTAAGGAATGCCGTAGTTTCAGTACCTCATGTGTTTTCAGTATAATACCTGTTTTCTTTCTCTTTTTGAAGAATTGAGCTTGTAAACCTCAACACATTGTTCACTGTTGCTCTGGTTTCTCTTCAGCTGTTGACAGTGTTTTGAAGAGAATGACGATTATTGGTGTTATCTTGTCCTTTCGGTCGTTGGCACAGGAAGCACTTAGAGATGTAAGAAATAACTGAATATATTCCAAATAATGTTATTTGTATTTAATTTAATGGAATGATGGGATGTTTGAAGATGCACTATTTAAGAATGCTACCTTTTGAAAAGGTTGGTATGTGGATAAAATGGCACTACTCAGTCATAACTGAACTTTGAATTGCAAGTTGGGGTAAGGGAGAGTACTTCTTGTGTACTGTGCAGGGAAAATACTATGTTTAAACATACAGGTTTTAGTTTGAGCACACCTCTCAATGTTCTCTGTGTTTAGGACATTTTAAAAGCTTTCACTTCCCTTTGCAAACAGCTTGATTTTTACCTTTCTTAGGCTTCAGTGTCTTGAATCTGCAAATGCATATGCGTAAAATAAAAACTTAATAAAAAAATAAGTCCAGTAAAATAATGGTAGTGTCTGATCATTAGCATGGGAAGTATTTTTTTCTCATTTTGTGTGTGTTTGTTCCTCTTAGGTATTATCCTACCACATTCCTTTCCTTGTAAGTTCCATCGAGGACTTCAAAGATCACATTCCAAGAGAGACTGACATGAAGGTAATGTTTGGCCCAAAGGGTGATGGAGTCATTTTAAGAGCTTACTGAAAATATATAAGGGGCAAGACTTGAATGGTTAGTGTGCAAAATCCAGAAACAAAGAACACCACTTTTTTCCAAAGAGCTAAGCAGTCATGCATCTGCATCCTTTTAATGTTCTGGGGGAAAAAAACCAACCCAATTTTGGGATAAGCACAAGTTTCCATGTGCCTTTGATCACGTTTGAGCACTCTCATGGAAAGAATTAAGAACAAAATGTATCAAGTGTTGAAACCTAAGTGATAAAGTGAAGAATACTGAGCTGCTTCAGAGTGTGAGCAGTGTAACAGGTAAAACTACATGTTTAATAAACTCTGTGTATGTGTTTCAAGCTCTGTGTGTAATAGCTGCCATTCTGATTTTGGCCTTTAATTGAAATAGCTGGTTTTTTGGTCTTTTATTGCAGCTTGGAGCCTATGAAGGTTTACAAGCTTCTTAATGCTCTTGTGGCAACTGGATTTGCAGAAAAAGTGTAGATGGATATATACACTGTGCAATTCTTGATTCGTTTTTACAGAAACATCTTTTACCAATCTGCTCTTGAGGAAGGTGTTGAGGACTGGAATATGTTGTTATTCCTCAACTTTAAGTTTATCCTTTGCTTTTTACTCTTGGGGAAAGAAACTTAAGTTCTGTTGTGTATGAAGATTAGCTTAAAAAAAACCCCGTCCTTTTCCTTTCTGAAAGCACATTACAAGAACAGCTCAGAGCCACTGTGGTGGGCCTTGTGATTTCAGAAGCCACTGTTGAGCCATCTGTCTGCAAATGTGTCAGAGGTTGCATGAAGAAGTTGTTACTGATATTTCACACATGATATTTCACTCTAATTATATTTTAAATTACATGTTCTTTGAAACTTGAAATGCTTATAAACCAGCCATGGATGTTTGTCTCAGAAAACACTGAATTTCTTGCTGCAATACATGAATTCTGGGGAAAAGCTATGGAAAATTAGCTTCAAGGATACTGGCTTTTGATAGAAACTATATCAAAATGATGCAAGTTGCCTTTGCAGTTCTCAAGAAAAACCTTTCTAAAATTCCCCCCTATAGTTAGAATCATTTATCACCAAAGCATCATGTTCCATTATGAACCTGAGGTATCAGCATGCAGAACAGATGAGAAGGGATGTTCACTGCTTACTTTGCTTGATCTTTTCAGAAATGCATCTTTACACTCTCTGATAACAAAGGGGTGCTTAAAAATCAGGTGAGAGAGAGGCTGCAACAGAAATAATTGAAGGCAGTATTTTACCATTTATACTTTTAATCTGATGATTACAGATCATTTGAAACATCTCAGTGGATATCTAGACATCACTGAATTCACTTGTCAGTGGATAGGAGAAAGCATAGTCCTTGCTGCTTCTTGTCTGGAAGTCACTGGAGTTACTTGTGGTCACTGGAATAACTGGATGGCCAAAAAGTGCTATTTACTGCTAAATAAAGCCATGCTGAGGACTCTTCTCTGGCTCATGGCACGTAGCACCACCCAGTTGCCTCTGCTTCATGTCATACTAGGCCTTCTCCGGGTCTGCTGTAGTTCCACTGTGGTTCTTCAATAGACTTACTTCTGTATGTCTTTTTTTGGGTCCAAAGTGTCTGAAACAAGTTGTAAGTGCTGTGGTACAGTCCACCCTGCTGGTGTTCACACAATACCAACTGTAGTTGTCATGTCTTCTGGTGTGGCATGATGCCATGTGAGCTTGTTTGAGTACACAGCTTGCCTGGATCATGTTGGGAGAACTGTGCATTGAGAAGGAGCCAGACCTGGGTAGTGTTGTCCTTAGTGCCTTCTGCTAATACTGTAAACTTTGACATCTGCTACCCCACAACTCTGCCAGAGCTTTGTCTTGAAAACAGCTTGTTGGAAGGGCCAGAGTTGTGCTTTGAGCCTGCTGACAATAAGGCCTGTGGACAATCAGCAGCTCGTTGTCTGAGCTTTCTCCTGGCTCTGCCACATACAGCAGTGCAATTGTAGGCAACAGAGGCTGCTTTTGGGACAAGAAAGCACACTTCTTTTTCTGAAATGAAGACATGTCAACAGACAGATCTTTTCAAGGCTTTGTACAAAGGATTAGGACAATTACCCAACTGGGCATATTTTAGGACATAACAACCTAGTAATTTCCTATGCACTGAATTTACTAGCAAAGCATAAATAGTTTTACAGCTTTTGATGAAATAAATGCTTGTTATGGAATGTTATTTTCATTTTTTTATTCCTGAAACTTACGATTTGAGGTGACTGGCAAAGTGGGGATCTGTTCTCCTTTTATTTAGTCATTTTTAATTCTAAATTGTTGGGATGTCTACAGAGGCTTTTAGAAGCAGGCTTGTGTTTGTTCCACTGTTGCTCCTTAACTGGTTTGATGTGAACCAGCTCCCGGCCTGATGCTCTGTGGTTCTCTTAGCACAGGAGTGCCCTCAAGCCAGTTCCATGCGTCCTGCTGACAGCCTGGCACTGCACAAACAACACTGTGTGCTTTTCATAGCAGAACTTGCCCTCGGGTAACCAGGCTGGAGCAGAGGAGTAAGGAGAGTCTGCACAGTATCTTCCATGTGCAGCTGACCAAGGTTGTGTGAGAACTCATGGGCAAAGTGTAAAACTTCTCAAATATTAATGGTGGTAAAACACACGGGTAGCGTTTCCCGTAGCTGTTTATACCAAATACAAACCTGCTTTTGCAGCAGTTTGTCTGAACTACAGGTACAGATTCTTTGGACAAAGTGTAAACTGGGGGAAGAGATAATAACTGTGTTGAATGTTTTGTTAATGGCAATAAAAGATAGTCTGGGACAGGCTGGAAAATGGAATATGTTTCAAGATGCTCTTCGTTTCTCCAAGTGTTACGGCCATGTGGAGTCTGATTCTTGGCACTTGGAATCACTGGACACTGAATCTGTATCAAATTTGAATGTTGTAAGAGTTCTGTCTTACTCTAATATCTCACCAGGCTGTGACTTTTGTTTTTTGTCTAAAACTGCAATGTTTGCAAATGTTAGCTGGTACTTTAGATTGGGTAGAGAAAACGTTTTAGTTTCTTTTGCACAGTAAAGAAGAATGTAGAAACAGCTACTTGGAAGTCAGGATGTTTGCTTTGGAGGTAATCTGGAGAAGTATACAAGCTTTGTTTGGCTTGAAAACACAATTATAATCTAGCACACAAAGTACTTACCCAGCTGTTCAATATAGATGAGAAACAAAAGTCTCTTAATCCTGCTTTGGTAAAGTCTCTGGAATTCCTTAGTGCCTCAGACTCTAATATGAACATTTTAAACATAAGAGGAAAACTGCTTAATCACGTTTACACATAAAGCATTCAGTGTTGTCTTTTTTGTAATTATTTTTCTTCTGGTCTTCAGGTGGCAATGAATGTATATGAACTGTCATCAGCTGCGGGGTTGCCTTGTGAGATTGATCCTGCCTTGGTTGTAGCACTGTCTTCCCAAAAATCAGGTAAAAACTAAAGTTAAAAAATGCACATGTAAAAAAGAAAAATGAAAAGTAGGGCAAAAAAATGAAAGGAAGTGTTTAAAGTCCTAGGAGGAGACTTTTGTATCTTGGATCATCTGTATTCATTTGATGAACCCCATTAATGGCATAAGAACATGAATTATTTGTGCCTACTAATGTTAGCTTGAGAATCTTTTCAACCACAAATGAATCAGCTTGTTGACCTAGAAAAGAAAACAACTGGATGTTGAAGGACTTCAATGGCTAATAGTGAAAACTGCTCTAATTTAAGGACACTGCAGACATGATCAGTTGTGTTGGACAAATGTTTACCTAAGTAGGTATTAGGAGCTGAAATGCCAGCTTGAATGCACTCCATGAATTTCACAACGTTGTATTATTGGTGTGTTATGCAGGTGTTAACATGGTAAAATACACATGTTAATTTTCTAACATGTATAGTGCTTCCACTTACTTACTTGAAGGCACCACTGTCTAAGCTTTTCAGTTTTCTTTGCTCTGGCAGGTTCAAAGGTACAAACTGAGACCTCTAAGTGCTTTATGACAATGTTCAGCTTTTTTCCTCTATATTCCTTACTGAGCACTTGATTGCTTTTTTCCCTGTGTTTAATGGATAGTCAATGTTATAACCAGATTGTGGATATTTTAAATGCTGCCTAAGTTTTCTCTTGCTTTAATATTAATTATTTTGGGAGCGAAAAATACAGCCAATTCCAAGGGGCATTTTAATATTCAGAGAAGTGTCAAGCACAATTTCTTTGTGTAGCTTAAAAAAAGTATTTGTTTTATATACATGATATATAGGTATTTCTTTGGAATATAGCTAGTGTTTATGCAGCATTTTAAATAGATTCTTTTCATTTGGTATGTCTGTGCAATGTTGAAACCAGATGAACAAGACAGGGAGTTTCTGTTTGTTTCCTGATAGGTTAGCATCTTCTCTTTTGAGTCTTGCCTTTGCAGTGTGCAGTATTTTGCTTTTAGCAATTCAGTTTGTACACATGCAAGTTGTGTCTCTCACCAAGTGTCGACTTTTAAAAAACTAATTTTATGCTGATGTGTGGTGATGCTGCTATTTTTGAAAACACAAGGTTTTAGAGTGACTTGAGGTGAGTGCACATCACCTGCCTATTTACCAGATGGAGAGTGCAAGAGAAGATCTAACCTCAGAGCAGTAGCTGGATGTACAGCATCATGCAAAAATACTGTGCTGTTCAGCATAATGAAGTCTGAGTATTAAATGGTCAGAAGTGATAGGGTGGCAGCAGCTTGCCTTCACTCTTTCAGATAACAAAGTGGACATTTTGAAGCTTTTGGCAAGACTGCCATAATCTTCCTCCTTTCACAATACAGATATCGAGTTTGTTGTTGATGGGTTTAAGTATCAGTTTGGTCAGGTGCTTTGTATTCTAAACTAACTGCTGTTGAAAGGAAATACTTGAAGATTACTTCTCTAATGAAAGAATTTTGCTTTTGTTTTTAGAAAACATTAGTCCAGAAGAAGAGTATAAAATTGCTTGCCTTCTCATGGTCTTTGTGGCAGTCTCCTTGCCGACTTTGGCCAGTAACGTGATGTCTCAGTACAGCCCCGCCATTGAAGGTAATGTAGAGCCAGCTAAATACTTGCTGGGAAGACTACTTCTTCGTAGTAGCCCTAGTGTTTTTTTGGATACTTTGCTTAAAATATTAATTTACATTTCGTAGTGAACAAAATTAAAAACCAGTTAGCCCTGATCCAGGGAAGTTCTTCTGCGAATTACTTTAAACAAGCCTTTACTTAAGTCTTGTTTGAGATTACTTTTTATGAAAAACTAGTCTTGAGATTTTTTAAGAACAGTGCAGGTACTGTAGGGGGCAGTCTCGTGCTAATACGTGGAGTTGCTAGAGTCTACATTCTGCATCAGTTACTGCGAGACTTGCTATAGAATGGTACACAATGTTTTAGTCATCTTTACATCTGGTTTGCGCCGCTTGCACAAGCTGTCTTTTTTCTGTATTTAATGTGCTGTTCATATTACTAAGCATAAAATTTTGAAAGCAGGATCTGGAAGGTGTAAACTGTGAACAGAATTATATCCTATGCAGCAGTTCAACTTTCTTATTTTAAAAAGCCAACATTGCCTCAAGGAAGGTTGTTTCTGTGTAACCCACAAAAAGAGTTATTTTTCACACAAAATGAAGTTGAAAAAATAGAAAGACTGACAAAACTGTTCCAATGCACACAGAAGTCACCCTTCAGCTGTTCAAGCTCTTTCCTCTGATGCATAGCATGGCTCACATAAGTGTTTATTCTGCATCCATTTTCTGGGTGCAGTGTAGTTTCTCAGTGTTTTTTTTTTTCCAAGTTGCATTAGTTTTAATCTCATCAAAATTTAATTTGCAAAGAATGTCTAAATTAACTTCTGAAAATGTAAAGTACTAGGAAAAGACCAAAAATTCGGTCAGCCTTCTGTATCACTGAGCATAGTATGCAAACCACCTTTTTTGAGTGACCTGAGATTGTTGTTCTAAATTGGGTTAATTAAAAATTTCAGTTTTGAGAGATTAAGGATTTGTTAACTCTAGTTAAAATTTAAAACAGTTAGTGTAGCCTTTTGACAGTTGTAAAAAAATTGGATAAATCTATTCTAACGCGTAGAACTCGAACATTGATTTGAAAAGTTACAAATGTTGAAGTTTCTACAGCTTAATCTGATGAACAGGGAGAACAATCTGTAACATGCAAAGTTGCTTCATTTTATCTGCACTCCCATAGCATTGCTGCAGCTTCTTGTGAGCTTCAGAGGTATGATGGCTGAATGAAAATACCAGAACACGGGCAAGAGCAGCGAACATGAAATGTGATTGGTGAGGGGTATGGGTAGAAGTGTGTTTGTTAAAGGACAGTCAGGTTGGTTCTCCTAACTCAGTCCAAATGAACTTGCTTACCTGTGTTTAAGATCACATCTCTTAAACATCATTTGTTTTTAGTTTTGTAAAAGAAACCCTTTGGAAGCACTTTCAGCTACCAGTTTCTCCTTCAAAAGCATCTTACATGCATGCTATGGACTCTCAAAACTTAGCCTAGTCACCAGGAGGACAGTACTACAAGTTTTTAATGGTGGATATATTTTCACATTCATCTTTCTGCAAATGAATTTCTAAGAATGTGAGTCTGGCTAGCTAGAGGTTCTCCAGCAGGTTAGAGCTCATGCAGGTTTGCTTGTCCCTTCCAAGGATCCTCTTAGTTCTCCGGGTCTCAGCAGGCTGAAACAACAGATAGTGATTCCTTCTGTCTGTTTTATATCATGTAGCTCAAATGTTCCAGTTTGTGTTTTCATTTACATTCAGTAACTTAACAAGAAGTCAGACAAAGCCTGTTTCAACGTGGGTTCTGAAAACAGTAATAAGATCTCATAAAATCGTGACTGGAGGGAAGTTACATCTAGAACTCAAATAAGCCTGTATTACTAGTTGCTACTGATTTTTTTATGAGATGTGGCCTCTATTATGTAATTCTTTACTGAGTGGGCTCTTTTTTTTTGAGAGAAAAAGAGTCTGGCAAAAGAAATATATAAAATATGTTCGCTCTACAGAAATAACTGAACAAACAGTTCAGTCAAACTTGTCAGTCCTGCCTTCCTTGCATAATACTACTTTTTCCTGTGTTCTGCCCTTATTGTAGAACATCTGGCTTTAGAAACTTAATAGACATGTTGTTTCCAGAATGAAAACTTAATAAATGCTGCTTTTTACAAAGTAAGTTTCCTGGACAAACCCTAACTTTTATCTATCAACAAGTCACAGATTTGAAGGAGTTTCATTTTTCTAATCTAGCAAGACATACCTCCCAAATACAGACAGTTCTTGGAGAGCTTTAGCAATGTCTGTGTTCTCTCTGCCTACTTAAGGATCAAGCCTGTTTCTTCTGCTAGCCCCAGATCAAGTCTCAGACTCTTAGCACACAACTACTTTTGGTCCCAGTAAGAAATCTGAGCTGCTAGTCAAGTATCAGGCTGGAGGGCTGGTTTGTTGTGTAGAGGCTAGAACAGAGCATTAGTCTGTGAGAGATGCAGCCTCTTCTGAACACATCAAGCCTGTTGCAGGTTGGAAGACAGCAATTTGTTAGCTGACTTCCCTTGCTGATGCTTTTTCTACAGTCTTTGAGACATAAAAATGAAATCATTTCAATAAAATCAAGCCACGTCAAAAATAAATATTAACTTAAATCAGCAGAGTTAAGCAGAACAGATGTTCTTGACTGATATTCAAGGGAAGTGATCTGTTTTTTGGACCTAGCATCTTCATGCAGCAATATTTAATTTAAGAAATAGGAGACAGAGTAAGAGTAACAGTTCTGGCAGGCCTGCTGGTAGAGATCCACAGGGATCTGTGTTGGGACCTACTAGGAAGCATATTTACAGACCACCCAGGAGGAGAGAAAATTTTCATATGTGACAATAATAGAGGAGTAAAGAGCTGTAGATAGATTTTATGACACTGACTCAATTGTTCAATAAAATGACAGATAAAATGCAGTTTAAGTCAGAACAGTGATATGCATGGGGAAAAAAATGTAATTTTTCTCATGTGAGTGGTGGGGTCTTGTTGACCTCACTGTTCAGGCGTGATCTGGAGCTATGATAAATGATAACGAAAAAAATGAGCTCGGTGCTCAGCAACAGTAAAGTGGAATTGGTAAAGGATCAGCAGGGTTTGCATGCTGGTATGTTTCTTTCTTCAAAGACCCCTTCCTTTTCATATACTGGCACTCTCCCAAGGTATTTGGCCAGTTGTCTTACTAATTCTGTTATAAAGTTGTTGATTTGACTTAATTTATCTAGAAGAGTTATCAGACTTACTGGGAAGCAGTCCTTCTGCTCTCTTCGAAAACGAGTTTCATTTAATTACCTTCCAGGCCTCTGAAGCCTGGGTGAATTTTAGGCAAGTTATGTACAGCACTTTGCAATGTGATGGTTTTGTTCTTGAGTTGCTGTAGATCTCTTGGGTGAATGCTGTCTGGGCATGACAACTTGCTCATTTACATAGAGGGGAGAGGAACAGCCAATTAGCCTGGGAAAAAAAAACGCTTCCAAGTGTCTTTTTAGCCTAGTCAAGTGGTAGTGCTCTCAAGTTTTGTAAAAGCCAAATAAAATTCCAATATTATTTTTTCCTTATTTCGAAAAGCCACAGGGATGTTTGTCAGGTTGTGGTGACCTTTGCAGCATCCAGAAGGGAGATGTGTACTTCTGGTGGCTTTCCTGATGCCAGTTTCTAAGAACCACTACTTAGCTCCTGTTGTGTAAGATGCTGAAAGTTGACCTTCCACTGTGGCAAGTTTGTTTACTCTTTGATGTTTTCCAAAGAATACTGTCCTTTTCTAACATGATGCTGAAGTAATTTGTATGTTTTTGTTTAGGGCATTGCAACAACATTCATTGCTTGGCAAAAGCTATCAACCAGATCGCAGCAGCTTTGTTCACCATCCACAAGGGAAGCATTGAAGACCGTCTTAAAGAATTTCTGGCTGTATGTATAACTACATTTCTAGAGCTAGCTCCTCTAAAAAGAGGGGAATTTTTGCCCCCTAATGCCTCTCAATCTGTTTTTATCCTTAGCTGATCTTGTGCAGGGCTGTCACTAAATTATCAATGTGTTTGTCACTGCAAGAGTTACTTGAACAACATTTGGCCATGAGCAATCTTGATCACAAGGGCATACTGTAAAGATTTAGATTAGTGTGGGTGACTATTGATTAATCACCATTCATGCCAACAGTGCCAGTACTGCTTCATAATGTGTGTAATGTTACTTATTTTTCTCTAGTTACAGACTGTAGAGAAACTAAAGTTAGTGTATAATATAGTGCTGGTTTTTCTTAGAAGAAAATCAGGTGTGGGGAAGTTATTTTTCAAAGGCCAACAATAAAATTTGTATCTAAACAAGACAAATATTTATTGACTTCAGGAAGTATTTTCAAATTCAGGTGGAAAATGCAGTTTTACGTTGGGATGCAATGCAATTGATTTCATGGAAATCTGATTTTGTTTCACAAGAGAGAAGCATATTGTTAATACAATTCTATATATGTAGATGAAACTTAGTAGCAGTCCTTTAGCAAGAGTCAAGCTGTGTGTGATGTAGGAAAGTCACAGTAGCAAATCAATACAAGTGTAGTAATTTTTTCTTCTATCTTTAGTATTTTAGGTCATACCATGTATTGCATTGTGTAGCCAGTGACTGGAAAAAGAAATGTGCAATGCATGTAAAATCAAGATTCTATCTAGCAGACTTTTTCCCATGGTGTGTTGGACTCTTAGGTTTATTTTACTTTCTCAAAGAAGGTAATTCCAGAGTGGCTTTTGAGTTGTACCTTTTGACATGTCTACCTGTCTTAGACAGTAGCTGTCTCATAGCAGTATTTTATAGGGATATTTGGGGAGAGGAGTTTTTATGCTTCAGAGTTAGGTTGAAGATCAAGCTTCTGAGAATCCTTAGTGATGCTTAGAAAAAACATCAAAAGCCCTTAGGTGGTGGTGATGCATTTTAAATACATTTTGGTGTGCTGCTCAAGTAGAAATAGAATTTTTCAAGTGGCTCCTAATTAGCAGATACTTGAAGAGAAACTAAAGGCAAAAATGGCAGCTGTGCTTTAATTTTTAAGAATTACTACTGATTTGGAGTGACTGATTTTTGCTGTTTGGCCTTGAAATAGGAAAAAAATACCTCCTCCTTTATCTTCAGTGCCTTACATTCTCATGGGGGTGAGATAATGGTAACTTTAAGTCCAGAGAAACCTTTTTTTTTCTTAAAAGGATTTTTCATTTCTGGAAGTTCCTTGCATTTTGTAAAACAGAAAAAAATCTTTGGCCATTGACCTTGTCTAATGCAACTGCTGGCTGTAAAAGATGAAAGAGAAATGGTTGTGTCAAGTTGCACACATTTGACAAGTGAAGGAAACCAGTATAATTTCATGTGATAAAAACACTTTTGATATGAGGTTTGCATTTTTTCAGTGTTTACAAACTGGTTTCAGACCACTGCTTTTACTGCACAGACAATGACTTGATGGTTCAGATATTTGGATAATCTTTCTTTTCTAGCACCTTTATCCATCACTGAGTCTGAAAGAAAAACATTTCTCTTAAGAAGAAAATGTACTGCTGGGAATGATCTGCTTTCCTGTCCAAGTTAATTAAATATGGAAAAACTTAATAGGTTATTTAATATATGTACTAAGATTATTTTGAAGTATGCACGTTCACTTTATATTACAAATTGATTAATGACTGAATTTGTTCAAGAGGAATCTTGATTTAGGTTTAAAGGTAACACTTGAAGTTAAAATCAATGGCTGGTAAATATGTGGTTTAGGTACATTACCACTGC
Organism: Hemiprocne comata; assembly: GCA_020745705.1. NCBI lineage: Eukaryota > Metazoa > Chordata > Aves > Apodiformes > Apodidae > Hemiprocne > Hemiprocne comata. The sequence continues at coordinate 35,381,691 of CM036591.1, forward strand.
TTGGTGTGAGGGCATAAATGATCATTGTACATCTGAAAGTTGAAAGGAGTTGCTTTTTCCAATTTCTTTAAGGCATGAAAGTCTGGGTTATCAATGGATCTGCAAGTTGTGTTACAGTATTTTTGTCATCATGAGCTTGTAAATACCTTAAGGATGTGTTACAAGTTTCTAGGATCTCATGGTGCTCATGGTCTGTTAAAATACTAATTTGCACCTAGGATGACATTTCTTCACTTAAAAATATAGTCCAGGAAGTAAAACTTGATTTGTCCTTCTGTTGCAAAGTGGTGTAACTTCAAACAATAAACACTCCGATCCTTTTAAATCTTGCCAAGATCTTGATCCCATGGAAGTTCTGTCATCAATTTCCGTAGACTTTATAATGGTCAACCAAAAGTTCTTTGCAATAAATTATTTCATATCTTGTATCAAAATAGCACATAGTGCTCATTAAACGCTGCTAGAAATAAACAAAGTGGCTCACTGAGACTGAAACCCAGTGCTGGGTCATGTCCAGGATCACTTTCCTTTGTAGCTGTTAGTGCACTGCAGGGCCTGTTGGTTTGTGTGTGTGTAAAGCAAAATAGCAGAAGTCAAACAATGTGTTGTCTTACTAATTGCTTTGAAATGCTTGTTTTTATGTAGCTTGCATCATCTAGTCTACTGAAGATTGGCCAGGAGACAGACAAAACTACTACAAGGAACAGAGAATCAGTTTACCTTCTCCTAGACATGGTAAGCTTTGGTCTCTTATGTAGTACTAAGTTAAGGAATAGGCTCCACATGCCTCATTCAGCAAGGGGGTTTTGGGTGTCACCTTGTGTTGTTCTCTTTTTTCCTTCCCTAAACACAGACACTTTTTTTTGTCATCATCCTCTGTTGTTAGAACATGGTATGATATTGTTCATGGATTGTTTAGCATATATGATTTTAAAATCAAGTGTCACATTAAAGAAGCACTGTTCAGAGTGTGTGGGGGAGAAAATCCTTCCTGCTCAGAGGTTTTCCTTGCAGTGTTCTGTACATTTTGGAAGTGGCAGGAGTGCTACTGGACTATGGGAAAGCTAAATCACTAGCTTTGAGAAGTGGTGAGTTTATAGCAGTGTGTTTCTCCCCAACGTTTCAGCTCTGAAATATGTGAGTGGTGTTGTGCAGACCAGCAGTATCTCCATGAAGCAGATTAGCAGCAGCAGGCAGAGAGTGTTCTGTAAAACCTGGTAACTCTGGCATTTTTCAGATTGTGCAGGAGTCTCCGTTCCTGACAATGGATCTCTTGGAGTCTTGTTTCCCCTACGTCTTGCTGAGGAATGCATACCATGCTGTCTACAAACAAAGTGTCACATCCTCTGCCTAAGTATCTACTCACTGGAGCTAAGACATAGCACGCATCTATGTGGCCTCAGTTTTATATGTAAACTGTGGAGCTATTTTACTTTATGGCCTGATGAACAGTTTTGTGGATTATAAACTTTTTCCATAAAGTTGTATTTCTGATCAGTGGTTTCTTAATATGGTTGTACTACAATATAAGCTTGGTTGATTTTAGGTTGCACATTCATGGAAAACCTTTTTTCTCATTTCTTCCTTTTTTTTACTTTAGAGCATCAGTTATGTTTAAAAAAAATACTACTTCTGCTATATGTTTTTGATATTGATCATGCAAAAGAAAAATTGCTTGTTTATTTCCAGAAGAAAAATGTATTTAGTGATTATTTTAGATAGCGTAGCTTTCATCTGTGTGTAAATTATTTCATATAGGGAGAGTTATAATCTTGTACCTATTGTTCTTATTGCAAACAAATATTGGATGTGCATTTCTGTGAAGTAATTACAGCATTTCCAGTTTTATTTTGAAGCACTCACCAATCTACGTACTACGACACTATCTAACATTTAAAATGTTATAGGTCTGCTTATCCTTCAGACAGCAATCCTCTCCTGATACTCTTAAACAACAGCAAGTGGTGTTGTTTGTATAAAGCATAGTGGAAATTTTTTAAGAACTAACTTCTGTGGTGCCCTGTTGGCATTAACACTACCATTGTACCCTGCTGTATAATAAACATTCTTACACATTTATCACATGTTGATAAGATGTTAGCCCTTAACCACTTTTTATATGTTTTAAATTTTTGAAATTCAAGTGTACCTTCCATAACATCCAATAAACACTAGACTGTATTATCTGTAGGTGAATTATTTTTAATATAAATGTTATCATAGTATTTTAAGCTTAAACTGTGCTGTTGTGCATTGATTTACATCTCACAGTTCATTAAATATCAATCCTTAGATCTTTTATGTGAAGACTTCTTTTAATCCTTCACCTCTTGGCTTCTGCAATAGCGAATCTTGTAAAAAGTTTCAGTTTAGTGCCACTATCCTTTAAATCTCAAGTTTACATAATAAAGCAGGACAAGCATTTACATAGAATGTAGCACTGCCTGTTGCACCCATAGAAATAAGTGTATTGTTGAAGTATAAAACTTGACATATTCATAAAACAGGAGGGTGTTGCTAAATCTGTAAGACAGGACCAAGAGAGATGTGAAGAGCCTTTTTTTATCAGTCCTGCAGATTGGCCTGCAGGGCAGCGTTGGCTCTTTAGCCTGAAAGCTGAGCCAGGTGGTTGTGCTCTGTAAGCCACAGTGTAGAAAAGCTGTGTTCTCAACAGGCTGTGGACACTGCATAGAGCCCCTGTTCTTGAGGCAACTTCCATGCGTGCTGGTGACGTTTTCTATTATGAAAGAGCTGTTGTGTGCTCAGTTACAATAGCTTTCTCTGTCCAGAGGAAAAAAGTACTGGAATAAAATTGTCCTAAGGAAGTAAGACAGTACATCTATATTTTTCCTAATTATGCATTTTATGTTACAACCATGGAACTGTTTTGAAACTGATAATTTAGTACTATAATGGGTAAGTTTGCTCACCAAGAGGTTAGGTTGACTGAGAGACTTGAGTTCTGTTCTGTAATATTTATAGTTTAATACATTCAAATGTCATGATTTTAATTGAGTTTGATTGTAATGTAGCCTCTTGTGGAAAATAACGCCTATTTTCAAGACTGACTCTTGAAAAACTCAAGTTTAAGCAATAACTTACTTTGTGTCTTGAATCTTTTGAAGGACCCAGCAGTTGTGTTTGTGTAGTCACCTCTGATCCCTACCAGCTCCCCGTCTGAGGTGTTACCCTAGAAAACAGGTGATCCCTGGCAAACAGCTAAGGAGTGCAGTACCCCTGCAAGAAGCCACTTTGGATGCAATCAGATTAGATTTTAGACTCAGTACTTTTGTGTGGAGGTGGGAGGGTGTCCTTACTTTGTTCTTACTGTATTTCTACTATGTCTGGTTTCAGCTGAACTACCACAAAGCTTCTTAGGGTTCAGCCTGCTTGTGGAAGGCAGAGGATGTCAAACATATAGTCCTCAAGGTGACCAGTGTCCATGCACTACACAAACCATAATAAGCCTGTCAAACCAAGTTTGTTGAGGAAGAAGATAGAGGAGGAATTGTTCCTCTGGAGCCCACAACTTAGTAAGTTCAACTGCTGTCATTGTACACGGAACCATTTCAGGTGGCCTTTTGTGCGTTTCCAGAAGTGTTTGTAATTCTTGAAGCACAGATGGCTGAGCTGCTCCCATATGGAGCCAGTTTGGATCAAATGTCTGATTCGTGGGGGAGGGCTCTGCTGGTGCAAGAGAGAGCATGGAAGAAGAATGTTCTGTTGCTGCCCAGGAAACTAGAATTTAAAAAGACGTGTCCATCAGGACAGAAAATTACCATTGAAAGCAAGGGCTAAACCGTTTTTGCTCTAGCAATTTGTTTTCTAGATGAAAAAAGGAATTGGTAGCCAAACTGACACCTGAAGTATATTGTTCTTGATGCACTGGAGAACAATGTTCTCCCCGGAAAATGTTGAAACGAGGCCGGTGATTTGAGGAAAGATAGGAGCCATGTTCAGCAGGTCATCATGGGCTTGTATGACTTTAGAGCTTATTTATTCCAGATTCAAGAATTCTCGACTGTAAGTAAATATGTCTTGCCTCTGAACTCTGTTTTTGCCAAAAGTTTCTCTGGCTCTGGGATTCAGCATTGTAGTTCATACTAAAGAGTGAATTGAAGTTGCTTGCCAGTAACTCTTACAAATTCTGTGTGTTCAGGTATGTCTAAACTAATGCTGTAACAATTTTTTTTTTTTTGGTGAATTGCTTCATCAAGCTGAGTCAAACTCCAAGCTAGGTTTGTAGCCAATCATCCTGTTGAATCAATTAAGTCTTTTAGACATATGCTTCAAATTGTTTTCATAGTCAAATTCAAGCATCTTTTAATTCCAATACATTTTGGATACTATAGGAGTAATTTATTGTATTTACTACTGAACTTGGGTAGCAAATTCAGGACTGAAGGAATATACCAAACAGAAACTGTCTTCATCTCAGTCCTTGTGGTAGGCCCTGAAACACTCACATGGCTGGCTGTCCAAGGCAAGGTAATTTAAATTACAGCATTTAAATTACAGCATTTAAATTACATTTGATTTGGTTTCATGGGTGGGGACCACTGTTTTCAGTGTTGCCAAATAACCAGTTGTCAAAAATACTACAGTTCTGCCTGTTGTTTTTAAGTAGAACTTTGAATCACTTTTATGATAAAGGTAAATCTCCCTCTGAAATGACAAGATTTTTTTACTTGAATTGCCTGCTTCTTGTATGCTTTTGCTATTTGTCATGTTATAAAGTTATAAATATTTATACTAACACATAACAAAATCAGGATGGCCCCTTGACCTGTGTCCAAAACCATATCTAATTTACTATTAGTCATGCTGTTTCTAGTACTGCTAGGTCAAAATGACCTGCTCACTGGATATAGTGCCAGCGTGTCTTAGTCCATTCAGCAACAAAAAGTGTATTAAAATCCAAATGAAAAGCATATGTTGAGCTTAGTGTAAAGCCAGGGGATCTGAATCGGGTTTTGTGTGGACTTTCATGCTATTGGCTTGTTCATGTGATAATCTGTAAAAGTGCCTTCTTACAATTAATGAAGGTAAATTAAAAAACTATCCTGACACCTGTGTGGGTACAGATGTGAGCTGCAAAGCTGTTACAGCTGAATGTTTAAAACCCTGGTGATGGTAAATCCAGTTCACTGTCTATTAACAACAACATAACTTTGTATCTTGTCAGTACTGGCTTCAGGCTGCGACTGGAAAATGGGTAAGGTGTTACCATGGCAAGTTACCTGCAAACTCTTCTGCCCCTGCCCTCCCTGCCCTTGTCATTAACATTTGAGTTTGGCTGAATTTGATGTAAGCTCAGTGGGCAGCCAGCACAGACAACAGAAGACTCACGTTTGGCAAGAGCGGTATTATTTCTAAAAAGAAATTAATTTATAACCTTTTTTATAATAGTAAAGAAGAAATAGCAAAAACAATTAAACCATTCCTTGCAGAGGCACACAAAGGTAAAGAGAATTGTAAAAGTGGTGATACATGAGTGAAAAGAAAGGCAGGTAAGAGTTCGAAGTAGTGATCAGTTGGGAAAGACGTTGCTCAGTGACTGAACCCATTTTGTAACTGATAGTTTATGGATTAAATCTTGGTTGTATCTCACAGACTTCAGAATTGCAGTTAAACATTTTGGCTAAGGTGTCATCTGTTTCCCATTCTGTACATGAGGCAAACTTTTCCAGCTTTAGGATCCTTTAAATAAAGGATGCTTGAAAGCTTACAACTTGGAGGCATCTTAGAATGAGCATGTTTGTCAAGCCCGAGTCAGCAGGAACACCTCTCATGCCTGTTACACTGAAGCACTAAAGATGGTCTGTGCTGTTTGGATTTAGTTCCTTTTGCATCTTTAAAGTGGAAGATGCCAGGGATGTTGTTCAGTGTTACATTGAGATCAGGTAAGTGAAAGATTTCATCTCAGCAGTTTTATTTTGGATAACAAAACACTTTAAAGGGGCGAAAAGCAGATGAGAAAATGGGCTGAGCCTATGACACTTGCTTTAGAGAACTTTGTTAAGAGATAATTGTATCACTATTTCCAAAACTATTTTTGTTTGCCAAGAAAATGTGAACTTCTATGTAGTAAAAGCTCAGAGGGAAACCGTAGTGAGGAGACAGTAATAATGCATTTGAATTTTATTGTATAATACTAATTTGTTGGCTAATCTGTGGTGGCATAGGCACCAGTTTGAAGTGGTCATGGTTATCTGCTAAGGGGTGTGTGGAATCAAGAGTTCATTTGGTTTTAAATGTCTCTTCAGCTGGTGGAAATGGACACTTTCCCGGGGATTTTGCTGGCTGAGCTGACATTTAGCGTAGTTGAAATAGGTATCGGATGCCTTTCAAGAAGGATCCTGGAGCATTTCAAGCCAACATCACCTCTGAGCATCTCAAAATCCCAGTTACTGGCAGAAGACCCAAGCAGCAAAAAAGATAAGTTGCACATCAGTAATGTTATTTGGCAGGTTGGTCATGGGAGACAGAGAACTTGAGTAAGAACACTGCCTCTGCCACAATGTTGAGGTGCCTGGATCTCAACTTCTAGGTCTATGTGCTGTTAAATGCTCAGTGATCCCAGTGTGAAGGGGGAGAATTAAATCAAAGGCAGTGAGAACCACCAAGGACCATCTATAAACCACTATACACACTGCTTGAACCAAGTGGGACAGGGCTGTGTGGTGAATGGGGGTAGTTGGCAAAAGTATTGGAGCTGAGATGCAAAGCAGGCTGACCCCCTGCTGCCTCCTCCCTAAAGAAAGCTACCAGTAAAAAAATCCTATTGTGTTACAAAATGCCTTTTTGTAAACTTGTTTTCTGATGATTCCAGCATGGTGACTGACAGCCCTGCAGAGGACAGGCACATTGGGTATTTAATTAGTCCTTAGTGAGCAGGGACAATATGCAAGCTTCACAAAGTCACTAAACTTTCATCAGGTTTATTCCTGTCCAGTTCAACTGGCAAACACTTGTGTGTAAGTTTGTGAGCTACGCTGCTGAAAAAGGATTTGTGTTTCCAATTTTAGTAAGCAAGCCTGTGGCTTCAGGAGAGGAAAAAAGCAGCATTGTTGTATGAACAGTCTATAAATGTGGGGGGAAAAACAAACCCTAGCCTGAGAAAAGCTCGTTGGGAGGTTAGTTTTATGGATCTGGTGAAAAATACTAGGGGAGGGACAGTAAAATAGCCACACTTCAAACCTATAAATATTTCCTGGAAAAATGCCACTAGCTTTTTCTCTTGATAATAGTTGAGCTATGGAAACTTGAGTGGAGAAATGGCTTTAAAACACTTAGTTCTCAACACTGCCACCCCGTTATTTAAACCTTGGGTTTTTTTTTAGTTAAAGCATTCTTGATGTCATCAGGGAACTGGAGGATTATAACAATGTTAGTGATTTCCTAGGCATGATTTTTATTCTGCCACAACTCAAGTGTGTGTGGGATTAAGAACTATGATCTGAAAGTCCCAAAGTTCCCCAAACATCCCCCAAACTAACTTTGTTTTGGGGGAAGGAGCTTTAGCATGGCCTGGTGTGTACTTTGAAGTGACCGTAAATCACTGGACATGCTTAATACTGTGAACTGCTGCAAAGGGCTAAAAGATCTGGTGAGCAAGGAAAAGATACTGCAGAAAAAAAGACTTTTTTTATTATTTTTTTTTTTTAGAGACCAGGCACTTCCTTTAGGTGAGACTGGAGTATGTTACTGTGTAATGGCTTCACACCTAAATGCTTAGCATTGTGGTATTTGTGCTTATAGACCACTAGCTCTTCCTTAGCTTTGTGATGCTTTCTATACCTGTTTTCTGCTCTATTTTACTATCTCTCACAGAAGTAAAAATTAAGTGGCAAGAAGTGAAGACCCTCACAAAGTACAAAGTCAGAGCAGTGGCTGCAGCCTTGGCAGCTCTGCCCGATTTTCAGTAAATCAGAAACAGGACAAGAAGTGGAGTTTGTGAAGTTAAAAAGAAGCATTGAGGAGCTACTGCTCTGGAAAGCAGCATGGGCTGTGCCTGTTCCCTGCTGTAAGGGGGCTGACAGAGAGAGGCTGCAAGTGAGGAGTTACTCGTAAGGCAGCTGGAAATCTTAACCTGGAAGAGTTACAACCTTCTGTGTGTGTGGCTTGAGTTCTTAAACTGAAATTGTTTTTACGGGATTATATTTCATAGTTCTCATTTTTCTAGAGCATCTGCTGTTTGTGTGGCTCACAGGTGTGTTAGTAAAAGGCCACATTTCTTTTCCTGAGCTTGCTGAGGTTCCCATACAGGGCCCTTTGTGATCCCACTGGGAATTGCTAAAAACATGAGTAAAATACAGATGAACTGTGTTGGGTTCTATTTATAGGTAATACTTGATCCTAGGGCATGTCAAACCCCATCAGGCCCCACTGAAACCAGTGGTGAGTCTGAGTTTCAGCACCTGGTGATATTAGACTGTTACTGTAGAACTCAGCTGTTTGTGCAGGGCTTATTTTTGGGCATGGGTGTGATTTGGTACTTAATGCTGCTGGGCACTGCTAATAGATCTGGGTAAGCAGGAGCAGGGGCAGAATGGAGACGTGCAACCCGAGAGGCTGTAAATCTGAAATAGTAAATTTATGGTTTAACAAAATTAAATTCTGAGTGGTTACAGCCTTTAAAAAGCTAGGCATCTCAAGTTATTTCTGCAGGGGCCAGACTAGAAATGGTGCATAGTGTATATGGTATTATAGAGCTTTCCAGGGTTTTCTGCCTTGGATGCTCCATCTGGAGGTGATTATAACTGGGAGAGGGTTCAGTGGTTTCTGTTGTGTCTCTAGTTATGGCCCACAGGGAGGGAAGGATGTATTGTTCATTATCTGTGTGGCCATAATAATGACATATAGCAATTTTATACATTAGAATAACGAACTGAATGCATATTGAAATTGAATATCTGTACACAATACTACCATGGAGGCTATCTCACATTCCTAAGAACTTGAGCAAGTGTTTATAAAAAATGACAATAGGATGCTGGGAAGCCAGACAGCTGAGCATCATCCCCAGTGTCCCCTCCAGTGCAGCAGCAGCAGCTGCCCCCCACCAGAGCAAAAACTGCCTTCAGGACACTAATTACATTTCAGTCAGTACAGTTAAGTGACTGTAGATGGTTGCACTTTATCTTTGTACTAGACAATTGCTGTATTAACACAGGCCAATGAGGAACACTGAGATTAAATTAAAACAGACCTACTTTGTTCCAAAATGCAGGCAAATGCTTCCCCAGTCTATGTATTTCCTATATTTTTTGGTGGTAAACTTCGCTTGATTGTGAAAACATTCAAGTAACTTCATTTGAATTCTTCAGTGGGAATGGAAAGCTCTGTGCATGGTGATGCATCAGAAGAAATACTTGTGCTTTTCTCTGTTTTGAAATGTGAAAACCTTGTTCCGAATGTGATCACAGGCTTTAGAGAATCTACTGAAAAGGAGAGAGAATTGCAGTGGATGTGGTATTTAGATTATTTTAAAGATCTGGAACAATACAAAGCTCTCGGGCATTAATTTTTCATTTTGTGCAGTGGTCACAAATTTGAGCAGTTATAGATTGTGGATAGAAAGCAATTGTTAGCTCTGAATTTAAGATGTGCTCTCCTAAAGGCAAAGATGGAAGTTCCATCTCTTGCTTTACTCAAATTCTCGCTTAATGCGTGCTAAACCATGGGATGAAGGAAGTTGTGGGCATCGTAATTCCAGCTAAACAAGAAACAGGAGCATTTCTCTTTCCACTGGGATCTCTTGTGCTCAGATTTACGCAATCCATCCACTGTTGTGCTTAAAAGAAGCTGTGAGGGCTGTCAGAGGAGGATTGCAAAGACAACCTCAGGAGGTTCAGCTTTTTGTTTTGTGCTCTAAGTCCCTTCAGCGTGGCTGAGTACTTTGAGAAGCACATACTGCTCACAAGGAATCTGGCCATGCTGTTCTGCAGGAACACTCATAGCAGTTCCAATGCCCAGGTGGGAAATAATCATTGCAGGTAGCAGCCTTCAGGATTGAGAAGCTGTGAGCCCTGACATGGCCACAAAAATCTGTCCCAAGCAGCAAACAAATTCACCCTGCAAAATGAGACTTCTGTGGGAGATGGATGTGAGTGTGTATCTTAAGTCAATACACTGAAAGCCTACAAGAGGCAATATTGAACACAATTGCTATTGGCATAATTTTGTCTTGGAAATGCATGTTAGTTGGGCTTCTTGGTGTAGAAAGATCAAGCATCTTTTAACAAAAGGAATCTTTAAAAAAAACTTTCCTAGCCATACTATTAATTTTACAAGCAAGTAGCATAGCATGCAAAACACTGGGTAAATAGTTGAGTTTTTTGGTGTTGTGGGGTTTTTTTCTGAGACTTCAAGAAGGGAGGTAATGTGAGCAAATACTAATATGAAAAAAATTATTCTAGGAGGCGTGCAGACCCTAAGGGTATGGGATGGTTAATAATGAGCTGTCAAATAAAAACAGCTCCAAAAATTACAAGTCTGAAAGAGATGGCATTAAAAGAACCTTTTCTTCTTCCTTGCTACTTCCAAGTCATCCATGAAGAGGCCTGAAAGAGTATTAAAATAAGTTTATAGTCCCTTGTGTTTTGTCTACCTAAGGGAGCTGGAACAAGACCCTGGCTGGAACAGGAAATGTACAATAAATCCCATTTTTATGACTCTGTAAGTCAATGATTTTATGGTTTTAGTAACAGCTGTGTAAGAAATATTTTGGGGTTTTGGGTTTGGTGAGTATCTTGTTTGGTTTTGGTTTGTGGTTTTGTGTTTGGTTTTTTTAAGGCAGTGTATACAAGCAAATTAAACTGCATGTAATCTGAGATGGCTATAGAAAGGTTCAGGAAAGAGAAAACCTGTTCTGAAGAAGTATTTTTATCTCGGCTACTTTTCTTCTTGAGAACAGCCTGAGTAGCTAGGGTCATACTTGCACTGGTTGGTTTTTTTTGGGTTGGAATGGGCAGGAGCAGACCAGAAAACATAGTAGCTGGTTTATAAACAGCAGCCCACAGAGCAGGAGCAGCCTGAACCAGTAAGACAATGATGGGAAGCCCACCAAGCATAGAATGAGCTGGCGTCCTCTCTAACGCTGTCACAGGTGGCTGGTCTGAAGGGTCTGGCAGAAGGTACAAACTGAAAGGAAAAAGGGAACTTGTAATAATGTCACCCAGAGCTTGCAGCCTTACCCAAGCTATTCCCTACAGTGCCAGTGGGGTTTATGGTATCTAAAATACAAATGTGCCATGCACCATGGGCCCTTCATCAGTGGGGTAGTTGTTAGACTGGGAAAAATGACACACTTGTTCTGCACTTTTTCTTGATCTTTGCTCTAGTTTTTCCTTTCTGAATTTCACCACCTCCTCGTTTGTTTTAGACACGTCCACATTTCCCAACAGGTCACAATGGACTATGGGTGGAGTTACATGCATACAAAATATCTACTTAATATCATTCCTCTCAGAAGTGTAAGTAGAGATTTTTTGATCTGCTGAACTCTGCTCCAAGCAAGAGTCAATGCTCCCTTTCATCCTCCCTGTGCCTCCACTGGCCTGTAACCACCTGCTGCCTCAGAGGTAAGCTGCTGGGATGTATATATGGGTGTGCTTTATACACCTAAAGGGAGGCTAGAGCACTGGAGGACAGAACAGATGCTAACAAATGCACTCAGGAGTGTTTTGGCTACAACCTGTTCATCTGGCCAAACCCAAATGCCTTTCTTACTGTTGCAAAGGAGGCTTTGAATGTCAAGTGTATTTTTTGGTCAGGTAATACTTCTCTTCAGGAATTTATTTTTCCAGCTTAAAATATATACATTTCTGTATTTTAAGTGATCAAGTCTTGCTAGTGTACAGTTCTAACAGCTGAGCTGGACACCACAGCATCTCAAAAAGCCAGCTCTTGCTTTTGAAGCCTGTCACTATTTATCTGAATGCCAGGAGAGAAAAACAACGGGGGGGCCAGGGGAATAGACACTGTAAGGAAAAAGCCAACAAAGGAATAAACTAATGCCAGCCATCTGGAAGCAGTTCCTCACTCGGCTTCGTTTTGGGGAAGGGTTCAAGAACAAAGACCTCAATCCCTTTTCATGTTCTCTGCAGCCCTCCTTGGGCTGCTACATTTCTGTACCCAAATTAAGTCCCTCAGCCACACCCAGAGCAGAGAGGGTTCCTCACAGCAGTGTGAGGCCACAGTTATTATTTTTCAAGGGGTTATAGATGAGCAACCAAGGGCAGTTAGGCCCTGGGCTGCCTGTTGCACTGTTGTGGGTTACCGTGATTCTTGTGGGGTGTAATAACAATAATAAATGTTTTCTGTAATTTTCGTATGAGCTACTCCAGGAGTAAAATCCTTGCCTGAGGCTTCAGCCCCACCAAAGACTTGTTTACTCCAGGAAATGACTGTGTGTTACTTACTGGCTGTGGCGTTATTCTTTAAGTTTCTAGGTCTGTACCGACCCCTCAAAGCCCTCCAGGAAACACGTAGGCAGGCAGAGCTGATCCCAGACTGCTGCCTGGGCGTGCTTTTATTAAAGAAATTCCTGCTAGTTATACACGACATTGAGCTGATATAGTGATAATTTGACTAACAATTTGACTAACCCCTTTTGGAGCTGTAAAGATTAATAATCCAATTATTGTCACCACCCAGCCCCAAGGGTTTGGCATTGCCCTTGTTGATGCAAGCTGTAGAAAGAAATTCTGTGTTCTTTCTAAATCTTAAGAAGGTGGTGGGAGAGAAGGGGACAAAATTCCCAAGGGTGGTGTGGTGGCACCCAAAGTAAAAGCTACTTTCCTGCCAAACCTTTTTGAGTGTACATGAGCTCTGGGTGAAAATCTATGCATCACTTGTGCAGTCACCTGGAAAGTGTACACCCTCAGGGCTGCATGGTGCAAGCACAGACAGTCCAGGGCAAATCCTGGGCAAATCTGCCCCTCTCCCAGCACAGTTCTTCCTCTGCAAAACAGGGATGGTGGTTTTGACCTCTCTGATACAGTATTGAGAGACTGGTGGCAAATTCTAGGTTACTGCAGCACTTTGCTCAGCTAACACATGAACTCCATATTCCTCATTTTACAAATGTACACGTTTTAGTTATGATTAGCAGCTTTGGCATTTTGCAGCACCTGCATGTGAAGACAGAGAGCAGGTTGTTACTTCGCTTTTTTCCTCCAGCCATTTTATTTTCCTTCTGGCATAACCTTTCCAGGTGCAGTGCCAAGCTCTGTAACCACACTTGCAGCTTGAAACCACAGCCCTCCTCTTTGCTGTCTCTTCTGCTCCCTTACCAAAAAGGTGTCAAGACTGACTATAGTGCTTCTGTATAACAGAAAATAGCTCAACAGACATTGGGGCGTAGGTACTTGGTAAAAATAACCATGTTCTGGGTCAGAGACCAGATGGCCTTTGCCAAGTTTCAGCCAGAGGTGAATTTTTGCCACCAGGTATTAGCTGATTCATGCTGGGAACACTAAGGGGTAATGAAGGCCACCAGCCCACCCCATCCCGCTGGCAGCTTCCCCCAGTACAACAGTGGAGCAGGAGAGTGGGTGATGTTCTACTGACTCAGAGCAGAGGAGGTATCTTCACGCAGACCTTGGAGGATTTCAAGCCAGGTTTCATGGGAATGTCTTTTAGTGCTTGTGACTTTGTGGGGATGACAGCATTTGTTGTAATGAGAGAGTATTTGCAGTTTTTTTTACTCTTCAGAAAAGAAGTGCAAGGTCATCTTGCGTAGATCATGACTTGCGGTAAAAAAATTAAACATTTAATTTATAGTCCTATAGCACACATAGGAACATTCAATGTATTGATGCTTTTTCCTGCAAAGCCTAGGAAATGTTTTTAAAGCTGTTCTGTGTAATTATCAATTATAAAACAGATTGGAGGTGAACAGAAAAATTTTTCCTCAAGTTAAAATACAGTGATAATTTAATGTTGAAGGGGAAAAATATGGACTAGAGTTCATCCATGTCACTGATTCCTTTGCATCTCTCTGGCCTATCTTGCTTGACCTGGATACCTGGGATGTGCCACTCCCACATCCATCATTGCTGCCAGGTAAGAGAAAGCCAATGCACTCCATTCCCAATCAGCTGGGTGAGGTTTTTATTACACCACGTACCTTTTAAGCGTGTATTTTATGCTACAAGAGGAAACTCAAGCCTCAGACTTCGCTGTGACTGAATTTGAGGAGCTGAGAGGATGAGTCAAATCTCTTTTGTTATCCTCTTTGCAGACAAAGGAGCTCCCCTTTGCCCACCCTCATGAATGTTTTGCAAGCCTGGATGCAGGTTCAGGGGCATGGGCAGCCTGACTGACAGTTCCGAGCCTGTCATACGTATGGATGTTTCTACTCCTCTGTAAGGGCTAAAGTTCCTTGGAACTGTAGAATAGTTTGGGTTGGAAGTGTCCTATAAAGGCCATCTAGTCCACTCCTCCTGCAGTGTGAGCAGGAACATCTTTAACTATATCAGGTTGTTCAGAGCCCTGTCCAACCTGACCTGCAATGTTTCCAGGGATGGGGCATCTACCACATCTCTGGGCAACCTGTGCCAGTACTTCACCACCTTCACTGTAAACAATTTATTCCTTAGACCTAGTCTAAATGTGTTCTTTTTTAGATTAAAACCATTACCCCTTGTCCTATTGCAACAGGTCCTGCTAATGTTTGTCTATGTCTTTGTTATAAGCCCCCTTTAAGTACTGAAAGCTGCAATAAGGTCATCTTGGAGCCTTCTCTTCTCCAGGCTGAACAACCCCAACTCTCTCATCTACCTTCTGAGAATGCAAAGGACAAATCAATCATTGAAATTAGCACCTGCCTGTGGAGATGGGCAAATGAAAGGCCAAATACTTGTGCAGAGATGCTAAAACATGGATGTGGTACCTCCACTCCACTGGCCTTACTATAGCTCCCTGTTCACTTGATTTGTGCCTCCACCTGAGCCAACGGAACTTCTGAAGCCAAGTTAAAGGGATCAAGGTTTAATCTGCAGTGAAAAAGTTAAAAAATTAAAAAAAAAACCCTTTCCAGAATTAGCACATCGAGCTTCTGAGTTTGTATCTGTGAATGCTTGTGCAACCCATCCACCTTTTTGGTCCAGTTTCTGAACACTGGCTTCTGGTAGGTTTGCTTCTACTCACAGTTTTTATTTAAGGTCAGGGTCTGAAATAGTAAACCAGCTAATACTGCAGTAAAACTAAACCCAACCACATCAACAAGCAGTTGCTGGATAGCTTAACTCAGAATAGTTTAATCAGTTAAACTTTAGTTCACTCTTTTTTCAGAACAAGTTGGGATACCCTTTGTTGTCCTATTACTCAGCAAACGACTTGAGGGCAAAGAAGCTTCGGACAAGAAAGCAGCCCCTCTGAATCCGCCTCTTTTTTTAAGCCTCTCAACGTTATTACAGGCTCACCCATCACTTCAAGGTAACTTCTAACCCCTTTTTTCCCTCCCTGTTCCTTCTTCCCTTGTGTTGCCTAAAACGGGGCACATTTCCCAAGTAACACGTGAATATATCCTCTGCCTTTGTGCCCATGCTTGCAGCAACTCTTTCAATCCCCTTCCCCCGAGCCAACGTTCTCCTTTCCCAGAGCGACGGAAAGACTTTTCTGCCTTAGTTAGACGGAAATACTTTTATTAGTTTTTATATTTTTATTTAACATAAAAACAAGAGAAACCCCCCCCCCTCCCCTCATGCCGGGGCCCGTCTCTCCCCTCAGAGAGGGACGCGCCTTTCTCCTCGGGCCGGGGCCCGCCCTTCCCCTCACGCCGGGGCGCGGGCTGTGAGGGGAGAGGCGGGACTCGTCCCGCCCGGCGGCTGGAGGCGCGGAGGGGCCGGTCGGTGGGGCGGGGCCCCCTCGGCAGCGCGGCCACCGCCGCCGCCCCCCGCGCCGAGGTCTCGCCGCACGGTTTTCCCCCCCCGCCTCGGCTGGTCGGGGCGGGCGGTGGCCGGCGGTATGTGGCGGGGGTTGGCGGTGTTGGCCCTGGCCGGGCTGCTGGTGCTGGGGCGGGTGCCGGCGGGGCGGTCGGCGGCCTGCGAGCCGGTGCGCATCCCGCTGTGCAAGCCGCTGCCTTGGAACATGACCAAGATGCCCAACCACCTGCACCACAGCACGCAGGCCAACGCCGTGCTGGCCATGGAGCAGTTCGAGGGCCTGCTGGGCACCAACTGTAGCCCCGACCTCCTGTTCTTCCTCTGTGCCATGTACGCGCCCATCTGCACCATCGACTTCCAGCATGAGCCCATCAAGCCCTGCAAGTCCGTCTGCGAGCGGGCCCGCGCCGGCTGCGAGCCCGTCCTCATCCGCTACCGCCATGCCTGGCCCGAGAGCCTGGCCTGCGACGAGCTGCCGCTCTACGACCGTGGCGTCTGCATCTCCCCCGAGGCCATCGTCACCGCCGAGGGCGCCGGTGAGTGCGCGGGGACGGGGACACGGGGCTGTTCGGCGCTGCCCGTCCGGCCGGACAATGGTCGCCGCTGAGGGGAGGGAGAGAAAGACCTGGGGAACCCTCCCATCGCGCTGCTCCTTCAAGGCTTCTCTCTGATCCTCTTTTCTTTCTCTCAACTTTTTTTTTTCCTCTCTCCTGTTTTCTCTGTCTTATCAGCCGCATCGCTGCTGCAAAAGTTTTACTGTGGGGAAAGAGGGTGCGCGACA
Source organism: Hemiprocne comata (assembly GCA_020745705.1). Lineage (NCBI taxonomy): Eukaryota > Metazoa > Chordata > Aves > Apodiformes > Apodidae > Hemiprocne > Hemiprocne comata. The sequence goes on from CM036591.1 coordinate 35,398,365, forward strand.
AGTGACAGCCCTGCTGTCGCGCCGGGGAGTGTCTGAAAGTGTGGGAGCAATAACCCTCCTTTCACCTAAACGGAACACATATCGCTACCCCGCTTTGGTGTGTTGTCCACACGTTTCGCTACCCCGCTTTGATGCTTGGTCAGCAGCAGTTGCACGTGCAGAAGGCAGAGCCACCGTGACAAAAGTGCTTGGGCTCATCCCTTGTCCTTGCACATCCCCAGCCGCTCTCCCCAAAGAGGGCTGCTCCCCTCCTTACCGAGGCCATTGCACCCCTGGGCACAGCCCGCAGGTTTTGGGGCAAGAGTAGTGTCCATAGGAGCCCTGAGCAAGAGTTGGGGGGCAGTAACCTCCCTAGTCTCCTCCCGTACCCACGCTGGCGCAAGCACAACTGATGGGGTCAAAACAAATTCATCTCTCTAGCTGGCATTGAGGTCATGGTTGTTCTACAGGTCCCCTGTTAGGTCTCTGTATTTACGGGTTACAGTCAGGAGAGGAGCAGAGCAAAGGTGCGGCCTTCTATGTTTTGTTCTCGGTGTCCTCAAGCCAGCCAAAGGCTGCCTGCAGCACTGAGGCAGCTCCAGGGTGGCTGTGATGGTACCTGACCCCCATGGCCTTTCAGGGGCCATTGGAGCCCCTCTGCTTTTTCACCGTGTCCCATTTTATTGGCTGCCCTTGCTGTGGTCCCACAGGACAGCTGGTGCTGGGTGTCTGGCTGCCTTTTGGGGGTAGCAGGGCAGCAGGACCATCTCTGCATGGTCAAGTGACAATTTCTGAGCACTTTGGCTTCCACAGAGCTGCAAACCTGCTGTTGCTCTGGAACCCTCCTGTCATGGCTGCCTTTGGGCTGGAAGAGTTAGCAGGGCACAGCTCCAGCGTGATGAGGCAACCACCACAGAAATATTAAATTGAAGAAGCTGTTGAGTAAGACATGAAAGGAAGCCAGGGGGTGGTTATCACGAATGAGGTTTGAACTTTGCAAAATTACCACAGTTCCCGCCTCACTTAAAGAAAGTATTCGCTGCTGGTGGACCCAAGCTATGTTTCCTTGCTGCAGAGTTGCAGTGTTAGTGGGTCTGCCAGATCTCTCCATCACAGGAGAGGGAGAGCAGAGCCAGGCAGGGGAGCAGCTGGGAGGGATTCAAGGCTAAGGCAGGGCTGGGGACCCACACACCCCTCAGGCTCATTGTGCTGCTGTCCAGTGGTGCCCACAGCTGCAACACCAGGCTGTGGCATTTCACTGATGGGCAGCAGATCCCACCTCTCCATTTTCCCTCAGCAGTAGCTTGAGAATGAAAGGTGATTTTTTTTTTTCTTGCTATGCTCAGCACAGTATTCGACTGTGCTTCTATCCCCTTACCAAATACTATATGTATCCCTGTGCCAGCAATGCCAAACACTGTAATTCCTGTTCTGTCTTCCCAGGTGAGCTGCTCTTTCCACTCATCCCCATTAATTTGTAGGCCAGAATAACCCTGTCCCTTCTCTGACTCCACCAAGTTACCTTCTTCATCTCTTGACATTTCAGCTCAATGACCATACCCTGGTAACTTCAGTTGTTAATACTATTTTTGACCCTTCTAGTTGCTCCCCTTTCACTTTTCAATCCTTCTTGTCCCTTGCACTTGTCTATAGCCCATGAATGCAAGCATCTATTTTGGCCTGCAGCTCCCTCAGTGCTGCTGCTGCTCACTGGAGGATGCAGATCTGCTGGGGTGGTTTGGGGCACTGCAGGTTGAAACACCAAGTGCCTTTCTCCACAGCACTAACGTGCTTTCAAAACCACCTTAAAAATGGCTCCAAACTGAGTGAGGCTTGGCAGGTCTGCAGCAATTGGAAATTTGTAGCATTCAAATCTGGAGGGAGAAAGTTTGGCTAAAATTGCCCCCAAGTTAACCTATTTCTGAGGACCTCAGCAGTACAATAACCTCTTTGAAGGATTCCAGGGCTGGATCCATGAAAACTTTCTTTCAGTGAATGAGAACCTGATGACATTTCGGGGCTGAAAATTTTGAACTAATGTATTATGCACCAGACTGAAAGAATCCTTCTTGAAGGAATAAAATTGCTCCTTTAGAAAGCAGAGTGAAGGATTCCTGTTCTAGGAAGAGGTAAGGTGAACACTTCCAAATTCAATTCTCCAAATAAAGGATTGCAGCCAAGTAGAAGACACAAATAACCAACTGCCTAATGGACACCGTGCAAAATACTTGCCATTAATTTATGTCCTAGGGGCTTCTGCCCCTTGTGCTTTCTGCAAACTACACCTAATAGGGCAGGTAGAAATATAAATCCATTTTTTCATAGCTTCTGTTATGGAAGAGATTTTTTTATTCTTTAGAAGTGAAGTTTTTTTCTTTTTTTTGCTGCCTGCAAAGTAACAGGATTCTGCTGTTCTCTTGCCTCTTCCAATGTAGCGCAGGTGGTAAGGAAGATCTAGAGACTTCCTCTTTGCAGGAATGAGGGGGGTATTTATCTCTCCTGATGTTCTTCAGGGCTGCTGACACAGTGAATGGATGAAATAGCCACTCTGTCTGTGAGAAAGCTGGTAAGAACAGCAGAAGTGCCTTGTTTAGGGTTAAGTTAGAGGAAAAGTTCTACAAACCCTCTGGGAGGTCTCACCTGAGTGTGAGCTGCTGTACTATGTTGCTGATTTGGAGGTCTGAGGTCCCTCAAGTTACAGAGACCACCTTCAGGCAGGCATCCCATGGGAAACATACCTTTCTTGACTTTTCATGCTCTTTGGGAAGCACCTGGGTTCCTTTACACACAGGCAAGCAACGTGGGTGCCCACACCCTGGGCATGGTGTGGGTGTGCTGGAGGCAGGTGTGACACCCATTATTTTGGCTTTTTCTGGAGGATCCAACAAATCACAGTTCAGCATAGAGGATGAAGAAGCCTCGTGGCAATATATTAACATCCTAGATATGATGTTAGTGCATGCTAACATCTGCTGGATGCTATGGCCTTTATCCTGCATCCCAGTCCTGTGCTTTTTGAGGATGAAAGCTGTTCTGCTGGCAGACATGGATACACGCTGTCTTGTGCATGCAGGAGGTCCCATTCATGTGTTCCAAGTATTTCAGTCTCTGTGTGCAAGTGCTGACTCTTTCTCAGGTTATCTGCTTCCTTCATTCAGGCACCTGTCAAATCTTTATTCTGTGAAGCACCAGCTGCAAGAAGGTGCAGGTAGACAAAAGCTATCTTGAATCTAAAATTTCAATAGCAGGACCTTGCTTTAAATTCACTTAAAATAAATGACAAGCCTGACCACAGTCATAGCTGGTGTTGGGATGCCGACTCAGAAAAGCAGTTCTGTGTGTTCGTTTGGCTGCTACTGTCTAGCAGACTGTTTATGTCTCTGGTGACATGTTTACTCCTGTTTTGAAGGGGAAACTGGCAATAAAACCAGAGCAGTATGATGGGTACTGTGAGTATCAGAGAACAGATCTGTTGGTTTCTGCCTCGCTGTATCTTATTTAGATAAAAAAACAGCTTGAAGGCATGTTGTGTTGTTAATGAGATGGTGGAGGAAAGGGAATCAGCACCCCAAGTCTTCAACCATATGTAATGCATGTCTGAACCGTTTTGGGTGACTGTTGTAAGATGGCTGAGAACTCTTCATTTCTTAAAAAAAAACAAACAACCCAGCACCTCTTAAACACTAAAGAAAATTAAAGATTATTCAAGCAACGGAGACATACTTTCTTAAATCTTCTACGAACCCAGGATTTCTCTGTGTAGTCCAAGTCCTCCATACCTGCCTGTCTGCCTGGATGAGATCATGGTAACCTGGTATGTGAACTTGGCATTGTGTACTTAAAGAAAAGCAAAAGAGCTGTTTCCCATGCTTGTTTTTCATATGTTATTAACTTCATTTCCAAAACAGTGGTTTCTGAACTCCAGATGAAATTTGCTCTGACCCAGACTTTGCATAGCTCTACTTAAAGCAGTCGAAATGCACAGTGGTGCTGGGGGGGTGTTTTAGACTGTGCTGAGGACGAGCAGTCGTGCCCAGGTTGTCATTTCTAAAGCTGAGATTCGTTTAGGCATTTGCTCAAAACTCTGAAGCAGCTTTGATTCTTACTTTAAAAACAGTCATTAAAAGCTTCAAGCCTGAAAGAAGACAGGAAAAGTAAATAAAGGAATTGAAACCTTAACAATGATGATACCTAGACTGAGTCTTCTAGAATGGCTTTTACAGTCTAAGCCTCAAGTCAAGACCCAGGCCATGAAGCATCATCAAAACCTGTCAGGATTTGTTACGTGGAATAATTCGTTGTGTGGAGCTGCTGTGTTGCCATGTTGCTGGCTGCTCTGCAACTTGGAGTGCAAGTGGTCTGTATTACATTTTAACTAGGATCCCTTTTCTATTACTTTGCTTGCTTTTGCAATCATATTAAAGATCTCTGTATTAAGAGCTGAAGTAGATTACAAAGTCTTAATTAATGCCTTTTGGAAGGGTTTCTTAATGGGGCTCACAGATGTCTCCATCAGAAGAAAGTGCCCAAGCAGCAATGGCTCGCTATGGTTTTGTTCTTTGGAGCAGGGTGCTGGGAATGGCTTCAGTAACAGCTGGGCCATATCCTTTAGCTGCAGAGACAGTCAGGATTGTGTTACTTCTGGCTCTTCTTTCTCACTTTTTTTTAAATTTTAAACTGTGATATAAGATGTATGCTCAAAACTAAGTTTTACCAAGTTGCTTCCTCTTCCCAAACCTCTCTTCCAAATCTATGATCCAGGCGTTGTTATTTTGTACACTTGCTAGGCAAGTGGCTTTTATTATTCTCCTCTCCTTGTTAATGGTGTGGGTTTTTTATATAGCATCCCTCTGAAAAGCAATTATTTAAAATGGCTTATTGGAAAAATCAGTTTGGATTTTTTACCCTGCTATTAAACTATATTTAATGGTAAACCTTTGGATTGGAGTTCTAGATAATATTCCTTCTTTGGCAGTCCTGCTAATCATCACTGACAGGTATTTCTTTCAAGAAGATTGTTTTGCATAGAGACAGCTTGGCAGAGAGGTCATCTCAAAGAAAAGTGGAGCAATAGGAAGTAATTTTGTGTGTTTTTAAGAAGTGTTTAGGGGTTGGTTTTTTAATGTCTGGATCACAACTGGAGAGTTGTGTGCAGACAGGCCTGATGGAGAGATGATAGACTTCCCATTAGACTGCTGGAGTCAGGAGATGGGATTTTGTTGCTGCTCATGCCCACCTCAGATCTTGCAGGTGGCAAGGCTGGCTCAGACCCTTTCCCCCGTCACTTCTTTGGTAGACGAAAAGGGACCATGGTAGGATCTTGTTTGGAGGAAGGATCAGGGAGATGTGAAGCCTTTCACAAGGTGTGTCATACAGTGGTGGTCTCTGATCCCTCCACAAGCCCATGGTCCTCTCCATCAGTGGAAGCTGCTCATCCCTAAATAAGCATGGGTGCACCAGCAAAGATAAGCATCAAGGCAAGGTCAATTCCTGCCTGGTCTGAGCCCTCACAAGTAGGGGAATGAGTTGTGAAGTGATGTATCTGTACCTATATAGTTTTCCTTTGCTCATGGACAGACGCCGTGCTCTGACCACAATTGCAGAGCACAACGTGCTGCGTGCAGCAGCCTTAACATGGGCACAGGAATGGGAGCCCTTTCCAGGAATAGCTGCTCTGCACAGAACCTCTGAATTTCTCCTGTTGCACACCTGGCTGCTTCGTCACATACCCACAGCCTCTGGTTTGGGGTAGGACGAGCAAACTGGCATATGAATGCAGAATTAGAGAGTGGGGTGAGGTTGCCATGCACTGTAATTTGTTAAAAATAAAGTTGTGTACCTAGGAGTGGAAGGGAATGTCTGGTGGAAAGCATTTTAGTTCTGTGTTTGTTCGCAGGACCAGGTTTATATTGGGCATATTGGGTGTTTACCAGCCCTCCTTGAAACAGTGTGAGTTTGAAGGTGGATTCCTCAGCTTACACAGGAACACTGTGCCCCTGAGTGGGGTCAGGGAAGGCTGCAAACCCCTCATCGGGCACTGCTTTCAGTTTAGTTGTAGTTCCAGAGTGAACTGGACTTTGTTTGCTCAAACCCCATGAAGCTGTGACTGTTTGAATCAGCCCTTGGTTTAGGAAGGGAGAGTGCACTTCAGGGCTTGTTTTTCCTTCCCTGTTCCTTCCATGGATGTGAACATGATAAACATTTGACCTGGTACTTCCTCACCTCCTCTGCTGTTGAAAACTTTTTCTTCCCTCAGTAACAATTTTGTTGGCATAGGGAATGTGCTTTGGAGGTATGAACGAACCATCCATTCATAGCAGTCATACGTATTTTAGCAGGAACTGTAGCTTGCTGGGCCACGTGAAGCACCCAAAAGTTCCCTTGGCCGTGTGCAAAGCCAGTCAGCCTTGAAGGCAACCTGAGGAGTTGGCCAAGGCAACTGAATGAGAGGGGGAGTGAATCTGGAGAGCTTGCTTTGCTGGGGTCTTGAATGGCCCAGCATAAAAGGGGTGAAAGAAGAGAGGCTTGAAACATCCTGGGCCAGTCCTAGGTAGAGGGAGAAGGACAGCCACCTCTCCTTGGTTGGTGGATGGAAGGCTTTGCAGATGGGAGCAGAATTATCAGGCTAAAGACACAAGTACTCTCTGTGATGATACCAGATCAGAAGGAATTGCAGGTTTAAAGCAAAGCACTGGCTAAAAGAACAAGACAGAGGGTTGGTCTAGGCAAGGAAGATGGAGAAGAAATGTGGTCATCCTTTTACTTAACCATTTACAAGAGCAAGGCCATTTTAATCCCTCTTTCATCCTGTCCTGGAAGACAAGAAAGCACTTCATATAATGTAAAATGCGTTTATATTTGATGAAGATCTCTTTTTTTTAAAAAAAAACAACCACCAAACAACATGTACTGTTGGTAGGAGTTGTGATCTTTAATTCCCAGCTGCTAACAACAGCTATTTTAAAATCTGAGGATCACTCAGGTGAATAATAAAAATAAACCATGTAAGTGAGAGTTAGCCCAGGTAACTTGCCTTGTTACAAGGCAGCGTGGAGAAGCCTTACAGCTGCTGTGGAAGTACCTGATAACCAAAGACCAAACTGGCTCCATGAAAATGTGTTCTATAAACTAAGACCCTGCAGTAGTTTGGAACTGTCTTTGGAAGAAAATGGGTGTGATTTTTACTAGCAACAGGATCTTGGATGTAAAAGGGCATATATTCAGTCTATTCTGTTCAGTGCTGTTGTCTACACCCATTGCTCTGTATACGGGTAGGAATAATTACTCCTGAAGTCTCAATGTTTTGAACTTAATTATTATGTTAGTAAGGGAATTAGTTGTTTTTCAGATGTACTCTTGCCTGACTGTCATTTAGCCATATCCCCATTTATGTAGAGGAAGTTTCATGTTGCTATGAGAAATGTAAATATGCATTAAGATGAAGGTGTCATGTTGTGTTTTTTTTAAAAGGCTGGCCAAATTAGAAAATGAAGTAATATTAAATCTTTGTAAATAATGGCCCCAGCCCTTATACCTTAGTCCACACATTTAAAGCGTTCACCTCTACTAAATATTATTGGTGTCCTGGGCTGTATGACAGCCATATCCTTACAGCTTCAGCTGCAGGAGAGGAGCTTTTGTGACAAGGTCTTGTATTCATTTGTTCTATTATGAAAGCAGTGGTGTTGTATCCATAATACAAGAATGTAAGAGGATATTTGTATGATGACAGCATCCAGAGTTGAAAGAGCTGCATAGACTTCTGGGCATGTGAGCTTTAAAGAAGGGCTTTTGATTTGAAAGCTATTTTTTTTTTTCCATTTTATGTGTCCATCTAATAACATTGCTTCTCTCCCAAGTGTTGTCTCTCTTGCATTTCTTTTTTCCTTAACTTGTACAATGTTATATGCATTAACATACTTTTTTCATTATCAAGTATATGTATAAATCCATTATGCTGTGTGATTTATTAAACAATTGGTTTGAAATAACACATTTGACCAGCTTGGGACACATTGCACTTACGAATGTGCCTGAAAGCAGTCCTTTGGGCCTAGTGCCTTTTTTTCCTTCTGTTCCTTATCTGACCTTCAAACTAATCAGTATGTTTTTAAACTGAGGGGAAGGGGAAGGTCTGAAACATTTGTTTTGGCATTTGCTTCAATGGTTTGATTGTGGTTGGTCGGTTTGATTTTCTCAGTAACCAAAAAAACAAACTAAAAGTAATTTCTCCTTCATCATCTAATTAAATGCAAACAGTATGTCTATTTTTTGTAGATGCTTGTAAGTTCATGCCACAAATTTCTATCCTTGTCCTAAACCTGCCAGTCTGTGCACCAGTAGAAATGGAATATTTATTCTGCCTCAGCATTTAACATGATGTGCTGGGTTTGGGTGAAGTTCAGATAAGAAACTGAGTCAACTTTAACAGGCTGGCCTATAGAATATTGCTGTGTGTTTATTAATAAAGTTTTAATGTACTAAATATTAGAGAAAGCATTTTAATGTGGGTATATTGAAATAATACAATTTTAAAATACTAACATTTGTTTGCATGTTTTCTGAATCCATGCCAGATTTCCCTATGGATTCTAATAATGGCAACTGTAGAGGTGCCGGCATCGGTGAGTACACTTTTTTATAAAACTGTGTAACAACCTTTGGTCTTTCAAATTCTTTTAATACTTAATGAAGTAAGAGGAATACTAAGTGATGCATAAATATTCTGTCTGGGAACGCTGTGAATTGTGCTTTTGTATCCTATGATAGGTTGTTCAGCCTGTGGACCTCTCAGCAGACAACTCAATTAGCACATCTTTTAGTGCTCGTCTCTTTTCCTTTTGTCAGGGCAAAATTTCTGTCCAATCCATAGGGCTGTGCTTATTTCATTAGAAGCTTTGTCTTGAGCAGTGGGAATGTTCATTAAATAGATTTTCACCGGGCAAAACCAGTGGAGGTAATAGTTCATTCTGACTTTAAAGCTTGCAAAATAAGTTCAGCACTTTGTAGATAATGGCAAAACTCCCATGCACCTGAGGAGATTGAGGCTGGGACCTTCTGAGACTGGTTTTATTCTATCAGGTCCCCTGTTGCTTTTTATTTTTGTTTGTTTTTGCTGGAACTGACTAAAACCCCTTGAGTGTTACCAATAGTCATAGGCAATGCAAAAAAGCAAAGTCAAGCTTGGTAGCTAATAGATAATGGATATGTGAATTTGTTGCTCGAGCAAGCCAATGACTGTGTTTCCTTGAATTTTATTATGATTCCATCAATTTTACTCTTCAGCCTTTGACAAGAAGATGGCACTTGGAAACCTAGCATTGGCCATTGTGCCTCTCCTCCAGAGGTGTTAATGAGCTATGGTGTGCACTGATGCTCAGTAATATAAAGAACTAAGTGTGGCTGTGGAACATAAAATTAGATACCTACACAAGATTGGATAACTTCTGCATTGATCTCTGTGACCATATTGTAAGAAGGTATTAATAATGCCCAGCTTATAATACAGGTTTTTAAATGTGATATTAAGTCCCAATGTGAAAGTATCTATGTAGGTGCTAAATGTTATTTAAATAGCAGTGTGCATCCTTTAGAAAGCCAGCTACAATTAGAAAAATCCAATAAAAGTAAGCCCCTCTAACAAGCTTCACTTTAAATTACCTTGAGCATGGAACCTTGTCTGAAAGATTTTCTAAAGATTTGTATTGCTAATGTTAGTATTTTGTTAGTTTTAAGCTATTTTCACTTTTGTGGCATTGAGAAAGTGTGGATTCCATGCTCTACAGTGTCTGTACAAAGAGCTTCACGTTGAGTATGGCAGTAAAGCTGGATACCTTCAATGTCACCTTCTATCAAAACTATTAAACATGTCTTTAGCACTGCCTGTCCTTGGGGATGCAGATGGCATGTAATACCATAAGTGACTCTGAGATGGGAAAGAGTCAGATGTAGTTATACTGTTGCTGTTGTGATGCTTTTCAACTAGTAAAAGCAAAACGAGACAAAAAAAAAACCCATCCAAAAAATGGGGTAAAGGTACGCAGAAAAATTGCTGGTGAAAAGGAAGGGTAATATTTTTATCACCGCCATTCGCTGTGCAAACACAATTCCCGGTTCAGTGCACTGCACCTGTTTCAACTGACAAATACAGTTCAACCACCTAAAAGGCTGTGTTTCATAATTGCTGTATTTATATGTTCAGTTAAGTACATTTGTAATTCTGCCATTGTAAATAGAATTTATTTTTTTTGCAAGTAGCAACCTGATTTTTTTTTTTTAAATTCCTGGACTTGGCTCTGTGGTTTCTGGAGCACATTGCATGTGCTGCTCTGTGCAGTTGCACGGGTTATCCCTGCTCAAGGCACCTTTTATCCCTGGCAGTGTCCACTGGCAAAACCTTCCTTCTGAGTCTGCATGGGGCTTTTTTTTTTTTTGGGTGTGAGATTTTTCACCTTTCCTGGCAGTAAACTGTACTGTTCTCTGCTTCATCAGATGCTTTTCAAGTCACTTAGGAATTTTTCCTGAGGTTCTTCTCTCCTTAATTTGTTAGGGAAGCATTTGCCAGGTTTGAGCTCTTGTTAGTCTTATATTGACTAGTATTAAAAAAGAATGTTTAGTGGCAAAGTTAGCTGAGATCTCAGTGAAAACTGTGTGAGCCTCTGCTGCCAGTCTTGGTGCTTGGGGTATAACCTTGTGGTCCTAGTGCACCTCTGGTAATTGTGGCAGCTTCAGAGGAGACTACCATGTAAGATGGGACTTAACCTCAGCATCAAGAGATGCAGTACATTTTTGTAGCCACCTTTTGTGGGTCTTCCCCACTCCCTGCAGAAGGCTTAACTTTGCCAAAAACCTGCATCCATGGAATATATATTTTCCTTCGAAAGTTTGAGTTCTAGCTCTAGGACTGACTTTATAAGTGACCTTGGTAAGTAACTCTGTTCTTTTCTGTATCTCTAAATAGTATTTGGGAATAATGCAGTGTTTTGTGAAGTTTTTTTGAAATGGAAATTTGAAAAGCAGTAGGACAACTAGGAGGTATCCTTCGTTAAGAATGTGGGCAGGTCAGTAATTTGTTTCTAGAACAAGAATATTGAAATATATTCCTCTAATAAAATAAAATAATCCAATACCATCTTAAAATTGAGGGAAATGTGAGGCTCTATATTTTTTCTTGTAATTTAGACTCTTATTCTACTTGTGCCACAGAGCAAAGTACCGTAGAGCAGGAGAACTTTAAAAGTGTTCAACTTGTTGGACTTGAGTGCTGAGATGCCTGCATGAGTGTGGGTCATGGGAGCACATCTTTTATGGCCTGTTTCAAGGCAGCTTATGAAATGGGCCATAATTTGGCCTAAAGTATGCATAAGCTCCCACAGGCAGAGGGGAAGCCAAAAATCACTTCCCTTCCATGCCTTTATTATTTTAACACAGTCTCATACAAAAGCTGAAGTCTGTAGGTCTCTATATATAGATTCCTGAGGATGTTTGAAATTCAAGGAAACAATATACTCTTCTTTTGAAATGTTCTCTTCTTTTTTTTTTGTATTTTCAACTAAAAAAAAAATATTTCAATGGAAAATAATGGTTTGAAAAGTCCACAACCGTATGATTCTATTTTTTTTTAATATGAGAAATCTTACATAGCAAATAAAAGTTTCTTCAGACTCTTCATGTTGGATTTCACTAAATCACTAGATTATAAGCATTGGTATTACAGAATTACAGTATATAGAAATAGGCTCCACTTAAATGCTAAGCCAAATGTCAAAATAGATGACCATATGTACATAACACTGGGACCTGCTGTTTGAAACGACTCCACCAAACTCCACTTAGACGCTAGCTTGAAAGAAGTAAATATTTGCATTGGAACAACTAGCCATGAAATATTGGTGGTGTTAATGAATGCATGGATCTGGAGCTTCAGCATTAGCACTCCCTAGACACTAAGGAAAATGTTTTTACCTCCATTATTGTTCCCAGCTGTCTGGAAGCTGCACCACTGGAAAAGCTGCTCTGACAGGGCTCATTTGTATTGTCTCTTGAAGGCCATCCTTACCTCCATAAGGGCTAAAAATTTCCCTCTTTTAATTAAGCCTGAAGTTCTGAATCATAATAAAATAGTGTAAAATTTACACAGAAATTGAGGGAGAGTACAGAGCAGGATCAGAGGTAACACCTGCAGTATTTAAATACAGCCCTTCAGCCTCTTAAAATCAGTCTCTCTTACACCTCTTGCCAGACACCACTGAAGAGACATGGTTGAGGTTTCATTCTGTTGGGACAGTCACAGAAGTACTCAGAGCAGGGAACTGTGTTCCTTGGTCCCACCACCCTACGACATGCTTTCTTTGTTGACTGTAGCTCTTAAGACATCTTCAAGTGTAAAGGGGCTGTGCCACTGTAAGAAATCCAGGCTCCAAAGGTGAACTGTATGTTGAGAATTAGCCACAAAAATCATACTCCTGATGACCAATGCCTCTTAGCCAGAATATCCCAGTTTGCTAAACTGAGCCTGAGACATGTAGTCTCCAATCAGATGTTAAATCATGCCGTGTCATAGTGTTTCTTTCTGTGTCTATATTAGAGTCTGTGTAATTAAAGTGCAGAAAGGAGGACTTTCAGTAAGTGTAGTACAGGAGAGAGGATGTGGGATTGCAGCCCCTATGAGCACGAAAGACACCAAGACTAAACCTTGAATGGGCTTAAAATGGAAGATTTTACCACTTCAGACTCCAAGTCCTTGTGTCTTTGTTGTCGTGGGGTTGTAGTGGTTTGGTTTTGTTTTTTGAATTTTGATCTGTCAGGTTTTCTCCTAGAAACCTTTGAGGTCTCATGGACAGTTCCACAACATCGTCCAACAGAGCAGACCAGGAATGCCCAGGGTTTTTTCATATTTCACTTCCTGTAATAAACAAAGTCAGTTCAGTGAAAGTTTCATTAGGTGTGAGCTTGGGGTTTCGGGCAGGTTGTCACTGAACATATGCTCTTTTCTTTCTAAACAAAACGTTCTGTTTTCATAGAGCGCTGCAAATGCAAGCCTGTCAAAGTGACCCAGAAGACCTATCTACGCAACAATTACAACTATGGTAAGAACAGCTGCATGGCCAGCTCCCAGCATTTCTGAGGGGAAAATATTCATTTAACAAGCCTATGGTCCCAAGTACTCGCAGTTAATCCAACGGTACTTACTGCAGAAGGAACACGTGGCCTGAAACACGTCCAAATTGGAAGCATGGAGGGGATTAGCAAGAGTGTCTTTGTTGATGTTGAGGGTGATTTCAGTGTCAGTGCAGGCATTTGGGGTTTGTGCACTTCTTTAGTGTGAAAAGTGATATGACAACAATAAAGTTGTGGGCTGCTATGCTTGAGCTGCCTCTTTGATATCCAGGAGTGATACACTCTGCTTTTGCAGGAAAGGATGTTTTTACTAATTTTCATGCCTACAAACCTCACCATGGGATCTAACAGGCACACTAGGTTCTTTCCTTCTCGAATATTGAAGCCAGCAATGAGCATCTTGCTGGCATTTATGTCAGTAGCACCTGTAAAAGTGCACAGTGTCTATAGAATCACAGACTGGTTTAGGTTTGGAAGGAACCTTAAAGATCATATAGTTTCAACCCCCTTGCATGGGCAGGGACACCTCCCACTAGACCATGTTGCTCCAAGCCCCATCCAACCTGGCCTTGAACACTTCCAGGGATGGAGCAGCTACAGCTTCCCTGGGCAACCTGGGCCAGTGTCTCACCACCCTCATAGTGAAGAAATTCTTCACTATGTCTAATCTAAATCTACCCTTTTCCAGTTTAAAGCCATTACCCCTTGTCCTATCACTCCCTGCCCTTGTAAAAAGTTCCTCTCCAGCTTTCCTGTAGCCCCTTCAGGTACTGGAAGGTGCTCTAAGGTCTCCCCAGAGCCTTCTCTTCTCCAGGCTGAACAGCCCCAACTCTCTGAGCCTGTCTCCATAGCAGGGGTGCTCCAGCCCTCTGATCATCTTTGTGGCTGTCTTCTGGACTCACTCAAATAGCTCCATGTTCCTCTCATGTTGAGGGCTCCAGAACTGGACACAGTACTCGAGCTGGGGTCCAGCAGAGAGCAGAGTAGAGGGGGAGAATCCCCTCCCTGGCCACGCTTCTTTGATGCAGCCCAGGACATGGTTGGCTTTCTGGGCTGCAAGCACACGTTGCCAGCTCATGTTGAGCTTCTCATCAACCAACACCCCCAAGTCCTTTTCCTCAGGGCTGTCCTCAATCCATTCTCTGCTCAGCCTGTATTTGTGCTTTGAATTGCCCCAACCCAGGTGCTGGTGTCCATATTATGTCTTCTCTTGCTGAGACTGTCCTGGTCTTTAGGGGTGTCACAGGTCCAGACTGTTACTTTTCTTCGTACTGTTTGTTTTAAGCAAATTAGGCTGCTGAAGCCAGTGAATATGTATCACAGGAACTGAACAACTGGGCCTGTTCTTTTCCCCATTAATCATGCAAATAGCCTTAGTGAACTTCAAGGCTTCATTTAAATGGTAGTGATTGCTTAATATTTATTAAGATGATGCATTTATACAGCTATTTTCAGAGAAGCTTCTTTTAAAAATAGATCCTATTAAAAGGTGAAAAACCATAATTGTATTCAATCATCATTGGTATTTTTTAGGTAACTAGTCAGTTTTATGTTGTTCTGGGTGGATTTCTTTGGAAATCAATTATTCTAGTGGGTACCTGCACATGGAACAGAGCTGTTGAGCATGCTACTGTCCATCTTTACAAGCTTTTGAAATTAGAGGTTTCAAAATGCATTTGAAATAACTCCAAAGTAAAGCAAGATTTTGTTTTAAAAGGCTTTAAGAACATGGATCACTTGGGGTAAATTATGTATATTAAATGCACAACTATGAATTGTTGGCAGCTGTATTTAATGTGACTGCAATACAGGCTGGTTGATGGTCTTTATGGGCAATGTCTGTGGAGAGAGGAGATGTTTGAGGTTTTATTTCTTCCTTATTACCTTTCTCGCATAGGTTAGCAGAAAATGGGGATGAGGGGAATCTGCCATTTGTAATGGGCAGGGACTCTTGTTTGCAAGCTGTGAAAGACATGGCACTCTCTAGAGCATGACCTCTGGATTGGCCTTGCATTTGCATGTGGTCTCAGTTCACTGGTCACCATGAGACAAACGAAGAGCATTGCCTTTGGAAGGCAACTTTTCCTGCTAAAAGAAAGGGTAAGGCAGGAAACAATTAAATGTGTCATCAGGTCAAGATCAGGAGCCTTTGGAGTTCATAAAGAGCAGAGCAGATTAGTGCTGGATCACTGGACAGAGAACAAAAGAGGTAAGGGCCTGTTATCTGGCAAGAAGTGTTAATGCATATTCACATTTTGTGAAGGGTTGAGAGTGACAAATTAAGTTTGGTCATCTGAACTGCCAAGTAGCCAAAGAGGGAGAAGTTACAGCTTGAGGGAGAAGGGGAGCGTACAGTGAATGAGTTAAATATATTTATACTGGAAAGGGTGAAGAAGAAGGGATCTTAAAGTTAAATCCCAACTTCAACAGGACTGGTACATTAATTCCTGGTTGTTGCCATACTATTATGAGATATACTAAGCTACCTGAGGGGAGGATGAAGTAATGAAGAGATGGGGGCAGGGACATTGTTGGAGTTCAGCTAAGCTTTTGATAATGGACCGTGCAAAAGGCTAATCCTAGAGGTCACCTAGAATGGTTTGGGTGTGACCTGTATTATCTGCTGCTGCTAACTACACTTTGTGATGCTTACCCAGTCATTCGGGCTAAAGTAAAGGAGGTGAAGACCAAATGTCATGATGTCACTGCAGTTGTGGAAGTAAAGGAGATCCTGAAATCTTCCCTGGTGAACATCCCAAAGGATACTGTAAACCTTCACACAAACTCCGGCTGCCTGTGCCCACCACTCAGCACCAATGAAGAGTACATCATTATGGGCTACGAAGATGAGGAGCGCTCCAGGTAGCTTTCTGCATTGGCCTTGGATCATATTTGTTGTTGTTTGTTCCCCTTCCTGTAAAGCTGAACTTCAGAGCCACCAGGAAGTGAAAACTTGGTGTGACTCCCTGTACATCTCCTTAATGGCATTCAGGGGGGACAAGGCTCTTTGCAGGCACTGAATTTAGTCTTGCATGCATTGGGTTGTATAGCTCGTGCACGCTTGTTGGTGGAGTAACTGGTTGTCTCCACTGTGTAGGTTACTCTTAGTGGAAGGCTCCATAGCTGAGAAATGGAAGGATCGTCTTGGTAAAAAAGTAAAGGTAAGAAAATCTCTCGTCAGAAGTCAAATGTTGCAGATACCATGCAACATCTACCTTATCTTTTAAAAAATACATATGCTGACCCCCGTTAATAATCAAGTATCAAAAATTAACTTGGTGTGTTACTTGCTATACTACTTAGAAATCCTGCATAAACGAAAGATTATGGTTGGACTTGATGATCTTCAAGGTCCCTTCCAACCAGGATGATTCTGTGATTCTGTGATTCTGTGAAAGGAATACACTGAATTACCCCAAAGTACACCAGTGTAGCAGCAATCAAAACCCCATCCCAAATAAACCAACAGTAGGAGTGTTTGAAGTCCATAGGCAAACCATGTATTCTGCAACACCTGCCTGCTTCATTGGGATTGTGATTCTCATTAAAAAAATAAGAGCTTTACAAATGTTTTCCAAACGAAGACAGAATTAGACTTTTCAGATGTAATATTCTTTAAATGCAGATCTCTTACCAAATTATGTGGATTAGTGACTATTTTAAATTTTCTTCCAGGCTTAGATGAGGGAGGTATGTGATAAGGAAGTCATGTCATAGCAACCTGGAAGCAATGAGCTCAAATGCAAGCAATGTATGAGAATACAGTTTCAATGTATTCTAATGCCTCCCAAGTTCTGGAAGACTTGCCCTTTTATGTTTTGATGCACCACAGGCCATCAGTGATTTCAACATTGATGAGTGTGCCATTTTGCACAGACACATTTTGACACTATTTTTCAGCCATTGATGTGACATAATGGTTGTGCCTGTGCAGATCAGTCTCCTCTTCCACTCAACTCTTTCTTCAACAGTCTTAATGGTGACTGGTGGGAAAACACTGTTCTGATGACAAATGCGAGCTTTTCTGTGCACATTTGTCACATCCACAGCGATCACATGAATCAAAATATACGGGGATCTTGTTCCAAGTTGTCGTTTGGTTTGGCAGAATCTTATAAAATCCAGCACTGCAGAACAAGTACCACGTTACCACCAGTTCTGCTTAGTTCCAGTTCTCAGGTGGCAGCATCACGTGTTGGGGTTGTTTTGGGAACTGACTTATTTTTCCACTTATTTGCTTGTGGCCCACGACCTGTTGCCTCTGCCCTCATACCCAGCCTGGGGCTGCTGAGGAGCATGCCATGTCACCAACCATTTCTCATCACCATCTCCCTTTCCAAAAGCATCAGTTGTACCAGCTATAGTTGTCTTTGTACTGTGGTTGGTATTACCTGGGAAAGTAAAAGTAAATAATAATTTAAAAATTTAATAAAAATCACTTGACTGTTTTTTCATCTTGCTTCCCCAAGAGATTGCACAGATAGAATCATAGAATGATGGGGGTTGGAAGGGACCTCTAGAGGTCATCTAGTCCAACCCCCCTGCCAAAGCAGGATCACCCAGGGCAAGTCACACACAAGACTGCATCCAGGTGGGTTTTGAATGTCTCCAGAGAAGGAGACTCCACAGCCCCTCTGGGCAGCCTGTTCCAGTGTTCTGTCACCCTCACAGTAAAGAAGTTTCCCCTCATGTTGAGGTGGAACTTCCTATGTTCTAGCTTATACCCATTGCTCCTTGACCTACTACTGGGTACCACTGAAAAGAGACTGGCCCATTCCTGTTGACACCCACCTCTCAGATATTTGTAGACATTAGTAAGATCCCCTCTCAGCCTCTCTTCTCTAGACTAAACAGCCCCAGTTCTCTCAGCCTTTCTTCATAGGAGAAATGTTCAAGTCACTTAATTGTCCTTGTAGCTCTCCTTTGGACTCTCTCCAGTAGATCCCTGTCTCTCTTGAACTGGGGAGCCCAAAACTGGGTTTAGTATTTCATGTGTGGTCTCACCAAGGCAGAGCAGAGGGGAAGGAGAACCTCCCTAGACCTGCTGGACACACTTTTCTTAATGCACATTTTAATAAGGAATAACTTAATTTACATGTTATTATTGAGAAGGTGAGATGCTTTTCTTCTGAAGCTGTTGTGCCTTGTATCATTCCCTTCATTCACAGAGGCTACAAGAAAGCCAGGAAACGTTTTTTCTGTTTCAAGTGACTTTTACTGATAACCTCGCATTCCACCGCTTGAGCCCACTGGAGGGTCAAGTGGTGGAAACAGCCACGGCTCTTTTTTTTTTTTTCCTTTGTTGCTGCTGTTTGTAAACACATGCAGTTGTTTTACATATGACTTACGACTTCTCCTGTAAACTCTCTTATAATTCCTTTGCCTTTCAACACGCAGCGTTGGGATCAGAAACTCCGGCACCTCGGGAAGGGGAAGGGAGAGCCCGGACACAGCGACGCGGCTGCGAAGCCCGGCAAACCCAGCGGTGCCCGACAAGCACGTAGTTAGATGTGGGATGCCATACGTTGACATGCAGTGGACTATCTACCAAGACTTCATTGTTGAAGCAGCAAAGGAGAAATTGCACTATTGCACGTTATATTCTATTGTTTACTACAAAATAATGGTTTAGCTTATATTAGTTTTTATTTTCCCTCTTGTTTTCTGCCTTTTTTTTTTGGATGTGTGCAAACTCTGGAAATACTTTTTTTTTTTTTTAATTTTACTAAGAACTGTAGAAAACTGCCCTTATGAGATGGGGAAAGATAAGGACATGCAGAATTCACCATTTTATCTTCTGAATCTTAGGGAGAAAATTCTGGTGCAGGCAGGAATGAGATCTGGAGAAGACCGTCGCTTACAGTCGTGACTCACACTGGCTTCCCCCTTTCACTTTTCTGGTCACTGTTTGCTGGAGCTCATCATGTTGGGGGGAGGCTGAGCTGTTCTTAAGTGCTTAATTTTTTTTATTCTGAAATATATAAAGAAATGATCTTAAGAGAACTGTTTTAATCAGTACACCTTTGTTAAGTTTTCTTACTCATAAATAAACCACTTGTGTAAGCCAAAGTCTAATTAAAATATTTCCTGTGACAAACAGGGTGTGCTTGTTCACAGGGGACCTGGGTTTTCCAGTGCTCTGGACTTTGTGGGAAAGGTTGTATAGCTCTGTTACCGGGGGACGTAATTTATAATAGACTTTCTCTTGTAATGGCAGTTGTTTTTTCCCTTTTCTCCCTTTTCTCTGCAGAGTTGTAGGAGTAGACTGACTCACCAGGCCTGCTTCTCAGTACAGGTCTGCACTTTATCCTTTTGATTTTGTGGTGTTATTCTTAAATCTCTGCCTACATCAAGAAGTGTTCAATGCTTAGTAAAATATGTCCAATAAAAAAAACTGTAGTTGTCAACACAGACCTAACCTAAGTTTTGAACTAATGTCCTATTTTAAAATTACAGTTCAAAATGTAAAATGAGAAAAAAAGTTGCATTTTGTGCTTTTACAGAATTCTTTGCAGATGGTGCCAGCATACTTCTGTTTTCCTATTCTCTCATGCTCAAAAGAAATCAAAGTGGGCTAAAATCAAACAGTCCACTTGGCTGTAGGCTGCAGAGTGGAACCCACTCTAAGATGCAAATGGCCATTGTGTTCTCAGCTTTCAGTATTGTCTGAAGTGCATTAGGACTGCCTTGCATGAAGAAAACAGTGGTGCAGTTCTTAGGTATTTTGAAAATATGATGATAATAAGTAAACAGGAATATTTATGATAATGCTATTTTAAGGTTTCAGTTAATAACCAGAGGTTTCAGGGCAGGTACCAAGCAAGTTAAAACTGCTTCCTGCAACACTCAGTCTTTTTTGTTTTTTAAATTAAAAATAAAGGGATAATTTAGGGGAAAGGTTGGCTCTGAAGGCTGAGTGGTGGAATATCAGGTCTCCAGCTAGTTCAGTATTTGCTCAGGGTACTGTATGGGCAGGCTTAGAAGTTGTGGAAGGACTTTCAAAGAGGAAGCTGAATTGGGAGAATAATTTAAACAGCAGCACCAACAAAGCTATTCCGGTTTGAAAACATGGCTCTGGTGTTTTTTGGACGTTGTAGTTTGGTGCTTCCATTGTCATCTGGTCTGTCACTTGATCCCTGTGTTTTCCAGCCATGCCAGCCAGCAGCGAGCAGGTCTCTGCCTATGGTGGTCACAGCAGGTATTGCAAGCTGAACATTGTCACTGAAGCAGCATGTCCCATGAAGCCCACTGTTAATCATGTTTAATTATGGGGCTTTGGACTGCCTTGTGGTTCTTGCAGGGCTCTGTTCTCCCCACACAGCCTGGCTTTCACTTGCTTCAGGAAAACATTACCTTAGATAGCTGTAGAGTGGCATGGCTTGGATAGTGTGTCCCTTGTAAATGGCCATCCATTTACATGGCTGAGGGAAAAGTTAGTTTCCCTCTGTCTCCCAAGCTCCTCTGATGCTATATAGAGGTAGTATATAGCTTTTAATCTTCCTGTTTTACCTGCAGTGAAACTACTTGAGTGTCTTGCTCAGTCTCTTATGAAGACCTTTGTAGCTAGGGAAAGAGTGCTCGGTGATAATTACAAGCATTTACTTGTTCCCCTTGCAAGCACAAAGACTTCCTTTTTTCAGAACTAGTTTGTTTGGAGGCAGCACTAAAAGGAGCACAAACAAAACCAGCTCATTAATTGTGCACAACGTGGTTATTTTACTGGGTGATGCGCATACCTACGTGTGCGCATGTGACCAAGTGTCATGGGATGTATAGGAGGGTTGATTAAAACCATGCCTTTCCCACATCTGGGTTGTATTAGTCCAGAGAGAAAACATGCAGCTTAAAATCTCTGTGGATAATTAGCCTGACATGTTGCTTATCAGAAGGCACCCTTTCCTGGTGCTGCTCTGCAGAGGAGAAGCCAGGAGGAATAAACACCAAAGTTGCTTATTTGCAAGCAATGTCTCTGGCAGGGGTTGACTCATGGTTTTGATAAACCTGTGCTGGACAAGTTAGCAATGGTATGAAAATAGCTTAATTTCAGCCTGGGTATTACTATTTCTGTGTAGAATTCCTGCTGTTAAAGCCAGTAATAAGCTGAGTCTCTTTGGTGAGAACACCTTTCACACAGGCGCCATGAGAGCAGCAGGGTTCAGTGGAGTGGGGCTGCAGGGAGAGGCAGGGCCGGGAGCAGCAGGAGCCCCAGGGCCTTCTGCTCTCAGAAAGCCTTTGTTAGAGAAAAATACCAAATCACCATCCTTGGGGGGTGTGGTGGGGGGGGTGGGGGCAAGTGGAAGGGGAAGATGTCAGTGGTTCTGAAGGGAGGATGAGGTACCAGCCTGTAGAACAGGACTCAACTGGACTAATTTTTGTTTCTTTTTGTATGATTCTAGCATATTGAGCCTGAGAAAAGCATCAGTCAAGTGGGACAAAATCTGTCTACGCTGAGTGTATACACCCTGGGCAAATCCAGTGCCTGCTGGAAGAGGTGAGCTGTGAGGGGTCCCAGCTTTGAGGGGCTGCCAGTGCCACTCTCTGGTTCTCCTGCATGTTGCTGCTATTCTGTAAGATGCTAAAATCCATCCTTTCAAGGGTTTCAGTTTTTTAAATTTGGCAGGTAAGTCAATGAGATAGTAAGAATGAATGAACAAATGAACATTATGTGCTGGGAAAGTAATACAGCTGGGGGCACTTAAATCCAGCTGTGTGGGAGAGATTTACTAGCCACGATTGTTTTCCCTTCCCTCACATGGAATAGCCCAGGCCCCACACGGGTTGGTAATGTCTGCTGCTGGCACAGTTCTGACAATCTGCAGGGCACATGGAGCTGGGACCCCTGGCTTGCCTCCCACTCTCTGGTAGTGCTCTAAAAAGAATAAAAAGTCCTTTGCTTTGTCTGTAGGACAGTATAAAAGCCCCCTGTCCTGCAGGAGAGAGCTTAAGTCATTCTGTGATCCGTGGGAGGGGGCTTTTCCTTTCCTCTATAACATAATACAGGTTATTTGGTTGTTATTGGCTGTGGACAGTGATGGTGGAGCACAGGCAGATGCAGGCTCTGGCATCAATTGCTGTCTTGCTGCATGTGAGCTGTGCCTGGTGATTTCGTCACACTCTGAGCTTTGCAAGCCTTTGGCAGTAAAGGAATGGACAGAGGAAAGAGAACAAAGCTAAACCATCCCTGCAATGGTATTGCCCTTTCCTGAGGATAAACACCAGAGCCGTATGCACAGTATGTGTTCCCAAATGGTCATGGCACCACAGTATTAATGATGAGACAAAAAAGCAATGTGTCCTGGAAGCTTTTTGTAACTGCATCATCTGCAGCATCAGTGGCCGGGCACTGCCAGCAGCGAGTTCAGTTGCAAAATGCCTTGGGCTTGACCTTCTTTGTAAAAATATTCCTGTTCTCTATGTTTTTGGGGGAGAGAGGATAAAAAAGTAGCTTTGTTTTCTGCAGGGTTCTTGGGAGAGATGTATTTGCCTACCCCTCTGACCTGTCACCCCAGAGACTGCAGCCTCCTTATCCTGAGCACTGGGTTAATTAGTGCCTCGTTCTTCCCACGCTTCCCAACCTCTGGAGAGCATCAGCCTGTGCTCTAGACAAGGAGCTGCCTGGCATGAGGCTCCCCAGATGTGCAGTACAACTTTAGTATTTCACCTCATGCTGGAGAAAGGTTTGTAGGTGCAGAATTCCCTAAGCCACGGCAGGAGCAGTAGCTGTTTAGGTGGGCAGCCTCTACAGTTTTGAAATAGGGCAGAGGAGGATGCAGGAAATCCTGAGGTTGAATCACTGCCTCAGTAATTCCGTATGAATGGGCCCACACTATGCAGTGAAACCCAGGGGAATGACCTCAATCAGTGCCACTTGAGCCCTCTGTTCAGGTTAGACATTAGGAAGAAATTCTTCATTGTGAAGGTAGTGAGACACTGGCACAAGCTGTCCAGAGGAGCTGTAGATGCCCTATCCCTGGAAGTGTTCAAGGCCAGGTTGGATGGGGTTTGGAGTAACCTGGTCTAGTGGGAGGTGCTCCTGTCCACACAGAGGGGTTGGAACTGGATGAGCTTTAAGGTCCCTTCCAACCTAAACCATTCTGTGATGGTTCTGTTGTGATCTGAGGTTGGGCATGGAGAACTGGGTAACTGCTGTGACCGCAGCACAGCTCTAAATGCCTCTGTGAGCCCCGAATAAGCCTTGTCACGCGAGAGAGATTATTAGCTTAGAAGTAATCCCATGCTGGCAGGTACAGGGCTTCAGGTCAGCCTGCTGCTGTCCCACCCGCTGCAGGGCTTGAAAGTTTAGAGTGATAATGAAGGGAGAAAAGGGGGGAGAGGGAAAAGGGGTGCTAGGACAAAGGCAGCAGAAAGCACCCGTGGCTCTGCTCCTTCCTTCCATGGAACACTCTGTGGGGTGATTGCGCCACATTCTCTGCTCTGGGGGCCAGGTGGACACTGGGACAACAGATGCCATGTGCTCACAAGCCCTCCCTGAGGTGGGACCCTGCAGTGAGCGATGTCTCTGGGGCATTGGGTTTAGCTTTCTGGCTGTAAGATGATAGTTTGTCATGGACAATAAATTTGTTCATCCCTGTGGCAATGCGAACACTGCCGAAATACTCTGCCAGGAGCAGCTGCAGGAGGTGTTGGGTCGTTAGAAAAGCTCAGGATCCTGCAGATGAAAGAACTTGTCGCTGTGTAACTCAAGGCAGCATCACACCATCACAGGCAGCAGTGGGACTGAACGCATGTGTCAGCAAGAGCTCTAATATTAGGACTTCCTAAACACTGGATGCTTGACATGGCAAACCTGACCTTCCTGTAAAAAAGATCAGGGTGCAGTTATCTAGGGATTGAAATGGTGACCTGAAGAGAGTTTGTGTAAGCCTGTATGGTCCATTGGGAAGACTGAACCTCTTTGTCCCCTGTATGGACCCACTTCTGTCCCAGGTAGTGTGGCCGCTTACAGCCCTCCCTTTTCACTGCTGAGATAGGGAAATCTGCACCAGTTATTTTTTTTTTTCATTTTTCTTTTGCCCCACGCTGAGTATCCATAGCTGGACATTGGTCATCAGGTCTTAGATCCATAATTCCAGCTCATTCCAGCTTTTCCTTATAGGAGGCTGTTTGTCCAAGTGACTGTTCCTTCCCACAGCACAGGATAACCAGTCTTCTCTATCCCATGCTTCAGTCGCTACCACCCAGGTGTGTCACGAAGAGGCTTCTGGTCCCTCTGCCCACCCCATGCTGATGTTGTTTTCCTGCTCCCCAGGGCTTTGTAGACCCTTTACCCCGGTGCCCTTGCTCCAACATCCCATCTGATGCTTCCTGAAGGCTTCCTTTCCGACAGGGGCTTCTCTACTGTTGGCTGCTGGATGCCTGGCTTGGCTTTCCCCTTGCAGCTCTTCCTTTCTGCTTTCTTGTGACTTTTTGCTCTGCTCTCCCCTGCCTGTTTCCTGACTGCTTATCTCCCTTTATTCCGCTCATTGTCCCCCATTCCTGCAGCTGGAGCCAAGTCTCCCACCACTGGCTTATGGGTGCGAGGGGTGTTTGCTCCCTCCCAGCAGCTTCTGTCCTCTTTCAAGACATTAACAGCCAGCTGGGGAATTAAATTGAAAGGCCCAAGAGCTCTTGGAACATTGTTGACCCCATGGCTGTCCTCATGATTTAATGGCAGATTTCTTCCCCCACCCCAAACTGCCAAGACATGGAAGTGCTGGAGCTGCTGAGGGAGAGGTCTGGCTTCTCCTAGCCTGTGTGGGTGGACAGTGTGTTCTTCCCTAGCTTTGCCCCTGGAAATGACTGCATCTGAAACCAGAGTGAAGCAAAACAACCCCAGCCCCCAAACAGCTGGTACTTAATATTTCAGGCTGTGCAACTATTCAGTTGCTAAATATTTCAGCTCAGGGCTTATAGCTTGGCAATGCAGAGTGAGGGCTTAGCAGGGGAAGTGTTGGGCAGCCTTCAGTACCCCACTGCAGGAAGGCCCTGGGATGGTATCTTAATACTGAGAGGCCCAGGGCGGCCAGTTTCTCCTCAAGCACAAAACACAGCACAAGATGTTCTTCAGAAAAAAAAGGGAAGGAAGATGTTAATGTTTGCCAGTTGAATTTTAGTCCATGATTTTAGCACATCCATCCTTGTTTTATGTCACTGTGTGCCTGCAGCTGTCTGGAGGGGGCTGGGCAGGCCCTTCAGGCTCCAAGTTCTGCTGCAGAGAGGTTCCTGTCCAGCCACTGTCTGGCTGCTGTGACAACCATTCGGTATATCAGCTGGAGCCCAAAATATTCTCATGCCTTCCAGATATTTCTGGGAGTGATTTAGAAAGCCAAGAAGTGGAGTTTTACCTTAAATGGCCCTGAAGATCAGTCAGGCTTTTGGTCCTTCCCCTACTTAAAATCACTTAGTAAATGGGAAGCAAATGCTGATGCCCACATTCCTGCCAACATTAACCTGAAAACAGGTTAACTCAAAGGTCTTTAATCCTTGAATTTTCTTGCTGAATCCCTGGTAACCCTCTCTTATCCATTGTAAAGTCACTGTTAATTCCCAGAATACTGACTCCCTTCAGCTAAAATTCTTTTTCGCTTTTGATGTCCTTCTCCATGATTTGCATCTCCATCTCCTGGAGAATTTAGATGTCTCTGGAGCTTGATTTAGATTTGTAACTAAGGCTTTGTGAGGGCTCCTGGGCAATATGCGTGATGAGCCTGATGGCAAATAGATTTCCCAGGGCTCTGCTGTGCCAGCCTGTGTGCTTGGAGGTAGGGGCTTTCTCACCATTCCCTGTCCCTCTGGGACCAGCCAGATATTTGGCTGCAGGAGAGTTCATTCCTCTCCCTTGGGCACTGCTGCTCAGTGAGAGGGAAGCTTCTTCGGTACTCTGTGAATGGGATGGAGAGAAATAATGGGAAGACTCTGAGCATCCCCCACAAGACTGATGGGGATCCTATGTGCTTTAAGGCCTTTAATTTACATGAAATAAAGGCTGGACTTTGCTGCCTGTCGCAAACACCACTTGGGCATGTCTAAATCACCCTCTACTGTAAAGGAAAGCCCCCTTCTCCTACTGCTGTATGATAGTTTACAAGTGATACCAAGTCCTGTGGCACTCTGTGTAATCAGCAACTAGCTTTGAAGAACTTCCCCATTCCAAAATATCATCAATTTCTGACTGAAGTTGTTGGTTTTTTTATCCTGCTCCTGCTGACTGACTGGAATAGATCTGAAATTCAGTGTTTTTTTTAAAGGTTGCAGTGTCAGCAAGGAAGGAGTTAACCTTTTCTGCCTGGGAGCAAGGAAATTCTTCGTTTTAGTGCAGGCATTTTTGCAGGGTTAGAGGGCTCGATCAACCATGGGGAATTAATTCCTACCCTCCAAGCACTAGAAGAAGGATGCACATTGTTGCTAACACATCTGCCAAAGAGAGTTTCCAAAGAAGCCAGGAGACATGTCTCTGCATTCAGCTGGATTTCTGAGTATTTTGTTCCTGGAAGGTTGAGAGGAAAAGGTAAATGTCAGGGTATTTCTTTCTCTGCCAACATGTTCTAGGAAAACCTATTTAACAAGCTCTCCCTCTGTGCTCCCTCTCCAGCTGAGGATCTCAATCCGCCCCTCAGGGCTCTCTGAATTCACCCTTCACCGAAGGGTGTCTAGTGACCTCACAGGCTCAAAGTTTTCTCCCTCCTTTGTTGCCATCCCTGCCTTTCTCCAACACTTCATATTTCTCCCCTTAGCTCCATGGGCTCCACTAAATTTGCTTTTGGCGATGCATCTTCCAGATTGCATCTCTTGTCCCCTCGTGGGCATTTCCCTCTGTGTTTATTCCCCAGCCATGCAGGAATTCTCCTCTGCCCCATGCAGCTGTGACCCACAGCTGGCTCTTGGCTTCTGCTTCTCTGCTCTGTTGCAGCTGCACCATGGCCATTGGCAGCCCCGGCAGGAATTCTCAATAGGACATGGTTGGGGCAGGAGGGAAGGCCAGCAAGTGCTACTAAAGCTGGGGACAAGAAATACAACCTTGTTTGGTCCTCGTGATGTCCCCCCAAGGCTGCTGAGCCCAATAATTCTGTGCTGAATGGAGCTGGGAGCAGATGTGGCAGGGGGGGCAGTGGGGAGGCATGTCTGCAGGCTGGGAAAATCAACCATGGCCAGGAGGAAAAGCCTGGCAACATCCTCTCTCTTCTAGAAGAGCTGAAGTGCATAATGCCTTCCCGTTTAGCGTGGCTAAGAGTTTTGTGTTAAAAAGGTGGAAAAATGTTTCCTTTCATTTCTCTGATTAGGAAAAAAAAATTCTGTAACGCACATTTTGCACAGGCATCAAAAGAATTATCTCACTACACATCAGACCCTAGAGATGAGGTAACCATTGCTGCTATGTTCCTAATCACCTTAAGTTTGTTTATTAGAAATATCTTTACCTCCCAGGTGTTTCTAAATCTCTCTCTTACAGTATCTAAGCCATGCAGGTTCTGCCTATAGAAGATAACCAGTTCTTCTAGTATCTCTAGCCACAGAGATCTTCAAATATTGCATTGTCACTTATGTTAAAGGAATCTACTTAATTTTCTGTAGGAAGTGAAGCATGTGTCATTGCCAAGGACATTATTTTACTTTATTGTGGCATCTGATTCAGCAAAATGCTGGAGGTCTTCTTGGGTCTGCCAGCACGCTTGCAGCAGGCTTTCTGTGCTGGCACATGCTGTTAAATCCGATTCCTGCCTGACAGTGGTTTTTTTCCTACTTGCATTCTGCTTTTAAAAGTAGTCACCCTAGTATCTATTAAAATGATAGATCTCCTTTGCTGGCACTTCATAAAACCCTTCTGAATGTCTATTGCACTTCTAAAAAGCATTTTCCTAAACCATTTGAGAGCAGGAAACAGTCCAGGAAAGCTGCTGAGCCTACACCAAGACCTAGCCTGTGTTCAGCTCTTTCGGAAGAGAAGCCTGATTTCCATCTGATGGCAGTGTTTGATGACTTCCACATGCCCCGTATTTTAAACAACTTAATCTGATCATATTCTAAGAGTGTTTGTTTGGACTGTGACTGATTCTGAAACTGCTTCGTATCGGGAGTTTTTGCATATGCTTTGGTAGTGTGTGCAAGGTGGGGGTATCACACCTCCACCTAGAAACTCAACTGAGGTAGATCTGTTTCATGCTATTGTAATTTACACTGTTTGGGTTAACCTCCCCTTAAATTCCATACTTTTGGTGATAGACTTCAGCTTTTTACAAAAAAATTTTATGTAAAGCTTTGAAAGACCATCTTCTGCAGTCAGTAAAGGCATATACTCTGAATCACTTGGTAAAAGAAATGTACTTTACCTAAGTATATTAGCCACAGAGCTTTGTGAGTCAAGCACACTTTTCAGATGAAGAGTGTGTTAATGTTGGAATATTGTTGGAATAATGTTGTGATAGGAGAAAATTTTGTTGTGGCTTGAAATGCTGTAGTCCAATCTGAAACTGGAGGAAAGAATTATACATTAATATATTATTTGAGGGATGTGTGAAGCTCCAGCAAACATACATTCAGACCTGTAAGGGAAGTTTGACTTTAGCCAATCCATTACTTGGATGGATGTTGCCTTTTTAAAAAAAGAGGAAATCTCAGAAGGTAAAAATTTCTTCTTCAGCCCATGCAACAAATGTGTTTTTCAGTAGTGAAGTGGCTGCCTAAAAACTACCCTTTAAGGTAGTTTCAAGCCAGGTAGGCTGGCTTGAAAGGTATTCCATTTAGTCTTGTGTGGGGGATAAAGGAGAAATAGTCCGTTCCCCACAACTACACCAGCTTAGTCAGGGTCTACCTACTGCTTCTCCCATGTATGCCAGAGGAAATCCCTTCATACCCCTGCAAGCAGGGAAATCTGGGGAAGACCAAGCTTGTGAGCAACCAGAAGACACACATCTTCTGTGGAGAAACCATGGGGTTGTTCTGATAACAACAGCTGAGGCCAGGAATGGGAAACCCCTTGCTGGAGAGTTAACTGTCTCCTTGCCCTCTGCTGCACCAGCTGATGGCTGATCTCAGGCACTTCCTCACTGTCATGTTGCTCAACCAAGACAGCAGAGCTAGCAGAGGTACAAAGGAGTCTGAGGTCTTCACTGCTCCCGTGCCAGGCATCAAGGATGTATGTTAAGTCAAGACACAAGTCCCTATGGTATGGCTTCCCTGGGGAAGTGAAGAAGGTCATCACATTCTCACACAACACATTCCAGACTAGCAAAGCTGCTTGGGGTTCTACAGCAATTAATTTCATAGCAAAAAGGTTGGATCAATTTAAGACACTAAAAAAAAAAGTTTTTCTTGATACAAGTGTCTCTGATTTTCTTTCGCCTGCTTTGAGCTTTCTGGATGCTGAGCAGAACGAAAGCAAATACAGAATTTGAGTAACAAGGATCAAGCTCTAAGCAATATACATGCAGATTTTATTTATATACATATTTATACATAAAGATTAGTGTTTGCAAGTGAAGATATTCTGTTTTCAGTGGAAAAGGTAATAAATGTTAGCTCAATGCCACCTTAAATAAAGGAGCTGTAAGGCAATTGAAAGAAGATGTTTAGAAGTGTAAAACAGATGAACTCTGATAGCAGAGAGCTGTGGCACAGGCCTGTTCAGGTTTGAGCAGCCCCGGCACATTTGGAGACACCTCTAAGAGGAACTGGGGAGGGTCGGAACGGAGAGGGATGAGGATTCCCGCCCACTTCCTGCCACGCTGTGTAAAAAGCAGGAGACTGGTAAGCTCAGCCTCTGCTTTTTCCTGCGCTTTTCTCGCTTTGCTGTTGGTGCTCAGAGGCTCCGTTTTCCCCTTAACTCGCCGTGTGCTCTGCAGAATCCAGCCCCATCGGCTGCTGCGAGGAGCCGCGGAGCTCTCTCCTGAGTCGGCCTTGCAGCAAAGGGTCCTCACCTATTCCTGCCATCATCGAGATCAGTTTTGTATATATCTGTGTATAAGTTTATATATCTGTTCCTCACCCCACGTGTTACTGCCCTTTCCGTGTTTCAGAACGCTCGTTCCAGTTTTAATTTGCCAACCTGTAAGTTTCTTCTCCTCAGTCCCATTTTTATGCTCTCTTGGAAGGGTGGAGCGGGGGGTAATAGATACCAACTCTGCCTTCTGGTTTGTGGTTCACCCTGACCACTAAACCAAGACCAGGCCATAGATTTATTACATGAAAAATGTGATGTTTGATTTATCTCTGTTGTAATGACGAGAAATAGGTGTCGCAACAAAGCTACTAGCCTCCAAAGGTGGCAGTGCTGATTCCAAAGTCAGTAACATCACTGGGCATCCAAGTGATAAATGGAGCTGAGTTTAATAGTATTATTCGATATTAATGATAGTTCATCAGCAGTGGAACTGTTGCACTTGAGGAAGCTGTATGGTAAAAAAAATCTCCCTCTAAAAAGCAGGTTGGTTTGTTTGTTTTAAATTCATCTTTGCAATATTTACAACCATTTTCAGTGAAACTTTTGATGAAATAGAAGTGTGTCCAGACAGCTGACTTCACAGGCTGAAATGAACTATTGTCAGGGAAGATTGTCTCAAAATAAAATGTAATTGGAAAATATAATTGGATAATGAGAGAGCATTATATTGCACGTCCAGTAAATTGGATAGTTTTTCTGGGTGGAGGTTAGCTTATTACTTGGCAAATTTAGCTGATGTTCTCCCAGATGGACGGGCAGCCTGGGTGTAGGGCTTGAACACTTACCCATCCCTGGAAATGTTCAAGGCCAGGTTGGATGGGGCTCTGAGCAACCTGGTCTAGTGGGAGGTGTCCCTGCCCATGGCAGTGGGGTTAGAACTAGATTATCTTTAAGGTCCCTTCCAGCCCAAACCAACTGTGGCTCCTGGCAGTGGCTTCCCAGGTGTTGGTTTAGAAACCTCAGTGTTCAGTGCTGTTTAGTTTGCTTTACCAAGAAAAAAGGTAGCTTTTGTAGCTTAAATGTATTTCAAATACAATGACACCAGTTTGCTAAAATACTTCTGTTAATTAAACTAGAATTTTGACTGTAATTTGAGTTTTAGGAGGCACGCTAGCTTGTGCTGGTGGTGTGCTGTTCACTGGTGGCTCCCAGCAGCTGCCCATAAAATACAGAACAGTTAATTCACTCCCAAGTGGTGCATTTATCCATGCCACACGTGGGGCTCCAGCACAGGCAGCCGTGTTTGCTGCTCCGACTGTAGAAGCCAGAGCAGTAACCAGGTGGGAGCTTTTCCTGTATCCTGACACGTTTAGTCCCAGAAGGCCAGGACCTCAGAGTTGGCAGGCACTGTCAGCTCTGCCTTGAAGCAAGGGGTTAGCTTGTAATATCTTCAGCATACTTTGAATTCCCAGGTAAATAGCAAATTGTTTGGAATGGTAAGGATTATTAAAGGTGGGAAGTACTTTCCATACATCTGTGATGAGAACAAAGCCATTGAAATGCTATTTTTCAATATTTTCAGGCTGTCTTTACAATAATCAGCACCTTTTTTTTTTTTTTTTAAACTGATGTTTTGCCTGTGGATTTAGATGGCCAGTACTGGGTATTTCCCCATTTTGCTGGTGTGTAAAACAGAGGGATCTGGAAAATTCCGACTCTGCATTTACATCTTGGACCTCCAGGGTTGTGTCCTGCAATGTCTTACTCTTTGCACTGTTCCCCAAAGAAGGGACAAGCCCTGGTGACCTTACTGGGAGTATTTATCTGTGTAACATCACATGATGATGAACTGAATGAAGATTTTGCTCCCATTTTGTGGCAAAGATTGTTTTTGTGAGTGGAGCTATGAAGTTCTGAATATGTTGGATTTGCACTTTGAAACTGGTACTTGTACCTCTTCAGGTTTTCAGGGCCAAATCTCTGCTTGGGGCAGGGATCTGCAGGTTCTCAAAGCAAAGCAAAAGTTCTGGCTGGAGCAGAAGATATCCTAAGAAATACAGATCCCCCTAGTAATCCTCGGCTTTAGAGCACCAAAGAGCAGTTTAATTCTGGCTCTTTAAAAAAAATCTTCTCTAGCTGCACTTCTGCAAGTGCAAATACAGATTTTTCAGCAAACAGAACACTAAGCTGTAAACTGGATGCTTAGCAACTTTCAAACCCAGCTCTGCTTGAACACGTCAACAAAATCACGGTGTGCTCTTGGTTTTAAGGTTGCAGTGATCATTGAGGTGTTTTAGCTGTTGTTGGGATGGTGGATTCTGTTTCCAGATGTTTTCTGTTGTGTTTTTTATTTTTAATGGGAATCTTATAGATAATGTAAAGTTTTCTGATAGAAATGTATTGCTGGTAGAGAATCATGCTGGAGGTTTTCATGTAGGAGTTCGCTGACAGTAGAATATTTTTGTGGAGATTTCCACGCAGGAACTGGTTGGTTGTGCAGTGTTATTTTAAGAGGAACCATGAGTTTTAAGGTTCAGGATGGAAAGAAGGATGCTAATTTAGTGTGAAGTGATGAAAACTGGATGCTTTGTAAGGTGCAGCATGGAGGGCAGTGCTGAGGTTGGCTGTGCAATGAAACTGGTGTGGAAAGTTAATGCAGAGTGGGCTGAGGAGGACTGTACATAACTACCCAACCCCAACGTGTTTCCCACCTTCAGATGGTTATAAGCTTGAATCTCTGAAATTGCAAGACAATGTGAAATAATTGCAGAAAAATCTGGTCTAGAGCTGTAGCTTCTGTTAAACAATAGCAAATTATTTTATCTCTCCAGAGAAAACTTGACTTCAAGTGGATTAACAGGGATAGTTAGTATTGGAATTACTTAATTACTATGAGGCTTTATTACGGGAAACGATGGGAACCAACTTCTCTAACACAGCTGATACTGCACCACCACAAGTGGTACCAACACTGCACTACAGAGGATGAAGGTTGAAGTTCTTCAAGGCTCCCATTACTCAGGTGGGTTTCAGATCAGAGTCTAAAGGAACTAAATAAGTGCTAGGAGCTCTAACTATAATCACAGCTTAATTTATAATTACTTCCTATTTAATTTTGCCATGTTACCTACAGTGACAGTACTGTGGTAAAATTAATTCATTTGTTGGAAAAAGTAAGATTGTGGGTAAGGAGCCATGCAAAAATTAACTTCAGATGACAAGCATCTTAGGTAAAATTAGAAAACTTTCCTCTTAATTCACAATTATTGTCAGTAAAGGAGAAAAAGAAGGTCCTACAGGCTCTTCAAAATTCAGAACAGAGTGGGAAATGGTAATGTGAGGAAGCTAAGAATGCCTTATCTGTTTCATTGGGGAGTCTTGGAGCCTGACACCGAGAATTCGATTTTCTTTTGTTTAATACAGAGCATCAGTAATAACATTCACTACGTAGTGAAAGTGAGGGGACAACACAAGGTCTCCAATGTTATCCAGTGGTACCTTGTTCACCTTTCTCAGGATACCACATGTGTGTTACAGGCGTTCTTCAGATCATCAGCTACAAGGTGAGTAAGTATCATGTAAGCCAAGTAAAAGACATTGCTGTTAATATACATTCTTGCTCTATCTCCTTGATTACCATTGTTACTTGTTGACATTCTTGGCATTCTTGGAATGGTGGGGTTGAGTTCTCCAGTATGGTTTTCCCAGTATGTTTTCTTAGTGCTGGGCCCCATTTGTGTTTGTTTTTTACATAATAAAATTTGGCCATAGTGGGAATATTCGGACTTGTAGATGCACAGAAAGGACATGGGTTTCTCCTCTCATAACTTCCAGATACATTCATTAATTCTGTCTACTCAAAATTTCTCAGCAGGACACATATAGAAATGCAACTTTTGAAGCCAGTTGAGTAATATTTTGGTTAAGAATGCATATAAATTGTTTATTCTGAGTTGTAATCTCTTCAGAGGAGAAGTAAGTGCATAAACCAGAAGTACATCACACTTTCCAGAGGCTTATGGGATGCTGTTTATCTTGCTTCTTTTAACTGTGTTTTGAAAGATTACTAGGGCCTTGATGTAGCTTGTGCAGGGAGTCTCCCTGACACGAAATGGCTTTGAAATTAGGTCAATCTTTGTGGCTCTGGCATGTCAGGTTGATGAGAGAGCACTTGTTAAGAAAACAAATCTACTTTTAGGCATACAGATTAAAAATATGCTAACTATGCATTCCCAAATGACCTCATTAAAAGTTCTGCCCTTTAGATAGGAGTGGAGGCCTGTGGGTTACACTACGATTAAAGGCTCTAGTTTGGAGGCAAATTTCCCTTTTCCCCTGAACTTTCAAGGAGAATGCTGGGCTTTGTGTTTCCTTTTACATGTTTGAATGGCTACCTGTTCCTCCATCACAGAATCACAGAATGGTAGGAGTTGGAAGGGACCTCTGGATGTCATTGAGTCCAAACCCCCTGCCAGAGCTTGACCACCACAGAATCTAGGGCAGGTCACTCAGAAACATATCCAGACAGGTCTTTAAAGTCTCCAGAGAAGGAGACCCCCCTTAACCTCTCTGGGCAGCCTGTTCCAGTGCTCTGTCACTCTCACAGTGAAGAAGTTCTTCCTCATGCTGAGGTGGAACTTCCTGTGCTTTAGCTTGCATCCATTGCCCCTCATCCTGTCACAGGGCACAACTGAGAGATTGGCCCCTCCTCCTTGACACCCACCCTTCAAATATTTATATACATGAATAAGATCCCCTCTGCCTTCTCTTCTCTAGACTAAACAGCCCTGGGTTTCTCAGCCTTTCTTCATAAGACAGGTGTTCCAGTCTCTTAGTCATCCTCGTAGCCCTCCGTTGGACTCTCTCAAGCAAATCCATGTCCCTCTTGAATTGGGGAGAACACAACTGCACACAGTACTCCAGGTGTGGTCTCACTAGGGCAGAGTAGAAGGTAGAGGGGGAGGAGAACCTCCCTTGACCTGCTGGACACACTGTTCTTAATGCACTGCAGGATACCGTTGGCCTTCTTGGCCACAAAGGCACATTGTCATCCTAGGGGTAACTTGTTGTCCACCAGGACTCCAAGGTCCTTCTCTACAGAGCTGCTTTCTAGCAGGTCAGCTCCTAATCTGTACTGGTGCATGTTGTTATTCTTCCAGCTGGACTCCACACCATTGATCACTACCCTCTGGGCTGTACTGTTTATCCAGTTCTTAATCCATCTCACTGTCCATTCTACCCCTCACTTGCTGAGCTTACTTCTGAGGATGTTATGGGAGACAGTGTCAAAAGCCTTGCTAAGGTCAAGTGTGTGATTCATTCTCTGGAGAAGATGTTAGAGCCCTGTTATTTGACAAACTCGGTGGGAGCACGGCCAAATCATCTCTCTTGAGTCATCCAAACTGTGATATTTCATCAGGCAGCAGACCTCTGGCTCGTGACTTGGAGTGCTTGAAAGAGGTAGGGAAAGGAGAGAAAAGACCCAAGCTGAAGGCTCTTCACCGTGCTGGACCTGCTGGTTCTGTGCTGCCAGCAGCACTCCAGGGACGTTTTCCGTGCCTTTGCTGATTGTCATGGGGGAAAAAAAGTTACGATAGAGGTTTGTTCAAAATGGAAAGGGGGACTTTTGTAGTCTTGAAGAAAGACAGTGGCTAACAGAATGTGCCTGCCAAGCTCTGTCACTGTAACATTACCAGTGTGTTACTGATGGAGATAGGGCATGTCCCAAAATAGTCATTTTGAAGTGAATTACGAGTCCAGTAGCATGGATCAGTGTTTCAGAGCAGCAGTACAAAAATGCAGTGAAGTGCCTTGTGCACTTTGAACTTTTTTTTGAATTTGTTTTTTGTTGTTCTTACATTTTTGCTAGGAATGAGTTAACTTTTAAATTTTACTTTCTTGGTTTCACAACAGGAGTGGGAGTTGACTGGAAGCCATGGATTTTTGAGCAGTCCCACGAACTGGGAAATTCCAAACCCAAAAAGCTTCTTACTCTTAATTCCCTTCATTGTTTCAAAAATAATGCAGATCTCCTCTTCCTTAGCTTAGTAAGAGTGTTTAGGTGATGGTGTCCAAACAGATGCAGGAACTGTCCTTGTATAGGGGTATGGGAAGATCTAGGCTTATTTTGGCTTTCTTACCTACAGAGGTGGGGTACATAAGGGACTAAGTGCCAGCACTTTGTTCTTCTTCCAAGGGAGTGGAGCCTGCAAGGAGCTAAGTGCCACCCCATATTTTGGATTTTTCTAACTCTCAGGCACTTAATAGCTCCATCAGCTGCTGCAGTCTTACCACAGCTGAGCAGATGCAGGATCACAGTACAGACACACCTAACATGGAAACAAACATTGGCTGACCAGGACAACGGATTTTGTGAGTTACTTTCTGGAAGAAGAGGCTGCTTGGTTGTTGTGCAGTGCTTCTATCAGAAGTGGTTGAGTTCTGCAAATGTGATGGCTTTGAAGCTGCTGGTGATTGGCAGGCTGTGGCTGGGCAGACAGCGACAGCTCTGCCCCCTCTGGCAGAGCAACTCTCTTAGGAGCCCTTGGTCTGCAGCCATTGGATAACCATGGGAGGCTCTTGTAGGGGTGGCATGTTCAGACTGTGTGTTTTCAGTATAAAAAATACTCTGCATACTGCTCCATGTTATGCAGGGAACAGTAACCTCGTGTGGAGCTTCACCTCTTCAAAACCTGACCTAGCAGGTGATGACTTCAGAACTTATCAGCTGCTTGCCTTGAGCTAATCCCCTGTGAACCTTTCTCTTACGATTTCTGGGAACTCTAGCAGTGTCTGAAATGAATAGAAATGTAGAATAATTCAGATTTGGAGGGACCACTGGAAGTCATCTCAGTCCATATAGATCAGACTGCTCAGGAGCTTCTCCACTGGAGTTTTGTACATCTCCAAGGATGGGGATTCTGTGAACTGCTCCAGTGTTTGGCCACCCTCATAGTGAAAATAGTTTTCCTTGTATTTATTGTATATATTCCCTGTGGTCTCCTAAGGCCTGCCAAAGGCTGTGTCTCATCTTAATGCTGCAGTTCAACTCGGTCTGTAACAGTGAATGTCAAATATATTTGTGAATATCTTTGTGTAACAAGTGAAGCTGAAAGAAAGAATTTCTTCCAGGCTAAGAGTCAGACAGGGAAGGTTTTTTCTTATGTTTCTGACATTACATGCAAACCTTAAAGCTCTTCTTTCCCCAGAAGATAAAGCAAATATGAAACTGGAGTGATCTTCTAGAGCTGTGGGATGATGGGGTCCATCACTAGAAGTCGATGTAAGCCATTACCTTCAGTGAGTGCACCAGAGAACTGTAAGAGCAGCACGTGTGTTCCTCCTCCTGCTTCATCGTAAAACACAACCCGAGATAAGGGTGTGATGGCTCAAGGGCAAGAACACTTGATGGAGCTTTATTGTAGGTTCTGTGGGAGCTGAGAAATGACATAAGGCAGAAGGAGTTTGACACTGCACGGGTGCTGAAGATCTCCAGCTTTCTTTAGTTATCCAGGCAAGAAAGTGGCATTTTTTTTGATAGGACCAGTGTTTGGAATTCCAGCTATTTAAGTAGAGATAGAAGATACAATGGGCTCATTAATACTTTTAAGATAAATTAGGATGCAATTGTGCAGGCAAATAACAGGAACGAAAGAGGAAAGGAGAAAAAAAGTACTTGAAATCTTAGACTTCCCTCCAGCATTTCTCAGAGGAATTCAGTATCGGGCTGCTGGAACAGCTTCACCCTTGAAGCAGGACACAGACAAAAAGAAGAAATATACTGAGCACAGGCTATTCAGAAGTTTCCTTGAAATAGTCACTTCTAAAAATCTGGTGTTAATGGTACAAATTTCCTTTGCTTGTTTACCTGTAGCTACATCTGCAATTTAGGGTGATGGATATAAATGAAGAGACATAATCATGAACACATTGCAATGTTTAATTAATAAGTTTGTGGTAGCTTTAAATGCAAGTATTTCCTGTACCTCCACAAATCTGATTCTCAAGTACTCTGACTGCACTGGTGTGCTAATGCTCCAAATTTCCTTATTTATGGGTCTCATAAATGTGGGAAAACCAGACCTTCAGTTCCTGCCTGCTAGTAAAGCCAGAGCACTACAGCTTCAGAGCTATCACGACACCTTCCGAGATGTCCCCTTCTGCTCCATGGTGGGCTGTGGATCCCTCTCCCTGATGTTATTCTTGCAGCCCAGGAATTGTCCCTGCTTTCCTCTGCCAGCTTATGTTTTCCTGTTGCCAAAAAACATTATGCAGGGGAACTTCCAGCCCTGCTCTAGTTTATCTATAGCCAACAGATGCTTAGGTCTCTGGGTATAAATGGGAATTTTCCTGTTTGTTCTAGCACAAGATCATTTCCTTAACTTGAAATAGCAGATACTTGCTTTGTTTTAATTGCAATAGTGAAAAAATGTTTGTTTGTTTGTTTTTGTAAAGTTCTTATTAGTCTGGTACATTTTTTTTAAATTTTCCTTGGTTCCTGCTCCTTCTTTTTTCTGATACTCAAACACTAGTTGTTTTTCAGTCCTTGATACTAGCAGGTCTTTTGTATGAACTGTATTTTCCCCAGCCTTTCAAGTCAACAGAACTGGGTTACCCAAAAGGAGACAAGGCTTCCATGGGGAACTCCCAGGGAAAGTGCAGCTAGAAGTACTAACAGGATGTATGTAACTGCCACCCGCCATCTGCCAGGTTGCATACATAAGCCTAAAAAGATTGTGAGGAGCCCATGCAGTTTGGGATGCTTGTGTCATTCCCAGTGAGTTGTGCAGACTCATGAAGTGATGATGAGGACTTGCCTCAGCAGCCTCTTACCTGCCGTTATCTTGGTTTCTCTGCTTCCTGTTTGTAAAACATCACACTTGCTTTTCCCATGGTGGTTGAAACAAGGAGTGAGAATGGCACTGTTTGCATGGACACGACATTGGCATTAGCTCAGGGTTCATGGATGTCAATCTGTAGAAAGGGTGCACAGCTTGGCAGGTGAAGGACAGAGTGAAAGGGGACTCGGATGACCAGGGAACATGGAGATGGCAGGGCCTGTCACCAAGTGATGTTCACAGCCTGACTGTAAATGACCCCTGCACATCTCTGGCTTAGCAGATAGCCATGATTCTTCGCTGCTGGCATGTGTGCATATCTCAACCAATTGCTCTGTGAAACATTTTCCAGCTCCTCAACAGCAGAGACTCAATAAGCCGAGTAACTGCTCTGCCCAAGGGTAGTTGGAGGCCATGTTAGGGTCATTAATCTTCATGGGATGGAAGAAATAGCTGAAGTGTTGACCTGGACAGAGTTGCTTTCCTTCATCAAGTGCTTTATGATCTCTGTGCCTTGGGAATTGGCAGTGACAACAGGCTCAAGCTATGGGCCAGCCCTTGCCTTTTCCCTGCTCTTTTGCTACTGAAGCTGGAAGGACTGGATCAAAGCGTCATCATACATCGAGGGCACCCCAAAGGGTGGATGTCTCTCTCTTCTTGAAGTGACTCTCTTGGTTTAATTCCCACACTATGAAGGGTGGCAGGAACTGCAACTGGGGGTGATGCAGCCGTGCATCACCCCTGTATCAGCAGCATCCCATGGGGAATGCACAGCTGCCAGCTTCATCTCCTACAGCTTCTCACCACCTACCAGGCAAGAATTATCCAACTGTACAAAAAGGAATCGCCATCCTCTTCCTTCCCTCCATCCCTCTCTCATGCCTTGACTGTCAGTGCCAGCTTGGATGCTCACAGCCACTTCATGAGCAATTGCTGCTACTGTTAAATAACTTGATTTTTTTTTCCCCATGCCTTTAAATGTGTCAATTGTAAAAAGACTTCTGAGAACTTAACACTTCTCCAAGCCTGTTCAGAACTAGAAGGGTGAACTTGGGGAGGTACTGTACTGTACTTTGTTTTCCTCCCTTTTTTTGTACTGCACTATGTTTTCCTCCCCAATGCAGTTAGCATTTCTGCCCATGTTAGTCTTCCCCCAGCTCAGTGACTTATAGGAAATACCCAGCTCCTTTGGGAGAATGGGACAACAGATTTTATTTGACCTGTGAACTTAAATGAGGAAATGCAGAACAGCTCAGGAAGCTTCCCTGGGTGCTGCTTAAGCTTCCTAGTTTACTGCTTAGCCCCTACAAACCTCGCTGCTAGAGTACAAATATTTTGAGTGTTAAAAGCTGATGGTGGAAGATTAACTGCCTCTGCTTGGAACAAGTATGTTATTAAATACGGTTCAGATCTTGTAGGTTTAATAATGCAGCTAATGTCATGAAGATTATATGATCCCATTTAAGTTCTGCAAGTAAATCTCTCGCTTCACTGCTGAGTGCTGTGAGGAGGTGGGGATGGAGGTTTACAGAGAGGAGGGAAGTTTGCAGGGCCCAGCTGGCAGATGGGGCTTCCCCAGCCATCATTGCATGCTGCTGACCCAGGCAAAAGCTCAGAGGGAAGCTCTGGGTGCCAACTGGAATAATGTGTGTTGGAATCCAGTGAGGAGAAGGACGGGGTCACAATGGTGTTTTCTTTGGCCCGAACACAAACCCTGTCCTGCCGAGGCAGCCGCAGTGCCAGCAGGTGGTGTGACTGGGGAGCCTCTGAGGCAGAGGGTGCTGAGGACCTCAACTGTGCTGTGCCTGTTCTGTGCACTGCTCCTGCAGTCAGAGCTTGCCTTGGCGACAGGACCAGATGAGCCAGTTGTTTTCCCCTAGAGCAGTCTGGTGCGGGTGCC
Organism: Hemiprocne comata; assembly: GCA_020745705.1. NCBI lineage: Eukaryota > Metazoa > Chordata > Aves > Apodiformes > Apodidae > Hemiprocne > Hemiprocne comata. The sequence continues at coordinate 35,439,076 of CM036591.1, forward strand.
TCAGCCCCTCTGCAGCATGAACCCACGTGCAAGAGCTGAGGACAACTGGAGAGTTTGCTTCAGAAGTGCTCCTATCCTTCAGTTCTTGGCTAAGAGGGGTGACACTTTCAACTGTATTGAAGTTTTTCACTGAGAGTTGAATCCTAGAAACCATCCCCTTTTCTGCCTTGTAACATCTCAATGAATTGTCTTCCTGATTTTTATTCCTACTAGATTATTTGTGCATGTTTAAGAAATAAACAGTGACACTGCTTAGGTGCACGTCATGTGCGAGGAAATGGATTTACAAGCCAACTTCGTGTTCCGGTGGCGCCATCTATGCCCGGGTCTGTGGAGCTGCACGTGGCCGTGCTGCAGCTTGTTCTTAGGAGGTGTCATAAATCCTGGACAAACCTAGGAATTGCTTCTTTTGGGTAAAAGAAAGAGGTTTAATAGTTCATATCTTGCAGGGTGTTTGGTGATGCTGCGTCAGCAATAACGTGGCCAGCAGAACTAGAGCCGTGATTGTCCCCTGTACTGAGCACTGTCAAGGCCACGCCTTGAATCTTGTCTTCAGTTTTGGGTCCCTCACTACAAGGAGGACACTGAGGTGCTGGAGCATGTCCAGAGAAGGGCAACGAAGCTGTGGAAAGGTCTGGAGCACAAGTCTTATGAGGAGTGGCTGAGGGAACTGAAGGTTTTCAGTCTGGAGAAAAGGAGGCTGAGGGGAGACAACCTGGCTCTCTACAACTCCCTGAAAGGAGGTTGGAGTGAGATAGAGGTTGGTCTCTTCTCCCAGGTAACAAGTGATAGAGGAAGAGGAAATGGCCTCAAGTTGTGGCAGGAGAGGTTTTGATTGGATCTTAGGAACAATTTCTTTAATGAAAGGGTTGTCAGGCCCTGGGGCCAGGCTGCCCAAGGCAGTGGTGGAGTCACCATCCCTGGAGGTAGTTAAAAGGCATGTAGATATGGTGCTGAGGGACATGGCTTAGTGGTGGACTTGGCAGGGCTAGGATAGTGGTTGGATTTGACAATCTTAAAGGTCTTTTCCAACCAAAATAATTTTCTGATTCTACGCACCTGCAGGCACAGCAGGTCAGCAAGTTTGGTGAAGCTTACCTGTGCATGTACCTGGAGACCAGCCTCAAACTGGGCTATAGGGGCTCAGCAGAAACATGGACCTCTTTTGGCTTGCTCAGGGAGTGGGAACTTTTCACCTTTGTTTACCCACTAAAGGCTAGATGTGGTTGGACATGGGCAGCACACACTGAGCTGTGTTAGTCACTTCGATTTAGTGCCACTGACCTGTTTCTACAGAATGTTTTCTGCCAGGTATATACTTTGTAAATGATTGGCATGGAGAAGTGTGACGTATTAACTCTCTGTTTTTCAAGTATAATAATTTGGTGAACTACCAGTGCCAAATGTTTATATCCCATGTTGCCACTGTTGCAACATTTTGATCAAATCCTCCCCAAGGTAAACATTTCTTTGTGGTTTGTTTTTTTTCCAAACTCTTCAAATTAATCTTGCCTACTTTGTCATTATCAGCCACAAGTCACATGAAATCCCAACTGGATTGGCTTGAAACTGGACCACAATTGGCAATTTTATTTAGTTTAATTTCCTGCACACTTATAGAGGTAATGAGTTAGATGAATTAAGCAAAATGAAACAAGGTGGGCTTGAAACCCCATTTCGTGATAAGAAAGATAAAAGGTGGGTGGCAGGAGCTGCTTGGGGGTGACACGATATTGAGAGCAGAGCTTCCATCACCCATGTATGCTTACAGCCTGGGGAGACCCTGACATCACAAAGTGTTTTCTGCTCCTCTCTGGCAGTGAAGCCCCTGGGATGTGGGAGCAAAGTGGCTGTGAGGCAGGACATGGGACTCGACACAGAGCCCACCTGGAGGAGCTGCAATAGGCTTTGCCTGTGACAAAGTTGGTAAGTCTGGCACTAAGAACTTTATTTCAATTACTTGAGTAATTGTGGAAGTCCAGGAGAAGAAAGGGGCATCAATGTTTGCTTAACAGCTATTTGTTTATCACAAACTGTGTGTAAGTGTGTTGATGTGTGCACAGGCTGCGAAACAGGAGGTCTCAGAGTATTTCCTGCTGTTACCTGTTGGTAGTTGTCTTGCTTAACTCATTCCTCACAACAAAAGGAATCCAGAAAGGGATGGAGGAGCAGCAGGGATTTCCTGTCATATTGCAGCATCCCCCTGGGCAGATGTGGCCACACTGAATAAAGATAGTTGCTTTCATCATCTTTAGAGCTGATTCCCTATGCTAGAGTGCTTGGGGAAGCGTGAGAGGATGCGTGAGCTGCCTGACACAGCTCCTCCCCAGAGCCAGCTCCAGCTCCAGAGGTGGGAATGTGCCTCAGAGGGATCTCTCTGTAGCTGCATGGCTCTGCTGCACCAAGCCAAGCTGTTTCTTTCCTCTTCTTGCCCTTTCTCCTCTTCCAGTAGAGAGCCACCTCGTTGCAGTTAAGAGATGGGCAGCCTGGGCAGAGCTGCCTGCTTTGCCTGTGAAGGGCACAGAGGTACCTGAATGGCTTCTCCAGCAGAGGCAAAGCCTGTCCTGGGTGTGGGTAGGGAAGGGTCACATTGTGAGAAAACGCAGCAGAGCTTTTAAAACCCATCTGTATGAGGCAGGTGCTAAATATGTCATGTGCTCCTGGCAGAGCGATGCTTTTAGACACACGCTGGCTTTCAGCAGGTTAATGACATGCTCCCCAACGTGCATGGCAGAGTAGAAATGCTTCCTTGCATAAATACAGTTAGCTCTGCCCTTGAGTTCTTCTCTCAGAGAGTCCTTTATATGTTACTGGAAGGCCCACAGATAACATGATGTCATTGGCAAACGAGCCAGAACCAAAAAAATGGCTTATAGACCAATAATAATGACAGTTATCCCTAGTAGTGAATTAATAACATGGGCTTTATTACCACCGGCTCCCTTTTCTCCTGAGCAGCTGCCTGTAACAAGCAGTATTCAGCTTTGCTGGTGAGGGATGGGCCCTGAGGGATGGATGGAGGCTCTTGCAGTAATTTGGCCACCCACTGCAGTCCTGCACGCTAGCCAAGGCCAGCACAGACCTCCCTGCTGCCTGGTCACCAGTGCCAGACTCCCTTCCCAGAGCTGTAGAGGAGGCTGTGGTTTCTTTCCCTCTGGAAAAGGGCTTTTGAACATGGGAGAACACATTATCCAGGCACCCATAGTTTAAAAGGATACAATAAATACCCACATCACCAAAAGGAGTAATTTTCTGGGTGTAATGAAGACTCCTTCCCCCCCCACCCACCTGAACCCATAAAGTGGGTGCCATACAGTTTAAATTATGTATGGCCCTATCACAGAATAATCAGTGCTAAGTACATATGCATACACAGAGCACAATAAATTATGTATCTTCCCTTAGTATTTAATGAGTAAGAGGCGTGGCATGTATTGATTTCATTTAGACCCAAGTTCAAGAGAATGTTTAAACATTTCTATTTTTAAATGCATGAATCATCATAATGGGAATGTTCAGATACTTTGTTAGATATATACTTAACAACCTTGCTGAATTTGAGCCGTAATGATAATCAGATTAATATTTTGAACCCATGCCCAAGGAAGCCATTTCATCACTTTAACTAGGCTCTTGGAGTAGGATCCATTTTTTAATATATGTATATAATATATGTGTATGCATATATATTTAATGAAGGAAAATTCCAGGCAGAGCGCCACTGAGAAATCAGAGTCTGTCTGAGCCTGGAGTCCCTTTAAATCATCATGGATTTCAGGTGCAATCTGAGAAATTAAAGCAAGTGATCCTCAAATGCCACTGGAAGCCACTTACTCATTCCTCTCTTGCCCAGGGCACTCCGTGGTGAAGGCTGGATGCTCCCCCTGTGCTCTTCAGTGAGGCAGTGTCCTTTGGGTAACAGGAACTCATTTTTACCTTATGAAATTATACAGCATTTTTTCTGTTCTGTAAGGTACAGGGAACATAAGGTTTCTATAGGACAACACATTCAAAAGCACTTCATGACACAAGGACTTGAATCTCAGTGACAGCCCAAAAGACTTGGGGCTGTGACTGAACAAGTGAGATGGCTCAGCCTGGACCAGCTGCCAAGGTTAGGGCTTCCAGCTGCTTCCCTGTGCAGATGTCCAAGCTGCTGGTGAATGAGCTCAAGCACCGGTACACTTTATGTTTTGGGCATTTTTCTTACCCTGAATCTGCAGGTTTCAACTACATGCTTTGTCTTCTTTAAGACAACTGTTGAGATACATTGTCTTTAATGGAGAGGTCAGAAAGGATCAGTAAGTCTGGTCAAGGAAGCAGTTGCATTAAATAGATAATTTGGCCCTGATTGTAACACTGAGGAAGCTGTACCTTCTAGAATGAGTCAGCCATATAAACTTTGACATACTCCTTAATTTATTGTTTTTTGTAAAAGAAATATCAGGTCACACTACCTGTGACTCTTGCTTTGGGTCTGGCATTTCTTCCCCAGGACATGTCCACAATTTCACCCTGGAGAATGTGCCTGCAGTAATACCATCCATAGGAAAACATAACAGCCCAGGCTGCAGGAGGCCATGTGCTGCTGGCCGGGAGGACTCGGCTCTTCCTTGCGTGCTGGCCACAAGCACTAGTTACTTGGTGCAGAGAAGGACCAAACAGGGAACATACAGGCATAACCTGAAAGCCCAGTGAATTGCTTTCCACTAAATAACCTTTTAATTTCCTGCTCTTTCTTCCTCTCTCTGTGTCTCTAGAACACAGGCAAAGCTGGTGGCTTTAATATTTGCAAATGTGCTTTTCTCTTCAGCTTTTTGTGGGCAAGTAATAATAATGGGTAATGTTCCAACCTGAAAGCATCCTACCTGAGCTGGTTCTTACAAAAGTAAATTAAATAGCAGGTGTTTTATTGCTTTATCGTTATTACCATAATTTATTAATAGCAAGCTGTACTGGGCTTTTGTTTATTTTTAAAACCCAGCATTCATAGTTGAGTCTGGATTTTGGCTCACCTGTTAACATGGATGCAGATGTTGAGCCATTCTGGGTAAAACATCACCTTTAATGGATCTGTGATATTGCTGTGCTTTGTATCCACAAGGTGTTTATGCTGTGAGCTGAGAAAATCAGTCCAGATCTTATCTACAGTGCCAAAGTTTAGGAGCTGATTGTGTTTTCTGGGGTGGTTTGTTGTTTGTTAGGAAAACAGTAATTTTCAGTTTGTGTTTCAATTTTCAAACTGTGGCCATCAAATTCTGAACCTCTGATGGGGTCCTAAGCCCTCTGCCTTGAAAACTCTGCCTTTCTATTTCTCAGCTATAACTTCTGACATCCAAAAATAATTGAGGTACTGAAACAAAATGGTTTTTAGTTGGATGGGTCATATTAATGTGATTTAAATGATTATATGGCAATGTTTAATCTATTTCCTCTTCTATATTCATTTGTTTCCTAAGAAAACCCAGAGAGTGCTATTTATCGTCTCATCTAGAAAGGGAAGAAAGCTAAAGTTAATTATCCTTCACTTACCTGGAAGGATTTAGAGGGCTGGATCACCTCTGCTATGAAGACAGGCTGAGAGAGTTGGGAGTGTTCAGCCTGGAGAAGGCAAGGCTCCAAGGAGACCTTATAGCCCCTTCCAGTGCCTGAAGGGGCTACAGGAAAGCTGGGGAGGGGCTTTTCACCAGGTTGTGTAGTGATAGGACAAGGCGTAATGGTTTTAAGCTGGAAGAGGGTAGATTTAGGTTAGACATTAGGAAGAAATTCTTTCGTGTGAGAGTAGTAAGGCACTGAAACAGGTTGCCCAGGGAGGTTGTGGCTGCCCATCCCTGAAAGAGTTCAAGGAGAGATTGGATGGGGCTTGGAGCAACCTGGTCTTAGTGGGAAGTGTCCCTGCCCATGGCAAGGGGTTTGAAGCTAGATGATCTTTAAGCTCCCTTCCAACCAAAACCATTCTATGATTCTATGATTTAGAGAGTTCATGAGTAGGAAATGTTTAATAGGTCCCCATATCAAGCCACAACTCTTAAATTCTGTAGATTAAAAATTTTTGGTTTAGATTTTAAGGATTTATTTCATATATCAGTAGCTGTTAAACATCCTACAGGAGAAAATCTTAAAAAGTGTAAATTTGTAGAGACAGTCCCTTTTATGTGGGACAAAATACAAAGGCCTGTAAGCAAGCCAGTATTTAATTGCAGGATCTAATGGTATCAAAATTTGGTTATAACTCTCTTTAATAAAATAATTGTCGAGTCTTTTATGATAATTCTGAACTTAGATCTTACCACACCTTATGGCTGTCAGTCACTTTGTGAGATGAGTCAAGAGTCTTGGACATTTACTGCAGAAGTGGGCTTTTATTTCTCCTGTGAGGTTATTAGTGGAAAGGACTTTTTGAGAAATGGCTAAACTTGACGTGTTGTTTAAATAACTTTTTTCTTTTTTACAGTCTCCCTTCTAACAAAAGAATTGCTGTGGCTGTTTCAGACCAGCAGATAGACAGTATGATGGAAAGTGCTGAATGCTGAGAGGAGGAGTATGAGAAGCAGAGAAAGCTTACTGAAGTCCTGCTCGGGGTACCCCCCTGCAGCAGCTGCCTGCTCAGAGACATGCCCGTGGGTGAGATGACCGACCTTCTGCCTTCAGAGCTGCTGATGGATCTGTCCCTCCATGAGGTTGTATTTACCTTCTTTGAGCCCTTGTAAGTTTTTCACCTTCACAGAGTCCTCTGTCAGTGGATACTGCAAATCAGCTGCATCTGTTCCCATAAACATGTCTCCTACCAGGCAGGGAGTAGTCTGAAGCTAATGTCCCTGGTCGTTCCTGTGTAAATCCTGACAGAAAGCAGGGAGAGCTGTCCAGTCACTGATGACAATGCCAGTTCCTAAATTTGGACTTAAGACTGGAGTGCTAGGTGCTTAGAATGGGAAGCTTTTGTGATTTCCACAGCAAGAATTAGCTGTTAATTTAATGGCTGGGAAGGTGTGAGGAACAAAAATTAATTATAGCAAGTGGTAAAATAAGTGATCTTATGGCATTGGGTTGGAAACCTCTCGGGTTCTGTATCTGCTACCAAGTTTCTGTGCAACCCTGATGTGCCTACCCATCTCCATCTGGAAAGGAGATAGAAATGTTACTATTGACCTAAAAATGACAGAGCTCCCAGCAGGTGGGCGCAGGCTACCTGGCACGTGTTGGTGTCTTTGTCCTTGCAGCAGCTTTGGAGGACAAGAGGGTGGCTTGGTGGCCCTTGCTTGCAGCCTGGCATCTTAACTACTGAGCTGCTGTCTCTCTCTGGCCAGCCCTTTCCTGCGGCATTAATTCATAAATGTCTGTAAATGTTCTAAGAAAAGCAGAGTGAGGTGATGTTAGAAGAGAAGCGTATTAGCCTGTTGGGCAGCAGCAGCTGGAATATCTCACTGCTGCAGTTATATTTGATGGTGCATGTACTTTGCTTCAGGAATGCTGCCAAATGGCATTTTATTTCTACCTCGGAGCTCTCTGCAGATGAAAAAAGTTAATTTCCATGTTCTTTTGGCCAAAAAGTGCCTGCAGGTCTTTATACGGCTTCCCCAGTCTGGGACCAAGGCCTCGCTTGGACCAAAAAGCACTGTTGGGGCTGTTGCTGTTCCTGCTCAGAGTCAGGGCTTTACCAAGGGCTCTGAGAAGACTGCAGGTAGAAATGCTGCTTCCCCAGCCAACTCCCCTAGGCTTCAGTGACAGAATTTCAGTCTGAACCCCACCCCACAGCCCCAGGAAGGGACAGCTTTCTCTTAACTGTATGTTTATGTTAACAGAGGGGTTTTTTAAATCTTCCTCATGATTTCTCTTTAGCCTTCATGTCAGGTGTGGCAGTTTTAGGACCAGCTGTGGTTACATCAGGATTTTCTCCTATTTTGAGTGTTAGGAAAACTTTCCCATTTGTATTTCTTTAACCTTGCCTTTTCCCAGAAAATGGAAGGCCATGAAGTCCCAGTCTTGCTGATGATGTTTCTAAATTTGTTTCTCAGTCATGGTGAGTGTAGACCTGCACTTCTAACCTCACCTACTGATTTTTATTTCTTTTGTGTTTGCCTCCCATTGAAGGCAGTAGAGGTTTTCCCAGCATGGTTCACACACCCAGCTTCAAAGTATTACCATCCTCCTGAATTGCCTCCACACACAGCACCTGCTACAGGACACTCCTGCCACATCCTCACCCGTGCACAGGTAGGTTTATTTTTCCCCTGCTGTGTCACCAGCCCCTTCCTCTGCAGCAGCAGCCATAGTGTTTGCAGGCAGCCCTGCCTGTTCATTGCCTTGTTTCTCATCTCTTTTCAGTCTGAATCTCTTTAGCCAAGGACACACTAAGAGATGTGGTCAACCATAGAATAGACTCATAGAATTGTTATGGATGGAAAAGACCTTTAAGATTGTCAAATCCAACCATTATCCTAGCCCTGCCAAGTCCACCACTAAGCCATGTCCCTCAGCACCATATCTACATGTCTATTAACTACCTCCAGGGATGGTGACTCCACCACTGCCTTGGGCGGCGTGCCCCAGGGCCTGACAACCCTTTCATTAAAGAAATTGTTCCTAAGATCCAATCAAAACCTCTCCTGCCACAACTTGAGGCCATTTCCTCTTCCTGTATCACTTGTTACCTGGGAGAAGAGACCAACCTCTATCTCACTCCAACCTCCTTTCAGGGAGTTGTAGAGAGCCAGGTTGTCTCCCCTCAGCCTCCTTTTCTCCAGATGGAACCCCATCAGTTCCCTCAGCCACTCCTCATAAGACTTGTGCTCCAGACCTTTCCACAGCTTTGTTGCCCTTCTCTGGACTTGCTCCAGCACCTCAGTGTCCTTCTTGTAGCGAGGAGCCCGAAGCTGAAAACAAGATTCAAGGTGTGACCTCGCCAGTGCCCAGTAGAAGGTACAGTTACAGCCCTAGTTCTGCTGGCCACACTATTGCTGATAGAAGCCAGGATGCTGTTGGTGTTCTTGGCCACCTGGGCACACTGGTGGCCCATATTCAGCTGATGTTGACCAACACCTTCGGGTCCTATTCTGTCAGACATTTTCCAGCCCCTCTTCCCCAAGCCTGTAGCGTTGCGTTGGGTTGTTGTGGCCCAGGTACAGGACCCAGCACTTGGCCTTGTTGAACCTCATACAGTTGGCCTTGGCCCATCAATTGAGCTTGTCCAGGTCCCTCTGCACAGCCTTCCTAACCTCAGGCAGGTCAATACTTCTGCCCAGCTTGGTGTCACCTGATAACCTACTGAGGGTGCACTTGATCCCCTTGTCCAGATCATTGATGAAGATATTAAAAGAGAACTGGCCCCAGTACTTGAGCCCTGGGAAGCACCACTTGTAATGGCTGCCAGCTGGATTTAATGGTAAGGATTAGCTGGTGCTGTGGTCCAGAGCTGGTTGAGAGGACAGGTTTCCTGCAGGATAACTTGTCCTTACCACATCATTCAGGCTGCCCAGCTGAGGTTACTGTTGCTTAGCTACAAGACTTTATAATAAGAGCCCGAGCCATATCAGAGCAGGCACTGAAGCATTTAAAATGCAACAAAACCCAAAGGATGCTCATCCATGTATGTGCAGTAATATTACAGGTCCTGAATACTGAGGTTTTAGCAATCGTGACTGGTAGCTTTTAGCTTAGATGGCTCTGGTTGTCTCTAGCTTGGCTTCTGCTGGGGCTGGTTTGTTTGCAGACTATGCCCAGAGACACTACTTGTAAGGAATGTGTGTGTTTGGGGGAGGAAATTATTGAACAAAGACCCTTTAAAGAGGGAAATGAGGTCAGAGAGGAGCTCCTTGGGGGTTTCTGTGATGAAAAAATCTTGATTGCTGGAGTTAATCCCTGGTTACTGAAGTCAGGTTCTGTGATGTATCATCAATGTGAACTGCAAAACTGGCCTCACACGATGTGTAAGTAGTGTTCTGTGTCCACAACCACAACGACTTTCAGCTTTTCCCTGCCAGTTTGCGTAGGTGACTTGCTTTATATCTCTACAAACTGTGATTGTATTTCTTGCAGTGTCATGAAAATGAATGCCACCGATTGCCAGGGACACATCTTCGGTTCCCACAGCAGCTACATGTAAAAGACAAGAGCACTGTGCTTCCACCAATGTTAATGGGCTGGAGGTGAGTGCTCAGCTTGACAGCTGAATTTAATAGCAGTTCCTCTGAATGCAGGAGAAGGTTTCTCTGAACCTTCAACAGAATCTGGTAGGACTCACGCTTCATCAGTGTGGTGACGGTGGCAGGGATTTGTGTGACAAGGTAGCCTGGGGAAAGCTATTCTTGAGGTTCAGCTGCCTTCAGTGTGAGTCAGCAATGGGAAACAGAAGAGCCAGCAGCTTGACAGTGCTGGACTGTCCCCAGAACAAGGCCACAAGGAGAGGCTGGAGTGGCTTCATGCTCAAAGATCTTCCTTGGAATTACTGGCTGTGTTGGCCCATAGCTGGAAAGCAACCAAGTCCCTGCCTGCATCTCTGGCATGATGCCAGACCAAGGGGATGTACAAGAAGAGTAAGGGTTGCAGTTTTGGCTTTCGGTTTATCTTCTGCATCTCCAAAGATTTCTCTTGGTGCTTGTCTTACAGATGTGAGCCCAGGAAGACAATGCAGTAGACTGCAGAATGGGTCAACTCCATGTTCTCCGTTTTACTGCAGGGAAACAACATGAATGAAACTTGATTGGTTAAGAGGAGTTCAGTGTAAAATATTGTGCAATTTCTGGTTCATATACAGTGACACAGCCTTACTGAGAAAAGGTATACCCACGGTGACCTCATGTTGTTGTTTCATCTAATTAATCTAAACATCTATGTAAGCGTGAGGAAAACCCTCCCCTGTGAAAGTTTTAGTGCTTTTTGACCCACCCCCACCGACTAAAAAGCAAGGAAAGCTCGTGGTGAAACACATGGTTATGTTCTTAATCTTTGTAGAACTCCCTGTAGAACAGCAGGGCAAAACCCAAAAATTTGTTATCAAGTGGGACAGCCTTCTGCTTTTGCCTAATAGAATACTGCATTAATGTATGGGAGTTCAGTTCAAGGGGATTTGTGCCATACATATATGGAATTTATGGGGTGGTTCTAAAACTAACAAAAAAGCCAAAGTTTGAAAATAGCCTGGATCGCTGCCCAGGTTTTTTTACTTAATTTCCTGTGTATTCACTTGCCTGTCACTTCTAAACCTGTTTTGCCTCTCACTTAGCAGTGGAGTTGTACCCGGGTGAAGGTGTTACATGTGTACTAGCTAAATATGTTTTATAATGCATATCCATGGCTTGGTCCCAGGGTATCACTCAAAGCAAATTACTCTCCTGTGCTGTGTTGTCTATCGATCACTCCTGTTTGCCTTTTTTCCTTCTGGTGGTTGTTCTTTTCCCTGACTCTTGCTGAAAGTGATGCCAGACCATTAAGAAACTCCAATTATATAGATTTTTCTTGTCCATAGCTGACGTTACTGTGTAGGGACCCTTGCCTTGAGCTGTGCAGGAGGGGTTTTGCTAAGCGCTTGACAGCTCTCCTCACTCCTTTGCCTCTTCACCTTCCCTCTCTGAACTACCCAGTCATTTCCAAGAGGAGGAGATTCTGAAAACCATGATGTGCAGTCACTTGGTTTCACTGTCAGCCTCCCTTTCCTAGCAGCCACCCAAATGACAGGATTTTTCTTTCTTTTCACTCTGAAGATACACAAACAGATCGGCCCATTTGCTCACAGCCTCGGTGCTGACACCACGGTATCCATGGCAACGCACCAGCCTGTGGAAGCATCCACAGAGGCTTTGAAAATCAGAAATACTGAGTGATGACAGAGAGTCACTTCAGACAATGGATGTTTATAGGTGTCGCAACCACCTGAAATACTTCTCTCTCCGCCCATCAGCTCCTTGATTATAATGTGCTTTATGATTTCTCTTGCAGCTCCTTTGTCTGAATAGAAGATTCAAAGCAGAATTAATCCCTGGTTTGATTTCCGCCCCCCCCATTCAAATCACTGGCTGAGGTACCTTATGGGAATGAGCACCCCAAAGTCTCCACTGTTGACTTTTCTCTTTGAGCTGGGTTGAAGAACATGTTCTTCAGATGATAAAATCTAGAGTCGTGGTTGAAAAAGAAGTGGCCTGCGTCACTGCAAGGCTGAGTGGGGAGTTGCCCCATCGCGTCGCTTGAACTGCTGCTTTCCTATAGGGACAAGAGAGTTAATAGGATCCAACCAGCCATTTTTGGTGAGTATTTTTACATAACTTCATCCACATGTTGGCATGCTAGAGACTATGCTCCTGTGTTTACAGCCACTAGTGCTCATCGGTCCCATGGTTTCTTCAGCTCTGCTTTCAGGAGATAATATTCAGGCACTTAGGCTGCATTTCTGAAGCTGGTTGCAGCAAATGTATCAGTTCATTAAACTAGGCTCCTGCACACGAAAACATCTGTAATTCAGATTGGGTAACTGCACATGGAGTACTGATTTGTGGAGCCAGATAACCGTGGGCAAATCTATGGGCATAAGATACCATGAATTGACCGATGGCAGGCATGTGCCACCCCTCGGCTTCCACCCCTTATCTGTCATGTACAAAGCAGACTGTTACAGTCACATGCTGACCATAACCCTGGATGAGGAGCAGTTTAGTAGCACAGCACACCAACAGATTATATTCAGGTATACTGCTTGAGACAGGGAAGCATTTCTGCCACCCTAAGATGTGATGGACAGTCTCCTCAATCAGGCTAAGGCCATTCTCAAACCCAGGTACACTGATGCTTAACCTCAAGCCACAGTTTTGGTGAGAAAATAGCCCCTCATTCTGTCTGCAATGTCTCCTCTCTTAACAAATAACAGTAGTGTTATATTCACAGGGGAGAAATACAAAGGCCCAAACCCAAGATGAACTATGTTGCCCCATATTGTGGTGTTAACTTGATTAGGCTAATCTGTTTTCAGCCGATAATGTAAGCTTTAGGCTTGGAAAATGCAGTAACGTTTATATGTTTGAACATAAAAAGAGGAGTTTATTAAAAAGTAAAAAGCCTTATCAAAATTCCACATTAATAAAACAAGCTACTGGGGCATCAGAGAACTGAAGAGCTTCCATGTGCAAGCATGCAAACATAGTAATAGATTCTTTCTAAGGACTTTAATCCTCACTAGCTACTGCTGGAACAATTCAGACTTTCTGCTAGAACAGGAAATTAAATCTCAAAAATAATGTGTCCTTCATGTTCTGACCAATTTGACTATTCAGTCGTTTGTTTTGAAAAGCATTTTCTCATATAATTTTGCTACAGATGCAGCGTGTGAAGAGATTTCACTACTTAAGCCTTAATGTGCATTCTTGTTCATCTTCTGTTCAATCTTGCAGGTAGGCAGTGGCTGTTTATTTTTTTATTTCATTAGAAGACCTAGTCAGACTGAATGGTGCAGTAGTTTTATTCCCACAGCTTTCAGGACATTTAAAGAAGGCAGTACTTGCACTAGTGAGAAGTTAGGGATGGCAAAACAACTCGAGTTCACAAACTTGCCTGTATTATTTCTTGGAAATCATCACTCACTGTTAGAACTTGAAAATGTTAAGAGCAACAAACCATATTTTCCTAGAGAGTTGTTTTTGGTTTTTTTTAGGTTGGGATGGGAATTGGTTCTGAACTGTTCCTCTGTAACAGAGAAAATGGGTTTAAGCAGAGAAAATTGGTTTAGGTTAAGAACTTTCTATAGCTGCAGGGCTCAGTACTTCCCTTGCTTCCTTTTGAATGCATTTACAAAACCTCCTGTCAGATGTCCCTAACATGACAAGTCTGACATTCAGCTTTTTCCTCTTCAGCAGAGGAACCAGCCCCATAACCGAGACATCACAGAGCCTCAACAGCAGAGCTTTGGCATGTTATCTGAGGACCCTTCACTTCCAATCACAGCTGTGAGAAATGGAGATGTCTGCTCCAGTGCATTCTCCACTGCTGTTCTTGTCTCCTTGTGCCCCCAACAGCAGGTGGCACCAGTATTTTGTACCCTTTTTTTGCTTTCAAATTATTCTACTTTTTATGCAGGTGGCTTTTTGACTTCAAAAGCATTCAGTAAATGAGAGTGTAGCTCCCTTAAGCTAGTTCTTCCTTTATAACTCGCATAGGTGCCTGCCATCCCTTGAACAAAAAGACCAAAGATAACTAAGGTCTACAAAGGCAGCATTGCTCTGGTAAAAGTCCTTCCACTGTGACTAGATTTCACCTTTGCTTAAAGCTTTCACGTGGCAACCTGGGGTATACATTTACAAACAGGCAATATCTCCAAAAAATCTTTAAAAGGTAAATGTTTTCAAATAGGAGACAGGCAGAAAAAGGAGATGTTACTATGGATGTTTACATGGAGATGTTACTGTATGTGCTGATGAGATACAGTGGAATTTTTTGTCCAAGTCAGAAACAAATTGAACATAGCCTCGTGCAAAGCCAGGGCTAACTAAGCACGTACTATTTTCAGAAGCTTTTATTTTGCTTAGCGGTCGATAACGATCGGAAGCAGCTTTTCAGCTCGCCTTTCCTCTTCATTGCTTCCATTGGGCACTAGAGGGACCCTAGAGTTTTCCAGCCGGTGGAAACATCTCGGCAATGCTGAGGCAGGAGCCCTGCCCTTCTTGGTCACGTTAGCCTGGATATTTCCACGGGAAGGTGACAAAAAACTCTCCAGCGGTTGTTGCACATGGTCAGAGTCTATATATGCCACCAAGGAAAGTGCATAAAGGGTCATAGCCGTACTTACCATTGCTTCATCATCCTCCTTGGTGCTTGCAGCTCTTCCCATCATGAATAAGTAAGAGTTGGCTTTGGCTGGACTGCTGTTTGCTCAGCCGATGTTGGGATACTGGCACTGAGGCTTGAGTTTTTGGGATATTAAATGGTTCCTTCCCCAGTCTGAAGTGAAGCCAAATACCTAAGTTGCCAACAACTGTACTGTCAGAGGAGCAGCAGTGCTTTGTTATCATAGCTATACAGTAAGAGAAGAATATACATTGACACAAGCCCCTCTTCAAACTGCATTTCCCAGCCGCAGTTTCAAATTAATCAGTTCAAAAAAGGGTTATAAGCAATGCCCTTCCTTTTTCTTTTAGCAGGCCGGCAAAAATCCTCTGTATTTGGCTCACCAGACCTCCATATACAGATCCCTAATTCAGCCTGTCAAAGCTTTACTGTTATGTTCATTGTTTGTGAGGTTATGTAAAAATCTATTTTTCCTCTGCAAAAAAAAATCTTTCCCCACTGTCTCTTAGTGAGATTATGCTTTTTGATCTCTGCATGAATCTTTCTAATAAAATTATGTGCATGCATTTTAATATCCCTAACATAAATTACAAGAATTTTTCCTGTCTTAAGACGTCTAGTGTCAACACTGCTGCTGAATATTTAATGCAAAGTATAATGTAATTTGACTAGATAGTTATCTTGGGGAATATGGTGAATGCCACCTTGGTTTTTTTTCTGTGTTTATTTTTCATCATCTTCGATGATTGTTTAAAGGAGGGCTGCAAGTGAATGACTAACTTCCAAGATTCACCTTCCCTCTCTCTCGGCAGGCTGCTGCTGAAAAAAGACAGGCTGCTGCTGTACTGCAGCTGAGCTAGAGGCATGAATTTCTTCGTGGCACATGGAATATTCTGAGTGTTTCTTTGGTAAGCTGTATCACCCCTCTGATCTCTAGGAATGTTTATGGACATTGCACAGACTATTGTACAAGGTTCTCTGCAGTAAGACATCTCTTTCATGATGCCCATTGCAGTATTCGTTTCCAACAAAAGTATAAGCTGTCCTTTTTTTAAAAATATTGTGTGCCTTAAATAAATCTAATTTCCATTTGGATGAAGTGTAACTGTTTCTCCTTGATGAAGTCAACTGCTCATTCCTTCCCTGTCAGAGCTCCTTCTGATTAGGCTTTATGTAAGCCTGCATTTGCGTTATCTAGGTGGTGAAAGGGAGGGCAAAGGCCCTGTGCTTGGGGAGGGCTCCATCGAGGTCTTTTCATGTCTGTGTGGGCCTCCAAGGGGAGGCACAGAAGAAAAGAGCAGGGGAAAGGCACTTCTGATTCTCGAGGTGCTTGGGATGCTGGTGCACATTCCTTGTGCTTTGAACAAGGGTGTCTTTGCTCCTGGCAGTCTGAAATAAAGACTGCCTGCAGCAAATCCCTTTCCTCTGGAAACGTCTTCTCTGGATGGATATACATCACTGACAGTGCGTAACTGGAGGGGAACGGGACTGCTTTGTCCTCTTGGCAAGATCCTGCTCCCTTTGCATGCCACTGGTTTACAGATGAAATGCTAGAAAAGGGAAGCAGCAGTGGTGGGAAGTTCTCCCAAACAGCTTGGGGAGGGTGCAGGAAAGGGACTGGAAGAGGTGTTTGTAGCCTTGACTCACAGACTCAGACCTTTAAAGCAAAATAAAATTTCCTGATTTACAAATACATAAAGATGCATAACCAAATAGTTTTGCATTCCCAAGTCACTTTATTAACATTAACGTGGGACAGGAATATAATCCAATGTAGCAGTTGCTGTGGGATGGCCATTTCTCTATCACAACTGAAGAAACAGAAGCAAGAGCGAGGCCTTGGCTTTCCTGAGCCTTTGTTTCACCACCCAGTCTAAGACATGTAAGGCCCAAATTACAAGGCTTTGGAAAAAATATAGACGGAGTACTTGCTCAGAGTAGTGCAGCAGAATGAAACAAAACTGAATTTAACATTTAAAGCTTTTTGCACTGCAGTTTGGGTTACAGCTAGTTTGTGATCTGGGCACCCAAATAGAAGTAACAGCAATATGTCTCTTTACCGAATCAAAACACAGTGCCTGTTTTGAAAACATTTATTAGGCTAATACGTACATTAAATACTCAGAATTGCTGCTTAAGATTCTGACAAACTGGCTTTTGCACATTCATTTTTAACAAACGCATTAAACTAAATTGCTCAGGAAATGGAAAAGGTAAGAGAGTCACATTTCACTCTTTCATCTCCAGCGACCGGTATTGAAACAAAGTGATACTGACTAGAAGGGGTGAGACGAGCTGGTGCTGGAGCTCCACCACCACATCAGTGGCGCTGCCTGACAGATGAGTTTGCCCTCGCCTGCTTTACTTTAACCAAAAGGAATACAGAAACAGTAATTGACATCCTGAGGGGTTGAGGAGGAAAGTTCAGTTTGAGAAGCTGGCAAGTGACAAAGTAATAGGATACCTTTTTTGCTGGATTCCAGGAAATGTTTGGAGAGCTTGGCCCTACAAGAGCACAATTTGTAAGTTATAAGCAGTGCAGTTTCTGAGGTGCTGTAACAGAGTTTTTTTAACCTATCTCACCATTATTCATTTTCTAGAAGAAAAGGAGAAATCACCTTGAGCTCAGACTTGCATCATTGTACAATGCAAATGTAAGCAGGCGAGCGAGTTTCGGGAGGCTTTTCTACGACGGCAGGGACGATCGTCCATGCGCAGGGCAGGGCAGGGGACACGCGCTGGGTGCAGGGCCGGGGCCGGCCGTCACGGAGCACCTCAGCGCCGGTGCGCGGCCGCCGCCATGTGAACACCTCGGGCAGCCCCGGCAGACAGCACGGCGCGGTTCGCAGGGCTCGGGGCCGGCAGCGGTCCGCACAGGTACCGGGGGCCCCGCCGCAATGCGGGGGCCGCTGCGGGCGGGGCGGAGCGGCAGCCAAGGGCCTGCCACCGCCGTCGCGGGGGCCCTGCGGGAGCGGGGCCGGGGCGGGGCCGGGGGCGGAGGAGGAGGGGGGGGCGGGTCCCGGGGGCTCGCGGCGCGCAGGCGGCCGCGTCCGGGCGACAGCCCCGAGAGCGGCAGGGCGGAGTGAGGCGGGTGTGCCCTCTCTCAGCCCCTCGGCGCGGCAGTGCGTCCCGGTGTGCCGGCAGCCGCCGCGGCGCTCAGGTAAGGACCCTCTCCGGCCCTTTACTGGGCGTTACCGGCGGTGGCGGCTCCGCAGCGCGGGGTGAGGGGTGCCGGCCGGAGGAAGAGGAGAAGAAGGGACGAAATGGCCGTTGGGAGCCGAGGGCGGGAGGCGTTGGGGCGCGCGCTCCCTCAGCCAAGCGCGGGCTCTGTCAGGCGGCCTCGCGCCGGGGGTGAGGGGACCGTGAGGGGACGGGGCGGCCCCCTGGTAGCGCCCTTGCTACCTTCGTAGGGGCCGTCGAGTTTTGCGAGCTGCCTGTAAGGGTTTTTATCATCTCCAGGCTGTAAAACCCCTTAAGGGATGTAACCTTCTGTCCTCTCCTGCCCCCACCCCTCAGCTCCTCTGAAGGATCCGTAAGTCTGAACAAAGGGCGTTGTGTGAGACAAGGGGGGACGAGGGTTGTAAGCGCTTTTAATTTGCATCGGGGAGGGGGTGGGGGAAATCGTAATAGCGTTCCCTGTATTGAATAGATGAGCCGCGGAGAGGATGGGGCTGTGAGCTGGTAACCGCAGTGAGGCGGTGGAGAACAAAGCCTTTTTATGTAGGGGAAAATTATGCAAAATGTACGTGGCTTGAAGTGCTGCAGGTACAAGCCATGAGCACACATGCAACTCTGTCGTGCCGTAATGTTGCGCCCAATGGGATCTACCAAATAAAGGCTCCTTGCCTCAATTTGTTGTGTACGTGCTTGAGACACTAATTACAACCTGCCATTTGAATAAGATGCGCTTTATGAAACACCTTTGGGAAAGAAGGGGGTGTGCCGCGTGCCGGGAGAGTTGCTTTCTGTATGTAAGATACC
Source organism: Hemiprocne comata (assembly GCA_020745705.1). Taxonomy (NCBI): domain Eukaryota; kingdom Metazoa; phylum Chordata; class Aves; order Apodiformes; family Apodidae; genus Hemiprocne; species Hemiprocne comata. Next base: position 35,457,823 of record CM036591.1, read on the forward strand.
AACCTAATTCATTTTGCCATGCTAAGCAGGAGCTTTAAGTTTTCCTCTGAATAAAAATATACTCTGATTCTTTGGTGGATTTTCATTTAGGCTTCTTCCTGATGTGAAGTAGTAGGCTCTCACATAGAAGTGATAATTAACATAAATCATGCAGTAGAATGAAATGTATATGTATGTATTTTGTAAGTCTTCCTTATTCTTGGTTTCTAGCATCCCTTTTCGTAATTTGTCATGTCTTTGTAGTTGTGTCAATAAATCTTCATCCTTTCTCAGAAAACCCATTTGCTGTCCAGCATTTGTGCTGCTAGCAGCTCAGAAAACCTGACTGGTTTGTTTTCAGAAGGGTTCTTCCTTTCAAGATTGAAGTACATTCTCCTTTTGGTTCTGTTTCTTCTGTTACCTCCACAAACCTTTGTTTTCTCCCTGTGAAAGGACCTGTTTTCTTTTCACCTGTGCTGGTTTAGACTTGCAAGGATGTCCAGACTGCAGATCTTGTAGCCTATGCACCCAAGAAGAGGCTCAGCTGCAGGATTTATTTATTTCTGTAGCTTCTCTTGCTCCCTTCCCGACTGGACGATGTGATCACAGCATTTCAGCTCTTGCTGGGAAGAGAGAGAAAATGTGCTGAGAGTGCATTGCCTAGTGAAGTTGCCCCTTCCATTACTTCATAGATCACTAAGAGTGATTTACCAACAATGGGAGAATGGGTATCTTCCCTGGGTGTGCTAAAACGTCTCATCAGTTAGCACAGAGGCAGTCCAGTTAAGTTTGTGGATGGGCATATATTTCTGCTGCTAGGGTTCTGAAAGTGTGGTATATAAAATGGAGCCCAGACTCAGCCCTGTGGCACCTAGGTCTGGGAACTGCTGAATTCCTCACTGTGTATTTCATTTCACCCATTTGCAAAAACACTGATAATGCACTCAGAAGTGGGCAGGACTCCAGTTTTAATGTGGTACCCATCTCCTGGAGCTCAGGCGTTTACAGGTGAGTTTAACTAGCACTGAAAATAACCCCAGTGGCTAAGTGAGACTGTTCCGTGTTCAAACAAAACGCACAGGTAAGCAGGGCTCTGGGAAGAGGGGTGATTTCAGCAGTGAGGTGCAGTGCTGTAAGTTCTCAGAACTCTTCTTATCTTTTACCCAAGGGACAGGATTTGGTTAATGGAACTTCACAATTTGTTGCACCCATATTGCACATTGCCTGTGGGTGTTTGAGAGACGCCAAAGAGCTGTCATCCTGAAAATAAAAAGTTGGTGTTCTTCTGTGGAGAATTTTAGCACACTTTGCGCCTGGAGGGCAGTTCATTGTGCTTATAATGCAGTTTCTTACATAAAAGTGGCATTTGCACCCTTGATATAAAGATCTGATGTAATTGTTACATTATGTTATGTCAGTACCCACTTAGCTGTGCTCTTTAAGTACCTTCTGACAGTAAAGAAAAATCATTGTTTAGTGACCCCCAAGGTTCTGTGCCTGGACGTAAGTGATCTGATCACAGTTGTCCCTAAATAAATTGCTGCAGTCTGTGGGTTAAGAATTCCCTTGTTGCTAGATATTATTCCAGAAGCATACCTTTCCTTTCAGCCTGTGTCATGCTGCTTTCTGTATGAGTTACCATTTGCTAAACAATGGACCTGGATTTATGAGAGGAGACATTTGTGATGTGTACAGACACCAGAGCCCTGCACTTACTTAACAGTTGTCTGAGCCAAGGAAATTGCTAGAAATACTTAAACACAGAAATGGGTGTGTGAGGCACATTGCAGACTGCTGGACTATTTCAGCTGTCACCCCCAAATGTGGCATGTTGTACGCATGTGTTTATTTTCTTAAAGGGGTAAGAAGAGTGAGAAGTCAAAAAGCATTCAGGTTGTGAGGATTTTATGATGATGGCTTTTGGAAAATTGCCTCTTATTACTACAAGCTCTACAAAGTTGCGTGGTACTGATGGAACTTGTAATGCAGGTGTGTCATCTGGGAGATCTGAAATCTGGCATGATGGGACAAATGACAATTAGCTTAAGAAAGGGGCAAAAAAGAAATCTGTCATCATAGTGCTTCTCTATAAATGGTTGGTCAGTTCAAAGGCCCGTGTTCCTTACAAATCTTTCACTTATAGCACAGACTGTGAATGTGCTGAGAACTGCTCTGATATAACCTCTGGATCACAGCAAAATAAAAGAAACACCCCTTGGCTTTATTGGGGTTCCCTGGAGAGGCGCTCCTGCCTGCAGGACATTTGTTGCTGACTTGAAGAGTTACCTAGAAAGGGATCAGTGTGTGTTGCAGTTAACATGCATGTGAACAAGTAACAGCCAGAAATTTGGAAAGATGTAATATCCTGGGGTCCTAGGACTAGGTGACTTCCCAAGGTCCCTTCTAAACTGAATTATCTGACAATCTGGATATTTTGTTTGTGTACTACCTTAAAGTCCATGTGTGTATTTGATGAAGAAATAAAATTAGGCATGTGCTGATATGTAGAATTGTTCCCTAAGGCTCAAAGATGCTGGTTTTGGTCCATCTGGATTCATTCAGTTGTTTAAACACATGCTTAATTGCCCTTGAAAGTGAGCCTTAAGCATGCTTAAAAGTTAAGCATGTTTTTAATGGAAAAGGGAATGTTTTTGGTGAAAAGGGAGTGTAAATTTAGGGTATGTGGATTCAGTGGTGGAGGACCCTTGATGACATTTGGTGGTGCTGAGCACCTTCAGAGAAAGTGTGGAAATGAACACTGTGCTGTGAAATCAGGACATTGTTCATCCCTCTCCAAACACACAGGCGCACACTAAGGAAGAGTATGGGTGGGTCTTGGCATGTTTAGGGCTAGTGCTTTTTCTTCCATGCTTTTGCTTCATGTACAAGTGTGCTCCTTAGCAGCAGTTCTGTATTGCATTTCGGCTAAAAAGAAAAAACAGCCCAAGACTGATTTCCATAGGGTGGAGTTGGTTTAGATGATTGGTGCTGGAAACAGAGGTGGTTTCTTAAACTGTCTGCTGATGTAGAGGAAAAAGGTTGTATTTCTTGAGTAGGTTTAATCATGGGTTATGCTATTAAATGTTGGAGGGTGTTTTAGAGGGAGATTCAATGCAACATTTGTAGTTGCTTTCTAGGTGTTGGAGGACTGATGTATCCATGGGGTTAATTTGGATTGCTGTGACCACATGGGTTGACTGTGCTAGCTGTTAAGAAGATTTGAGGTCTTGATTGACCCATTTTACTTAAACACTAATTGTTTGCTGCTGTATTAAGGAGGAAAGATGAGCTAATGCTGTTGCCCCTTATGGTTTTACACTCACTGCTGTTTTTCCCTACAGAAGTCTTGCAGATGAAACTGATCTTTTTTCTTTTGTCTTGTCTTGGGAGGTGAGCCCTTCTCAATCATTCAGAATGATAATGAGACAACAGTTTCAGAGTGTCTGTGTACTCAGTATCTGGCATCTTTGTTAGGGTGCCAGTTTGAAAGGAATTGTGGTGAAAAGAGGAGGCTTAGGCAAGCTCAGCAATATAAAGATTTAACAAATCTCTGCTATCTGTGAGACAGGTTACTGCTGGCTGATAAGGCTTGACCAATGTTACGATATACTGTTTCTCTTTCAGCATTTTAAAAATATGTTGTTTTTCTGATTTTCTGTAGTGTAATAAGTATTTTCTATTTTAGCACATTGTGTCCATCTTCCAGATAAAATACATATATGTGTATCTGTATGTTCATATAGTATAAGAGAGACGATGGCACTATTACAAGCAAGAGTGTTAAGTGGAGAAAATCATTGTAACTGTTTTGAATTCATTGAATCTGGCACTATCTGGAAAAAGACAATGCTCCTTTCAGGTCTGTTTCCTCATTACTGAAAATCTGGGGTGCTTTTCCTCTTCAGGGAAATGATCAGTTTATACCTGTGAATTCTCAAGTTATGGATTTGTAGGCAGAATTCAGCCCCTCTAGCAAATTCTGCTTCTTCATTTACAATTGGCACTTGTGAGTGTGAGTACAGGGATCTGAGGAATATTCCTTGACTTGTGTTGGTCAAGCCCCCAGCAAGAGGTAGGAAGAGTTTTCTGTTAGTACTTCTACTAGCCGTAATGCAGTTAGATTGCAGTAGCTTCCAGTGAGTTGAGTCTAGGAAAAGTTACTTTTCTGTTTGTGAAACCTGTCATTTTGTCCCCCAAGGGAGATTTAAACCAAATCTCAATAGCTGTTTGCAAAATTAGCGGTATGCAACCTCTGAATAAACAGCATAAAACCCCCTCCAAAATAAAACCAGCAGTCCAATCATGTCAGCTAGCTTGGCAGCATTTAATTGTAAGACCTATGGATTAGATTAAACCTATGTTTTCACTTTATTTTCTGGAGAGAATGATAGAGGCTGGTTTCTGGTTTAAAACTAGGAACTGGCAGTTCTACATACATTATCTGTTAGAAGAGCTGCTTTGCTGTGCAAAACTTGCCACTTTTCCTGAGGTTCTGATCTTGGATGAGCAAGGTGAGAAAATATCTCAAAATGAGAATGTAGGATGGGAATATTATAAAGGTTCAGAGCAGAGTTAGAGTTATGCTTTTGAAAATTCCAGCCTGGGGCCAAATTTGATTCAGAGATCAACAGCAAAAGTGCTGTGGACCTTCAAGAGTGACCTGGGTGCTTTACTTCTGGGCCAGAAACTGAGAGGAAAGCCTCTTTTCTGTGTTTGCTGTGAGATGGGCTGAAAGTGCATGTTCAAAATCCTTTGACTTTAAGGAGGGTTCAGGTCTGGATCTGAATTCTGGCTAGCTGGAAAGCTGGTGAGCTTGTTTGAACTAACCAGCTCTTTTTGTGCGAAGTTACTCTGTTTTCTGCAGCAGCCTTTCTGTGGCTGCCAGATCTGAGCAGAAAGACCTGATCCTCTCATGGGGAATGTGCCTGGACTCTGGACCTGAGGCTGGACGCTGCAGTGCAGTGACTCTCAGGGCCAACATCCAACACTTGCTAATTTTAACATTCTTCCACTGTCCCCTGTCTGATTGTGGGACAGAGAGACCTGAAGGCCTTTTAAAGCCCTTGTCCTGTTCTTACAGCTGCTTCCACGTGTTCTGGTAAGGTAGGTTTGGGCACCCATTCCTGTTCTGGCTGTGTGCTATTGCTCAGAGAGCAGAGTTTGAGCTCCTGTGACTATGGCTTGATGCACAGTAGCTGTATGTTCCTGTGAGGGGTGCTTTTCATGGACAAATCCCTGGCTGCTGGTGCTTGATGTGCTTTTCAGGTGTCTCAGGCCGCTGTCAGGTGGCTGTGTCCCAGGGCGTGGTGGGCGGGCTGGCTGGCTGCCACTTCTGCTTGCAGCAAGACCATGTTCATGCAGTTAGGGATTTGTCTCCTTCCCTTTAGTCACTATGTGGTCAATAGTAGCTTTTATTTCCCTCCACAAAACGTTAGAAATGTTCAAGAAGGCTGAGGAAAAAATTCAGGGGCTCAAAAAACCAGAGATGCAGGGGTGGAGTTGAATGATTTGCAAAGGAAAAGGAGGTTGAAGCTTGCTCCTCAAGGGCTGGTCTGAGTGTTTGGTCATTCACATCCCATCCTGCTTGTTGACCTGAAGCTTGGGGTGGGAGGGCATCGGAGGTGAAGCTGGGTGTGCTGGCCCTAAGCTGCTTCCTGACCTGCAGAACTACCCTGTCCTCTTTCAGCGCTTCCCCACACCTGTATTGGAAAATATGTGAAATATTTCTGAATTGAGGGAGTCAGCTCCTGCTGGTGTGTATCAGAGTTGTTCTTCAGTTGCACCAATTCAGTCGGGGCAGAGTTTGGCCCTAAGGATCCTCTTCACGGGCTGTCAGCATGCTCAGAATATACCTGGGAGCTAGTGTCTGTCTTGCCAGGAATCCAGAGCAGACCTGGCATTTAGGGTAGGGGCTAAGTGTGTCTGGAAGAAAAGTTGCAAGTTAGTTTTTTGTCCCCATTCCTGTCTTTTCTAACATGATTGATTTGATGACCCATAAAGAAAATTGCCTTCAGGAAAACGATGAAGAAACCTATAAATCGGGAGGAAGGACACTGTGTATTTCTTTTTGTTTAGGGAGATAAAATACACGTATTTCCTGGAGTAGTAAAGGGAAAGTTGGCAAACATATGAGAGTAATTAAAAAAAAAAAAAAAGAAAAACAAAAGTCTCTCTGTGGGGGGGGGAACAGTTAATAACATGTTTCATTCCAAAGAGCAAGGGATAGAGTGTGGTAAATAAGAGCTTTTATTCCATGTTGTTCTGCAAAGTTAAGCTTTTAGTGGTATAGAGAGCTGGTTGTGCTTCTGAATAAAACTTAGCAGAATAGTGAATGTAAGCATTTCATATTATCCAGTGCTATCTGTTACAGCATATAATAAATTTATGTCTAGGACTTTGAATAAAAGGCATTTTGTAATATGACAAATGAATATCTAGAATTTTATATTCCTCATAGTTTGCCAAAATTAACAGCAGTGATTTATAGGTAACACTTATAATCCTTTAGATTAGATCATTTTAAATGGCATGCTACAAGTGTTGCTTGAAACACTGTCAGTATTTTGAATGAAAGATTAAAAATACTCTTAAATGTGCCTTTTAATATGAATCGTCAAAACCTTTTCTTGTAGAATGCATTTGAAAAAGAAAAAGTATAGTCAAATTGCATTCACTTAGTAGTTGTATTCACCTCTGGTAGAAAATAGTTTCTATGGGCAAAGAAACTGAATTCAATCAGGCTTCTTTTTTGCCTTCACTTGTTTTGGTCCTCTGTACAGTTGCACCATCACTGTTAGCAATAAATGGAATTAATAATATGTTGCAAAGCTTTAATTGATAATTACAGGCACTTAGAAGTTAGAAACACATTTCCTCATTTTACCATATTTATGATATTGATTCTTCAGATGCCTAAATGGTTGTGTGTTTGTTTAGGTGGTAAAGCTGGTATCAGGATGCCAGCACTGACCGATTTTATTACCCGTAATTACCATCAGGCACAGTCAATCAGGCCTTACCCATCCTCTCTCTCTGCAGCCCTTGTGTCCATTTAGAGCCTGACTTTTGGGTGAGTGCTGACTGATGCGGGTGCTGCTAATGTTGCTTGATGTGCACCAAGCAGCTGTAATCATAGAGGTTTTATGTTCTTGCATTGATCTGGACTAAGTTGTCTTTGAAGCCCATATCACCAGCTCAGGCTTTGAGATACTGGTAGTACGCCTTGTGCCTCGCTTTGCAGTCTTTATGGACTTGATTCTGCTTGTTGTCTTACAGCCCTACCAAATGTGTACACTGCTGTTTAGGAGAGAGTAGCCTTTGACTATAACAATTTATCTTTTTTTTTCAAAGATGCTGAAAATGGCAGGGTTCAATTGGTGTGGATGGTGTGTACCTTCCTGACCCAGCAGATAAAAATGGTTATTTTAAGGCAGATACTGCTTTTTTGGGTTGGGTCATGAATTTTCTCTTTTCTTCCGACGATGGGGACAGAACAGCATGGTGAGAGTGAAAGCTGTACTTAGAGTAACTACCTTGTTTACACTTTGAATTAAATGTTTTAGGGCTGATTTTTTTTGAATAGACTATTACAAGCAGGGGGGAGGGAATAAGTACTTGTAAAAAATATTGGGCAAACCTACTGTGTTCCATACTTCAGGCCATGAAGCTGTGTTTAGTACTAGGATCAGAAAGAACTATTTCCTTGAAGACATGGTATTGCAGAGTTGGCATTATGGGTCATTTGTCTGAAATACTTGGGACTGTGGTCAGCACCAGGGGATTTGTTTTGCCCTTACTGCACTGCCATTCTTGGTGAATTTCAAATCTGAGGCTTCAGTCATTTGGAAGACGTGAGTTATTTTTGTTTCTCATTTGTTTTATATATTGATAGAAGTAGTAATTTTTTCTTAAGAGGCTGGAGACTTTTTCTGCATTTTTCTGAGTTATTGCAATATCAGCCCCAGTGACATTGCTTATTCTAGCATGCAACGTAGTAAGTGAGCTCTCTGGGTCCTGAGCTGGACAAGGGAATTAATATTTTGGATATAGTGTGTTTTTGTGTTTTCTCTGGCAGTGTTTTGGTGGCTTTTTCCTGTTTGACTAAGGGAGAGGGAAGGTAAGTGAAAAATGAGTTTTAGTGATCTCTGCTTGCATTAAAAAAGGCAAAAAGAGATGGCTGTGTCAGAGGCATGAGTTATGTTTTTATTTGAAAAAGTAGCTGTGGAGACTTATTTCAGCTGTAGCTGGTAGGTTTCAGAGCGAATATAACAGTAGGAATAGAATTTGTCTGTCTAGGTTTTCCAGAGACTGTTTAACAACAGATACAAAGAAGCAGCTGTCTCCCTATGTTCACCTCTTTTCCCCATCCAAACATTATATAAATATAACTTCCTTTTGGATTCTGTTCCCCGCATGCCTTTACAGTTGGAAAGTCTAATGTATTTATTGTTTGCTCTACTACCCTTACCTGCAGAGAAGGCATGATCTAGATTGAAGTGTAATCCTCCTAGATAAGTAAACAAGCCCTGCCCCATGCCTGTGTCACTAGGCAGAGATGAGTAGCTCTTTGAAGAATGTTTTGAGGCTTGTGAATATAACGTCTAGTAGAAACTTTCCTTTTAAAAGATATTAAAATATGTAAATAATTGGGGAAGCAAGAGTGCCTCAAGAATAAAGGTGCTGTGTCTCTAGTCACTTGTTAATATTTCCCTTTCCATAATGGATTTGCTTCGCAGCTGAACTTGAAAGTCCTTCCCAAGTGGCAGTGGTACTGGGCAATTTCCCCTTCCAGCATAGCTCTGGCTGCATTTAAGTATCTCTTTTCATTTATTGCTTTTTGGTTTTGTCACTTGTTTTGCATTGAAACATAGCTCTGGGCAGCACTCCACATAAATGAGAAACCCACTATATAGACGAAACTGTGGAAAAAGAACCTGTGGTGTTCTCCTGCTGGACCTTGTTTTGAAATGAGGAGTTGCTCCCCTTCCAAGGAGCTTACTGATGTAAGGGATGGTGTGCAGTACAGCCATGGGGTGGACAGTGTGTGCCAGCGGGTGGGGCTCTGGGCTTGTGGTGGGAGCCTCTGACGTGTTCATCATGGGTGGGCTGTTGGTTTGGGTTTGAGCTTGTCCTGTTTGCTTGGGTTCTGATTCACAGTGGAACTACAGCGGTTCTTCTTGGCTTGGAAATTATTCCTGTGGGGATTTAACGGCCAAATTTCAGCCTTATCTTTGCAAAATCATCCTCTCTGTATCTAGCAATAATTTGATCAGGGCCTGACACCCCCATAGGCACTTGCAGACCATGCCAGGGGCTGCTGGCTGCTGGAGTGGCCCGCAGGCTGTGGCTCCACTGGGTACTTGGTTAACGCCTGAGCCTGGGAAAGCAGGATCCTGGCTGCTGTGGCAGGGCAGTTAGTTTTGCTCTCCGTGTCTGCTGAGCAGTAGCAGTTGCTGTTCCTTATTGTACTAATACCTGAGGACAGCAAGAGTGTGAAGCCTGATGGTCCAGAGCTCTGCAGCATAGCCTCTTTCCATGCACTGGAAGGAGTCCTGAGGCCTTGTCTCTTTACTGTAGCAAAAATCAGTTTTCCCTGCTCTGTTTGGGAAATACCAATACAATTTCGCTGTGCACGTCCACAGCCCCTGGTACTTGTATATACCCAGTCTGAAATGGTTCCCGAGGTCAGACTACTGCAAGTGCCCAAGTAAATGTTGCAGGTTTTAGCCTGAAATCTGAGACTCTCTCTGCAAATTAATGTTAGTGCCATAGTGGGGCCCAGGAGAAGCCTTCCAGTTTGGGAGTCTGGGATAGGATCTTTTGGTGGCCAAGGCTTATTTCAGCTGTGAGATCCTATTTGCCCCCATGGTGCCCAGCCCTTGCCTGACCTCATGGAAAGCCAGCTTGGAAAGCCGAGCTAGGGCAATGCTGGGCAAAACTGACCGACTTTCTACCAGTCTGGCTCTGATATGCTCCAGAGCACTGGTGAAGAGGAGGGACAGGAATGTGTATCTGAGAGCTGGAAGGCCTTTACCTGTTTGAAAGACAGGGATTTTCAGGAAGTTAATGCTTCGCTTTGAAAACAAAGATCACAGGATCTAACCTCCCTTAATAGGTTGTGTTGCTCCCTGAAAGACATCAAATGACACCAATAGTGAATCTTGCCTAGTATTTGTAAAATCATCCCTGCCTTTTATATAATGTTCCTGTTCTAAGAAATCTCCTTTTATTTTTGGTGGTGAGTGGAGGACACAAGACATGGGGTTATAGTGGAAATGTTGCGCTCGGCTCCCTTACTGTTACCAGTCAGAAAAATCCTTGGCGCAGTCTTTTGCTGGTACAGGGAGATATATATGGTAATAAACAGCCCTTCTAGGCTTTCTGCTGCAGGCTCTGAATGTGGCTGTGCTGCAGCTGACTTGCTTGCAAGAAAGCCCTTGCCTGTGTCTTTAATGAAAGGCTGTCCTGAAGTAGAAATTGCTTTCCTTGGAATTAGAGGAGGAGAGGGGATGTGTGTTTTGAGGAAAAGCTAAGCCAGGAAACACCTGGCAACCAGATGGCCTCTAACATGCTGCATCATACCCACACCTTCATTAAGGATTACTGTGGCTGTCTCCGGGTAATAGATTTAGAGGTTTGGGGTCACAAAGAATTAGAAAATTGTAGCCAGTTGCAATTAAATGTAAGTTATTTTTAGAAGACAAGGAACTGAGCTGAATTGACAGCTGAATTAGAGCTACTTGAAATGTTAGGGCTCAAATACTACAGGTGGTATTTTCTAGGAGACCAACAAAGGAGCCCTTGTGCTTCAGTCAGAAGCACAAAGCAGCCCAGGGTGGTGGCAGGTGGGCTGAAGACAGCAGAGCTGTGAGCCATGGCAGTAATGTAGAACTGGTATTATTCTGCTTCCCGAGGGCAGCTGGCATTATGTACTTATCTCTGAATATTTGTGTGCAACAGGTAAGGCTTGTTCAGACCACTGATAGTATAGGACTGTGTGGTTTGTACTGTCATTTGTATAAGCCTGACTCGGTACTCTTACACTCACGTTTACCTGTATTTAATTTTGTTTTGTATTTCCTCTTCAGTGTACCTGCAATCCAGAAAGGGCAAACTCAAAGGTGTTTAAAGTTTCAAGTGAATTGTGAGAATATCAGTAGAAAAATAGAGATTTGGGAAGAACTGTGCTAGCACACAAACCTTTTCTGTGTTGCTGACCAGTTGGCGGCAGCATTTTGTGGTGTGTTGTGGGCCAGGAGTTGTGGCTGGCCCTGTGTGAGTGCACAGAAGTGAATATATGAGGAAACTACATCATCCTACATCCCCTCTACTCACCTGCCTACTCTGGCAGGTAAAAGAGGCATGGCAGTACTGAGATGCATGGGTAGGTTTAGCCTGTCTCACTGCTGCACTGAAGATGGGAGATTCCCTATCTTGAGGGAGTTTCTGTGAATCAGTGGCCTTTGTATCCCAACTCTTGCCAGATCCTGGACTGATTGATACCGTCTTACACTGCTAACCTGCTCACTGCCCTGCTTTGAAAGACGTTTAAGTACATTGTGGAAATAATAAGTGAAGAAGAAACTCTGCCAGTCCAGGGGCTGTGTAAACTGGTTGCATTCCTAACAAACGCTTTGGAGCATCTGCAGGAAGCTTGAGCAGGTTGTTAATTTCTTCCGTACTTGTGACATTGATACCATATGAATATTGCTGGCTTTTACCATGTGTATTCTTTGAGCAGCTTCTTTGCAGACGGTGTATCTCTTGTCACTTTAATATTAAAATGTTGGTAAGCACAACTTGAAAACACTTATCATTGAAATATCTATTTAATTGCTTGTTAGTGTTGATATCAAAGCTTATTGTGAATTTGATGTGGCAAGTTTTGAGGAATCCACCTAAACCCCCTTGTTTTAAATATAACTTCAGTTTTTTAAGGCTACTACCTGTGGGGTTGGTTCTGCAGCTGAGATCCTTGTGAAAGATGAGCTAACTTGAATTATGCAATGGAAGTGTTTGTACTTTATTAAAGACAAGCCAATGACACCCTACCACATGATATGGGGTAGCCACATGAATATGGAACGACTTCATCTTGAAAGGGTGGATCAAGTTGTTCAGAAGTCCTTTCATTTTCTAATCTCCCTGAACCTGAAAGGCTACGTGGTATTTTTTATTTTACCCTTGGGAGAAGAAAATAAATCATCTCAGTTCTTGAAAGCTACTGCCCCAGGTTAGGTAGTCCTTACATTAACAGTTTGTTACCCAGATAAGCTGTAATATTCTTTTGTTGTGTGTCGACGGTGTCTTCAACCAGTGCAAAACCCCACAGCAGCAACTTGGGAAGAAAAGCGGGGGGATGCGCCTGAAGGATTTACTGTGCTGCTGTTGGTTTTCCCCTAAGAGAAACCCAGGTGTCTTGAAGCCAAAATGAAAATATAAATCCTAAAATGGGCATAATTAGAGTACTTCCTTTAGACAGTGTTTGGTGCAGGCACCTTCAGTTTTTGGGGGTGTGCAGTTTTTCTCAGTGAATAGGCATTTGAGCAGTGAATGAGGGAGAGGATGATTAGCAGTTCTGTTGGTGCTCTCCACCTTGGCAAAGTTGTGCCAAATAACAGCATGAGTTCTTTTTCCCCACTGGTCCTGCTGCTGTGGTGTGTAAACCTGATGGAGATGTGTCCTAAGTGTGTAGAATTACTGCTCCAATAACGCATTGGTATTAAAACAAGCAGAAGGTGCTGGTATGGGCTCTCTTCTAATTTTGTATGGCATTTTTCAGAGTTGGGATGCAGAGCTCCTGGGGTGCCTCATCTTAGGAGGGGCTGCCATGGTCCTGCTGAAGACCTTTGTGGATGTGGCTTGCTCTTGGTGGGAATCGTTATTTGGCTCTGCCGGACTTTGGGTTAGTCCTTGAAAGAAGCATATTTTGCAGAAAATGGAAAGCAGAAAACCAGGCTCAGTAACTTCATTTTTGTTGGGGAATCTGTGTGGAATTGCTGGAGGCCTGAGTGTGTATGAAGCGGTCGGGAGAATGGGAGCTTGGTTTTGGTTGGCATGGGGCTGGAGGAACAGGCTGGGACTTGTTCCCAGCCGGAAGCTGAGTGGCTGTGGTGTTTGTTGTTCTTCTGTATTAGGGTTTTGGCACCTGCTTTCACACTAAATCAGCTGTTGAGAATGTTGTATGTCTATGTAAGGGTGCTTAGAGCTGCGTGTGCATGTCTGACAACTTTGGCATATTTACTCGGTAGGTGTTTAGGTTTTTTTTTTCTTTTGTTTTTTCTTTCTGGGAAGGCTTGTGGTGTAATTATATAGGGGATGTTAATGAAAGAATTATTTCAAGACTCCAGACTTATACCCACTTAATAGTAGTATTTATTGTTTATAATATTATTTTGCCTAGGGACTGTGGTGAAGTACGTTGCCTTATTGAGGTAAGTTTGATACAGGGATTCCTGATCTAAAGAGAGCTTAAATAGTCTTGAGTTTTATTGCTAAGACCAGCCTACAGTTTCAAATCACAACATAGCCCCTTTCGGCCTGAGTTTTTAACAGTGTTCTGAACTGGTGGTGCATTTGATTTAATCATGGTCCTGTACCTGAACCATCAAAATTAGACATCAGAGACATGAATAATGTTCAAATAGTGTCTTAAAGTAGTGTTTAGCTTAACACATTTAAAACCCCAAACCAGTGAGGCAGAAAACAGAGCAGATGTTTGTTTTCCTTTTTCCATAATAAAAAAGCTGAAGTTCAGTTTTGGTTTTGTTGTTTAGATTTTTATTCCGACAACTGGAGAAACTATGCCGTTTGTTAGATGGAAAAGTACAACTTTATAAAACATCGTTTGAGATACTGGAAAATGCCTGGCTGAGCTAATGCTGTCACTTATTCTAAGCAAATAGCATTGATACTTTCTGCAGTCTCCTGGAGTCATATAGTGGTCTACTTTAAATCCTCTTATTTGTGAATCTTGAGCTCCAGCATGGGGCTTTTTTTTTTTTTTTTTCATTTGAGGAAGAGACTGGAATTCGATGACTTTCCACAAGAGCCTAATCCTGAATCTGGCAGAATTTTGTAGAGGATTGCTGCATTTCTGTGAAAGCTTTAAACTAACTCTTGTCCTTTACTAGAGAATTATCCGTGTTTTGTAATGCCATCTGTTAGTTACCAAAAATTCTTTGGGAAGATTCTTTTTTTTTTTTCCAGAGCATTGAGGATATCAGATTTTCTTACCGAACTGAGTTGCATCCCTGTGTAGTTCCCCAAGGCTTTTCCATTCTGATCAGCAGAGGTGCCTTCTATTAACTTTCAGTAAACTTTCCATTGTACATCTATACTCTTAAAAATATGCATGTACATATGTGTGCACATAGATAACTCCACTGAGCTGAATGGAACTTCTTGTACAAATACTATGTAGTCTAGTACTTGGACCATGTTAAATAGAAAGTGTCAACAATAGGGCCATTACTGTCAATGAATGAGAGTTGTCACCTGGACAGTTTCCAGCTAGAATATGTTTTATCTGCAGTCAATGCTACTTCATTCAGTTTTGTAGTGATGCACATTAATGACTTTATGTTCTTCTGTCTGCTACGTTCACATCCTAGAGCAATACCTTCTTCACATGTAGACGGACTGTAAATAGGAAGCTTTTTCTTTGACAGTTATGAATTCTGCAGTAAGAATAATTTAGTACTGTACCAAAGAGAATAAATTATTGTAAAGAACATCTTTGAATAGTCTGGCAGACATGGTTGGTAATAATGTGTATGTAATCTCTATTAGTTCAGTGGAAAACTCTGAAGTATGAAGAATGACAAAATAAATGGTGCGTACATGTTGAAAGGTGAAGGTTTGTCTTGTAACCATTTCTATAATCAATGGACAAGAGAAGAGCTATTAAATCATCTTACTCAATTCCTATTTTGCCCTACTTGCAATGCTCACACCTGGATCACTTCTGCAGGCTATATTGATAAGTATGCCACTTACTGGTGTTCCCTCAGTAGCTTTGGTTGTACAAATTGTAACTGTGAGGACCTTAAAGTGAAGAAAAAGTTTTTCATTTGTCACTCTGCAAGGGGGAATGTTCTGAAGTCTGTTTCCTGTTGCAGTGGGAGAAGTTATGCTGTTGTAAGCTGGTTGTTGAGAGGCTGATATCAACTCCTGTTGTGAGTCTCAGCTTCTTGATTGACAGTTTTATTGTCCTTATGGAAGGCAGCAGTCATGGAGGAGATCACCAGGGGCCCTGCGTAGCAGATTGGGCCTGGAATTTTGTTGTAAATTCAATAGGAGAGGAGGAATAAAGGATAGGAGAGTGATATGTGATCTAGATCCTGTTCGATTTAATTAAAAAAATATATATTATTCATTAGCATCTTCCACTCAGAGAGTTTCAGAAGGCAGATATTGTTGTAGAAGAACCCATAATCATTGCAAATACAATATTTGACTCCTACTGAGACATTCTTTACCTGGGATCCTCAGAATAAATAAAGGATGCTTTCTTTTCAGTTGATAAAGTTAGTACAGCACCTATTTTATAACAAGCCCGTAGCTTTTGTTTACTCTTTACAAAGCCTGTGGGAAGGACAGGAATGACTTGGATGACACTGTTAGTGATTTTCTGGTCTTTTTTCTTTTTTTTTTTATTCATTATACCTATTGGAATCAGTAAATTTCTCATAATTTTGTAGACAGTCCCACAAGGTAGCAGTATATAGACCTTGCTAAAGATCGTGGCTTTGTTGCTGATGAATGGGGATTTATGAAAGAATTCCTTAGGGCCTGAGGGCAGTGGGAAACAAAATCAGTGGCCTGTCAGCACTACAGCATATTTCTTCAAAGGGAGAAAGCTCAGGTCCTTCAGTGTCCCTTGCCAATTACTGCATGTAACTTGTGTCAGTGACTTTTGGGGAAGAGGAAGGTTTCCAACCTCTTTGGGCCATGAACACAAGGAGGCAAATTAATGTAAAAATCTAAGTATTTACGTGTACAAAGGTGATCATTCATGTTCCTTTTCTGTTATCTGCTGAAGTAACAGGGAGAGAGAGATCAATTTGTGCTGGGTCAGAATCTAACTGCATTGTTTCAAAGGTAACTGAAGTTTTTATTTACTCTTTCTTTATATGGTATTCTATGGACTTGATAGTACAACAATTTAGCCTAGACTGTAATCTTTTAAAATCTTGTTATGAGTGTTATAGTTACTTTCCAGTAAAATAGCTAGCAGGAGTTACAAATCTTGAACTGTCAATGGATCTGTCAACCTGCCTAAATGCCACCAAACAGGATTTACTGTTTAGGTGTAAGTGAAATCTGTGCCTGAATTACTTGTTGGCCCTTAGCTAATTTTTGGTTACCGTGTTGGAGTTTAATTTTGGAATTTTCCAATCAAGGCCAAAATCTAGTTTTCGGTGTTTTTTTCCATTTGTAATTGAGGCCCTAGTCCAGGTTGCTGTGGCATCAGTGCATGCATGTGAAGTCCCAGCCTCTTCATTACAATCATAGAATGTCTTGGGTTGGAAGGGACCTCTAAAGGTCCTCTAGTCCAACCCTCCTACAATAAGCAGGGACATCTCACACTAGAACAGACTGCTCAGAGCCCCATCAAGCCTGACCTTGAATATCTCCAGGGATGGGTCCTCCACTACCTCTCTAGGCAACCCATTCCATTGATCCACCACCCTTGTATTCAAGAACTTTTTCCTAATGTCCAACCTAAATCTACCGTTTTTCAGCTTAAAACCATTACCCCTTGTCCTGTCATTACATGCTCCTGTGAACAAGTTTTCCCAGCCTTCTTATAGGCCCCTTTCAGGTATTGGAAGGTTGCTATAAGGTCCCCCCGGAGTCTTCTCCAGGCTGAACAATCCCAACTCCCTCAGCCTGTCTTCATAAGAGAGGTGCTCCAGCCCTCTCATCACTTTCATGGCACTCCTCTGGACACACTCCAGCAGGTCCATGTCCTTCTTGTGTTGGTGGGCTCCAGAGCTGGACACAGTACTCCATGTGTGCTCTCACCAGGGCAGTGTAGAGGGGCAGAATCACCTCTCTTGATCTGCTGGCCACAATTCTTTTGATGCAGCCCAGGATGCAGTTGTCCTTCTGGGCTGCAGTTGCACATTGGTGGCTCATGTCCAGCTTTTGATCCACTAGTACCCCCAGGTCTTTTTCCACAGGGCTGCTCTCTAGCGTTCTTCCCCTAGCCTGCATTCATATCTTGGGTTGCCCGGCCCAGGTGCAGGACCCTGCACTTGGTTTTGTTGAACCTCATGAGGTTCACCTGGGCCCACTTCTCCAGCTTGTCCAGGTCCCTCTGGATGGCAGCCCGTCCCTCTGGCATATCGACTGTACCACCCAGCTTGGTGTCATCAGCAAACTTGCTGAGGGTGCTCTCAATGCCACTGTCAATACCATTAATGAAGATATTAAACAACACTGGTCCCAATATGGACCCCTGAGGTACAACACTTGTCACCATTTTCCATCTGGACATTGAGCCTTTGACCACTACCCTCTGGATGCGGCCATTCAGCCAATTCCTTATCCACTGAACGGTCCACCCATCAAGTCCATATCTTTCCAACTTAGAGAGAAGGATATTGTAGGGGACTGTGTCAAAGGCCTTGCGGAAGTCCAGATAGATGACATCCACTGCCTTTCCCTTGCCACTGATGTAGTCACTCCATTGTAGAAAGCCACTAGGGATAAAGAGGAGTCTGTGCTTGTAGGCTACGTTGCAGGATTAGCACCTCAAGTGTGATTATGTGCTTACCCTTTGCTGCCCTTTGAACAGTGCACACACTGCTGTGACACTGTCTTTAAACCTTTCAAGCCTGTGGGGCAAAATTCATCCTTTACTGAGAAAAGCCTATGTTAGGCTTGACAATTTTAGGTGTATTAACAACAAGGTGGGTTTCAATTCTCCCTTGCAGATTTGGCTGGCATTATGGTGCACTTAGCTGAGAGATGCTTCTAAATATGCAGATAGAACCGTGTTGATGTCAAGGGATCCAGAGAGGAAAGGCATGCTTGAACTGAGTGTTTTCTTTGCTTCCTGCTCCTCTGGCCCTGGACTGCTGTGGTACTTCTGAGGTAGGGGTTTGTGTTTGGCTGTTTGGTTGAACTGAGGGTTTGCCAGTGAATGCTGATGTAAATGACAGCCACCTCGTCTGCCCAGCCTCCCTAACTAGTGTGGGCAGGCAGAACAGTGCCTTCTTCTGGAGGAATTTTGGCCGTTCCTCTGTCCTGCAAGGATCTCTGGGTGGTTTTGAGCTCAGTATTACTCTTGCCATAGGCTCTTAAAGCCCTAACACTCTTTCCAGCTGCACTGCTGATAGCACCATGCACTGCCCAGGAACCATACAGACCTCCTGATCCATACATGTTCATCAGTTCATATCGTAATTGTTAATCCCAAGAGCCACCTCCAGTCAGCATTCGAATTGAGGCCAGACTTAGTAGGGGAACCAACAAGTCTCTCTTTGAATGCAGGGTGCAAAGAGGAGAAAAGGGCAGGTCTTAAATCAGTGTATAGCTTAATTGTTTTTATTTTCTCAGAGGCCCTGAAGCAATGTAATGCAGGTTTTTCAACGCTGACATCACAAAATACTGGGACATGCTGCCAAGTTCATGTGGGTGGAGAAGAAAGGAGGTGTTCTCGATTCCTATAAACACTTTGGCTTCTGTTCTCAAGGAAGGAGAAAGGAACAAACTTTCCTGATGATTCTTTGAGAATGTAAATGCCACATGAGCATTTTGGCTAATGGCAGAAATGGCATTTCCTAGGCTGTCTTCACTGCTCAATTGTCTCATCCTTGTTACCTAAGTTGTGTTTTATCAACTGGAGCATATGCATAGAAAACCAGTTGTGAGAACTCTACCATTTATCATCTCCTCACAAGTTTCCAGCAGAATTACTCATACTCCCAGTTGCTCTAAAAAGAGTTTTCAGGTATTCTGCATCAAAGCATTGAAGTTGAATCCTTTCACCCGTAAACAAAGTATTTTTGTCTTATATTGGGTGATATTTAGGTTGCAAAGCCTGAAAATTAACATGAACATCCATAATTTTTCTTCGGAAAGAATCTCAGAAGTATGTAGCAATTATGCCTCTTCTTGATAGAGGGAGGATTGTTGGGCTAAACTCGTCCTTCATGAAACTTTGTTTTTCTTAATGATGGGAGAGAAATTAATGTTCACACTTATATTTACACCTTCTGTGGTGTGCAGCATGGAAGGATGCTTGTCACCAACTTACACAAATGATTTGCTTTACAACAGTATATTTACCAGACCAATATAGTGTTTTTGTAACCACATCTAAAAAGATGCTTTTCATTAAGATGTTCTATGTTTAGAAAATGAATTATGACACTTGTGTAAATATTGTTCAGGTCATTGTGAGTTCCTTAGAAGAGCATGGACAGTCCCTTTTTGAATATTCAGCAGAGCATGGTGTGGCCTGGAAATGGAGACATCGTTTAGAGGCTGTTCAGTTTGATTGATTCATAGCAGAAAAGGCTTTTAGAACTGCCTGGACTCTTAGTGCTTTTTGGTTTGTTCTCCTTTATTCGTCGTTTAGAACCTGAGCTCTTGTTGCACTGATACAAGGTGGCCCTTTAAAGATGCTGTGTATTTTTTATTAATCTTGTTATCAAGTGCACTCTACATAAAAAGAGCTTTGCTGTTACAGAGCTCTGAGACGCTGCAATGCTGGGGCAGCATTTCTTGCAGTACCAATGATCAACTCAGTTCCTGGCAAAGGAAGGGGCTGTGGGAAGAAGACAAATTTGAAAATCCAGCCCCAAATGAAGCAGAGGACACAGTGTTTAGCATATCTCAGAATGGTTTGGATGTGTGAATCTGCAAGGCTCATTTCATGTTGCATGTCTCTGTTTGTGGGAGCAGGGAATTGAATTGTGTAGTGACTTTAGTGAAGTGGAATGTGAATGGAGGAGCACATTTGGTTTTGCCTCTTTTTGCATGCCTAACCCGAACTTGCTTGCAGATGGAAGTGGTTAGCTGTGAGCTGCTGATCCAGCAGAGAAAACAGCTTGCTTTGCTAATCATCGGGGCAGGTAGTGGACTGCTAAATCTTGTTTGCTTTAATTGGCCTAGTAGGGCCTTTGAATCAGTGGGACTAGGGTGAATAATGTGCTCAAGATTTGTCCTAATATCTTCATCGTAGGCCATAGGTCTTACAATGTAAACTATTAAATTACTGTAGATGAAACACCAGAGGGATTGGTCTTGGAGTCCCTTGGGGATTGTGGAATTGCAAATTAACTCGTCACAATTTACTTAATCGGAGTGTGTATTTATTTTTTGAGAAGACATTTTCTTCTGAGAAAAGTTCATGAAGCGGCTAATGGGAACTGAGGTACAGCTGGGGCTCAAGGCTTCCTTCTGGGAGTAGCAAGCTGCTTTTTGTGTGCTTCTTTTTCTGCTCTGTATGATGTATTGATTTGTAAGGACTTTATGTCAAACCTTTGGCAGGGGCAGATAGGCCCAAAGCTCTTCAGCACTCGGTATGGAGGAGGAAAAAAAAAAAGATTAACTTGAATTTTTTTCCCAGAAGTCCTGGCAAATGATTACTTAACAGGACACAGAAATGCACATGGGTCAGAACAACTGTGCTGACATGGTGCCTTGTAGATCATGTAATTTGCTCCCAGTTTCCAACATGCTCTTCTTTGTTCTTCCCACTGTAATTAATGCTGCAAGGGATATTTTTGCTAATGTTACTTTTCTGCCAAAACAAAAATATCTACTCTTGTTTTGCAATGAAGTGATATTTCCCCCAGTCCATTGGTTAGTGTTGACTACAGTTTGTATACTTCGGGTTGTAGAACAGCTTTTGAGCATAGGATCTTTCCTGTTAGTCTGAAAAATCTAGGTCATCAAAGAAAATTAGTACAAAAGTTTTTCTTATGTGAATTCATCTGTTGCCTCCCACATACGTGCACATGTGGATGTAGGGGCCAAAACTTGTAAGGCTGGGATTTTCAAAAGGATTTCAAAAGGAGTGAAATGCAGGGGGAATTGAGATGCACAGAGATCCTGAATTTCTTTGTACACAGTCCCGTTAAATCAGCTCCTGGGGGCTTGCTGCTTCATGTGTAACGTGTTCCCTTGTGTATAATGCCAAGTAAAATGTCTCCCGAGCAGCTTGGCATCTGGATGGATGACTGCATGGAGCTGTATGGGGTGGCCATTTGGGCTTCCTGGGTGCCAACTGGCTAAAGACCCTATGTCTGCAGCTGGATCAGAGTTGTCCCAGAGAACTTGAGGGTAACTTTTGGAGGGGAAGCAGAGCACCTGGGCCTTGGTGGAGGTACCATTGATGTTGATGGCCTAATTCCTTCCATGCAGTATAAGACCAAAAGAGATAAAGGCCTGTAGGCCTTGAGTACAGGGACAGTATTTCTCCTCAAAAAGTGTGTCACTGTTTCAGCTTATGAGATAGAATGAGAAAAAAAGCTTTAATGGTCATAGTTAAGCTTTTATTTTAATAGGGAGAGAATGTGAGAACTTGTCACTCAGTTTACTTTTCCTAATGCTCATTAAGTTTATCTTCAGTGCATTTGCATTGTGTTCAGATTGTCTAACCAGCTTGCAATTACTCCTTTTTCATGCCCCATTTCTCATCTCTGCCATCATCATGAAAGTAAGCATTCTATAGCAATAGGTTTTGCTCCTTAAAAAGGGAATTCTGTTTAATAGAAGTTGATTAGTGTATAAAAATAGAGAAGCCCTGGCTTGTCTCCTGCATCAGGTGGTTAAAGTGTTGTGAAGACCACCTGTCACAGGAGTTGTTTGTTTTGTTCTTCGATACAAGTGTTTTTCTGATGAAGAAGGGTATGCAACACTAGGAAACTGGGAAATGTAACTGATTTATCATCTGATGTCAACCAAAAATGAACTGAGTGTGCTCAGATATCAGCATATTTTCTGTAGTTAAGGCTGTGTTTCCTTCATAAGGACTTTCAGTATCTTCAGGGACTACAGGTTAATAATAACTTGCCAGTTAAAAAAAAAAAAAATTTGGAATCAGAAGTTGACTAGGGGTGTGTTCTGCTGGGAGTGAGTTTCTTTAACCACATCATTAAAAAAATATTGTTATATTTAGATTATACCAGAGTAAAAAAATTCCTAGCAGTCTATCATCTGGGGTTGGAGCCCTGTGGTGAGAACTGCCATCTCAAAAGGAGAAACGAGATTTTGCTGTTGCCACTTCAAATTTTACTTATGATTTTGTTGTAGCATTTTAAAATGCATTGGTGATTTCCAGCTGTTTGGTTTTTTTAAAAGTGTGTTTAACAAATAGTTAAACACAGTTGCAAACAATCTTGGTGTCAACAAATGCTCTTACTGGAAGTGCTGGGAGGTGAGGTGCTTGGTCAGTGTTGCTAAATCCTAGTGTGCACCCATCTGCCCCTCTAGAGACACAGTTACATTTAAGGTTGTGTCCCTGCATGCCACTAGCTTTTTTTTAGTGGCTTCTTAGTCGTGCAGGCATTCTGTCCCAGTGCCGTGGGGATACACGTTTGTGGATACAGCTGATCCTGCAGCGCTCACTGCAGAGAGCCATTCTGCTCCACTGGGATCCTGTGGAAAGGAGTGGTTTGCTCTGGGGAGCCATGCCTCCACTCGCCCTTCTTCCTGCACCTTGAGGAGAACCGACAAGTGACCTCCAGGAAAGCATTCCAGCCTGCTTTGCAAGAATTCTGTCTTCAAGTGGTTTGTATGGTAAAGTAGCAATACTGTCAGGCATGTTGAGTGCACAGTTTTCTGAAGGAAATACATCCCTTTAATATGAAGAGTTAATTATCGGTTTATCTTTTGAAAATGAATTTTTGCACTGTTCTGGAAGCTATATGGAATAGTCCTGGCAGCACAGAGAAACAGGAATAGCAAAGTTGCAACATTTGGGAAACTGTCCACTTGTGCAGAGGCAGACCTGGAGACTCCACCCTGGCACTTTGAGGTGGAGGTGCTGAAACAATCCTTTGTAAATAACAGATCTTGGTGTTTGTTTTTCTGTATTTTAATAAGCCATTCGTGAATAATTGTTTTCTTTATTCATCTAGCCTCAAAGATGGAGAAATAACAGCTAATGAATTTGCACAGTAATACTTCTCTATCATTAACTGAATAAATTACCACGGTGAGGTGTCCACATTCATTTGAGTTGTGTGACCATTCAGCCCTTGGCCCTTTTGCAGATGCTGCCACTGAAGGGACCAGCTGCATGGATCTTGTGACCTGGATTTCTGTCCATCAGCAGCTGGGTTGCACTATCAAGGAGTTTCACATAGGCATTTGCACAGGAGTTGGGTGGACAGCAGAGTGAGGCCTGCAGGAGAGTAGCACAGATAGGCAGTGCTGTGGTACCATCCAAAATAGTGTTTTCTTGTTTGTTCTCTTCTTAGGCCACCTGTGCTTGTGGCAGAGGTTGATGCTTCAGCCACTGATAACCATTCCTGGTTGAGCTGCCTGTGTTTGCAGGCTCCCTCTCCCAGGTTGAGTTATTGTGGAGTCGTGACTCTGTGCTAACGTCGCTTGGCTCAACAAATTCATGAGGGTGGCTGGGTTGACAGCTTGTGGAAAGGCAACCTCAAGTAGAAAACAGTGGTTTTGGTGCCCTGGGAGTAGTGACTGGAGAGCTACTGATGGATTGTCTTTTGTAGACAGTGTAGGAAGGCCAGCTCTGTTTGTTTGTTTGTTCTAACTTTCTTGCAGTCTAAGTCCAGCTCTCCATTTAGAGCAAGTGTTTGCATTTCAGCCTTGGGAACAGCTCAGGTCACTAGCAGCACTCACAGGCTGGCACCTCAGCTAATAATTGATCCCTCTTAATGTCTGTGGCAGTTTGGGAAGGGACATTAAAAGACTTGAAAAACTGGTATGGATGAGTGAGTGAATTGAACAAATTTACTTCGTCCAACCTATAATTGTTGAAAGATGTGTTCACCTGTGTTGTAGACAGGACACTTTCAGAACCTTGCAGTAGCTGGCTAGGATTACATGTGTCAGGTGACAATCAAGGGCATTCTCTGCTGACATAAACGAGTGATGTCTCTCAACTGCGTGGGCTATGTAACTTCTAACGGGCAGATAAGGAATATATGCTGTAGTTTATACCCTCTGCTGTTACTAGGCCTTGTCTGCAGACTTAGACTAGAGTTGCCATATGCAGTAGGTCAGATACTTGCTGGCAGCAACTGTGTAGTTCTTGTGTGCAAGCTTGAACAGTTGTCCTGAAAAGTCTGGTACAGCTTTGTTGGGATGCTTAGGTTTGACAGTGTCTGATGAAGGGATGGCAGTGATTGGTTAAAGATGTTGTGGCTGCTGAACAACTTACTTTATTTTGTAGAGGGTTGCAGTCACTTGCAGCGAGGAATCAGAAATATGTGAAATGTGTTCCTCTTCCAGACTTTGATTTAGCTAAATGGATTGCATGACCAACCTCTCCAGCCATTTAGATGGTCTTGCTGCACAGAGACTCAAGTTTGTTTGCAGAACCTGGTGAGAGGTTTTCCCTTTTGCTCAAGCTCAGATTTCTGAGTCATTTAGGGAAGTTTTATTGTGTTTTCTTCTTGGTAGAGAGTCCCTCCGCTGGGAGCTGAAATGGTTTCTGCCTTCTGTGTGAGAAGTACAGTCTGTCACAGCAGGCAGTGCTGAGAGACCTGAACTCCACCTGTCCCACGGCAGCTCCAGGACATTCCACAACAGTGGCAGAGTATGTAATCGGGAGCTATTGTGGTGTTTCCCAGTAAGATTTAGCTCTAACCTGGAGCTTGTACCCTTAAAGTACATGCTTTTGTTGAGATGTAATACACTGCATCAGGGTGTCTGCAGATGAGCTTTCAAGACAGAAGAAACACAGTGGAATTGCCAAAATACTTCATGGTGGGGGCAGAGGCCTGGCTTGCAAAGTGACTTAGGAGCAAAGGTTCAACAGAAGGTAAATCAGAATTTCTGGTGGACATCTTTTCCCTGTCTTTGGGAGCTCCACTCTGCAGTTCTGTAAAGAGCAGAATTATAGGGCTTTTGTGTCTCAGTGTACACAGGTGCATTTTTTTTAGCTTAAGTGTACTACAGTCCACCCTTCAGGTGATCTCTGGAGTCATAGCTGAGCATGAGAGCTGACATCTGGGATGTTATGTCCAGTTTGAGGTTCCCCAGTGTAGGAACAATATTGATGTGTACTGAAATGAGTCCAGTAGAGGGTGATTAGGTTGATTAAGGAGACAACTAGATATGAGAAGAGACAGAGAGAAATGTTTTTCTTCCATCCAGAAGAGGGGAGGCTATGAGGGAGTCTCAATGCTGCCTTTATCTACCTTATGGGTAGGGAGGATAGAGAAAAGGTTCTGCTAATCTCTTCTCAGAAGTGCATCTTGAAAGAGCTGGTGCAGAGGATACAAATTGCAACAGGGGAAATTCCAAGTAGATACAAATTTCTGTACCGTGAGGGTGGTCAAACACGGGAACAGGGACTGTTGGGGGGGTTGTAGACTCCTCAGTCCTGGAGTTATTATTCTAAGCTCAACTGGATGAGGTCTGCGTGGCCTGCTTGGGATAGGTGCTTGGACAAGAGACCTCCAGAGGACTTTCTGACCTGTATCATTCTGTGATTCTAGTTCTCTGTGAAAACCATGGCCTTTTGAATGAAAACTGATGACAAAGATCAGATGTGCTCTGTTGTGACTTGTGCAACCATCAATTTAAGTTCTAGCACTGACTATGAGTGCAAGAGAGTAAAGCAGGTGTGCAGGTCCTCCCTCTATCCCAGCTCACTCTCTGCTGCCATTTTGTTTTGGGACATTTTCTGTAAGTTGTTGAACAATAATTATGTTTACATATGGATGGACTTGTGAACAACAGCGAGGAAACACCAGTGGGTGTCCAAAACTAGCAGAGTAGCTTTCTAAAGCAGTAGTTTTTTTCCTCTCCTGTCTTTTAATACCGTATCTGCCTGTTAAAAGGGATTCCTCTATGTGATGTTCTTGGCCCAGCAGAGAGTCAATTTTAGGTGCCAGGGAAAGTGCTGTACCATTTTTGCTGAAGAAGGAGGGCACACAGGCCCCAATGGGTCAACAGAAGATAACAGCAAAGATAGGAAGAAGCAGGGTTTTTTTCTGACACTTAACAGTTCAGCTGCTGAGCAACCACAGGGCCTCCACGCAAATCATGACCAAAATAGCTGTTTCTGCACTGCGGCTATTCTCTCTCAGCAGCAGAACGCATCTGCTGATCATAGGCTACTTTTTTCCTCCTCTGGCCAGTCTGTTAGTGACAAATGTTTTTACCATGATCAAGCTGCTGGCTGTTGTTTTAGCTTGTGCCAAGGTTAAATCCCTTCTCCCTGGTTAAGGCTGACCTTTGTGATGTAGGATGTGAAAAGTGTGTGGGCCTGGGAGAAGAACATAGGAGCAATACCAGCTTCTGGATGTGTCTCAGTACCTCCTTGGGGATCTGCGCTGGGAATGCTTAGACTACAAAATGTATTTCTTTAAAGGTTGAACGTGTCTTTCAGAAGCTCTTAAAAAGAGCTTGAGATGAAAAGCACCTTTCATTTATGACTAATATCAGAGTACTATTAAGATTTATTGTTTTCACAATGATCTCTGTGTTCCAGTATGTTACTGTGCCTGGGCGCTTTGGCAGGTCTGAGCTGTGCCCGGTATCCCTTAGCAAATGAACATGGCAAGTGAACATATGAACATGGCATTTGTGTGCCCATTACTCTTCACAGAGGAGAAATCTTGCTGACCCCGGAAATTTTACCTGGTAGTTTCTGATCAGTCAAAATTAGTTTCCAGGATTTCTCTGGTGCTGTTCTGTGCTTTCTTTTACACGTTGCAGTTTGAGACAGGTCTTCAGGCTGTGTCATGCACCTTAATGCCACAACCGTCCGTTCCCCTAGTTCTTTTATGTCTTCTCAAAACCAAAACTGGCAGATGATGTGGTTAAAATGACCCTGTTCACATGGGGGGGTTCAGCCCAAGAGATGCGGGTCCTGGAACTGAATGCTTCACGGGCATGGAAAAATGGGCTTTTAGGAAATCTACCATAGCCTATTTCCTGAACAAATCACATTGCTTCTCTGTATTGAGGAAGTATCACAGTGATAATTCTCTAGAAATACTTGTTTCTCATCTGCCTGGGTGAGTGACAAACGGAGTCGGAGTAGGAGATCTAAACTTTGTTTTAAAGGACTTCCCACAGGCAACATTGTTTCATGTTGATTACAAAGGGTCTGTTTGCTTCAATTACTGGAATTCAGCCAGGAGCACTTTGCTTTTCTCGGTATTAGTACATTCTTTGGGAGTAAAACGCTTGTTTGTTTCTCCTGTCCTGTGTTACTACCACACAAAAAGATTGATACATCCTTTGCCTTATATTTGAATAGATGGATCACAGGCAAAGTCAAATAAATATTGAAGAAGCAAACCTAAACCAGCCAAACCAAGAACAAAAAGAAGAACAAAACAATTGTGTCTGAGTAGAGATGTTTAATTCTCCTGTGTGTTCTCTTTCTGATCCTGATAACATTGCTTGGGTCAGGATTAAAAATATATACATTAGTATTTCCTAAATGTGTAGCATTTGGGTGTTGCCCCAAGCAGCAGCTGTGGTGTGCAGCAGTGAGCTTTTGTGGTTTGGGAGGTGCTTGGGTATGAGGACCTCTCCCTGTCTTCTCCCTTAGGCAGGTGCTGCTGGGAGCTGTGCTGTTCACCTTGGGAGGGCAGGGGAGTCTTTGGTGTCTTTAAATGAGAAACTCTTCAGGACATAAGTACTTATAGTATTTAAGATGCAGCACATAACTCTAGTGAGGTCCTGATTTCGTCTGTGGCTTTATGACACGTTTGGTATAAAAAAAATTGACTGATAGCATTTTATTTTCACACTTGGGAAGTTGTTGCATACCATTGACCTTTTCTTAACAGGATGTTATGTTTATTTCCACTGATACTAATTATATTAAGATAAAAAATAAGTGTACTGCAAGCAATAAAAGTTGTCTTCTGTGAATGGTAAATAAAATATAATTTTAAAGTGTCATAATCCTAAGTGAATTGCCTTTGCATCAACTAATTCTTCATTCCTATACTGCAGTTTCTGGTTTGCTGCTGCTTTCCTGCTATTAATTACTTATTTCAGTTAAGATACAGTTACTTTGTTTCCCTACCTTTTTGCTGTGGGTCAGGTTCCTGCAGAAAATAATGATTGATGAGTTAATTGACACTTTTTTTTCCTTTCCTAAATGGAGTGGAAAAGAAAGCAGTGTGTCTGTCAAAGATTATGGAAATTATTGTTAATCCCTCTGAAGTGCCTTCTGGTGGTAGTGAAAACTGCATGCACAATTAAGAAGAACCAAAAGTAATATTTGTCTATATGAGAAGCCATGAGGAGGGGATAAACTAGGCAATGGCAATAGGACTGTCAGAACTATCTGAAAGCCAAAAGAACAGAGAAGAAAGTAAGTCTGGATTTCAGCAGGTAATGAGGTATGATGTTGTACCAGCTACTCACCACACTGTGCCACACCCAGGCATTCTCTCAAGTTAATGCTGGTGGCACATCTTTTTACCAAAAGGATTTCTTATCAGAGGACCTGCAGGAGTTGTTCTCCTTCTGCATAAAATTGTTTGCTTTTTCCTTTCTGTGTTTTTCTGTTTCTTGGGCTTTTGCCATACTCTCTCCCTACTCCACTCCCCCTTTCCCATAGCTTTGGTTTTTCAGTCCTGTTCTTTTGAATGGCCCCATGTCCTGTCATTCCCACAGGCCAGGAAGCATAGCACATGGCTGGGCACTCTTGAAAAGAGAGGTCAAAGAGTGATGAATGATGCTCGTTAGCCTAAATATGCCAGACAGCCCTGGACACCCAAAAAGGACGCTCATGAAGTTTTAAATGAACTATTACAGTGTCTAGTTAAGTTTATATTAGTTTAAATCAGTTGCCATTTTATCTGCATTTGAAAGGGAGAGTAGTTTTCCGCTTCAATCTTTGCATCTAGTTCTCCTCCATGATCTTTGAATCACAGTCTTGTCTGAAAATCTTGATGTAACCAGGGTATATAAGCTGGCAAAAAAAAGAATTTTTTTTTTTTTTTTTTTTTTATTTTTTTTTGGGAGGGGGTGTATAAATCAGGCCAGCCTGATAGATAGATTTTAAGGGTGTGGAGAGGAAAGCAGTGAGACATCTGTGCTTTAATCCCCTTATGGTTGTTTTCATGGCAGCGGGAGCTAGATGAGGGGTCACATTTGCAGGGAGGACTAGTGAAGAGTTCTGTGCGTGACTGGGTTATTGCTAGGCTTTGCTTTGCACTGGCATAACTAGTTCTGCTCATGCACATGCCACGTGGTTGTGTGTTGGCCAAGACCTACCCAGCTGCAAAGCAGGCAGCAGCAGTAACAGATTCCATTTCTGTACAGCAGAAGCAGGTCTTAGTGATGTGCAGCAGATGTTGCCCACTTGGATGACAGATGCATTTAAAATCAGTTGTAAAACTGGATTTGGGATTTTGCAAATTAAGTTGAACAAGGACAAGTGCTATTTAACAGTCTGCATGCTTTAACAGAGAACTATATTTCTGTTGCACTAATGTTCTGTGAAAGAATAAAAGCCAAGGGTTGGAGTTCTGCTCTAAGAACCAGAACACTGAATTACACCTGAACCCTGGAAAGCCAGGTTTAGTCCTTGTTCTGTATATAAGCTCCATTTGTGTGACCATATGTAGCTAGTGAAGTGGCATGCTGTATGATGTAGAAATCCCTGGTGTAGTCCAAGACCCAGGAGTGGGGATATTAGCAGAGACACGAAGGCCAATTCTCTTGTGAACAAATGCTGCACTGTGGCAGCTATAGAGCTTCTGGGATGCAGTGCCAAATGTGTTTCTGTGGTCAGAGCAGCCACCAGAGGATTCTGTCACACTGGATTCGGCTCTGGTGTGTTCTGCTGTGAGAGTGACTTGGTGGCACTGAGGCAACTGGGTGCAGTTGTGATAAGGACTCTAAAAGCTAAATGAGTTACTTTTGTTGTGTTTTAGACGCTGCGTTTGAGATCATGTAGGTGTCAACATAAATTACATAGCAGTAGCACTGCTTTGTGGTTTGTTTTTTTTTTTTAGTTTTGGAGGCATGTGCTGCAGATACAGGGAGGGGGCTAGGAAAACACCAATGTCACTTTTGGGAACAGAGAGTGAAACCAGTTTGTACTGGTCAATTTAGAGGCTTCTCAAATAACACCTTAAGTGAAATCAAAATTCAGAAAGAGTAACATACTGGGAAGAGCATTTGAAAGTGTAAACAGTGGCTGAAAACAGGTGATGTGCCATATGTGGTGCACTTCTTATGGCTAGGAGATGAGGTGGAATGGTGGTGTGGCATCGTGCCAGTACCTCTGTTTAATTGTATCTTTTCAAATGTCTGTTGTTCCTTTTAAATATTTTTATTGGGTACTTCTGAAATATCATTTTGTTAATCGAGAATAAATGGAATTAAGATGATGTAACATACTGTGGTTGGCTGAATTGGCTAAGAGTGGCTGCACCAATGAGAAGATGAAGGAAGGATCAAGAAATTACTACTAAATAGAATATCCCAGCTATCCCAACAGTGGGATTGTTGTATACGACAGAGGCAAAAACCTTGTGTGTGCCAGAAAAGCAGAGAACATAAAAGATGTAGTACTTAAATCTATAAAATATAAGGTAAATACATGCACTTCTAAGTGATGTCTTACCTTTCCAGATATTGTTTCTTATTTAAGAAAGGAAAGGAAAGCTGTGGTCAGGTTCCCATCTTTGCAGAGATTCCTCTGAGGAATATTCAGTTTTTCCTGCTGTTTCCTTCCTGTTGTCTGGGTGGAGTGCCCTGCTTTGTCCTTGTATAGTGTCGACCTGATAGAAATCCATAAAAGGAAAGGCTGATCAGGAATTATGGCCATCTCTGCCACCCTACTGTTGTACTGCATGGAAATTTTTTGTTCTTTAAGCTGATGAGGATTGCTACTGGATAATATACTGCAAATTCTCATGGGGAAAAAAAACATCAAAGAACTGATACCTTTTCTAGTTTCCAAACATTTATTTGAGGTAGAGGGCAAGACACTTGTTGAGCATCTGTTTGTGGTGAATTAAGTAGCATCAACAACAAAGTGAGAAGAACAGAAGGAGTGAACAAAATGTTTTCCCCAGAAGGTTGCTGTTTGCAAAGGAAAATCCTTTAATGGTTTGAACATAGAATCTCCTTTTAAAACTGTGGTACATTTGATATAGAAATTGAGGGATTTCCATTGGGGAAACTCGAGATCTAAGGAATAATTGTCAGGAACAGTATATAAAATAGAAAACAAAGATCCTGAAAACTATACATGTTTAACTTTTGTGTGCAAAAAGCAGGCTACAGGAGAGCATGTGAATAGCATTCTTCTCTACATCTGATGTACACAACACTGAAATGGTTGGGAATGTTTTCACAGTTTGTCATGTTGTTATAGAAGCTAATTTAGAAGAGAATCTGAAACATTTGCCTCTGATAGACAAGTTTCAAAAATAGTATTTTTAAATTTATTTAGTAATATAAATTCTTCCTGGGGCAACACGATCTTACCATTACTAAGAAACATCTTAATTAAAAGATACAGTACAGAATTGTTGCTGAAACTGATTTATGTACCATAATGAGGATGGCTTGAATGATACAAACATTTCTGGTGGGTTGAAAAGGATAGCAAACTTTCACCACCAAAATTTAACTGGGCATGACTTTTTTTTATTTTTGCAAATTTTTCCTTCTTTCAATGGAACTACTTGCATATTGTTTGCAAACAGTTTGAAATTCAGAAAATCTCAGTATTTTATTGCTGGTCAAAGAAAAACAAACAACCCTGAAAAATAAGGTGACTAGAGCCAAAATAGAAAGCTTCTTGCTTGCTTTATCAGAGTAATACATTTTTCCAAGACTTTACCTGTTGTAATCTGCACTCAAGATATAATTGCAAAAGAGTGTGTTCCTATGGTTGCTTTTTTCTATCTGGATAAAACTAGTTTTATTAAAAAAAAATCATCCTCTGATGTTTGCTTGAAAGTTGTAAATGGGTAAAAATGCAGTAAAAGCCTGTTCTGAAAAACAAACAAAAAACCTGGTATTTTTATGACCGCTGCAGAAAAATCCTGAGATGTGGACAGAAGAGCATACACTTATTTGCTCTAGATAGTTTTCAAATAAGTTGAGACCCTAAAGATTCTTGCCTGAGTGTCCTATTTGTCTTGGCCAGAGGTGTCCAGCTACCCAAAGCCAGCGTATGTCTCACCAATGTTATTCAGGAAGGATGATGGTATGAAGTGATTTGTCTGCATTGCTGAGAGATTGAAAAATGCTGTGCAGTAAATTGGGTGGGGTGAACAGGAGAGAAATCCTGAAACATAAAGCCTGTATAGTGCAGACAGGAACTTCAAATTGGATGATGGGACTTAACAGTAAGAAACAGCAAATTCTTTTCTGAAGAATTGTGTGCTTGGTGTATGTAGCAGATAACTAGCTACAAGTGTGGAAGGGAGCAGGGAGACTGCAAAGCCATGCAGTCGAGTTTCCCGCAGCTCCCCTATGTTGTGGGGTCTGTTCATCAGGGTCAGAGCAGGCTGATGGAGGCAGGGGATCACCAGAGGTGTGCAGCTGGAACGTGTCCAGTAACTGAATGGTCAGCAGTAGAGTTTCTGGACTTACCCTTTGTAGTTGAGTATCTAAATTTAGGGACTGGTATTGCACCTAGGAAATTATTAATGCTTGCAGTGTGCTCTTGCAGCATGTTGGCTTACTGTGGACCACATACAGGTCATTCTTCCTATGGTTTGACATTGATGCATGCAAGGAGATTGCAGCCATTAGTACAGACTTTGCATAGAAATGATTTGCAATCTGAAGTCCTTGTTGTGCTGTCCTCTGCATTGCTCTGTTAGTAATCTTATTGTTGCTTTTTGAAACATGCAATTACAGTCAGCTTTGTGATTGATGAGAAGCAGCATTAAAGGATTAATGAGTTGAACTGAATATTTTGTGATTCCTTGAAGTGTCAACATCAGCATGCAACAGCTCATGCTGATGTGGTTGATTCAGTCTTTGGCAGCCAGCACAGGGCATTATCCTAAGAGAGTGTGTACTTCAGCTGCTGCACCAGGACTCAATGTCAGAGTTACTGTGATACAGGATTAAACTTCCCCCCCCACAAGCCTCTTTAAAAGTGGGACCATGGCTACATGCTTTGCAGGTATAGATTGACTTGGCACGAAGGCTCAAATTGGGAGTGCTCTTGGTTTCGCCTCACAGAGTGGAAGTGGTCCTTCTGATTCAGTGGCAGTCTTGTGCTTGTAGGAGCCAGTGCTCAGAAAATAGTTGGAGAATCTACTATAATTGAATAGGGTGATTAATTTTTGAATATATTTTTCTTCAGATTTTCATGTCCTGGCTGCCTTTTCCATGTGCTTTCCTTTCCTATCTCTTTTTTTAAAAAAAGTTTTTTAATTACTGTGTGAATACATACATACAGACACATATATACATACATACATGTACACCCAAATATTGAAGACTAGAACATGTGCAGCTTTCATATACCCTCTACTCTCTACTCATCTATCTCTCTACTCATCCACTGAGATGTGGATCCCAGATAGAATTTCTTCAAGTGGCCTCTGTCTGTGTGGTTAGGTTAACATTGAATGCCCTGTCAGACACCTTGTCTATCTCAAATCAACACATTTTCTAGAGTTTTGACAGGTTTAATCTGATTCATTTAATGCTTCAGCTGTACTTGCTTGCTCCCAAGTGCTTTCCTTTTATCTTTTGAAAAAAATATGCTGTCAAAGGGACTATTCCAGAACCAGAAAGTGTCAGCAGAAACGTTGCCTGGGATCACTTGAGTCCTGTGGTTGGTACATCTTGGTGTTACAAATGGTTATGTGGTGTAGGACTCGCTGAGGTTTGTAGGGCTGCTTGTGTGATTAAGGATGACTTTCAAGAATCACAGCATGCTGTGTCAGAGCCCGGTTTCCTTTTTTGCTCATAAGAATACTTGCCACAGTGGTCTGCGTTGAGTGACCAGCCCTCATTAAATCAAACCCCTCCATTTTGAAAATCCCTTGAACCTTTGAAAATCTCTACGCTAAAAAAAAAGCTGGAGATGAATTATATATGTAGCAGTCTGAAATGTACCAGGACAAGCTCTTTGCTCAACACCTATAATTACAAACAGAATTCTGACCCTGAATGGAGGTTTTAAAAGAAGATCACATTCAAAGCTGCTCATAAATTACGTGACGGAGTGTCAGCCCTTTTTAATAAAGGAGAAAGTGCATTTTTCCTTGGCTGACATACAAATGCCATAGAGATAATGACACTTCCCAAGGAAGGATTATTTAAAACTAGAATGGTGCTTGTGCCCACTAATTAAAAGTTAATAAATCTGTAAAAACTGGAATCTCTAACCCAGATTTAAATCAGTTTGCCATTATTACTTGTGACTGAGGTCTCTGAGTGAGGCACCCTGAAATCCCTGCTATGTGTCCTTGTCTTCCTCAACTAACTTTTAGACTGTAGTGTTGTTAATGTGTTGTTTCTGTGATGCCACTGTCATCCATATGGGGACTAGGAGGCTGCCAATTTAGATATTTTATTCAGAGTAAAAAACTTCCTTATTTAAAAAGTTTTGTTAATGAATTCCAAGTTCTGTACGCTTCCACATATGTTTCTAGCATGGCTGTAGAAATAGATTTAGTGCTGGTAAGCCCTTCCAGCTCAGACACTGCCTCTTTTGTCATGTTGCAGCACAAAATGTTACTCAGATTCTTAATGCACTTGACCTCAGTTACATCTACATGATGTATCACAGATCAAAAAAGCTGTTGAAGGAACCTTTTAACATTGCTGAGTCAAATGGCTCATTTCAGGAAATACTGGAATAAAGGGTGTTTGTGCAGTCTTTGTGGCAGCCTTCTGCATACATATTATAGAGCAGTCTTTAATTATGTGATCACATTATTACTTGTTTCCACAGAACTCCTGCCTCATTAAGTGCATGGTATGGTTGTTGCTCCATTTGGGAACAGCCACTCAGTGTTTTAGATCTTCTGTATTTTCAGTGCATGTCTTCATTCTTTTTGTTTTCTTCAAACTGTGTAAGACTGGTCTGAAAATACTGACTTTTCACTGTTCTTACATTATCTTCCTTTGTCACAGGTTTAGGAATTTGTATTTCAGAACCCTGTAGTGAAGTGGAGGTGCAACTAATATCTAAAGTCCAAGTAAATCTATCTGTAGGTGTCGAGTGGAAGCTGCTTAGGTTCCCTGTGGCATCATCAGCACTCTGCTGTGACCCTCTGTGAGCAGTCTGGGCACAGAGATTCAGGTAGGGCACCAGAGGCTGGGAGAGAAACAGTAGTCTAGGACATCCTGCTTTGACTCTATGGCCATTCTCCTCACACCTGCATGCTCCTGTGCCCATCCCCTGTTCTTGTTTTAATTAGGTGCCTTGGAGTTGTGTCAGAGAGAGCCATCCTGCAGATACTGCCTTTGCTTCATCCCTGGAGTAGCTTTAATTTTTGAAAGTGTGGAGCAGGTTCTGTGGAAAGACACTGTGATCTTATAATTAAAACCTGTGCATCAGGAAGCTGGAGTTTAAACTGCTCAGAAAGGTTAATTAACTTCTTAACTTTTTTTTTTCTTATCTAGAATGTCAGAGTGTTTTTAGATTATTCAAGAATCATATTTACCAAATCAGCCCATTTGAGTGCTTCAGATCTTTAAGGTTACTACAGATAGAATTGATCCATTATCTAATTAAGAAATATGCTTCCCTGAAGTAATTCTTCATGCATGTGACACTTAGAAACTCCGGAAGAACTCTCACTGATTTCTGATATGAATATCTTAAATTTAAATAGATTTTTATAAATAAGTGCAGTTTGGCTACAGGGTTTTTTTGTTTGTTTGTTTTGTGGTTGTTGTTGTTTTTTTTCTTTTTTTCTTTTTTCCCCTCTGTATTATTGCAGCTTTGCATTATACTCTTCTTTGATTTGCTTGTTGTTGAAAGGAAATTGCGTATGGTAGTTGTCAACAGGAACCCTTAGCATCAGCTGAGACCATGGGACAGATCTGTGTTTGATGCAGGCACCCAGCAGAGGTGTTGTCTCAGTTGAGATTCGAGTGTGGTGTTAAAGATTTTCCTGGGAACTTGCAGTAAATAACTTAATCTCTCTGTGCCTCAGTTACCCTTTTGTACTGGGATAATTAATCCTTTGCCATATCACAGAAGGACTGGGAATGTGAAGATTGTAGACTAGGAGATATTTGAACATCAGAACAGTAGGAGCTTGTAAGACTGAGGCAGACTGTTCATTTAATGTGTCCTCTTGAAAAGATGTCTTTGGCAGGGCTGACCGTGGTATATGTGGTTGGAAAGCAGTGGTCAGTGGTCAGGCTCCCTTTGTTGTTGTGGGCTCAGGACCAGAGTTGTGAGAGTAGCAGGAGAAACACTCAAGGGTTTTTTTTAGGGAGATAATAGGAACAGGTAGATTCTCTGGCAGCAGAAGAAAGCAAATAAACTTTTCAAGCATGTTTTCATCAGCACAGTGAAAGGAAAAACTCAGGTTGTTTTTCTCTGAGATGTGTACAAGACAGATCCTTAGCTAGTATGAATCAGTGGCATTCTCTGGCATTTTGGTAGGGCTGTGCTGATGTGTCCTAGCTAGGAGTCAGACTTTTGAATGTGAAATCTCATGGAAGAAGAAAAAAGTTTCAGACAATTCTTTCCTTGCAGAAAGCTTCTTAAAATTGGCTAAGCAGGTAATAAAAATATGTAGTTGAATTTTACTTGCAACTGCACGGATCCTGGATAAACTCCCTGGAAATCAGAACTGCTATGAGGAAGACATTGTGAATGAGAATAGGAAGCAGTTCAGAATTTGAAGGTTCATACTAACAGAAGTGCCTTGTCCTGGGAGGATAAAGAATTTACTTGAATAGGAGCTGTGTTAGAGCAACACTGATTGCTCTTGAAAGTAATCTTTTTTTTTTTTTACATTTTCTCACGCTGTTGGTACCCTTGCAGTGTGTCGAGTTGCACTTTAGAAAATGTGTTTAAGCATTAAAAAATGGCAAAAGGATAACATTCAAAAAACCAAAGAGAAGCTTTGAGGGTCTGTCACTGCAGAAGTACCAACAGTGCACAATGTACTTTTGCTGTGAATTCCTCTCCCTGAAACTAGGAGATGAAAATTGAAAGGGTATGTGCTCCATATAGCTTCTGGGAAACAAGGCTCTCAGCTTGCATTAACGGTATTGAATGTGTATCTGCTCCTTTTTTTGCACAGCAGGGAAGATGCCCCACAGATCTGTTACATTACTCCCTCTTCAGTTCTGAGCTAGAGATCATTTTTCATGTGTAAACAATGCAAAATATTCTGAGGTTTTTAGAACTCATTAAACTTTTCATTTCACAAGATGAGGTAAGAGAGGCTATCAAAAGTACCATAGCAGATGAGGAGGAGTCTTACTCCAATTAGAGATAAAGTGGGCTTTGAAACTTCTGGCCGTTTAACGGAACTGAAGATTTATTTGTTCTCCCTTCACACAGACTGCTGTGAGCAGGCTGCAGCAGTAGGCTTCAAATGTGAACCTCTGTCCAAAATGTGAAGTAGCCTAGTGTATTTTCAGGAATGAGGCCTTCAGAGTACATCCACAGCTCCTGCTGCTCAGCTTTATCACATGCAGGCAGGCAAAGAAGCAAAAATCTTGGACTGTCCATTATCTGCAGTGAGCAGATCAAAGAAAGGTAAATGCACAAGGGTGGAAGGAGTTGCAAGAGGTATGATGTAGACCTTGGTTGTGGAGGCAGGTTCCCTGAGATATCCCTGTCATGCTTACCTGGTTCTTTTTGACTGTCCAGTGAAGGTGGTGTACAGCTTCAGTAGTTTCCTAATTTAGTTAGATTAGCCTAAATCTCCTTTGCAAGTCTTCCAGACATGTTAAACAACTACTAACTTTATACTTTGGAGGATTATCTCCTGTGTTAAGGCATGTCTGTGTTGCAGACAGCAGTTAACAGTACTAGATTGATGGCTCTGACAGAAGAGCCCTGGAAAATCTGACTGTGGAAGCTGAGTATCCAGTTGTTCACTTTGCTTTTTTGCGAGGTGTGACTTGCCTCCACCTAAGAGTTGGCAACAGCAGAGAGGAATGTGGGTTTGCACTCTGGCTCCTCCTGGGCAAAGTCATGTACTGGGGCTTAAACTGTAGTTACTTGATGTCCCATTTCATTTGCCACAGAATAGTTTACTATTTTATCTTTATTCCATCTCCAGCACTTGTAGCTTTCCTACGCTATTTTGGCCTCCTGTGAAGAAGCCCTGCTGACCCGTGCAGAGTTGCTTGAAATCTGTCTTTGTTTGTGATTCACTACCCTCAATCTTCTGGACTCACTCCTTCCTTCTGTTGGAATAGCTGATGTTGTCGTTTCATCATCACTGTTGCCCAGCCCATCTCCTGCCTTCAGATTTTCAGACAGTTTTCCCTTTTAGCCAAACCAGCTCCATCTCCTGAAATGAAACATACCCGAAGTGTTAACAGATCTTGTGTCCAACTGTGCCCATGGGTATTTTGGATACCCACAGCTGTCTTCATAGCACATCCTCTTCTCTTGGGGCTGGTGTAGTCTGAAAGATGGGAAATACTGGACTTTATTTTCCTACTGCACATTACTGGAAAGGCGTTAGTGAAAGACTTTGCCAACCAGGTCTGTCAGTGTGACTCCTTTCAGCAGCACCAACTTCACATAAAAGCTGACAGCATTAGCAAATGCCACTGTAGTTACAAGTAGATAAATTATTCAGTATAGGCATGTTCTTTAAAGACAACTCCTGTTTTTATTAGCCAACAAGTATCCAGAAGACAAAATGCCAACATGTAGCAGTGCTAATTCTAATTGTTTTTTTCTCGGAGTGAAACAGTTGGTCTGATGCTTTATTTGTTAGTAGCCTTTTCCTAAACGTGTCCTGGCTGTTCACCACAGGCTATGTGAGTCAGGGTTGTGATTCTGAAAATCTCCATCTTCCTAAAACAAGAAGTGGAACTGTAGCAGGAAAGTAAGTAAGTGTCTCATTGTGTTTCACAGCCATATTCTCTTTCTAGCAACAAGTCTGTTTCCCTTTATCGTGAACCAAGATTTTAGGAGTAATCTTAGAGTCTCTCAAGGACCAAACATTGTGGACCAAACCTTAAAGGTGCAGAAAGTTCTGCTTGCTGGAAGTGTCAGGGTTGTGCGCTTATCTGTCATATGTTTATCAGAAACTCTATAAAAGGGGTCCTACTGGTACCATCCCTACTAGTCCCTTGCTTTGAATATGTACTTGGAGCTCCTCAGAGGTAAGGAGGTGCTGAATGGGGTTTGCTCAAGAGATGAATATTATATATGAGTTGTTGAATGGTTGTCTTTTGCTGACCATTATTAGCAGTGTCTGGGCAAGTAGCATCTTCCTAAGGAATGGCAAGTGTTTGGTGCATGACACTGCACCTGGGGGTGGGGCCTTAGACAAATCTCATTTAGCACGTCTAACCTGCTTAGAGCTGATTTCTTTCTCAGACATATGGAATTAACCAAAGATAAATAGGGACCACGCCTGGCCAGCATGTTGTGAGAACTGACTTTTCATTTTCTGGTATTGGGAGGAAAGCAGAAATAGTTGAGCTTGAGTTTCCTCCTGGTTACACCTCTGTCTTTATCCTCAGTCAAGACAGCAGTGTGCGGTACAGACTTACTCTTTTTTTCGCTTTCAGAAAGTTGCCCCATGCTCAAAAGCAGGAAGTAGGGATGGGATCCTTTCTTTCTGCTCATGATTTAGCCAGTGCTTCACGCTAACTTCGGCAAGACACTGAATTTGCCCTTCACTACCTTTCTGTGAAAGGAAATGCTTAATTTCTAAGTTTAATAAAGTCAGAGACAAGACTCCATCATTTTCAGTGACAATCTCTATGCTCATGGGTACAGTAAGACAAAGAAAAGTTGACTACAAGTACAAAGTAGCTTTGTTCAGCTGTGATTTTTGTTACCCCCATTCTGGCAGAAGTTAATTCTGCAGGCAGGGTGCATGCTGATTGGGGGTGATAGTACTGGAAAATGCTCTGTTTGCTGGCAGTTCGCTTGAAGCTGGGAAGGGAAGTCTTTCTCCCTCCTTCTTGGGCAATGTAATACAACTCATAAATACCAACGATTTGCTTTTTATAGGTGCTTCTCCCCTGCCCAGCCTTTCCAACGATTTGCAAAGCAGTAACTAATCCTCATTTATGCTGTTGCAATATTATAGTCATGGTAAGATATGGTAGTAACTAAAGCATGAAGTATTTAAGGATGTGTCCCAGGTTATGCAATAAACAGCTGTAGCACCAGAGAGAACTCTCCTCTGTGATTGCTCAGCAGCCCTTCACCATTGCAGCTTTTCTCTGGTATATGATACTCAGTTACATGATACTCAGTTTATAAGTTCTGTCAGTCTGGTCACAGCATCACGGAATCATTCTGGTTGGGAAAGACCTCTAAGATCGAGTCCAACCGTAACCTAACTCTACCAACCATTAACCTAACTCTGCCAAGTCCAATGCTTAAACCATGTTCCTAAGAACCACATCTGTATGTCTGTTAAACACTTCGAGGGGTGGAGATTAAACCACCTCCCTGGGCAGCCTATTCCAGTGTTTTATTACCCTTTCAGCACGTAATTTTTTGCTGTGTGGTATAACTGTGGCATTCTTGGAAACAAGGAAGCTTTTAGTAAATGAAGTCACATTATCTATGTGCTTGGTTTACTGACTCCTTGTACTTCTGGTTGTTGCTGTTACCATCTTTTCTAATTTTTGGTGAATCATCCCCAGTGAATCGATATACATGAAAGGTCTTCTGCCAGCAGATCTTCTCCTTTCTGTAAAGGAAGAAGTTCAGTTGTTTTGTGAAACTCTGATCCTAACAGAAACCATCAGTGTAGCCTGTGTTTCAGTGGAATCTGCTTTCCCGTGGATAACTGCTTTATATGAGAACAGGCATTCTGAAGGCCCAGGCTCTTTGCTGGAATGTGGTCTGCAGCATATGAAGGGTTGTAAGCTATGATAGCAAGAGAGGTTCTAGTCACTGGAAAGGACAGTTTAGTGTAAGTCTGAGCATGTTACCAAAAGCAGAGAAGGCAGGCATTTTGTTAATCACATGTTGCAATTCATGAATCTTTAATTCATTTAATAAGGTGAGAGCCTTTTTCCTTTAATAGCTGCCACTAACTGAGAGCTTTTGCTTTGTTTCAGATTGTGGAAGCCTGAATTGAAATATCCTGTGACTGACAACGACACCAAAAGGTTGGTTTTCTGGTTTTGTTGGTATTGTATCAGTCATTCCAGAGTACTGGAAATGCCGTACATCTTGATTTTACTAGGATGGATTGCCTAATGATTCTCTGTGGCTTGTTCAAACAAAACCAAATAGTTTGACAGGACTCCTCCTATGTCTGCATGTACATGTGTTACGTATTTTGATGGTATTTTAAACAAAGAGAAATGTGTACATTTCCTGGGCTGTACAGTGAAGGTGTCTATGGCACAGAGGTGGAAATTTAAGTGAAAATAAAAACACATTGGGATTTTTGTGAACTTTATTGTGGAGGTATCTGTTTTCTGTAGGAAATGTCCCTTTGGCAGTATGAGCTGAGCTATCTAAAAGCTGGTGCTGCTGAGTACAAATGCTGCAAGCTAAATCTAAGATGTGGCATTTTTTCTTTTCTCACACTTCAAATTTAGGGTTCACCGTTGCTAAGAATGTTCTCTGCAACATGTGCTGATTACTTGTCTATCAGTCACCACACGCTCACCTTGTTTGAGGGTTTGTGGCTCTGCTTTGTTGAAATGTTTTATTGAGGTTGTTTACAGAATGCTCAAATTTGCAGCACAGCTGCAAAGAAATGCTGATCCCTGGATTTGCCACTGCCCTCTGGCATTAGTTGATCAGAGGAGGGTTTGTATAATGGGTGCAGACAGCTTTTGGTTATTTGAATGGCTGAAGTGGAAAACAACACAAAGAGAGCTGGTAAATATCATATTCACTTTATCTAGTGTTTGTTGCAAGAATAATTATTTGGTCATTCCTCTTCAGCCAAGAAAAGTGCTGATCTCAGCTACTTGAAGTTTTCAAGCACCAGGTTTATCTGGTGACACTGCACAGCCACGATGAAGTCATAGGTTTTGTTCTATTTTTTCATTCCTGGAGCGGGTTCTTGTCCCTCTTTCTACAGTGAGGAATGGAGTAAAAAATGGGTTGTGTTGGCTGCATCTGTGTGCTGGGGGCAGTTTCTTCAGGCCACAATGTTGATGCTCTTAGTGCAGCCCCTCTTTTCTCTCTTGACGGTTATAATTCTGTTTTCCTGTGTCTGAAGGCATGTGTCTTTCTAGAGCACGTGTCCACAGCAGGAGAGTCAAAGTGCAGTGTTTGTTGCCACCTCTGAAATAGTGTGTTATAAGTGGGATAGGCTGCAGTGCAGACATACTGTTTGTGTTTTCAAGATGCTAAAAAGAATCACCATCATCTTGTAAGCCTTGTCTCATGTGTTTGTAGAAGGCAGTGAGAGAAACAGGTGAGGTGTGAAAATTTATCAGCAAGCCTCCAGTTGTCAACATACTTGAAATGAAACTGCCAGGGTGCTGCTCATGTTATTAATCCTGGTCCAGCTTTGATTTCAGTGAGTGCAAGATGCTTCTTTTAGCTTCTCCTTGTCAACCTCTGTGTGTCATTGAACATGGTTCATTATGCAAAAAGTTAAATGACCAGGAAGAGCCAGGTCTTTCAAAGCTGTGATGAGGCCAAGCCAAATAATTCTAATGGAAGAGAGAGATTTGAGGATCTGAGCTTAAAGTGTAGACAAAGCTGTTTGGTGGGTGCTTTTCACAAAGAGCAACAGTGAAGTTGAGTAGAGATTATTCTGTATTTTAATTCACTGGTGCAAGTCTGTGCTTCAGAGTTTTGATGGCAGGTGTTGAATGCACTGTCTGCTCTTACCAAAAGCTCATCACAAACGGCGATGCGAGTAACTGGGAGAGTCGGAGCAGGCTGGTGAGCTGTTGGCTGAAAGGGAGAGGTAATCTCCTGTCGGCTTTTAGAAGTGAGTAGTAATCCAGTTCTCCCTGTACTGAGAATATGGGTACTTTGAGCTGAGTTTGAGCTGCTCACAATTTATCTTGTGGAGATGTTCTTGCATAAATAGAGAGCAAAAAAACTCCTTGTAATTAAATAATTGGTTGCCTGAACCCTATTTTAGTAAGCTGATCAAACAGTAAGTGTGGACTGCAGGAGCAGCCCCAAGCCAAGGCTGAATAAACACTTAGAACTTCACAATTTTTTTTGTTCTTCTGTCTGATGCTTATATATCTTTCTGCCTTCTCCTGCATGAATCTAAAGCATGTTCAGATCATACTACTTTTTCACAGCACAATAAATGTTCAGCTCTCCCTTTTGTCTCGATTGCCTTCCTTTTAACTCTCTCTTATCCTTATATACAACTCTCATAATGGGACAGAAAAAAATCTTCACCCCTTTCTTGGTGTAACTGTTGCATCACTTTCTGGACTGCCCCAAAGCACCTTCCCTCTCATTCTTGCTCATCACATAGCACTTCTTTTTATCTCACAAAGGAATGAAATTAAGAGCATTTGTGTTAGGCCTGTCTCTGCAAGCTCAGGCACATATTGAACCTAAATATTACCTAATTTTTCATACTTGCAAGGCAATAAAATTAAAATCCTCCAAACAAAATGTGAAATGTAAGTGCAACAGTTGTGTTTTACTGAGAATCTGAAAAAACAAACAAACAAAACACAAGAAAAGCATTATTTCAAATCTCATCAAAATATTTCATATGAAGAACATGAGTGTATGGAGGAAACAGTTCCCAGAGCTGTACTAATTCCTGGTGAATTTTGATGAGGAAAGTGTGAAGGGATTCAGCAATGCAAAGAGCTCCTGTAGCAGAGGTTCTTGAGGAGGGCGATGGCTCATGTGTGGTGCAGGGGAGTGAGGGCAGTCCAGGTGGCCAAACAACAAGGGTGTTATCCTTAGGCCCACTCCTTTCTCTGTTTCAGATTTCCTGTGTGATACTCTCCTCGTTGTGCTAAAATAAAAAAGGCAAAGAGAATGCCAGACCCCCTTCCCTGTTGAAGGCATTGACATCAATCCAGCATCCTTTGGTTTGATGCTGAGGGCTGTTAAATGCCTTAGAGAGGGAGTTGTGTGAGGCAGAACCTGTTTAGACCGACCTTGGCTGTTTGGTTGAAGTCACAAGGAGCTTGAGCCTAAAACAAATATATATATATATATATATATATAAACCTAGTTGATGAGAAGTGCTCACTGTGTCATTGTTCCAAGTTCTCCTCTCTTAAGGAGCCCTCCAGTCCGTGGGGCAGAGAGGCAGAATTGCTCCATCTAGAGCTCTCCTGTGGTGTTTGTCCCCAGCAGTGCAGTGCCGGGATGTGCAGCAATCTGCTTGTAGACTGGGAGCACGCCTTGCACACCTGTGCGATGTTCACCCCGTGCTTGTAGGTGGAAAAGCAGGAAAGGTGCCTGCAGGATGCCTTCCTCCCCAGAACCTGTGGGTCAGGTGGGGACCAGGGAAGCCTGACTGCCCAGGGACCCCTACCAGGGAGGAAACCAAGTGGGAAGTGTTGAATGAGGGTTGGGGCTGTAATATCTTTTCT
Source organism: Hemiprocne comata (assembly GCA_020745705.1). Lineage (NCBI taxonomy): Eukaryota > Metazoa > Chordata > Aves > Apodiformes > Apodidae > Hemiprocne > Hemiprocne comata. The sequence continues at coordinate 35,502,595 of CM036591.1, forward strand.
CCAGTAGTGCAGGCAAACCAGCTGGCACCCATGTGACTCTGGAGCAGCTCTGCTTGCAGTATTAAAGTCTAATGGGCTGGATTTCTAATTGCCATGGCTCTACTGAAATCAGCACATGTGTGTCAATATTGCACAGCAGGACTGGCTTGTTGTTTTTTACTTCAGGTGCATCTGGGCATTCAGACTACATCTCCAAACCCCACCCACTCAAATAATTTAAAGCCCAAGATCATGAATATACAAAAATAGATGCGCTTTTTAAGGGCCACTTTGTTTTTCATTGCTTGAGATTACATATGATGTGTAAAGTGCAGAGTTAAAAAAGCAGCATTTTTCTGAGCAGTAGCAAATGCTTGAGTTAATGTTCTACCAAACACCAGATGTGAAACACAGAGGCAGGGCCAGAAAAATATTTATTGAGGAAGTCATTCTTATTGATGCCAGTAGCTCCCAAGTGCTAGTTAGTTAAGCAAGTAAGTGTTTGTGGGTTGCTTTTTAATGCCTAATTCCATTGCCAGCAATGTCTTTGGGAAAAAACAGCAAATTGAATGAACAGGTGGTACACAACTTTTTTAGAAGGAAACAACATATTGTAGAGCTGCAAGTGTCTGCTTCTCCTTAATGCTGTATCTTCAAACACTCTCTGATGCAGTTAATTAATGTGAAATAAATTGCTAGACCAGCTCTTACAATACTTTTTTAAAAAATTTTTGTTTTAGTAATTAAAATGAGTAAAAACATAGCCCTCGTCACCTCCTGAATGCCATACTAGGAGGCTGGGAGGCAGTAGGATAATAACAATTTTGATTAGACCCTTCTCCATAGAGATGAGTGGGAGTTTTGCTCTTGACTTCAATGGGAGTAGGAGCCAGGCCCTTTGTAATACAGCAGTGACGTCTTCTGAGAGAGTGTTAAAGAGACATTATGCCCTCTAATTCTAGCCTGAAAAGTTTAAGCAGGACAAGTTTCTCCAGAGACAGAAAACATCCTTTATGAGATTATCTGATATAGCAGGAAAAACAGGCAAGTTTGTAGGTGAGTGGTGAAGACCTGGATAAAAGTTTCTATTCCTGAAAGTTTTACTTGTCTTTTCTATTTCCACCCCCCCCACTGTAGGAGATGTTATCTCTATCTACAAGGTTTACTTCACTTACAACCTTTGAGTATAGTGGCTGTAATTCCTTTGACTTGACTTGAGTGTGCTTTGTTATTGGTGGAGAGAAAGCATTTCAGTGTGTAGCACTCAGAAATAGCAGCTTTTCTGTTACTTACAGTCACGACTCATATCCTGTTCATAGACTTTTATCTCAGTTCCTTATGTCTGCACATGTTTCTGGAACCATTACCTCTCAACAGGTGATAATCAGGAGTCTTTCCTTTCTCCCATAAAGTCACTTGTTTTTTTTCCACTGGTATCTGTAAGGACAGAACCAGGGTTAAAGCTATTTGATCTGATAGGACAGTTTGGAGGGTCTTGCTGCAGATCTGCATGAAGGTAATGTCAGATTTTCCATGTGTCCAAGTCAGCAAGAGAAAAGGGCTAACATCCTGGGAGAAAAGAGATTACAGTTCTAGGAAGAGTCAGCTATTTTTCTCCCAATTCTTGACCGCTGCAAGCATAAACATGCCTCATGATCTGAAGGAATTACAGTATCACTTTTAGTGGTGTTTCTCGCCTTGGAAGCATATGGGAATAATGGGAGCCATTATACAAGTTCTTGATTTTCAGACTTTGAGAGGTGGATTGTAGAATTCAGTTCATTTGTTTGAACTTCAGCTTATTTGTCTGAGCAATGTACATGAAACCTCTATGTTTTTACTTGGAAATGCTTTGTCTTTTTATTATTATAATAATCTGGTAATTATACTGTATGAACTAAACACGTAACAGTTTTTAGGATACAAAAATCATGTGTTCTCTGTTACCTCTCTTCAGGATACTGTGTGTGTTGCTGAAATAACTTTGCAAGTCATTTGGTTTATAATTCCTAGTCTGTTTAGGACTGGTGTCTTCACATCCTGATGAAATCAAGTCAGCCCTGTGCTTCCAGGGAACACAGTCTGAATCAGTGTGGGCAATGTTACCTGATGAGTTGAGAGTTGGGTGTGAATGGGGCCTCATAACCTTTTGATCCAGACCAAAAAAGAGGAAAATACTTGTTTAGAGCACCATGTCACTCTCATCCTTATTTAACCGGTATTGCACAGGAGGCTGTTCACACTTGGCAGTTTTTAGCCATGCCAGATAGGGTTATAATCCCAGTGCTGTACAACATGGTGCTTCGTGTTGCTAGCCCTGATATAAACGCCATTATCTCACACTTTGATGCTGTAGTGGTGGTTGCTTTGAGCTGAAGCTTCCAAAGGTGCCTCTTCTCAACAAGAGTCAAGGGGGATTGTGTGGCTAAAAATGTGAAAATCCCAATCCTCAGTTTTTAAGTGCAGTTGTAGGAGAGATTTTGCTGTGGCACAGGATTGCAGGCAAGAATTCAACTGATTCATGTGCTTCTTGCTGAGCTGTTACACTCAGACTATTCTTTCCAACTATTTGAATCAAAAGATCAGAGCTAGGGAAGATACAAGGCATCTCAGTGGTGCTGTATTTGAAATCCAGAATGTTGTGATTTTTTAATTTTTTTTTCCCCTTGAGATACCTGCTGAACTAAATAACATTAATCCTTTAGAAAAGGTTCTAGGAATATATGCAGTAGGGTTAGGAGCCAGATGGGAGGTAAGCTCTGTGTGGTTGAATGTCTGCATTGGGGAAAGGCTTTTGGACCTGGGGCTGGTTTGGAAAAACACCAGTCAGGGAACAGTACCTGCCTAAAAATCCCTGCCATGGAGGTGGGATGGGATGGGAGGTGAATGGAAAGTTGCAGGGGTTGACTCTTTCCAAAAAAAGCCCTGCATTGCCAATACACTTGAACTCCTGTTACCAGAAAGCAATGTGCAGATCTGTGTCTTTGCCCTGGCTCCCTGTGACTGGCGGGTGAGTTTAGGAGCCAGAAAAGTGCTGTGTTTAGCTCCAGAGCTGGGGCAGACAGTGTGTGAAAGAGGAGCAAGCCTCTGTGGAGATCCATTCCTGAAGTACAAAGGGAGCGCTAGTATCTCCAGTTTGCATGCGAGGAAATGAGGCACATCTCAAGACATGAATATTATCTGCAGACAGTGGGCAAGTCTGCCGCCCAGCTGGGATCAGACTCCAATCTCCTGAGCCTTGTGCAGTGCTTTGTTGTCTGTTCCATCAAAGTGCCTGTCTCCACTGTACACCTTAATTAACAGCTTATCCTGATCTAACAAATAAGAAATAGGCTTCACAGTGCAAACAGTATGAGGATGGATGGATACATGTATAAACTTGTATTTTGTTTCAAATTAGAACGGGGTGCATGCATCTGCGGCATAGTGTGCTCAGGAGGAAAAAATATGGCCCCCAATGCATCAAGTAGGAAACTGTTGCTTTTGATGAAAAGCTGTTGCTTTTCTCAAGCAAAAACAAAGGCAAGTTTCATGTGTAAGCTGTGGGAAATCATCTAGAAGGCTTGAACTTTTAAATACAATTCTGACTGATTGTGCTAGTATTTTTGTATTAATCATTACATATTTTAATAACAAGCAAGATCTGAAACTGAAGATTGCTGTGCTTAGGCTCTTCGTGTCAGAATACAGTTGCGTAAGTTGTGTTTGTGCTAGAAATCTCGAAGTATCAGGGCCAGATGCTTATTTATCTTTGAAATTGCTGTAGCTCCATTGATTTCAACAGACTTGCACCCATATGCATTCATAACAGCCAGCAAACAGGCTTTTGAGTCTCAGAAATGCACCAAGAAGATATCAAGCAACATCTGTAACATAGCAACGGCAAAGCCTTTCTTGATGCTGTTCTCCTTAATGCTCTTTTTGGAGGCTGGCAGTAATAGTGAGCATATGGTGGAGGATTTGCTTTCTGTTTGGTCAGGCAAGTCAAGTTGCCTGGGAGTGTAAGGCCTAACAAATTAAAACAGTAGCCAGTCATGGTAATGGTGCAAGGACCCAGCTTTGAGGAACCTCAGCTTTGGTTCAGTGCAAAGGACTGGGGAGACATCAACACAGCAGAGTGTCTTCATGATTTCTTCTTGCTTTTTGTGGGATTAGCCCTTCCCCTGTGTGAAATTTGGCCATCCTGAATCCATCAGAAACTCTGCCAGCAGGGTCAGGTGTCTTTGCTTGCCCCTTCTAGGCCCGCTGGAGCCTGTACAGGTGCAGCCTTTGGTTTTGCTCTCTGGGGCTGAAAAGGAAGCACTTTTTGTGCATGGCAGAGAATGAGGTACCAGGGCTTGGGTACCATGGGCCATGAGCAGCAATTATGTATTCGTCAGGATACATGTCTCTGCTGATGTTAATCAGCAGCAAGGCCTGAGATGAGTGCAGGACCTGCTGCTGCTGCTTTTTGCCTCCTATGAGGTGTCTCACTGCCTTATGCAAATAAACCGTTTAAGAAAATTCATTACTAGGATCAAGCCATTCTGGAAGGAATAGTACCAGATCCTGTGCAAGCCAGACAGATGCCTGAAAGATGTCCTGTATTTACACAAAATGTATCAATTAGGTTTTCCCCTGCTATCTTTTGTGTTTTTCTTATTGTTTGCCCTATTATTTCTGCAAGGGCAGAGGGGGGAGGCAGCGGGATTGTAGTAACTACTGCCTGTAATTATGCAGCCAAAAGAATCAGAAAAAAAAGCCTTCTGGATATTTTCTACATCTTGGGATTTATTAGGTGTCTCATGTGCTGACAGAACAAGATGTAAAATTGCTTTCAGTGTTCATCTGTCAGTGTGTGAGATGGAAGAAGCAAGCCCTATGAAAGTACTGTAGCACAGGAACTTGGCTTGTTTGTTCCTGCCCGTCATGGGCAATTACTTCCCTTTTTAAAATGGTTTTCAGTTCTCACCATGAATAGACAAAAGTGATTCTTTTTTTACAAGTGCAGCACAGGGGAGAGCACCTTTCCTTTAAAGGATATTTAAAAACAAAATCTGGAGCTGAGTTTAAAGTGTTTTGTCTGTTTCTACAGCACTGCTAATCGTTAACGCATAATATAATTTGCAGTAGAAGTATCTGCCATAAGCAGCAGGTTAAGGGCTGCCTGAAGAAGGCTCCTGTTCTGTACAGTATTTCCAGAAGCCTGTATCTGTCGACACTGATTTTACAAAGATGTGGGATCTTGGAGCTTTTCTCCGAGTGTGAACGGGTTTTGTATTTTGCTGTACTTCAGCTTAGTTATGGAGAGACATATGGGAAGTCCTAAGGGTAGCAGCTTGCCTGTATGGTGCATGTTTTGCAGGTAAAGGAAGCTGAGGCTGAAGGTTACCCAGCTCTCATGAAGGTTCCACAGCATGTTTGTAGAAGAAGCAATCTACATCTCATTTTTCATCTTTAGAATTAGTGTCGGTGCAGAAGAGAGTAGGCAAGCCTCAGACAACTTTATTGTGGTTATGAATCATGTGCCTGGGCATGGCAGCTGTGATTTGTGGGTTCAGGGCATTTTTTAAGTGCATGACTTTGTGGATAAAACTTGCTCTTGCAAGGGGGGGAAAAAAAAAATGACGACAGAGGGACGTTTAGGCAAAGTGGGGCATCTGAGAGCTGGTCCAGAAGTTTTCAAAAAGCAGTGGAGTACTCTTCTGTTTTAAACATCGGTTTAGAGTCTTTGGGGCTGGAGCAGGGGGTGACATTTTGCAGAACCTTCTACCAGAGAGGGAAACGTGGCTCAGCCTGCAGCCAGGTCAGTGTGTCTGAACCCTGGCTGCAAGGCTAAGGGATGGTCAGTAGTATGTCCTGCTCTGTGGTGGTGTGGAGCAGGCACTGTTCTGCCTCTGTTGGGCTGTGTCTGTCTCAATCAGGGAGCAGTATTAGTTTCCTAATTATCTTCATATGGCAGTTGGAATTTGAGATTTAGGTATGAGTTCAGCAGTGGAACTAGTGGAATCAGAAGACATGGGAAAGCGGGGTGGAAGTCTGGGTTTTGCATTTGCAAGTGCAGACATCTCAGGAGATGTTTGCCCATAGTGTGTTTTTCATACCAACTTTCACAAGAGCAACAGATATCAGGAGTCTGTCATCTACCTTAGGAGTCTGAAAATACACTCCTTTGAGCAGGGAATTAGCAAAGGTGATGTTGCTGTGCTAATGAAAGGGCTTGGGACCTGGTCAGGTCAGATTGCTCCTGGCCTGTTCCCTAGGCAAATCGAAAATATTTTAACTATGAAATAAATCCATGTTCCTGAGAAACAGCCTGTAAAATGTCAGTGCTTGCATTTCTGGAAGGGCTTCTTTCTTCAGCTCCGATTTATTTCCTCGACAAATATGCTACATAGTTTTGTAGTGCTACATGAACTCTGTGTCTCTCAATACATGTGCCGGTAGACTCAGCGTGGGAGGTGTCACATTTACCACTTCGATTTAAAACTGTCTTTGATTTTTCTGTTTAAATCTTGGCTTCCTCTGGAGATGTTTTCTGATATCCACTTGATTAAAAAGGATACTGCAGACCCTCTTCTCCACCAGTGATCAGTGGATGGGTGGGTTGGTGGGTTGTCAGGAGATGGGAGCTACACTTGCCCCTGTGCCCCTGTGCGCATCTTCTATGGCAGACACCAGTCAGGGTCTCCACAGAGCCCCTGTGATTGCATGTCTTACCTCACTCTCAGGTAGTGCAGTTGTGCTGCGCTGTGCTGGGATGTGCTTTTAAACTGCAGGACTTTTCAGTCCTGATTGCAAATTAAACAGGAAATAATTGCTTGGATTATCTACAGGAAAACAGTAGAAGGCATGATCTGTCTTCTGCTCTTCGAGGCAGAGCAGAGATTGTTGCAGCATTTTGCTTTGAAATGAACACGTAAATAGCAGGGACATTCTTACCTGTAACACGTTGGCTGCTGAGGTGTCTGTAGGCTTCCTGGGTGCTGAAGGTCAGTGCTCAGAGCCAGGTGAATGAGCCATGCTGTAGGACAGGGCTGGGCAGTGCCAGAGGTCCCTGCAGATGTGATTCCAGAGGTGACGTATGCTGGTGTTGTCCCTGACAAGGGGAACAGGGCTGACAGTCACTGGCTATTCCTTATGTGTTTGTTTGAATTCATGGAGAATTTGCTGTCATTAAGTTAGTACATCATGACCTGCATGTAAAGAACCAGTGAAAAACTTCATGACCTTTGTTTTTAACAGTTTTTGTACTTTACAGTATCTTGTAGTGTCTATATAGCTGCCATGTATGATGTAGGAGCAAAGACAACTTGCCCCTCGGAGTGAGAGGAGTCTAGCAAACAGGAGCCTTGCAGTCTGGGAAGAGCCTCTGACCTGATGAGCAGGGTACAAAATAATTTTAAAGGCTTTGTGGTAGAGAGAGGCACTGTGTTCAGCCTCACCTTTGGTAAAACATGTCGTTATGAAGGTGGGAAAGATACTGGTCTCAGCTGTCAAATGCTGGTGGAGGATAAAGGGAGAGGTAGTGTCTTGAACTTCTAGAACTTTGAATTATCTTTCACTAAGAGTAACTTTCAGATCCCTTTTCTGTTTTATAGCTACAGGGTGATAGATTTCCATTATCAAACATGATTATGCCTCAAGTTATGTCTTCTGAGCTTTCAACATTAATTTCATGGCAAGTGCTGGGGACAAACACAGTTCTACATACACAGGGCTACTTCTTGGAAATATTTTTCTTTTAAAATACAAATGGAAAAAGATAATTGCTAGATAAATATAGGAGCAGTTGATGCATGGTTGTCTTATGAAGGATCTAAAATAGGCATAACAGTGTCCTCAAAATCAAACTTCTGAATTACTGTAATTTTTGACTATTACATAGTTCTGGAAGTGAGTACCTGGTGGTGACAGTAATGCCACATCTGGCCTGTGCATTTGTGCAGGGAATCTGACAACTTACCTAGACTTCCTAGACCACATGTTTTGAAGTGTTACGTATTTAAATTTTGCAGTTTCATATAACATCTTCCCCAGACCAATCCTTTCTTATGATCATCATTTTGGCCTTGGTATCTGTGGCTGCAGCCCAGCTAACTTCTGGAATTCAGCACCATTGCTGGTCCATCATGGCTCTGCTGCTGTGCAAGAGCCAAACTGCCGCAGTGCTGGATTTGTGGTGCAGCAAGGGGAGCATTTGGGGAAGAAGGTGCTAGTTACTATGTGTATGGGGGGCAGAATGTGGTCCTTAAGGAGTATAGGAAAAAAGATGCTGGGGCTGGGGGAGTTCCCTAGTCTAAGCTGGTGAATGACTCTTCTAGGAATGATAATTTTAAGCCACATAATGGAAGTTATAGAACCAGCCTAATAACATGGGGCAGTGTGGTGATGGAAGCTCAGCAAGTGGTGGAAAACAGTATTGGCTCTTCTTGCTCTTTATTAGTGTGATAGCAGGTTTGATTCAAAGTTTACTCTGTGTTGTGAGCATGACTGGCTTTGGATACTGTGATATGGGGCAGAGCATGGCACAGTATCTCTGTGCATGTCGATCCCATGGCCAACAGAAAAGGAAAGTGGTGTTCAAGAGGGCTGTGCTCAAAACCCAGCTCTGCTGTTGACTTTCCCAGCAACCTCAAGCAATATAAAAATAGGGCTGCAGAACTGTGGGGCAAGCCTGCTGTTGGTGCATGTGTATTAGCAGAGTTGTGGTTCAGAGAACTGTTTTCATGAAGAAAAACAAATTGTCAGTGAATAGGTAGGCATTTTGTTGAGAGAAGCCTACAGTTTACTGCCTGCAGAGCACCAAGGGGTAACTAGTAAAAGCTGATTGAAATCCTAGCCAGGCGATACAGCCAAATTGGGATTATGATTGCACATCACAAAAGCTGTCTGCTTGGGAGGAGATTTAGCTTTTCATTCATTCATGGCTTTGACCCCATCATGCAGCAGCAGCAGCCACATTTGTGCAAACATTTGCTCATTTTGGGACAAAACCATTCATATTGGTAGGTTAGGAAATATAGCATTTTTGTATTAAAAGGCAATAGGTAAACTTTGCCTGTAGCTGTAGGCCTCATTAAGTAATATGCTATTAAGCTCAATTAGAGTGGCACAGTGAGAATAGGTGTAATACTTCTGCAATGAAACAGCGTGTAAAGACCTGAAGAAAGCAGACATTATTACTATGAATAACAGTCACTCATATGAGTAGAACCACTGAAGTAAGGGGCCCTACACTTCTGTTTCTTGGTGTATCTGTCACTGTTTTGTTGACTTTGTTTTGATGCTTTATGTTGGCTGAAACATTTTAATGTTTTTATTTAAAAACTCAGTAACTGAAACTTGCTAATGCACTGGACAAAGCATCTTCTGGGATCCTTTCTGCTTTGCTTTTATGGACTGAAAAGGAACAGCCTCCCCATTCCCTTCCTCCCTAGCCACAGAAGATTGCAAGCTAGGTCGTCTTGTGATAATATGCTTTTTTGAGTGTATATAAAATCATCCTGTCTCTGCATGATCCATGTTAATACATGGGAAAAAAATTTCCCGTCTAGTAACTGATGAGGGCAATTTCCTGTAAGCCAGTTCTTCTTGTGGAGTTTGGTTTCCAGCCAGTTCTATTTTTACCGCTTTTTTCCTTTTTTTTTCTTAATTTTTTTCTCCCCCCTAGCTTCTTTTCTTTTTTTCAATTAAAAAAAAAAAAAAAAAAAAAAAAAGAAGTTTGTGTTTGGCGATCTGTTAGTATAATGGTTCTTATACCCACCCAGGCAACAGTTTTAAAAGGCACCAACAAAAGCCATGAAGGTAACATGTATCCTGATCACATTTAATTAAAGTTTTTGATCAGGGTCATCAAGTCACCATCATCACCATCAGAGCAAAGCCTTAGCTGTGCTCGTTATCTTCACTAAGTTAAAGCCAGGTCCAAGTAATTCTGTATTACTGTAGTCAAAATTGTATTGTTCCTGGCAATAGAAACACTTATATTGATGTACCATGTTACTCATGTGAATACAGCTCTGCGAGCACAGATCTGTAGATGCAGCGTGAGGCTTGATAACCACCTGGCTCCAGTGAATAAAGCTGGGGAGGCTTACACTGACAGTGTGAGAGAAATCCAGCGATCTAAAGCCTGGTGCCAGTGGAGGAGGTCTGAAAGTATGGGCGGAGTGAAGAAATGAAAGGAGATCCAAGTAGGAGTGCAGGAGGGTAGAAATGTGAGAGGGGAGTAATTTAGAGCAGTCACTTCCTATTAAATTGAATGGAAATCTTGGCTGCAGTTACAGAAATGTCATGCTGCAAGGCGTCTGTGTATTTAAAACAAATCTCAGTCTGTTTGAACTTTTTCCCAAGACTTTCGGAGTCTGGGAACCTTTCAAAAAGCAGTTAACATCAGACAGGAGACAGGATAGGAGATACAATTTTGTGATGTTAGAAATTGTTATTGAGAGGCATTCTGATAGCCAGATTCCTAGAAATAAAAAAGGAGTAAGCAAGTTAATGCTATGACAGTTACTGTTTACCTGGAGAAGATTTGATCCTCCTTCAGGCTTTTTTTTTTGGCCGCCCTTAGATTTGCTAATCCCATTTTTTGACTGGTCCAAGCAAGCTGCACATTCTAGAAGCAAAATGCCAGAAGAATGCAGCATACAGGGCAAAGGATGGGTTTCCTAATGAAAGGACTGTGGATTTGTATTTTGGTGCTTTCAAACAGTTGCCCTGGTTTGTGCCCACGGTAAGGTAATTAGATGTTTGATTAGGAAGATGAACATCCCTGCTTTCTCGTAGGTAGTAACTGTTGGCAAAAGATGCTAAGAACGTAGCCCCAGGAGTCTTTTGGCATCTGAAGCATGGTTTGTACGAGTCTGACCTAGCAGTAGTTTCCTCCCATTACATTTGTGTCTTGAATGGTTGCTGAGTATGTTTTAAATATTTATTAACTTGGTTGCTCTAGGATGAGCACATCTGGTCCCCTGATCTTGGAAAGGGGAAGCATTTGTCAAACTGCTTTCAGGTTTTTCCCGTGGTTTCTGGGTACTGGTTCTTCAAGGCACTAAGACACTTGTTAACCTTCAGTGAACAAATGCTTCCATGTATTTTGAATAAATAAATTATATTTAGAAAAATGTGTGCTGAAATGGTACCTTTCATGTGAAATGTTGGCAACATTTTTGTGCTACGATGACAACAAATAATCAGAGTGGCAGATTTGGGAAGTGGTGTGACTTCTGCCCTCTTGTCAAGGGGCTTTGAAACGTTGCTGGAGGGTGGGGAGAGCATTTCTGCTCTTCATTAGGCACAGCCACAGCCTTCACAGCAACAGCTCTGGGCTTGGGGCTGACATTTCATTGCAGGAAATCATACAGTTATTGCATGTTATTCCTGAGAGTTGCAATATCATTTTGACTAAATACTGCTGGGGGTAGGCTGGGAGTGGTGTTTGCTGTGAATCATCCTCACTAATGGAAACTATTCAATAGAGAAACAATCGTTATAAGCAAGATGGCATTTCTGTTCTGAATCCCCCCTCTTTTTTTTCTCTTTTTTTTTTTCCTTTTTCTTTTTCCTTTTTTTTTTTTTTCCTTCCATGAACTGTTTTGTAAATTATCTTTGGGCTGGAGGGCCTCATTCACTTTCATTCTAGCAACAAATACTTTGCTATGAGTTGAAAGTATCTTAAAGAACAGGAGAGCCTTTTTGTTATTTCTGAACTCCAAACATGTTTGCTTCTGTTGTGTTCTTATTCTGATTTCATTTTGCACTTAAATAACCATGGATGACTGGAAGATGTTGACTCAATTGTAAAGCTAGTGCTGCAGGTCGACTGTTTAAAGGCATTTATTTTTGAAGCACTAAACTGAGGAACGTGGACATTAAATAATAAAGGAAATAAAGTCACCTTGGAATACTACTATTTCTCATCGCTTTAGGAAATAATAGGCTTCCTTCCTTCAGAAAAAGAATCAAGTATAGTCTTAATTTACAAGCCCTTAAGTAGACTCCGGGGGATTATATATGTGATTAAAGTGACACTCCTACATAAGACCTTTTTCCTAGGCTGTGGCCAGAACTCTTATGTGTGAATGTTGCTGTGTGCTGTCTGCTTCAACATCTTTCTGGTTGTGCAGAAGGGATGTTACTAAACTCCACTCCTGTCCTGAGAACATCATCCTCATGATCAGTGAACCTGCAGAGTGAATGGAACAAAATGTGCAAAAAAAAAAACACCAGAAATTGAGACAATCTACTACAATGTCAGGAGTTCACTATGTCTGGGATGGGATACAGACTTGGAGGAAACACTGGTCCATTCCAGTCTGGCAATGTCTACATCCCAAATATTATCCACATGGTGCACTGAGAGCTTAGGAAGGACACAACTTCTTTTTGAAATCCCTCTCATGTAATCCAGTTCACATCTCTCTAAATAAAATGTGTTTATACTACCAGAGAGGGACTCTATAGCTGTTTAACAACATACCAGATGAAAGAGAGAATTCCTTCCCAATTGCAGCTCAAACACTTGAAGCTTTAGATGGTACAGGCTTGGTGTGTGTTCACGTTCATATGTACAATTTTCCTTAGCAAAACTAAACTGTTCCATATTATTCCCATTTTTGGAAACATGCAGGGGGTTTGTTTGACTTTAGACTGATGTGAGCTGTAGAATTCTGCCCCTCTTCTGCTCTGATTTTAAATGTTTTCCCTGAGGCAGAGGAATGAGGCATACAGGATCCATCCAGGAGATGTCTATGGATGCAGATGTGGACAAGGCAGTCGAGGTACATTTCTTCAGGAGCTTGGGAATTATCAGAGGAGGGAAAGAGATTTTGTGCTTCTGTGGGTGGAAGCCAGCTTGTGCCGATACTTTCAGGGCTGTCTTAGCACTGGTTCAGCTAACCAAGAAACATCAAAGGCCTTGAGTGGTGGCATTCTCCAAAGCTCCTGGTGCCTTTCAAAAGTGGAAAACCATTATAAAACTGATGCCACAAGGACTCACCCAAACGGCTTGTGTTATCTAACCAGTTTCTGGCCTCTAGGCAGCTGCCCTTCCAGTGTGATAATACTGAGTCCTACCTTACATTTCTACCTTTCAAAGCACCAAGGCATCTCTCTTGTCCTCTACTCAGGCAAAGCAAGAAAGGATTCAAGGCACTTTCAAGGCAGGAGATTGGAAAAGGCTGTAAGGGGCTGCTCCAACTTGATGCACGGTCTCATAGCAAGGAACGCAGTGATGCTCCTATGTGAGGAGCTGAGATTTGCAGCAAGGATGCAAGCCATAGCTTTGCTTCCCTAGTGTGCATGGGGCAGTTGGCAAAGGGGTAGCTTTGCTGGCTATTTCCTTGCTGGAGACTTGTCTGCTAAAGCAGATGCTTTGTGCCACCATCGCACTGCCCAGGCAGGAAGCTGGGATGCTGATCCCCAGATTTCTAAAAACCACGCTCCTGGCTGTATGCTTTTCATTTCGTTACCTGCTGTGCATCTCAGACTTCTGTCTTGCATTCTTTTTTTTTTTTCTTTTAGTTTCTTTTTCTCCTCACTGCTCTATCAGGAGGGGTGTGTATGTCAGTGTCAGCTTTAGTGGGACTTCAGAAAACAGGTAGGTTTTCATTTGTATGGAAGACTTTTATTCCCTTTTTGTGTTGCTCTTGTATTAGGACAGCAAGATGGGTTTAATAAATAGCACATAAAACACTCATGTTTTTAGAAGCCTGTAATAACAGGCAGTGTTTTATGCATGCTATAAAACATTATACTGTATCTTCCCTTTAGGAAGGCTATGTGCGCTTTCTTTCTTTGATGTAATTCAGTTGACAGCAGTGGGATTGTTCCTCATTTACACCTACATAAATGAACAGGGTGTAAAGAGCAACGCAAGTTCACACTCCGTGTATGCTGACTCATTTGCTCATGCTCTTATGTGTAGCAGAAAATGCTTTTAGTGTACTCCTGAGGAATGCATCAAAGTAGTGCCTCAGATACCAAGTTCAAGATGAGGTAGAAGTTTAGCTAAGGGCTGTGTACAGCCAGGGGCTGGCGATGTGATTTATAATGAAGGTGAAAATCAGTGTTTCAAGTGGGAAGGGACAAACATCCACTGACCTCACCAATTAACATGCAGGACTGTGGGTTTGTTTTTTTTTTTTAATTGCATTTCTAATTAAACAGGACCAAAGGGTTATTTTAAATGGTTTGCTTCTGGATAAATAGTTGCTGATAAGAATAAATGCACCCTGCTTGTGCAGAGGGGCTTGGATTAGATAATCTCCAGAGGTCTCTGAAACCTCAACTAGTCTGAGATTCTGTTCCAGGAATGCACAAGGACTTTTGCTTTTTATAAAGTAGTTTGCTTTGTGCTCTCCTTAGTTTGCTGACTGCATGTTTCATTTGGGATGCTTCCACTCTGTGAGTTACCTCATCTCAAATTCCTCCTTGCCTTCTCCTTCCCTCTGCTGGGCCTGAGCTGAGCTGTTGATGTTTGATCATGGTGGTCTAGGAATCTGTTGTCTTTTTATGGTAGTTCTTGCACCTTTCTTAGCTCTTGGTTGTTTTGCACTGTGAAATAAGAAGTAGGCTCCAGCACATCAGGCCTCATTGTGGCTGGCCAGAGCCTGGCTTTATATCTGGATCTGAAGTGGAGCCATCTTCTCCAATCTGCTGGTGGGCTGTCAGTGGCTTGGTTTGCCTTTCCCATGACAAAGCCGTTCAGATCACATTAATAGTTTGGGCCTGTGCTAAGATGCAGAATATGACTAATCTCTTTGTCCAGAGAGCTTGGGTTGAAGCATCCTCTTAGCATGAGCCAGGGATTTACAATATGAATGGTGGGTTAGTCTGATCTGACAGCAGGATCTTAACTGGTGGTGTAGCCATGTGCTTATTGTCTTCTGTTCCTCTGGTGCTTCCCGAGGACAGCTTGGTCCTGCCTGCACTTCTTGCTGGCTCAGTTTTCTCTTCAGCCAATGCTCTGTAGTGTCCTAGTTAGCTTTTTGTTCTGTGTACACACAGAACTGGGTGGCTATGAAAGGGAAACATCTTGCTCTCTTGTCTACAGCATTTCTGGGTTAACAAATACAGATTTTACCATTGCTCATCTTGGGGGAAGAAAAACTATTATAACTGGTGAAGATAAGTTATCATAATTTAGGAGTCTATTGCAACTTCCAATCCTAGGTGATAAAGGGTCAATACACCAAAGACTGATGCCTGGGAGTGCAGAGCCTTTTTTTTTTTTTTTTTTTTTTTTTAAATTAAGGTTATTTTGTTTGATTATTAGATTAATAGGAACAGCAATAACTAAATCAGCAGCAAGCCTGCCAATAGCTCTGGTGGGCCTGTGATGAAAACTGTTAAGTAGTTTACACACAGCCCAAATTGTGTGCAGAAATCAATGCCAGAAGCCAATCATCTAGACCATTAACCTTGGGGCCTGCAGAGGGCGAAATACAGAGCCTTGCTGTTTGGGGCACCAATGGTAACTCAACGTTTTGAGGTCTGTCTTGGGGGGAGACATCTAAATAAAAGCCACATAACTCCAAATCGGTTCGAAGTTGGCTGATGGAAGGGAAGGGAGAGGGGTAAGGATCTGCTAGTTTTAGATGTGTTGCTATGGTGACGAGCTGATAAACTAGAGCAAAACCAGGACTAATGTATAATTGAAAGGTATAGCAGATGCCAAGATGCATTGGTGTTTGCAGAGATTTGGTTACATAGTAGTGAGCCAATTGCTGCATCCATCATGCTTGGTTCTGTCCTCATCATGAAGATTACTTTTATTTATTGGTGGTTTCCAAAGGTTCCTTGTCACTTAAAACACATACATTTATTTTTTTTAACAGCAAGTTAATGACACCTGACAGCATCTGATCCCAATCAGAACTTTTTATGTACTGCACATAAAAGGCTTATGGTACACACACTCTCTGTTAACCATAACATCATCAAAAAGTGAAGCCAGGTTTGGTCTGTAACTTCTGGAGCTGTTGGCTTAGTATTTCATTTGGATAGTCCTATGAAGACATACTGTAAAAGCCTTGAGCCAGCGAAGCCACCAAGCACATGATTTACTGTAAGTGCTTAAGTGCTCTGCTAAGTGAGGATGGATTGCCCAAGTGCCTAAAGTTATACAGATGCTTAAATGCTTTGTAAACTCAGTGTTTAAGGACTTTATCCCAAAGGATGCTGTTGGAGTTTCTGCTGAAGTGAGGATGAAGGGGACCTGGTGCAGTGCTCAGCAGCTACAAGAATTGTGTGAAGGAAATGGTATTTTTGTTTTTGCATATTTTGCTGTGAAAAAAAAAAATCACCTAAAGGCATGATTTCAGGGTGGTGGTGGAAGGGGGTGGGTTTTGGGGTGAGTGTGTGTATAGTATGCATAATTTAGTATAGCATGCATGCATGCTAGGGTTTTTCCCTCTTGCCCAAGTAATCCAGAATAATAAAAAATCTGCTGCTTTAAACAGAAGGATAGTTAAGTAATAGTCTCTGTCTAGAGATACTGTGTATTTACACCATATAAATGAAGGGAGTTGGAGTTTTTCCCCTTGATATTTAATGATGACTGAGATAGCAAACTCTTTGGAAGAGAGATCTCTTTAGAGGGATACCAGCTTTTTCAACATCTGAAAAATTTTCTGCTACACCAGTTCCCACTGAGTGAAAATAGGTGCATATAACTTCATGCAAAGCAGCATTTTTACCCCACCAAATAACAGCCTCTGAAGTTGCTAGAAAATCTGTGATAAGCTTTTACTGCTCTTTTTCCACAAAAACATTGATACTGTACAACACCTACATATCTGTATAAATAATCTTGCTATGTGTTTGTACAGTACCTGGTACAATGGCAGCCCCATTCTCAGCTGTTTCCTAAACCCTCTTGCAATCCAAATGAGCAGAAATGAATCTTTGGGTTAATAGGTGTAACCCACCATAGACTTGCTCTCAAAAGTGCTTGGGTGTGGAGTACTGTTGTGCTGATGGAGCAAACACAAGTGTCGATGGAATGGAGCACTTCCTTTTTGGGAAAACAGAAGAACCAAGAGGAGCTTTTCAGCATGGTGCCTGCTGGTTGAGCTGGGGCAGAGCTGTAGTGTCATTTGGTTCCTGCTTACTTGGCCACGTTGGTGCTGAGACATTAATCCCTTCTAGAAATGTGCCTGCTTTGCCTTGCTGCAGCTATGGCAGTCGCCAGCAGGGAAGGGAGCAGCTCCTGGGAAGCAGCTCTGCCATCCAGATGGTGCTTGAGCGTGGTTTATCTTGCTCCTGTGGTGTCCCCTCAACAGGGCACCACAGCATCGGGTCTGGCCTTGCAACAGGTGAACAAAACACGGGGAGAGGACTGCATCTCCACAGATGGTGTCGGCAAGATGCCTGGTACTGGCTGAGCACAAAGGACAGGAGGAGCTCTAGTTGTGAAGAGATTATATGAATGTAAAATCATAAGGGATGATCACTTCTACAGAGCAATTGAGCAACGTTACGAGTTTGTTAGTGGTTGTAATGTTGGGGTTTTTGGGTGCTGCTGATGAGGTATGTAAGCTGTGCCAAGTCTTGGTGTGCAGGAGGCAAAGCAAGTCTTTCCCCTTTGAGCAAATAATGAACTCCACAATCCCTACAAGAAGGTTTTTCATGTTGTCCTGAGTAGTTCAATGTGAGACATTTCAAGAAAGAAAAACGTAGTAATTCGACCAAAAGTTTCAGTTTCATTGCAGTTTCTCCTTGATTTGGAGGGTGCGAGTGGCAAAACTCAAGTAAACCTCCTATGCAGTCAAGAAAAAGGCTGGAAGGTTTTGTGGCTGTCTTTATTATTGCTCTTTCTTTTAATATTTTTCCAGTTCAGATACTGTGTATCTCTTGAACTTGAGTATTCACCCCAGTACTTCTAAGGCTCAGAGTTATATGCAGGAGGAGGAAAAGGCAGTGCATACCCCTTCCCTTCTGGCCACCCCTCTGTGTTCTGCTCAATTACTTGTTGTGCTCGTACAAATAAAAAAGATAATTGTTTTCCTCCTGACATTGCTTGAAAACAGCCCTCATTAAACTCTTAGCTCGGAGGAGGGTTGGATGGGGCAGCAGCACATTAAAGGGCTTCTCTGTTGCGCTTGGGGATTGCCCTTCGCCAGGAGCTGTCCCACGGCGGCAGAGCTGAGGGCACAGGGACAGACAGTACCTTTTAACTTGAAGCTGGCTGAGGTCCCTGATGGCAATCTTGCGGTGCCTGGGTGGCCCTGGGAGAGCAACGTGGGGGTTCTTCCCACCAGCTAAAGTGCCTCTGTGCCCCGCCAGATCCATGTTGGCCCTGCTGCTGCCTGCTGGGGTGAAATCAGCACAGAGCTGCCTCCGGCCCTTTTGCTACAGACAGGCATTGCAAGGGAGACAAGATCTTGTCATCTAATGGCACCCTGCTGCTTGAAGAAATGATTGGTCCTTTTATGGCACATATAGTGTTTTTCTTATGCTTTTTCTCACCAAATGACCCAGCTAGTGCCTAGAAGGTGTTCATGGGATTGCTTCTGAATTAAAACTTTCTGTGGTGTAGCAATATGCACCCCATGGTGCATTGCACATCACAGAAAATGGAAGGTTAAAATCTAGCAGAAAGGCTCTTTGCTGCCCCTAGCAGCAGGATATTATCTCAGGGGGAATGTAGCAGGACAAAATAATGGTGTATTACATAGAAAATCACCATAATGGAGGGGAGAAGCAGCTGAGTTAGGAGCTGCCAAAACTGCAAATAAAAGTATTTGGGAGGATGAAGGAAATTGGTTAGCCAGAAGTCAGAGCTCATTCTCCTGTTCCCTTGCTGTAGTTCAGGGATATAGTGCATACACCAGTGCTACTGCTGCTTTACCTCTGATTCACTGTCCTTACTGATAGAAAATTTCTTCCAATTACTGCTTTAGGTTTTTAGTGCTTTGATAGACCTAGTTTTCATATCCTCTGCACACATTCTCTGTTGTGAACCGTAATGTTGTAAATGTTTGGATATCATATCTCTCTTCAGTATTGTCTGAACTGAACTCCTGATAATTTAGAACTTCTGTATAGGTTTTGCTTTATTGAAGTAGAGTTATTTTTATTGCTGCAGTGAGCTGGATAGCCAAAGGGAATGAACTCCAAATACACCTCACAGAAAGATGGCTATCGGTCTGTGGTGTTTGTGAGGGCAGTGCACTGGCTTTGACAGCTCTGCTGACCAGGGCTGCAGCAGTAGGACACAGGTGAGGAGTGGGATGCTGCTGATGCACAAATGAAACCAAAATGTGTCTCCTGACTTCCGAAGTCCTCTTCACAGCTGTATTCAGTTCAGTGGCTGAGCAATTGATTGCTTACATCTGAGCTTGTTTTCTGCCCTGTCAGCTTTATTCTTGACCATATTAAGTACTCCGAGCAAGTTGCCTTGGAGAATTCAGCCTCTGGCGGCTTCTAATTCAGCAGACAGATTTTCTGGATTGTTAATAACATGCTTGTGTCCTTGCATTTCCCTGCGGTACTGTCAAATCAGAGTTTTTATCTATCAGCTTGGGGGGACCGTGAGAAGTGGAAAGGGAAGAGTTGAAGCAGGACAGCACCGCATGTGATTCGGGAAGAAATGTGGTACTTTGCAGCATCTTGGCCTGCCATGCACAGTGCCTGTCCTGCTGCTTGTCATGCAGCCTTGGCCCTGGCTCTGCTGGGCATGTAAGTGAATGAACACCTGGCTGCCATCGAGAGACTTGTCTTTCTTTAACACAAGTACAGCACTTCTGCTATATAGGAAACCTACCTGGATTTGAGCTGTTGGAGTGAGTCCAGAGGAGGCCACAAAGGTGATCAGAGGGCTCGAGTACCTCTGCTATGAAGACAGGCTGGGAGAGTTGGTGGTATTCAGCCTGGAGAAGAGAAGGCTCCAGGGAGACCTTATAGCCCCTTCCAGTAGCTGAAGGGGCTACAGAAAGCTGGGGAGGGGCTTTTTACAAGGGCATGTAGTGGTAGGGGTAACGGTTTCAAACTGGAAGAGGGTAGATTTACGTTAGACATTAGGAAGAAATTCTTCACTGTGAGAGTGGTGAGACACTGGCATGGGTTACCCAGGGAAGCTGTGGCTGCCCCATCCCTGGAAGTGTTCAAGGCAGTTTGGATGGGGCTTGGAGCAACCACATCTAGTGGGAGGTGTCCCTGCCCATGCAGGGGGGTTTGGAACTAGATGACCTTTCAGGTCCCTGCCAAGCCAAACCATTGTATGATTCTTTGATTTTTTTTTTAATTTATTTTTTTTACCAGACTACAGTCATATGGGTTTGTTTATACATGCAGACTTACTTCACTCTACTACAGAGGTAAAGGAATGGGGATTCAACAGTAAGGCTACTGTGTGACAATGTGGGTTACTTTGTGCTCTGTATTGGTTTGCAGGGCTCTGGGGAGATGGCAGAGGGAACCACAGGGCCACTTCAGCGTGCTGCTTATGGAGGTGTCTCTTCTGGGTGAAAGGCCTTGCTGGTGTGTCTATATGGCTATGGCTGCAGCAGCATTGCGAGGAGCATTTGGGCTCGTGGGAGCCTGGGTTTCAAGAACAAACCTTATCCTCTGTAAGGGAGAAGAAGCATGTGTGTCCTGGGGGGATGAGAGCAATCTGGGGGGGGCTGTGTCATCTCGTGCTGGTGCACTTGCACAACTCTTGCTCTATTTCTTCTTGAAGAACTGGGTAGGTGGTGTGATTGCAGTTTTTTCTTCTAACCACACGAGATTTACAGGACATGGTAGATATTACGGTTCTCTTGGTCCATTCACTGGCTTCTCATTTGGTTTAGTAATGACTATCAATCCAGCAATTCCTGCTTCCATATAGAGTCTGCACCTGGGCTGTGTGTCAGCCACGGCTATAGGAAAATAGGTGGGTGAGGCCAAGATGTGAAATACCAATTTATAAATGGCTGGTCACCAGAACTGTGTTTCTGTCAAGAATTTATGGTTGTATAAGAATGAATGACAATGAATTTTGTGTGGTTCACAAAACATTAGAACAGAGCAAATTTGGGCATGTAGCCTTGTAAAGCATATCATGCCATCTCTGAAATAATGGTGGTTTCTTAAACACGTATGCATGAGAGCTGCATCTGAAGCAGCTGTTTACACAGGATGTTTAAGAAACTGTTTGACTTATCTTCCTCCAGAAGTTTATTTCATGTTTCTTACCCCCAGGATTTATTGCTTGCAACTGCTACAGTTGTAGTTAAGTAAGGGCAGTTTTGACTTAAGATTAGTTTTGCATTTAAAGTCACAGGTATTATGCTGATGCTGTTCTTGAAGAAGGAGCTTTTTCCTTCAGTAATCCAGTATGTTATGAAATAGTCTTCTATGCAGTGATGTAAACAGCTGTCACCTTTAGTAGCAGTTAGAAAGGATAGGTCTTTGCAAATGAGGACAGGCACAGGTGAGTGAGTTAAATTGAATTTTGGTTTATTGAAAGTGGTGAGTGCAGCGTGCTGGGTGGAGAGCGCTGGTGTCCATCCAGACTGGGTAGTTGATAACCAGCACAAGCAGCTACAGAGGCATCATTTGAGATGGCAGAATTCCTGTGCTTGCCAGCAAAGGCCTTGGAGTCCTGGTTTTCCAACAGAATGTGAGTGAAACATTCTCAGTAATACGTTTATACGTTGGGTTAAAGATTGCTTGACCCTAGAAACTGTTTGTGTTCATGAGTGTATAAAATGCCACTTTGTGTGTGATTGTGCAAATGGGACCCTGCTGTGACTGGGTGAAACATAAGCCTAGAGCTTGCTTCTGCCAGCAGCCAGACTTGTAAAAAAAAGCTCAGTTTGCAGAAATGGAGAAATCTGGTCCTGGGGTCCACCCAGGAGAAGCATCCAACTGCTTTTAGGTAACATGATGAAGATACAGCATTTGGCACAACAGCATGGTGTGAGGAAGCACTGCCTCCGGGAGTGTGGTGAGTCTCTTGGCAGTGGCACAGGACTCTGTGGCTACAAAATGTGCAGAGGAGGAAGAAAACCGGCCAGAGTCACATGTCAGTGCTTTCAGGGTCTCTTTAGGTAAAGTTTATTTAGCTTTCTAGGAAGCTGCAGTATTTAATCTGACCTGAAGCAGCAAACAGATGGAGGGGTATATTCTGTCAAAAAGAGTGCTATATTTTTGGCTTTCACTTCAAGCAAGAGGATTGTAGGTGGCTTGCTTAGTGTTCTATGAATTTGGTGTTCTATATATTGTTAAACTGGGTCTTTTTTTTTTGTAAAGTAACATAAATAGTTTTTCGGCCTCCTTAATCTTAAACAACTTCTTTGCCCAGAAGTTAAAAACTGGTTTCTTCAAAATTAGATGCCCTGTTAGACCGTAAGTTCTGCTGCTGCAGGGAGCAAGTCATTCATGTTGGTTTAACTGGCAGCTATTTATACCCTGCAGTAGGACCATGTATTTACGTTTTCAGATGAACCAGTGAATTCTAGTTTTGTGTTTACATATCTGAAAGACAGGATTCTTTCAGGATTCTTTTCTTTATAAGGCGTTTAATTGAACAGAGGCTTTTTCCTGTTACATTAAACTCAACTTTCACCAGTGGGTGTGTTGGAAAATTTCCCCCTCTCCCTGAGACCATGTCCAGTTAATAGAAGAGGAGAAAACTGAACAATCTTGGGAAGATTTGTTCTCATTGTGTAGTAAGTTATTAAATAAAAGCAAAAAGAAAAATTTGTTGCAGCGCTGCTTAAATAAATGGCAGTAGAAGTTGGGGGCTCAGAAATAGCTTGGTTCTCCCTTTTTCAGGGTAAGCCATTCAGCATTCCAAGCTGGCTCGTGCTGGGAGAAGCAGACATCACTAGCAAGGTATTTCCTGGCTCCTTTTGCCAAATGCTAATAATAATAATAACAACAATAAAAACATTTAAAAAAAAATACTCAGATCTGAACTAAGCCACTTGTGACTTCATTTGGCAGTGCAAAACTGCTCTACATAACTTCTGCCTTTATTTTCTTACTCATGTGCCTGCCCCCTCTGCCTCCCCTTCTCCCCCCTGCCAAAGGGAAGGCCAAGCATATCACACTTTGTGAGCCAGAGGAACATATGGGCTGGGGGAGCTTCAGCCGACCAGACCAAGGGCTCAGCTGTGATGCCTTGGCTGCAGAGGCTGGATGTCTCTCCTTGGGCTTCATCTCAAGCACACTGCCTCTCCTGAGCTCTACTGATCATTGAAGGTTTAATTTCTTGCTGGCTCTTCCTGGAGGTTGTCTCTCAGCTTGGGCCTCATAGAACCATAGAATCATTAAGGTTGGAAAAGACCTTCAAGATCAAGACCAACCACCAGCCCTGCACCCCTGTGGCCACTAAACCATCTCCCAAAACACCATGTCTACCCAATTTTTTAACACCTCCAGGGATGGTGCCTCCACCACCTCCCAGCCAGTTCCAATGCCTCACCCACCACTCCTGTGAAGAAGTTTTTCCTAATATCCAACCTGAACCTCCCCTGGCACAATTTGACCCCATTTCCTCTTGTCCTATCACTAGCCACTGGGGAGAAGAGGCCAACACCTACCTCCCTACTACCTCCTTTCAGGTAGCTGTAGAGAGCAATGAGGCCTCCCCTCAGCCTCCTGTTCTCCAGGCTGAACAGCCCCAGCTCCCTCAGCCTCTCCAGACCTCTAATCAGCCTAGTTACCCTTCTCTGCACCCTCTCCAGCACCTCGATGTCCTTCCTATACTGAGGTGCCCAAAACTGCACACAGTGCTTGAGGTGTGGCCTCACCAAGGCCGAGTAGAGGGGCAGGATCATCTCCCTGGTCCTGCTGGTCACACTATTCCTGATGCAGGCCAGGATGCTGTTGGCCTTCTTGGCCACCTGGGCACACTGCCAGCTCATGTTTAGCTGGCTGTCAACCAGCACCCGCAGGTCTCTCCAGCCACTCCTCCCCAAGCCTGCAGCGCTGCTGGGGGTTGTTGTGGCTGAAGTGCAGGACCCAACATTTGGCCTATTGAACCTCATACAATTGGCCTTGGCCCATTGATCAAGCCTGTCCAGATCCCTCTGCAGAGCCTCCCTACCCTCAAGCAGATCAGCACTCCCACCCAACTTAGTGTCATCTGCAAACTTACTGAGGGTGCATTCTATCCCCTCATCCAAATCATCAATAAAGATGTTAAACAGGAGCAGCCCCAGCACTGAGCCCTGGGGAACACCACTCGTGATTAGCTGTCAACTGGATTTAACTCCATTGAACACAGCTCCTTGGACATGGCCATCCAACCAGTTTTTAACCCAGCAAAGCATGTGCACATCCAAGCCACGAGCAGCCAGCTTCTCTAGGAGAATGCTGCGGGAAACCTGGTCAAAGGCCTTGCTAAGGTCAAGGTAGACAGCATCCACAGCCCCTCCCTCATCCAGTAAGCGGGTCACCCTGTCATAGAAGGAGATCAGGTTAGTCAAACAGGACCTGCCCTTCGTGAACCCACACTGACTGAGTCTCCTGCCCAATCAAGTTTGGCCACATTGGCCACTTTTTCCTCCCTGTCTCCTCTTGAGAAGGACTATAAACACTGTTTTTTTAATATGCACCAGACCAATGAGAAGACAGCTCTTGTGGGAGCACAAGGTCTCTCTATTTCTTTACGTGGCTGCCTAATCCTTGTCAGATCCTAGCCCTTCTTTAAAATGCTTCAGATCCTTTGCTTATACCAGGGAAAGCAAAATAAAATCTCTATAGAGCAGAGTGGTGGAGTGGAAAGGGAGCTTGTCTGTAAGGGGTGAAAGCCTGCTTTGCTGCAGATACACAAGAAGGCACAGCCTTGTCAACAAATTTCAGTGTCGCAAGGAAAGATGTGAGAGTGTTTCTGAAGTTTTAGCATCCTGCAGAGAGTAACCAGGAAAGGATGACTAGGAATTTCTTTCTCATTAAGAGGAAAGGAAACATGTGCAAACATTGTGTGAGGCTCTAAGGTACCTCTGCTTATGAAATAGTGGTACCCTGAAGAGGCAGGGTTAGATTTGTGTTACATTAAAATGAAGTAATAGTTTCATGATAATTGATAGTGTTTTATGACACATCAGTTCCAGTTTCTGCTTTGTTAAATGCTTTAAACTTTGCTTCAGTGCACCCAGCTTCCCTTTCCTAACTGTTGGGAACTTTGTGAACCACTGGCATTTTTGTCTCCAGCCACAACTGGAAATTCTGGATTGGTCCCAGCCTTCTGCTTTGTCTAGGCAATGCCTGCTTTTCATCAGGTAACATCTAATAGGCAAATGTAAGCATCATTTCTGGAATCAGTTAGAAACTGTGCATCCACATGGTCCTCTGTACATGTTAGTTCCTTTTCTCTGCATTGCTAAATTCATTGTGGAAGAAAATGCTTCCAATGGAGTTCAATTCTGATGAGCCTCTGTAGGTTAAAAGGAAAGGAGTTACTGTCCTGAAGTCACTTTCCTTTGGCACATGTTCCCTCTAATTCTTTATGACCTCACCTGAAGCCTTTTATCTGACATTGGTTTTGGATTGAGTGTGCATTGCTGATGGTGCATTTGGCTGTAAAGATGAGATTGGTAATGGTTTAATTGATTTTCAAGAGTAGGAGAAAATGCAGTTCTTGATAGCCATTGCAGTTCCAGGTAATGTATGCTAACACTGATGTATGGGCTGCTCAGAGCTAATAATAACCTGGCCGACCTGAGCTGCCTTGGCTTTAAAATGCCCAGTAGAGCTTGCTGTGGCCTTGTAAAGAGATTTTGTATTTTTGTGTCTGTCTGCTGCTGGATCTTTACTGTGAGTCTGATTAGCTTTCCATCAGGATTTAATTATCAGCACATAAACAAACAAAGTTGCTCCACTTATTTCTCCTGCCAAGATTTTGACCATGTTGCTGTGGCTCCTTAGGGTGGAGGGGATTTCAGTGAGGAGCTGAAAAAGCTGTACCCTCCAGGTTTGTACCAGAGGACAAAAAATGTATAGGCTCTTTTAGCTGTTTCTTGGGGTAGCACATGATTTGTGTGTCTCGATGACACTTCATGAAAGCTCAGGTTAACAACCCTAGATGTTTGATTATCTACCTTCTTAGCTTTGACAGTGAAAACTGGGCATCCTTGCTAGGCATTCCATAGCTACTTCAGAAGGAAAGCAGCAGGCTGGAAAAACTGTAATGGACTCTCACCTGGTCTGCTATTCCTGCAAAATTCCTGCCAAGTAACTCAGAAGAAAACTGAGGTTTTTTCAAAGCGCTGAGGAAAAATATTTAAGAATTTGGAGATCATTTGTCAGTGCTGGAAGTGGGGCTTGCCAGAAGTAGTGACAGACCAAGCTTGTAAGGCAAACAATACTGCACCACGGACTGACAATATCCCCCTGTAATCTAAATTAAAAATAGATTTTACAGGCTCCAGTTTTAACATGATCCATTCAGTAATTTATATGGCATTCCATATGTTAGGGTGAGAGGAAGGTGGAAATAGTGGGAGTCGGGGAAATAGTGGGAGTCAGGGAAAAAGACACTGATGCAGATCTTTATGGCATTTCATTTTGGTTAATTGCATGTGTTTAAAGTGTCGTAATGTGAGCAGATGGGGTGTTTCACAGTTACGTGGGGGGGTGTGTGTGTGTATACATATATACATACATATATATATATTTTTATATATATATGAAGTTCTCTAGCACTTGATTCCACAGGGCTGCTCTGTGGCTTTACCAACTACACAAGTTGGGAGTGTATAGGGGAGAGGATGGCAGTAATCAGTGGTGGGATGGGATGAGTGAGTGATCTCCTATTGGGATCCCCCAAAACCACATGAGATGTGCACATGTTCAATGAACAGTCCTATAGCTTGCAGCTTTGTTGTATTTGGTGCAAACCTCAAGGTGCCCTTTCTAAGGCTGTCATGTCTCCCTGTTTGAAGCCACGCAGCTCTGAAATCAGTAAACAGACTGCTTCAGAGGCTTGGGCCTCAATCTTGCTTAGTGCTTTGACAGCGGGGTATTCTCCCTCGGGGAACAGCCCTTTTAGCAGAAGGAGGATGGACCCTGAAAGAAGTGACTTTGTGTCCTGCGAAGTTGCAGGACTGTGTGTTCCCTCCTCTTGCCAAGGCTGCTGGAGCAGCCAGGCTGCCCAGGGCTGTGTGAGGCACCATGCAGCTTGGGTGATGCTCTGGTTACACCAGGATAATGGGTGAAATCCTGCTTCCCTCCCAACTCTGGTGTCCCTGCTCCTCCTCGCTGGCAGTGCCTGTGATGGGGCCCCAGATCACTTGTCAGCGTGCACGGTGCATGGGACAAGAGCGCTCTGCTTCCCTCAGCCATTTTCTGGTGTCATACCCTGGGGCTGGCCCTCCCTGCCCTGGTCCCTTCCTTCAGCACAGGTGCCCAGAGATGGGGCAGCCTCTCTCCCTCCACACAGAGCAGCCTGCCTCAGCCCTGCCCCACAGTGATCAAGCTGTGTGCCATCTCGCTGCTGCAGCCTCTTGAAGGATATTGTAAAGCAGATGGTGCCATGCTTACAGATAATAAACAGCAAGGAAATGGATGAGTCTGTTTGTCAGCTTGAGATTTGCACTGCACCATCTATCCTTTGTTGGCAAACACTGGGCCTTTCCCATGGAGCCTCTGCTCCTGCTGAGAGCTCCCATGGGAGGGGTTTGCCTGGAGAGGCCCCTCCCCTCTCTTCCCAAACTCTGGTCCCTAAGGTCAGGCTGCGCTCAGGTCGGCTCTTCCCTCAGAGGAAGCCAGGCTTTCAGCAGGACTTTGGTGTAGGGTTGGGCTTCACTTACTGCAGTGGCATGTTGCTGAATCTTCAGGTAAGACAACTATTTAAAAAAAACTTGTCTTTTTTTCTGTTTTTCTTATCTTGAAGAATTCTGTGGGCTAGTTTTCATTTTTTAAGAGCTTGAGGGAACCTGGCTGCATCAGGAGTTTGGCTGTCTTTAACTTAGAGAGGCTGGTGAAGACATTAGATTTGTTTGGCCAAGGTCAGTGTGATCTGCAAGTGATTTGGACCCAACTGCTTTTTGCTTACAGGGATTTTGTTTGTTTGGGTTTTGTTTTGTGTGTTTGTTAGCTCTATTCCCAGTCCATACAGCACTGGCTGCCAATTTTCAAGCAGGCTCCTCTTTGCTTTCTTGCCTGCCTTCCCTCCATGTAGACTGGGAGGTGTGAGGAAGTATCTTGTGGCAGCCAAACCATTGTGCTGCCCTCAGAAGGTTCCTGTGTCACACAATGCCAGCTGAAAGTGCATCAACAGCTCCCAGCTGAGGCACCACCTCATCCTGCAGCTGACAGGCTTTGTCCATCTCTACGGTGTCATTTGTTTGCCGTGCAGCTGATGAGCTTGGTGTGAGCAGATGCAGTACCGAGTACACTGGGGCTGGCTTGAGATTGAGGCTTCAAGATGCTACAGTGTAGGTAAGATGTAAACAATAAGGTAACCTTTTGTCCTGCTAGTGGCTAAGGAAGGTAAAATGTGGGGAAGAAGCTGGGTTGCAGGAAATCTTTTCTTGCTCAGTTTCTGGAAGTCAGGGCAGAGATGCAGGAGCTGGACTGGGCTCTTGCCTTTGGTTCCAGTGAGCCACTTTGCCCCATACAGCCTCTTTTTTCCTCCCACCCAGTATCTGGTCTTGTACATTCATTTCTAAGAAGGTGTTTGTGCAGTGCCCTCACACTGGAAGAGCTTTCACTCCTGAAGTGTCTTTGTGGGCTTCAGAAGGAAAATAATAATAATTGACTGGGCAGTGCGGCAGGGATCAGCTGTCACTGCTTTTGGTGTACCCAGGGGGAAATAGGGAGATTCAGTCCAGTGCTTTTCAGGAATGAAAGATTAATTCAGTCTTCTGGTCTTTTAAAGGGGCAGGACCTTGAGCCACAGAAATTAAATAGCAGCATGTGGAGTGGTAGTTGAATAAGAATAAAGTGAGAGAGCTAAAAAAAAGCTTTAAGCTTTTTCATTTATCTTGTTCTCTATCATATGGCAAGCACCTGCTCAGTGCACAGGTATTAGGGACATGCTGTCAGGAGAGTTTTATCTTCTAGTGGTACCTGCCTTTTGCACTCTGCCTTTTGTTCCTCAGATGGCATGTTGCAGGGAAGAAGGCATTTGCTGGTCACAGTGACTTGTTTTTCAAGTTACTGAAGTGTAAAATCATTTCTACCAAGGCATAACAAAATAAAATAGTGTTCAGTTATTTCTGTCTTGGCTATATGTTGGAATCAATCTGGCGTGTATGTATGCTTATTAATAAACTACAGCTTTATATAGAAGAGGCTACAATACTTGGTTTCTCCC
The DNA here is from genome assembly GCA_020745705.1 of Hemiprocne comata. Lineage (NCBI taxonomy): Eukaryota > Metazoa > Chordata > Aves > Apodiformes > Apodidae > Hemiprocne > Hemiprocne comata. The sequence continues at coordinate 35,531,810 of CM036591.1, forward strand.
TTGTTCAAGGGGATGGAAAGGGACAAGGAAAAAGGCTTTAAGGTTAGGTGGGGAAAGGGGAGAGAAAATGCTGCTCTGTTTTGCTTGCCCCAGTGGCATCCTCATTCACTTTTTCAAAGCAGTTTGACAACAGGGTCCAGCACATGTACTAAACAGCTTTCACTTGAGGACTGAGGCATGCCATGCAAAGCAGTAATTATTTAGGCCTCCTGGCACCACTGTGAGATAATTAAGCAGCACTTGTTTTGCTTTGGGTGAAGTGGGGCAGAGGCTGAGGGGAGCTGGAGGATGGAGGAATGCAATGAAGGATGCACCAGGGACACTGTGTGGGTTTGGGGCTTGGTGGAGACAGAGCATTTATGCCACATGCAGGATGACCTGCCTGGGGACATGTGCTTAGCACGTAGCCAAGGATCTGCAGCATGCAGGGAGAGTGTAATGTGGCTGTGGAAGCCTTGTTTTAGGAAAGACTGGAAGATTGCAGACCTTTGGTGGGGGCCTGGGCCAATGCCAGGCACTGCCCATAGCAGTAAATGTGACGTGCAGAGCTGATGTTGGCCTTGAGGACATGGATGATGGAGAAAGATGGGAAATTGAGTGGAAGAGAATATAGAAATGGAAAGAAGCAGCAGGAAGAGGAAAGACAGGGAAAGAAGCCAAATATTTGGAGAGAATTGTTGAATGTTACAGCAAATAGGTTGAAGAAAAAGTGAAACAACATGGAAGAAATGGCGTGCTAGTAATGTGTGTATTCAGCATTTAATTAATTTTAGATTTATTTACATTTGTTCCTATATTTATAACACAGAAAAATTTCAGAATCATCCTAAATCTTCCAGGAGAAGGCAACATTTTCTTAGCCTAAAAGCTTTTTGAGGTTCAGGGAGGGAAAAAGCTGCTATTTTTTTTTCCCCCACCATCAGGTGTGACCCCTGGGTAGTGACTCAGGAAGCAGAAATCAGAGGATAAGCTCATACTTTTTTGGTTTGTTTTTTTAAGATTTAAATACCTGTAAGTATTCACAGCTTGTAACTGTGTTTAATGGTTGATAGATCCTGTTAAACTTTAAAGTAACAGAGTGTTTTCGAATTTGGGAAGGGTGAGAGATGGGAATTAGATAAGTTTGTAGATGGGTCATGTATAGAGATGTTTTCTTACTGAGAAGATACTCTAAGTCTCTCCAAAATGTGTAAGGAAAACAAAGCCCTTTTGTCCTGCTGGTGTCTTTCACTGAACCTTGGCATATGCTCCTTTGGTGGCTTGCCTCTGTGATGTTGAATCCTGCCCTCAGGAGTGGCTGAAGAAGAGAAGAGAGAAGAGATCTGTAAATGTAAGAGTGAGGAACAGCAGCAGGAAGAAAACTTGGTTTGAGAAAGCTGTTTTTATTAGGGCCCTTTCCTGATAGAGTAGCAGAGATTGGCAACTGGAAGTGGCTTAAATCCAGCAAGAAGGATCAGCAAAGACAATCTGCTGGGGGAACAAAAAAAGCAGGAAGAAAACTGCAGCATTGCAGCAGTTAAAGCTCAGATGATTTCCAGCACTCAGGTGTAACAAAGGGATGCTGCTTGAGGAAACCCTTAATCTGAGTTTTTCTAGAGCTCCCAGTCCTTTGATGGCCTTAACAGATGACATGTTGTAGCAGAGAATCAAAATATCCTGAAGAAACATCACAAGTTAAGAAAGGCTAAGGCAGCCACTAATCTCTTGTCCTGTGAAAGCTCTGTTAGGTGGAAGATTTATAGCTGAGTGTAAGCAATGAAATCTTGAAGAAAGATGTTGCTAGTTGTCCAAGTTCTGAGGTTTTTGGTTTGCATCAATTGGAAAGCAATTAAAAATAATTAAAGATGGCAATACTAAATATTAGGCAATTTGCAAGTCCTGTGAATATGGGCTGCTAATACGTGAAGAGAATCCCAAGTTTATCATACTTGAGATTTCCTGGGGTTTGATTTTTAGTCTGAGCTAAAGTGAAGGCTCTGCAGTTGTGGGACCTAAGTGTGCCTTTGGGGAGACCTGCACTGAGGTGGGTGGGATGAATGGTCCCTTGAGCTCCCTTTCTGCTCACTGAAATGCTGCCGAGGCACAGCACAGCAGGCATGGCACAGTGTTTCCAAGCTCAGAGCAAGATCTGCAAAGAAGAATGACCTGAGTGAGACTCCAGAAAATAACAGCACCCAAAAGCCAGAAGTTAAAAAGGTGACCCTACACTTTAGAGATCCCCAGCAGCCAAAACAAAATAATGTAAAGAAAAAAACCCACTGTCCTCATAACTGGATTTTCTCCATTCCATGTCTGTGGCTCCATGCATATATCTGCAGAGTACAGCCAAGAACAGGCTCTGTAGGGTCTGTCCTGCCATGCTTACCTGGGTTGAGTAACTGCTACAGCTCCAGTTGTTCTGCTGATTGCAGTGAAAGTTTAAGCTCCCATCAGCTATGTGCAGAGAATCATCAGAGTTAAGAAAAGCTCAGAAGGCTGGATGTTTGTTAATATTCATCCTTTAATGATTTATGAAGCTAAAAAGTATAAACAAGTGACACTTTATATTTTGCTACAGCAGTCTCCTGTCCTTGTTTAATATTGTTAGTGGAGAGCTTGTGTCCAAAAGGGTGATCAGTGACACCATCAGCTGAATAAGGTCTTTCAGATGTGTCTGTCTGCATTAGTAATGAGAATGCTTGCTCTCATTTTACAAAGGAACAATTTCTTTTAAATATAACCCCCTCCTTCTCAGTCCCCCCAAATGATTCCATCATCAGAATTCTCATTACAGCCCTCTTTCATCTCTTTATCTAATGTTGGCTGACAATGTCTTTGTCTTCAAGTTCCTTCAATTATTAATGATTCAGTTGTATTCTTTTTGCCAATTGGTGCAGAGAGAACCTTGGAGCAAATGTGTATTAGTTATTCTATTTATTCTTTCTTCTTCATTCCTTCTGCTGTCTTTTTTAATAGTGATGCACTCCTGGTTTTTCTCATGCAGGTTCTGAATCATCACTTGGGGTTTTTGCTCAGCTATAAGAACCATTGTGCCCCAAAGACTTTGGTTCTGAACCCTTATAAAAAGAGGTAGAGAGCTATCTTGCAAATGCTAGGAACGTCTGTATTCTTCAGTCTCTACTTTGATGTTAATAAATGGACAGACACCTTCATCTCAACCAGTCCCACTCTGCACCAGCTGGGAGTCTAGGGGGATGGCAGGTCACAGGACCAGTGACACTGTTTGCTCTCAGACCCCAGATTACAATCTTGGTGGCACTGTGGAGAGGCAAGGACCAGCCTTGGTGCCCTCCCCACCCCACTGAGGTGCTCCAGCAGCAAAGAGGGGAGCAGTAGGTGGGATTCATGTGGAAGAGCTGCAGGGCTTGTCACACCTGCCTTGCCATCTGCGAGACTGTGTCAAGGTAGTGGGAGCAATGTTGGTGCAGTGCCATGTTCCCCTTGGCATGCCTTTTCCAGCCCCCATGTCCCTGGAGCTGTAGGCTTTGTGGCTCTCTGAACCCTACCCCTAATGACAGATAGTGGCTGAAGCTGTGGTCCCCATCACCAAGGGTGGCCTAGGTTACAAAGTTGTGGAGGGAGCAATGTTGGTGCGGTGCAGTGCACCGGCAGTCCTGGTTTGGATTCTTGGGAAGCCTGCTGAAGAACGGGGAGAAGGCAATATAAGTCAGTCCTGTGGCCAGGGTGAATTTTGCTGGGGACTGGACCTGTTGTGCAGTCTAAGCACAGCTGTAAAGTTACAGAAACCAGACACCTGTAGGACAGGACAACAGAATCCTCATTCACTCTGAGGAGTATGGCAGCACGACTAGGCACTGTCCTTGGTGCTCTTTTTCTAAAAATAAATACTTAAACAAATTGTTTGACTTTTCTCAGTAGCTAGCCCCCTTTTTTTAAATATACCTCACAAAAACAAACAAGCAAAAAAACCCACAAAAAACCCCCAAAAACTTAGCTTTTAATTAGCCCAGTGAATTCCCCTCTTATCCCCCTCCCCCTTTTCCCTGAGTTGATTTAGAATGTAATTGGGTGTTTGCTTTATGTTCACAAATTATATACTCTGGTAGATTGTAGATTTTTATTACTGTTTGGTTTTCTGTACTTGAGAAAGTACAGGAAAAGTACTCTTTTCTGTACTAGAGAAACTTGGCTGAAAACGTGGGCTTAACAAGGAAAGATTAGAAGAATGTTTCCCAAACTCTCCCTTTTGCTTATATCTGGACTCTCCCCAGTTTGCTGCTGTCTTTCTTAGTGGGAAAACCCCAAATTTTGGCACTTTTCCACCTGAGACATCACCACTGACAAAGAAGGTAGAATATTTATCCCACAGTTTTAGGGACAGCATCCCCATTAGGATAAATAAAACTGTGATTTGTCGTTTTTTGCCCACAGTAAGCCTTTTCTTGCTGAGCTACTGCCTAGCGACTCTCTCCTGATTAGTCTTGTTAATGTGTTTGAGGCCTCATCTCTCAATATGCTGTTCAGTCCTTTTATTTCATATTTCCTGGTTTTAGATTTGGGAGATGCTCTGCAGTATGCTGCAGTGATCTTAGTTTTTGACAATACTTTCCAAAGTGTGACAAACTCATCCTGACTTGGGGTCAAGCATGTTTTATAAATGCAAAATCAGGAGGGAATGAGATTAATTTGTTGGGATTTGTTATTGACAAACTTGTATCACCAGCAGTATTTTTTCAGTCATGCTTCTGTCCTGTAGGTGCTTGTAAACTACTTGCTTGTTTATTTTTCTAAAATCTCTGCAAGGATGAGGTTTAACTGACTGGTTTGTAATTTCCCACAGCTTTCTTTCAAAAGCAAGTGTGATATTTTATTTTCTCTGGGATCTGTTCTGAAACCTTCAATGCACTTCTTGAGTCAGGGAGGATTCACAAAAAAGTATGAGCTGAAACTATCTTGTTTGGAGTGCTTCTTAAGCTCCCCTTTCTTATTCTGACCTGAGGTTCTGCTTCTTTTTAAAATTAATAGCATGCTGTATTTGCTCACTGTTGATCTTAACCTGTGAAAATTGAAGCAAATGTTGAATATGTTGAATTGTACCTTTCTGTGCATCATCTTTGCCTCTCTGCTGAACCATTACTTGCCCTGCTTTTCAGATTGTATTTTTTTTGTTGTAGTTGCCTTTTATGTTCCTTGTTAACTGTAATTCATTTTGTTCCTTGGCTTTTCTGATTATATTCCTGTGCTTTTTCTGTCCCTTAGTTACATGATGCTTCTCTCTGATTTTTGTGTGATTTTTATAGGGGTATTTAGACTCTTAAGAAGTTCAGTGTATTCCTTTGTACTGGTAGAGTTTGTTGTTAAAGCTGCTTAAGTATCTTATTTCTGCCTTTCCTTTCTGGTTCTGTGTATCTCGGGAGCCGTGCACAGAGCATAAACCCTTTATCTTTTGATCTGTCTGTCCTTTCTTCTGTTGCCTGCCAATGTGAATGGAAATCTTCCAATAAACTCAGGTAGGATGGCAGAGGAGCCAAGACCAGCAGTTTCTCTGTCCATCTTCACCTCTGCCTTCTCCCCTTTTAATTCCAGATAGTATTTTCATCGGTGACCTAGTGTTGTCATGGAGTTCCTCCTCTGCTAAACACTAGTATGCTTTGAATACAGTGTAAACCAGTGTCCGGGTGGTTTACAGTAGCAGGAATTCCCGTGGCTGTTGTTGAAACAGCAGGAGAAGTTCCCCAACGTACTGGCAGTGCTGCCATTTGGGCCTGTCATCTAAAATGCCATTGATCAAAGTACCTCATCTAAAAGAAGGTCATGTCCCTTGAGGTATATCGGATAAGTTCCAAGGTCCTTCATTTATCTGAAATTCCATTTTACCTAATGACTTTCTTGTCTCCCATCCTGTTCTGATAAAGCAGATTTGACTGTAATCACGTTACACCTCCCAAATGTCTCCCTGGTGATGGCGATTGGATGTGGCACTCTTTGCTTCGTACCCTAAGCTCATGGGCAGTGTAACTGAGTGCTGTTAAACAGCTGCTGCTTTTCACCCTCGAGGCAACTACCTGCTAGAGATGAGGGAAGTAATTCTTGTGTACAAAGAGTTTAAAAATCATTTTGGACAGCACTGTGAGACCAGAGTGAATGAAACCTGTGTTTGAGTTACCCAATCCAAGTCTGCACTCATTAAACCCATTTTAGTCTTGATGTAGCAACTGCTGTGGACTCAGTTGAGCCGTGGCTGACTTAAATACGTGTAAGCAATGAGGGGATAGGGATCATTATGTTAACCACAGGAAATCTGCTTTTATGGTGATTAAAACAAGAATCAATCACGAGTAGCTAATGAATTAGCCTACAGTATCTGCTATGTTCATTTCACAGTAAATGCAGCAGTCAAAAATCCATTAGGAAGCCCTTTGCACTGGGGTCCTCTGCAAAAAGACTCTCTGTAACGCACAGTGCGCGCACTGCCAGCCCTCCTGGCCTTCATCTGAACTGCTTCGAGACTGTGCATGAAACACAAATTCTGCTCCAAAAGCACTGAAGTCAGAGAAGAGCTTCTGGTGGTTGCAGCTGGGCTTTGTCTTAGAGGTCGAAGTGGCTGTTAAGCATGGTTAGTTTTACTGGAAATCTGCAGCCTGTGAAGGACAGCTATTGGACAGACGCATCTCCACGCCAAGGACCTGGATGCCCATGGGAAGGGTGAATAAGCTGTTGCATCATGCTGGCGTGGTGTCACGTCTGCACCCATGTGGGTCGGGCTGACTGGCAGCAGTGTTCTCATAGGGTGGCTTTTGTCGTCTCTCCTTTGTGGTGAGGACAGAGCTGCTTCCCCTCCGTGCAGCTCAGCTGCTGGTGGCCCTTCCGTGCGTTTCTGGCCGGCTGCCTTTGTTACATAAAGCATTGCTAAGTGAGAAGCTGTTCAAACCAATTCTGCCACATGTAACTACATGTTTCTGCAATTTCTTTTGCCAGTCTGGTTGGTTTGCTGTTGAGGAAAAGCAGTGGGTTATTAAGCCTAAACAATAAAAAAAAAAAAATTCTTCAAGGAAAGTGGGGACATGGGAGAAAATAACTATCTGGCAGCTTTTAGGAGGGTACTACTTAGCTGCTAGGGAATATATCCCTGATAAATATTGATCTTTAACTTGATTTAAGAAAATGAAGGAGCAAATACCTTCTTTCTGAAAGGGATCACAGGTACAGACACTTTTCAGGAAAATCAATGTTTTCACAAGTGCCTTTCACTACGTGCCAACATCCCACTGACTGAAACAGAATGTAAATATTTGCTTACACAGTGCCCTAAATATAAATAAGATTTGAATAGAAATACTGCCCAAAGCCTATTATTAGACAAAACAGTTATATTTGTCTATTTTACATGGCAGATATTGCTTTATATATGTTTAAGGCCGTGCCAGCTCAGAGTTAATTTTAATTGCATGTCATGCAAAATCTGGTTCAACAAATGATTCATTAATATAAAACTTTTTATTTACTAATTTAATACAGAATAAGAACTAAAGTTTCTGAGATTAGGTGTGACATGACAGTTAATTGAAAACCATTAGTTTACATCGTTAGGGGAAGTACAAACTGATGTTTGAAAAAATTTTGTACAGTATCTGTTATATTTTACTGTAAGCAGGTTGTTGTCTTGATTCAGTCACCCCACTGGTAGGCCAGGTGAAATAAAAGATGAGAAGAAATGGTAAGGTTTGCATCTGCAGTATTTCTCTTAGTCATAAGTCATGTGATAGGATGGAGAAACCCTCCATGTGTCTCTAAGATGCCCATGGAAGAATGGGTGTGCAAGTGGACACCTACCAGGAAGAGGTCTGTGTGTACTCAAGGGCTACCAGAGCACCTCTGGCAAAGTTGAGGTTAAGGCTGGGGTTGAACTGGATGGTATCAACCATCTCAACCAGTGTGCTCTCAGGAGTGTCTCTCAGTCCAGGCAGAGGTGTAATGGGAAAGTTGACCACAGTTTTCAGCGTAAATAGGTGGGTTTGGATCCTACAGCTTTAAGAGCAAGTGTGTTGGGCAGTCACTTTCCTTTTCACTGCAAGTAGTGAGCAAAGGGCAGACTTGCCCCTAAAGAAGGGGTGAAGCTGTGAAGGAAGGACCAACACAGGCAAGCAGAATAAGTACAACAATCACAGAACCACAGAATGTTTTGGGTTGGAAGTGACCTGAAAGGTGATATAGTTCCAACCCTGCTGCACAGGCAGGGACACCTCCCACTAGACCAGGTTGCTCCAAGCCCCATCCCAGTCTCTCCATGAACACCTCGGGGGATAGGGCAGCCATAGCTTCTCTGGGCAACCTGTGCCAGTGTCTCATCACCCTCATAGTGAAGAATTTCTTCCTAATGTCTAACCTAAATCTCCCCTCTTTCAGCTCGAAACCATTCTCCCTTGTCCTGTCCCTCCATGCCCTTGTAAAAAGTCCCTCCCCAGCATTCCTGTAGCCCCTTCCTGAGGTCTCCCTGGCGCGTTCTCTTCTCCAGGCTGAACAATCCCAACTCTCTCAGCCTGTCTCCATAGCAGAGGTGCTTCAGCCTCTGCTTGTCTTTGGACTCACTTCAAGAGCTCCATGTCCTACTCGTGTTGCCTAGGGAAGCTGTGGAAGCTCCATCCCTGGAAGTGTTCAAGGCCAGGTTGGATGGGGCACTGAGCAACCTGATCTAGTGGGAGGTGTCCCTGCTTATGCAGGGGAGTTGGAACTAGGTGATCTTTAAGGTCCCTTCCAAACCAAACCATTCTATGGTCTGTGCACCAGCACCTCTCTGATAAGAGCAAATCCTGTTCCCTGAAAATTTGCCTTCTGTTATGACCTTAACTTGTTGTGGCAATAACACTACAGCTGCCACTTTATGTGGTAATGCAAATCTATGCAGTTTAGCTCCCCGCAGGAACTGGAATTAAAGACGAAATAAAGATGGGAAAGAAGAATAAATCCACCTCTCTCACCTACCTGTTTAAAACAGTAATGAATCTATTGTAGACACTCCAGTGGCTTGGGACTGTAGGAGAGGAGCTTTGTTTTAGTTCATATAATTTTTGAGCTTCCTAATAATGTAGTGTTGACTGCAGAGGTCTATCTTGCAGGCTCTGAAGATACTGTGCTCATGGATGTTTGCAGTTCAGCGGTCTGATTTTGTGGAAAGCCATGGCACTCTCAAGTGGCATTGGTTTCTGCAGGAGTGTGGGTGCTATCAATTATTTCTGATATTTTAGGCTCAGGGAACCAACTGAGAATTGAAATTGACCTCCAAGGGCAGTGGGGACATCACAAGGCTGAATGTGTTGGTGACAAGGCATTTGCAGGCTGTGCCAATGGAGACACATCAGATGAGTTTAGTGATGTTTCAGTCATTCTCTGAGGCAGCGCATTGGTTCTGCTGTGTCAAAATTTGGAGTGTGACTACTCACTCATCTCTTTACTTTTTGCTTTACTTCTGTGGATGGATTTTGAGCTTGGGGTGTTTGGCCCAGCTGCCCCTGGCATCCCAGAAGTGGCAGGCTGGGTGAGCGGTGAGACTGGGCTGTGCCCCTCCATGTGTGGTACCCAGGGCAGAGGTGGTGGTTTATTATGGTGGTGTTATACAGACACTTGCATTACAGCTGTTACTAGTAACTGTATCACATAAACATACAATGTTTGGGGCTAACAAACACCTTTCATGAATTTTGCTTTTTTGTTATTTTGTGCTCGCTGATCTCTAAGCTAGAAACCAAGGATTTCCTAAGAAAACCCAAGAATACACTTATCTGGTAGCTTCAAAGGGTTCTGTGCAGAATTGGTTGTTCTTGAAAGCAGGCCTGGGAGGATTTGAATACCCTACTACATCTTCCAGCTTAATTTCAGTGACATGCTGGCACAGACTGAAATGGAAATAGGAGATCCCTTTCTAGCTATTCCTCATATCTATTATTTAGTTGAGGAGAGCCAGCTTGGATTCACAAAAGAGAGATCATGCCCGAAAATATCTGTCTGACAGGTTTGAAAAAATTAAGCAGAGATAGGGGAAAGAGAGGACATAATTTGCCTGGGTTTTGAAGGCTCATTTATATAACCGTGCTGCACAGAAGCCCATGTTGTGTCAGCTGGTGGGTTACTGGGTGCAAGAGAGCTGGCTGTGATACTTGGTGTGAAGGGATGCCTTTGCACAGATGTTGGGGAAGGGCAGTGTCACCAGTACAGGCCTGCTTTGTTGGTAGCCTGGGAGGAAGGACAGGTAAGCCCCATAAAGATGTTGAAATCTGCTGTGGATATAAAGCTCAGGGCACCGCTGGTGTAAAGGGAATGGTGCAATTGAAAAGGCTCTGGAAGGGCTGGCTGCATGAGGTGGGTAGATCAGCTCTTGCACACTTGTTCCTTGGGAGGGAGACTAAAAGCAAAACCAGGGCCCCTCAGCATCCTGAAACTTTCTAACCTGCCTTGAAATCCTTTGCACCTTGTTACCCACAGAAGCTGCTAACTCAGCCTGCAGCTCTTCCTAACTCCTCCCCACCCCTCATCCTGTCTTTTATCAGTAACCATAGAGATGCAGACAGTAACTCCCCTCGGCCTTCCTCACTGTGTAGCCCTAGTGAAAGAGCTAGTGTGCTAAACTGCATGTGTTTTTGCAGAATTAATGACCTTCTATTCTTCCCCTCCCCTCAAGGAGGGAAAAAAATTAAAATAAAGCAAGGCTGACCCTCAGATGGCTGGTAAAATGGAATAGTCTGATATTTATTACTGCTGTGGAAGAATAGGCAGTATTTACAGAGTCTGGTGAAGCATCCGTCTCTTCTCAACCTCTCCAGTAGGCAGCCATCCCCAGCACTGTTATAAGTGGTAAGACAATAGTGAATAAAAACAAAATTCCCTGTTCTGGGACTATTTTTACCAGTGTGGTGCAGATTCTGTTCAGTAGGCTTATTCCTCCTAACGTACATCACTGATGATATTGGTTGCTATTTTAGGCATTGCATAAAATGTTCAGCCAGTCTTTGCTAAAAAGAAGAAACCAACCCCCAAGTCCTTTGTTGAAGGCTGGTTGCAAGATTTCAGCAGTGTTTTGGGTGGAAAGATCTTAGGCTGAGGTTCTGGGAGGATCCTCCAGCTTAGCTAGGCAACAGAGATTGTGTGTGACCTTGGCCAAGCCCAAGCCCTGTCACTATTTTTTTTCATAATCCTGAAATGAATGTGTTTTGGCTCTTCTAAGTAATCTGTTATAATAGAAGCTGTCTCCTCTTTTGCCCAGTACCTTGCAGACAGGGACTCAGAATGCAGCTGGATTTTTGATGCCCTCCTACAGTACAGTAATGAAACTGAGTGCACAGTCTTGCATGAATGTTAGAATCAAAGGGAAAAACCCACCTGAACATGCAAGATCTTTTAGAGTTTAGACCAGGCTTCAGTCACAGACTCACCCCCTTCTTTCTTGAGATTGTAAATCTTTATTCCTCTTTGAGAGGAGCGTTGTTGAAAACATTAGCTATGTAGCATGAGTTCATAATTTAAACATTTCCAGGATCTTGCTAATGTTTGTATTTTCTTTTCACTCACAAGCATTCCTGTTTTACTGTGTTGGGGTGCATGAATTTTATGTGATGAGTTTGCTTTGTGGCCTATCCGGCTTCCCTGGCTGAGCCAGGAAAACAGGAGCTTAACTCTTAGGGCTGAGTGTTCTCTCTGCTCTAGTGTCTACTTGAATTAGGCCCTTCATCCCTGTTTCCTCCTCTGCCTTTTGTCTTGTCAGAAATGCTTTTATAGGAACATGAAAAGACATATTGCAGGGCAGCCAGAACAAGCTTGGTTATTAAAATTGTCTCTTATTTGCCATATCTTATGATGAAACCAATTGCCATGGGCTGTTCTGGCAGGTTGGGTCCCTGGAAATGCTTGCGTGGGCAGAGTGAAGGCAATTTGGATGGCTGGTTGAGGGTTCAGCAGTGGGCTCCAGCATGCAGGACAGCCTGGTATCAGTCCCTTGTGAACCACGTGATGTTCATCAGGAACATCTGAGAGAAATAGCCGGACAGTTTTCGGGACTTCTTGCTACCCCTCTACCATCCCAACTCCATGGTGGTGTTTCTTGGACCTCCTAGAACTCCTGGTTGCTTTGGGGGAAGAGTGGCTGGTGGAGGGGAGCTGTAGAAGGAAGGGAGGAACAGTAGCGATGCTGTGAACAGCACCAACTGTTAAATGGTGGAGCTGAGGAAGATGAGGGCAGGATTAGAATTTCTTTGGTTTCTGCAGAGGATGAATTCTGTGGTGAGAGGTCTGACAGCAGCAGGCACCCCCTCTGATGAGTCACAGAGGCCTTCTTAGAGGAAAGGTCTAAGAATTCCACGAGGGCTGCTCTTGCTCATTGTTTCTGTTCCTTCTGAAGGCCTTTTAGCTGCCATGCAGTCCTTGCTCCACTGTCATTCTTGTTCTGTACGGGCTGTCTTTGGGGGCTACCTTCCTTCATTTCCTTGTCCTCCTCATTGCTGGTTTAGAGAGTGGGGGAAAAGTGTCAGGTCAGGACAGATGCTTTTATGCCATGCGGATCTGTTTACAGCAATGAGGGTGGAACTTCTGGTTGATGCAAAGTTTGATGGATGTGTGAAAAGTCATCTTGTGGTTGCGGGGGAAGGCAGAAGGGAATAAATTCCCTTTACAGACCTCTACTGCCAAAGATTTGGGAGATAAGCCCTGGAAAATCCACGGGAGATTTTGTTACTCCTTCCTAGAAGTCCCCTGTCCCTTTCAAAGATAAGTGGGGTTTGTTGGATCTCTCCCAAACTTTGTGGTAGGGAGATGTTTCCTTATCCTGTTAACATCCTTCCCTCTCAAGGGCTCTGCTGTCACAGGGATTGAGAAACACCAGCTTGCTATTGGGAAGTGGATCTAGCTGGCTTGTGTGTCCTGACTGCAGGGACGTTTAAGCTTGTCTTCAGCCTTTAGGAGTGTGGTTGAGCTCACTGGTTTCTCCTGACTGTCCCTCTGCTGCTTAAGCTGTTTCATTACAAACTTGCAATACTTGAAAGTAAACCAGTTAGTCTTCCAACTTTTTCTCACCTTCTATCTCCTTTTTGTAAAATTTCTTCATGTTCCTCTGCCCCCTTTTCTGCTGCCCTTCCCCAGTCATGCCATGTCGCCTCCAAAAACACTGGGTGATTTCCCAATGCCCAGGTCCCTTGTCCTACTCAGATAAACATCATTCTGGAGAAAGCCTTGGAAGAGGGAGGTGAGATCAAGGCAGGTGTGATGGCTGAATAGTGACAGTAAAACTGGACTCCTCACAGCAACTCGTTTGCGAGCTGAACAGTGCAGCAAGCCCTGTTCCTCTGTTGTATTATTCCTGAAGGGTCCCTGCTTGTTCCTATGGTCCTGCAGCACTTGTGCATGTTCCTGGTTTTATTTCCCTTTGGTGTGAATAAGCAAATGCACTGCTCAAATAACAGCATAGACAAGCTGGTTCCAACACGTGAACAGAAGCACTTGATAGAAAAATTAAGGGGGAGAGTGAATCGCTCTCCTAATCTGTAATGCAGAAAATGCTAAATCCCTCCAGACCTCCTTCTCAGTGTGTACTGTCCGTAAAACCTGTTTAGGATTTGGATCAGCATCGCAGTGGAAACCGGGCGCACTGCTGCTTGTGTGCAGTGCGTGCCTGTGTGTGTTTGGCAGCAGCACAAAAGAAACCAGTTGATGATATTCATAGGATTAAAGGCCCGATTCCTGGGGACACACTTGGTTGGATGCAATTAAAATGCCTGTCAGGCATTTGATACCAGCAACCCCTTGACAAACTGCTTCAGCAGCTGCAAGGTGCAGCATCCTATTGTAAGTGGATGATGGCGGAGCCGGCTGGTTTGTCATCATTCTCGAAATTTCTGTGGCCAGTGAACTCCCTCTTCCTCTCCCACTCACCCTCTTTTCCTTTTCACCACTGCGGGGACTTCTTCTAATTTGCAGTTTTCCTTCTCCTGACGTACGCATGGTAGATACGAGCTGGTGGCTTGCAGACTGCGTCTGTCTGGAGATAGGCAACAAGCCGATGGATAACAACACTCCCGGAGAATGATTATGCAGCAGTTATTTAAGGATAGGCTTTTGTGGTATGGCAGCATATGAGCTGGTAATGATTTTCTTTTAAAAATGTCAGTTTTGTTTGCTTGTTGAGGATTTGAAAGCGTTACACCTTTACACTGTAGCTTTTTGGGTTTAATCTGCTGTATATTAAATTCTGTAGCTGTGCACGCTGCATGAATTTTAATGCGTGGGTAATAAACTTCTGTGGTTTTGTTTATAGGCATATTTGATGCATCCATAATGAATATTATATGCACACAAACCTTCGTACACACATGCTTGTATGGATATGATTATGCATCTATGTCTTTGTGTAATAGAAAAAGAACTTTTCTCATAGCTAAAAACTGCTTTTCAGAAAAAATTCAGTATTTTCAGATTTTTTTTTCCCACCACTTCTGTTTTTTAACAGATTGTCCAGTATATAGTGTTGGACCTGACACACTGATTGGAATCTGCTTGTTCACAGATCGCAAAGGTAGGACACCTCTGTATTTGAATGTGATTTTGAGAACGTGAGAATGAATGTGTTACAGGGTGTGGACTGTTCTTTGGGGGTTTTTTGGGTTTGTTTTTTTGAATTTAAACAATAGCTGTTATTCTTCATTTTGTCAAGCTATGTTTTGTTGCAGCTTTGCGCAGATTTTGAAATTGTTGTGGCAGGCACTGTAAAGTTATTTTTGATGTGTACGCGTTTGCTCTAGCTATTTAATTAGTCCTTTCAGCTGCTGCAGCTCCCAAAGGGTGAGATACAAACCTGAGTGCATGTCTATTGTCTTGGCTTAGTACAGCGAGGGTACAAAACTGCCTCCAGTCCTTTTGGTTGTAGGGTCATCTTAATACTTATTTTAGCATCAGCAAGAACAGGGTTAAACTGTCTGGCTTGCTCAGAGCAGGTACAATCTATGGCAGCACACAGCAGAAAGCATAGCGCTGGCTTCATACTGGCTCGCTTTCATGGAGGAGGGAAACTTCTTTTAACCCCTTCACTACTGCCAAAACCTGCATTTGTCTTGGCTCGGGGGTTTTGTGCACTGGAACCTGGCAGGGTGGGGCAGGGCTGGAAGAGTGTTTGTTTGGTGGCTTTTTGCCATATCACCGACACTTGAGAAATTATTTCTGTGTATCAAAATGAAGCCCACAGACTGGGATTTTTTGACAGTGTCATTGCTAGTTCCGAAGAGAAGTTTTTTATTATCCTCTTCCCCCTAATATCTTTTGGCTTTGTTTGCTTTAACCCCTCGATGTTGTAAAGGAAATGGTGAGATAAAAAGCTGCAGTATAGAAAACATGAAGTTACTTTCTTTGTATTGAACTTACAGATGTGTCAAGTGGTTATGGAATACAGATCTCATTGATTTGCAGTGGGGACTGTGCCTTTATTTTATTTAATTTATATTTTAGTTTTTTAAAAGTAAGGTAGGACTGAAAATCTGCTCCCTCCACCTCGGTGGAGAGAGGGAGAGGTATAGCCATCTCACATTAACTTGTCATGTGCCAGTTCTCACTTAGTACCTTTCAAACCAGACTTTATCATGTATTGTTCTTCCCAAGTGTCCTACAGCTGATCATACTTAGACCTGAAGGGAATATATGTGTTTGTAGGGCAGCATCAAAATCTGCATATGTCTTTAGTCTGAAGTTTCAGCATACCTTATGAAAAGGTGAGAAATTCTTCAGGAAAGGCAGCTATGTTCCTAGCCTGAATAAACCAGGAGTAATGAGGAATCTGTGAAAAAGGCTACTCTCTTGAAATGGGCAGTCTGGGTCCCCAGGCAGGCAGGAACCCCAAGCCAGAATGTCAGCACTGGCAAGGATGTGGGCCACGACCAGCAGCAATGCATCTCTCTGAAATCAGAAGAATAATCAATTTCACTGCAATAAATGGCTAGGCCTGATTGATAGGTGGTGTTTCCTGGGGGAAAGTGTCAATTTTTCAGGATATTCTTTCCCCTGTTTTTCTTGCATGCAATTCTATTGCAAGTTTTCTACACATCTTTCTGTTCTCTTGGCCCTTGTATTTTTTCTGGTTTTGGCAGAAGGCTTCTTACCTAATAGGTTTTCCTGCCTAAATGAAGTTATTCAAAGGAATGCTTTACTCGTTCGTTTTTCTTAGTGGCTTCTAATAGTATCTCCTCCTGGTATCAGTTATCACTAAACTCATTAAAATACAAAAACCTGAAGTAAGTAGTGTATAAAATGCTTTAATTGTTGAAAAAATGCATTCAGCAATCTGTTTTTAGCTATGAGCAAGTAAGTCCCTTCTCTTCCCTCTACTTTTAATTTCACTTCCATTATCCAAGGGCAACAAGCCAAACTGCAGTCTCATCTGATTTCATTAATGTTTTGCAAACTGTCTCAAGGACTAACGCTGCTTGCTGGGCTCGATGTCAAAATCCAAGGTTTTGCTGCAGCACAGGAGAAGGGGAAAGGAAGGATCTCTCACAGATAGAAGTGACGGCATTGTTAGCATGTAAGATGAGTAGAACTGCCTAGTTTTTACAGTATCAGTGGATAATGAGTCAAATTTGTTGACAATGTGATCCCCTCAGTTGAACGGATTTAATCTCCTATGGGAATGTCTCCTATCTCCTATGTACAGCATCTTATCAGTTCTCTGTGGTCACCCCAAAACAAAAGAGGGTGTCAAATATTAGTTAATAATAGGGTTGGTGAGGAGACTGTTTTTAAAATTTATTTAAAATAAACAATACGTATACATTTCTTACATCTAATCAGTCATTTTAACTTCCTGCTTTGATCTGGGTTTTTAAGATTCATGTTATAAATCATTCCTTCTGGCTGCAAAGAAGAAAATGAGATGTTATGCTGGCAAAAATGGAAATTATTTCAAACAATATAATTTTCTTGAAGTAGTGGTAAGGGGCACTTATAATGTAAGAAGATAATTAATTAAGCAGGACTTAAAAATCCTATGGCCACAGGGGTAGCATAAGATGGCATGGAATATCAAAAGAAAAATATTTTGTTAGCTGGTACAAAAGGCAACAGAAGCCAGTGGCAAGGAGGTGTGTTGGATTACAGTTTGTGCACTCCAGGGCATGCACCCAGAATGACGGGATGGTAGGCACTCGCCTTCATTTAAACAAGCGACATGGTGACCGGATGTGTCACAGGCATTCAGAAGCAACGTGGGGCAGCAGATCCTCCCCAGGGCTCTCTTGTGGGGAGCAGCATCAGGAGTGAGCTTGGGCCCCCATGTTGGCCTCTATCCTGAGATGGTAATTTATTTTTTTTTAACCCCACTTGTTAGCCCGCTCTCTCTTAGCCCATGTGATGGAGGCAAGGAGGAGGTTTGCTTTATGGCTGTTCTAGGCTGGGTCTTAACGTTCTCAGAGTTTAATACGGTTAGGGTTGGAACATGTTGTCTTGTCCTATGATTACATGAAACAAGTATCTTTTCAAGCTTCAGAATCAATGGTGCTGACTTTGTCTTGTGTTTGATGAATAATGCTCAGTGAAGATTTTCCTGCTGTTTTACTGATTAGAAAGACTATCTGCTAGGCAAATTTTTCAATGGCAAATAAGGGTCCTACGTTATGGCTTTTTTTTTTTAAGTTGAGATGTTGAGAGGAGTCACTTGCAGGGTCTGTCTCTTCTACTTGGATGTCTGTTTTTATGTAGCTTGTAGGAAAACAGTTGTCTCTGCTTTTGCACCAAAGCAGCCTAAATTGTTCAATGGACTCAAGAATTATTGGCTGGGGAGAATGTAATGCACATAAAACTGGTTTTCTGTGGGTAAGACTGGAGGTAACATATCGTGGTGCCAATGAATGTTGTTTTCCTGTGGGTTTACATCTTGTGTACCTCTCCTCCCCTGTCACATCTTCCATTACCTTTACGCCAAGGCATGCCAGCGTGTCTGTGGCCCTGTGCTGTCAGCTGGGCAGGACACAATGTGCCCAGAGGTGCTCCTGTGTGCCAGCTGGCCATTGTCTGCATGTCTGCCTGGCTGGAAGATCAGAGGCAGCAAGTGGTGAGGTTATGTCAGTGTTTTCTTTATTTGGGGAAGGAAGGACTCATTTCTGCTTTGTTTTTCATTTCTAGGAAGAAAATACATTGCTGTCCTTAACTCTCTGTCAAGCTATGTTTAAATATTAAGAGTTAGGGACAGTTAGCAGAAGTTTGATTTAGTAATGTGAGGAAGGACCCTGTATAACCTGTCAAGAAAATAACCATTAAAGCACAGAAATGCAGTGGAGGATGAATTGGACCAGGAGCTCTGTTCACGTGGCCTCAACTGGAGGAAGAAGTGATTAGGTGCAGGCCTGTAATTCCTATGAAGGGCTCTCAGCTGCCAGGTTAATTTCTGAAAGCTTGGGTCTTTCTCCTCATCTTCATTTTCTTTGTCCGTAAACCAGACAAAGAAATGCCAATGTATTCCTCAGTGGAAGTATTAATCAGCTTCTCAGAATCGAGATCCTTGGGTAGAGGAAGCTGCATGTGTGCAAGATTTGATAATGAGACTCAGTACTGTGGCTTTTGTCTTGACTTCAGTGACAAAGGGACTTGTGATATTACTGTAATGGCAACACATTTAGTAAAATACTGGATTTCTCCTGCCTTCATTCATTAACTTAACTCTTCCTGTGGAGCTCTTTGCTGCATAGAATTATATTGTGATCATACAGGTCTGCAATGGCTTTTAACATGATAATGAATAAGTGGCAATCAGTTCATCTGTCCCATTTTATACAAAAAGTGGCTGTTTCCTGATGGACACTTCTGCTGGCCTACCAAACCTGGGTAAGGCATAAGAGACTGTGCTGCCAGTAGCATGCTAAGAAAAAAACCTCCATAGCAGCAGTGCTGCTGACTCATGCTTTACAAACCTGGAACGTTCCCTGAAAGGCTGGAAATGCAAATTGACTTTCTTCCCCTGTCCTGGTCAGGGGACAATTCATTATATTATTTTCCACCAAGTGAAGCCTCTAGATAGTTATGCACTGCTGCATTTTCACTGACATATAATGGAGTGCATTAGCATGGAGCTTGTGAGAAATCATGGGCAATTTATTTTAATACTGGGGGTGTCAGTCAGTGCTAAATCACGGAAGCTGTTTACATTTGTTTTCTGAGTCACCCTGGTTCTTGCAATAAGGTGATTTTTCAGTGTGTGGTTAGTAAATTGGGTTCATCTTCCCTTTTCCTTACTTTGTGTGTGTATTTGCTCTTAAAAATGCAAATGTATGCCTTAATTAGCTAAAAGGAGTCACATTTTAAGAAAGTCCCTTTCTTTAGCCTTTTCATCACCAAGGGGAAGAGGTTCATGACTGCTAGAGACAGGAATAGAGAGCAGTGGGGGAGAGATCACAGAGCTGGGTAGTTCAGTGTCAGTATAAAACTCCCTCTATCGTCCAGTTACCTGTGGCTCTGGCTTCTAAGTAACTTCCACCCACATGCCCAAAGGGACCTGAGCACTGTGCTGCTCAGCATCGTAGCATTTAATATTGAAAAACTTCCTCTTATGGTGGAATCCGTAGCCCTGGGTTTGGTTGGGGAGAGAAAGGTACGAGTGACAGCTCTGGGGACTTGTGTGTGGCGCATCCTCAAATACCCATTTCAGGTGTTTGAGGTACAGATGTGGAAACAAATACCCAACACATCTCTGTGGGAAGTTCCTCGACAAATCGCTGCCAACTCCATGTACAGGGCAGCACAGTGCACTGCATAGGTGGTGTGGTCAAGAGGAATTGGTGCAAAAATGGCATCTCATTTTTGCACTGGGGAAAGCATCTGGTCCTGCTCTGCAGCAAAGAGCACGGTTCACCTGCTCAGAATGTCCTCATGCTGCTGGGTGGTAGCACTGGTCAATGTTGGTCAGGGCTCACATGTGCTTCTGGCAGCAGTGCATGGGCTAGGGACTGCTACTGTCTTGCAAATGTATTTTACATCCTCTTTGAGCAAGGGGAAGAGCGTTAGGGTTTTATTTGCATGTCTGGACTCATAGTTTCCATGTCAATAGAGTTAATTTAACAGTTTTAGAAGCCTCTCTTGCCAGTGTGGATTTTCAAAATTCCTCTACTGTTTTTTAAAATATTTGAGACTGAGGTGTCATGAAGAAAGGGCAGCAGGATTGGAAAACACAGGGCTGTAAGGACACGGAGCTTGATCAGGTTCTGCCTTTGGACACTCTAGCCCTGGAAACCAGGCTGCCCTATCGGGGATTTGGCACCACTGCACCTTTCTTCCCTCATATCCAGCCCTGAGCACATGGGGAGCAACCTCACCGATAGCTCTGGCTTGCTTTCCTTTCCGTCTGAAAGCAGAGGCATAAAAACCCAGTCTGCCAGTCACAGTCTACCTGAAGTGGTCTCTGACTGAGGTCAGTGAAGGGACAAATCCAGTAACATTTAATAATTTAGGACAGAACTACCTGCTTTAGGATTTCCATAGTTGCAGCAGTTTAACTGAAATCTGTTTCAGGGTGGATTACTCGCACCAGTCCAAAACCCTTCTCAGCACTTCTCAATGTGCTTGTGGTGGCCTGGCTGATGCATTGGCGTTAGGCTCCTCCATACTGACTTAATGCAGTATAAACCCAGTTTGTAACAATTCAAGATGGCTGATACCTGTACTGATAACTTGGTGTTAGATCAGGGCTCAGCCACTGCTGCTGTTTAAGTGTATGGCAGCAAGTCCATGTGGCCAGGCCCATCCTGGGGTGACAGAAGGTGGAATCCTGGCCAGCTGCAGAGGTGCTCAGCCACTCTCAGGATCAGCTCGCCTATCAGGATAGGTCCCTGACCCGAAGATACACTGCTCCAGTGACTTGCCCATACTTTTGGCAAAGTCCAATGTAGTCTGACTGTTCTATCTTTCTAAAGTTTACAGGAAATTTGAAATGCACGTGCTTCATATTTTGGTGAAACAAAAGTGCAGTGTGCTGTGCAGTGAGCTCCTCACTTGTAACACGTGCTCTGCCAGAGCCAGTGTCCCGCTCCGGCACTTTGTGCTCTGCGTCTCTAAAGGACAAAACAGCAGCTGAGTTATCTTTTCTTGGGTTTAGCAACATGATGATAAAACTAAAGGGACATGAGATGCCAAAGAATGAGTCAAGATTGCTCTGATAATATTTTGCTTTTCATAGTCACAATAAGATAGAAGTTAAAGCAACAAATTGGGATGCTCAGTAACGTGCTGAATGCCCTCAGAGAAGATAGAAATCTGAGATATAAAACGCGCTGATCCCTCCCACACCCCATGGTCCTATACACATACCAAAGGGGCCTCTGTCCAGACCCACTGGGATCTGCAGAGGTTGGTGCTCTCTGTGCCTGGTGCTGTGGGCTTGCTGTGCTTAGAGCTGCTGTTGAGGTCCCCCTCAGCAGGAGCTTGCTTTCCCCTTGGATGGATCTGCAGTGCCTAGGCAAATTGAACCCTTTTCCTTGGAAATTTGCCACAAAGTACTGCTGCAATACAACTAAGCATATTAATAATCATTAAAATAAGAATCGGTGCTATTATTTGTAGTGGTGATGTTATGTGGTGAATGACAAGCACAGTGGGGTTTGTAAGGGCAGCCGTGAGACACCGACAGAGTTGCTTATGGCAGCAACCTTCCCTGCAAAACACACAAAATGCCCCTGAGTATTTAAATGAATGTGCTTATTGTTAAGTTTGTTGTATTTAGTGTCCATTAGTAAGAATGTCTTCCAGTGAACACTTGCAGAAGTAATTATAAAAAGGTAAATTCATGACTAATGTATGCAACTACTAAAAGTAGTTTTACAACTGTATAAGTAGCCAGCATGCTTAGAAACTTTAAGTACCATTGTGTGTGTTACTCACAAGAAGGAGGAAACTTGAGCACTTTAGTGATTAATTATAGAACACAAGGGATGGAAACCATGGTCCATGATACAAGTAGCGTATCCGAGTGGCTCGCAAACAGGATACAAACCAAGGGTAACTCCCTGAGAGAACTCACCAAAGAATATTTTAATTTAAAAAAAAAAAAAAGAGAGATAAGTTGTCTGTGGCTCTATCACAGACAAAAGGAGACAGAGAGCGTCGTTCTGAACTGTTGTGCATCTTGCTGGTCCCCAGGGAGTCTGCTGTGTGTCTTGTGTCCTGTTTGCCCAAGGTGGGTGTAAGAGCAGAGTAGTCCGGGCTTTTGATCTTGGTGGACCTTTTAGTATGATGTGGCTGTATAGCTGTGAGTACAGTGGGACTGCCTGGAAAGGATTCTTGGGAGTTTTTTTGTGAGCATATTAATAGTGTGGAATCCTGTTATTTTTATTCTTCTTGCCCTGTAACTTTCACCCCAGAACAACACAGCGATCTACCAATGCTGAGACCCTGCCTTTTTATGTGCTCTCATTCCTCACTCATGCGTTTTTGCAGAAAATGCAACCTGTTTAATTTTATGTAGCATTCTGAACACAGGGAACAAGGGCAGAAGGTTGCATGAAGTGCAACAAGCCCCGCTCCTGGGATTCGGTGCTGGGCAGCCAGGCAGCCCCTCCAGGCAGAGGACCCTCACAGCTGCATTGCTGCAATTGGGCTGCTCAGGTTATGTACAGAGATGCCTTGGGGTAGGAGGGTCTGCACTTGGCCAGGTGTCTTCCAGTTCTGCTGTCTCCATGCTGCTGGTGATGCTCTTCATTGCTTGTGGAGACTACTGTTCCTGGTGCGAGCTGTGTCACCTGGGGCTGGGCCCCAGCCCTCCTGCACAGGGGCAAATGAGGCAATTGTGCCTTTTACTAAAGGTCATGCAGCACTCCTGAGCAAGACCTGGGCCTGGAAAGCTCTTCTCCTGGTGCCAATTTGAGAGATGTAGCAACAAAACTGTTTGTCTTGTCCTTTTTTTTTTTTTCTTTCTTCCCCCCCCAGTTGTAAGGTGATCTGAGGAGGGGAAACCCCTCCACTTTCTGCTGCTTATGCTTTAAACAGGGCTCATGGAGGCTCAAGGCTATTGTGATATCCTTTATAGGCACTTTGGCAGGTGATTGTGGTTCAGTTCCAGAGGCATCTCAAGCAATGGATCAACCTCACTTACCTCTTGGATTACAATGTGATACCGTCACATCTGTGCTACAGGACACTTCTTGGCCATGCAACTCAAAACTTATTTTTTGTTCTTCATCTGTTAAAGGTTAATCTGTACACAACAGGGCAGACATAAGTATTCAGCCATGGTGTCAGCTTTGTAAAATATGTCTGATTTGCCCCCTAAAATACCAACCTGTAATTAAAATTAGGGAAAAGCAGTGAGACATAAGGAAGAGGATACAGTCAAATACTTGCATCTGTGTCCACATGTTCAATTACATTTTGTTAGTGTTTGCATTTACATTTTCCAGAGCTCTCTTTATTATGAGGAGCCCTTGTAATAACACTGTCTTGGCCCACAAAATGCTTTTCTGCAGTATCTAAATGGGCAGGAGAAACACAAAAGCAAACTCTTTCTCCTAATATCAGTGAAGGAGTGCTGGAGTTAGAAATATTTTTATGATGTCTGATGGAATAAAATACTGGGGACAAATTAATTCCTGGTACAATTTAGCTTCTTTCTGTAACCAAATATGAATTTGCTGTGTATATATATGTGTGTATAATGATACATAATACAGGAAAGCAGACTTTAAATCCATAACGTTAGGGGGAAAAATTGAGTGTATCTGCTTTCACTCACCCAGCATTCAACTCAGTTTATAAAACCCAGTGTTTAGGCCAAATATATATTTTTTTACTTTCTACATTTGTCAAAAAAGGAGACATTTGTTTCTATCAGGCAAAAAGGTTATTTAGGTGTTCTGAAATACAGTTACTGAAGTAAAATAGATAAAATAATTTTAAAATACTCTTACTTAGCCTAATACAACATCTATGGAATTGACTGTTGACTTGAAAAGCCTTAGGCTGGGCTTGTAATACAGGGGAGTCCTGGATATGAGCACCTGGTCTGTTGGTATAGTTTACTAAATGTAGTGAGAGGCCCAAACTGCTCACATGCATTGTGCAAAAAAAAAAGCCACCTTTGGATTAATTTCATGTTACAGTGCTTGTATGCTTCCTTGCCCTTATGTTCCCTTTACTCTTAAAACAAAGTAAATAAATAGTTGAATAATTAAACTCTATGTCAAGGGAAAGTCAGTCATATGCTATCATGGAACCCTAGAATGGTTTGGGCTGGAAGGGACCTTAAAGCTCATCTAGTTCCAACCCCTCTGCATGGGCAGGGACACCTCCCACTAGACCAGGTTGCTCCAAGCCTCATCCAATCTCTCATTGAACACTTCCAGGGATGGGGCAGCCACATCTTCTCTGGGCAACCTGTTCCAGTGTCTCATTCCTCCTAATGTCTGATGTAAATCTCCCCTCTTCCAGCCTAAAGCCATTACCCCTTGTCCTATCCCTCCATGCCCTTGTAAAAAGTCCCTTCCCAGCTTTCCTGTAGGCCCCTCCAGGTACTAGAAGGTGCTCTAAGGTCATGGCAGGGCTTAAAAAGGCTTTTGAGGATTTACACTCATGATTGCTTATGAGAACTGAACTCAGAGCATTTTCATTTCCCAGCAGTGGTGCTAGCAGAGTTTATCATCAGCTGGCCACGTGCAGAGCTGCAGCAGTGTGGGATGTTGGTCAGGTGTGGAGCAGGGACTCAGCCCCTGCCAGAGGCCCTGGCTGCTGGCCGTGCCTGAAGTGCTGCCTGGCCTGCTTGCTGCAGAAAGGCAGTGGCACTCCATCTTTGTGCAGGTTGCTGTAGGAAGGTTAAGCCTGTGGATTGAAGTAATCCTTTCAACGTTAAAAGCCCCAGTCCTGCAGTGTCTGGGGGGAAGGGCCTGTCAGACTTCACAAAAACTTGCTGAGATGGTCCATCTTGCAGCCCCCTGATGCCTCCCCTCCAGCTTTTCGGCTTGTCTCTGGCTGCTGGTTTCTCAGGCTCATCAGCTTTTGCTTTTGGTAAAATGCTCCTCATAGCATCCATTGGCCTTGGATCTGAGGCCCTTGGCTGCTTAGTGGAATTAAGTCTATCACCAATCCAGGTCGTTCAAAATTCACTGCAGCCTGCCCACTCAGGCTACACCAGCTAACACTGATAGTTTTCTGTCCCTTACTCCCTGTATCTGTCACTGATTCTCTCTGTCTGTGCAGAACATGGGGACTTGCCTGCATCTCTGACATGAAACAAGCATCACTTTGCAGCCCTCTGCCATCCACAGCAGCTTGTTTCCACCTCAGAACCATGATGAAAAGCTCAGAACCATGATGAAATGGCTCAGAAATGCGATGAAATGCTGGGCTCTCTAGGCTGGTCACCATGCTTCCAACGCAGTGCTCCTCTGCCTTTCTCAAAGCTGTGCTGCTTGGTGCCAGCATCCCGCACCTGTGTTTGCAAGGCACAGGGGTGTAGCTTATCGCTGCTGGGCAGGAGCATCTCTCCTGGGATTTGCTTGTTTTGCTCTTGATGGAGAGAATGGGCAAATTTGTAAATCAAAGTATGGAAAAAAAACCCGTGACCTCTGCACGTGTTTCAGGTTAGAGGGCTCGGTATGACAGGAGCTGGTCCTTGAATCAGCACATGTCTAGAGCTGGGCTGGGTGTAGGAAGATCTGTTTAAATAGACTTGATGGCTATTGTGTGGCTGCCATCTGTCCTCCTCCACTCCGGGTGACTTTGTTTTATTATTATCTTTAACCATATCTCACTAGGTCTCTAAACTGCTGGTCAGTCTGCATTCATTGCTGGATAAAGGAACTACCACTTTTCTTCACAGAAAATAATCTTACTACAGTAGTGGTAAATGAGCCTCCCCCCTGCCTCCCTTTTTGGCATGAGTGCCTTTCTGCATAAGAAATGTGACTGATGGCAGGGGCCTCGCTGCAGCATTTTATCATCCTGATTAATCACTGCACTTTAATAGGGTGCTTTACTTTAAACAGAAGCCAGTAGCCATATAAGCAATAGCTGGAGCATTAAGCAATGAAAACCAAAATACATTTTATGATTTAATACATTAGGAGGGAAATAAATGCAAGGTTTGAAGAAGAACAAGTGTTTGACATGGAAGATGCTTCAGGGAACTCTAAAAATGTTGCTAGCTAGAGCTGAAAGGTTTTAAGGACATTTAAAGTGGGCTAACAGTAATAAAAATGTAATGGCAAATGTGTAACATATTGTAGACACTATTCGTTGTGCCAGTTCGCATCCAAGTCAGTCTGCTTACCTGCTGTCAGGAGATAGTACTTATTCATACGCTGGTGGCTGGTCCTGCTGTCTGTGTGGCAGTGTTGAGCAGACTGAAGGTCTTTGTGTCTCTGGAGCAAGTCCAAAGCCAGTTTCGTGCAGCAGCTGCAGAGGTCTGCAGCACTGCACATGAGTGGGAACAGCAGTTGGTCCGCAGTTCATGTTTTATTGATCTGTTCTATCCAGGTGTTCTCCACATCAGTAATAAAGACTTTTCAAGGGCTACAAACACTGAAGTGCCCAAGCAAAGTTCTTCCCTTTGACCAACTGCCCAAGTCATGAGAATTTTATTAAGTGTAAGAAAGCAGAAATATTCTGAAAGATTTCTGAAGGTCTCCGTCATTGCAACTGAGGTTAATCCCATGTGACTTCAGAGTTCCCCTGCTGCTGTTGGAGATGTCCTTCCACTGTTGTGCTCCTGAGAGCTGCAGGATAGCCCTGTGGTTTTGCAGAGACTGGAGACTATTGAATTGTCCTTGGGCATTTGACACACCCTGTCACTTGTCAGTGCACATCTGTGAATTAAAAATTGAACAGTCTCTTAGCTTAGTCTACAGCAAAATGCTGTACAGCTTTCTGCACTGACAGGCTTATGAGGTGGGGTAAGTCCTCCAGCATGTAAAATGTGACAACACTATCAGGACCTTACTTCCTTCACTGGAGGTGAAAGTTGGGAGGTGATTGGTGCATGAGCAGGTTAATAAATAGTTGAATTTTGAGGTCTTTACTGTTAGGGACTGGTCTCTTTCTGCCAGTTTCCAATCTTTGTCCCATAGGTATCTGAGCTTCTGTGGAAGCTTTGAAGCGCTCCAGTAAGCAATGCTTAAATCCGTTCTTAATATATCCTAAAGGAGGTGTTCCTATGGAGTGCTGTGCCTGGGCTGTTGAGTCAGTGATGGTGGTAATGGCATATCAGCAAGCTCAACAGTGTGACCAAGAAAGTGTTTCCTTTTGGCGCTTCTGATCCCAGCTACAGCGTGTCAGGGCTCCCTTGCAGGCAGGTGCCTGCATGTCAGGGTTCCCTTGCAGGCAGGTACCTGCTAGAGGGGCAGCATCTATCTGCAAGACACAAGTAGGAGGGACTGTCTTGAAGAAACAAGCCAACCAACGAAAAAAAAACCAAACAGGTGATGGAGGAGGGAGAGGAAGGAACAGATCCTTTTCTTGTTTGAATTCCTGTTGAGACTGGCCACTAGTGTGGCTTTGGTATAGTTCTCCTGTAGTAGCTAACAATTTGTAGAGAATGAACCTTCATCCCCCCTGATCTAACCACCCCGAGCATCACTTGCATTTAGGACATGAGGAGGAAGGTCTGTGGGACTGTTGTAGTCTCACTTAAGCAAAACTAAGGAGCAGCTATGAAGTAGTCAGGCCACTGTAAAAGAAAGTGTGAGTCTTTGTAGATGGTTAGGTACACTGAATAAAACAGTTTGAGAGCTAAGAAATGGGCATTGGGACACAGAGACACTACACAGCTGTATGTAAGAAAATATATTCTTAATTGCTAAGTACACTTCACTGGCTGTAATTTTTAAGTTCAAAGCAATGGAACAATTGTTACCCTTAAAGGGTAAAAAATAGAAATAAATTATTAAAGGAAATAAACACCTTCAGGTTAAAGACTTTACGTTTTTCCACCCTCCAGTATATATTGTATTGTATATGTAAAATATACGAGTTGGGCAGATAGATGTTCCCAGGGCTTGCAGCCCATTGATCACAGTACTGCTCTGGGACCCTGCTGCCACATCATCTGGGTGCCTGCAAAAACTGGCCCTTGGAGTTTGTCCAGCAGCAATTGCATGTTTGTTTGACTATTGCTTGTGTCATCTTGCCTTTAGGATATTCCCCCCTTTAGTGTTTCAGGTCTGTTTTCTCTCTTTTTAGACCCCAGTCATGCAACTGGTGATCCTGCCTACGTGGGATCTGTTGAAGTTTCTGGGGGAGGGGAGTAGGATGGAGATGAAGGAGCAAGCCACAACCTTTAAGTAGCTTATGTGATGGGGCAGCTCTACAGTGCTTAACATAAAGAGTTCTCTAGATGCTTTTACACAAAATTGCTTGCACAAAGGCAGTTTTCTCCCAGATCTTTCACTGATTTCTCTGTAACTTGGGACAAGTAATTTAAATCCTGCCTTCACACCTGACTACATTAGCTGGCTTTCTTACCTAGAAAGTGTGTGGAAAACCCCCAAACCTTCATGTATCTGGAGGCCATGAGGGAATAACACACATATATGCATTTATATAGTTATCTAAACCTGTACATGACCTATATTGGCTTGAAATTAGAGTGACTAGGTCAGTCACTTGCCAAGAGTGGACCTAGATCTTGCAAAAGGCTTGCAGTCCTCCCAGAGGATTCACAGGTTGAAGGCACTGCTGTGAGAATGTGCCATTGATGGAGTAAGTGTGAAGAGCTAAGTGACATGCTTTGTTTTTTGGAGCAAGCAAAACACCACAGTCTGTAGCATGGGAGGGCACTAGCCTAGCAAGTGCTTGTATAAGCAGAAATAGCAAATGCTTTTATTGTGATATTTAAAATGACAGATAGGAACATTTTAACTGCCTAAAAATCACTGTATGTAAAACTTGGTATTAGGTCCAAATGTGTTTTGCACAGCATCTGTTAAATTAAACTCTTGTGGGCACCTTGGGACCTGAAACTGCTGAGAGAGTCACTTGAAGGGTGACTTCCACTTGGTTGTGCCAGGAGGGCCTGGTTTTAGTTGTTTCCTGGCCTAATAAAGACGCAGTTGTTGATACTGAAGGTCAGAAAAAGAGAAATGCTCCTGGACTCAAGGTGATGAACTCCATACTCCTTTTTTTCCTTTACTCCCTCAGAGAGTTGAGATCTAACAACTGATCTTAGCACTTTAATACGCAGCTTCACCTTCCTGCTGGTTGTCCTCTTTCTTGAATCATCTAACCTTGCTGTGGCATGGGGTGAATCTGTGTGTGTGTTTGTGTGCAGTCAGTTCTTGTAGGCTTGACTGCACGCAAAAACTGTACCATTTGACCCATTCAAGCATTAAGGGGCTATGGATAATTAAATAAATGTACTTTTTTTTTTTCTTTTATGGTCGGAGAAACTCTGAAGTTTTCTTCAGAGGACCACATCCCTCTTCTTCTTTTCAGTCTGTCTGGCTCTTAGGTCTATAGAGATTTTGGAGTTATGTGATCCTGCTTGGTATCATATCACTTGGATATGATGGTCTGTGTCATCTCAGCCCTGACATGTGAGTTCCCTTTTGGGAGAGAGATAGAGATTGGAGGTGATGTCCAGAGGGACAGATACTCAGTTCGTAAACAGACTCTGTGCATGTTTGCATTCAAGAGGCAAACAGGTTTGTTTCCTCTGAGGATATGCTCTACATTGCCACTGGGTCTCTTCAGCTGGCAGCTGCCATTGCACTGTGCCCCATTGCTGTGAAATCAGCTTGTGATGGAGTCCTGAAATCATCGCTTAGGTCCTAGGCACCCCTGATGTAACAGAATGATCCTTTTGACCACGCTTGCCTTAAGGTCACAGGAACACACGATTATCACAGAATAGTTTGGGTTGGAAGGGACCTTGAAGATCATTTAGTTCCAACCTCCCTGCATGGGCCCCACTAGACCAGGCTACTCCAAACCCCATCCAACCTGCCCTTGAACACTTCCAGGGAGGAGGCAGCCACAGCTTCTCTGGGCAACCTGTTCCAGTGTCTCACCACCCTCACAGTAAAGAATTTCTTCCTAATGTCTAATCGAAATCTACTCTCTTTTAGTTTAAATTATATTAGAACAGATTCTTCCCCTCTTGGCCTTGTACGTCTTGTGGGAAGTGTATGATGGTATCAACAGAAGTTGGTTCAAAACTTGCTGAAACCAAAGTAAAAGCTGTTACCAGTTTCAGTGACTTTTGGATTGAGGCCTTAAGGAGCTGCTTTAATTGGTGAAGAGAGTGTAATGGGCTAATTTAGGTACTGGTGTGAGAAAGGCTGCTCTTGCTAGTGGGATCGTTTTTTGCTGAGGTCCGCAGGTGAGGACAATGTCTCTTCGGGTTCCCTTCCATGGCTAAGGGAAGGCAAGGCAGCCCATCTGCAGGCCTTACCCTCAGCCAAGGAGCCAGGGAGGAAGAGATGTCCAGTGACAGCTCTCACAACATGTACAGAGGAGTGGAGACAGACTGATGTACTTGACTTAGGAGAACACTTTACCTCCACTGCAGACCATCATCATCCAAGAGAAGACAGAGTAAACGTGCATTTTTTAACTGGTGACCTGTGGGATAAAGATGAGGAAAGTTAATTGGAATTGTCACTGTAGACTCTTTTGCCAGAGGCTGTCATTATGCTGAAATTGATGTTAATGATGTTGGCAGAATGGGAGAATTTATTGTTTAATATTAACTACTAAAATTCACCTTCAAGTTACTCACTTATGTCAAGCTGGTAGAGCTCTGGCTTCCTTTGGTTCCCAAATTGCAGTTTCCTCTAAAATGCTCATGGCTGCTACAGATATGCTTGCAGTAAAACACTTGCATCTAAAAAAAACTCTAAACATGCACATTTTGTTTTGCTGGTGGTGTCTATTTCTTGGGTGACCATATTTAGCAGAGTAAATTGGTATAATGATCCCATACATTGCTTGTTAAGCTGTAGTTGGAGTGTAAATGTGGAGGTGTTTAGGTATATGCTATGCCTATAAAAATGGAGATTTTTTAAAATTCACATACCTACTCAATTATAATGACTATGTAGGCAGTAATTGTGATGGACTTAGTTGAATGTTTAAAAGTAAGAATGGCTGGAGGAAATACCAAAAAGGCTGTTTAAAATAAACTCTGTTTCTTCTGAGTGGTTTAATAACAACACATGTGGCTGTGTGGGCTCAACCTTAAAAATCAAACTCACGTTGAAATGCTTTAATTACCATATTCAAACAAATTTGTGCAGTTTTACTGACTGGTTGCAAACAGTACATTAAAGCATATGCCGTGAAAATTAGGGCACTGTTTCCAACAGCAGAGTTCCTTTCTGCATGTTATTTACTCTTTCTGTCTACGGAAATCCCAGTGGCAGAAGTCACTGCATATGTTCTCCATAAATCCACACAGGATGGTGTTTTATACAGAATGAGGCTCATTAACAATGTGAAAATTGTACAGACTTTTGAGAAGGCTTTTAGCTTTCTTGTACATGTTTCAGGATTTTAGAACATGTTAGAAATTATAAGTTTCCTTTTGGACACCTCAGCTGTTGGAGAATGCTGGAAGTTGGATGCAAGCTTTGAACTCCTGGCATTTGTAGGACAGGCCACAGTGAATATTCCCCTTTGGCTCCCTTGTGAGCTCCTTTAACTGTTGCCAGTTGATGCTGGTTTCCTGTTAAATGGTCTGTCTTGCTTTTTGGAAATTATTTTTCATAGAACCATAGACTGGTTTGGGCTGGAAGGGACCTTAAAGCTTATCTAGTTCCAAGCCCCCTGCATGGGAAGACCAGGTTGCTCCAAGTTCCATCCAGTCTCTCCTTGAATACTTCCAAGGATGGGGCATCCACAGCTCCTCTGGACAACCTGTGCCAATGTCTCACCACCCTCACAGGAAAGAATTTCTTCATTATGTCTAACCTAAATCTACCCTATTTTAGTTTGAAATGGTTCCCCCTCATCCTGTATCCCTCCATGCTCTTCTAAAAAGTCCTTCCCCAGCTTTCCTGTACCCCTTCAGGTACTGGAAAGCCACTATAAGGTGTCCCCATCAGTTGGTTCTATTAATAATCAGTAGTAAAAAGTAATGTGGAAGCAGCTTCTAGCAGGGGATACTTTTGGCTCAGTTATGATCAATAGACTTTGCAACTGGTGGGACAGCGCTGGATGGGTAAAAAGGTAATTGGCACATTGTGCTCATCAGGAGTGTCCTGTGGTACTGGCTGGGGTGGCTGTGAGCAGCTTGGGAGGTACATGGAGAGATGCATCCTTCTCCTGCTGTGCTTTCCCCTATGGATAGCAGTAGGGGAGTTGGAACTTAGCTTAGCTATTCTTTGGTCCGCTGGTGTAGGGAGCCAAGTCTCAGTGGGGCTGGTGGGGCTGTACTTGCTCTCATGTAAAGGCAGCTGCTCCTTTGTGTCTGTATGTGCTGCAATAGGAAAGAAGCCTTTTGTGCCCTCGTGGCAATTATTAGTTCTGATGGTAAAATACATAAATACAGGGAATTGTTTTGTAGGGTTTTTTTTTTTCTTTAAATGGTTACTTTCATGCCAAGCATGTGCTCAGTCTTTATTTCAGCATTTCTTGTTTCTGTTTCCTTGAAGTTTGTGCTGGCTGGTTAAATTCTCTTCACCCGTTCAAGCCATTACTTGTGAAGCTATGGCTAAGGTATGCCATCTCCTGTATCCATTTGAATTGAAAATACCATGGATAGCTTTGCAGAATGAGCCACTGAGATACTAGAATATAGCAAAATTAAACTTTTATCCAGTAATCACTGATGTGTACAGGGTTGGTTTCACTTAGCTGTGCAGTAGAGGTTGCGTGACAGGAGGAGGATATAGCCTAATTAAGGCAAATTGATTATTTACTTTGTAACACCAAGCACATGTACTGGGTTACAGGAGGTTCATTCTGCCTTCTGTTTTCTAGACTTTATGGCCCCACTATCACATATGTTCAGGACAAGTTGTGTCCATATTTACTTCCAGTGGAGCCTTTTATGGGGACACTATATATCTCTGTGGAATTCAGACACAAATTTTTGGTAGTGTTATTTTGGTGGCAGCCTCTCCTCTCTTTATGCCTTTGTTTTTCTTGAGTGGAGAGCACTGTGGTGTAGTTCTGCCTCTGTAAGTCAAACTGGACTTAGCAGGAGGCCTTTGAACTTCTCTATCTTAGCCATTAATTCCTGTCTCCCATTAACCCCATTGTTAAACTGGGATGCTGCACAGCCTGCAGCACTCACCTTCTGTGGGCTCTTTCGCCACTGGAGGGAAGGCTGTAATTTCCTTCAAGTAATTTTGGGCTAATGCCCCCAGTCTGGCATATAGCAAGGGCATAAACAGTAAGGAGAGCAAAGTACATTTCACAAAGATATGCTCAGCCAAGAGCCAATTCATTTTGAAAACAGTTTCAATTGCTTTGTAGTAATTTGAGGTGAGCTACTTCACATGGCATATGTTTTCTGGGAAATGGGCCAGTTCAGTCATAAGAGGTCGCTATGGATGTGGATGCATAGGGGCTTGGAGGAATGAAACCTTTATAAAGTCTGATACTGTCTGAATAGCCTCGAGGGGGCTCAGTTCAGATGCCATGTAGTTTCCAGAAGTACTGACAGTTCGGCTGCCATGACCAGGTGGTGTACTGGTGATCAGACTCCGAGGTCTACCTAAACTAGCTTCTGCTTTGGGGCCGTACCCTCGGCTGGTACAATCTAGGATTGTGCTTTTTCAGTCACTGTGGCTGTTTTCAGTCAGGTCAGGTGATGTTACACCTCTTCAGGCAGAGATAAAGTTCTGGCCAGCTAAGCGTAGCGAATGGCACATGTGATGAAGTTAGGTGCAATTGTATTAATAAGGCGCAGTTTTATCTTTCTGATGTTTGATCATGTGATTACCAGGCAGGGTATCATCCTTTCATTGGCAGATCTGACCCTGTCCTATTCCTACGGTCTTATGGCATCATCCCCAAAGCACACTTAGATCTGAGGAAACCATCTCCCCAAAGTAGGAAGCATATGTGCTGCCTGTTACCTGGTATGCTCACTCTGTATCCTGTTGAGTCCTCATCCAGCGTGAGAGAGCAAACACACTGCCTCATGCTCAGAGGGACAGGTTGGAATAAGGAGTGGCTGTCCATCTGTAATAGCTGACTGAGCAAGGTTTTCATTCCTTCCACACCTCCAGTTTGGTTGTTGCCTCCTCCAGTCTCCAGGCAGCTTTTTCTGATCAATATGTGGCTGGAGGGTGCCCTTCAGCACAAGAAGTGTGAGACTTTCACCAGCAAGAGGAAGGAGGAGCCAGGCAAAGCTCCCTGTGACTCCGTTACTCATTTCTTGTTTTCATGTGTTTCTCCCATTCCTACAAAACCCAGAGAAATCTGTTTCTTAATGCCTGAGAATAAGAAGCGGCAGAGCAGTGGGATTTCTGAGTTTGCATTCAAAATACCGTGTCTTCTAATCATCTCAGAGCAACAGACATGAAAGCTCCCTCCAGAGAGAAGTCACAAAAGGTCACACGTTTTCTTTTGGATGATAAGCGGTGCTTTTAAATGAGCTTAAGATAAACTTCAGGCCTATGGCCCATATGACCTGTTTACTGCATACAGAAACTGCAGCCCTTAGCTAAGCAGGAACTGTTGTTAGAGCTTGGATTGAAACTCAGAAAATCTTGCACACACTTCCCTGATGTGCTATAGAGCCTGTGCATGTTTTCAGGCAAGTAATTTTATCTTCCTTGGCCTCAATTCATAATCTTTCAAAGAAAAAATGCACAATACAACACAGTTCTTAAAACCATTTTCCTTGAAAATGAATCCACAGATAATTCTCAAAAATCAGAAGAAGGGAGCAGGCAACAGGACAACAGCTGGGGCATTAGAGGCAGGTTATGGAAGACCAAAGGCAGGCAGCTTCCCTATTGTATACCTTTATACAAGAATATAGTCTGTACTGATGCTAAATTACAAGTTGTTTATTTATTACAGAGAGCCTCTGTGTCATAAATACAGGTGCATGGTAAGAACTGGGGTTTCCTTTTCTATCTTCTGTTTGTCTATATTGGGCTATAAACTCTTCAAAGACCAACGCCTTTTCTTGGGATGTGCACTGTCTAATGTAATGGGTCCCACTCTCAGGCAAAGCCTGCAGGTGTTAAGAGTGTACTTAGCATGGACATATAAACTAGAAATAAGTAAGATAGGATCCTACAAGGTTGTTGGTACTTGGGTGATTAGAGTTGAGGGAGCTGTGGGATACGAAACTCGGTGGCAGCCTGCTGAAAAAATGAAGTCTTTTCGGCTCCTGTGGTTGAAAGGAAAATCATCTTTTTCTCAGAGTTCAGGCCCCTTACTCCTTGGTGCTGATCTACAAGATGACAGCTAGAAAAGGTTGAGCTGGTTTAATTCCACCCCAGGGATGTAAGCTGCAGTGCAGGGCTGACTCCATAAGAGTGAGACAGGCTCACCCTGAGCTCAGGGTGCACAGGGCTGAACCAGGGTCAGCAGCTGCTCTCCAACAGTGAGTGGCTCTGTGCTCCCAACAAAGGGAACCGTGGCTATAGGACTCTTCATTATTGAGAGGTGTCTGGCTAATCTGGTGCAATCTGGTGGTATCTTTCACATCTACAGAAAGGGCCACCTCGTTCAGTTCTGGCATCAGTATCTGGTTGCTGCAATCTGTGGTATCTTTCACATCTACAGAAAGGGCCACCTCGTTCAGTTCTGGCATCATGTGCCAGGGCTTTCCACCTCTGCTCAGCAGTCATGGAGGCTTGCTGTTCCTCTTGGCAAAGGAGGTTTTGATATATTGCTTACCTTGCTTGTCATTTTCTAGCACAGAAGTTTGCCCTCAGCAGGACTCATTGCCTGACAGGTGCTCGACCGGGAGCAATCCCTGAACTTTGGACTGATGATTGCAATTGTTGCCACGTCCTCTTGCATGTGCTGTGATGCGCAGAACATGATTCTACAGGTGAAAGTAAGGCCTTTACTTTTGGCATGTTATATCTGTAAGCAGTATGGTTCATCCTCTGCTTTTAAGATCTAGTAGCTCTTTGCATTTATGGTGTGCTGGTTTGGTTTAGCGGGCTTTTTGGTAGAGTGGGAAGGGCCCCAGGGGTGGCTCCTGTAAAACACTGAGACGCTCCCCCTGCTCCAAAAGCAGCTATAGCCAAGGGGCCATTAGAGAGACAATAGATGCGCCTCTGCGATTAACATACGAAAGAACTGATCTAAGAGCTGAGCAGAGCGAGCAGTTAGGAAGAGCTGAGCTGGAGAGGCAGAGCGGTGGCCGTGGTGGGTGAGGAAGAAGGTGCCGAAGCAGAAGTTTCCCTGCAACCTATGGCGAGATGGCAGGCTGTCCCCTGCATTCATGGAGGAAGGCGGTGGAACATGCTCTGAAGGCGCCAGGAGGGTCAACTCGGCCAGTGGACCTGGATTTTACTGTCAGTGGACTTGGATTATGCAGCTGTGGAAGTCCCTCCGCCAGAGGAGGTGACTGTTCCCGAAGCAGCCCATGACTCTGTGGGCAGCCCGCGCTGGAGCAGCTTGCTCCTGACGTCGTGGGAAGGACTCATGAAGGAGAGGTTCGTGGAGGACACTCTCCCATGGGAGGGACCCCGTGGGAGAAACGGGAGAACTGTAAGGAATCCTTCTTTCTGAGGAGGAGGGAGTGGCAGGAACCACCAGAGTGTGAACTGACTCTAAACCCCCATCCCCTGTTCCCCTGTGCCGCTGGGGGGAAGGAGGGAGAGAAATGGGGGCAAAGTAATTTGGGCCCGGGAAGAAGGGAGGGGTGGGGGTAACGTAAGTAGGCACTGCTCTTTGTGTTGTCTGTGTCCTGGGTGCATCTGATTAGTGTTAAGTTAAATTATTATTCTTCCCCAAGTTGAGTCTCTTTTGGCCGGGACCTTAATCAGTGAAGAACCCTCCTTGCCCTTTGTCTCGACCCACGAGCTTCTAGTTTGCCTTTGTCCTCCCCATCCCAGTGTGTGTGTGTTTGGAGGGGAGGGAAGTTGAGTGAGCGGCCATGTGGCTGTTTCTTTGTTGTCGTGTTAGGCCCAAACCAGGACAATGGAAATAGTTTTTGAGCTATAGGGTGGTTTTTACAATTGCAGTATCCTCAACAGAAAAAGTAAAAATTTTATTAGTAAATGCATGATTGCAGAAACCGAGATTTCTCTTACTGTATTATGTTGTTGCTATACATGAGTGGTTTTAAACAGCAAATGTGCATTCTGTTGCTCTGTAATGTTGCCAGATCTGTGAACCCAATTTCAATTGCGTGAATTGCGTGGATCAGGAATGTAAAAAATAAATAGTACCTGTTGGGTGGGCAGAAGTTCTGGGCTCCATATAACTCAGTTTTGTTTAGGATTTTCCATACTTTGTGTGACTCATTTGATGTGAGGTCTAAATCATGCTGAAGTACCTGAAGCCCTCTATTGCAGAAGGGTCAAATGGGTCAGTAACCTTTGGTTTTCAGCTCCTTTCTTTAATCTTTATTAAGGTATTTACATAGCACAGCATAGTGTTTTAAGGAAGGTATTATGCACTTCTGAGTAATGAGCTTCTGTTTTGAAAGTTTCCCAAGTTTTACATGCTAGCTCTAAGAGAGAGGCATGTTTGCTCGGTAAATTAGGTAATAAAATACTTGATTTTGTTCCAACGAGTGCTTGGTCTTAATGGTTTTGCCATGACACATACAGTCCATAATCTTAAGGTCAAAACACTATTTTTGACTCGTTCTGCCTTTGTAAAAGTAATTGCAATCAGTGTTGTCTTTTGTTGGAGAAAGCACGGCGCTGTGAATAACCGGTGCAGCCTGGTACTTATGTAGTCTCCAGCAAGTGAAGTACAGCTTTCAGCCCCTAAATAATTTCCTGAGGTTGGTCAGCTGAGGAAAAAGTATTGTTATTTGAATGCATTTTGATA
The DNA here is from genome assembly GCA_020745705.1 of Hemiprocne comata. Taxonomy (NCBI): domain Eukaryota; kingdom Metazoa; phylum Chordata; class Aves; order Apodiformes; family Apodidae; genus Hemiprocne; species Hemiprocne comata. The sequence goes on from CM036591.1 coordinate 35,569,682, forward strand.
CAATCAGAAGCATGTGGTGCTGAGAGAGAATAATAATTTTCTTTACAGGGATTTAGTTTCAAGAGGGTGGAAATCTGTATTTGCCCTGCTTTTCTTGTTGGCTTGCCACTTGCTGAAGTGTTTTCAGATGCACCATACAGTTCTTTTTGAGGGAGGAAATAAAGCCCATAATGCTTTCTACTGTGGTGCACCATGGTTTCTCATTGCCTTAGTACTGCCTGCTTGCTTAATCATAATCCAATTAAAGTATAATAATGGAATGCACTTTTGAACTGCTCATAAAAATAAAGGGAATTATCAGAGAAAGGACGATGGAAAATTGTGAGGAGGAACTGTGAGCATTTTGGTCGGCAGTATGGTCTGTACCTCCTGCATTGCTGGCTGTTGATTTTTGTGGGAAGTTTGTCTCATTTTGTCCTTTCACAGGCACCAGGATTTTCAGAGGAGGGAAGGGATGTCCTGTGGGGATTTACGAGAGCACCAGAACTCTGAACTTCCTCTGCTTTCAATATCACTGCCTTGTCTTGCGCTAGTCTTATATCACAAAGTTATCAGCTGTTAGTTCACCGTTGGGCCATGTCAATATTAAACAGGACCCGAGGCAGGTCCTGCTGAATCAACATGGCAGAGACTGGGGCAACTACAGGCAAAGCCTGTGGTGAGGTGCAGGGCTTCACCCTGGGGGCGATGAAGCCTCAACAGACCAGTCCATTTCTTAGACTTACTGCTGGAGGCAAGGCCTTTCATGCACACCTGACCTCATCTGATGCTCAAAACCCCCATAATTTGCAAAATTTGGATCAGCAGGTTCCTGATCTTGAAAGCCAAGTCCCATGTTAGATTAGTGGTGAGGTGGTGGCAGTACCAGGCAGTGATGGTTACTACTTTGCCTGGTGATTCCGCTGTGGTACCTGCAGTGCCGTGCAGTGCAGGCGTCAGCACCCGCTGTTGGCCACCTGAGCCCTGTGCAGCAGGAAATGATGACAAATCTTCTGCAGCTAGAGGCAGTCATTGTCACAGGTTCATCTTAGCTGAGCAGATGGCCTGTCAAAGAGGAGCCAGTACTGATTGCTATAGGATTTCTAGACCCTCCAGCCACAGGGAGTTTTCCCAAAATGCGGGAACCTCAAGACAGCTTCTGGCTTCTAACAAAAGTAATTACAAGCTAGCATTATTTTTTAATTAGGTGAAAAAATGGTGCAACGGTTCTTGCTGAAACCACAGTGTCGTGGTTTCTCACTTCTGGCAACTTCTAGTTGTTTTAAACTTTGTGAAAGATGTAGGGTATTTCATTAAAGTAAACTTGTTTGAAATTAGTGCTTTAAAAGGAAAACACTCCTATTTTTTACTAAATCTCTCAACTTTAATAAGGACACACAAGTGTGTGTTCTTTATGGGTATGGTGGCCTCAGCTTAACCTCAGCTAGCCATCTGGATCCCTATTTCTTAATAACATATAGTCTGCTGCATTTGGCTTTTATGACTTAAAGCTTAAGCTTTTAAATACAGAACATTTGGGTTCCCAGGAACTACACAGTTTTCAAATAAACAAGTGATTGGAATATATACATTATGGGAGAGAGTCCTCACAGCAAACTCTTCTCCCAAGTGAAAGGAGGTCAGTTTTTCCTGTCTTATCTTTGGGAAGAGTAACGAAGGACTTGTTTCCCAGAGAAACAGTCTCCCACTACAAGCAGCTCCATGGAGTGTGCAGTCCCCAGAGATTGTGCCTGGCTGTTTGTTCAGTGGTTCTCCCACCTGCAGCCTTTCTGACCGACAGACAAAACCCAGCATTGTTCATGACTTCAGATGTTCCTCACACATTATGTCTGCTTCACCCATCTATCCATGACGGTCTACCCCACTGGAGGGGCAGTGAGATGGGCAGTGTCATGGAGCTTCAGGTGACTCAAATCACAGCTCAGAATGTTCCATTGACCTGTTGAGACAGCCAGTGTAGGCTGAGATACAAGAAGAATTACAAAGCCAACCAGCCAAGGCACATGTAGCTATTTTCCCCCATCACTCTGCTTACCAGGCAGGGCACCTCCTGCAGTAGAGTTAAGCAGTTGGCTTAGGACAACTGTGACTTAACTGTGACAACTGCCTTGGTTAAACTGTGCCTATCCACAGCAGGCAGATAGTGGTGGTTCTGTCCTCAAGGGCTGCCGTCATCCCTGGTCCTCTCCTAAGGCCCCTCTCATGGTACGATCTCGCTGCAGACCCTGGTGAGGTTTCAGGTGTGGTCTCTGCTTCTTCCAGTGAGCTCTTCCTGGGCACAGAAGAGGGGCTGGCACTTGCCAGTGTTGAAGTCTGATCAGTGGATGTCTTTGTGATAGTGTCTGGCACCTCAGGAGCTTCCCCAAAACCTCTGGAGCTGAATGAGGAAGTTGCTTGGTAGGCTGTGTCCTGCTTAGCCACTCCTGAGCTGGTGTGATGTGGCCCAATTAGACTGATAACAGTTTGTAGATGCTGTCCCTGGGATGCCTGGCTGGGATGTGCAGGGGATGACATGGGGCATTGCTTGTGACTCCAGAGGTGCAGACCTTCAGGGAGGTGTGAAGGAAATGAAGGCATGGAATGTCCAGAAAATCCTTGGCAAAGCAAGCAAAAAAACTTCCAGTTCTCAACTACTGGAAGACTTTGCTTTACTTCCCTTTCCCCTGTGACAGGTGACTTGTGCATTTCAAATTGCTGACAGAGATAAGCAGTTTAGGGGTGATTTAGAAGATAAGAGCTTTAAAGCCTCTGGGACCTTTTTTTTTGCACTTGGGTGGTACATGGAAAGTGCTTGTGTGAAATGGGTCTGTCAGTACAATCATGAGCAAAGTGATGTGGTTCATTCCAAAATAGTGGTAGCAGAACTTTCATCATGTGCCATGGGATGTGGTCAGTACTGCCACATCTCAGCTTGGATGGGATGCTCTAAACTGGGGAGAAGGAAGAAGCAGAAATCCAAAGTATAGTACTAAAAATTTCTGGGGAAAAAAAAAAAAAAGTCTGGGAATGCCTGTGTGAGAGACAGACTGTATCCCCTGTCACGTTTGCTTCCAGGTGGGGGGCTTCAGGCAGTGTTTTTATGCCATTTGTATTTATCTTGGGCATCTTCCGTTGGCACATATGCCACAGTGTTGGAGCTGTGCCTTCAAGACTGCATTCTAGCCAATGTCTTCTCTGTCCCTTCCTTATTTCACCTGGTGCTTTGGGCCTTATTATTTCAAATGTATCCATCTTGGTGTAAAACTGCAGCTTAAACTCGCTTACCATGGGTACCACACAATTTGCACAGCCTGCTCTCTGCTTCCCAAAGTTAACTTTGGGGCAGTTAAAATTAGAGATACTGTACCACCAGCTGATTACAGGAACATGTGGGCTAGCCATAGGGTAGTGTGGCTTCCCCACACAACCCCAGAGCAGCACTGAATCCTGAACTGTTGCTGCTCTTCTGGCATCGTGTAGCTTGTGTAAACAGGAGCTCTGGGACAAGGCTGCACTCGGTCACTACAGGAGTATGGAGTTAAGCACCATGCTACCTCAGGAGAAGTGCTGGGAATATATGTCCAACCTTGTTATTAGAGGCAGGAGCTGAGAGACCTTGGTTTTCTTTGTGTCTCAGACAGCAACGTGCTCTATTACCCACACAAAGTCTCTCAGTCTACAGGCCTGTAAAATGGGATTTCATTACTTTTTCATCAGCATCATCTTCTGAAGTTCAGTTGACACAGTGTATAATGTCGCACTGACAAGAAAAGTAAACCCAAGCCAAAAGAAAAATGACATATTTTTATTGTGTCTTACTTTGCATTTCCATCACACCTCTGAAGTACTGTTGACTCTTGGGCATAGGATGTACTGAGGAAGTTTGCTGTCTGTCTAGCATATCACAGGGAAATATACAGGATGAACAGAACTTGTGTGTTTGAAAAGGATTGTCAAGGAAGAGTATGACACCAAACCAGTGCAGAAAGCTCTTGATTTCTAGGCCCCTCTCTTATGTCCTCCTTCACTTCTCAGCTGCAGAAGGAAGCTTGTCCTGACCCTTAAGGCCCACAGTAATGGTGTAAGGCTCCATTGCTGTCCTTCAGAAGGCAGTTGATGCACCTGCTGTGTCCAGCTCCACCCTGCGCATGGGCTCTGTCTGTGTTACAGTCCTGAATGCTGTAGGGAAAGGGAACCCACCTTTGACTTTGGACAAGAGGGCCTGGAAACTGGAGCAGCGTAGAGCTTAGCATGGACTAATGTACTGCTGCTCATCCAGATATGCAGAGACCTACCTGCTCTGGGCAGTGCATCTCCAGCTTTCCTCAATCAGTGCTTAGCAAACCTGGAAGTGTCTATGCCCAGCTGTCAGGCTCATTGCAACCCTTTGTCCTGGTACTTTGTCCTGTCATTTTGTCCCAGCTCTTTGGGCCCTCTACTTCCCTCCTCTTTTCCTCCCCCCAGATTACTCTGATGTCTGAGGGAAATACTCCCATACTGTTGGTTTGCAACAGTTTGGCTGTCGAGGCATTTGTAAGGAGATGAAAGGCAGTGGCTGATTTTCTCTGTTGATGGTGTCTGTCATTCATGGCTGAGGCAGAAAGCCCTCTGCAGTCTTGGCACATCCTGGTTTTATTCACTGCAAGAGCTCTGCTTGGGAACACTCATTTCAACACACACATTTGGTTTTGCATCCATGAGCTTCCAGAAGGCTACAGATTGTTTTAGAAAGTGATGTTAGTCCAAAAACAAATTAAATGCAGTGTTTAATAAGCTGCATGTAGTACAGTACCCTTATTCTAAAATAAGTTTTCATTTTTTTGCTGTTCATTAAAAAAAAAAAAAAGGAAGAAATCACAATCTCATCCTACAAACTTAGTAGTAGTGTTCAGCAAGGTCTTGGCCTTGAGAGGTGGGAGGAAAGTAATGTCCCAAATGGAAAATTCTCCAGCTCTGTGTGTGTTGTGCTAGACCCAAGTGTGGAAATATGGCTTCTGGTGTGTGATTTTGAGGTGAAGACAGTGTGCCCGTAATCGGTGAAAGATTTCTGAGTCCCAGATCTTAGATAAATACTTTCTCTTGGCTACCAAATTGCAGGGTTGCATGTTTCTGTTTCAGTAAATGACTGTAGCAGAAGGTCCTTGTCCGGAAAAGAGTCTCTAATGAGCTTTTCCACTCCAGCATGTGAAGACTTAGCTTGTGTCCATACAATGGTTTAATGGGCATCTGAAATAGCTGAAGCTTCCTAAAGCAAATGGCAGAACCAGTAGTACATTGCTATGCCAGCATCTCTGTTAGCAGTGAGAGTTGGGACAGTGGCCTTTCTCCTGGTGGCCAGATTCTTCTGCTGAGGAAGCCAGCCAGAGCTGTGGCCCAAGGGGGTGTCTGGAGGAACTTGAAGTGACCTGAGCACTTTATGCTTTGCTGACTAACTATGGAAAAGAATAGGCCAGCAATTCATTTCACAAGTCTCTTAAGCTATCACAATAATTTATAGGAACTCATTATACAATATATTATAGATATGAAATAGCAGGTGGCACATCTTTCAAGCTGTATGCATTAAAATTCATCTTGACAAAACCAGGAGAACAGCCCCCAGACCTATCTTCACTGAGCAACTACAAAGGAAGTAAGTTGTAGTTAAGAGAAATAGAGTGTTAATGACAGGTCTGTGGCACTAAACACAGCAAAATACCTCAGCAGTAATTGTCATCAGAACAATTTATTTCCCTGCTAGTTATAACATCAGATACACTATTAGAGACACCATTTGTGAAATCCAGACACTGTATATTTTCATCAAATGTAGCAATTGTCTCCGTCTCTGAGGTTCCTAAAACATAAACCCCCTTGGGGTCCTAGCTGGGCTGCTGTATGCAAGCAATGAAAATATTGATGTACTCATTTTATCCTTTGCTTTCCTTGTCCTTCTCTGTTGCCTTTCTTTATTCCTTGCTTACTGGCAGCCACTGATGTAGCCAAGTCACTTCTGTGCCAAGAGGATGAGGCAACTGCTTTCTCCCAAGCCAACTATGCTGACACTGCTGACCTTGATTTCCATAAATGATTGAACAGTGTCTCCTGTCTGCAGTGTATTTCAGGCTCCATTTACCCAAGATCCTTCGATGCTGAAAGAGCTTTTCATCTTCTTCATCTCCTCCTCACAGTAATAACCAAGCCTGACTCTGTCTCCTCTTCCTTCATGGTCGTGAGCTGCTCAGACTACCAGTAGCAGCCCCAAGATGCTTTTCCCCATGAACAGACTTTTCTCAAATTGGAGGTTTTAAAAAATTTCTTTTAACCTACTGAAATTTGATGTGGATTTTATATTGGGAAGGAGATTTCTGTAGTCACTTGGACAATCAGTGCTGCTTAAGTGGTGAGAATTCAAAAGTGTTTCTGTAATGCATGCATTTGTGACAGAGAAGCAATTTAATAACTATTAGAATAAATAAATTTGTGATGGCAGGATCAACATTGCTTGTTCCTGCAGTATTTATAACTTTTTCTACATCAGTGGGGTCCAAAGGGAACACTTCTAACAGTGCTGCTAAGCCAGCTTTCAGGGGTTGACATGTTCTAGGAGCGAGAGGGGTCCTGAGTTATGTGCTGCTTAAGGCCCATTCCAAATGACTGAAAATTTGGTATGAGTTTTTCTCAGTTAAGGTGGTATTGAATTCTGTATTCCTCAAGTTGAGGCACCTTCCTCCTGCAGTCCTTTCTGAATTTCTGGGCCATGTCTGCTGGTTTTCAGCAATTTGCAAGAGCATAACCTGGCCTCTGGATTGCCTCCTTTAGCTGCGGTGCTTTAAAACCATTTGCTTTCCACATCGACATAAGCTGAAATTTAGATATATTTGACCTTCCTTCCCTAGCACTTTGAAAATGAATACTAAATGTGTAGTGAATTCTGCCCTCCAGGTATCAGATTATTTTTCTTTGCATCCCTTTGAAAGATGTTTGTTATCTTGTTTTAAGCCTCTGCTGCCAGGGGGACAACGTGAGGGGGGTGGGAAATAGGAGGGTGGAGGAGAGTGTACTCAAAAAAGCTCTGTAGAAAGCTTTGGTGCTAATGGATCAGATCCATTTGCAGCCTTAGAGTTTGCAGACTAACGTACATAATTCATTGTTGGGCAAAACACTAAATGCTTATAAGTAATTTGTAGCTGTTTAGGTTTTTATCGTTGCTTGTGTGCTGCTCCGGGGGAATATGTAGCAAAAGACAAGTTCTCAGACTGAAGAGTTTATGGTCTTAAATGTGCAGTTCTGCAGGTAAATCGTTGAAGCTAATAGATCTCTGCAAGGCAGAGTCAGGGCCTCAAGAGGACAGGCTGACCCCCCCAGGGTGACAGCATAGCTCCCTTCCGAGGGGAAGAAATGGAACAGTATAGGAAGGGTATGCACCTAGTCCTTGTAATTTTCATCACAAATAACTAAACAGGTGCATTGTTTGATAAGACTCTTTGAAAAAGCCCCCCTGAAATGAAAGAGAAACAGATCCTGTGAAAGACAGATACCTTTTTCCTATAGAATAAAATGCATAAGTCTATCAAGCCAGTTGTTTTTGAAAGTTTAATAAGAGGAGAAGCAGGAATTTGCACATTAGTGAAAAATAGTTACAAATAGCTTGGGCATGAGAGAGTCTTAGCCCTTTGTTGTGCACATGTATGTATATACACCTTGGGTTTTTTCCATCAGTTTTTATAGGTAGATGTCAAAGTGTTTAATGAAAAGATGGAAATGCAATCCCTAATACATACAGCGGGAGAATAGGATGCAGTCGGTGACATGCTCACCCACAGGTGAGTGGCAGAGCCAGAATGAACAGGTATCCTTTTCCATTTTGTGCTAGGTAGCAGGGCATCCAGCCTGTCTAGAGCTGGGTTTATCTGCATCAACAGAAAAACTGTACAATGTACTTCAGTGAAAGTAAATGTATGCTAAACACACTTACCAGTCTGTATTTGTGAACAGGACAGCAGCAGGGTTTATTCATTGTGATAAACTTGCATGATCTGATAAAGATTTTTCATATCCTTGACTGAAGGGTCTCCTAATGGCAGCCTCCCATTAGGAGTGAAAAACAGCTCATCTGTTTTGTGCCCTGGCCCTTGGAAAGGGGGATGCTCAGAGCAGCCAAGGCGCCGTCCCCTGCGGTCCTGGCGCCAAAACACCAACAAGCCAGCATGTCCCTTCATCAAAGCATAAAGTTTTTCTAAAGACTGGGCTAATTTCAGTGAATTCCTTATTGGGGCATATTCTTCATGGATTTTTGTCTAAAGCAAGAGAGCTAGAGAGAAAAACAAACAAAAAGAGGCCCCTTCTAACAAATTCTGCACTGAGATAATTAGAAGATGCTCATAGGAAGTGCAGAACCTCATTCATGTAGGTGCTGCCAGGTACTGGCCCGGCACTTGAATATTAACTTCTTGCTTTCTAGATAACTGCTCCAAATATGGATCTGTTGGCTCCTCTCTGAGGGTGGGTGTCTCTCCTGTTTTCTAGGGGAAGAACGTTTGAAACATCTAATTTTCTGCATGGTCAGCAAGAAGTGAAAATGCTAATTACAGCCTGTCCCCAGCAAATTCCTGGGGTAACAAAACTGCTTCCCACTTCTGGTATCTTGTATTTTGATTGTCTGGTATTTTTGGTATTCTGCTGCCAGCTAGAAATCACATTTACTGGGGTAGACCTTAGCAGGGAGGTGACTGAGGTTTCAGTTCAGACTATTAGAGTGTGTGCTCAGTGCTGGTATAGTAGACAATGTGAAAGTACTAAGCCTTTTTTTTTTCTTTTAAATTCATTAAAAATTCCATCTGATCACCTGGGATTCGTTGTAGGTGCATCCCTGTTTCTGTTAATGTCCCTGCTAAAAGCCTCTGTCTTCTGCATTTACCTCTCCTCCCCAGTGGCATGCATCCGTCTCCTCTGGTTCTGGCTACGTGGCATTATTTTGCATTGGTGACACATCAGAGGGCACTTGGGATGCCGAGTGCTGAACACCCAGCTGTCGAGAACATCGATCTTTCTGCTGAGCCAGAGCAAATTTAATTAGCTTATTTTAACATTCCTCTCCATCCTGCGGGTGGGTAGAATAGATGCTGGCTGAAACCTCATTTCCACACAGCTCATTTAGTGTAACTAATGATTGTGTGTAAGTGAATGGTACACTCTGCTGACGGCCTCTGCAGTCAGGTGGAGTGCTCATTTCCAGTTACTTGCTGTCAGAACTGTCTGAAACCCTCCCCCTTCAAGGCAGCAAAACCTTTCAGTTCTTGCTGGGAGTTAACTGGGCAAACTGGTAAAAAGCTTTAGTTAGAACCATCCCATGCCAGTGGCATGATGCAAGCAAAGAGACTAAGTCAGTGTTGAAGAATGAGAACCAGGAAAACCCTCAATTATCTCCTGCTTAAGGTTAGTCGCCTTAGTGTGTATGCATGATGATTCTCTCCAATTGCATATTGGCATCCTATTTTTTATCATTACCTTTAAACCATCCTTCTTTTTAACTAGGTTTTAGTCATATATTTCTTGCTAATCTAGTTTCTGGAAATGCCTTGCCCATTCTTGCTAAAGCTTTAGAACAAAGAGCTCCCAAACCAGAGATTTAGCTTGAGTCAGATATCATACATGGGGAGTTAACTTCTGAACAATTAAAACTGCAAAGCCACAAGCATCTGAGAGGTGAGGAACTGGGCAGCCTTAAATATAGGTGATAGTCCATCCCCATAATATTTAGAGGATCTCAAAGACATGTGGCAAGGAGGCTCCTTCCAAATTACAGCCACTCCAGTGACTGTCTGCTGCTGGCACCTGTAGTGTTGTCTCTGGTGTGCTCTGATCAAAGGCTTACAAGGAGGAGAGAGGGTGCATAGCAGGGCATGCAGGGGAGGTTGTTTCAACAGGCTAACTGCATTTGGCATCCAAGCATTTCTCACTGAGTAAAGAGGGTCACAAAAGGGGTAGTAGCATCTGTGTTAACTTTTGCTATTTATCCCAGATAAACTGGAGTAAAACTTGAGACACTGTTATATGAGTGAGGCAAGAAGACCAGTTTTAAGAATAAATTGGGGTAGTTCCCTGCACTGGTATCTTCAGCTGCTCTGAAGTCAGTGGGGGGGCTCTTGCTCTTCCTCCATTACTTTCTGGACATCTTTGTAAACATTCTCCTTGTTCCTGCTTGAGCTCCTTCTGCAGCAGAGACAGGGCACATAGCAGCCCTGTCATCTCCTAGTGGAAAAAGTCTGGCTGGGAGCATACTGGGCTCCATTTGCCTTCCCTGATGGATGGCATTTTGGAGCCATTGCCAGCCTTTCTTAGGGCAGGCTTAGGGATTAAGCAGCTCCTTGGTGGTCCCAAAGCAAACAGGACCACCTCAGGGAATCTGAGTGAATGTGTCTCAAGTGAGAAATAATCCTGAGAGAAAAAGGCTCGGGCATAAACGCATGCATATCTTATAGTCCTTACAGTGTTGAGTTTATGCTAAGCTCACTGAACAGAGACTAAATAGAGTGTCTATTTCTCTCTCTTTATAGGAGCAGAAAGTTTCCCTTGTTTAACAACAGACACAGCATCCTATCATCTGCTTAAACAGGTATGACCTTTTTACTTGGTAGCATAGTTTCACAAGGATGCTGCTTCAACAGATGGAGGCAGGGGAAAAGAACAAAAAGAAATCTCCCCTAGCTCCTGGAACCCTTTATTTTCTGGGGTTAGTCCCTACTTTTGTAATCCTCGCTTTTTATTTTTAAAGCCTCTGGTGTGTGACGGGAGCCACCGTACCCGTTGTCAAAGAGCTGTATTCTTGCTTGTGGCTTAGCAGGAACCTGCTTACAGCTTTGGTTGGAAAGGGCCTAAGATGGTGTTGACACAAAGGCTGAGCATCTGAGAGAGGTGACGCTGTTGTGGCATGCTCCTCTGGTTTGTCATGTCCTGCCACTGCAGTTGTACCACAGAAAAGATGAGAAGGGTTTGGCAGAGTAAGTGCAAGCATAATACTGCCTCATCTCCAGAGTCGGAAATGATTGGGTTAGATCAAAGAACTGCACTTTATCTCCTCTTTTGGAAAGGGAAACCTTTCAAGAGATCCCTGCCTCAAAAATCTGAAAACAGGTGTTAGAGAGAACCTGTGCTGCCTCTGTCATGTGGATGAGCAGATTCTTGTTTTGCCAATATTAATTTCAATTTAATTTACCAGTGAACGTAGATTCTGTTCTCACATTGTGTGATTTTGAAATGCTGAAGACATAATTGGAACTGCAGGAAATGGGAATGGGTTTCAGTTGAAAAACTTTGTACAAAGCATAAAGATGAATTGTAGGAGAGCAGAGTAGGATGGCAAAGTGCCCAAGTTTCTGCTGTTTCAACTTCATTTGGGCAGGGCAGGGTGAAATACTGCCATTCTTTTGGGATGAAGTGTTGTGTTCACTCTGGCCTTACAACACAAGCTTGGGCGGTGCCTGTAGAAGCTCATGGAGGGGAGATGTAAGGCATACTGGGATGGTGGTCCTCTCCCCAGGATCTCCTCTCAGCTCACCAAGCTGGAGAAGGTTCGAGATCTGCATCCTTTGAGGAGCAGCACAAACACACACACGCAAGTTAAAGTCAGCTGGTAAAAGTTACCTGCTCTCTGTTGTTGTTAATAAAAAGGTGCTGAATTATGACAGTTTAGGACGTGTTTTTTTCTCTGAGACTATACTTAAGTGGGTAAAAAAAAGCAGAGAATGGACTATAGGATTATGGGGTATTTTTAAATCTGTCATGATTTTTCTGCTATTTTGTGAACAAAATGAATCTTCCCTATTTCCCCCAAGCAGTCTGTGCCATACTTCTGAGGCTGATGAAAAAATGGAAAAATTAAGCATAGCTTTAAAGGAAGCCAGGCTACAGAATGAAAAATCTGTAATAGCATAAGACCTGGGTTCTGTGTGTATGTGCACACATTCACTTGTATGTGTAAGTGTCTGTACTACGTGCGAGGCTAGTGTTTTACTTCTTGAGCTTTTATAAGTCCACAAGAGGTAATGTTTTTAAACTGGAAGAGGGTATATTTAGGTTAGACATTAAGAAGAAATTCTTTCCTGTGAGGGTGGTAAGACAATGGCACAGGTTGCCCAGGGAAGCTGTGGATGTCCTATTTCTGGAGGTGTTCAAGGCCAGGTTGGATGGGGCTTGGAGCAACCTGGTCTAGTGGGAGGTGTCCCTGCCAGGGGGTTGGAAGTAGATAATCTTTAAGGTCCCTTCCAACCCAAACCATTCTGAGATTCTATGAAATCGATGCATTTCCTGACCAGCCCTGCTGTTTACTTGTGCATGCAGTCTCTCTTGGCCCTATGAGTTTGAAGGGAATGAAAATCAAAGATCAAATTTGGCCCTCTAGGTTTTCAAGCAGTATAAAGCATACACACAAGTACTGGGTGGTTTTCTTTTCATCCATCAACTTTCTCACCCATGGCAGCACAGCCCTGCCACGGGCTGTGAGAGCCAGAGAAAGGCTATATGTGCCAGCCTCTCCTGCCCCTCAGCAATACGCTGCTGGCATGTGCCTGATGTTTAGGGTGTCTTCTGTTGTTGCACTAACTTCCAGTGCTCCTCCACCTCTTGGAAGGCCTTGCCCAAGCAGCCTAGCAGTTTGGGAAGCATTTGCTTTGTGGACAGTGAACTGCAGCAGGGCAGGAGCTGCAGCGTCCCCGGCAGTGGGTGACACCGGGCTCCCCAGGGACCTCCAGCAGGGACAGCCCGGCAGAGTGCCCAGTGTGCCTGGCTCCTGGCCAGCCTCTGCTGGGGCCGAGGGCAGTGGGAGGCAGCTGACAGGGATCCTGCACGCTGCAGGAATTTTCCCATGGCCCCAGAACACCCTCGCAGCTGCGTGTGAGTACTAAATGAAGGATTAACCTAGCCTGTAAGACTTAAAGCAATGAGCAATTTTATTACATTCACCATTTCTCCGTTGATAATGTTCCACTGGTGATAAAATAAATTCTTAGACATCTACTGTGCACAGCTTAAATTGTCTCTGGAGGTCCCATCTTTAGCTGACAGGCCTAAATTATTGCTCTGGAAATAAAGAGTATATGCATAGAGTGGTCTGTAGCCTCTTGGTGCTGCAGGGACACCGCGGACAGTTTAAGAAGTGGCGAAGCCTGTTTGAAATGACAAGGGAGGGAAACAGCCGTATGTCAGCACTAGTGTTTTCTTCACAGGGTCACTGCATCAGTGATTAGGAGGAAAAAACGGGGAAGTAATGTCTCATGAGCATTGCTGTCTGTCCTCTGTCCCTTTGTAGTGACTAACAGTGCAAACAGTGAAAACAAAGAGGAAATTATGTGCTGCAGGGGAAGGGTGTGAGAAAGGAGGCAGGCTCAGGAAAATGAGACTGTGACGGTGCCTCCTGTGCAAGAGCATCCCCTAGGCTGGGCTGTTGGATGGGGAGGAGGAGGAGGAGAAGAACCAGCAAGGTGGCACAGATGACTGCAGGGATGGGCAACACAACTTCCATCTGTCTGAGCTGGGGTGCAGTGCAGCCTGTTTGCTGTGCTGAGGAGCTGGGGGCTTGGCTTTGGAAGCATAATGGCACTTTCTGGCAGTGTGGCTTTTCTGATGCTTCTGGGGCTGCTGCAGCGTCTCTTCACGTTGAGCACCGGGCCCCATGTCTCCATGTGTGCTGTGAATGAACTCAGCATCTCCTTCTGGCACGAGTCTTTCTGAGACTGTGCTGCCTCTGCCTGTGAGCTGGTTTACAAAGGTGCTCTGTGACACAAAGGGACCAAGACAGTCTGTTTGCCTGGATGCTGCCTAGGCCTGGTGTGGGGCTGTTCCTGTGTAAGAGGGGGAACTCTTAACACCCTCCAAAGGCTCTGTCACATCGAGATTTGTAATAGGTTTGAGTAGCATGTTAAGTATAAGCATTACTGGCACTTATTTTTCTACTGTGAATCTCCTGATACTCAGAAGGAGGGGAACATAGATGGGGAAGGTGCTTGGCACCAGCCATCCTGAGCAAAGGCTTGGGGACAGCATGAGGCCAAGGTGAACCTTCGGTGTATTCAGGGAGAACGTTTGTTTATTAATGTTTTGTTCAATTAGCTTGGAACCTCTTCAGATGGATTCTGTAGAGAGCTAAGTGCACTTTATATGACTGCACTTGAAATACACCGTAGCTTGTACTTCAGGCTTAGAAATTTTCCTCACCTCTGGAAGTTGGCATTGTACAAAAAGATGTCAGAGAGCAATGATTAGAACAGTTTTTAGGAAAAGTGATGTGAAATGATATCCTCTAGAAGGATTTCATGTAGTACCTACAGATGAAATGTTACCTGGATTTCTAGAGAGTCAAAACACTCTGGAGGTGATATTCTCCTTTTTCATATTGCTTACTTTGTTTTTTGTTTTTTTCCTCAATGACCTTTGTAGCACCAGGGAAAGATTATAAGTGGGCAGCGTGCAAGATAAAGGTTAGTGTGGTTATTGGCACTGTCCTCTCTTTTCCCCTGCAGCTGGCTCGAGTGTCTCTTGTGTGGCACTGGGAGGGCTGCAAGGAGGCATCCTCAGCTGGGTGATTCTGACACAGGGCTGAAGGAGGCTCTTAGGTGTGCCTGCTGTCACAGCCATTTAGCATCTAAACCTCCTTCATCAACCTCCCTCTTAAGCATAGTCTTCTGCCAACCAGTAGGCTCTTCTGCAGTCTCACTTGCAAGAAATTTCTCCTTAGCTTCCAGCTAGAAGTTATCAGTGGCCACAGAGTTCTTGTACCAAACTAGCTTTTGGGTTTTCCAACTTGTATCCCTCATCATGATTTACTTCTTTCCTCCTTTGGAAGGAGGGCTTACATCGATTTTATGATCAACGTGTCTTTCTGCCTTTCTTGTGATTATCTTAACAGCCATTATCTGGACCTTCTTTTGTTTGAAACACCTGTTTTGAATTCAAGCCGTCAAGGCAGAACAATGTGTTACTTGTATTTATCTACTATCAAAGGTAGCATCTGCTACATTTTGAAAGGATTCAGGCGTGGTTGTTAAGCAATGGAAAGGCAGAATGTCCCCTGTCACTAGTAAATTGTGATGATGGTGGTGTTGTTAGTAATAATCCTACCTAGGAGGCTGAGTCACTAGTAGATGCTTAAAACTTGTTTACAGCCAAGAAGCAAGATTGTTCAGGCAGAGGTTATATGACTTGCTGTGGCTTCTTAGTTAAGCATCTCCCCAACTCCTTGGATGCAGGGGGTGGGCCAGAGAGACCAGGAGTGGAAAGAAACAGGGAAATGTCCTCCTTCCTTTCTCCTGTATAGTGATGAGCAAAGGCAGCTAAATTTGGTGGAAGAGATTGGTAAATCAGGGAGGCTGGTCTGTTCAGTGTGTTGCAGCTCGTACTTGATGCTTTTGCGAGGATCAGCATCCACCTCAATACTGAGCTTTTCCACTGCTGTGCAAAACTTAAATGACTTTATAGAGGAGCAGAATTAGGCAAGGTGAGGGTGGGTTAACAAGCTGGTATTTGATTTTGTGAAGTCTTACTGCAGTTGAGAAGTATATTTTTCTTTTGCATCTCCAACAGTAAAGTCAATTTAATACTTCCTGCACCTCTAGAACGAGTCCAGTGTGATAATGTTGAACTCTCACAACTGTGAGTTGTCCCCTGAACCACGTGGAGAGGAAGAAACTCAACCCCATGGAGTAGGAGCTCAGCTCTTTCCTAAAGGCAGTTGGATTTTTGCCATCTTTTAAAAAACATATAATCTTGCTAAGAATTCAGCTTTGTGGCTTTATGAAAAAGGAATTGCCCACAATTCTAACAGTGATAGTTTCAGTTTTGAAAGGTACATGGTCCCTGCTGTGCAGTGTGTGTGCCAGCCCTTCGTTCACAGAACCTGGAGGACAACTCCATGTTGGTCAGATTGTGCCACCATCAGGGTGTGACTGGGCTGGTGGTGACCTGCTCAAAAAGGCCTTGTAGCACTTGTCTCCTCTAGTGGTCTGACGTATCAGATGTCCCCTGCTTATCTTCACAGCAAACCCTGCTTCTGTCTAAAACCACCTTTATCCACAGCGTCCTACTGTTCAGTTGTTCTGGACTTTCCCATCTGGTTCTGGCTGGCGTCAGGGCTGGGATACAGTGCACAGGAACATGCTCTTGCCTGTCAGCAGTGTGGGCTGGAAGTCAGTGCTGCCTGCAAAGCACTCGTGGAAAAAATGATCCTATTCCCACTTGATAACTAACTGTAAATGGTTTTGTAGTGCGAGTCACAGAATGCCTAAGCATCACCAGCTTGCACCACAAAGCTATTTACATTCAGTGCTAGGAAACCTGACACTCAGAGTTAAGCCTGAGTTACATGTACTTAAGCAGTTATGTTAGTAAACATGCTTTTGAAAGAAATAGTGGGAGGAATGGGAGTGCTGGGAGGGTTTTGGCATGAGAGGAGTTTGAGAGACGCACAGATTCTCTTCTGTTGAGGAGCAAAGCTTATGAGAAGAACAGATGTTTGAATCATGATGTTCTTTCCAGCATAGTTGATGAAAGAAAACTTTTTATAATCGTGACAAAAAAAATATTCTAGTTGTCATCCGTAAGATGAGTCATGTTTTTCCCTCATTTTTAATCCCTGTTAGGCTTTGGTCCCTTCTGAAACAGGAAGTTATAATTCAGTGCAGTCTCTGGCTGTGGTAGGCTGGGCAGCTGGAATAATGAGGGAGAGGGAAATAATACGCCTTGCAATTCATGTAAAAGTGAGGTCTTCATGTGAAAAGGGAGGTCCTGACTTTATAGATAGTTTGTTCTCTTCATTGCTTACCAGATCATCCTTGAATTCTAAATTAGAAGGCTTCAGGATGTTTTTGTAATAAAATTTTAAGTTTGCCTAGTATTTGGCCTTTTGCCATGTCTGTGTGGGATATTGGGTAGATTGCAAGGCACTTTGATCAGTAGCCCTGTAAAATTTTTCTGCAGCATACTCTTAACTCCCTGGTATCCTTACATTAGTTACGATTTTTTTTTTTTTGTGGGGGTAAAAAAAAATATTTTGCTTGGTTATGCAATTACTCTTGCATCAGTTTTGCTGCTACAAATGGTAAGAACACAGAAGAATTATATTTCTGTTTTACGAGTGTAATAAAACCAGAATTAGACCCAGGTTCAAGGCTAATGACAGCATGCCTGGGAACTAGCCACTGTGTGCAACAGCTTTTGCTGTGATTCTTGTGAACGCTCCATGATTCATTGCTGTAGATACCATAATATTGCTAACTGGGTGTCCAAGTCTGGGTTAGATCACTGTTGTGTTAGATGCTGTGTGCTCAAACAGCACAGTTATTCCACACCCCAAAGAATGTGCAGCCCAATCTGGGCAGAGGCGTGGAGGTGTAAGCAGCCAGACACACGCTGGTGAGACTGTATTTGTCAGCCTAATTAGTAGCTTAGAGACTCCGTAGTTCATGCTGGGAAAATGTAGATGGAAATCCATACACACGTGATGCAGTTCCCCTGGGACATACCAGCATGAAAGTACATACATTATGCTGCTAACAAGGGATCTAATCCTAAATTGCTTGGGTTTTCTGGCTCAAAATCTGGTGTATTATGGTTTGTAAAATACACGAGGACAGCCTCATCTGGTTTAGTGTGTTTTCCACTGGGAATATTTTTCTCTCTAATACAGTAAAAGTCCAGTTACTAATGTAGCTCCATATTTCTGCATATTGGCCAGTGTAGCAAATAACAGAAAAGGACAAAATAATTCAACTCCATTAAAAAATGAATCTAAACGTTGGCCTTAAAATGTAAATAGATCCTCCTCACCCTTTTTTCTCCAGGTTCTGAATGTTTAGATAACTGACTCCAGCTAGAAATAAAACCAGCAAATTAAGATGACATAAGCTAGTACCTCTAGTTTTCTCATCCCCTTGGTTCCCTTTGAAAGAATCACTCTCTCTCCTGTGATCCTTCACACCCGCAGCATTTGGTTCTTCCTTGCATCCCCAGCTCTCTTTCCCTGTGTTTTTTCTGATTCTTCACCAAATGACCTCCGTTTACTCCTTGGACCTTTGGGCTCCCCTGTCTTAATTTCAGTTCCATGTAGCATTTTCTCAGGAACTCAAAAGTCCTCTCTGCAGTGACCTCCCACTGTAGGTTCACTGGCACCTGTTTCATCCTTTACCTGTCTTTGCTTAGGCAGTTAATTGGGCTGCAAGAAGCATATGCTATGGCTGCATGTGAGCTCCACAGCTACTGATTAGAACACCAGGACACTGCCAAACAGAAGGAATGAGGGCTGAGCTCTTCTCCTTGTATTTCCCTTCATAGAGGCATTAATATCTTCTCTCTCCTCTGCCCATCTGTGGATTTCCTAAGGTGCTAGGTAGGAGATTAGTATCTTCTGTCAAACATGATAGAAATTGGCTGGTCTGATTCACAATTATGGATGTGGATAGAAACAGCAGACAGGCAGAGACAGGAAACCAGAGCACAAACATAACAAGAGAATTAGGGAGCAAGTATTTTTGGATTGCTTGTACATTCACACATCTTCAGCTGAGTTAATGGGCAGAATCAAGCAGGGGGTTGACAGTACCAGTTTGATGTCAGGGAGAAATTTTAAGGACCTGTTTATGTAGTTGTGGAGGCAGGTTGTTATCAGGGACTTGATGCATACCTTGTGATTTATATTTTCTTAAGTGGATTCTGGCACTACCTTGTAACCCATTTTTAATTGCTACCAAAGGCGGTTCTTTGTAAAAGTATTTTCAGAAATGAGCATCCATCAGAAGAAATGCAGAAAGCTTTATATAGATCCCTGGAGGAAAGAGTGATGGAGTGATATGGAGATTCTGTAAAAGAATTAAGTAATTTAGAGGCAGACCAGTTGGTCAGGCCAGCAGCCTTATGGAGTTGAAATAAGAATGTGCATTTTCATTTGTTTTTATGCTGGCATCAACAGCAGGGCATCCTTAATGTAGTTTGTGGTCTGCAACCTTCATCAGAGACTTCACATACGTATTTTCAAGAGTGGCCACTCTTGATAGTCTCAACTAATCATCAAGAGTTTTAAGCGATCAGCGACCCTTTCAGCAGGGCCCAGGGCCTGGGCTGAGCTTTTGGCTCCCAGGGGCCAGAGCTGTTAGCCAAAGCTCAGGACTGCCTTTCCCCAGAGCTGTCAAGGAGGCACACGGCATCCTGTATCCCTTTGCTTCCCCAGTCTGCTTGAGAAGCAACTCAGGCTCTAGTGTCCGTGGCCAGTGTTGCAGTCCTCTCCTTTTGAATCTCCTCCTTGTGGCTGAATAAGCATGTCATGTGCCTCCAGGCAGATGCTGTGTCTGGTAAATGTCCTTCCTTGAGCAAAACTTTCTGAATTCTGGCTCTGAAGGCTTTGGTTGTGAGCCAGAGTGTTCTCACACATACGGGAAGAGGCAGCCCCCTTACTCACAGGGGTTTGCAGCATGAATAGGCAAGTTACAAACAGCATAAACTTTATAATCTGCATTTTGTATCTGGGAGAACTGAGGCAAAGGATTGTTTTATTCTTAAGATCAAGGTCATGGAACAGGTAAACAGCAGAGCCCTGGACTGAACTCTGATGTTGCATCTCGGTGCCTTAACCATAAAGCTGTTCTGCCTTTTGAAAGATCCTCGTGATTACAGAAATATCTGTGTTATACCACAGTGGTGGAAGGAAGAAAATCTCTATTGAGTGAGATAAACTTGAAGGCACTTAAATCGGTACATGGATTTCTTCATCCTTTGGTCAATTTAAGCAAATTCCATGCAGCTAATGCCTAATGGAAGGAGATAAATTGCCAGCAAATAATAAATGAACAATAATCCAGAGAAGAGGTGAAACAATGATAGGCTCAGCAGTCTATAGATAATAAAAGGGAAATCCCTTTATTTCAAGTACCTTATAATTGCTGATGTTATTAATCCTCTGGAAAATCCATGTCTATGAAGAATAAGCTGACATTTTCCTTGAACACAAAGGAGAGAAGTTTTGTTCACTGGCAGGTTTGGATGATCACAACATTCATCTTCCTCTCTTTGCAACCCTTTGGGAGCATGATCCCAGATTCACTGCAATTAGCAGAAGAAAAGAGAGAAGGAGAGGAGGAAAAAAAACAGAGAAGTGACACCATTGAGCCAAGGGGCTGTCTGAGCTGACCTAAACTGGCACATCCACAGTCTTGTGCATCCTGGGTGTGAAAGCAGGTTAGGTGGTGCTCAACCATGGCTACTGTCATTCTGGTTGCTCTGTGTGCCCCTCTTTGCACCGTGTTGCACCCTCAGCCATGGTATCTCTGTTGTCTTTTGTATATATGAGGGCAAGCTTTGCTCATGTTTTGCCTGCATGGTGTATGTATCCCATGGAAGTTGAGGGAAACCATTCCTGTACATGTGTGGGAGCAGAAAGGGGGGGGAGGTAGGAGCTCAAGGCAGTCAGTAGGTGCCAGATTTGGAGCTGGGGTAAGTCAGGGGATTTCTCTTGACCTCACTGAAATAATTCATGATGGATTCCTTGTAAAATTCTTTAAAACAATATCAATTGACAGTGATTAAAAAATCTCCTTTATGATCTTGCCTATTAGGACACACAGACACACTGGTCTGACCATATAAGTTCAAGCAAGATGTCATGGGCCGAGATGGATAGAGTCCATCTCTCACACAAGGACACTTGTGTTATACTGCATGGCTGAGAGCCTCCAGTATTACTGGAAGACATCTGTGCTTCCCCTGGCCTGTGTGGTGCCATGTCCCCCTGCAGCCTGAGCAATCTAAATGGAACACCACCATCTTTTAGGCTGTCCCCTGTTGCTGGTTCGTAGATTTGCTACCTCCTCTGGTAAAGAATGCTTTATCCTCTGTGATGCTTAGCTCATGGCAGGTGGAAGTACAGCTGCAAATACACACATTTACATGTAACATTCAAAATGGATTTACTAACTACTAATGTTGTATAAAGATGCAGGTGAAGAATTGGGAGACTTGTCTACTCCACTGAAGTTATGTCAAAGGTCTATTTTTTCCCCTTCTTTCAGCTCAGTTTCGTTTTCCCTCTTAAAAAGATGGTAGCCAGGTCTCTGGTGTGGTGCATGTCATCCTTCTCTGGCTGATAGACTTTTTTTCCTTTTAGAGCTGATGCATTTGAAGTCTACAGGATACCTCATGCTCTGGCATGGATGGTGTCCTTGAGAGGCTGATTGGCCTTTCATGGAGAAACTTTGTTCTCACCTGAAATGGGATGTAGCCTGGCCAGTCTCCTAAATACAACAGTGGTAGGTTCCCTCCTCTGGATGAGTAGAAACGTCTTTTCTAAGGGAGACCTATGTGAGATGACTCCTTGAGTAAGTGGCTAGTGAGTTATTCTTGTCAGTGATGTGAAACTTCCCACTTCCTAGCCCACCACTGGCTGCATCCTATTCCTATAGTCTGCATTAGCTGCAGCATTTGGCACATCCAGAGCTGAACAAGCTCCTTTCTGCAGTTGATTACTGGCTCTTGATTCAGCCGCGCTGCTGCTGCTGTGTTTTGAAGTGGTTTGCAGTGGCTGCAGGCTTGGGGTGCCTGTTCTGCAAACTCTGGCTCCTAAACAGACTGCAGCAATGCAGTGGCCGTAGCCATGAATCCAAAAATGATGCAAATGTAAATTATTTGAATTTCCAGAAATATGTATCATAAAAATAACCTAAATTTATAAAGCTAGCACATGGATAAAATGAAGAAGAAACCAGAGTGTTTCCTAGCTTTGATTTACCTCAGTTACAACAACAAAAAAGTTTTTGTCCTGAGTGGCTGTCGGACTTGCCCCCACCTTGCACATACACATAATTATCTAGTTCTCAAATCAAGCTTGTAACGTGGTGCAGAACATGTACGTGTGCTTCATCTTCCTCAAATGGAATACTGCGTAGTGGTACTGGATGACAGCCCTACTGTCAGCTACATTTTTTCCAGAATAAAGTATTCAGCAAAATACATGATCCGGGCATCTCCACTGCCTCTTACTGCAGAAGGTTGTGGAGCTTATGAAAATGCTGCAATGCAGCAAGTGTACTACCACTGATTAGAAGTAGATTTTTGTTGTTGTTTTTGTTTTTTCCCCCTTTCTGGAAGCTTGTGGGTGGCATTTTAATCAAGTTCTCATGGTAACAAACATAATTTAAAAGCACTGAAGCCTACAAAATTAGGGTTTTTTTTTCTGTATGTGCTTGAGGTGGGTGTTAAGTCATTACAACTGCAGTGATGCTGGTTATTTCAGTGTTTCTGGTGCAGAGATGACAAGGGAAGTAAAATGGAAAGAGGTGTTGCTGAATGTGGAAAATCTCCATCATCTTTTTAGCAGGTTCTATTGTTGTCTTTTCTGTAAAGAGGGTGCAACTGAAGTAATGTGTAATGTGCTCCTTCTGTTGCTTTTTCATTCTTTTAGATGTATCCTGGCATCACAGTTATGTCACATTTGTAGTTTCGGGGAGAGGCAGTTTTATTGGCAGATGTATTGATTCACTATCGTGAACATGAACCCCCACCAAAACACAGAAGAAAATGCACGAGAAACTGGAATGCTGTATGATAGAGTTGTCATTTATTTCTGTATGTATGAATAGATGCAGAGAGAAGCAGCAAGAAGGGGTTAACATGAAATTGGGGAGGATCTGAACTGATTGCTTCACTTTCTGTTACTGACTAGATCTTGAAAACAGCACACGGCTAAAACATGCTTACTCATGGAAATGAGGCAGTCGTGCCTGACGGTCTGCTGCTTTGCCATGTGCAATTGTGTTTGATGCTTTCTGTGTTATGAATTCAGTTAATGAGTTGTATCCTGCAGTATATTTGCAGTCCTGCAGATAGGCAGTGAACGAGAGAGTGCAAGTCAGTAATCCTCTGAGGGTGTCAGAAAATATAAGATACAGCTCATTCTTAGCTGCTGAGGAAGAAGTTGTTTTACAATGAGTAAATGTATTGGCTATTTCCTGCTCTTAAATATGCATGGAAATGATGTTCCAATGATGGGGGGGGGTTAATTGTTTTTTACTACAGCCTGCCTAAGGAGATGAACAGTGTAGGATTTAGCACTTCAACACCTCAAATGTCCTTGCCTAGCTTACCTGCAGAAGAACTACAACCTTGTCTCATGAGCTTTATGGTTAATGCACATTGTTGACCTCCCAGCATAAGACATGTCTGGCTCTGTCAGTAAGACCAAGCCCACACCTTCAGGAGAGTGTTGAAAGCAGGATTTACAGAAATATCAGGATTGCCAGTAAGACAGAATGCTGCAGTTAGGGGTTGGGAGAGGATAGAAATATCCCAGCCATTAGGAAGAAAGCTCTCCTTGTCTCCATCGTCTTCCACACAGGTACCAATCTGCTTTGCAGCAAGGCTGGACTGCTCTGCTCTTCCTCCTCCTCAAGAACATGTTGGATGCATAGACTTTTTGCTGCAAAGGGGTTGGTTATCATTTTAGTGTATAAAAGTCCAGTTGTGCCCTTTTCTGTCTGATTTGGCCTTGCATAAACACTACCCAAAGCTTTGCAGAGATGGGACAGTACAGGACCTTCACGTGTTTTCTAGCATGGCTACAGCAGAGGGCTTTGCTGCTGCCCCCCTTTTGTGTGATCTTGTAACTTCCTTGTTTAAATTGCTGAAATGGAGAAATAATGTTAGGAATTAAGCTGCAATGAATTTTCTTATCTGGATTTTGAGGAAGAGCAGGAGTGAAAAGTGTCTTGAAACCATGTCATCAGAGTATTTCTCACACCTCTGACTATTTTCAGAGTATCTTTGATACCACTGACTGAGAACTGGTCTGGGAATTTGAGCAGAAGACTGAATGCTGTACTGATCCTCTCTAATGTGAACTCCTTCTGCGCCTTTCTTGCTGCAGAAGATTGTTCTGGTGAGATAAGGAGAACATTGGGCAGTGTTAATAAATCTCCCCACTGGTTCTGGACATCTTTCATGTTAAGACATCCTGGGATTCTGAACAGGCAAACCAGTAGAGAAAGCAGAAAGAGGTAAAGAGCCAAATAAAATAGAGCCATGTTGGTTTTTATACTAGGAAATACTAGCTATAATGAGAGAACGGATTATACAGTAACTTCCCATCACCTTTATGTTCATTTAATATTGCTAGAAAGAAGCCTTTTATTTAAAAACATGTTGTCTCTGTAGTCATTTCCTGTTGTGCAAAAAGTAAGAATACCACCCTCATTTCAGAAGCTGCAAATGGATATGAGCAATGCTCCTAGGAAGCAGTACAACAAAGTAAAGCACAGTATCTTCTTCAAATCAACATATAAATTGAATGGTTGATGTTTGAAATATCAACTGTAACTTTTAAATGGTAATTTTTTGCACTTGGTCATGGGCTTTATGTCAAATATAATGTTTTAGATATTGTAGTCTTTATTAGCCTGATGTTACAAGTCCCACTTCACCAAGTAAAGCTCCTCTAAAATGTTCAGAAATTTAAAGAAAAAGGAAATGTGTTGAGTATTGCGGTTTTAGAGTATCCTCCAACATCAAATCCTTCTGTATCAAACAAGATGCCCCTTTGAAGGACAAGCAAAAGTTTTCTTCAAGAAAAATCTCCTGACTGTTGTAGTATTCCTAGAGAACACTGACAAAGCACCAAAGTAAATCCTCAATGAAAATCTCTGTAGGGTTTGATCCTAGCAGTGCCTCAGGAAAAGGAGCTTTAGGGTTTTATTCTAGTTTATGCTGCAGCCTCACTGATGTAAAATGCTTCAAACTGGTACCAGCTAAAGGGAGAGCATCAGAGTCCTCCTTCTTGTAATACGTAAGTATTGTGTTTAAAAAGGGGGTTTCTTCATTTCTTTGTTCTTGACGGTGTATATGTGGGGTACTCAGTGATGCTGAAAAATACCTTGATGCTGTACCCTGTAAAAATGTCCCTGAATGAAAGCTCAGCCTAATACAGTGCAGAAATCAAGTGTTGGGGGGAAGAGGCCTTCACAGTCTTTAAACTGATCAGGGATTCTTAGTGCCTGAACCAGTATTTTAATCTGTAAGCATTTAGCACTGGCCATAGGGGTGTTTCAGAGATGAGCATGGGGCTAGGCATGGGCTGTATGCTGAGGCACATCTTCTCTCATGCCCAGAGAGGGTATGAGAGAGGAATGAGACTGAAGAGGGACACCCTGGTGCTGGGGTAGATCATTTGTGTCTTACTGAATTTAGTGCCTGTTTCTTTATGGGTGCATTGTCACAGTTTCTTAGGCCTGCCCAGCATTTGATGTGGGGGCTCTTTTGTTCCACATGGTGTAAGTCTAAGTGCAGAGAAAGTAATGGGTTTTTATGTCTTCAGAACATTTTGGAGATGGGAGGTGTCTGGACTTCAGAACAAGGTGCCCTGCTGTTCTGAATGTGGTCTGTCCCATGGGCTGTGAGGAACCTCAGTAGGACTTACTGGGCTACAACTTGCGTTTTGGCCAGGGCAAAGCTCAGTTCAGGGCCCACGCTAAGTAAATTCAGGTCCTTGACACCTCTGAGACAGGATCTGGGACAAGTATCTTGCTGCCTGTTACTCAGCATGAGGTTGCTGAGAGAAGAGATGTGGGGGAGGCCTGAGCATGGTTTGCCCCTTTGGATGACGGGGACCTGCCTGGGGAGGGTGGCTGGGGCTCAGACATGTGGTGGTGGCAGCACCAGAGGAAAGGACCAGAGATTGTGGGATCCACAATAGAAGACATGAATGTTTCGTTGCCCTCAGCAAGAGGGGCACAGCGAGTCCAGAGCCATTCCCTTTGCAGCTCTAGGATCCAAGTTGTCTCTTCCCTGGAGCCACTCTGGCAGCAACAGGAGTTTGGGCAGGAATAGAGGCCAGACCTGAACAGCAAGCAGCTCTTCTGCTGACGAAGAGGGTATAGCAGAGCTTTGGAGATGCCTTTGTTGGGAGCTCTTAGCCTTCCCCAGATTGAACCTATACTTTGTTTCAGGAGATACAAAGAAGGGTTGTCTGCCTGTCTGGAAAAGTCTTCCCAGGTTTCTTTACATCCTGTGCTTCAAATCCAACTGTCAGACTCTGGCCTGCCGTACTTGCAGTGCATCACTCCCCATCCCTGCGCGTATGACGATCTTACTGTGGATACGACGATCGTACATGCACGTCCCTTCACACATGGGGCAGTTGCTGATCATGGTGTTATAGGTGAGGGTGCCAGCTCAGGTGACTTGCTACTTTCCATTGTGAGATCCATTGTAAGATTTCTCTTGCCACTTTGCCAAAAGTCTTGTGCTCTAGGCTGCAATTTTCCTCTCTGGCAGTCACGGTCATCTTGCTCTCTTACACGTGTTTTGGCCCAAGCTGCTCTTTCCTGGCTGGGTTGAGAAAGCCAGATTTGCTGTTTTAATTCAAGATCTTGTCTGTGGAGTTCTTCAGCATCCTTGTTGTTGAGGAGGGAATAACCTGAAAGTTTGCTGAGTGTCAGGAGAGACTTGCTGGAGGCTCTGTTGCTTCCAACCTCCCTTAGCCTGACCAGTCCAATTTATGTATGTCATGTCATATATCATATATCATATCATATCACTGTGAGTGGATTAAAAAGAATAAGCTGCCTCTCCTTTGCTTATAGTGTCTGGGAGAGGAGGAAGTCCACACCTCCAAAAATGCAGAGGGAACCAAAGTTAGAAAATGTGGCCAACAATTTGTGGAAGCAAAGAGTCAAGGGCAGAGAGACAGCTCTCATGGGCAAAGGTCAGGCTGGGTAAGCAATGAGATGGAGGCAAGTTGTAGAGAGGATCATGATGAGAAGATCAGGAAGGAAGACTGGAAGTTAATAGAGGAATAGGAATGAGGAAACTGCTGCATGGGATGAAGCCTGCAGGAGAGGATCTGAAAGTGGTATGAGTAGGATAAAGCTTTCAAAGTTTGCAGTGGTGAAAACTGTGGTCTGGCCTGGTCTGGCCAGCAAATATGGACAGGCTCTGGGTGAGAGACTGGAGCCCAAAGGGACAGTGCCTGGGCTGGGATGGGAAGTTGATGCAGTGGAGACTGGGCTAATCTAGGCAGAGAGAATGGGAAGAATAAAATGTTTATTGAATTAGGCAGTAGCTTAGTACATATGCAGAAGGGGACCCAGTTACAATGATGCAGTCAACTCTCATTTCTTTCACAGCCATACTGCTGAGGTGTAACCTTGCAACCTTAGTGTCACTTCAGATAGCTTTGTACGTGTGAGGTATGCTGATGCACCTCTAGACAAAATGCAGTTTGTGACTCTTACTTCTTCTTCTGTTTTTGCATTTTTGGCAGTCTTTAATATGCTCTGTCAATGAAAAGAGAACAAAACTTTCTATTCCTAAACAAACAAAGTTCAGCACTATCCAGATGTGTACATTTAAGTGGTTGCCATGTCTGGGTTTTGTCACTGCCAGACAGACAGTGATTTATTCTGTAAGTTTTTGCCCTGAGCTTTCAGAAATACACTTCTTTTCATCCTGAAGCCTGGCAGAAGTCTAGCAGTAATAATTAGCAAGCCATAAAAATCGACCTGATTTGTTGGAACCACTGAAGGATGCAAAGAGACGTTTCTGTTCAAGGAGCTAGGAACAAAAGCGTGTGGTTACTGACCCAGTCATGTCAGACCTAAATTTTGAGGGAATCCCAAGTGATAAGCGTTCTGCAGTCTGAATACTGCCTATTCATTCAGCCCTTCTAGCGGAGTGAATGAATCATCTTTTCAACCAGAGACAGCCCCTCTGGGTCAGACTTGAGGTCAGTGGTGGGGCATGTGTTTCAGACTGCTTGTCCTAAATGAAGAAGGAAAACATACAAGACTTTGCTTATGCTGTTGCAGCTTCAAGCATCTCATCTATAAAACATTTACATATCTCATGAGACCTCTTACAAGTAGCATCTCTAGATGCGTAACCAGGTCCTTCTGGAAGGGCTATCTGTCTTCATAGCTGTTCCTGTGCTTTTTCCCTTCAGCATCACCCTACCCCAGAATGTTTTTCTCAGCTGATCTTTCTGTTCTCTCCGCAACCCTTTTGTTACCTCAGTGTCACTGCGTGCTGCCTGCAAATTTTTAGCATGAGGTAGTCAAGTTGATTCTGCAGAACAGGTTGAAAATGAGCACCCTCTTGCTTCATCTGGTAAACCTTGCCCCAGTGGCAAGGCATAGTCTGCAGAGCATGTTTTTGCTGCATCAGCAGAGGTATATGGAAGAAGATGTGTCTGGGATGCAGTGTCATGTTTCAGTTAGAAGATTATCAAACCATCAAAGCTGTGCAATAGGTGCTTTTCATTTACAGCATAAAACAGTCTGTGTCATTCAGTGTATTTTCATTGAGTTTGTTAAGCATTGTGATGCTCAGCAGGAGCTGTGACAGTCCATCATACTTGACGGGGAAGGGTCGCATGTAAAAACTGGTGACAGGACACCACACAATTATTTAATGTCAGTATTTTAATAGCACAGAAAGCCTCCAAGCCACGTTAGATCTAGATGTTATTTACATGGTAAAAGCATTCCTGTCCCAGAAAAGGCTCTCAAACTGAGAAACCATGGGCAAATTAATAGAAGAAAAATTCAGCAGTTGCGTTTTGAACCTTAGTGGGCATTTACCATACACCATCTCCTGCACAGTTTAATTCCCTGCAGTGGGAAGAATCCCCGTTCCTTTGCAGGGAGCCTGCCACTGGCGAGCTCTGTTTGATGCACCACAGCACTTTATGGAGAGAGTGATTGTTTGTTTTCTCCTCTCTGCTTATCATCTCCGTGCTGTGCATATTTTTACAAATGTCTATCCCCTTTCCTGCTCTCCTGGGATGAAGAGTCATAGCCTGTGTAGTCATTCCTTGCACAGAAGCTTCTTCAGGTCTTTGATCATCCTCAGTGAGCTCTCTGTACCTTTTCCAGCTCTACTGTATTTTGTTTGTGATTGATACTTGATGCTTCCAGGCATCTGCCCTGAACCAGGCAAGACAGCAGATGAGATGTATATGCACAGAACAAGATTTATTGCAAACAGCACCGGGGTCTTAACTGTTTTAAAGTAGAAGGCTCAAGCACAGTCAAATTGTGGGGAAATTGGGAGATTGGAAAAGAAGTTGAGGTTAGAATGCAAAAGGTATCTTAACAATAAAATGTACTACTAGTAGTGAGATCAAACAATAAAGGTTAACCATTAAAATGTTGGCAACTTAATTATTGCCAAGTTTTATATTAGGCCTAGAACGTTAATTATCAACTTTTAAAGGGTTCTACAATCTTAACATTTAAAACTTAACCATGAAAGATTGCTTTATGTTAACAAGTAAAGACCATAAGGGAGTTCCTGTTTCTCACCCATGCCCGGCTGCAGCTGGGTGTCTTTGGGTGGGTCTTAATTCTCGAGAATGAATCTCTCTGGCAGATGTCCCTGCTGAAGAGGAGAAGGTCCAGCACCTCTCCTGGGAAAGTATATGGGAAGTGTCCTGATCGAAGATGGGACCAGGCTTTTACAAAAGAAAGTGGATTGACTGCTGTCATGTAACTATTTAGCTGTACCTCCAAAATCTCTCATTGGAGAATAAAAGGAAAACAGTGGAAAAACCCTGGAAGGCCCTTTTCTCACCAAGCACACTCTTGTTTTTCTGTTTGTTCTTTTGTCTCCACTTTGGGTCCAGTTGTGAGTAGGCTGGGCTCTGTGTTCTTCAACGCTGAAGAGCAGCTGATGTTACAAACATCAGCTTGGCCCTCTGTTTGTACTTTCAAGGTTATTAGCAGCTCAGAGTTCGCTAGGCCTTTTCCTTCCCCATTGGAACCTTTCCACTTCAGGCCTGGGCCTGTTAAATTGAGAGGCAAAAAACAATTGAATCATAGAGGGAAACTGAGGCAGGCATATTGAGAGATGGAGCATCCTGCTACACCATCCTAAACCAACATCAGCATTAGGTCTGCTTAAAGTGTTTGAAAAAGAAAAAATACAGAGAAATTCAAGATTAATCATGTTGGATCTTGGTTACCTCTCAGAAAAGCCATGAGAAGTGCCTGAACACATAAATGCATGTCTGAATTCTCTGTATTCATCAATGCTCTGCATGTCCTATATCTCATTGTGCTTTTTGTGTCCCGTTGTCCTTTTAATGGAAATCTCTGACACAGTCCATGGAAGGACACAGCTCACTTCCCTTGTCCAGAAAGTCACCTTGGGCTATCTTCTGTATGCACAGCTTGTATTGGGAAGAGCTTGGTGATCTGGAACCTCATAGACATGTAGGCACCTGGCTCAAATGGAAATCAGTAGGCCTGTGTTACCAGTTGGAAACGTTGTGTGTTGAGAACAACACCCTGATGTGAGACCAAAGCTCTGCAGAGCTTCTTACATCTTCCTGTGGAGTGGGTCATGCTGGCCACTTCTTGTGGCAGCGGTCTAAACTGGATGGTTTGATTTGAGATGGCAAATCCTAGCTTCCCTCCTTCCTCCGCCTGTCTTTTTGTATTTAAGCAACATACATTCATCCCCATGGCTTGGGTTTTTTCCAGACTTTTTCCTCAGTTACTGAATTCATTTGTCAGTCACATCTTATTATTCTTGACACATACTTTCTTCATCCAGTGCAACTTTCTTAGCCTCCCCTTCTTCCTGGCCCTGGGCTGGTTCCTCGCTTCCCAAAAGAGCCTCGTTCATTCTCCATCTTATCCCAGGAGAACACCACTGGCTTCACCTACATACATTGGCCCCTCTGCACAGGGTGGGAAGAAAAGAGGTGGCAGCAGAACAAGGTTAAGCCCAAGCTGTAGTGAGAATCAGGTAATTGCACACACCCATGGGAGCATAGTGAGGGAACAAGTCTCTGAAATAGGTCTTTGCTGTGACAGAAAGTGCTGCAATGAAGATTTCAGAAAGGCTAAATGATGCAGTGAATTTGTTCCTCTTCACACTTTAGATACCTTAATTTTCTTAATTCAAAAACCCAATGAATTAAACTTCAAATAAATCACTATAGTTAAAACACAAGCTGGGGCACATAAATTCCACTTTCAGTTTTAGTGCACATCCCAAGATCTTAGTTGAAGCCCTTTTGAAGGAAAAACTTCCTCTGAAAGCAAGGGACTGCAAGATCAACTCCAGTGGCTTCAGATTCCTTCACTACTGTCTCTGTCCTGCCCACCCCTGTGCCCTGAGCAGGCTGGAGGAGTGACTGCTGGATTCTGTTTCTTTTGTAGGCAGGAGGGTTTGTTGAGTAAACATTTGGCAGGCAAAAGCTAGCACATGATAAAATTATATCCCCAAAATTGTGATTTTACTTGCCATTTAAGAGTGTAAAAGACTTCTGGGTATCCTCCTTCCCCGGTAGGGAGAGATCATTTTATTTGCCTGGGTATAGAGTCATGGGTCATACGAGTAGGTGGCTGAATGTGGGTGGACAGCATGTTTCTAAGTCATACAAGCATTAAAGTATATTTAAGTTAAAGTAAGTCCTTTCTTGTAATATCTTTAGTTAGAAAATAATATGAAGGGATGAAATAATCCTACAACTTCTGTAGGACCAAGGTTTTGCAGCACAACACTCACTGCTTGGATATTCCCTAGGAAAGAAAATTCTAGCACTAGCTAATCCATTCCAAGTTTGCTGTAAATATAGAGGCAGGCAGACTTTGCAAACAACCTCTTTCCCAGTCAGGTTTCTAACCCTTTGTCTCCTTATTGCCATTTATTTACTTACAGTTAGCTGTTTTGTGCTGCAGTTAAAAGGATTGGCTTCTGTTGGCTGTAATGGGTTCCTGGGCCTCTGGCTCTAAGATTTTCTGACTATGAAACTGGGAGTCAAAGATGCTTAAATGAGTCTGGATGGAGGCACCTCAGAACAAGCATTCTTCTGTCTGATGCTCTTTTTCAGCATGAATAAACAATGTTTCTGTTAGTAAGATGCTTCTGCTTCTACTATTTGCCTGGCATGACTGCCCAGTCTGAGTATTATGAACTGAAACTAAAACCATTCTCAGCAAAGGAATAACCTGCTGCCCTTGGTGTGGGGAGAAACATTTTTTCTGTGAGCAAGATTTTTTTAACCAAACTAACTGGAGCAGCACATGCTCTTGAAGATCCTTCCCTGTTGACACCTCCATACCTCATTTTCACATGAGCATCTTTGTGTTCCTTGTTCAGTTGTGGAATAATTTCCTGTGTCTCTTTACTTCAGCATATGGAAGGACATAGGGAATTTGGGATGGAAAGTTGTAAGTCCACCCCTGGAGTTACTGAACTTAGGCAGGAGGATTGGGCAGGGACTGCCTTCTCTGCTTATCAGGAGAAAAAAAGGCTGTTGTGGTGCCTCATCTCAAAATTTGCTGAAGGATCATGTGCAGTTTGATCCAGAGAGACTTGTGTTTCTTTGTGTTGGGACCTTTACTGACTGGTATTGCTTTTTGCCATCATTATTACAGAGCAAATGTATTAGTAATAAGTTTTTGCCTTATTTCTTGTTTCAGATATCACTTACAGTTGTCATGGTGCTGTTGTTATGGTTACCATCTCCTTCACCAGCTAGAATGCCTTTCCTCTCTCCTGCAGGAAGCAATTACAATTAGTCATAGATGGGTGTGTGAGGGTGTTTGATGAATGGTAAATGGTGTAAAAATGCAGCATCGTGGATAGAAATAGTTTGTCAAAAAGGGGTGATGTTGAAGCAGGAAGGGTGTGTGGGGATTCTTTCAGCCTTTTAGCAAGAAGTGGTAGATGTTGCTTTTGCAGGCAGAAGCTTCTAGTGCCATGATTTCACCACTGTAAGAGAGAGGGTGCCTGGTTTTAGATTTTTGAAGTTTGAGCGAGTTGATGCAGTCCCTGGGCATGGGAGCAACAGACTCCCATGTCCTGAGAGGGAAGCATCTGATGGCAGGTTGACTCAGTGGTCCTCTGCTTTCCAGTAGTAGCCCAGAAAAATTCATCTTCCCCAGGGATGAAGAGCTCTGCTGGTCAGAGCTTGTTTTCATATTGTTTACATGTTCCTATATTCTGCAGCAGGATAGACCTGTTTGCAATGAATCATAGAATCACAGAATGGTTTGGGTTGGAAGAGACTTTAAATCATCTTTTTCCAACCCCCCTGCGTGGTCAGGGACACCTCCCACTTAGACCAGGTTGCTCCAAGCCCCATCGAACCTGGCCTTGAACACTTCCAGGGATGGCGCAGCCACAACTTCCCTGGGCAACCTGTGCCAGTGTCTCGCCACCCACATAGTAAAGAATTTCTTCCTAATGTCTAATCTAAATCTCCCCTCTTCCAACCTAAAGCCATTACCCCTCATCCTGTCCCTCCATGCTCTTATAAAAAGTCCTTCCCCAGGTTCCCTTCAGGTAGTGGAAGGGGCTTTAAGTTTCCTCAGAGCCTTCTCTTCTCCAGGCTGAACAACCCCAACTCTCTCAGCCTGTCTTTATAGGAGAGGTACTCCAGCCCTCTGATCATCTTCGTGGCCTCCTCTGGACATGCTCCAAGAGCTCCATGTTCTTCTTGTGCTGGGAGCTTCAGAACTGGACACAGTACTTCTGGGGAGGATCTCATGAGAGCAGAGCACAGAGATGGAAACACAGCTGGTGCTGCGTCTCAGCCCTCCTGTAGCCAGCACCTAGCGGTGCCGCCTGGCCCCGCAGGGTCTGTTGCTCATTGCAGAGCAGGGAGCTTTGTCAGATCCATGTTTTTCCAAGGGAAAGCATTCCCCTTCAACAGGCGCGGTCAGCTCCTGTAGCACCCACCTGCCTGCCCCTGCTGATACCCAGGCCCTGGGAAGCTCCCAGAGGGGTTCAATCCCTGCACCTGTGGGGCAGGAGGCTGTGCAGGGAGGATTGGAAGAGCGTGGAGTCTGAGCGGCCGCTGCCCTGGCTCCTGCTGGCTCGCTGCTGTGCCAGCGCCGCAGCTCCAACCGCCTGCTCCGGAGGCTGTGGCCATCCGTCCCTGTGCTGACTTGGTTAGGCGGGATTTTCGGTAGTAGGGGAAGGGCCCCAGGGGTGGCTCCTGTAAAACACTGAGACGCTCCCCCTGCTCCAAAAGCAGCTATAGCCAAGGAGCCATTAGAGAGACAATAGATGCGCCTCTGCGATTAACATACGAAAGAACTGATCTAAGAGCTGAGCAGAGCGAGCAGTTAGGAAGAGCTGAGCTGGAGAGGCCGAGCGGTGGCCGTGGTGGGTGAGGAAGAAGGTGCCGAAGCAGAAGTTTCCCTGCAACGTATGGCGAGATGGCAGGCTGTCCCCTGCATTCATGGAGGAAGGCGGTGGAACATGCTCTGAAGGCGCCAGGAGGGTCAACTCGGCCAGTGGACTTGGATTTTACTGTCAGTGGACTTGGATTATGCAGCTGTGGAAGTCCCTCCGCCAGAGGAGGTGACTGTTCCCGAAGCAGCCCATGACTCTGTGGGCAGCCCGCGCTGGAGCAGCTTGCTCCTGACGTCGTGGGAAGGACTCATGAAGGAGAGGTTCGTGGAGGACACTCTCCCATGGGAGGGACCCCGTGGGAGAAACGGGAGAACTGTAAGGAATCCTTCTTTCTGAGGAGGAGGGAGTGGCAGGAACCACCAGAGTGTGAACTGACTCTAAACCCCCATCCCCTGTTCCCCTGTGCCGCTGGGGGGAAGGAGGGAGAGAAATGGGGGCAAAGTAATTTGGGCCCGGGAAGAAGGGAGGGGTGGGGGTAACGTAAGTAGGCACTGCTCTTTGTGTTGTCTGTGTCCTGGGTGCATCTGATTAGTGTTAAGTTAAATTATTATTCTTCCCCAAGTTGAGTCTCTTTTGGCCGGGACCTTAATCAGTGAAGAACCCTCCTTGCCCTTTGTCTCGACCCATGAGCTTCTAGTTGGCCTTTGTCCTCCCCATCCCAGTGTGTGTGTGTTTGGAGGGGAGGGAAGTTGAGTGAGCGGCCATGTGGCTGTTTCTTTGTTGTCGTGTTAGGCCCAAACCAGGACAGTTGTCCTCAGCTCTGGCAAGGATGCAGATTGTGGTAATTTTTCTTGATCTTTCCACAATGAGTTTCCTTTGTTCAGCTTCTGGTCCAGGCACCATCTGTTAGTTCTCATCCATTTTGTAATCCAAGGTAAAATGAAAAGGATTTTCTACAAAGAATATGTGACTATTGATGAACTGTTTGCAGTGTGGAAATGGAAAAGCCTTTAAAAAACATCAAATGCTAATACAAACTTGAGGAGATGAACTCTGCCTGTATTTTTAAAACATGCAAGGTAGTATATAACGGGGATGGTCTTGCTCCTGCTGTTTAGAAAGAGGGATCTAGCTGCAAGCTAATAACTCAAACAGTGGACAAAGAAGAAATGTCATGATTGTTATAAATTGCCAGAGACACCTGGTTGTCCTCTATTAGACTTGAGGGGTAAGAGTGGCTTCAATTGAGAGAAAGCATAATTCTGCCTAATAATATACGATATTACTAGAATTATGATACTTAAACATTTAAGACAAAGTGGTAGTTTTTGTTAGTCATCCAGTAGCTGGTGAACCACAACTGAGCGTTTTAAGTAAGAGGGAAGGTAACATGTTCCCTGCTAGACACCATGAGACTTTGTCCCCATCCATGCTGTTGTCTGTGATTCTTTTTGATCAGTGTGAAGCACGCTGCTCACCTCAAAAATAATCAAATTAATATGACAGAAGATGCATGGTAACTGAAATAAAAGGGTGAAATTTGGTTGCAAAGCTCTCCATGTATTCACAGCATCCAAAATCACCCTGTGTGTTTTGTAAATATGTGGAGTCTAGGAAGACAATAGCACCAGTAAGATTTGGGTACTACATACTACAAGCTGAGCTTTTTGGTGGTGGCAGGAGGTTACTGGAATTCGTCCATCTAGATTTCCCACCTTCTGTCTCTTGTTTCTATTCTGGCCTCCTGATACCTATCCGATTTCCTTGGCTCTTCTAGACACAAGTTGTCAGTTAGTTAAATTTACTGGCAAATTCCCTTGGGACCTTTTAGTCTGCAGTGTCTGACATTAAATATTTGGACCACATCATCCAGACTGGCCAGTTGGCATGTGGACATGAATCGAAAGGGGGGTTTTTTTGTGGTGTTATATACCATTATAAGTTACATTGAACCCTATTCTTGTTTATGGTTTGGATTTTTTTTATGTTAAAGAAGGATTTTTTTATTTTTATTTTTTTTAGTGTAACTGATTTTAGAGACATCTTCATTTTATTCATCTCTACTTCTTGTTGCCCTCATCAAAAATTTATGAGCACCTCACCTCATAAATCTATTTTCTTTGAAAGACATTATCTTCATTTCTTAAATGTCATAAATAATTCTCTTTTAGGCAGTCT
Source organism: Hemiprocne comata (assembly GCA_020745705.1). Lineage (NCBI taxonomy): Eukaryota > Metazoa > Chordata > Aves > Apodiformes > Apodidae > Hemiprocne > Hemiprocne comata. The sequence goes on from CM036591.1 coordinate 35,605,934, forward strand.
CATTCAGGAGTTTTGGAAGCCCTGGGTAGTAGAGGTCATGCAGCCATGCCTCTGGTACCCTAGCTTTCCTCCACAGAGCAATCCCACCCTCTTCCTGGCTCTGGACTAAGGAGCAGGGTAGCTGAGCCAGTGCTATGGTGCATCTGAGCCAAACAGCACCCTGGGAAGCAGGATTTGGCACTGGAGCCATATTTGGGGCACTTCACCACTCCTCCCCTCTCCCTCACACTGAGCTTAGGATCTGGCCATGCCGCCTGGCAGACTTTGCTTTTCATTTTGGAGGAGTCTGTTGTCTCTCCTTTTAGGAACCTCTGGTGTTACTCTCCCCCCTGAACTGGAATTGTAGCCCTGTGTATCCAGGTGGCTGTTTCTTTGAGTTAATTAGTTAGCTTCCCTGAAATCAGGTAGCCTCATTTCACTGGGAATGGGCTCATAGTCACAGGAGTAGGTAAAAAAAATGCCGTGAAGCAGAAGGGCAGGATATTTTCAAAATCCTTCAGTATTGGCCTAATTCTGTTCTCTTAAAAAGTGAAATCATAGAAAACTCATCTGCTTACATGCAAAGGAATGATAATATAATGCTAAGACGATTCTGCGAGATGTACTCACGAAATACATGGAAGGACAGCGAGCACGGCAGGATGTTTAAATCAGCATTATCTCGGGCTTTGCACGTCATGCTCTCCCACAGTATTACTGGGGTCATTTGTTGTGTGTTGAGTTCACAGCACCCAGCCATGGCAATAGGAGCTGGTGGCACAGAAAAGAACGGACGGGTTAAGAAACATTTGTACTGTGCCTGTGAAAGGAGGAGGTCGCTGCAAAGTTAGACCACACGTTCCCCGTGAGGTTTGTCCCTTTGTGTTAGGTCCGAGTTATTTAGGTATTTTTTGGTCTCTATATAGTTCCCAAATGGCTGAAAAGAATGAGGGAATTTGTTTTTACCGTCATTTCTGTGACAAGTTTTTAGTTCAGAAGGCAGGATTTCCAGTTCAGAGCCATAATGCCATCGCTGAGTTACAAGGACATGGTTTTAAGGTTTGTCAAGTGTCCCTTCACTGGTGGCTGCTGATGGAGCATGATCTCTCCGGTCGGGAATGGCCAAGGTGTCAGTACCATCCTGCAGGTCAGCCTGGGCAGGGAAGGCTTTTTGGGGAGGGCTATGCATAGGCTGCAGGAGACCTGTGTCAGTATCACTGATGTTCTCTGTGGTGCACAACTCCGCCTGGCTGATCCCTCCAGCAGGAAGGGGCATTTCCCAACCCCTCTCCCATTCCCCAGTTTGCTCAGCTGCCTTTGATCAGGCTTCAAGGTGGGGAACATAATGCAGGACGAGTGTTTCCACAATCCCATGCCACATGGCTGGCACAGCCTGTGCTGAGGCTGCGCTCATGCCCCTGGACATACTGGTGTGGTGTCACCAGGATGATGGCTTTGGAGCAAGGGGCTGTGCTGGGGCACCAGTGCCACCGAACCAGGTCCAGCCCATGAGCTCCATTGCCCTTCCTGCAGCCTCCTGCTCACCTCTGGGTGCTGTGGGCCAGCGCCTGCCTCGGGCACCCTCTTGCCACCACTAACTTCAGCTGATGGGCAAGAAAAGCAGTGAGAATGTACAAGGAAGAATTGCTGCTGCATATTCTGTGATACTGAGGTTCTGCTATGATGGATGGAAAAAAGAGGTTCCTAAATATCCAAATTAATTAACTAAGCAACATGACATTTTAGAGGACTGGCTGTGCTTTCTTTTCTGACAGGATTTGAAAGCCTTCATTGCAGTTTATGCAAAGAATAAGAAAATCATAGTGGAAAGAGCAACTTTTCACTTCCCTGAAGTACTGTGTTTTCCTAGATTGTCCAAACTATTCCACGTTTCTTCTTTTTATATACTTAACACTATTTAAATTCTGCCATAATATTTGTCTACTCTTGGTATTTCTGTGTCAATATTTGAACTCCCCGATTAATTTAATTCCATAGTATGCTAATGAAATGAGAAAAACAACTAACCTGATGGTAAAAAGCACACCTGTGTACTCCTGATTTTGAACCTGGGCTGTGGATGAATCACATAGTACAGCAGATAGTCATTGCTAAATTGCTGAGTACAAAGATGCATTGTGTGACTCGCTCGCTGTGTTTCTACTACCATTATAAACTGTTAAGGGCACTTGATGAATAACAGAGTGAAGAATTAATTCATCCATGTTTCACTCTGTAACTATCTATTATAAATACTGAGCCAAATTCTGCCTCCAGATACACACAGCTCTCATTGAAGCCTGCCCACTGTATTTATTTTTAAAGATAAAAGCACTTCTGTTACTTTCACAGAGGACTTCTGTGACACAGTCCATTGTAAGGATGTGAATATCCTTCCTCAAGAGCTTCAAGTGAAACAGGGAGTGTCTGCTTGGAACAGGGAAGGGCACTTCAGGGATAATAGGTTCCAAACTGTGGCAGTGGGGTAATAACTGTTAAATCCACCCCCATGATTTTCAGAGCTGCATTCCCCATGCTTGGGTCTTGCAAAACCCTCCCTGTCCCTGCCAAGGTTCTGGGCTCCTCTTATGGATGACCCAGGGGCAGAGCTGCTGGAGTTCACAGGCAGGTTCAAAGCACACTGAATTGGTGGGGAAAGCCTTGGGGTAGGGTTTGGGTTTTTACTTTTTTATTTTTATTTTTTTTTCAGGAGCATTGATGAGAATGTCTCCGTTTTCCCCAGAACAGACCCTGTTCTGTCCTTGGTCCCCAAATGTGGGTGGCTCTGGATGTGTGCTACTCACTCCTGTATGGAGGAAGGCCTTTGTCTCATGGCCTCATGTTTTGGAAAGGTTCTGATCAGAAAATGTTCTCTAGTGTCATGCAGGAAACAGACGTAGAGGCAGCAAGTTATCCCTTTGATACACTGGAGATGGTCTTTGCCCAGCTCGGGCTCTCTCCTCTGTAATTACCCCATCAGCTCTTGTGGTGTGGTTTGAGATGGCTGTACTAAGGCTCTTGATATTTATGCAGAGTGGCCCACTGGTGAGTCTCCCATCAGAGCAAAGGAGGAGGATTTGAGCATGTTTACTGTCTCTGTGGTTGATTAAGGCATGTCTCATTGCCACCAAGCTTTGTGGTACTGCTCAGCCCACCATGTTCATTACAGCTCAGAGAAAACACTGGGCTTGAAGTTCCACCTGCTCCTGCAATCTTTATGCAATTAATTATCCCCAGGGAATGGTGCTGGGTCAGGGTGAGAGCAGACAGCTGTGCTGCTCAAAACACTTGTTTCACCGGGAGGCAAAAGAGTTATTAGTCCTCTTTGAGGCAGAACTACGGTTTGAGTCACATATTTATTGCGAATTAAATGTAATTGTCATGATTCACCTTGACTTTTTAATGTAAAGTACCTCTGAAAGCCATTATTATTAAATGATAGTATCTCATCTGGAAGGGATTGAGTTATCAATTGTGAATGATTGCCTGACAAATAACAATAGCTTCTTCTCATGTTTAGAGGTTTTCTGCAAACTAACCTGACTCTCTGGAAATTAGGGGTTTTTTTCTGGTGTGTTTGTTCAGTTTGTTAAATGCCTGCAGAACATATCCACTATCTAGTTTTGTGCCTTCTTTCCTAGACTGCCCAGCCTCTGTGATACGTGGCTGGTTGACTGCATTCAGCTCATTTCTTTTAGGTGTTGGTTGTTTTTTTTTTCTCCCAGGCAAAAAAAAGGTGGCAAGTGCTTTTGGAAAAGGCCTGCTGGTTTTCACTTTGAAATAGCTAGCTCAGGTCAAGCCTTTCTCTTTGACCCAGAGGCTACCTCATCATGGAAACGTGGATTATGATATCTTGTCTTCCTAGGCTTACACGTTGAGGAGCTACTGCTACATTTTTCTGTGAGGAGTAGCCAAAAGCTGTGGTTTGTGCAGTGACTTGTTTTCCTGGCTTGGACACATGAGAGCTAATTAACAGGAGTGAAATACATGTGAAATAGCAAATAATGATTAGCTTTCTTTATGTATAAATACTGATAGTCATAAGAGAATGCCGATGCTTGTGTGGGAAACAACTGTTCCCCATGGGCTGTTCTGGAGAAAAGGGAATGAGTGTGAATGTTCACAAAACAGCAAGTAAGAGGGGATGTAAACAGGGTGAAGTAGCACGCATGTTCAGGAATGCAGTGAATGTTCTCAAAGGCGGTTCCTGTTGTGGCAAGCAGCAGAGGACACATCGCCCTGCAGTTCTGTGCCCGAAGAGCAGCCGCTTTTTGCAAGTGCCATGAAGATTGCAACAGCAGCTTCACTTCTTTTAGCAGTGGTGGCATTCTTCCCTTTATCACCCTGGGAAGATGTCGTTCTGTTTTGATGACTGATTCACTTCTCTATAAGTGGGTTGACATTTAACTGTAATTAATGAGTTACAATTAGATTAATGAAAAGGCAGCCCTCAAGAAGCTGCTGCTAGTAAAAATTCAAGGCATGTGACAGTCAGGGAGGACTTGACCCATAATTTTTGTGGTTTGTTTTGGTTTTAAAGCAGTTCGCTCAGGCCCAGGACAGACAAGCAGACACACTTCTGCATTTAAACCCTCTTTCATCTGCTGGATGGGAGTTTCCCTGGCAGTGCTGCCACTGCCTGCCAGCCAGGGACATGGTCACCCGCTTGGAGCTCATCTCTCCTGCTCATGTCGTTACAGGCCAACTGGTGAAGGCAAGGAACCATGGCGGAGGATAGGAAAGACGAAGCCAAGGCACCGCACTGGACTGCAGGTCAGCTAACAGAGGCTTCTTCACACCCACATTCACCTGAAATTAAGGAACAGGGTGGGGCAGGTGCCGGAATGGTCAGAAATGCCAATGGATTTCCCTTCCGAGAGGATGAGGAGCCGGGGCTGGGCAGCCGAGAGCAGCCAGGGATGTACACTCGGACCACAGAGAACGGGATCAACGGAGAGCTGTCGGCGGGGGACAGAGAGACTGCAGGTAATGCACCTCAATGCCCTGCCGTGAAACACAGGGTTCTGCAGACCACTGGATGATGTTTCTCCAAGGGGAACTGTTAGCTGGAGCCAAGCATGCCCTCGGGCATGGGGGAGCTGAGGTAAGGGGGTGTATACCTTGGGAGGACACTAGCTCTTCACAGCAAGGGTTGCATCTTCACCTGGGTTTGCACAGCTTGCATCCTCACCCAGGATCCTGGGCAGTGCTCTGAGAAGACTTCAGGAAAGGCATGACTGTGCCTTAACACGTCTTGGTAGGTGGGCCAGGGTCACTTCTTGGGGGATGAGAGACCAGGCTCGTGTAGAGCAGCCGCTCAGCTTCTCTGGGCTGGAAGGGAGTAGGAAACAATCAGCTGCTGTGCATGGATAGCTCGTATTGATTTTGCATGCCTTTGTGTGGGCATGAAGGATGGGTTCTCCTGTTACTGCTCACGAGTAGCAACACCTTGAAACCACCAACTATTCGCAGAATGATGTGTTGCTCAGTCCGACTGGAAATAACACAATGCAGCATCAGCATTTATTCACCCTTACCCGGGCATATTTTGCTGGATACTCACTGGGACTTCATTTATTTGTAAACTGTGTTAGGATTTTTAGGATTCAGCTTGTTATTTGGGGGGGGGGAGGAAAGTGTGACTGTGTCAAAATATGTAAAGCAAGTTTCTTGTTTTAGAACGAAATGCTCATTCTCTCTGTGCAGAGTTCCCGCTTTAAACCCCAAATGCTCAGTGCAAGAGGAATCTCTCTTGTACAGACACAACTGCCCTTCATGCATCCATCCATGCATGATAAAGGGATCTTTCCAGCAATGTTTGTTGGCTGTTGACAGCATTTGGAGATGCCATCCATAATTTCTCAGCAGTTGGATAATTTTAATGCTCTTGGGCCCTACAGTCATTTCATAAGCAATTGTGCTGGCAGTGGAGCTCTCTGCTAAAAGTAAATGGGTTTAGTTTTAGAGTCCCTTCTTGTGGATAGTCCAAACATGAGAGCCAAAGGCAGAAGAATCCTATGTAAGCATTCAGGTGAACACACTGTTGGTGATTGTTTGGGGGGATGACAACACCATCTTGTCTCTTTGCTGTAACCCAACTTTATGCTATGCTTACCCAGCAAATAAGCAGGAGCTTATCAGAGAGGTAAGATACTGCAGCTCTTAAGGGTTGGCATGGGCTGTGGGAAGACTGAGCCCATTTCTCTTCTTTACCACAGATCTTTCATGCAATCTTGGACAAGTCCCACCTGCACACATGGAGTTTGTGGGAATAACTTTAGAGGATGAAGAGGAATTTCCTCTCCTTAGAAAGGGAGGAACGAAATGCTCAGGCTCCCTGAAGCTCAGGTTCTGAGCAGTTTTTAGTGTCTGAGAGAGATGTGAACATTTAATCAAGGAGTTTGCAGCTAATGAGTGAGAGGAGGTGGGAACCCACTGCTACCCATCAGTGGGCATTGTAGTAGTTTATTTTCATGTTGCTTTTTGAGTTAAGGGGTTTAACAGCAGAACAATTGAAAAAATGAGGCAGTACGGTCTAGAGGGGGCAGCAGGACAGGGGACACACATTAGCCAAGGGAACAAGACTGCTTGATTTGGCTGAAGTTTGCTTCAAACACCACTTTGTGGCCTCATTTCCTTCACCCCTTCTCACTGTCTCCTTAGATTGCAAGATCTCTGATGTGGGGACTTACTGTCAATACATACAGTTTTTGTTTGGGAGTTATTATAGGCTACCTTGTGGCATCTTTCTTTGTCCTTGAACAGCAGAAAAGTCTCTAAAACTGCTGGCCATCATCCATGAATTCTGAGCTCTCTGGAAACTCATGCACTGCATACTCACACACTGGCTAAGCTTGTATTTAATTAATGTGATATAGACCATCTTAGGATACTTAAGATATATTTTTAATAACTTTTCTCTTTTTGAAGGAGAAACCTGTTGGTAGCTTACTGTCGCAACAGAAAGGAACTGGGGCATGTGTTGCTCTTTTGCACTAGTATTTTCTAGTGCAAAATGTGCTTAAGGCATTGTGAAGCAGGAATTTTAGAGATGGATTTTTGGTGTTTGATTCAGAGTATAATCTTGAAGTCAAGATTGCCATTCACCACAAAATACAGTCATTTTGCGGTGTTTGTCTGCTTGTACATTTTAACTGCAGTGGAGTGTTGTATCAGGTAGGGTTTTTTAAATGCCATTCTGCTACACATAATTACCAATAATGGGAATTGTTTATTCGTTTGTAGTAGCTTACCAACTTCAAGCAGCTGAGGAGAAAATGCACAGGAAGCCAAGGTCGACCAAAATAATTAAGCAGAAGTGTGAGCTTGAGTAGATTTACAGGGATTTTATTTTCCCAGGTGCAAGTCAGCACCATAACCTAAGAAAATGTCTGGCTTCTCAGCCTTCATGTTGGAGTTTGTAAATCTCAGTACTGCAACAACCAGCTCATCCACTGCAGAGCACTGGTATAAACAGGGCATTTCCTAGGCCGCTGCCCGTTGCCCCATCCCTACTGCTGACAGCTCAGGTATGTTCTGAGACATTTAATCTCAGGAAGCTTTCTGACATCTGAGTGACCCAGGAGCTGGGATTTAGTTATGAAATGGTCCTCTCCTAGGGAGAAGAGGTATTCTGCAGCTGTGCAATAGTCCCTTCAGGGCAGAGCAAGGCAGCAGGGCACCCATTGGCAGGGCTTGTGTTGTTAAATCCAGGAGCTGTGCATTAAGGGGAAGGTTAGTGTCAGGCCACCAGGACAAAGGCACCTTATGCCAACACTGACGCAGAGGCAAGGGGTGGTCATGGGGGGGGGAAATAATAGTTCTTGCCAAAACACATCCAGTCTATCACTGTAAGTGACATTTTTAGGTTTGCACAGTTAAAATTTGCCTTCCTGTGTATATGTGTGTGTGTCTCTCTTGGCATCTGTCTAAGAGTTACTGAGTCTGACCTCAATTTTGGAATCCTCTGAATCTGGCTGTTGTGTTGCCTTTGATTGATCTGTCTCGGTATCATGCTGGTAATGGCTGCATTATGGAGACACATCAATGCCCTCCTTTCAAATGGGCCGATGGGAACGTAAGAGAGTGCACAGGGCTGTGGCCGGGGCAGCCTCAGGGACTGAGCTGGCACCCACTGAAGTCAAAGGCAAATACGTGTGAGAGAATAGGCTGGGTTTTTTTGGCATAGCCCATGGGAAGCTTTATGGATGAGATATAAGTAAGGGTGGTAAAGCAGCTATTTGTTTTTATATGTATTTATGTATATATGTATTTGTATGTATACTTGGGCTGCCCCTGGTAGACCAGTTTAGCCCCCCTCTGTTCTCAGCCCTGACAAATGTAATGCTGCTCCTGAGGAGCTCCAGAGGACACCTTGCCTTTTGGAGTGGTCTGCAGCACCCCACAGCCTGAGATCCACCAAATTGCAATGTGCTCTCCCTGATCCGGGCGTTTCCATGTCCTTTCTCACCTACACACACACACTGAGCATGTTTGGTAAGGATTTTGGAAGTACTAAGAGGGGAGGGTGACATCTGTAGCTCTTGTCAAGTGAAACCTTTTCATGTCCCATGAGAATTGTGCTGCAAAGGAGGCTATCATGTAATCTTCAGAAACTCACTCTGAAGTTGGGTGATGTGGAAAGCATCAGATTGGACCCCATGGCAGAGCACAGAATGTCTTTGATTTACAATGAAATAGGAGAGTGGAAGCCTTTTATTTGCTTACTGAATAGTCATGGTCAACTAACTGGGAGGAGGGGCTGAGGAGCAGTACAGATGAACTGCAGTGTTCCCTGGGTACCAGCAGTTCAACACAATCCATCGTATTTGACTTGCAAGGACCATCTAGCTGCAAAGGTTTGGTTTTTTGCACTTGAAATGCATTATTTTTCTTTTCAGCATTATAATGACTAACTTGTCAAATTTATACAATTAGAGGTAAAAGTAGTTAGATGCATTGTGAAGCATCTTCTACAATACGTCTTTGTGTACAGTGACTCAGCTGATTGAACATTTTATTAGGTGCCAAGTTCAGTTTTATAATCGGAGGGGGTTTGGATTACCCACATAGTTGTTTGATGAATTATTTTTTTGACAGATGAAGGGAAAGCATTTCCTGACATCCTATTACCAGAGCCTCAGGACAGTGGCTCTGTCCTGGTGTCAGTATTTAGGACAGTAATGCATCCTGCCAAAGTGACAAACAGATCCCTTCACTAATTGGTGGGGTACCCACACCATGTGGGATGCAAAGAGACTGCTGGAAAATCGTAGCAGGCTTCCTGACCCAGCCCAGTGGTCCCACCACAGGTTAAGTCCTCCTGCCTTGTTTTTCAGAGCCCTTGAGTCATTGGAAAGGTGGGTGAGAGGGAGCCCGTGACAGGTAAATGAGAGAGGCTGGGATTTTTGGTGGCCACAGACTGGGATGTGTTAGTCTGTAAGTGGAATGAGAAGAAGGGGGAGCCCTAGACCTGTGCTAGGGAATGCAGAAGGGGCAGTACTGGGCTGAGGGGTGAGCGAGAGGAGTTGAGGAACCAGCTGGGAGCAGACCCAGCAGTGGAAGGATAAGGAGTGGTGAAAGGCTGGGAGCTGGTGAGGTGAAAGCTGGGAGGGAGCAAAGCAGGGGTGGGAAGTGCCAGGAAAGAAGGAAAAATTGAAGATAAGGCAAGGACAATAGAAAGAGGTTCAGTTTGATCTGTTGATCCAGAGCCAACACAGCTTTTGCATGATGGCAGATGTTCACCCAGAGAGGAGAGGGTTCAGACAGCAGCAATCACACATCTGCAGGGAAGAACCAGGGAAAAAAGTGGCAAGGGGCAGTTCATGTTACAGCCCTGAATGTGATTTATCTGAATTCACCCTTTTGTTTCAGGCTTTGTTCAGCCAGACTAAGTGGGTGTCTGCAACAAATCTATTCCTGTGACCAGCCACTTTTTAAATGAGCATATTTAAATAAGCTGCAAGGAGTGTCAGCCTGAAAGACTGGACAAGACCAGTAAATACTTGAGGTGGGGATTCCTGTTAGGTTGGCTATGCAAAAAAGCTGTGGTGAAGATAGGGATAGTTCTGGCTTCAGCCACCTGATAATGTGTTGAGAAAAGTCTGTATTCCATCATCTTTCCCAGCCTTGTCTTGTAGTAGCTACTCCCCAGGTAAAGAGGATCTTGTCCATGGCCCTCGCCACCACCCTGCTGTCAGAAAACCACCCTGACTGTTAGTTCTGCTGGCTCAGGGCACTCAGCCCACGAGGGCCGGGACTGGAGCTGCCATGACAGGTTGTGCAGGGGTAGGATTGCCACTCTGGGCAAGAGGCCACAACAGCCTCTCTGGGCTGAAACTGCACCTAGTCATTGTTTGTTCCCATGGTATGCTAATAGTTTTTCCCCCTCTAGTAGTGACTTCTCATTTAATTTTCTTTTCATTTTGTGTGTTTCTGTTTTTTGCTCACTTGCCTTAAAAGTGGTAATACTCAGACAATACTGCCAGTAAAAATACAAACAGGCCTTCTTTGTGCAGAGGCCTTTTTAGGCTTTCCAATAGGACTGCTTTGCCAGAGCTTTGCTTTTCATTTGGCCATTTGCACTGGCCATCCTGCTGCTGCCCAAGCCCTCGTGGAATTACCAGACCCCCAAGAAGCTCCCTGATTGCCCATTCCCCAAAGGTGCCTCTCTGTGTCAGATGTGTGTTTGCAGCAAGTGCCATGTCTCGAGCAACACAGGCAAAATGCACAGAAGGATGCAAAAGCAGTGACATTCAAAAACGAATCTGATGCTGTGTTTGTCCCATTTGTTTATTTTACAAAGCTGGAAGAATGTATCTTGCTATGTCATTGATGGATCCCATAGGAAAGATGCTGTTAATTAGGCATTTTGATCTCCCTCCTTTCACCCAAGAAATGTGACAGTAATTACTGTGCACCATCATCTTTGCCAATTTAGATACAGGGAAACACACCAGACTTTTGAAACTTCTTCTCTGTGTTAAGAGTAATAGAAGTGTCATTTTCAGGGCACGTTATTGGAATATTTTAGACATGTTCAAAATACGTTGCTGAAAAGAGCACAGGCAGAAGCAGCAGGACCTCTTTGGGGCACTCAGAAAATAGAGTTTTTTACCATTCTCTGTTAAGCTTGCTGCAGAGGTCCTCTCAGCTCTTTCGCTGCAGGGTACTGGGAATGAGGCCAGAGAAAGCCCATCTTTTCCGATGCATCTCCCACCCCCAACTATCTTCTCTCTGACTGCTGCAGAGACCAGCCTCTGCAGGTTTTCCAGGGGTAGCACTATCTGTCGCTGAATCCAGTAGGACACTCCTAACCTCTCTGAGGGGCTGGCTGTGCTCTCCCACCTCCTCTTGAGACTTGGGATATCAGTCAGTCAGTCACTGAAAGGTATTGGTTGGGGCTGGAGAGTCTGGCACAGTTTTGGGCAGTGCAGGCATGCAAAAAATTAGTGTCTGAAAGGGAGTGGGGTGGGATAACCCAGTGTGCAGGCACCATTGACTCCCATGGCTGGGAATCAGACACCTGGAGAAGTTCAGCCATCAGTCTCTGTTATCCCTAAAACTGAAAATGTCAGCATGTGGTTCAGATTCTCTTTTGAAAACTGGATCTCAAACCGTGGGCAGAAACAGTATTAGAGTCAACTGCACTGTGCCATGTCAGCATTGAATCTGGCCAAGAGAAGGCATCAACCAGCCGTTTCCTTTGGGCTCCCTGTTGGGGTTTAGATTCCCTTGGGTGTTTTCTTGTTACGGTATGAGCATCGTAAGAGGGAATTGCGTAAGCAGCTGTGCTTCCTTAAGGAGTAAGGGTAAAACGTCTCTGAGCGTGTTGGCCTGGCAACCAGTGCTCACTTGGTGCTGTCAGTGTTCCCGGAAAGTGTAATCAATAACAACCTTGGAGATGTAACATGGAGCAGTGAGGCCAGGAGATGGAGGAAATATCTTTCATAACATGTTCCGGCCACACCGGTAATTCAGACTATACGCCAGAAGTGTTTTTTTGTCAAAGGTGCCTTTTGAGAGAGTCTGCAGCCATTCTTCAGGGGCTGCTGCAGCCAGGATAGCTATTGCTGTTGCAAGATGAGTATCCCATCAAATAAAGAATGCATCCTAGGAGTTAAATATATGCTTTTGTCTCACCTTTTTGTGGACAAAAATTTGCCTTTTGTGTACTACCTCTGCCCTTGCTCACCACTGTCCATGTTTGGCTGATGGTTTGGGGGCTGTAAATCCGGACTCTGCTGTTTCTGTGGGCTGGATCTTGATCCTTCATGGCCCGAAGTCCTTTTCAGTGTATGGTTGGAGACAGCTTGTGAATTTCTGAAGTACATGAAGTAGACAAGGCTTGTAAAAGCCAGGAGAAAAGGCAGACAGGTGTGAAGAGAGCTACCCCAGGACACACAGAAGGGCTGTGCTGCCTCTCTGTGGGCTCCTGCCCCTGCCACTTGCAGAGAGGTGAAGGTGAAGCACCTTGGTGGCTCTTCCCTCTCATATCTGAAGGGAAATCATCATAGTCTCCTTCCCCAGGATGGCAGCATGAGGACATGCAGGAGCACTGGGCAATATTTGGCAGTGGTCTTTGCAGTTGCAGCTGGAAGGTGGTATCACTGGGGACTGTGCCAGCATATAATTTTCCATTCCAGTTTCCTGAGAGCAGGAAGATTTGGAGGAAGGTTCGTTACCAAACAACAGAGCCTTGTTTTGCAGACACACAGCTACTTTTGTTTCAGACAGAGCTGAAATGGCATCTTCTTCTCCAAAGTCACCTTGGAAGAGAAGTCCCCAGGACATGCTGCTGGGCATTGCTTGCCAGCCCCTCACAGGCAATTATCAGCTCTTGGGGTCTCACACACTGTGGAGCGGAAGAGCCTGGAGCTACAGTCATTAACTCGCTCACCCCCAGGCTTTGCAAATCCCTTCCTGCACTTTTCTCCATATGGACTCTCACTGTGGTGGCTTGGGGTGCTTTCTAGGCCTGGCTCCCTCCCCACTGATTGGCCCAGCACAAGGCACAGCTCAGGGCTGGCCCCAGGTACTTCTGATGGAGGCTGGTCCTCCTGGCACAGGCTGGACCTCTGCCCTTCGGCACACAGCTGGGCACTGGGTGGAGGTATGGACCATCAGATCGCTGACAGGAGAGTCACACAGACTGCTGCTCCTGCAAGGAGTGCCAGGCATTGCTGATTTCTTCTTCCCACGTTGCCATGCCAACACGTCCCTGTGCTGAGCCAGATCTCTTTTTAAGCTCCTCCGAGAGAAAGTATATAGCCTGGGAGCTTATTTAGCATTCAGGAATGCACAGCCTCTCTGTAGCAGCTCTGAGCCACAGCCAGGATGTCTGACAAAGGAGAGGAGGATTTCATTTTTTTTCCCTTTTCCTCTAGCGTTTGCTTCTCAAGGTTGAGGGAGGCAGGGTAGATGGGGAGAGGGACTGGGAGCCCTTTGCGATGGGGACCTCAACTCTGCTGTCCTCACAGAGGCAGAACTTCCCTGGAAATGAAGAGGAGATAGTACTTGGGGGGGGGTATTTACAGTGCAAAATACATGTGTGAGAGATATAAATGCAAATTTCTTGGTTCAGCTAACCCTCATGAGCTACTCTGTATTAAAATTGGAAAGCAAAGGCAATCTGAGTTTTAATTTTAGTGAGGAACTCAGGAAAGATTAGAAGGAAGCCAGGGACAACCCCCTTGTCTTTTTCTTCCCTGCTGTTTTAGTCTCTAAGGTTACAATATAGAGAAAGAAATAATGTCTTCTCATGATATATCCATATCTTGAGCCAAACCAGCAAAACTTAATGTGTGCTGATATTTTAGTTTTGTTTTTTTCCTGTTTTGTGGAGTCATTATTGGTAGATTAACTGCTCACTTTAAATTAAATCCTTAAAATGGTAATACAGGTTTGTTGCCTTTGCCAGCTGAAGGGATGGAAATCAGCATAAAGCAGCTGGCTTTAGCTGGCAGATGAGCACTGATAATCCAGTGCCTGTCAGTACCAGCTGTGGAAAGGTTGATGTAGAAATTCAAAGGCAGGTCTCAAAGTGAGAGGGCTACGTGCTGGTGTTGACGCTGTCATTTGTTCCTTGGGAGATGCTGAGCAAAACATTTATGTTTTCCTGTGCTGTTTCACAGACCGACTGCAGAGCAGAGTCTGTGGTGCTTGGGAAACCTGTTCTGAGGTGATGGTTTAGAACTGCAGTCTTGGTTGTTTGTTGGGGTTTGTTATTACTGAGGCATTGCTCATGACATGCAAAAAATGCAGGAAACTCCAGGCACCCCAGCTGTGTCCATTGGATCATGTGAGCGAGCCCTTCTCCTGTGTGTGGAAAATACCTGGTCAAAAGTTTAACACCTGGTCAATACTTCAATTTCAGTTGCATGCAGTGTATGGAAAAATAACTGGGAGATAACATGATCTCCAAGGCAGGAAAACCTGTGAGCTTCCTCCCAGAGAGTAATTTTCACTCAGGACTGACTAGATTGAACACTTCATGGAAATCAGTTTCACTTGGAGGCACTGTATATACTTGGGGAGGGGAAAAAAAGCCAGGTATTTCATTCTTCTGTTCCTTTTTCTTTCCTTGAGACTAATTCACAATTATATATATGGTCAGTTTGGTATGGCTCCCAACAATCCATATAGCCTGTGGCAGTTATGATAAAACTGATTTGCAGTCTGGTCCTCCATCCATGAGCCTATACATCTGGAGAGACAGAGACGTTAATAAAGAAGAGCAGAAGTATCAGCTGCCAGTGCTGTGTAGATGTGGCAGTCTTGCTGATCTACCCAAACTGTTTTCATCCATAGCCTTGCAGCACATATGAGAGAAGGAAAAGGCTCCTGCTGTGACTGTTGCTTTTTTAGCCAGACGCCAGGGTATGTGCCAAACCTGGGGTAGCACAGCCTGTGCAGGTTGTTGGTGGGCTGTAAATGGAACTAATCCTTAGCTGCTTCTGTCTATCATTTGCTTTCCCTCTCCTTTCACTGTCATCCTTTCTCTCTATTGAAGAATATATTGTCCTTCTAAACATTTGCTCTGTCAGCTCTATCTCTCTTTTCTCACTTATCTTGCCTCTGGCTTTTTTTTTTTGCTCACTTCTGCCCACAGCACCCAGATGGTCCCATCACCCTGGCTGCAGAAGCTTGCAGGTGTTCAAGTATCCAGAAAAGACGGGTCAGTCAGAAAAACTGCAAGAGGTAGTTCAGAAAGTGCACTGGGGGCTTTTATGTGCATCTTTCGTGCCTTCCTTCTGCAAAAGTAGCTGCACATTTCTCTTTCCTAATCACTCTGTCCACTTGGAGGTGTGGGCCAGTAGCCTCCCAGGGTGGGCAGGCAGTGGACAGGAGCAGCCCTGGTGAGCCATCAGGGACGAGTCCTGGGCAGGGGCAGTGAATCAAAATTCACCCTGGTGGGGTGAATCAAAATTCTGGTGCATTGGTAGAGTGATCTTCAGTCGTTCTGAACCAGGCATGACTGGAAATCCCACACAATGTGTGCACAGGTTATTGTTAATTTTAAACTTAAATTCAGCAGAGTTCATACAGCGTTCTTTGAATTCTTTTTTAGGAAGATCACAGGAAACACTGTAAAAAGTGTTTAAAATAGGCTTAAAAGGAGCTAAAAATGAACTTCAAGGGACATGTCACCTCCTGCTGGAGGTGGCTGAACCTCCATTTACTTCTATGGGGCTTCTTAAAAATCTGTTCAAAATCTTAACTTGTACTGAAGTTCAAAACAAATATTGATTTAAAAGTGAATTACCTGTTATGTGTGTTTACTCATACTCAAAGGATTAAATATCCAGTTCTTTCTTTTGAAGCCGAAGTGGTTTCTTCTGTTCTAGTCCTGAGGAGTTCATGTTTTAATGGAAGATAGATACAGCTGCTTCATACGTGCAAGTGATGTTTCTGGTTGATACTAACTCATATAAAAGGCAGTGGGACCTCACAGGCTTGCCCTGGCTGATGGTCTGATGTTGTCTGCTTCAATATTGAACATCAGCTGTAAATGGTGTTGCCAGTGCATCAGAACAGAGATGATCAACTTTTCCCACCTCTGACTTGGCTGGGAAATGCTGACAGTAGGAAATACTTTGTTGCAGGCAGTAGACTTAAGAAGATAGGACTCAGGGGATGCACAGTATTTGCAGTAATGAAGGCTCATTTTTAAAACATTGCTTCTTTGTACTGACATTTATGTGACTCCTTTTTAAAAGACTTCCATATTTCAGGAGGGGGAGGGTGTGGAGGCTGGTCCCATGGTGTTTTGTGGGCAGCGTGGCAGAGGCTCTGCCTGAGGAACGTGCGCTGGGGTGCTGGGGAGCCAGAGGAGGGGCTGGCCTGAGCTTTCTGAATTGCTCCTGGCTCCTAGCACGAGTTTGCTTTGGATTTTGCCTCTTACGTGCTGTGGAGGTTTGGACTGTCTGTCCACCTCTCTCTGATGGTGATCAGGGAAAGGCAGGCAGGCAGGGCAGTGGAGCTGAACTACACGCAGATGGTATAGAAGTGTCCCAAGGCCCGGCAACCCAACTCCCAGGCTGCTGCTTCCTCAATATTCTTCCTCAAGAATAGCTGAGGTGCACAGAAACCCTCCCTCCAGCCTCCTTTTTGCACCAGAGCACAACCGCCCCAACACAGCTCTGCTGCAGCTGGGACACCAGTTTTGCACCTGATTTACTCTGCTATACAGCAATGTGTTAAGGGTCTGGGTAACAGTGATTCAGATTTACAATCTTGAGTTTAAGGAGACAGTAGGAGGGGCTGTTGAATACCTGAAGTACTCCAAAACATGGTGTAAGCCATTTGCCGTGAGGCTCACCAGGCTGTGAAGCTGCTATGTCAAGTATCCAGGTGTAGCTCCCCCGTATGTGCTCTTCTGACGTAGTCACTGCAATATATCTTAGCCCAAAGACAGTCTGAATGTTCATGCCTTTGGGTTTCAATGCATTAAAGAGTCAAAGCTCGCTCTTTCCCAAAGTACAGGCCTTTTCTAAACTGTTCAGTTGGTTAGCTGGTAAATCCTGGTGATTAAATTAATCTGTCACTATCCTCATTGATGTTACAGCAGCTTAAAGTCAACAAGTTTCTTAGGGAAATGATACTTGTCAGTTCTGTTGTGGTTTCATTTAATTTAAAAACTGATGTTGCCATTATTTTCTTTCATACCTCCTGCCAATTACTGTTGATATTTTCAGCATCCAGATCAAGGACCAACTTATAGCAAAATATTTACACTCAGAAAAGCCATTGGAATGCAAATATTTGAATTCTGTGAAGCTACGTTACTGTTTTTTTTCTTCCATCGCAAGCACTAATCCGTTGGCATTATTTGGGTTTTATGTAACTTATTCATACTGCTTTGATTGCTGCTGTGCATTTCTCTTTTAACCCGGGTGCAAAAGGCCATATTTAGAGTTGTCACGATCCCAGTGACAAATGTGTCTTTGGTTTTTTTCATCAGAAATGTCACTGGGTGAAGCACAGGTCTTTTTTCCCCAGTGTTTCAGCAGTCTTTATTCAAATGAGTGTTGTCCATCAGCTTCCAGGAGAGCTGAGAGTGAATCAGGACCTGTCCTCAGGGGACAGGCTAATTCCTCTGAACAAATCAGATAGCTATTTGGTTCGTAGTCCTGCTGCACTCAGAGTTGCAGTGCCAGGGGGGGAAAAATCCATAGGTCCTGTTTGCTTTTCAGATTGTCAAAGACAGCAAATAGCCGCTTTGTGTCTTTCCTTTCTGCAGGAATATATTTGGGGTGTTTTGTCTCACTAAGCAGCACAGGTTGCTCTGTGCTTTTGTTGTTGACTCGGTTCTGCTGTGCCAACAATTAGTGCTGGTTACCGTGGAAACTGCTCTGCACCCCACTGAGGATTTTGACAGGCACTTTCTGACTGAAATTGCTTTGTTTTCCCAATTCTGCTGGCAGACATGTAGCTAATCTTTTTGCTGTGCTCTGCCTGTGTTCCTTCCCTAAAATGTAGCAAAATTAATGAAACCGATTGTTGTATCCTTTCCATCTGTTTTCATCTTTCTTTATCCCTATTTTAGCCCCAGTTCTCCAGGAGCTTTAATTACCCTTTGCTTTAACCCAACTCACTGGTAATTTTCTTGCTAGGTGTCTGAGGGTTGACATTGTGAATGTATGTGAAGTTTTGACACAATGTTCAGTCTTCTCCTCTCCATCCCTCCTCCTAACCATCTCTTTTCTTTGTTTTTCTCCTGGAGCATTTGTGCCGTGCGGTTCCAGCACATTACACTTTGTTTATGCCTTAAACAAGTCCTGCTTTACAGAGACCAGATGGCATCTTCTGTGGCTACAGCAAACTCTGGATTCACTGCCACCGTAGTGGTATCAGAGCTGTTGCTAGAAAGAGCAAGGGGTGATGCTGCTCCAGGCTAGGAAGAGTAACCTGGGAAAATTGTGGGGAAGTGAAATGCTTTATCTTTTTAGGAGGAACTGTCCCTGTTGCTGTGAAATGGGTGCTCAGGTGGGAAGAAGCCATAGATGGGTGGGCTGAGTGAACTGGCTGAATGGGGGTAATGAAACATGGATGACTACAGTTGGGGAAGGAGAAGAGCTGGGGAGACAAACTCTGGTCTGACTGGGGCGACTCTGGCCTGAGAAATCGCTGATGCTGTTTTGAGAGCTGATGAGCTGGCTGTTCCCGGGGAGAGCTGTAGCAGCTCCTCTGCTGGCAGCATCCCTGCAAGGCAGGAAGATGCCGTGAGCCCTGCCCATAGGAAATGTCTCCTGTCAAAAACAGTGCTCAGAATAATAATACAGAGTTGCATACCAGGGTAAGGCGGAGAGAGAAGAAGATAAAAGGTACTGCTGGGTTAGGGCTGTCAGAGGCAAATCGCAGAATCATAGAATCATCAAGCTTGGAAAAGATCTTCAAGATCATCAAGTCCAACCATCCGCCCTACAACCCCCACTTAGTGTCACTGTTCAAGTTAGAGCCGCAATGCATTCCTCTTATTAACATATTAATAAGGTCCAAAGCCAATTAGCATTCATGGGTCCAAAGCCAAGGCAGGCATTGGTAGCGGCAGTCCATAACCTTTTGTCCATTTTACTGCCTTTATCACAACCTTTGTATTCCTTTTCTTGCCTTTGGCCCTATCAGTAGAACAGGCAGGCCTGTTCTTGTCTGTCCTTGATTAATCAGCAAAAGTGGCCTCTGCTGGCTTAAAAGGCATTTTATTTAGTCTTATGTGGGGGGAGAAGACTGACCATTCTCCCATGTTTCCTGACCTGCATTCTGACCATGTTTCCTCCTGCATCTAATAGGGGATGGAGGGTCTCACCTAGGAAATTCAGCTCCTCATGGGGTTGGGCCTGAGGTTCTGGTAGGTTGGAAGAGAAAAAGTGCCCGAGGCTGAAGGAGAACCATTAAAAAGGGCACAAAGGGAACAGACACCACACATTACTGCGGAGATGTGTCACAGATGTAATTTTTGCTCTTGCAAATTATTTCTAATAGTTTTCTGGAAATATGTGATAAAAAGCTCAGACATCTTTTTAAAGACTCCTGCCACAATCTGTCTCTGTGGCTTGTAAACCTGTGTGTTAAAAAAACTTAATGGACTGGAAAGGTTTCCTGGGACATGAAAGTATTGTAGGTAATGGATTCAGGTGCCAGTGGAGACATCTGCAGTCCATTGGCAACTGCAGTAGCATCAATAAGAAATGAAGGACGGTTTTTGAAACAACACCTTGGCTTTCTGCAGGGTCTGATCTGAGATCTTTGGCTCTCCTGTCACCATTACTTGGGATGTAACCTCACTTAACAGCCCCTGGTTGAGTCTCTGTAGGGGAAGGGGGGCTGTCAGGTATCTGGAGGGAGTGTCTGGATGACATCTACTGGAGTTGGAACATCGGTGCCAGAGCAAGCTGGGGTAAGGACTGGGCAGCTCTTGTGCCCTTGGTTGTGCTTATGAGAGGGGCTGCAGCTTTTGGAGGCACAAGGCCTTCTAAAACACAGCAAAGTGTAAAGGCTGCGAGTTCCCGTATCATCAGGAGCTAGTTCAGCATCTCCTGTGTGTCTCAGTGCTCTAAAAGGGTCTGTCTCTGAGTTATCTGTGGGGCAGGGAGACATTTGGCATGCTGGGGGCTGAGGTTTGTAGAGGAATTGGGCTGGCTTCCAAAATCTTGAACAGAGGTTGCTTACTGGTTTGAGTTTAAAGTTTGGTTTAAATTAGCATAGTGGCCAAGGCAGGTGCCTGCCCTCTCAGCAGGGCAGAGTCCTCTGTTCCCACTAGTAGCAACTGGGCAGACTTGTCCTGACAGCCCCGTCAGAGCTTGGTCTGAAGTGACAACCTTTAGGGAGCAGTTGAAGTGCCATTCCTGTGTCTGTTAGCTCCTGGCCTCTTGGTTCAGCCTGCTCCTTGTCAGCGGGCTTCTGAAAGCTCATACTGAGAATCTTTCACAGGGTCTCCTCTCCGTTATGGACATCACATTCGAGTTCCACCTGTACTTTTGGGTACCATATTCTCTGAAATCAAACTGTGGGACTCAGTCTGTGTCCTGTACCATGAGCAGCTGACATCTTGGTAAAAAGGAACAGCATTTTACTCTCTGCAAAATGCAAAGGAAAGCCAGGTTGCCGTTCTTTGTTGTGCTGGAGTCTTATGTGAAGCCAAGGTCTATGTTGCCTTTAAGAAAGATCTATTTGGTGTTACTTGTCATTTGTTTGTGCCGTTTTTGTGGCTCAAAGTAGAGTCAGAGAATATCTACCTGCCTAAAGAGAGGGAAAACAGATTGTCTACAAGCAAAACTATCTCTAACGAAGCCAAAGCTTTTAGGCTGTGAAGCATTTTCCTGTCATCCAGGCGGGCTAACTCTCCCTTTCCTTTTTTTTGTTCTTTATCATTAGGCTTTCTTGAACTTTAACTGAACCATAAGGAAACTATGAAAAGTCTCAATAGCTGCCCTGTGAGGATTTGGCTTACCCATTGGATCCGCTATTTATAGTGTCCATTAGTACAAAAATGTCTGTCCTTTTGCAGCAGTCATGTATAGCAAAAGCACTGCTCTTCTGGCAAACTGCCTCTGCCTCCTGTGTCACCCAAAATATCCATCAACAGAGTGTTCAGAAGTGAGCCTTCCTTGATTAAAAAAAAACAACCAAACAACCTCCCCCCAAAACCCAGAGGCCAAAATAGCCTAAAATTGAAATGTATGTTTTTCAGAAGGCAGCCTTTCACCCCCAGCTGTATCTCCCTGTGGAACACCATCTTTGTCCAAAGAAAATTAAATCAGGAAGAGAGCTGAGAGGACGGCAACTGTCTTCCAGCCTTGGAGAGCCCATGTACACCCCAGAACCAGGCTGGGTGTGAACAAGTGTAAATTCTGTAACAAAGGAGACCATTTTATTAAGAATTTGTCTTACCTTGCTGAGAGGAGGCTTGCAGTAGCTTGGGTGATGGAGAGCAGGTGACAGAGTGGGTTTCCTTTGGATATGCTCCAGGGTACTAAATCTGGTATACATTTGCATATTCTATATCTGAAAAATTATTTGGAGCCTTTTCTTAAAATATTAATCTGAAAATAAGCTTTAAAAATGGATTCTCCTAACAGTCTTCCTAATTGAGTCTTGATTTGTTCATCTGAGCTAACAATACAGCCTTGATGTCACATTGGTCAGCAGTGTTGTGAGCAGTAGATTAATGGAAATTTTGACGGAAGAGTCACATGTCACATCCTCGAGGCATAAAGTGATGGTGGCAATTGGCATAGGGTCTTCTGGAGCTGTGGTGCTCTGCGAAGCTCTGTGCCATCCTCCACGCTGTCCAAAGTTCTTGGGGCAGTCCTCTTTCCTGCTCTGAAAGAGCAGAATCTGACCAGGGATATACCAAGTATATCTCGCTTCCTACCCACGTGTCCCCCCAAGCAAGGGGCTGCAGCACACTGGCAGCATGGTGTGGGATGGGGCACCTCCTGTCTGCAGGAACAGGATGGGCCAAGCCACAGGTTCTCTTTCCCAGTTTTCTCCGTTGTTGCTTGTGCTTTGCCATCTGTGTGTGCCTCACAACACAGGGAATTGTCAGGATCTGCAATGATTCCAAGGGAGTATTTCTGTCCAGTCCCCATTGCTTTGCATCAGCAGCACTGTGAGAGGGTCTGGGAGGTATCTCTGCCTTGTTTCTCACAAGAGGAAGGAAACGAGGTGCTGAGAAGCACCCCCAGCATCCAGCTGGAGAAATTTGGAAAGTCTCAAAATGAGGTGCAGGCCCTGGAAAGGCAGCTGGGAAGATTGGTGGGCTTAAAATCAATATCCCCATTTTTCCATATGACTAGCCCCATGCATGACTTGATTTATGGGGTTATGGTGCTTGATTCAGTCTATTTAACAACAAAGTGGAGTTTCACCTCATACTAGAGGCATGTAATTGAAGAGGGGGACGGGGAACTAGAACTGTCATTCACAGTCTTCTTCTGACACAGGCATCCCATCTCAAAACCGGTTGAGTTGTTTCCTGCCTTATAGAAGACATCCAGAACTTCACACCCCTGGCAGTAGGAAAGCAGTGTCTTCAGATTTCTCATCTGAATTTATACTTGGTGATTTTATTCTCAAGTATTCTTGGGATGACAGTTTTTAAAAATCAGCTTTTTTTTTTTCTTTCCTTGATTGTTGTTCTGACAAACTCATCCATCTACTCTTGCTATTGGCTGCAGCCAATAAAATTATTGCAGTCACTGCCCTCCTGGTGACCAGTCGGGAGGGAAGTGGATTGTGAGATATGAATACCAACAATTCTGAATTTTCTTTGCTAGCAGGTGGGTTTTTTTAATATCTCATTACACAGTTTGTGCAAAAGAGAGATTAACGTAGCACTTCGTTTTTAGCCAAACGCAACTGAAAGTAACTCACACCTCTGCTTTTTGGGAGATTTTCTAAAGGAGTAACGAAAAGCAATAATTTTACATTAAAAGTACAAAGGAATTCTGTAAGTGTACAAACTGTGAGAAGAAGTGATCATTATTAATGTAGTGGACAGGGTCCCTTGTTAGGCTGGCTGCTGTAAAGTTACATGTAGGGCATTGATTTAAATAATACTTTCCCTTCCCAGCCGGTCCTTGCCTGAAGGACGCAGTAATGGGTGAGCAGAGAGCTTTTATTTCTGCCCTCGGGATGGTGATTAATGGGGAATCTGCCAGTGTTTCCTGGCAGGAGCAGGATAGATTGCTGTCTGCCATTAAGAACATCCATCTCCACGCAAGGGATGCAGCAGCACTGGGATTCTTCCTCTGTTTTCAGGTGTATGCCCAGCTAGGCAGCTTGTTGCCTTCCCCAGGGCTCTGCTCTGTGCTGGGTTCCAGCACCCTGAGTTTGAAACAACTCTCAGCCAGGATGCACAAACAGCTGGAGAGTGAAGGGGTTTATTTCCACTGAGTTTGACTATGAGTGGGAGGAACGTGTTGATTAATGAGTCAGGGAGGGTGAGCTAATACATAGACAAGAAAATGAAACCCTTTGCCTCTGAATTCTTCTATAGATGGTTCATCTGGACCAACCCCAAAGTCCTTGATTTACTCCGTCAAAGATGCCTGAAATTCCTTAGGGCAGGAAACCTCTCTGGTTACTTCCACATGCAGTTGTGTGCCTGGTGACATTTCACTGCACCTTTGAGTGGTTCCAGAGCTGAGATGTGGTACCATCTCTCCGTTTGGAATTATTTATTCCTGGAGTGGTCCCACCGCTTTCCTGCCCTCCCCAGAGGACCCGGTTGCTCAGCCCCTCTGGGGCATACCCCATGGGTGGGCAGTAGGGAAGGGCAGAGCACAGGACCTGTGGCAGCTGGCTCTGGCACGTGTGTCCCTGTGCCCTGTGCCCAGCTCAGGCAGAGCCAAGCCTGTGTCCTGGACCAGGGCCCCACAGCCCATCCCACCAAACAGATGTTACCCTCTTCAATCCCTCTGCAGGAAGCTCAGACCTACTGTTAAAATCCAGCTTTGTGTTGC
The DNA here is from genome assembly GCA_020745705.1 of Hemiprocne comata. Taxonomy (NCBI): domain Eukaryota; kingdom Metazoa; phylum Chordata; class Aves; order Apodiformes; family Apodidae; genus Hemiprocne; species Hemiprocne comata. The sequence continues at coordinate 35,629,879 of CM036591.1, forward strand.
AGTCTTAAAATGGGCGAGGTGGACAAAGTATACATTTTAATCATACAGAAATGTTACTTGGCCCTTCTTTTTCAAGTCCCTCATCAGCATAGATGTCTGTCTGGGAAGGGCCTTTAATGCATACTAATTGTGCTGATGAGGAGGAAATACCATCCAAAGTGCACGTAAGAATGCAGCTAAATCCATATATTAAATGTCAAGAATTCTCATTACTCAGCTGGTCATTCTACCTCTCCTTGCAAAACAGTGCCTCCAAAAGCATTTTGTAGACATTTAATAAATGATAATCTTAAAATTTTGCAATTGCTTCACTTTGTCCCTAACAGAGAGAGCATTTAATAATGATGCTTTGTGCATCTTACAGTAAAGGCTGGGGTCCTGGTATTTATGAATACTCAGCATTTTCCACTGAGATTTTTGGAATATCTGGTCATTCTATTTAATTTTTAATGATTTGCTTATGTTTCAAGGAAAAAAAATACTTTAAAAAATCGGTTAAGTCATCCTCTAGTTTTTATTCTTTAAGGTAATCTTTATAATTTTAAAACATCATTCTCATTAGCAAACTTCTCTTTCTTTTTTCTAACTTTGCTGCTGCCACAGAAGAAGTGTCTGCGAGGATAGTACAAGTAGTAACAGCTGAAGCTGTAGCAGTCCTGAAAGGTGAGCAGGAAAAAGAAGCACAGCACAAAGATCAGCCTGGACCACTGCCTATAGGTAAAACAAGATAAAGAATGTTCAAAGTATCCTCGTGTCTCCAAGCATTTTATATATGTGCATTACAAAACCACCTTGCAGCTCTGCATTCACATAGGTTATGACCATGGGTAAACTGCAGCACCACTGGATTAATCCTGGAACCATGTAATAATTGCCATATCCTTGTTACCCCAGTTCTTCCTGGCTCTGGAACTGTCTCATTCACTCTTTGCTTCAGCAGCAGTTCTCCACCTGACTCCTGAGTGGTGTGGCTGTGAGTTGGTGGTGGTGGTTTCAACGTTGTGTTTGGTGGGACCCAGCAGCTCTCAGAGCCCCTTTGTGCTCAGCCATGTACAATGGGGACGAGAAAGGTGGATGTCCAAAGAGGCAAAGATTAGAGGAGAGGCATAGAAAAAGTGAGGTTATGCTGGTTGGGTGGTAGCTACTCAAAAAGATGGAGGAGGAGCAGAGAGGAACAGGGCACACCAGGTGACGGTGGGAGAGGGGTTAGCAGCCAGACAGGGTGAGAGGAGATTGTGGGAGAGGGAGTTACACATGGTAGAAGCAAATGCCAGTGGTACAGATTTGGAATGGTATCCCTGCCACTGGTCCATGCTGTGCCCCCATCCTCCTGCTGGCTCCTTTGTGGAATGTCTCTCTGAAAAACAAGTACGTGTGTATATATATATATTTTAAAAAGTAAATTGCAGCCATTCTTACCTACAGTGTTTCCTCGATGTGAGAAAACTTCCACAGTAGCTCAAAACATGTATACCAAGGGCAGAGAAAGGCCATACCCTGTCCTGAGAAAGGGCAAGTCTTGCAAGCAGCCTGCCCCAGGATAAGTTCTGCTGAGTGCACATACGTTGTGATCAAATCAAAATGATGCCTTATGGTGTCTTCCCCAAAGGCACTCTGCTTTGTTTGGTACAGTGGCTGGACCCTCCTTAGGAATTAATTAAAGTCAATGAGTAATTTAGTGTATTTTTTTGAAATTTGGTTCCCAAGGTCTTTTGCTTGATTGAGTTCATTTTGAGCTGCAGCAAGATGTGTTGCTTGGTAATTCTCTTCTTTACAAAGACTAAATTTTATATGGAAGACCCCAGTTCTGCAAAACACTTCATACATATTTAAGCACAGATTGCTTCACTGGGGCCTAGGTGAGGCAAAATGGATATTCAGTTCCATCTAGTTAGCTAAGAGATTTTAAAAATATTTTGAGAAGTGCACCTTCTGTTGTGTTACAGTTCCTGTGGTCACTCACTGTTAAATAAGTGCAGGTGGAATTGCATTGTGATGAAGATATAAATACTCTGTCCCTGAGCAGGATGCAGGATGTTTTTTGTTCATGTACTCAAGGTAAATTGAAGAGATTAGATGCCAGTTTCTGATAGTCAGCATGAATTTATAAGTTCTCTCATGCTTTGATGCTTAATTGTTGTTGCCATGGGTGACGGAAGGTTTTTAAAGTGGCACTTCTGATTTAAAAGATAATTTTGTACTTGATTTTTTATTGTACTCCGTAACCACAATTCTGAAAATAATTAATACCATCTGAAAAAAAACCTAAATCCTTTTATTATAACTTTAAAAATCCATGTCATCTGAAATGGTCTATCTGAAAATCCACCAGGCACAAGTCCCCATTGAATAAGTCTATCAGCTGGGCAGAACAGGCTGACTGCAGCTTGTATCAAGCATCAGTCTCCCTGGAATTAATTGCTCTATCTCATTTCCACTGTTTGATTTCTAGCAGTTGAAGAGTCAGCCAACCTGCCTCCTTCCCCACCTCCATCGCCAGCATCTGAGCAGACTGGAGCTCTGGAGGAAGGTAAGGGTCTCCTGGATGTTGCAGTGCACAGCTGCCAGCAGAGGGATGAGACAGGAATCTAAAGGATGGGGGTATCAGAACATGGAGATACTTTCTGCACCTTCATGTGAAAAGATAAGGCATTCCCCAGCAATAACTGCTCATCTGCATGGATGTGGTAGACACAAATGCACAGAGGTAACCAACAAGATACGATATGTTAAGTATGTCTATATTAAAGGAAAAAAGATGGTGATGCTCACCATGTAATAAGAGCCAAGATGTCTGCTGTCCCAGTGGGGTCACCAAAACTATGATGCAGTGTGGGTCATCATTCTTTTCTTAGGATTTGTTTGACTGCTTTATTTTAATTACCATTACCTCTGGGTTTGGAATCTTAAATGCATGAAGCAAGGAGATTCAGAAATGTATCATTTCTTTGGTCTTCGACCTGCAATTCATGCTTCAGTGCCTACATGTATTGGGGGTTCTGTACACAGAGTGCAGGAGTCAAATTCTAGTCTCACAAAGCAACTTTCTACTCTGTTCTGCACAGTGAATGTTCTGTTTCAGCAGCTCATGATCACTACATTTTCCTCCTGCTAAAAGCCCCTTCCGCAAAGAACTTAACCATTGTCTTAATTTTAAGCAGAGGCCTAAATCCCATTGAAGTTGTCACAATGGTAAGCATTTGTATCAGTGCTTTGTTCAACAGCAGAAGACTGCTGCATCAATATATATGCCATCAGCACAGGGAGACAGCAATATGCTAAAACTGAGCCATACCATGAGGATATGAGGGAAGGATTTGGGTTCCAAAACTCCAGGAGGCTGTCAGTTGAACTCTGCCATGTCAGTGGCATTTTTATGTATCCATTTATTTCCTTCATGGATTGTATTTTAGGGTTGTTTTTTTCTTCCTTTTTGTTGAATGAATGCATGAAAATTATTTCTTAGCATCTGCTGAACAAACTTTGTTGGTGTTTTAACACAGAGCCTCTCTTGATTTTGCAAGTGGATGGTTCTTATTAAGTGTGCTAACGTAGTCTGACTCTCAGTTTATCAGGACACTGCAACTAGGCATGGTCCATCCTGTGGTCATTTTTGAGATAATTACAGGCTGTTTTAACAACCACATTTGTCAGTCCACTGTACTGGAAATACCTACTGGGTGCAGTTAGTAACCAATATAAAAAAAAATTGTTAATTGTTTGTGTTTTTTTTTTTTAAAAACAGACATCTGCATAGTTCCTAGACTCATCACCAAGAGGTGTAATAGCAATCAAAACTACTAACTGAAAACAAAGCTAGTAGGGCATTATCAAAGGCTTTTGAAGTCATTACCAGGTTTTTACCAGTTTTTTAATATGTTGTTTACTTGACTAATTCAGCGTATGCTTTTTGATTTTTCACATCACAATAAAAGGCTTGTTTTTCTTGTTCAGGCCAATATCAAAGTTTTTTCATCATACATCCTTAGTTGAGGATTAGCTTTGCATACTCTTTCTATCAGCAATATTATTTACATGTATTTTAGGGTTTTATAAAGTACTCAGGTTGATTAGTTGACAGGAGGTTGCAGATTGCTCCCTAAGCAAATGGAAATTTTGCTGGTTGTGTTAACACAAGTAAGTGGAAAACACGATACAACTCGAGGTTGTTATGTACTACCAGACTGCTGTTCCCAGCCATGCATATGATTCAGCAAATCACTTAACATCCTTGGTTTTTTTCTTCCCTTGCATGTAGAATTGAGTTAATATAAAACACTTACTTACCTACCCTGCAGGGGTGATTGCAAGGATTGAAAGGTCAGTGTTTGGGAGAGGTTTTGGTGATTTACACAATTCCACCATTTTAAAAAACATTCAAATAATTTCCATTGACTTTAGTGAAAAGAGACCTTCTTATGACAAGATTCTGATTCAACTCTTCATGTTTCAGAGCAGATGGCCTGTATAAATCCTAAAAGTGTAGGTCTGTAAGGGAAGTATGGACAGAAATAATGTGTTGAGTCATTAATGCACTCTGCTGGAAGCTTCTTATTTATGTCCAGCTCTGAAACTGGAACTTGCAGTAGAGTTGGTTGATAAACAGAAGGAACTTATTTAAAAAAATTTCACCAGAAGTATATTATGTTCCTTTTCCCCAAAATATCAGTGTTTTAAGTTCAGTGTGGTTAATGGTAGTAAAATTCTTTTGTTCTGCCCTGTGTTAGAAAGTGTGGTCCTTACTTTCTGTTAGTAAGCTGAACTTTTGCTGACCTGAGTGAGCCAGACCTGTCATTTTTATTCAGGCAAAACTCCCACTCAGAAGAGTTAGCTTCAGTAGGGTTTGACCCAATTTAACTGTATTTGCTTAAACCTTCAGTTCCCTATACCATCTGGCTGTCCATCTTCACGCATCTTTACATTGTCTGTCTGTCTTTCTGCTCAGTAGAATAACATTTATGAAATTAACCCAATTGTACAGTTGTTGAACAACAAAGATGAGTGCTTGGTGTGTGTATCTACCTCAGACTTCCTTTTTTCCCCTTCTCTTAGAACCTTTTCCTAATGCACTTGTCAGTGTGTGTCTGAATTGCTCTGAATCCAAAAGAGACTCCTTCAGTCATAGTAGGAAGGAAATCACTGCTGTAGACATGACAAAGGTGGATGTGGCCAGCCATGCAGCAAACACAAATTAAGAAAAAAAAAAAAAAGGTAGGAAAGGCAGAGAGGTTTGTGGGTCAAGTGTATTTCTTGAGAGAAAGAAGTCAGTGGATGTGGGTTCCTTTCTTTCATTTGGCTGCAGAAAAACATTCAAATGAGCCTGTCCCTTTTTGCTGCTGCAGAAGGTAAGAACTAATTTTCCTTATTGAAATTATTTCATTTATTTCACCTGTGTTAACATAATTTTGCTCAGGAAATGAAATTTTCCCTGCCACTGTCTAATCCTTTTGTCAGTTGTATCTGATCATGCAGGGCTGATGTGATATTCTCTTGCCAACTTGGCATTTCTTCTCTGCCTTTGACAATGGTCAACAGTGTCTTCATGTAAAATTTTCCTAAATGCTACAAGATAGAAGAATGCCTTTGAGGCAGTGTTGTCCATTTTGAAATAGGCATTTCAGATTATACTGAATAATATTTTGCAAACTGAAAGGGAACAAGTGTCCTATAAAAATGGATCTATTTACAGTGAAAATTACTTCTCGAAAGGCATTTTCAAAAGATACCTGGCAGCTAAAGCAAAATTAGCCTTTGTGAGGAGTGGTTTTAATCTTGGACTTCAGAATACATTGGGAATTTTTCCCATGCTTTGAGATGAAAAAGAACTACTAGAAGGGGCTAAAATGACAAAGGATTTTTCTTGTTGCCAAAAGAAAAACGTGTTCTTTAAAGACATCATTATCCATTTAATGAAATTATATGCAGTAATTTTGAAAATATCTTTATTAAAACTGATACATAAACAGCATAAATCTGTAATAGGCACAGAAGTAACAGCCCCAAACAGTGCTAGACTTGCACTCCTAGTGGTTTTGGACCATCGCAGTATGTATGAAGCACTTTTACTGTGTCAGTTCCTGTAGGAGCAGAGGCAGGGTCTGTATTTTCTTGTCTACAATCCATTCAGAGCCTATAAAAACAGAATTTTCAGCCTTGTTTGTATCAGTGTGGAGACATCCCGGGGTTTCATATTTACTCTCGATGCATTTTACGTCTGAAGGACCCCTGGGTAAATATGACCCACAGCTGGAAGGAGAACCTCCCCTTTTGCACAGCCTCATTTTCAGTGTTCTGCTTCTTACTGTATCAGTCTTCTGTTCTTTCCTCCACAATGTCCCATTTCCAGCAGAAGAGGTGGCAAGTGCGTCAACCCTTTCCACTCTTGTCCTCAGTAATACCTGGAGTAGTGTGAGGGCACCCTGCAAGGAAGCAGGAGTTACAGTTTTGAACCTTCTCAGCTTTAGGAGGAATTTGATTCCTGGTTTCTCACATCCTGAGACATAGGATGTAAGCCAGCCTTTTGAGCCCCTTCAGATCTGACACTGAATTTTGTAGAAGCTTCTGTGGAGAAGAAATCCACATGTTCTTCTGCATTGCAAGTGGATCAAGTTGCTCCCCTTCAACCTTGCTACCACCCCTTAAGTACTAATGAACGGTGGGCAGCTCGGAATCATCCCTGTGTTTAGCATTTCCTTTTGCAGTGCTCTGCAGAGCTTCCTGCTTGGCAGGGACAGGTTGCCAGCTTATTTTTCCACACCCACCTCTTTTAAGCAGGCATACACCCCTGAATCTGGGGTTTGCATTCCACTCCGAGGGCAAAGCAACTCAGCTGTCAGTGGTTCGGGCACTGTTTGTGCCCTGGGAGAAATTGTGAGAACAGGTCTCTTAAACTCAGTTCCTGGGTGGTATTTGTGTATGTGCGTAGGTGCACACAGGACACTTTCAGTCTTGGCCAGCCCCAGGGTGATCACGGAATCTTAAACATGGATAATCTTCCTTTTGCAGCACAATGATACATACTGGAGCTACTAACAGAGATTGCTGTGAGCAGCCTTTATCAGGAAAACCAGTAGCTAGCTATTTGGGGAAGGGGTTTTTGTCCTTGTTTAAATGTTACTTATTTCTAGGGAAAAGAAGAAAGTGGGGAAATTTCAAATAGATGCGATGAGAAATAAAACCACTGTTGACCAAAGTGGAAGCTGGTTTGCTTTTTAATTAAAGGACTTTTTAAAATTTACACTTTCCATTACTTCACCTGATGACTATAAGGCATACAACTGTGCTGGGATACTTCAGGAGTTTTTCATACAGCCAGTCAGCTGTACATACGAATATCAGTGCATGTCATGAGATGTGGTTTGTGTACAACATGTATTCCTCTAAATAATAAGTGTATAGTTTTGAAATTCACATATTCCAGCAGTTGGTTTCCAATGTTTGCAACACAGTAGGAATCACCACATACACACCCATGTGTTGAAATGCACAGCTGCCTCATTCCTCCATCCCACACTGACCTGTAGCCTGGCTGATTTCATCCACTCTGCAGTATGACGTAGTGGCTAGTGTTGCTAGTGCATGCATCTGTCCTGTCCTGTCTTGTCTTTTCTTTGTCTGTCTGTCTGTCCTGCAGTTTTTGTCTGTGTGTGTCTATTTGTAGATGAAGGGGCAGAGGATAAGGTGGGACCGCTACACCACTGCCCAGGCCATGGGCCTGCTGCCAGCAGGGAGTGGTGTAAACACCTGGCCCCCTCCATTTCAGTGTCTGTGCCTGATGAGGAGCCCTACAATTCGGATGAGGAGTACTATGAACACCCTTTGTTCAGCTCCGAGTGGACTGGCTCTAGTACACATCCCAGTGCCACAGTGAAGAGCACAGAGGTCTTGCTGGGCCATGATGAAGGTGAACTGAGCATGGTCCCATTTTGTTCCTCTTCCCTTCTACCCATCTGCCATCCATACCTTTATATGTGCGCCTGGGACTGCTGCTTTCTGGGGAGGGAAATCTAGTTGTGTTTTCTCCTCACATGGAAGTAACACCCCTCTGCAGTTTCTCCATCTCAAAGTGAAGCTGCAGTGTGAGCAATGAGTGCAACTTTGGGGCCAGTGAAGCCATGGTTCCTGCTTAAATCAGGGCTCTTGGTCTACTGGCCTGGCTTATAGCAGAAGCAGAAGGAGCAGCTAGTTAAAAGAAGCGTGAGCTAATTTTTTTTTTTGTGCCAGGGAATCACTGCTGAGAACAGTGCACTAAACAGGCCAAGAGATTGTTACTGGCAGTAAGTCAGTTGTTATCACAATGGGGGGAAAAAAAAAGTTTATACCAAAGATAGCAGTGGAGAGTCTTTAATACTCCAGAAACAAAGGATATCAGTTTTTACCCCAGTATGCACAGGTGACTTCAGGCAGGATAGGATCATATTTGATCTTCAGTTGTTTTATGGATACACCCGGTTAACATTGTGTCAACTGACTGCAAACAAGGAGGAAAAGAAGTTTACTCTTAAGGTGTTTTTGTAACCCCTCTCTCCATGGCCTGAGCACATCAGTGTTATGGGGGTTACACAGAAATGAAATGGCTGTTGAGGAATCCAGCGAGAATCTGTTTCCGTGATTAACAGAAACGCTGATGACTTCCCTGAGGCAAAATCGATCCTGTTTCAGCTCACAGCATTTAACTAACCCAATTTTGGGACACAGGAGCCAAGGTTAAAAACAGTACTGAATCCTCTACAGGTTTGTGCCTCAGGAGGATGGAGATGTATACCTGAAATTGCTCACTGGGTCATTTCAAGAAACTCAGAGTTGTTCAGAGTTAACAGGGCAATATAGCCTAATACTGCAGCAGCACCAGAAAGAGATCAGTGCTAATAATTGAAGATTGTTAATGTCAGCACCTCTGCCTGAAGCTAGGGGTGATAGAAGATCACAGGAGTAGCCTTACTATAGCTGGGTGCCCATAGCTGTACTTAACAGCACTCCTGATCTGTTAATTCAGGGCACCTTCCTTTTCAGTCACGTGCATCTGCCTCTGGTGAAAGTGTAAGATCTCAGAACATCTATGAGGAAAAAAAAAGGGAAATAACCTGGATAATCAGTGGAAAGAGAGGCATTAGGAAACTGCCCTCCTCACTTATTGCCTATAAGCACAAGCAGTCTGGCATGAAAGGTCTGCTGCACAAAGGGAGTCTGTAGGATTCCTTTGTTAAGTCAGGGATAACTTTCTGCTTTGGTAAGTAATTAGTTTTAATCCTGTGGGATTGTGTGAAGTGGAGATGGAGGTGTATACCTGAAATTGCTCAGAGTAAAATGAGAGGCTTTCCTTAACATTTTTTGATTGAAAAGGATGCATGTACAGAACTACATAAAACTGGAAAAAGAAAAGTAAAGCAAGCTTTTCAAGTCAGGGCCTCTTGTACCTGAACACCTGCTGTTCCACCAGGCTGTTTTTACAATCTGCCCATGTGTAAATATCCCTGTAACACTCATGCATTGGTCCAGTTCTGATGCTGAATCTTCTGGCTTCTGTTCATTTAAGATATAGTAGCTAACCTTAATGACATTTTCATATGTTATTCATAATGTGTTTACTTTACATAGTGATATTTTCTCAGCCTCAATAGTGTTTGTGTTCCTTAAATCACTTTTTAAAAGCCGTAACTGAAGTGGGTGGTTAATTGTCTGGTTTTAACCAAGCCAATCTCAGGAGAAATATACAGCTCTTGTAAAGAAATTTTACTTTAATACCAAGAGGCTGGATATAACCACTTCCAGATTCAAAACAACTTAGTTCTAAGTCTCATTCAGCAATGTCTTCAAGCACGAGACACACTTTAAACCCAGGGGGCTCATCAGGTTGACTGCAGCATGGCTGCTTGTCAGCTGCTTAGGTATGTTGCTGAATAAAAGGTTTTCCACTTCATCTTGACTTCTTATCAGAAGGGATACTAATAGAGTAATACTCGGTTTGAGTAGCAATGGCAGGAGTACAGTCCAGAAAGGAAACGTCACTGATCATTCTACTGCCATGGTGTGAGTAAAGACAGCTTCTTGATACTACTACACTGATCCTAACAGGCCATAGGCTGAGTGATGTATTATAGAAATTCAGATGAACAAGTAGTTATGTTGCACTTATTCGTTTCTTTGACCTAATTGATGTCAGGGAGCCTGGGGGCTAGTGGGGAAACAGAAAAGAAAATGAAGTGTCCGTGTGTTGAATCTCCTTTTCATACAGAGTTCAGATGTCAGGCAGCCTACGGGAGAAACTTTATAAACCCACTCAATATAGGAATCTTGGCTGAATTCTTGCAAAACCAATAGTTACCAGCTATGCAGAAAGGTTATTAAGACTATGGAAGTGGCTCGATATTTTGCCAAATCCAGAATCCATGTTGACTTGCTGGAATTTGGCAGTCAGTATTGCCAAGGTAACTGTAAAGAAACTTAATTCCTCACACCTTCCTCCACCTCAAGTGAATGTCTTCTACTGGATTATGCAGCACATTTACCAGAAGAATATCAGTGTACTTTGAGCTCATTGATGCATTGGTGTTGTCAGGGTCATCCATCATGCAATACCATCTCCATTTGCAATGAATATTTGACCCACAGTCATCTTTAGGAGAGGCATACCTGTGAAACACTTTCAGCTCTTATCTTGCAGCATAAACATCCTTCTCTGGGAGAGACGGGTTTTTTGTTTCGTTTTTTTTTCCCTAAGGAAAATTCCGTTCCACAATGAGTTAAATGGGTTGGATACAAGCAGACCTTTGACACACTAGAATGTTCAGAGCTGAAAGTGTTATGTGAAAGCAGTCCTGTTGAGCTCTGTGTTTGGTGTTTACCGTTGGTGTTGATGTCGCCACCTTTTTCCATCCGCAAGAAGAAGAACCAGTAGATAGTCTGATGACTGTGGAAGCAAAACCTGCTGCTCTTCCTGAGAAGCAACTGGGGAAAGAGCACAGGCCCACTGAGCCCTTGGGCCAGGCAAAGGGCCTGTGTGAGGGTCAGTCGGATCCAGGTTTGGAGGCCAAAGTGTGTCGTGAACACATAGTGCCAAGTGCGGCATCCAGCAGGGAGAGTGTAACCGTTGGGGCAGAAAGGCTCCTGACAGACACATCCTCTTCCTCGGCTGAGGAAGGTGTGTCCTCCTTAGGTTTTGCATGTGTTTGCTGCCAGTGAATCCTTCTCCAGCTTTCTCCAGTGCTTTCCAAGGCTGCTTCATTTCCTGTTCTTCCCATGTATTAGTATGACTGCTCTTGTTATTATGCTTGAAGAGTGTGTAGCAGATAATACGATTGCATAGGTGCTGTTTGACAACATGGTTTCCCACCGCTGCGGCTGATTCCTGGATTTTTACTTTGCCATGATAAAATATGCTTTGCAGCTAAGCTGATTCTTCTGCGTAAGCCTTTTTCCCTCATCTCAGATGTGTTTGCCAGTCACATTGCTAATCTATGTACATTTTTTTCTTTTTGGTGCAGAGATTCATCTGCTTTGCTTTCAAAATGTGGATTTATTGACTTCGACTATGACATAAAGGGGCTTAAACTGTAGAGATGTTTTCATTTGCAGTGTGCAGGTTTTTTGTTTGGTTTTTTTGTGTGTGTGCTTCAGTGCATTCTGGTTTAGCTTCCCTAAAGCTATTGCTTCTTATGTCATATCCTTGCCATTCATTGCAGTCCCCTCCCTTCCTCTCCTTGATCATTGCCAGAACTCTGACTTAGCAAATGTTTCACCCTGCTGGACTGCCTTGGTCAGCCAAAACCTCCATCACTTCCACTGGGATGTTTGCCTTCATAGGGAAGTTTAGGATTGGGTGCATAGGGTGAAGTTGTGATCTGCTCACCAAACATAATATTTACTGCAATGAGTTGTCTTTCAGTACATAAGAACTAGACTTCAGGATTCTCCTTTTAATGGTATCTCTCTCCAGCCAGTGCAACAAGGTGTAAAGACACATTACAAGGAGTAGTGATGTACCCATTGACTACCTGGCTAAGAAATACTGCATTTGGGAGGCTGGTGGTCTGGCTGGCCCAGCTAAAGACTATTAAATTTCTTTGACAGTCAGAATAAGTTTTGATGCCATTGGTATTGTACATTTGCTCTGCAGGGAGACACAGTAGGATATGTAAAGAAAGTCAGTGTTTAGCTATTTAATGTCTGTGAAACAAAGATGACATCAGCTTAGTGGCCATATTTTTATACTTCATAGAGTTGGCAAGTAATTCACGAAATGTTAAAACATAAAGGAGCAAAATTACTGTAGTTATAGACCTCTGATTTTTCTACCTGTAGAGTTTAGAATGACAGTTGCTTTTTTTGACCAAATGTTAACGTATCTGAATATTTAAAGAAAGACCACTACTTTGATACTAACTGTTCCCAAAAATTCAGAACTGTCATAGCAAAAAGATGGCTCCATGGACTTTTAATCAGAGATTATAAGATTCAGAGTTGGCCCAGTGCTTGTTGTAACAAGCTTTAGAAAAAACTCATAAAACTTCTTACAGATTACTGCAGAAAGTTCTGCCACATTCTGCAGTCTCTCTCCTCATATTTTCCATGACAGGAAAATTTCCGTATGATAGGACTAATTGTTTTCCATAGGATATTAAAAAGGAACAAGCTATTAATGATTAACAGAGTGTGTTTAAAAAAACCCAAACAAACGAACTAGCTATTACTCCCTAAAAAAATATTGGCAAACTGTAAGAGTAGCATTTTTAGTTTCAAATTAACTTAATTAGGGCCTGATCTATAGTCATTGAAACATACCAAGTATTCTTTGAGGTCAGTTACAGCAGAAGATGGCTGGCCGTTTTGAAGACCAGACCTTCAAGATCTGGGACTATTAATAGTCCTGTTGCTGATTTACACTTACCAGTTTCATGACAGCAGTGAGACTTTTGACATTTACCAAAGAGTAAATGTCAAAAATGGGCACAGCTGAAAAACCGCCCTCTTCTGACACTTGCAAAACCTTTGATGTGCATGATTTCTTCGGTTTAGGCTGCATGTAGAAGAAAAATGTAAAATAGATAGAGAAATGTAGAACTATGTATGTTTTAAATGTCACCAACACATAAAGATACTACTGATTGGACTTAATCTTGCAGGCTTTACTAACTCAGAACTAACACAAGTTACAGAGTCCAGCAAAGCATACCAATGAAGTGAGGATTACTTGTGGTTTTACTGTTGTATGCAACCCATGAAGATGAAGAATTCCCATGAAATCATCTCATTTCAGTAGTCACATATTTATATGTGTTCAACTCACATTTTCACTATAAAACCTCATATATTGAAAGGAAACTAGGGTTCAACACTTTAAAGCAGATTTCTAGGTGGATGGCCTCACTGCATGTTTGCATCTTTCTCCCTCTCCTTTCCATCATTCATACCAAGATGTTGTTGTAAGCCACATGACTGCCTGCCTCTAAGTGCTTTAAATAATTGTGTTGTAAAACCCAAACAAACTACTTCAGGTTTACTTGCAGCCACGAAGATGGAATTCCATGTCCAGGAGGGCGCACGCTCTTTCCCGGCAGAACCGTTAGACACAAAGCAACATGAATCTGGGAAAGACAGTAAGACTGGTGAGCAGCCTAAACATGATGCCTTAGTTCCACAGCCAGCAAAAACAGAGGCTATAGATACAAAGGATTCACAGAGCAAAGACAAAGAAAAAACACCTTCACCTCTGTCAGAAAAGAACTTGGAAACCGATTCACAACAGGAAGGAGAAGCCAGTTTTGCAGAACCTTCTGCCAAGCCTCCTGCTTTTCAAGAACAAAAGGGCTTGTCCTCTGAACTGCCTAAAGAAAGAACTGCAGATGTGCCCTCATCATCCAGCCAAGTTATGTCTATGAAATTTAAAGATGACCTTAAAGATGTCCAAGATTTTGCCATCAGCCATGGTGAAAGTTCTCTGTTACTATCAGAACCCAAGGCAGAACCAGCCGAAAGTGAACTTCCTTCAGGCCCATCTCCCACTGATCTGCAGGAGCTTCCACTCAAAGACAGTTTCACAACAAAACAGGAAGCCACTGATCAACTGTTTGCCAAAGATCTCACTAAAGATGAACAGATCCACAGAGACAGGACACTAGCTCTGCAGGAAGTCTCAGCAGTAACTGTAGATGGCTTGAAAACACCAAGCACCCAGAAAATCCCTGTGTGGGGAGAGGAAAAGGACATGACAAAGGATGAGAGTGATGAGGAAGAAAGGTATGACTTCTATGATAAAGGAGAGGCTCAGATATTAGATGATGGTAAATTTACCACAAAACCTGAAGTTAAGACACTTTTCCTTGACAAAGCAGACTTTGAAAAGGATGAAGCCAAAAAGTCACCTGATAGTCTCAAAGCAGAAAAAGAAATGGACCAGAGAGGGCTCCCAGAAGCAGTAGACATGAAAAAGGAGGTCCAGCCAATCACACAGGTACCCTCAACCAAGTTAAGCAATGAACTGACCCTTGAGAAAACAGCAGAGCACCCTGATAACACTCAGTTATCCAGAATAACAGAAAAAGCCCCTGAGGCAGCAAGTTTAACTACTGACAAGACTCCTGCTCTAGAACGTTCCCAAGAGAAAGATGTTAAAGACGACACCAAGGAGGATAAGACAAGGGTCTCAGCTCCTCATCAAATGAAAGAAGAGGAGGATCGATCGGGAATGTCAAAGTATTTTGAAACCTCTGCTCTGAAAGAGGAAGCCTTCAAAGCAGATGCTCTGAAACAAGGCAGTGATTACTATGAGCTAAGTGACACTAAAGAGAGTGTGTATGAGCCTTATCGGAGAGATCGTCTGATACCTGAAGACAAAGAGGAAGAGGATGAAGAATTACAGACAGAATTGGAGGAGCAGCAGAGGGGGCCTGCTCATGAAATGGGGTACAGTACCCTGGCTCAGAGTTTTACACCAGACAAATCTGAAGAACCAAGTTCCCCAACAGAAAGAATGTTCACTATTGACCCCAAAGTCTATGGGGATAAGAGAGAACTGCACAGTAAAAATAAAGATGACCTAACTCTGAGCAGGAGCTTAGGACTTGGGGGGAGATCTGCAATTGAACAGAGAAGTATGTCTATTAACTTGCCCATGTCCTGCCTGGATTCAATAGCTCTAGGATTTAGCTTTGGTCGTGCACATGATCTTTCTCCCCTCGCTTCAGATATTCTAACTAACACTAGTGGAAGTATGGATGAAGGTGATGACTACTTGCCAGCTACCACACCAGCATTGGAGAAGGCCCCCTGCTTCCCCATTGATAGTAGAGAGGAAGATGAGCACATTGAAGAAGAAAAAGCAATGGCAGAAGAAAAAGTCCAGCCTGAGACCTTGGTTGAATCACCTTTCCTGGCCAAAGAATATTACAAAAATGGGACTGTCTTGGCTCCCGACTTGCCTGAAATGTTAGACTTAGCAGGAACAAGATCTAGATTAGCCTCCGTGAGTGCAGATGCTGAGGTGGCACGGAAGAAGTCAGTTCCTTCTGACACTGTTGTGGAAGACAGCAGCACAGCAGCCCTGCCACCTGTGACAGATGAGAACCATGTAACTCTAAAAGCTGAAAGTCAGCTAGAAGACTTGGGCTACTGTGTTTTCAATAAGTACACAGTCCCACTCCCTTCTCCAGTTCAGGACAGTGAGAATTTAACGAGTGAAACCTGTCCCTTCTACGAAGGCACAGACGAAAAACTGAGACGTGGCCTGGCTCCTGACCTGTCTTTAATAGAAGTGAAACTGGCAGCAGCTGAAAAATCGAAAGAAGAATTTCTCAGTGAAAAAGACTTGGGTCAGCGTGCCACTGGTGAGGCCATTCTGGCAAGGGACTTTGAGCAGGAGAAAAAAGACAAGCTGGATACTGTGCTAGAAAAAAGTGAAGATCAAGTTGACCCTAAAGAGGTCTATCCTGTTAAAGGTGCAGAGCCAGAGAAGACAAGGCCTGAGACAATCTTAGAAATGAAAGAAGAAAGAGTGGCTGATAAAGTTCATGTAACTGGTGATACCATGTATGACAGAATGTCATCTTCAGAGAGAGCAATAGAAAAAGATGCTGTTTCTTTGTTGATGGAGAAGGAGGAGAAGACTCTTAGTGTTGTTCCTGAATTAGCTGAGATAGAAGCTCCGATAAAACCAGATTACAATGCTATAAAGCACGATTTGGAAGTGGCTGCAAGGAGAGCTGACCAAGAATATCGGAGTCAGTTAGATATTAAGATCAGTGATGTTGTTTCTCTCCCTTCAGGGAAGGATGAAGCCTCTGTTAAAAGAGCAGAGCCTGAACCCAGAGGCACTCAACAGAAAGATAAGACCATCTTGTCCAGAGAAGCAAAGGATGCAGATGTACTTTCCAAGATCGAGCCTAGTTATGGGAAGGACAGCACCAAACTGTCTGAAACAGAAATTAAGGAAAAAGTAACTAAGCCTGATCTGGTGCATCAAGAGGCAGTTGATAAAGAGGAATCTTATGAATCCAGTGGAGAGCACGATCAAGCCCAAGAAAGTTTGAATGGGGAATCCTTGAAACCAGAGGATATCAAAGCAGAATCTCCCAAACTTCCTGAGACTAGGGAAGAGACACAGTTACCAGCAAAGGAGCCTTCTATGGAGTTCCTCCTTCCACAAGCTGAGCCTCTTCAGGAAGAGCCTGCTGAGATTCAGATGGAGAGCATACCACAGCCTGCAGAAGGAACTGAAAAGATTCCTGATACAGCTGTGAAACCTATGGAAATTGAAAAGCCACTTCCATGTGAAGTGACAGCTGGGGCCATAAAAAGTGAAGAACATGAAGAAGAAATGTTAGAAGTAGGAAAAGAAGAGGATAAACAGAATCTTGTATCTGAGATGCCCCCAGAAATAGATGTGGGGAAACCCACTGCTAAAGAAATGCTAGCCAAGGGTAGCCCTGAAGCACTGCCTGAACTGAAAGGCATTATTGAGTCAGTGGTGACAGTAGAGGATGACTTTATCACAGTGGTGCAGACAACAGTTGATGAGGGTGAATCTGCTTCTCACAGCGTGCGCTTTGCTGCCACTCAGCAGGAAGACATTGAAACAGGGGACTCCCAGGCTGAAGAGGAGCTGGAGGTTGAGGAAGTGGCTGACGTTCAAGTTGAGCCCAAGGAGGGTTCCCCGGAAGCTCCTGCTTCACCCCAGAGAGAAGAAATCCTGCTCACCAACTACAAGACAGAGACATGTGATGATTACAAAGATGAAACAACAATCGATGACTCCATCATGGACACAGACAGTCTCTGGGCAGATACTCAAGGTGTGCATTATCCTTTCTGTTTTGTCTGTTACGTATTTTTGTTTCAAAATCATAATGATAAAAAAGCAAAATTATTATAGTTGCAATAGTAATCTCGGCATGTTTCAGAAAAATTGTAATCTGCCCTTTTTATTAATACATCTGCTCTGTCTTCAACTATTTTTTCCCTTCCACCACAGTATCATTAACAATTGTTACTAATCTTTTTTTTGTTGTTACAATTTGCTCTGATCCTACAGATGATGATAGGAGCATCATGACTGAACAGTTAGAGACTGTTCCTAAAGAGGAGAAAGCAGAGAGAGAATTGCGAAGATCATCTCTCGATAAGCATAAAAAAGAGAAACCTTTTAAAACTGGGAGAGGCAGGATTTCTACTCCTGAAAGGAAAATAGCTAAAAAGGAACCTAGCACACTCTCCAGGGATGAAGTGAGAAGGAAAAAAGGTTCATTTAATACTCCCTATTACCTTTTTTTTTTTTTTTTTTTTTTTTTTTACTATTGAACAGTACTGTCCAGTTACTCTGTTGTAGATGATGCACACCTTAACAGTATTAATGGTAGTGCTTTTTAATGAGACATTGTGCAACTATACGAAAAGCCACGTGCAAGGCTCACTGCTCCACCAGTCCCATTTAATTTATAGGCATCCCCACTGGTCACTGAGTGACCCAGAGCTGAGGTTCATGCACCAGTGCTCCCCTTCTTCTGACTTAGGATTTGTTCACCCCAGTAGAAGCGACGCATCGGGTTGGAGTTGTGGAGCAGTGGGCCTGCCACTTGATGTGTTGTCATATGAAACTATTTGCTGTTTTTTTTCCTGATTCTATGTTTCTGTGTTTTCTTGTCCATAGCAGTGTATAAGAAAGCTGAACTTGCTAAAAAAACTGAAGTTCAGGCCCACTCTCCTTCCAGGAAAATCATTTTAAAACCTGCTATCAAATATACTAGACCAACTCATCTCTCCTGTGTTAAACGGAAGCAGACAGGTGACTGCATTCTGTTCAGTTATGCAATGTGGCTGGCAAACATAGACATTTTCCTTTTTTTTTGTAAATCTCATGGCTATAGCAGCTTCTCTATTTATTTTTCCTCCAGGAATATCAATCTTCACAAATAGTATTGCTTTTTTAGTGCTTTGTATCATTTTTCTTTTCTTCTTTCTTTGCTGGTATTTGTTTATTTATTTAATGGAGGCCATGATTGTTTATGCTTGTCATTGCTTGGGCCTCTAAGTGCTGTGGTTGTAACTTGGCATCGTGCTTACAGTAGTGTGGTGTTGTAGGAATCTCTGCTCATCATTTTGTTCTTTTTTTTTTTAATTATGCCTTTTTTTTTTTTTTTTCTTCCCTGGTGGGAAATTGTTGACAGCTGAACCATGGTATGCATTTCCATTATTTTGCTTTTTTACTCTCATGCATAATAAGAAGTGTTTCAGACTTACATTGTGTTGGTTGATGTTACCTGCATTGACACTTCCCAATCTGTCACTGATGTTTATGCTGTACAGTCAAAATCCACAGGGGGAAACCAGCCACGTGCAGCATGAAGCTGAGAGAGAAGAAATCTGGCCTCGCACTACGAATGCTTTCCAAGCAAAAATCTTAATATTTGCTAGAGGAAGACTAAAGGATGAAACAAATGACTCCTGTTACGAGTTCAGGGTGGAAAGAAGAACATCTTGACTTTTCTGGTGATCTTGGGAAAAAAAAAATTGCTACAAGAGGCCAGGTTTTCTGTCGTGTCCCATGACCGCATGCTGCACTGCGGCTGTTCATGAGTGAAACTAGAGCTATTGAGAAAGGAGCCATGCACAGCTCTGCAAACTACATAGCCTCTTCTCATGGCTTAGAAATTCAGAACAGGATTTATTACCCGTCCTATAGTTATACAGTGCAATGCTAAAAGTGTTCCTAAGAAGTCTCTCTCATCCTGTTTTGCACTAGTGAGTCACTCATTCTAAAATTAGGCCAGTTTCAGTATGGAGGCGAAAATACAGTGAAAGGATAGTTATGCGAGTGTAGCTTTAATATCACACCTCAACTGTATGAAGTGTGTGTTGTCTCCCAGTTAGGATTCCATGAGGATAACAGAACTAAATACCTGGTCCCATCACCTTGCTTCTGTAAGGGAATCTGGTACTTTTACTTCCCCCCTCACAAGAAATGGAACCAGGGAAAGGCTGGTCCTGGCCCCTCTGTGTTGCATGATGGCTTCTCCTCAGTTCTCAGTCTCTGGGCTGTCCTAACTTGCCTTCTGAACCAGAACTACTCAACAGTGAGGGCTTTTAAAAAAGGGGGGAAAAAACTTGTCTTGCTACCTCTTGCTGTTTGCTGAAGCACAGCTCGATCACCTCAGAAGTTACAACCCGTAATTCACATAGTCTTCCAAAAGACTGAGGGGGTTCAATAAATGGTGGAAATGGGGCAAAAGAGTGTTGGCTTTGTAGCGTCCTCAACTTGGCCTACAGTTCTACAGCCAAGTGGTCAGTGCTATCTTTCCCTCAGGTACTGCCAGTAACTCCTCTGAACTCCTCTGGCCCATAGTGTCCTGGAGATGCCTGAGTCATAGTGCTAGACTCACATAAGGAAATCTGCCCCACAGCCTTAAATGTGTGCTGCCTGGCAACTGGCTGAGCTTTTTCTCTCTCACTCCAATATGTAGCAAGCTGATGTATGAGTCAAAGTGAAAAAATATAATACAGAAACAACCTCCCAGTGCATTTAAATCCTGAGATGGAGAACAACCAAAATGATGGACCCAGATTGATCATAATATTTTCAGTTATGCCAGTTGAACTTTGAGGTTTGGCCTTTAAAGCAGGGTGGTGTGAACCACATCACATAGTGTACAAAAATATCTTTTAGAATGTTTCTCCATACTCAGTGTTGATGGAAAACTCACAGTATCCCTTGTTTTCTTCTGCAGTATCTTTTTATACTCACTGATGGGACTTGAAGGGGACGCTGTGAGAGAGAGTGCAGTGTGCTATATGATATCCTGGGAGTGTAGGTGGCCATATGTTAACCCACATATCCTGGAGCCAGAACCAGTCATCCAGCTCTTTCCAGGATCTGGAATTTAGAGGGATATTGTCTCACTCCCATTTTCCTTTTACGTAAAATACAGCCCTATTTCTTGAAGCCAGTTTTGACTGTCAGTGTGTCCCATTTGGAATGGTTTTGTCAGCCTTAGTGATACCTGGCCAGTGGAGCCCCACCTAAAGTCCCTCAGAAGTGTAGTCTATACAACTTTGAGTGTATTGCAGTCAGTTAACACCTCCATGTTGCATTTACTGTGACTTTAAAATGAAAAATGTCCAGTTATAAGATACAAGCATCTACCAAAAAAAGTTAATTTTTGCTTGCATTTTCTGTGTAGTGGCCTGGGAAATTACATCTTTCCCCCATTTCCCCTCAGTACCGGAAAAAAATTCCAATTTTACTGGTAAGCATTGGCAGTTCCATATCCGCAAAGGAGGGACTGTTTTTTAAGAGACTCATCCTTGCCATTTGAAACAGAAACTGCATGGCCAACCTTGAGGAAAGAATTGTGAAGTCTTTGCCTTGGCTGGAGTAGTTCCATGAATGAAACCCCAAGCTGACTCATGTTTGTCAGCAGCTGTGAGACACCACTGCAGTTGTGCCATCAGAGAAGTGTTTATGGTGGTAAGGCCAGGACAATTACCTGGCTATGAGTGGGAGTCACTATGTGATATGCCTCTGTTCCTTATCTTAAATTCTGGGGTCACCCCCTGAAGTAAAACATATTTGTTGTGTATTTAAACTGGCAGCAGAGCCTGTAGAGATCTTTTGTTCAGATGGAGAAGTTGTGGTGCTTTCAGGTAAGTCAGCACAAGCAGCACAGCTGTTCTTTCCACTTAATAGTGGTGGCTGGTTAGGATTCAATACCAAGGGAAGGAAGGAAGAAAAGTTGTTTGTGGTTATTTAGAAGAGATGCAAAACAGACCAAAACCAACAGTAACAGATGTGACAAAATGTGATGCAGGAAGGCTGTGCTGTACTTATCCCTACTACAAATTCAGAAGAACTGAAGTAACAGTTACATATTCTTTTCCTCCTCATAAGTTTTCTCTCCTACTCCTTCAATTTAAAAAACAAAAAAACAAACAAAAAAATCCCACCCCAAAACCAGGGATCTCCTCATTGTGTGTGGGAACTGCACAGGGAAAGGAGAAAATTAATAAATTCTGTCCTGTTCTATGTGTCAGGGTTGGTTTTATAATGGAAAGACAATTGGATTTACAGCTAGAGGATGTGATCTGTGCCTGCTGTCCTGCTTCTGCATTTCCCAAGGGCATCCTGGCACAGATGCCAAAAGATTTTGCATCTAGTTTTTGTGTAGCAAATAACTCCCTGGGCAACAGTGTTGGAGTGAAACTAATAACCCGCTTTCCAAAAAGCTGCCCCATTCCAAAACTTTTTATAAGGATGGAATCCAAGTCAGAGAGAAAAATCTCATTGAAACCATGTTGTATCAGAAAAATTAAATACTGAATTAACATACTTGATGTCTCAGATACAATTTTGAGTCTGAGGATTTAGTTGACCCATGGCACACTGACCTTGTTGATGCAACTAGGATGATAATTCAACAGTGAATCTCTCTCTTTCTGTTAGGAATGTTGGGTGATATTTTGAAAAGTGATGATTTCAGGTGCCTCTCAAAATTTTTATTTGGGGATTACTTAAAGAGCCTGATTTTTACAGGACAGTCCTGCAAATCAGGATGCTGAGGTGTCTGAGGATTGACCTTCAGAACTAGAGCTTCTTACAGTTGTCAACTATTGAAGTTTTTACTGTAGTTTCTAGACTTCTGGGAGCATGAATACAAATTTTCAGTTTGAAAAGTGCTAAATACCATTTTACCTCAAGATTGATGAATATAGGACACTTTTGAGGCAGGTACATTTCTGCATACAGTTCACTGAGAGTAATTCACAAAGTAATTGCTTTGCACAATAGTTCCAGGGCATTTAATTGTTCTAACAATTGTACTAAGTGTAAATGCTTATTATTATTGTTTTTAACTATTAAGTCTTTCTTTGGGTCTCTCAGCAGCAGGTGGTGAAACAAACCAGGCTCCTGGTGTATTTAAACAAGCAAAGGAAAAATTCTCAGTGAGTAAAATAATTGTTCATCTTTATAATCTCCTTTTGTCCTTATTTCAGATCTTTTTGTGTTAATTTAGTAATTCTGTGTTCCATTTAAAATTTATGTTCCATTTACAATTTGTTTGCCATATTAATTACTCATTTAAAAGGGTAACTAAAACCACCTTTCCTGAATAACCTCTGAATTACAGTCCCAGGTAGTAGCTGATGACAGTTTGCAGATCCATAGGGGTACATGCAGACTGCAAACTGCAGCAGTCAGATGTTGGTCAGGATTTTTAGCCAGATCATTCTCTGGGGTAAACTCTGTACCTTGGGCCTTTCTGCAGCACCCAGCTCATACTGCCAGCTTGCTCGATTGCTCTGCAGGCAGAAACCCTTGCCAGGACTCGTTGGAAGCCTTTGGATGCACCATGACACAGCCATGCATCCTGCAGAGGTCATGCCTGTCTACAAGTTATTAGCCAGTAGCATTTTATATGCGATGGATTGCTTTCTGAACGGCCATTTCCCGGACCACTGATTTCTGTGTTTTAACCTGACAGTTACACGCCCTGCCTTCAGCTGCTCTGCAGCCCACTCTGCTCCCTGTGCCTGGCTCTTCTCTGCTGAGTTTCCTTTGGCAAGTCCTGCCACGGCTCTCTGCACTGTTCCCTTGCTGATCCTATGCTCTTCCTGTCCCACCACTCCAAAATCCCCAGAAAACCAACCTCCTTTCACTACTCCCTATGCAACTATTTGTTCCGTGACACTGACACATGCTAATTCACATCTGCAGCACAACAATACTTTGTCATTGCTAGCCATCATTAACAATGAAGAACATCCTTACATTGCCTAATATATTCCATGGCTGATTTGTTTTGTATATCTAACCAGATAATACATTATTTAGGAAACAAAAAAACTGTCTCATGAAGTGCTGCACGTTATTTATGAATCATAAGAAATTGTTAATTATCATAGCAGCAGAACTGATGGGAGGCTTTGGAGGAGCTGTGAAGTTTAGACCTGAATTCAGCCATGGGTTCTGGGATTTCATGTGGTTTTTCAGGTTTGACCCATTTCAGCTCATAACTGGGAAACTGCCTGATCTTCTTTACTAGTGCAGTAAGAAGTATCTGGACAAGTTTCTGGTCTGAGTGAACAGTGTGGTTTATTACTGTCTGGTCTTTGGGAGTGCTCAACACTTACGCAAAATAAGTCAATACTGGCCCATTTTCAGAGCCATCTGTGTTCATGGAGTGTGCTAAGTAGATGCACTGCAAAGTCATTCTCTGCTTTCTGTCTACCTTTCTTTTTCCTGTCCCTTACGTTAAGGCAAAGATCAGAAGTCTGTCCGTGCTTAATTTCTCTCCCTATTGCCTCACTTCTCTGCTTGCCACACTCACACATCTCTTGGACATTTCTGTGCCTTGGCTTCACCTCTGCTTTTATAAAGACCTCTTCCTTTTTATTGCTGTGTTTCTTCCTGATTTTCAGCTTTTATGTCATTCAAGTGCAGCCTTTTCCTCACCACTGGTAATGTTAGATCATCCAACCTGATCAGTCTTGTTAGGCATCTTTGAAGATGCCAAACTACAGTTTACACAGTGTTTTGCAGAACAAGTTCAGAAAAGGCTAAGCAGTTCCATCTGCTGGAAGGAGCTGTGTACCTGCAGTAGCGAGATAATGAGAGTATCAGCCATGCATTAGGAGCACCTCTGAAATACAGTGAGGTTTCTGCATCCCAACTTCAGCAATGTCTGAGTCTTAGTCAGCATTACATAGATCTTTGTCTTGTGGACAGCTGTTACTTCCAGCAACATGTATTATAATAGGGGTCAAAGCCAATGTATTGCTAATGGAGAGTAAGAATAATTTTCTGAGTAAAACACAGGCAGGGATGAGTAAGTTGGTTTCTTTGCTTGCTCCACCAGCTTTGAGCATGCCACTGAAATCTGCTTGGGCAGATTCTGCTGCTATTACTGATGCTAAAAAGTGTCTTGCTGCCTGAAGAACACCGAGGGAATCTAGACTGTGATAATCTCAGAGCAGTGTTTTAGCTCAAGGTCGTGCCTTTTCCCCAGCTGTTCCACTGAAAGATCTCAGTCTCATTCATCTTTAGCATCCCCATTAAATGCACATATTCATGGAAGGCACTATGCAATATGAGAGAAAAGGATGAAGTTTCTACATTGTGCCTTGAGTCTTAATTCTCAGAATTTTCAGACCTTCCTGTTGATGTTTGATTGTTCTTTCAATGCGTTAATATCATTATTCAGAATTGGACGAGTATCTGATCACAATGTCATATGATGTCAGCCTTTCAACCATACATGGTTTCCTCATCCCAGGACTCCACACTCTTATCTAGTGACACCAGATGCAGGTGGTGTGTACATGGTGGCACAAGAAGCAATACTGTCATGTCATTCTGCCATTTTGGGAATACTGGTGTAGCTTTGCTTTTACGATTCCCACTTTTATTCTTGACTGTAGCCTGGAGGGATATATTTCAAACGCACAAATTAGTTATAAAGGACTAGGATCTCTTGGTGCTCCTGTAGTTCTGCACTTGCTTCTGATGCAGCCAACCAGTAGTTGTAGTGGTTAAATGCTGTACCTGGCACCAGTGTTGTCCTATTAACAGAAGACAAAAATAGCATCTGTGGAAAAAGACACTTCCTAAAATCAGTAACTCTGCCCAGACCCAGAGAGTTTCAGTCAAATAACACAGAAATAAAACTTTCATGTTTGTCAGAACTGCACTGACACCATTACCAGACACAGGAAAAGTATTGATTCGTAGCTTGGCTTTTTTTTTGGGGTCCATGTTGCATGTGTTTTCCTTTTGTCCAGCTTCATGTTGTGTTTTCTTTTGTTTGTTTTCTCATGACTAGACTGCCTCTTTGTCAAAGATTCCTGCCTCAAAGGCTAGAGCAAAGTCATTGCTTCCTCCAAGACCCAGCTCAGCTTGCTCATTAACTACTAAAAGGGCCAGTTTTCTCGATACAGACAGTTATTATGTACGGCCCTCCTCAGCAGGCCCAAGAGACTGCTTGCCCTACTCAAAATCAGATGCTAAGGTAAGGTAGCAGACTTGGTAGCAAGAGCTAGCTTGGAGATGTGCAGGTAAATTCCATGGATCACATTCTCTCTCCACTGAATGTGAGTAATTCTCTGTGAAGCTTACGTGGGATTACTTACATACAGTGGCCGGAAAACTGATTATCAGGCTACAAGATTTGTGCTACATAATGGACAAAAACAAAGGAAATTCTCCAGAGGAAACATAAGTGAAATGAGTTATAACTAGAAGGACGGATCTTCTTTCTATTGATATGGATGCTGCTTCATTGACTGCTAAGAAGTTGCATCCATTTGCATGTGGGTAAGTGGCAAAGACCAGCAGTACTAATTTGCCTTCCAAGTTTAAAAAATGTAGTTTTCAACCAGTTCACATTCTGTGAAAATAAATTCAATCCCCAGTGTAAGAGGGTACAGTTGTAATCACCAGAAATAAAGGCAGAAGCCAAATGCTCTAAGAATTTGGTGTATGCATGGGACCATGTTGAAGAAGTTGCAGTATAAATGTAGAGATGTTTGGCAGTCCATCCTAGGTTCTCCATGTTTACATTTCACTTGTGTTTCAAACCTACTTGATGCTGAATTGATTAGTATTCCCAATTTAAAATTGTTTTCATTGTTGACGTCCATTTTCTGTGTAATGCTGTGATTTGTGTGTCTCTTACTGTTTGGGACCATCATCATATTTGCCCCTGGGAGGACAATCTGCTTACACAAGACTGTCTTGGGCTGCCCATCCCATAAATTCAAAAATATTCTAACATACATGTCCATTGCTCTACCCTTGGTGAAAGGAAGGTATCTGCTGACTTCAAAAAGTAAAAAGATGAGTATGGAAGGAAATAAGAGAAGACACCAGGATTAGCTGTAGCTAAAAATTTTTCTCCATAAAAAAATTACAAGTTATTGTTTGAAAACACAAAAATCCCACATCACCTGACAAGGTAGTGTGGGATGTGTTCTGGGCACCAATACTGCAGTTACTTTGAAGGTAAATGTATAAAATGATTGCAAACCTGAGCTCCAGATAATTTTTTTTGCTTTCACCTTTACTTTCAACCAAATGTGGAATCCATCCATAGTTAGATCCAAGAGTAGCTGTGTCTGTTTTAAGTATCTCAGAAGATGACTGTTGGGTGTTTCGATGCAGTAAAGAAGCACCAGGGGGCTAAGCAGAGCATGGGAGTGGTTGGATCTCCACAGCTTCCTGTGTGAGTAGTAAACTGGGCCCACAGGATGAGGTTTCCCCCTCTGTATTTAGTTTGAGAGAAATCACAGCCCAGAGAGTGAGTTTTGAAAACTAAACCTTGCTTTTTTTCTTTTTTGCTGCCACTAGGATGGAGTAAGCAAGAGTCCCGAAAAACGTTCCTCTCTACCAAGACCTTCCTCTATCCTTCCTCCTCGAAGAGGTGTATCAGGAGACCGAGACAGAGAGGAAAACTCACTCTCCCTCACAGCTTCCCTTTCCTCTTCAGTACGAAGGACCACCCGTATGTGTTTTGCATATTAACCCTCTCCTACTACTGTGAATGTCTCTCATCCTCGTTAGTTTTGCCACGTTGCCATAGCATCATGGGTCCCTACCCTTTACACAGAGGGTTAAGTCTGGGTTATGCTGTTGGAAATCAGAGCTCTACAGGCTATTTTTATTCAGATACCAATTTCTGAGAAGCAAGGGCTTGAAACCAGGATAGGATGCATCCTTTCCATAGTCTGCAATGCCCAGAGCTAGGACTGCTCTTCAGACTAATCACTAATATTAGAAAATAAGTTTGCAGGGAGCTCAAAGCTGGATGAGACAGTTAACCCAGGGTGCTTACAAACAGGAGGAAGAAAAATGAGACAAACCTGAACTAGGCAATATAAAATACTCTGATGGATCTTGAAAAAGTGAACCTAATATTGTAGTCATTAACTTGCTGTTTCACAGTAATGATCTCCCTGTGCTCTAATCCTAGGGCAAAAACTCTGCTGAGAATTGAGATGTTAGCTAGTGGGGGAAGCTCGGATAGTAAACTAGCAAGGCCCTTTCATGAGGACCAATGTTATCAAATCACAAGCCAAAAGAAATTACAAGACAAATGTAATTTTACCGAATGCCCCCAGAACTTTTAGATAAATATGCATTAAGCCCAGGCCTCAGAATCTGGATTTAGCTACTTGCTTTCCAGTAGGAATTCCTCCAATTTCTCACTTTAGAAACCAATCTCAGCCCCTTTTATGACAGTTGGAGGTAAATGGATTTTTAAATTCTACCAAAAAATAAGTCCTTTGAAATTCCTGGGTGAAGCTCCAAGGGTAACACAGAGACCCTTTGTAAGCAGAGTGACTCTCAGCTGGCACAGCAGCAGTGAGAGGCCATCAGCATTTGCCAATGTTATGAAGGGCTGAGGAATGAAAAATAAATATACCAAAGCTTCAGGGAGCTGGAAAAAAAAATCACTGGGTGTTCTAGAGGGACCCATTGGATTTATACTTTCTGAATGTTATAAAGCTGAAAACATAGGTACACCTGTTCAGCATTGGGGTTCCCAGGCTTTGGGGCTTGGTTTGGTCATTCCCTGAGTATTCTCAGCAAAGCTTTCCTTTAAGCAGCATATGAAGATACCTTGGTTTCTGTTCCTTTGCATTTGAGAGCTGCCAGCAGAGCTTGCTGCAGAAAGCACAAAGCACTACTAAATTGATTCTTGTGCTCAGTGAAAAGGACTGGCAATGCCATAGTCACTGAATGGGGCCACTACAAAATGTTACAGTATGTATTTATTTTTAACTTGCAGGCAGATGTAACTAGAATGTGACTTTTAATCAAGGTTGCCTTCTGTAATTGCTTGCTTTCACTGCACTAATGAAAAATAGTGATTGAACATGAGAGACATCTGCCCATCCACACAACAGAGCTATGATTTATTCATCAGCTGAATGCTCACCCAGAGTTCAGCTCCAGGCACCAGATTACCAGCAGTGATATGTGACCAGCAGCAGGCAGGCACTCAGAGCCTTTAGTTTCAGATTGCCGTCAGATTTTCCCCTACTCTCTAGTTTAATGCCCAAATCCATTGAAATTGGTGACAGCATTTTTACTGGCTAGTCAGGTTGTCAGATCAAGTCCCAAAGGCTAGATTCCAAGGGTGCTTCTAGTCCTTTCCCCAAGATGGAATCATTGAGGCATTGTGCCTGGTGTAGGGAGCTTTGCAGGAAGCAGAGGTGTTGTGAGAAGCACAAGTGTGTTGCAGAGTGGAGAGCTCAGTCACTGTGTGGGCAGCTTCCCAGCTCAGCCACACGTGGCAAGGTAACTCCTGGTGGGTTGATCAGCAACATATGACAGATATCCAGCTGTTCCAGCACTAGCACAGCCATCTTAGAGCTTTTTCTCCCTTGGCACACAGGAAGGCAGTCTTGGGAAGTACAGAGAGAAGAAGGGCTGTATTTCTGTGGGTCCAATACTGTGGGTTTCTTCTTGCATGTAGGATCAGAGCCAATTCGTAGCAGAACAGGAAAAAGTGGAACTTCTACCCCAACTACTCCTGGCTCCACTGCCATCACTCCAGGGACACCACCAAGCTATGCTTCCCGTACTCCAGGCACTCCAGGGACACCCAGCTACTCCAGAACCCCCCACACTCCTGGGACCCCCAAATCTGCCATACTGGTACCTACTGAGAAAAAAGTTGCCATAATTCGCACTCCTCCTAAATCTCCAGCCACTCCGAAGCAGCTACGAGTTATTAATCAGCCTCTACCTGACCTCAAGAATGTCAGGTCCAAAATTGGATCAACAGATAACATCAAATACCAGCCTAAAGGGGGACAGGTAAGGATTCCACTCTTTATGTTCATCCATATGTGATTTAGTCTTAAGTGTGCTGTGATTTAGTCTTAAGTGTACTGTATCTTTGGGATAGATATCGGATGGGAGCCATTTTCAGTTGCCTTGTAAATGCTGCTTCTGTTGCCCATATACATTGGTTGTTGAATCAAGTCTGGCCTTGATGATCTCAAAGGTCTTTTCCAGCCTTGGTGATTCTGTGAAGTGGTGTTAAATGGTAGGGGCCAGGACAATCTTCAGAAAACTATTTAGTCACCTGAAAACTAAGAGTGCCTTACTGAGATCAGTTTAAAAATTTCAAGCAAAAGTTTGCACTACATGCCATAGATGTATTTCAGCATGAGTCTCAGCAGTTGCTGCTTGCTCAGTCTTCATCAATACCAGCACATGAAAGAGGCTTGTTTTAAGCAAGCTTAAACCTTGGTAGGTGTTAGCAGGACTGCACAGCACCATGACCTTTTCCTGTATCATTTTATGTGTCATTTGCATTGTGTTGGCTGATGATGTTAATGAGGGTTGCAGCCTCCAACCTGGTAAATCAACCAAGTTAAAGATTATGGGAGGAGACAGATATTAGACTTCACTGGTTTTTTTGCTGCAGGGTTTGAATAAGCAGGAACAGAGCTTAAATTGTATAAACTGGAGAATGTATATAAAATAAGAAAAGGTGAATGTGTAATAAGTCAGGTCAGGATTTTCTGTTCTCACCACCTGAAAGAACAAGAATTCAGGGACATATTGATGCAATTAAAAGCTGAAAAAAATATATTATTTCATACCTTGCAGAGTTTTGCAGCGAAGTGCGTTGTCATGAGGATTGCTTTCACCTAAAGGCTGTGTCTTGGCATGTGTGTAGGATAGCAACATCCCCTGGTACTACAGACAGAACTTACCAAACTTTGGAAAGGAGAGTAAACAGGTTGGCTTTTAAGCTAAGGGGAAGCTTTTGGAGACTGAAGAAAGATCAGATAGGGATTACAATAAATCTTCCTGAGGTATGGTGTTTATACCTTCCTCTGAAGAGTCTCTGCTTGCTGTCCTACCAAACAGAGCTATAGCCAGAGCTGGAATAGGCTTCTCCCATTTTTGGACAATGCAGAAATGTTAACACAGATGGCATTAAAAGCCAAAATTATGTCCAAGCAATTTGTTTGTCTTTCTATTTGGGTGAACTGTTGTTCTAGCTTACAGGATGAAGTGATCCATTTTGTAACATTTAAAGAGTTAGAAAACCATGTATAAAACCTGAAAGAAATCCTATTTTATTTAGAAAAAAAAGAGGCTGAATGAGGAAAAAGAATAAAGCTTATCAACCTTTATGCTAAGAATATGGACAAATCAGTCTTATGGGTGTAAACAATTATGTTGATTCTTTTTTTTTTTTTTTTATAAAAAGCACCTGTGCATTTCATACTGATTCTGGACACAGCCCCGTGACAAAAACACCCAGTGTCCCCAGGTCCCCTTTAGTTCCCTGTGACTGCTGAGTTGCAGTGGTGGCAGTGTGAGTGCTTTATGAAAGGTTCACTTCTCAGCTACCTCCAGGGACAGGACATCATGGTGAATAACATGCTGCCCCATTCAGCTGTCCTGGAAACAAAGACATGCCAGAAAGCTGGGTTGTACAGTGTTCCCAGATCAGATACTTCTATACACATAGGAGTTTTTGAATACACAGTGGAACATATAGGAACAGTGAGGTTTGTCTAATGCTGTCTCTGAAAAAAAATATAAATTGGATCAAAACCTAATATTGCAACCCTATGCCTACTGCAGCTCTTCCAGAGGAAAAAAAATCCCAAAACCCAAACAGGCTCATATATTAAACAGTAAGGTATCTCTTAGGTGTTGATGTTGTTTTCATGGTTAATTAACACATGCAGTGCTTTTCAGGATTGGGATAGTAGCCAGTTACTCAGATAAAGTCAGGAGGATGATGCCTCTAGGGTTCTTCTGCCTTTATTTTGACAAGTGTCTGTGTAATTATTTTGCATGGGAGTTCAACTCCCATTTGACATATTGCGTAGCAGATGGCCAGGGTGCACAGGGGCTCCAGGAGGCTTGGAACACAAGTTCAGACTGTGCATCTGGATTAACATTCCTCATAACAAGGCCAGCTGGTGGACATTGGGCTCAAAAAACCAGCAGCATGTCCTTTGCCCTGTTACTCTCTGTGGACTGTGACAACCATACAAGACCAGGGGCCTCAGCAAATTGTATTTCTTAGTAAATACCATGCCTAGACAGCTATGTTTCTTTAGCAGTTCAAGTAGAACTGGGTAGTGAAGAAAGGCACAGCAGGAGGCATTTCTCTCTTTTGGGGATCACAGGGGAAATCTGCTGGGTGGACATCATGTCACTGAAGCTAAAGCATTTTTTTAATTCCCAGTGGTATGTGGCCACTGAGCTGTGGGTTGGGCAAAGACAGACTCGATGAGTTTTTCCTTTATGTCTCCTTTATGCCATAGTTGCTCCGTCTAGACAAGAGGTTTTAGGACTAATTCTCTTCCAGTTGCTGCTGTTGAATTTTATAGGGTCTGTGAGAGGAACACGTGAAAGCTAATTTCATTTCCTTGTGTCTGTTCATCTCCTTATTGTCTGGTGGCAAATATTGCACTGGCTGAAATGAGCCATTATCTGCTTTTAGTGATCATACATGAAGCAAACTGAAAGCTGCTCAAGTTTTATAACCTGAAGTGGAAGTGCTGGTAGCAATAACCACAGGAAAAACACGCAAACAAAAAGCAAGCATATATCTGGGCAAGTTGAGTACATTCACATGACATGCAGATTACCAAAGGAATACAGATATGCAGCCCAAAAGTGTCATTTGGAGACAGACTATCCTTTTACCAGAGGCATATCTGAACCTAGCACAAGGTCTGTTCTTAGCTTACAGCTGTCCTAGAGAAAGCAACCATAGTCTGAAACTGCCAGAGGCTGAGGTGTAGAAATGAAGAAGCAGGGAATATCTGAATTCTAAGTGAATCAAGAAATGCAGTGCTTCAGCCTTGAATTTCATCGAAAGCTCATCAGACAGCAAACTGATTTTACTTCAGCTCTGACTCACCAACCATAGAAACAAAGAAAAGGAGAGAAATCACTGAACCTAATGGGGGGGTGGCAGGAGAAGAAAAGAAAAAAAACGATGCTTCTAGGGGGAGAAGCCAGCTAACTTTGCACTGCATTAAGTTCCTACTAGGAATAGGTGGCTTGAGATGTGTTTAATTGGTATTCTGCAGTCTGGAGAAATGAGGGTTTCTCTGCTCTCTGACACAGCCAGTAGGTGGTTGTCTGGTTTTCTCTTTATAGTAGAGTATGTTGAAATGTATCCTTCTTGGCAAAGCTCAGAGGCGACTTGCTCATGGGTATGTCTGCTGGGCTTCAGATGGATTTTCACACCACATCAGCTGTGCAGAGAATGCTGTGCTTTCAAAAGTAACCCATTTGCGTCTGTTATTTCTCAGACAGCCCAAGGGAAGCATGGGGGAACTGGGGGAAGGGGTTGGGAATTTGTTTCAGATGCCAAGAATGGGGGTTTTCTTTTCTGTTTGCACTTTTTTCTCCTTGAGATTCTGTCTATGGATGTGGTTTGTACCATATCAGAGTACAGAAGTGGGCCACTTGAATCTTTTCATTACTGACCAGGCCAAGTATTTATAAAGCATCATAGGCCAGCAACCAAGGATAAAGCCAAGCTAGATTTAATTTAATCCTAAAATGTGTACGTCAAAATTCAGCCATGGGCGAGAACTTCACTGGATGTGAATCAGCATAGCTTCATCAAAGTGAGTGGAGCTGTACAGACTAGAATGGCATGCATAAGGTTTAAAGTATCACGAACTAGAGTAACAGCCAGGCACCTTGTAAGCAGTTCTCCTGGGAGAACTACAGGTCAAAAAGGTATTCAGCAAGTTCCCCTTGAGACAGCATCTTAGTAACTTCTCTTTTTCCTGTTTCACATGTCTTTGCACCATGTTGTAAACACTGATGACAGCCCAAAAATTAATCTGAAGATCTAGATTATAAGCTAATGTTGCACTGGTTGATTAAGAGTGTCTTAAAATGTAGTGGAGAATACAGGCTTAACAAAAAGTGAAATTCTGAGCTGTTGCTGGGTCCCATTCTGCCTCCTGTATCCTTCGGACACACCATGCATTTTTTCTCCAATCCATTCTGATCTGAACACAAGTGGGCCAAACTGCTTTGAGAATATCCCTGCTCAGGACAGTGATGGATGTAAATGAGCTATGAAGTTCAAGCTTTGGTGCTTTCCCAAACTAGAGCCACAGGAGACAGCTGCACAGGGTAGATTGATGTAAGTTGGCTGTTGTTAAAGCTCGTAGCTAATGAGAGACTGGAAGGCAACTGTTTCCACAGTTTGCTGCATTCATTGGAATAAGTTTGTGCATTTACCAAGTCAACAGTTCACAACTGTAAGATAAATTCATATCTATACTCCTGATTTAGTAGATTTGCAAGACATTTGAAGGGATTTGTTCTGGACTGAAAATTAGAACTAATTTATACCTTGTTAATTGCAGATCTACAAATGCAAAGAAAAGTTAGGAGTTTCGGGCACACCTTCAAAACTCTGCCACAGCTCAAAACCATAATTTTCAAGGTTTTGAAATTTAGCAATTTGGCTGATCATTGCAGATTGTACAGAAATAACATCCTGCAGCTCCTGTGCTCAGACTGCAGTCATTTAATGGAAGGCTTGCCCGAGTACAGTCTGTACAGTTAAGCCTTCAATTATTCTGGATAAAAAGCAAGATTTTCTTCCTCACTCACATTTTAGAAAAATGAAGCTAACACTGCCAGGCTTTAGCAAGTTTCAGAAAGTTTATTTGAGGAAAAGTGTTTGGTTAGTAGAAATGAGCAGGGAATTGGGACTTTCTATCCAGATCTGACTTTCACTTCCTTTGTGGCTGGGACAGAGTAACTAACATCACTGCTGTGCCTCGAGCATCTGTAAAATGGGCATCATGCTGATTGAGGACAAACGGTGAACCACAGTCAGGAGGGTCACAAGCTGCCTGATGGGGCCCTAGCCAGCGACAGAACTTCACTGACTACGGTAGGCATGAGCTGCTGCTTCTCTCTTTGGAAGGCAGTTAGCAGCAGTGCACTGATTTCTGCCAGTCGGATGGGGTGTGTTTGATCTGTCTAGCTAGAGCTGAAGGTATCACTTTCTGGAGGATTCAGTTTATTTCCACTCACTACAGTTACAGCTTAAGCAGCCAGTTCCAACTCTTAGCTGGCTAATGTTAGAAGAGACAAATCCTGTCCCTGTAACACCATACGATGTTGGTCGCTTGTTAATAGCAAGGGGAGAAGCTGTTGGTTTGGTGTTTTTTTTTTTCTAGAGTAGATTAAAATTACGAGGACATAAATTCCTGTGAAAGTCTGAGGCATCCCAGCAGCAAGTTCAGCATAGGAGGCATTTTCAGCTGAGCTCTAACTAGTTTAGATTTTGGCAATAAAATGGGGGAGGTTGTTCTTTTGGGAAAAATATTCAGGCAATACATAATCTGGATCAGAGCTGTTTAGTCATATAATAGTGTTCTGTCTTCATGGAGGAGGAAAAAGAGTTTATTTTGCTAGATGGGAAAGGGCAGGAAAGGAAAGGATAAAAATCTTAGTTTTTATCTTGGAAATCTGGATTTGAAAAATAAAGAAATTCAAAGGGACATACCTGCTGAGCTTTGGGAAAGCCAGCCTGCATGAAGAGATAAACACAAGATATTTTTCTGAACTTGAACAGAACAATGTAATTTTCTCCATTATGCTGCGGTAAAGAAAATTCAGATGGAGTGAATCAAAACTCATCCCTTCTTAAAGATAAGGAGACTGATTGGAAAACTGTGATACTTGATGCTCAACACTTGATATTTGAAGCTATTAGTACTCTTTCCATGACTAGGGACTCTTGTTTCTAAAATTAAAGTATCAAACTGTAGTTTAGCAAAATCTGTGTGGTTTTTTTTTTTGTTGTAGGGAAAACTAAAACAAGCTATTTGTGTTTTAGCCAAATTACTTGAGCTCTTGGGATCTTTTTTTATTCAATGTGTGTGAATCTCCTTCAATTTCTTTTACCATTTTTGTGATCAACTCCCCAGATTTAGTGAGGAATGTGATTATACATCACGTTACAGTTCATCTGATGTGGATCTTTTGCTTCCTGGAGCTGTCTGTCAAATTCAGCTGCTGTCTCTTGACTGTAAACTCTTTGGCATGGAAAGTGGTCATTTCAGTTTGCATTTCCCAGCACAATTATGCAAAACCTCTCGGTGTTTCTCTGTAGGCCTTGCTTCCATTACTGGTAGGGACGTGCCTATTTCAGTGTGGCCACCTTACTAATTAGATTAATCCAGTGATTTGCAAATGGCTAGAAAGCAGCTTGTAAACCAGCCATCGTTGTCCTGTGCAAGTATTAAAGATGTGGCTGATTGCAAGACATCTGCTTCTCTGTCACTTGCCGTTGAAAGTAGCTGTGTTCAGTTGTTTGCAATTGTTTCACAGTTTAACTGTTCACGCTGCAATATTACATGCTCAGTGTCTGCCTCTGGGTGTGTTTTAATAAAAGTCAGCAATGAACCTATCTTGTTCACTCTTTGCTAAGAGCAGGATGAGGAGGGTACATTATTTTGTGGATGCTATGTCCAGTGCAGCCTTTTATTTTGAATCTCACTAGGTCACAGGCTGGCAGCTTCCATCGTGTGTGCATCCAGTAATTTCAGGAGTGCAAAGGCTGAACATGATCACGATCTCTGTTTATAGATGTGGAAAGTCTGAGTCTTCAAGGGCTTTGATAGGCCAAATTAATATCCTTCTCCTCCCTTTCCTCTACCTGTAGCCTTTGCCAGGCACTTGAAAACTGTTGTATCCATCTGTCCATGGCAGCATATAGGTTTGGAAGCACTTAGAACTGCCTCCTGATTCTCATCAGGTTTTAACCTCAACCTTGCTTCCTGTGCAAGACCAATCCTTGTCTCTCTCAATCTCTGTGCTAACTAGGAGACCAAACACTGAAATAATATCTAATTCCTGGGATGCAGCTGTGTCAAATCTCTGTCATACTGTGGTACGTACAAAGAATCTGCCCTCTTTGATATGTTGTTCAGAATCTGGCAGCTTTTCCCAGTATCACAGCCCCAACAGCATGTTCAAATGGCAAGTGGAGCCAAGCTATAGTATTTTTAAATGCTTTAGGCACTGTGTTTCTGGTACAGCTTCTCAGAGGCCGTAATTGCAAAGCTGGGAGATCTTAAAGCATCAGCGTTATGAAAATATATTCAGAGCCTGTCCTTTTGTCAGTATCACCATTTTTGTTCTTTGAGTATATTGTTTTGGTGTGTATCAGTGTAGTAAGCCACAGAAGGGAAACTGTGTATGGATTCCCTGCCCACATGCTGGTGAGTTAGGGCCTTTCCCTGTTGTTGTGCAAAGCAGCTGAACTGAATGATTCTGGGCAGCAGTGAAACATAATTCTTTCTCTTTCATAAACACTTTTCAGTCACTGATGCTGTCTTTAGCAGTGAGGCACAACTGAACTAAATTCTCTCTTACATTTCTTTGCCTTCCACTCAGTTTTTCTACAATTTTTTTGCTCATCTTGAACACAGTGGTGCAGGACTGACAGAAGAGGGTCTGCTTCAGGTCCCTGGACTGAAGGGGACCATGTTGTACATGGAGACATCGAAATCCAAATTCATTTTCTTTGAATAGCCTTAGGGAGGCATATATCTAACTGGGAGATTCACAGGTATTGCCAGCTTGTCACTTCTTGTGTTAGCTAGTGTAAACCAAAACATTCCCTCTGATCTAGTGTAGGTGTTGCCCTCAGACCAGAGCCCCTCCATGTTTAAATTGCCAGTCAGGCCACTATTTGTAGGAAGGAAGTTAGAGTTTACCCTGCTGAGTGCAGATCGGTATGTGCCTCATCTAAAGGAACTCTGAGAAAAATATTGTCAACACTTGGTTTCTTAGCAGGCTACCCATAAATGCCCTGCATCGCTTGATGCTTTGTCAGACAGCATTCAAACAGCACAGAAGGTGTTGGAGCACCGTGTCTGATTCCTGCTGGGGAATACCTAGAAGTAGCATGAGTCAGTGAGGCTGTACATTGACACACGGTCTGCTCTGGTCTTCACTTCTGGACTACTGCTGAGGAGCCAGCAGGGGACAGAGAAGGGGGTAAGGTCCATAAGACTTCCAGGGCTTCAGGCAGAAGCCAGTTTTATCCTTGGGCAATATGGTTTTGTGGAATAAACCAAACATTGTCTGTAAGGTTAAATTTTTCCACTCTGGTTTAACTTCATATAGATACGACAAATGCTGAGGAACCTCATCTTGGTCCTGATCGAAATACCAACTTCCAGGCCCTGTCCAGTATTCCTGGGCAAGCCAGCATCAGATCAGAAGAGAATTACACATTTCAGACTGGCAGGCCAGTGCAAGGGTATTGAGGGACCCTGTCTTGTTGGGATCTATTCACACTGATGAGTGTGAATAGAAAGCACTCCTGTTTCTGCCACAGACTAAAATGTTCACTTTCCTGAATGAGAGGATGAGCAGGCTTGATCTTTCATCTAAGGTGCAGCACAACCAGAGTGCATGTATGTACATCCCTACCACACCTCCATCCCCACATAGGATGTACATACACACATGCAGGAGCAGAGAGAGCTTCCTGGTGAGTCATGGTGTTCATGCTGTCTATCACAGACAGCTGCATCATCTCATTCCTTTCATCAAGTGCCATCATAAAAGTTTACCATTTTCTTGTCATAGCTCTGTTCTTGTGGAGGCAGTTTCAGAGCCTCCCTGCTCTGATAGTAACAAATTTCCTTCTAGATTCCAGCTGCAAATAACTGTTTGCAAGCCAAAGTTGCTTTTTAGCCTAAATAGTTGCTGTTCCTCTTGGTACTCTCCCTTTGGTGTTTACAGTCTGTTTTTCTCAAAAAAACAGAGCTCACACACTCATGCTATCTGGCTGGCAGTCTCAGCCTTTCTCAACTCATTGGTAACTTTTTGGCCCATGCTGGTCAGGGAACAGTGGTTAGAAACACAGATGGTCCTTCCAAGCTGGGTTATAGTTGTTGACTGGAAAGACAGCGATAATTCAGCCCCTTCTTCACAATCAGCAACAACAGTTGGCCGGTTGTGTATTGGCTTCTATTTGCCCAGTCTAGCAGACCAGGGAGAAAGTTTGGGAGATTTTGCTGGCAAGAGGGGATAGGGCTTGCTGAAGAATATAGGGTGGAGGGATTAAGCAGTTTAAAGCCTTAATCTGTAGGAAACAAGGCTCCTTTGGTTTGCCAGATGACCAGCAGAACACATCCACATCACTCAGCTCACTTCAGCCCTCAGCACAAGACATAAATGACACATAGGTCTCCTGCTGGCCTCTCTCTACACAGGGGTACATTTCACCCAGTGAGACAGATGGAATAATTGAGATGATTGGCCCTTTACATATCTGCTAGCCAGGTCCATGGGCCACAAGACTCATAAACTGTCAGACTTTTGGGTGCAAGTCAACCCTTAGGCACTTGATCAAAGGCACCCTCTCAACTTATCACCATTCTTTGGCTCCATTTTTAGGCTACAGGCCCCCAGCCCACAGTGCTGAGGTCTTGTCATGACCCGTAAGTCAGCATTTTCAGAGCAAATGCATCCCTGTGGCCATTGCTAAGAGGTGTTGCTGATCCGTTGCTGGGAGAGATATGCTCAGGAAGTGCTAGGAAGGCTTTCTGGTTTACTCAGTTGTGTCTGGCCTGAAGCTCTTGGGGAGCCAGATCTGGCGGCGCGTCTGACGTGTGTTTCTGTAACTGATGTGACACCTGTCTTGTGTAATACTAGGATACATTTTTAAACAAATAGTATATTGAGAGAAGGCGTGAGCATAGAACTCTAAAGGCATTTGCTTTCATGTTTCAGTGTACATTGGTTTACTTGGATGGAATAAGCAGATGGGAGAGAGAAAGACAGAAGTCAGTTTGCTCGCCAAAGATTCCCTTTGGAAGGTGACCTACCAGTTTTGGAGTTTTCTGGTGCTGTCATCACCCTTACTGCTGAGCATGCCATCACCACAGGTCTTTACATATTAAAGTGAGAGAACACTTAACATCTTAGTGGTTTCACTGATGTGGTGGTTGCATTGTATGTAATGAGGGGGACCCATGAAACAGCTTGCTGCCAAGAAATTCTTCACATTAGCTGCAAAGTGTCGTCCTCTGAAAATCTCTTCTTGAAGTTTACTGGGCTTAAGTCAAGACTGTGCTCCAGGTGCTCAGTGCCAGAGGATTTGACTAATTATCTATATGTGACACTATCCCCACTGCAGGGGCCAAGAGCTGCTAAATCTGATATCCATGTAAGGGGTCAAATAGCCTTTTTCTAGTTTGGAGAGGTCAGGCACACAGAGGGACTGATTTGTCTCAGATTTAGCAGGAAGACTGGGGC
Organism: Hemiprocne comata; assembly: GCA_020745705.1. Classification (NCBI taxonomy): domain Eukaryota; kingdom Metazoa; phylum Chordata; class Aves; order Apodiformes; family Apodidae; genus Hemiprocne; species Hemiprocne comata. The sequence goes on from CM036591.1 coordinate 35,669,663, forward strand.
TTTTTGAGGACCTGAAGCCAGGAGGCACAAGCAGCACAGGGTCCTTCCTCCCACTGACCACTTCAGCTGGTTTGCAGCTGCTTAATGTTCCTGGAGTGGTAAGAAGCCTCAGTAAGGTACCCTGGTGTATCTGTCTCTCTCTTCTATCTCAGTATGAGTTAGTCATTGTAGGTTTACCTACAACAGCAGCCAACAGGACTGTACTAAGTAGTATGTCAGTGAAGGCTCTAGAAGTGCCATTCAGCCAAATTAATAGATAATGCCTCAAATTCACTGGCTTTCTCTACAGGAAAAAATATAAATTCATTTTGTATATTAATAATGTAGAAAGAAACAAAATACAATGTAACATTTGAATAAAGACTTCATATTTAACCCAGAGAAAGAATATCCTGCACAGGTGGCACTCTGAGTAAATAAAAGCTCTTGGTGCAAAGGCAGGTGCAGCCTTGGCCAGAAATGCCTTCTTGCACACCTGAAAAGCCTAGTACTGGTGAGCACAATCCCCTGCCCTTCCTCAGAAAGAAGTCTAGAAGTGATGTCACTCAGGTGTCCACCCTGCACACAGTTGTCCCTGCCTACTGGTTACTGCCATCCAGCAGCACATCATTCCCTGGAAGGAAAATCAGGAACTGCTTTGTGGGGTCAAGTGCAAGACAGTGAGGCCTGCCCTTCACAGAGTTAGTTCACCTCCAGGCACTGTCATATACCTGCAGTGCTCCTCTGGCTAAGGTAACAGAAAAAATGTGAGCTCCTGGCATCTGCAAGGGAGGCTGGCACCATCAAGGGAAAGTCAGGTACTTGTTCCACCAGAAACAAAGACCACAGGGAAGAAGCACAGCGTGGCTAGCACCAGAAATTGCAGCCAACTTTATGGCAGAGATCAAGAAGCAGTGATGGCATCTGTAGGTCTCCAGATGGTGTTGTTTTCTGCATTGCTCTTTCGTAAATGACAGTAAAGAGAGAGAGCAGTAGAGAGCTCTGACTTCAGTTTAATTAATTTTGTCAGCCCCCTTTCACAGGACACACTGAGGTCTGTTTTATGAGTGTAGCTGCTGTGATGGCTGTGTGGCAGAAAGAGGAGTGATATACTTCAGGATTTCAGCTGGTTACTGAGCTGTCTGGATCTGGGATTTCTACATCAAAGGCTGGAGTCCTGAGCTATGAGAAGGAGGGATTCCATCTTCTTGTGGCCAGTTCAGCAGAAACACTGGCTGTCACTCAAGAGAGCCTGGGTCAGGCTGTCCAAGGACTATGTCCAGTATAGGCATGCAAATTTTTCTTTGAGCTTTTCAGGGAAAAGCCACCTCTCGTATCTCCCAGTATAAAACCTTACCCCTTTGTACGTCACCACCACTTTGTGAGGTAGAAAAAAGAGCAGTATAGTACATTTACATATGCTGTATGAAAACATACTAAGCATAGAGATTGGCATGGTTTACTTTTTCACATTCCAATACCGTTGTGAAAAGAAGGAGTAGAAATTACCCTGGTTCCCTTGTCCTGCAGGCCAGTGCAGTGTGTATGGTATATAGTAAGTTACCTCCAATTCCTTTTAGGTTAGGATTTTAAACAAGAAGATCGATTTTAGCGATATTCAGTCCCGGTGTGGTTCCAGAGATAACATCAAACATTCTGCAGGGGGAGGAAATGTAAGTAGTACAGACACCCTGTGAGTAGGCATCTCCACTGTGGTGACCCACGTTGCACAGCCAGCTCCCCTCTGTCTCCTTTCCTCTGAGCACTACTTTCCTTCTCACTGCTGTTTCACACGTGAGCCTGGTCTGGTAGTTGTGTGAGCCCTTTGTATGCAGTGGTGGCCTCTTGATCTTTCTCCACAGAGCACAACACATTTCCAGAACGTGGGCAGGAAAAGGAAATGAGAAAAGAAGGGTTATCTTTAAACACCCAAGGGTGCCAACACTGAAAGTCCAGTGTGAGCTGAAATGGTTCAGTGCCTTTCATGGGAGTGGTCCAAGAAAGTAATTTCCAGAAAGAGACTCCAGCTTACAGTGAGACTCCAGCCTCACAGTTGGGCATCTCGCAATACATCAGTCCTTCCTCAACTAACCTGAGAGGAAGAAGAAAAATAAAACTTTGGGACAGAGAAGAGGGTTGATCAGCCAGCGTGCTGGTGCTGATGCTAATGCCACAGCATTATTCCAGTATAACAAATGGAGGTTGTGTGGGGTTTGACCAGACCCACGTTAGTTCTAGCAGTCACGTTTTATTAGCTTAAGACAGCTCTGACCCCTCTGATGGGAAATGGTCTCCCCGCAGATGGAGGAGCTGGCAGTGTGGGCATGTCTGACCCAAACAGATTCAGTTACAGCCACCAGTGCTGGCTGAAGTCATTGGTGGTAATGTGAGCAAACCAATGGCATTGCAGTCATCCTGGAGCTCATGTCTGGCCTGGAGAGGCTGCATCTTCTTCAAACCTGCTAACACAGTCTGTGATTTTGGGCTGTATCTGGGAGCTAGCTGGGAGCACAGCGAGGCCGGAGTCATGGCAACACGGCCAGCAGCAGAGCACAGAGCAGCAGAAGGAGGAAGGGTGCCTGTGCTGTGGCCTGGCTGTGCAGAACGAGGCTTCTATGTCTGGTGAGCACCACCCAGCCCGCTGGCTGAACACCAGCCAGCTCAGGTAAGCTGCAGGAGTCACATTTGTAGATTTATCAGGCTCTCCATAGTGGATTGAGCTGAAATGCATAACATATTTAGGTGCAGTAAAATATGAAACAGATGGTAGAGAAAAAAAACAGTCACCAAAATATTCCTAGTTTCTCGGATGCACATTCAAGATCAGAAGAAAACAGGATGGGTCCTGCTGCATGCAGGGTTTTGAAGCATCCACCCTGAGAGGAAGCTCAGAAACTTTTTAGAAAGAACCCACAAGATGATCTGCTTTCTTCTCCTTTTCATTTTGCTAATAGTAAAGCTTAACCCAGCTCTGTCATTTCCCTAGGTGGGGAGGAAGCTTGCTATATTAATCCAGGTGTTTCCTCCTTTGTAGCATGGTCTGTTTTCTGCTAACCATCTCTCCTTTTCCAGTGGTTTGTAGAGGCTTGTGCTCTTCCCCTGCAGGGCTTGGCTTTTTATATATTTTATTCTTTTCATTCTTGCAATTTGTGTGTGTGCTTTTGACAGGTACAAATCGTAACCAAGAAGATTGACTTGAGTCATGTGACTTCCAAGTGTGGCTCACTCAAGAATATCCACCACAAACCAGGTATTGTCAGAACTTCTGAGATGTGGGACAAAGAAAAGACCTAATCCTGTTATGTGAAGGAGAAATCATAGATGATACCATTCTCTTTTATAGTCCAAAAGAAAGTAAACACACTTTGGAAATAAAAATAATATTCTTAACTCTAGTTAAATAAATATATAAAGGCATAAAGGTGTGGGACCCCATGTAGTTTAGAGAGTCGATAAAAAAATAAATGCAGGAGGATGCTGCTGTGGCATGTCAGTTTGATAAGATACTGAAATGAAGACTGAAGACAGCAAAATATTTAAGCATGTGCTTAAATCCCATGAACATCTGTAGGGCTGCAGCACAAGCGTACAGTTTGAGTATGTGTTGAAGAGTTCCTGTTGCTGAACATGCAGCAAGGTATTCTGTGCTTCTCTAAAACAATTCAATCTCAACTAAAAGGGAAGTAACGTGAGTTCACCCATGCACATCAGGTCAGGCTTTCTCCTGAGCAATTCTAGCCTCTTCATCTGTATAACCTTTTTCTGTGTAGGAGGTGGGCGTGTGAAAATCGAGAGCGTGAAACTGGATTTCAAAGAAAAAGCTCAGGCTAAAGTTGGTTCACTGGAAAATGCTCACCACGTACCTGGCGGTGGTAACGTCAAGGTAAGGGGACAGCTGTCAGAGAAAAGGTACCCCTGGGCCAGTGAAATTATTTCAGCTGTGAATTCAGTGATGGCTCTGAATTGAGTAGGAAACATCTGTCTGTTTGCCTTTGAGCGCACTCACATGCCATTTGCTCCCTTTGGAGTTTGGAATGACCAATCTCACATCCACATCTAAGCTGAGAGTGAATCTTAAAGTGAAACATCCTGTAGTTTGTGCACTGGCTTTCCCCCTCAAGATAAACCTTGTTTGGGATTGTTGTACAGCATAGGTATGTTGTAATAAGTTTGTAGTGTGAGTCTCATACTACATATCAGAGGATCAGGACTGCTTTGTGAAACAGGAGGAAGACAGTTGAAAAAACAGATTTCAGAAATAAGTCACAATGTCCCTAAAATGTCTGTTAAATTCATACAGCTAGGAACAGTGGTACTGCTCATTAAGGCATCCATCAGAGACAGAAATAGCAAGAATGTGACACAGTAAGCCAATGTGTATTAAAAAGGTGAAAAAATCTTCAGCTTCAGTTATTCTAAGGAGTTAAGAAGCTTCAATCCTTGTAAGAGTTCCTCAAAGTAAGCAGAATGAGACTCAAATGATGATGTACAATGAGATAACTTGGTGAATATATGATGTGTGAAATTCTTTGCTTTCCTGGAGCAGATCGACAGCCAGAAGCTAAACTTCAGAGAGCACGCTAAGGCCCGTGTCGATCACGGGGCTGAGATCATCACGCAGTCACCAGGCAGGTCCAGCGTGGCTTCACCACGCAGACTCAGCAACGTTTCATCCTCTGGAAGCATCAACCTGCTTGAGTCACCCCAGCTTGCTACCCTCGCTGAAGATGTCACGGCAGCCCTCGCTAAGCAGGGCTTATGAATTTGCTCATTTCGCGTTGTATGAAGTAATAATATTTAGGCATGAGCTCTTGGCAGGAATGGGCTCAGAGCAGGTGTTACATTCATTCTTTACCATGTCTAAAACTTAAGTCACATCCCAAGACTTGTAGTTAAACATACAGTTAAAAAAAAACAGAAAAAAATATTAAATAGATGCAGAAATGGGCCTGATTTCCATTTACAACAGGAAGACACTGGCTTTATATGGGTATACAACTGCAGTATGTTACATTGGACAATTATTGTTGCTCTGCTCTGTCTTGCATGGAGTACTGTACTATGATAAAATGCATTTTTACCTGTCATGTGCCTGAAGGCCATCCACCTCTTTCTGAAGAGCTTGTTAATATCCCAGGTTGCTCATTTAACTGTTCTGTTGATAGATGGGAAAGTAAAAAAGAAAAGTTGCCCATTGTAAGTTATTGAAGGTTAAAGAAACAGTCTGCTTACCAGAAGGAAGGGCATATAGAGAAAATCAAGTTTAATGAAAAAAAAAGTGTTATTTTGTATAAATAAGTAGAACAAAAGTTGAATTAAGTTATTAACATTTTTTTGGACCTGGTTAATTATGTCAGTGTATAGCTGAAAAGCCAATAAATTATTTAACTAATAACTAAAAATAGTTGAAAACATTTGAACCATGCTTGGGGAAGTGACATAAAAAAGCAGTTGAAAGCAAGCACTTCTACCCCAGTGGACTTGTGTCTGATTAGAAAGTTGGTTAAGCGGCTAGATTTGTGTACACACCACCAGTTTTGCATCCTTTCCATCTGTTTGATACAGTATTATAGATATATATATTTCTCTGTGGCCATTTGTGATATGCCCTCCTCATATACTTGAATATTCTACTTCTTTATTCACAGTATCTGTGTCTCTTGCACCCTTTGGTGTTGCAATTTTAGGTATGTAAAAGTAGATGTTAGCAGGGTTTTTTTCCCTATTCATAAGAATACATTTTAAAAAGATGAAAATTTTAGCATGAAGTTGCTTTCTGTAACAACTAAAAGCCGTGACCCTGTTTTAGTGCCAGATGCAAGTCTCTTATGTGATGCTAGAGAAAGGATTCCTCCCCCCCTCCCTTCCCTCCTTTTCTTCACAAAGGTATCATTTTTATGTGGTCTACACGTTTGTAAAAGGGTCTCCAAAGATGGCTGAGTTTGGATTCTGGATTTTTTAAAAATCCACAAAAGTTTGGTTCTGGCTTCCCCCCCTCCCTTTTTTTTTTTTTTTTCCTTAACTCCTTTAGTAACAGTGAATGTTAGATTTTTTTTTTTCTTTTGCTAAAGTTGAAACACAGAAAAAAAATATTAAGATGTTGTTTCCACTCCTTCATTGTTGTCTTACGTATGCACTCAGGCACTCAGGTAACAGTGATAAACATAACAGAGATGCCTGTAAATTATAGTACGTGAATAAATGAAATGAGCTCCCTAGACTGGGTTGCCATAGTAATGAATTGATAAATAGGGCATCTTAAAATCTGAGCAAAGTAGGATTATATTGACTATAAGAAGTATAAGAGAAAGTGTGCATAAAAATAAAGGGCAGAGATACATAAACAACTGATCTAAACAGAGTTACCTGTGAGAACTCCAACACACTCTTATGGACACTAAGAGAACACTGAAGGTAATATGGTGGTATTACTTATCAGTGGATAATAATCTGCTGATCCTATATGTACAGTAGACATTATGAAATGACCAGTTTACATTCTTGCAGATTCTTTGATCTTTTCCTGTTGAAATCCGTTAACTAAACTTTGCATTGTCAATTGAGCTACACTTGATACATGTTAGGTTAACATTGTGTGTTGGAGGCTTTTGATCTGTTCTTTTTCCTTCTTAATTTGTATGTGTGCGTGAGTGTGTTGGGGTTGGATCTCAAAAGACGACTAGAGAAGATTTTTTGTCTGTGGAGAAGGATCCTAATAATTAATAGCACAGGATTCCCCATCATTAATTTCAGGTAGTAAATGCACAGTTACTAGACAGTAAATATTCAGTGGACCAAAGGGGGATTTTGGCTAAGTTGTCACAGAAGTACAAAGACAAAACAAAATGGTTGTATCTCTCAACCTTTTACTGAAGATGAATTCTTAACAGCCCCACACATGACATTTCAGCTCTTCAGAAAGCTTTTTCGCACTATGAAGTACCTAATACTGTTTGTAAGTTGGTTGTTTTATACAAAGGACAGTGAGTTTAGAACCATGCTAGATCCATCTGAAGGATTCCAACTTTTGCCTTGTATTTGTTATACTTTTGCTTAAAGTAATCCTAAGAATTCACATGGAAACAGGATCAAGAGGCTTTTGCCTCTTCCTTTTTTCCAGAAAAACAAGACAGAAAGAAAACACAACAAAACAGTATTTATATCATGTTGCTCTGATCATGCTATCAATTAATATAAATTACCCTTGCAGTGGGTTCTTCTAATGCCTTTTGCCAAGGTGGGAAAGAGTCTGTGGTACTACTGAGCCTCAGCTTCTCTGAAGCTGAACACCAGCTAGTGACAACAGTGTTAACCTGCGACTCAATTTTTTCTTACTCAGTTTTTTAAAACTGACATATTCTAGAAAGTGAAGCTTAGTTAATCCACCTATGAGTCCAAAGTTAGAGTGTTGTAACACACCAAGTCATTTATTTCATGCATTAAAATGAGCTTTCTTGTCTTGATTCAAGCAAAGACCTTTGCAATCATAATCATCCTTCCATAGAAAGAATCCTAGAATGCTGTGGAGTTAGATGAAAAAAAATCAGAGTTTTGTGCTGTTAAATAATAATTAAAAAACCCAAAACTTATGTTACATGACTCTAGATGTTCACTGAAAAAGCTGATATTAACCTTCTCAAAAAGAGTGTTGTGTTTAAAAACAACAGTTTTGTAAATATGTAATGCCCACTAAAGAAGATAGAGCCAGCTTCCTGGAAACTGCATCCGCTGTGTTTCTTTTCCACAGGCATGTTGAGCCAGCAAGGATGTTGGGTGCCTGAGACCCAACTCTGTAACAAAGCAGAGATAATCCAGACAAAAGGAATGGTGAAACCTTGTTTGGAGAGCCAGGGGAGAGCCTCAAATTAATAATCCATCAAGTTGTAGAGACAAAAGAAAAAGTGCTTCTGCCCCATCCGCAGAGTCCTTTTTCTGTGTAACCACAAGCAGTAAGAAATCAAAGTTGAGCAACCTCTGTCCAGCAACAGTAAAGGAAAAACTAACACCGATGAGGGGAATTGCGTGCCCACAAGGGCTATGTATATTTTCACTGTACAGCAGTAAATGGTATCATCCATTCAATGCTGTGCTAAGGTACAGTAGTATCCTCATCGTGACTGCTTACAAATCTAAGTTTGCCTATATACATGACCCAAAGGGAGTCAAAAGGCAGCCTGTGTGGACTACCACACGTGAGCAGAAGTGTTTTTCCATGCTGGACCAAATACTGTTCGAAACTCAAGTGTAAATGTCCCTTCAAAGGCAAATGCCTTGAAGAGTAGATCACCTTTGCTATGATAATCGATGCAGGTAGATTTCTAGCCGAGGTATGTGTCAAGTTCACTCACTAGTCAGATTGCTAAAGCAACTCTCTCTGCAACTCTAGCAATTCGCACTGCAGGAAGGTAAATTAGTTTCATGCTTTGAAAAGTCAAGCGTATGGAAGTCACTTCAACTTTAGCAAAGAGAAAAAGCCAACAAATAAACATGCTGTATGCCGAGATGTCAAGGAATACAGTCTGCTGTTACAAACCTGTGTTTTTTCTGATAATTCTAGAGCCTGTTACCATAAAAGAGGCACTTCTTGAATGGCTGGTGGTAGGTAGTTCATGTTTTTCAATCCGATTTGCAATCGTATTTGTTGCTGTATAGTGATTGTTTTGCAAAATAAAATCGCTTGTCATCTATTTGCCTGTGTCAGTTTCCACTCTGCAATACAGCGCCTCCCGCATTCAACCATTGCGCATCACTGCCCTGCATGGGAAAAAAGTAACCGGTCTTGCATAGCCAGCCCTGCTGGGAGAGCTCAGAGCAGAGTAAGTCATACTTCTCAGTTACTCCCTGTCACTTCTCGCCAGAAAAAACAGTTTTTACAGCTATCATCCTCTTCAACAGGTAATATTTCCCTGCTTTGTGTGAATACATTATTCTGCCCTTCATCCTGGGGTCCCAGCCTGGCGGTGAGCTTTGGCATCGCCCTGCACTGAGCAGTCAAGCCCTCCAGGCAGGGCGGGGCTCACGAACGAGCCAGCTTCCCCTCGCTTGTCACGGTGCTCCTGTCGGCTGCCTTCAGAAGGCGTGGCGGAAGGCCGGAGCCATCCCCTTGTCGCAGAGCCGGGCCCAGCACCAGCGGGGACCCGTCATTGTCTGCCGCTTGGCTGAGCCGCGCCGCAGCCTCTCTCCCTGCGCCCTTCCCGCCCGACGGGGCGCGCGCGCGGAGCCGTTAACGCTCGCGGGGCGGCCGTTGGCGTGGCGCGTGAGGCGTGGGCTTTGCGCTCCCTTCCCTCACGGCCGTGGGCAGCGCCTCAGCCGCCTCGCCCTCACCTGGCGGCAGCGGAGGGTTGGTCGTGCCGGCTCCCTGAAGCCTGTCGAGGACGGTGGGGCCCTGTCGACCTGAAGGTAATGGGAGCTGTGGGTGAGGAGTTCTTGAAGTCATCCTGAAGACTATCGGGGAAACAGCCCGAAGTTTTAGGGCTGCTTGAAGTGGTTTGTTATTTTTGATCCGTCGGTGGTGCTTAAACCCCTGCCTTGGCTCAGCTCAGGGAGAAAGTGCAGTTCAGTGTGGCAGGTGGGAAGAAAGACATACTCCAGAAAATGTTTCTGTGTCGGCCCAACCCATCTGTGTAGACCAGGTGCCTTCTCAGCATGAGGCTGCAGTGTGAGGAAGGAGAAGCCTCACCTCTCAGGCTTTCCTGACCCTGCACTGCCTGCTCTGGACCTGCTCGTGCAAGGCCGCTTCTGACGCCTCCTCCTGCTCTGACGCCTGCCCTGGAGGAGTTTCAAGCCTCTGCCTTTCAGTTGCAGATGTGATGATACAGGTGAAACGACAGCTTCATTATCGGCTCTGCATAATCTGTAGAGCTGGATAGCAGCGGTGAGACTTGCTAACAGAAGAAGAATCCTCTGAATATGGCTGGGAGCCTTGAGTGTAGGAGGGAGATACAACTAACTGCATAGACTGCCTTAAGTTTCCCAGTCCCTGAGCAAGCTGGACCGTTTGCATAGTGCTGCAATATTAATAAATAAATGCAGTCAAACTACCGGGAGGAATAATTAAGTGTTGTTAATTATCCATTAGAAGCACCCTCCTAAGAGTGCTTAGGCACAAAGCAGAACTAATGTATAATCTGCTAAAAAGGAAAAGCATCAAGAGGTTGAGAACAAAAGGCTGAATCCTGATTGAAGCATTCACAGCTAGAGCAATGGTTCAGGATAGCTGGTAAGACCCTTTTTCCTCATTTCAAAGTGAATGAAGAAGAGATGATATTTCTGGTTGTGTCTTATTAGCAGCATGTGCTAGGTGATGTGTAATTTGCTAGCAGATTGAGATGTTGGAGCACTGAAGTGAGTACAAGCTGTGAATAAAATTTTGATTAACTACAGTGCTACTGAAAGTGAGGGAAGCCCAGGAATCCTGCTACGGTGTTTGCTAGATGTACAGGGAATCTGTCCATCCTGTGCCAATCACAGCTCATGGGGTATTCCTTACATTATACAGGCACATGGTAGAAAACACAGGTGGGTGAGTTGGAGAAATGGATCAGATCAGAGTGGCAGGCAAGAAGGGCTTTCACCTAGAGGTGTGTGGCCATGCCAAAGTCCCAGGTGCTGTTTTGAAGGTAAAAGGCAGTGTGGCCCTGACGGAAGGACTCCCAGACCTGGCTTGTGTGACCCCTGCCTTGTTCTGGGAGGGGAAGCATGTAGTAGAGGCAGTTCTCAGCTCTCTTTGGAGCAATGCAGAAGACGACATGTTTGGTAGCTCAGTGCAACAAGAGATCCCCACTTTCTTCTCCAGAAAGAGGGTGGAAAAGGTGTTTGTGTGGAGTGGAGTTTGGGGGAAGGAGGTTTGTAGTCTTTTTTTCCCAAAAGTCTTGCAGCTGCTACCAATGCAGTCACATCCCAGAGCTTTCAGAGTTCCAGTCCAAGGCGTGGTGTGAAAGCAGTGGCAGTGAAAGCTGGCTCCCTCTGCCCCTGAGTCTTGTCCAGACACCACCGTCATCTCTAGGATTTTGTTTCATCTCTCCGTGCCTCATCTAGTCAGAGTATAACCTGTGCCTACTATGAATGTAATTGCAATTAAATGGCTCTGTGAATATGATTTATTGCATTACTGAACATTAAGCGAAGACAAAAAGTCTCTTTCTGCAGTGACTGTGGAGGATCTTTCTGCTCTGTCTCAAAATAGGATACTCAGGTGTACAGACTTCTATGCCATTCCTACTGATTCCAGCTAGATGTGGCCCAAGGATTAAATATCTGATTTTCCTTATAGAATCTCATCCAGCTAGACTACAGTCTGCTCCTGCCCAAATTCATGTAGCAACAGCAGTAAACCTGGTAGTTTTAGTGGTTCATTTATCCTTGTTTCTGAACACATAGTTGTGTCATGTTTGGGCAGAGCTGGCACAAAGAGCTGTGAATGAGACTTATGGAAAGCCTTAGTTGAAATGTTTTCATGCTGAGTTTAAAAGCCCTTGAAGAAAAAGCAGAGCTTCCCTAGGTTTCTTTACTTTTTACAGAACACTTAGGAAGTTCAGAATCAGGCCTTTGTTTGGAACTCCCCTCTCTCTTGTATTTCATGCTAGTGCAAAGAGAATGTATACAGTTGCCACGCCGAAACAGCAGCCTTTGACCTGCTTTTGACACTGATGCCAATGGCAGCGTTTACAGTCCTGCCAATGTGTGTGCCCTCTGTGCCCACTCTCTGCTGGTGCTCTTGCTGTGTTCTAGTGTAGTTATTTAACAAGGTCCAAAGACTTCCTGGGAAGAGAAGTGGATAAATGAAGGACTAACTTTTGCTTTTACCTGACAGACCCATTTAAGGAAGGGTAAAATGAGTGACATACATCAGTGCTGACTCTCTGTGACTGGTTATCCCAAGAGAGAACGGATCTTCAACATGGGTCCGTTCAGCCAAGTACAAAAGCCTGCTGGCAGCTGATGGCAGAGTAAGCTTTCAGGAGTATGCCAAACAATTGACTTTGTTCTCTGCTCTGGGGTGAACAGTTAGGAGCTGTTTTTACAGCTTTGCTCTTGGAAAGGCGGCTGCACAACAGAATGGCTTGAAATTCTCCTTAAAGTTTGGATTCTGGTTCTTTCTGCACAAAGAGAATAACTGGTAAATTAAAGGTATGAATACTTAGAGGTGCGTGTGGCAAAGACTGAGGCTGGGAACTTGGAGAGCATCAGCATGAAAACAAGTGCAAGACAGTGAGATTTAGAGTGGTTCCCTGCTCTGGGCACTCCTTTGTGAAATGGGGGCTTCATGCTCAGGTTCTCCTCAGTGTTCCCACCCTGCCAGCTTTGACTGTTTCTGGATCAAGACTGAATCTGACTGTGATGGTTGTGTAAACACAACTGTGAGGTATATAAAGCAGAATAATGTGATTTGGGGGGATGTCAGACTGATGCTGGCAGAAGTAAGAGAAGAAATGGAAAAATAGTATCATGGACATATTTTGTGCCCAAGCACTTGGGTGGGCTGTAAATTGCTGGAGCACAGCACAGCTGATGATGCTGTCTCCACTCCTCCCCATGCCTGCTTCCTGAAAGCAATGGCTTCTTGCACTAGTCTTGATCTTTTTTACTGGTAGATAGACCTGTGTTTCTGTGCCAGTCCAAGATGCCAGTGTAGCCTAGTGGACAGAGCACAGGTGAATTTTTGGGACACTTCGCTGTTCCACTAGAATGACTGCCCTGAAGAGTTTGCTTCCTCTCTCCCCACTCTAAGGGAATGCAGGGGGCTGATTTGGAGGATTTTCTCTGCAGCACCCACTGCAGTGGTAGTATTTAGGTACAGTCAAATGCTGACTGCAAATCTGAAAGCCTTTGCTGCAAGCAGAAGTTCAATATAGAGATAAGTAAAATCTTCCAGGCTGTAAAATTCCTTCTTCTTTTACACATGCAATTACCAAGAGAGGACATTTGAATTCCTGTTTGGAGGCTCAGTGAAGTGCTGCTAGTGAGCTTCTAAACTTTGATCTCTAGGACTGCCTCTGTTTAGGGGCAGCAACAATGTTTACCTGGGTAGGTTTGAAACCAACGAATGCCATTGTTTTCCTACTAAACTTGGGGGTTTTGTGGAGCTTTGTGTTAATGTTTTCATCTGCTTACCCTAAAGCAGTTGCCCTGGACTGGCCACACTGAGTGCCTCTGGTGTCCCTGTCTATTAGGAAAATTCATAGGAGATTTTTGGCCACAGTCTGCAAGCAAGCTGCAGTGCACTTTTATGCTCTCGTGTTTCCTGTTGTGTAGCAGAGCATGGGAATAATAGGCTGAGGCTTAGAGCAGCAAACTGGAAGCTATTGTAAATGACTGCTCTTGAATGCAGGAGTAAGGAGAGATACCCATTTAAAAACAAAACGAAGCACAACAACAAAACAAAAAACAAAAAAACAAATGAAACAAAAAAAACAAACCCCAAAGCACCAAAAACCCAAACTAAAAAAAACCCAGATCTGAACTGTGCCTACCAGTTACTGAGACAATGCAAGTGTCTGAAACTCAATCCAGGTCAATATTATAACTGGCTAAAATGCCTGATGGTGACAATTTTGAGTTGGAGATGATATGGCACTTAAAATTACCTCCACAGAAGCCATCCCTAGCTTCAACCCTTATCCCTGCTGCAGGTTAACAATCCTCTTCACTTTGGTTAAACTATGAGTTCTAGTTATTCATGTTGTGAATGTCCATGAGGAAGGCACTGACCTTGAACTTTCTGAGGTCTTAACAGGTCAGTTTTGTTTTTTTTTCTTTAATTGTGAATAGCATCAAAACTTTCTTTAGTCCTCATGCTTTTCTTGGAAGAGTAGTGATTCTCCTGCTTGATAATTACTAAAACACCAAATAAAATTAGACTTCAGGTTTGTTGCTACATCAGGTTATACTTTATTGAAACTTTCATAACTCCTTACAGAACTAGAAAAAACAATTATTTTAAAATAAGTTTATCACTCCTACTGTGTTGCGTTTTCTGTCAAGAGGCATGCTGGCAGGAACTAAAATACAAATTTTCTTTCCAAACTAGAAGACCTTGTATTAAAAGTCCTGGAACCATTGAAGGGATATAGAGTAGGGAGACTTCTTTAATACATGCCTTGCATTTAGAAGTAACATGTTTTAACCATCTTCTCTCTATAGTTAGTTCTTCTAAGATTTTAGAAATCGAGATTAGGTTTTTTCCTGTCTGACCTCACTTAGTGTAAGGGAGGAAAATAGTAATTAAAAACTTTCCTGGCTGAGCAGGCTAATCCTATGAATAAAAAGTCCCTACTTCAGTGCACCAGCAGCAAAAGTTACTGCTAGCAAAAACCCAAACCAGACAACAAAACCAATTACTTTTGCATTTCAGCACTCAGGTAGGTTAGTGATTTTAATTATTTAAAACTTTTTGGTTGTAAATATATTGTTTAGATTTTATTTAACAGATTAACTTTTAAATAACTGCTTTAATACATCTTTTGTGCAAGAGGAGGTTTTATGCAAAATGTAGACCGCATAGGGTCATATTCTCCATGAGTGAGAACTTCAAGAGCAGCCTAAATCACTGCAAGGAGGTATTGGGTTGGGCACAAGAAAGAACTTCATACCAAGTGGGAGTAAATGCAGATTATCAAAGTAGTGGCACTGGGTTTTCAGCTACTCTGGTTCTCAAAGGACCCACAGGGAAGGAAGTAGGTGGTGTTGATCAGTTCAGCTTCTGTTCCAGGAAGGAATGACCTCGGTGAATCTTGAAGTGCCTAATATTAAGTAGGAAGATTGAAAGGCAGGAAGAAATGTGGACTTGGCTTGTTGAAGCATCACTCTTTAAACTTGCAATCTTTTAGTACAAGTAATGGAATATCACTTTTTTTCGTCTGAAAAATTAACTAAGGGTGGACTTGCATTGGTCTTTAATTTTAATCTATTATTTGTAGTAGTATACTGTCTTCTGATGTCCTTAGGTATGTAAGGAGAGCTAATCTAAAAGCAACTGAGAAGTATTTCCAGCAAACCCGACTCAAATATGTCTTTGTATTAGTCAAATCACTCTGGTGTCTAGTTGGAAACACAAGTAAATCTGCTTTAGCTCTCACCCTCCTCTCCACTTTCGTTTGTCTGAACTCCTCCTGTGTAAGAAAACCGCATGGAATAACTACCCCAAAACTCACCTGCTCCCATTACCAACCTTCACTTTCAGAGAGGGCTTATTGCTTGCTTACGAGTATCTCCCGTTTAACAGCATTGCTCCTCGCTGTGTCAGACCCTTCGAGGGCTCCTGCCTCTGTAGATCCAAGGAAGGTAACTTGCCTTATGTACTATAAATGAGCTCTTCGAAAAGCCCTCTTTCCCTTCTGCTCCACTGCGGTTGTGGGGGAGCTCGGTCAGGCTCCTCCCGGTTTGCAGGGCCACCTATCTGAACTTGTCCCCGCTGCAGGCGGGTGGCGAGAGAGGGAAGGAGACGTCTCCCGTCCCTGCCGGCCTTCGGCTGCTCTGCGTCCTCCCCTCGCTGCGGGTTGCCTGGCTTCCAAACTTTGCTGCGGTGCGCGCTGCGCCCGAGGGAGGAAGAGCGAGGCAGCAGCAGCAGCCCTGTTGCTCCTAATGCCCATATCCTCAGGAGCGGCCCCGCGCCCCTTCCCGGGCTCTGGAAGTTTTGGGGCGGGCCGGGGCGGTGCCGCACCGCGCCACCCGCCCGCCCTGTCACCGCCTGCCGGCGCGGCGCGGTGCGGGGAGCTGTCCACAGAGGGAGGTGCTGAAGGCAGGGAGGAAGCAGAGGGACGCAGACATCTTCGCTCCCCTAATTTCCTCCCTGCCTTCTGCAGCCATTTTGCACCAGCAAAGCTGACGGGAGGTGTGAGAGGGAAGGGAGGGGGTGGGCTGCAGAGGATGAAGGGGAGAGAGTAAAGAGTTACAGAGCAAAGAGGCAGCCATGGGAGATCCCGGCTGGTACGTCTGCTGAGACTGGCTCACAGCAGCAGCTGTCATCGGCATCATGGTGAAAAGGAAAAGCTCAGAGGGCCAGGAGCAGGAGAGCGGCCGTGGCATCCCTCTGCCCATCCAGACCTTCCTATGGAGGCAAACCAGGTGAGGGCTGCAAGCCTTGAATACTTGGGATACAGCTGCAACAGGGCAGTGGAAGTGGGGAGGGGAGGCAGGCCAGCTGCTGCCCAGTGGCGGAGAGGAAGTGGTTACTGCAGCTGCAACGTGAGGGAGTGAAACAAACTGCTCTCTTTGCACTCAATATAGAGCAATCTGTGTATATCAGGGATGTGGGGAGGACCGGAGGCAGCTTAACCTAGTGGCAGTCTCAGGCAGCTTCTTGATTACACTTTAAAATTTCCATGTGTTTGTCTGTCTATGCACTTCTCCCCTCCTCCATGTCATCCGTTCTCCCCACCCCCACTTCTACCCCACTTTTAAGAGGACTCCTGGAGCTCTGGTACCAGAAGCAGCAAACCTGAGTGCTGCACCAGACTTGCAGCTTTGCTTGTATCTGTATTTGCAGCTGTTCTGGAAGTGTAATCTATGCCCTGAGAGGTCACTCTGCAAACAGATACGACAGTCTCACCTTATTTCATTGGATTGGATAAATAATTATGTGGGGGGGCAGGCTGAATGTATGGCTGGGGCTTTACGTTCCTTGTGAATCCTGTCTTAATAGAATTCTAAATTGAAAACATTGTGGGGGCTGGGAGGGGTGGAAGGTTTGAAGGTTTTGGCTCTAATTTATGGCCTCAGTGACAAAATCCTTGCCAGCTTCAGTGTCCTCCAAAAAAAACCCAAACATACCAAAACAAAACAAAAAAACACAAAAAAACACATCCCAAAGCTGTAATAAGGTGGCCTGATTAATTTGTTAAATATTTAACTCTGATCCCGTTCTGAAGGGAAATTACCATAGAGGGTGAGTGTTCTCTACTTACAGGGTACAGGCCTGAATTTCATCACAAGCCTTCCACATCGGCAGTTGTGGAGGAAAATACTTAATGGAAAACTGGCAAATGGATCTCTGGCTTAAAAGAAAGGCAAGGCAAAGTTCAGTTATATTTAACACATTTTCAATAGACTATATTGAAAATCTTTCACTGAGGTAAAATGGCTGAAAACTGTCTGATGGAAGATATTATCCATGTGGAACTGGACTCTCCTTGAGGGTGGATTACCTGCCTCTTGACATATCAGTGTGGGTACTTTAGTCTTCTAGAAAAGGTAACAGCATTTTGTCAGATGTCATCAACAGGTATCTGAACATTGTTTTGGCCTGATGTCTTCCTTTATATTAAGTTTCTCAGCATTTTGCCAACCTTCTAACATGAGAAAAATCCTTGACATAACTAAGCAAAATCAACATTTGAAGTACTGGGTCTCTAACATTTTTTCTCCCTTCCTTCAGTGCATTTTTAAGACCTAAATTGGGGAAACAATATGAAGCTTCCTGTGTGGTATGTACATATTTCTCTTTTTCAACTCTTTTAGTAAAGAACTTTTCATGCAGCTTGATCTGACCATGATGGCTGATCAGCAAGCTTCTCAGATTATGCCAGAAGTGGATTTAGTCCATTCAGCTTAATTTTGTACTTTTATCACATGAAGGTTCTGAAACCTTTTCCCATCTAGAGAATTTGGTTATCATGTGCATCTCTAGAGACAACAAAACCAGATTGATTTAGATATTAGTGATTTAAGTAATTAGTAATTAAATAAACTAAATAGTGGTATGTGCAGACTGAGCTACGACAGTCTGGGTCTAAAGTTGCAGTTCATCATGTGTGTAGGTGCTTTCAGATGAATTAAATGTAATTTCAGTTTGAGATTACTGGAGTTTTTTCAGACTTAAAATATTGAAAATCTAAACATTACAGACTCTAAACAATACTTTTACTATTGTATGAAAACATGAAAATACATCTTCTACTGGAAAATAGAAGGAGCATATGTTAGTGCCATAATTAAAGGTTATTATGCAGGTACTAATAACTTTTATTTCTAACTGTATTTTGAATGAAAACTCAATCTATTGTCTAAAGGGAGAAAAAGAATAGGCTCACAGGAAGCTGAAGGAAGATGGGTATCTAGGGAATTTCAGAATTCCTTGAACTGTTGCTGATCTTTGGATGACTTAAACTACATTAAGCAGTTGCAGCCAAACTTGACAGACTGGAAAAAGTTGGTCTGGATGTGTATCTTAATAGCTTAAAGTACTTAGGTCTCTCTGCAGCAATTTTCTGGCTTCCTTCTCACAAGATATGAAGCTGGAGAAGCCTTAGCTGCTGCTGACTAATTTACTTCTAAGAAATACATAAATTTTTCAGGATTATTGCTAGATAGTAAGTACTGATTCAAGACTGGTGCCTTAGTGTTTTGATGAGTAAAATGTATTTCAATTCTGGATCATGGAGCAAAAAGCATCATCTCTGGTTTATACCATTGACAGTTCCTGGTTGTCTGGAGGCTAGAAAATGGAGCTTGTTGCCTTCTGTCCTTTACCAGGAGTCTCAGCAGTGTGCAGGACCCATACTGTGAAGCACTTATAATCTGAGACTGTGGCCTCACCTGTGAGCTAATGTCTGTTACTGTTGGGTAGAGGGACAGAGCTTTCTTTTCTGTGCATTATCCATGATTTATCTTTCTGTCTGTGACTTTCTTGTGCTTCGTGCTGTGCTGTTGGCAGAAAAAAACCCCCAACAAAAAAACCCCAACAAAACAACCAAACCAAACAACTCAAAAAAACCCGTAAAACCAACCAAAAAGCAAACAAACCAAACCAAACAAACAATAAAAAAACCTGGCAATAAAAATCTCGTGCTTCAACCAAGGGAAAGAGAGCTCTGGAAAAACTCATTTAATGAAGATCCAATCCATTTCCACCCCTGGGATGAAGGAGAGCTTGATTCTTCTTCAATTAACATAATCATTAAATTATGGTATAACGCTCTCAAAGGCAGGGCTTAGGTTTGAGCAATTGATGGGACACAGCCTGAGCTGCTGCACCTGCCACCTGCTTTTGCTCTATCCCTGCCAATGCACAGGACTGTCTGCCCACATCAACACCTTCTGTATTATCCAGTGGGCTAGCAGTGTGCTGCACACATGGGTGGCACAGGATTTCTGGAACTTGACAGGGAGGTGGCTTCTCATCTGAAACATCAGGCTGACTATCTAACACCACTGTATTGACTGGTGTGCATAAAAATACTGTGCACCTGTTATATGATCTGTCCTTTAAAAATTTTCTATCCAGAATTTTCTATCCTACATGTCTGTAGGTTGTTAACTGTCTGACAATGTATTTGACACAGCATTGTGCTGTATTCTATTATTATCGTTGGCTCTAAACTTGCTGCAGTAGAATTTGCTGCATATTGTGCATTGAGAAAGCAGATGCTGGAGGCCTAGATTCAGTGAGCAGAGCATCTGGTCTCAAGAGCAGATTGCATTGCTTCTGTGAGCTTTGCTTTTTATTTAATACTTGAGGAAAAACCTGGCCCTTTCATAGCCTTGTTTTCCTTACCTGAACAATCATATTGACTTCAATTGGTCTATGAATAACTGCCTTTAATCTGAGGATAAATACGCACACGCCCTTCTCCACCTGCATTGTCTTACACTGTCTAAATGCTCTTGTGCCTCAATATGGATTTACTGTTCTTCCTTCCCTCTTCTGCAATTCTGAAGTTATTCTGCCCTGACACAATGTCATTCCTAAAGTGGATGAGTCAAAGCTCTACATGACCTCACAGCAATGTGAGTGCTCTAAAAAGCTGATGGATTTTTAGAGGAACCAAGGATATGTTATAAAGTCTTTTACCCTAGATTGCATTGGGCATGGAAGAACCCAAACATTTTCTGGAGGATCCTGCAAATTCAGAGTTTACCTCTTTTCTGGGGTTTTTTTACTTGTTTTTGCAAATATATTTTGTCGTAATTAATGATTGAAGGATAGATACAGAACAAAGTTTAAAACGGTGCCACCTTTATTTTATCTAGCCAATGGACATGGTTGCAGAAAACTGAGTTTTTGAACACAGGGATTGTCTGTAAATGAAGTGCTTGGCATCTGTGTTTCATTGCTTGTCAATTAACTATTACTATGTTTAGTAACAATGGGATGCTATTGAACTTCTAGATTAATGTTTTAGGTTTTTCTAGGAACTCTTCCCTACTTAGAGGAATTTCCCCAGACTGACAATACTGTCTGCCTGCATTTCCAGTTCTTTCCAGTCAATCTGAAGTGATTTAAGCAATCATCGCTGCTTTCCACCGTGATGCAGCCTGAGCCTTGGAAGAACAGGGAAGTTAAGTTTCCCTCAAACTTCTGGTTCAGGAAGCCCTGCTCTCCTAGCTTACTGCCTCTTTTTTTTTTTTTTTTTTTTTTTTCCACCAAGTGAGATCCTCTAGGGCTACTTCCCTGGAGGAGACCTGCAGCTCATCTGGCACTCCCGAGAGGATGAAGCCGGGGGGGGGCGGTGCCGAGCTTCCCAAGGGCCTGGCTGTTTACTGGGGGCTAAGGGCCTGGCTAAACCCCTTGCTGCCTTACATAGTTCGCTGCAGGTACAGTTCCCTTGACCTTAGAGCAGGGGATGTTCATGTGATTCTAGCAAAGCTGTCTAGGAAACCATGACCCGGCCAGAATCTGTAGTGCTTGTCTGGGCATCATCAGGGACATACCTGTTCCTACTCCAGCAGCAAAGTGACACACAGGCTGACCCTGGTCCTGTGGTTTTTGGTGGAAAAGAAGCTAAAAGGAGCAGTGGGAAAGCAGCCAGACAAGACTGACCACTACTCCCTTTGAAAACAGATCGCATCACCAGGCTAAAAGGAAAAATGCATGTGTAAGTAGCCCTGAGGGTGATGAACACACACCCAGAGCACTGCTGAGAGGGGCTGTCCTTTCTCCAGCCAAGGCATAACAATGACTTCCCTCACTCCCACCTTGGCAGATGTTCTTTATCCTCCTTAGGCACCTGGGGAGTTGCAGGCACGAACAAACTGGTCATAAGTAGGTAACAGTTTTCTTAGCCAAGCAGCGGCCCTGAGGCTGCAGCTCCAGACATACCCATAGCATGACATTATCTCTTTTCTGACTGACTTACAGGGAACTTCAGACATTTTCATTCAGCCTTCTCATTGAAGCGTGTAACTCCTCTCAGCTGTAGCAGCAGTTGCATAGTTCATGTGGGGTGAAAATTTGGTCTTTCATTTTACTGTCTATATATTTTCTGTAGCAGGTTCTGAAAGTTGGAGTAGAGCTATAGCAGACCAAAGGGGAGGCTCTACAGGAACAAATGCTAACCCAGGGCCTTGCATCTTGAATGTCTGGTGTAGGCAGAAGCTGCAGTGAGCTGGACCTTTAAGGACAACTCCAGGCAAATCCCATGGAAACACTTGTCCAAAGAACTGCATGTTCCTGTTGGGCTGCTTGTGACAGTTATCAGTGGGGATTGATGCCAGCTAGTGCTGACAGTACATGTGTGGCACAAATTGAGTACCAGCCAGTTCCCGTAACACACAGGGACACTCAGTGTTTTCCATACAGTGGCCTTTGTGTTAGCATTTTTCTGTCTCAGATGCTTGTGATACGTTGTTCCAAAAGCTAATCTTTCATTGTGGGACACAAATATATTTAGCTTTCTGTTCAGACCAGGAAAGAACAGAGGAATGTGGTGGCTAACAGTGTAAGGAAGAATGCTGAGGTGAGTATAACCCTAACTTAAAGACATAGATGGAGACTCCTTGGCTTCCTCTTGAGTTTCTCAAGTATGCAGAATGTGGGACAGAGCTTACTGAAAGCAGTTGTTGGGGGACTTCCTGATGCCATTGAAGTACCCCTGAATGAGACATGGAACGGAAAGCCAGAGAGCGACAATATGTCTTCCATCACACTTCATACAAGTTTTACTGCTCACAGTGACTATTTTTTTTCCCTCCCCTTGCCTCCCCAGTGAGTAGCTTTGTCACTGTATTGAACTGTGAGCTTATGGTTTGGCTTTTCTGCTGGAGGTGAGAAGATAATTTATTTCAGTAAACCTGGGTCAGTGCTGGTGCTTGGCAGTCTTTTCAGTGAGCTGATTCAGCTCACTAGTCATATAGCAACTACTTACATCTATGCTGAGCTTGTGTTAAGGCTTGACTTGGTTGAATGAAGGCTTCACTGAGCCCCAGAGCTGATGTGTGAATAGAGGTGGGAGTGTGTGGCTGGAGGAACAAATAAGGGCTGTAACCCTGTCCCCTTATGACAAAAATAAGTAAAATGTAATGTTTTTCACTGGATCTTTTAGACTTTGTGTTGTTTGTAATTGTGCACTAACCCTGTACTGCATGTCTTGCTTCTGGAGATGCTTTGCTGCTTCGTTCCCCCTTTTGTTAGGTAACCTTGTCTGGGATAGTTGTTCTAGACCTCTGTTGGCTTTATACTAATGTGCTTTCAACTGCCTGAATGGAACAGAATCCTCAGACCTTTCAATGAGTACTTCGCTCCCCCCACCTGCCAAGGCTTTCCAAGCATCAGCCATCCCTTCATCTTTCCCCATTCCAGAACTCCTAGGATTGAATGACAGGAGGAGGTTTCCCTTTGCAGACAATGTAGCTTCCAGCAGATCACTTTAAGAGTGATTTGAGACAGCCTTTCCCTGGTACGCATGTTGTCCAGTACTGGTGCTAAGAAATACAAATTGCTGCCAATCTAATCCATGGCACATTATTTTTGACCAATCCCTAGTAAGCCAGCATTTTTGTCCACATATTACAACTAATGCCCTCCGATTTCAGCCATTGCTCCATACAGAAAATCTATTGAGTTTTCTGACTAGAACCTGGGGTTTCTAGGAGGTGGGCAGTGTGACTTTCTACCCACTTAGGTTTGTTGGCAGCTCCGATGTTTATTGTTAGTATTTCCTCAGGTTTAATTTGTGTTGCTACAGTCTTAGTCCTCTATAAGCACACTAGGTTCTGAATACCCCCTCCATACATGCGTGTAAATCATACCGTCCATCTCCCCTTCTCTTTGTCTATGCCTGGTGCTTCGGAGGAGTTACTGATTTAGGTTGTAAGTACAGATAAATGTGCTTCTCTGCGTCCATACTGGCCAGAGCAGAGCTGTTAGGGGTGATGCTGTAAAACCATGGTGGTGCTGCACTCTGCTTGCACCAGGGCATCCTGCCTCTCAATGGAGGGGGTCATGTCTGCCCACACTGGTGGATATGGCCATGGCCTGAGAGAACAAACGTGCACCACTGCTGGGGCATGCAGAAGAGCACACATTACCACTGGTTAGCATACCACACCTGGGAGTGGCTGGACATTTAGGAGACCTAGGTTATGACTGCTGCCCTTCTTGCTTTTCTTCTTTGCAAGCAAGTCTATTCTTATTAGCACCCCCAATTTTACAGGAAAAATCAGTACGACTGGTGTTGAAGGATAGGCTTTATGAATCTAGAGTGAGGGCATTTGAAGCATCCGTTAGGTCATGCATGCCAACAGTTACTTGTTTGCCCAGAGCCGGACAAAATCAGTGAAACAGCTTGTGAACAAATAGGTAGCCAGGAGGCTGAGCTGGTGTATGGCAAGGACATGCATTGTCAGTAATGTATTTCTTTGTTTTAGGAACTTCAGTGAAGGAATATAACTGCTTTTGTGACCTAGAATGAGATCTTCGTATCTGGTTAGAGGAAGAACTTATTGAAATGGTTGGAGCAACTAGCAAGAAGGAACTTCCTTAGGGATTGCAAAGGCAGATAGTCTTATTTTGTATTGCTTGAGGTGGAAATAATGAACTTGGTGCAGCCGTCAGCTCTTTTAAGTGCTCACAAAACATTTACATCATGGCTCAAGAAAAAATTTTGTACACTGATTATTTTTTGTGGCAGGGTGTGAAAACATTTCCTAAGGCCTGTATACCTATAATGAATTGCCCTTTATGTTATACTAAACTGAAAGAGCATGTGTGTGTGAGAATATCCAGCTCTCAGCTACACAAGCATAGGCTTCATTAGCTCCTATGACTTCCAGCAGGATTACTGGCATGCCAGATTAATACCCAGCACAACTGTAAGTCTGGCTTGATGTTGGCACTTACTAATACACACATGATCCTTGATTTAATTCTTTCTTATTAGAGAAAATATATTTCATGGCCCATTAGTTTCTTAGCCAAGTATGTCCATGTATCTGGTGAGCTCTAGTTACAGTCTGTATCTTGCAGGAAAAAGGTGTGCTTTAGTTATCTAATGAAAACTTACAGACTACACATTTTTAAAAGATAATGTTGTATGTATTAGAAAGTATGTGCAGAAATAGATATACAGTGTTTGTTGGTTTTGGTTTTTTTTCTTATTTGTTCTTCCTTTTAGTCTTTTGAAAGAGTTTTAGTAGAGAACAAGCTGCATGGCCTTTCTCCAGCTCTCTCTGAAGCCATCCAGAGCATTTCTCGCTGGGAACTTGTCCAGGCTGCGCTCCCGCATGTGCTGCACTGCACCGCAACATTGCTCTCCAACCGAAACAAGCTAGGTTAGTGCTCATGTAAGTGAGGTTGTCCATTGCTGAAGTTATTGGTCAAAATATGACAGATTGATGCTCAGGGTACCAACATATTCTAAATTCTAGAATCCCAGTTAGTTCATTCTGTGGATTGCCTTTCCTGATCTGTTCTCTCTGGATTAGGAGGTTTCAAACATAATGAAACAGAATTCTGATACTTTTAATGGTAATACTTGTAAGGACTCTGGTGGCCAATTTCCTGAGCAGCTCTGAAAGTCTCTACAGTACTGTTAATGGCAGCCTTGTGAGATATACTGTGATGCATTTTTTTCATCCAGGACATCAGGATAAGCTTGGAGTAGCTGAAACAAAGCTCCTTCACACTCTTCACTGGATGCTGCTGGAGGCCCCGCAGGACTGCAGCAATGACCGATTTGGAGGAGACAGAGGTTCTAGTTGGGGAGGAAGCAGTAGTGGCTTTATCCACCAGGCTGATAACCAGGGATCACCAGGACATCTGAGGCCCAGTGCCATGAATGATGAAGAGGAAAATAACAGAAGGAAGTTCTTCCAGAACTCCATGGCCACAGTGGAGCTCTTTGTGTTCCTTTTTGCTCCCCTTGTCCACAGGATTAAAGTAAGTGGAACACTGGTTGGGTAGTTGTGTGGAGACACCTCTGAGCAGGAAAAGAATAATTCTGCCTTTGTGATTGTTAATTAGTTCAGCCTACAGTGCACACCAGGTGACCACTAGAAATGTTTTAACAAGCTAGCAGAATACCACTGCCATTAGGAAGAAATACTTCCAGTGGCATGAATAATCACCACAGCATCAGGCAGGTGCAAAGGGAAATTAATCTGAAGTGAGTAATTTTCAGCCCTGGAGATGTCAAAGATCTGTGGCCCTTGTGAAGTCTTCGGGCCCTGGAACGTGCAGAAAGGATTGCAAGCTGTAACTTGCTCCAGTGATTTTTAGCCATTGCTTACAAGGGCCTTCCTAGTTTTCAGGGATTTCACCATGGGGCTGCAACTGGGATTTGTTGTCATTAATAAGCATCTTGAAGCTAATTACAAGGAATGTGTGATAGTGGTATAAACATGGCAGTGGCAAAGGCAACTGAGCATTGGTTTGTTCTGAAGTTGAACAGGCTTCCTGTCTGCCAGGGTCCCTCTGTTGGTTTTAAGCTGAGTGCATCAGCTTTGCAGAGTGGTGAGATGAAGAGACATTTTCTGCATGCTCTGACTTCTGCCTCTTGTCTTTAGTCTCTCTGAAGGGCTGCTGTTTGGCCTTTGTTTCCATAAGTCATGAAGTGATGAAAGGTGTCACCTGTTCTAATCATAGAATGGTTAGAGTTGGAAGAGACCTTAAAGATCATCGAGTTCTAACTCCCCTGCATGAACTGGGACACCTCCCACTAGACCAGGTTGCTCAGAGCCCCATCCATCCTGGGCTTGAACACCCCCAGGGATGGAGCCTCCACAACTTCTCTGGGCAACCTGTTCCAGTGTCTCACTAATCCAGCCTTGTATATGCAACAGTTGAAAAAGATAAGAAAGTACAGGAGACAATTATAATATTTTGGTTAAGGCAGGTGAAAACAGGCCTGGAGAGCTAGATTCTTTCCCTACTTCTACTACTGAGTTCCTGTACAGTATTGCTCAATTTATTTTGCCCATATTTTTCATACTTGTTTACTAGTTCCACATTTTCTCTGTGAGCAACTGGGACATGACAGGAAGAAATGCTGAATTCTTCATAGTACTACACATACAAATGTAGACTGCCCTTTGAATAAATGAAACTGGAGATAGACCTATTAGAGATTAGGTCTCCAATTTTTATGTATTACTCTTTCTGGGATGTAGTTTCCCATTTACAAGATGGGGTTAATAACACTGTCACAGGTTTACCTCGAAAATCTCTGAGATCTTGGAGATACTGTAGTGATGAACATTGGAAAAGCCCATGAAAACATGTATGTTTCTATCATCACAGAAAAAAAAAGTAAGGCAAATGAGGCATGTAACTGGCCCACTAAGTCAGCATTGTCCCCTGTGTGTTGCACAGAGGTAGTGGAGATCTCAGGGGAAGAAAACTATCTCATCAGATAACCAAAGTAATGCATGTGCTCAAGGAAGATGATACATCTTTGCTTGGGCAGACCTAAATGATGAAATTCCTCACTTCTGAGAGGTTAATGTCTTTAGCAATGTATTTTTAAATTAGGCTTTTGGAGGGTGAGGGGGATGCATATAATCCTGTAACAGCTGTAGATAAGAGTGTTGGTTTGTCACCAAAAGCTAGCAGTGCAAAGTGAAGCTGAAACTCGTTACTACTATCACTTCCAAAAGCCTTGCACGGTGCTCTTTAGTAAAAATAATAATTAAAAACAAGCTTAGTTTATAACAAGGCTTATGAGGTCATTATGACAAGATGGCATTAGTGAAGAGTAGGCAATAGAAGGGGTGGAGAGTTACTAGCAGTCAGCTCTTGCCATTTCTTTAGCTCTACCTAGATCATTGATTTCAACCACTGAGACATGTGGAGCTGTCAACAGAAGACAGCAGTGCAGCTATAATTATGCTGCCAAAACTGCTATTGCCACGTCTGTTTGCCTCATGGGGATAGCTGGACTATACCACTACCATTGTCTCCTAATATAGATCTGACCTTAGGTCAAGTAAGTGCATACCTGCACCTCGATACTTATGTGCTAATTTACATTATTTTAGCTACTTGCATATGTAAGACAATGATGGCACAAGTGTGAGTAGTACCAATGTCTCTGTATTGACATAGCTCAGGTACTAACAGTGCTAATAATAATATTATATACTGTTGTTTCATAGGAATTTGGTACATTTTGTGATTCCTCAGTTTCTAGGTAATGTTTCAATATTTAGTCTTCTTATTCTTTTTGGGGCAAGAAGTTCAAGTCTTGGAGTCTAAATCCTAAGGTTGAGATTGAATACTAAATATGAAGTGTTTATAGATGGTAAGAAAGGATGCTTTCTGACACAGGAATTGCCTTTTCTTTTACAGCGAAAATGTTCATTAAACTAGTATAGAAATCTAATTTGGAAAAACCTGTAATATATTTTTTGTTTGAGAATTCTTTATTATTTTTAATAGCTATACTTGAAATGTGTTAATGTCTGCTCAGTAGTGTCAGCGACCCTTAAGTTAGCATATACTCACCACAGAACTGCAAATGGTATCAGCATTCTTTTGTGTGAGCTTGTGTGATACAACTTCTGTTTGTCTTTCTAGGAGTCTGATCTGACATTTCGGTTGGCTAGTGGCCTTGTTATTTGGCAGCCTATGTGGGAACACAGGCAGCCTGAAGTTTCTGCCTTCACTGCCCTTGTAAAACCAATTAGGAACATCATTACAGGTCTGTGACTTTGCTGTGATAACATGGCTCCTGAGAGCTGGAAACCCTTTCCTTTGTTTGCCTGATGCTGCCTTATGTTCTGTAGCCATCGTATTTGAAGTAATATGTTAATCCTGCAGGAACTAGTCAAACCTTTGAGAGTAGTTTAAGGGTTTCCCCTCAGAGTCAACCAACATTTGCATAATAAGTAAATAGGAGGTGAGAGAGAAATCACGAATAGGAAATGAGAAACTCTACTGAGGAGTTATTATTTCCTGTCAGCCTCATACACCTGTTTCACCGTATCTTCCTTAGTTGCCAAGAAGGGAGTATCTAGCAGCAACATGACACAGCTGGGGAAGGCTTTCCCAGACTGGCACTGGACAAAAATGAACAGTGAAGAGCACACAGTTAGCAGTGTAGGTTCTCCCCCTATATATGATTTGAATTTCACCATGTTATGAAATTAAGCAAAGTAGTGTCAAGAGGCCCCAAAGAAGGCTTAGGTTATTAATTCACTTTGCATACTGGGAGGGGTTGATCCTCCTTTATACTTCAGCCACAATGAGGCTGGAGTTGGGTGCTTAGGCTTCCAAGCCTTTGAGTCTGGCCTATTTCTAAAAAACCTTATTTACTTTTATGTTTTTAGGCAATATTTTTTCATAATTCCTACAAGGTGGTGAGTTGAGTGTGTGCTGGGTGTAAAAGGCAAAATTTACCTCAATTTTCTTTCAAACAACAAATTAAAAATTTCCACTGTAGAAGCTTTGCAGTGTTTTGTTTGGAGACAGTGTGATACTAATTCACTTCTGAATAGCTTGCGATGTGACAGGATTTCAAGGATTGTCACCCCAGTCTTTGTGATGCCCTTGTTCTTCTGCAGTACCACTGATCAAACGTTCTGTATTCATGTGTTTCCTGTGATGAAGACATTTCTCCAACTGGAAATCACAATATATTCTGAGAGATGTAACCTAGAAAAGGAGGGAATACATGTGAAAATGGGAGGAAGAGCTCTAAATTAAAGGCACTAGTATGCACAGAAAAACACAATTTTATGCCAAATGGATTTAGAATAAAATTCATATTCAAATTTAATTTTAAAGAAATAGAGATTTTCAGTAGACAACGTTGTTGACAACAAGAATAGTATAAAAGATTAGAACACTCCTTTTTTCTTTTTATGGCTGTGGCTAATGCCTAGGAAGTCTGCAGCAGAGAGATGCTGCTTTGGGGCTGTTTTTGTTTTCTAGTTTATCCTTTCAGTGGTACATTTTAATATTAGAAGTGATGTCTGAAATGTCCTCCTTTGACTTCTTTTCTCAGCTAAAAGAAGTTCTCCCACCAACAATCGGAGCGTGACTTGTGAATCCCCTAATCTGGACAGCGGACATACCGAGGTGAGTTCTATGCTAAGGTTAGACATGCTTGAATAAGGAGCTGAGGAAGGAGGGAAAATAATATTGAACACCTTAAGGTATTCCATCTTCAGAAAGTACAGTTCTTTCAAAGGCTCCCAACTTTGTTTGCAGTGGAAGGAATGGGTATTGAGTATGGTTGTCAGGATCTCCTTGGCCGTATCCTACCTTATAGGATAGGAGCCTGATTGTATGTGTTTTCTTGGGCAAGAGCCCTGTCTTACCCTTTGCCTGTATAGTGCCTAGCACTGAGAAGCCACAGGCTGGATCAGTTTCTCCATGGTATTACCATGGCATTATGCTATAAGTAATAGTCATCTCTAAGCACAAATTGCAGTAAGAAAACTAATAAGGGAGAGATAAATATGTTTATATACCTATTTCCTTTTATTAAACCCACCCAAAGGGACTACAGGTGGTCTGTGAGACAACCCAGCAAGATTTTGTACCTCCAAAGACCACTGTTTCAGCTTGTCATCGTGGAAATTCCTTGGATGGAAGTGTATCCTCCCAGACCTCTCAGGAGAGAGGTACTGCACATCCCAGGTAACAAGCCCCTTCAGCAGAAAGTTGGGCTGGTGTGACTCAATGGTGGAGAACACAGAAGTCCTTTATCTGCAATCTGCTGTTGTCTGTACACACCAAGTGTGCTGGATGTTTATCTCAAACTCAATTCAATGAATCTCAGTTCTGGGTGATGAACAAGGTGGTGACATTTGATATTCAGTGCCACTTTCACTGGAGAAATCTCTAGCTGGTCTGTTGGGACAGTTTCTTTGGTCTTTGCTAATATGTAGTTTTCTTAGAATTAAAGATGCTAACAAATAACCTGCAGGTTCAACCCTCCTTAGCTAGATTCAGCCTTGGGCAGCTGGTATCTTTTCTGGCTTCCTTCTGATCAAATTTTCTTTGCCTTTAGGAAAGGAATTTTGTGGGCCTCTCTTCATTGCCTTCATTATGCCTTCTCTGCTTAGCATGCTGTAGACTACTGGCCCAAAGGAACAGACTAACAGAGAAGTGCAGCCACACAAACATCCCCCCAGCTTGCTCTGCAGAGCTCAAGCCATGGTCTTCTAGCATGACACTAAGAAATTAACTTATTTTAGTCTAGATTTGAGCAGGTAAAATAGAACCAGATTTTCAGTAGTGCTGGATGCTCAGTAGTGCCATAAAATAAATTAAGCTGATGAGTGTTTTCAGAGAGTGGAGAGGGAGGGAAGCCTAGCTATATTTTTAGGTCTCTATGGATTTAGCGCTGTCACTTAAACTCCTCCTAAAAATTTTTCTCCTGTTGCTTGTCTCTTTTAGGAAATGTCGTATCCAAAACACTGCAATGTTTTAAGAAATTGCTTCATTACAGAGACAGAAGAAATGTGGGATGGAGTGGGTTTCTGGATATAATCTAGGAACAGCTCTGATTTCTCAAAAAGGGGTTTGTTGCACCCTTTCACTGGTGGAAAGGGCAAAGCTGCTCTTTAAGGTTCTGATCCCATCAGGAGGCTTCCCTTGGGATTTTGTATCAAGCCTGCTGTCAGTTCTGGGTCTTTATTTAACTTGTATTAATGTGAGCCAGTAAAACTGAAGTTGGGAACAGAACTGCCTCTCTGTGTTTGAACACTACTGCTCAGAGAGTGCACAGCCATGAAAAAATAAGCAGCCTTTTAAGAACACAGCATCAGGTGATCAATTTGTCAAGCTGGGTCTGGTGGTTGCTATGGGGAAGAAGCTTCAGACAGGCTTGGAAGAGAGCATCATTATGTCTCCTCATTTGCAGGACTCATTGATCAGTTAAAACTGTACAGGGAGCTTTGGTTGCCAAGCAACAGACAACTGGGAACAAATGTTGTTTACTCTACTTACCAACAGCCGCAGTATTCCTTTGTCCTTGGGCAGGGGCTGAAGGAAGGCTGCCTTTCCACTCTCCCTGCAGTCACAGGCAACCAAGAGCTGATTATAGGAGCACTAGGTTTCATTCTAAATGAAGCACAGATTTTAATTTCTGATTCCTCAGACAATTCTTGAGGAAATGGCTCATTCCTCTGATCCTGGCTAATTGTCCCTGCTCCACTCAGTGAAATTCTCCATTTACAGATGATACAGCTTAACGCTGAAGCAAATAAAGCCATAGCCCTTAACGCAGCTGGTGTCTCGGACACACTGCCTGGGAAACAGACTTTGCAGGAAGGGCGTTAGTGACAAATATTTCATAAAGAGAACATGCCTTGCTCCAGGCTGTGTTGTGCCTCGGGTTTGCCTGTGCAGCAAACATAGGGGAATCTGAAAGACTGTTTTGACTCAGACACTGATCTGAGTTCTGCAAAGTGACCAGGGAGCAACGCTTTGTCCTTTACATTTGCTAATGACGTGATGGGCTTTGTTTCCTTTGCTGGAATACTTTGAGTATCCCAGCTATCCTTACAGTTTTTTACAAGCTGCATCTAAGTGACAGAATCTCAACTGTGACAAAAGCAGCCTTCACATCGGGTTTATGGGGAAAATTTCGTAGCGTATTTCCATTTATCATATTTTCTCCTTCCTCATTCAGTTTTCAAGGTTTTTATAACAGCTCATTTTAAAGTCATCAAACTTGTAACATTTTACCTTGAATACAGGACTAGGGGAGAAGCTTTGAATCTATAGATTGCATATAGTGACATATGCTGACACAAACTGGCTGGTCTGCAGTCGCCAAGTGTCTTCAACATTGGCCTGTGGGGCTGGCAGCAAGCCAGCTCATGCAGGTTGTAGCTCTAGATGCCCACATTGCTGCAAACCCAGCCTTGCCACCTGCCCTCTGTTTCCAAGTGTGTAACATGAAGCAGTGTTCACGTGATCCCAAGCAGTGTCAACATTCACTGCACACTTCTTTCTCCTGCCAGTCCTATCTCTGCCTTGGATGCACCAGGCAGCTTTGTGGCACTGGGCAGTGATCCAGCAAAGCACTTTAGGAAAGTGCTTCACTAAACACTTAAAGGTTCCTCTGAGTAGTGTTTCTGCTTGTTCCCTAATGCTTTGCAGGACTGTGGCCTTGGACACCTCTGTTCAGAATGTGGTGGTACCCAGCTGGAGAGGGGGGTGTCCTGCCAATGCTCTTTGCATGTTGTTTCATGGAATTGACAATCTAAATGTTGTGGGTTTTTTTTAAATATTCCCAAATGCCTGAGAATACAATTCATGGAAGTGCTGTTGATTTTTGTAGAATCAAAAATCACAGAAGTACTCAGTTCACAGAGGTGTATTTCTAAGACACTGAGTTGAAACATTCAAATTGTGTACTTCCACAGGCAAAAAAAAAAAAAGATCTCAAGAGTTCCTGCCCCACCCCAAACATTTCATACCTTCTTTTGCAATCTGATTCTCATGCCTCCAACTCCTTTTCACTCCTTCTTTTCTGACAGATTGTCTCCTAACAGTTAGGAACTGTACAGAGGGTAGATTAGGCCAGTTGTACTCTGCTGGCAGAGAAGTGGTATAAAAAAGTTGGGGCATTTTTTGCAATAAGACTGTCTCTGCGAAAAGATATGATCCCTTTGAAATCTGAAATCTCTGGAGTCTCATTTCTGAGACTTCCTACAGGCATCTTGCTTTTGCGTGCACTAGGTTTTACAGTACTTAGGAAATTCTGTACTAAAAGCAGTAAGGAAATTACACCACCTGAAAGGCAGGAAAACCATAATGGAGGCTAAAAAGGGTCCTTTTCTTCAGCACACCTTGGCAAAGAGTCACCATAACAGTAACTTTTACTTGTGTAACAATCACTATAAGTGGCTTAAAGGGTTAAATAACTTAGCTGCCCTGCCTGCTCCTTCTTAAGTAAGAGCTGATGTGTACAAATGTAAACCATTTCTAAATATATATTACTATATATATATAAAAATATATATATATATAGCAGCAGATGCTCAAGGGTTGTTGTTTTCCAGCTGAACAAATTAATCAGTTAGTACAGGTACTGAGACTTATCTTTAGCCCACAGTTTAAGAAAGCAACTCTATCCAAGAAAACACTTAACAAAGCGTGTACTTGAGCCCTCTAGGGAGCTGAAAGGTAAATATCCACTTACCTGTCATCAGTAATGCTTTCCTCTGTCAGGGCCTTAGTCCCAAAGGGTCAGTGTGAAATGTCCCTGCAAGCTCAAGCAGGCATGGCTGTGTGCCCATCCTGGGGATTTCTGCAGATGGCAGGAGAATGAGAATGGCTCACAGCTCTTGATGAGTGGTGAAATGTTAGGCCTCTTAGTAGAGCTCTTGGATCTTTTGGGGTGGACCATCATGCATGCTTGGACAGAACTGGTTTCCAACTACCAGAGAAAACTGTGGTATCAAGAGTGACCCCTTAAGAACAGTTGAACATGCAAACCTGACAGATCATGGTTGAGTGGTTCTTTAGTCAGAGAGCTGAATATCCAAGAGGGGCTAAGGAGCGTGATGAATAACATTTCTACTCCTGCTTTTTGGAACAGGGTGTCCTTGGTGATCCCACCATGCCAGAAGTCTCGCTATGCCACATACTTCGATGTGGCAGTGCTGCGCTGCCTGCTGCAGCCACACTGGTCTGAGGAGGGCACACAGTGGTCACTAATGTACTACCTGCAGAGGCTGAGGCATATGCTACAAGAAACACCAGAGAAACCACCTGAGCCAGAGATCACCCCTTTACCAAGACCTCGCAGCAGCTCCATGGTGGCTGCTGCACCCTCTCTGGTGAATACTCACAAAACTCAGGTAAGCAGTTGCCATTAGTAAGAAAACAGCAACTGTTGTGGTGAAGCTGGGGAGTGATAGCTGGGCAACTAGTGAAAAGCACAGCTTTAGTGTTGGTTAAACTGCCCAGAGGTCAGATGTGCACATCTATTCAGAAAGAGACCCTCAGAACAGTGAGTGTTTTGGAGGCACCATCTGATGCAGAGAGTCAGAGCTGATTGCTGAGAGCTTGAGCATTGATTTGGGATAATTAATCTAGAATGAACTGTGATAACATTATACTTTAATGTGAGAATTTACTAATGTAGTTGTCAGAAGGAATCAGATTGTCTTTACATTATCATGTAATGTTCAGGTCTTACTGAGCTGCTTTGTTGTAACCCCTCAAAAGAGAGAAATGGAATTGTGTGCAGTACAGCACTGCACACCCCAGGCAAGCACTTGAGGTAAAATATTGGAGTAGACTTTGCAAACAGTGGCAGTAAGGAAAAGGTCTCCATGTTGTTACCACTTCTCCTGCTGTTACTCATATTGTATAGTTTTTACCTTTACCAACTTAACTCCTAACTCTTACCTTTATATTTACCAACAAAACCTCAGCAGACAAATTGTCCTAACAAGCATCAAGACTTGCTCCCTGTTTTGCTGGAAAAGGGATGCCAGATGCCTGACCCTGGTGCAGTAAATAACTTTATGTTAAAGCTTTTTCTTTTTTTCTTTTGGGTAGCTCAATTTCGTTTCAGGGATAAAAAGGGGATGCTGCTGCAGTTTCAGTTAATCTCCTTGTTGATTTGTGCTACTTTTAGGTTGTTCACTCTTCTCCTGTCATGTGGGCTTTTAACAGCAATTCTGATTTACTAAGTTGATGGAACTGCCTAACAATATTTAATACAGATTCTATTTTTGCAATCCAAATTTATGACACACCTTAAGTAAAAGCCTCTATCTTCCATTAATGTTGCTGTCGAATTTCTTTTTTGAGTCAGAACCCTCTGAATTTCTGGTGTTTTTTTCTTAAAATCCTTGCTTACGGTATTGTAGAGCTCTGGCAGTTTTTGACCTGCCATTTTAGAAGGGAGAAGAGTGAAATACCTTCTCCTGTACAGCCCAGATGCTCCAAAGCCAGAAGACAAGTATAAACGATGTAAACATTAGTACTGTTATTTTTAAATAGCCATTGTTATGATTTTAAAAGGGCTGGTGGTTACTTGTGGTTTTAAGGGCTCAGCAGCAGCAGTGTTGTTTAATCTGATTACACTTTAGTGTAATTTCTATTAAATGTTGCCTGTTTCATCCCTGTAGAACTTGGCATATCTCCATAAAGGCCAGGTGATAGGAACTATTATACGGTCTTAATCTACCTTTGCATGGGGATTTTATAGGATTACTGTGCATGTGCAGAAAATCCTCCTTAATATCATCTCCTGGAGAGAGTGTTGGAATATATTGCTGTTGATGGGGTCCACTGTTTCCATGCTCATAACAACTCTGTTATTTTGCACATTGACAAGTTTAGCTCCTAGTGCAACACGGAGTGCAGTCGGTGGTTCTCGGCACAGTGGCAGCAGGAATGCAGTTGTCTTCCATAGGTACTGTTGGCACTAGTGTTGTGCTGGTTGTCTATACAGGAAAACACTTCTGTCCTTTCACACACTTGGCTATATCTTGCTTTTCCAGGCTGTTTCTCTACCAGAAGATTCCTTTGCTCAGTTGCTCTTCACTAACATTTTTCTGTTAAATCCATTTGGCAATTCCACTGGGTACTTTCTAGCTGTTAATGTGAGAAGTCTGTCAAGGGCATTCTTCCCTCTAGGGCTAGGTTTGATTGCTTTCAGTAACCTCTGTGTCAGCCCTGTGTGTTTTTACTCTACTTCACCAAACTGGAATCCGGCCTTAGAGGGTTTCCAATTTGTTATGCAGAACAGCTGTGATGGAGGAGATGAAATGATCTTCCACGCAGCAAAAGTTTCAGCTCATGCCCCCCTTCTTTATAACTCTGAGGACTGAATTCTTTGCCGTGCACAGAGACACCTAGGCTCTGTTTCATCCCAGCCAGCTGTAGGGCCCTATCTGCTGTTCTGAAATTCAGAGTCTCATCACTCAAGGCTCTCTGCTAGTCAGAGAAGAGAATGCCACCTCCAGTGGACTAAGAGTTGTTATTTCTTTCTATCAACACAATGGGTTGTATGATCAGACTTCACCAGCTCATCTGACACAGGGAAATGGTTAAAGCCTGTTTTTTTGTCTAGCTCTTAAACTCCTAAAGCAATGTCATCATTTCAGGTTGAGCAATAAATTCTCAAAAATATCGGCACTCTGTGTTTCAGTGGGCTATATTTGAAGTGGCAGCCAGAAAGTGATTACAGACAAAAACAGCAGCCTGCAAATCACATCAGAGACCAGTAATTTTTCTGGTAAATCCACATTCTTTCTATTGTTCTGCAGTTTATCAGGGAAACTTCCTGCATCTCCCTAAGCCTCAGCAAAACTCACACTTTCTGTTGGTTTCTGTGTGCCTGAAATCACATTTCAAATATAAGCTTGGGCTAAAGGAGTTTGGATCAAGAGAACATGAACAACATCTTCCATGTATTGCCTAGTAAACTAACCAGCAAAGTAGAAGAAGATTCAGTGCAGCATGCCAGCACTTCTTATTGCGTAGGAGAAGGGGTACTGGAAGGAGTGTGAATAAAATGAATACCACCTTCCTCTAGAAAGTTACTTTAGTCTAAATATATTTCAGACCTGGCAACACGTGACAGAGGAAACCTGCTTTGCATCTGTATGCAGTGAATTCAGTGTAAGGACAGGTCTAGGAAATGAAATCTTCAGAGGCACACAAACCTCTACAGCCTTGCACTAACACTGCAGGGGCAAAGAGCCAAAGCTTAAATTAAGCGTAAGACCAATGCAGCCATTGTGCTCACTGTAATGCTAATATAAAGCCAAGAGTGTCAACTGTAATATCTTGAGAGTTGAGAAAAGTACTAATGAGCTGGTAGGCATACAGTCATGCAGAAGGAAGGCAATAAAAAACAGAAACAACAAAATCTAAAGACCAGCCCCAAAACTATTTTGCTTTCTTATTCATCTTGTGCATATCATAACTGCCGCGTGGTCTACTGCACTGAATAGCCACAGTTTAAATCAGTGTTCAACAGGATTGCTGGCTCAATTCATTAAAATACATCATATACCACACTGTGCATTTAAAGTGATTCTGTAATTTGGTTTTCTAGTGTCGTTTGCTTGATACCTACCCATAGCAGATTTCAGAAGTGGGACTGGTCTTTCTGTGTGGCTTGTATCCCAGCAGACCCTGATCCTCACTGTATCCTTTTGGTGACCATAAGCCACTCAATAAAACACTGATTTAGTGACTAATGGACAAAGATAATGAATCTTAAATAAAGTCATAGGATGTTTTCCAGCCAGAAGAAGGCAGAGAGCTGTAAAAGCTAAGAATGAAGCTACAGGAAGTACTTGCTGGCTTCACTGTTGGGAGCAGCTGGGGCTGAATCCTCATTTGCTGTCTGTGGGGTTTTATGTATGACTGCTCCCCTGAATATTTAGTTATACATACAAAATGGCTGAAATCATATCTTGACTGAATGTGAATGAAAACAGCTGTGAGAAGGCATCCTTCTGTTGTGTGTCTCCTTCATTCTTGTGTTAATAAAATTAAGAAGGATTCAAGGGTAATCTTTGATTAGTCTGAGAAATCTCTGAAGAATGTGTGGTCCCCAGTGCTCAGTACTGCAAACACAGTACCTGGTGCTTAGGACTTCAGCTGCAAAGGCTGTCACTGGCTTCTGCTGAACCTCCATATAAGTGAAATGGCATGATTGCAAGCTCTGCAATGCACAGTCTGCCTAGCCAGAATCTACACCCCCTGTACTCTAGGAGTTGCTTAATCCGTGTGGCTATCTCTGGAATGAAAGCAAAAAGGTATTTTAACATGACTCAGTTGTTTAGCACAAGCTTTCTGATGGGGCAGTGAGGATAAAGAGCATCTCCATTGGAAACAAGCTGATATTTAGACAGAAGAATTATCTTGAGGGAATTTTGTCAGGTCAGCTGCACAAAGATCTCATGAAAAGTGGCATCAGATCTTTAATGAGAACAGATGGCCAGGAGCTGAGCTTATGCCACCTTTTGTAGCAAAGCCTTTCTTTTCAGTTGGCATCT
The DNA here is from genome assembly GCA_020745705.1 of Hemiprocne comata. Classification (NCBI taxonomy): domain Eukaryota; kingdom Metazoa; phylum Chordata; class Aves; order Apodiformes; family Apodidae; genus Hemiprocne; species Hemiprocne comata. Next base: position 35,707,781 of record CM036591.1, read on the forward strand.
GTGATGTGTGTGGCTCAGGGCAGAAGGGGAGCAGAGTGCCCTCTGCTGAACCGTCAAAAAAGGAATCTCAAGGTTTCCACTGTGTGGGACATGCTGTGCTGTAGATACAGGGGCTTTCACAAATACGAACTATGATGAGAACTATGATGGACAGATCCTGGAGCTCTGTTATGATGAAGGATATCTACTGATGTAGAAGTCGATGTTTCTTTAGTGAGTAAATAATTCTTTTTCAAATCAAGTCTCTTCAAGGGACAGTGCTGCTTATTGTAGTTCAGTTCCAAAGTGCATGTTTAAGGACGTAAGATATTAAGGACATATTCTGTTAGATCTTAAAATGCTTCAAAAAGGCTGGCCATTGTGACTGTTCATAAATATAAACTAAGGCCTCACGAAGATTGTCAGCTACCCAGAGTCATACCCGGGATCAGAATCAGAGTTGAAAAGAACATGAGTCTTCCGTGCAACTAGATCACACTGACAGCAATGCCTGAGGCTTTCTGTGGCAGCACAACATGATGTCATTTTTTTTCTGTGGTAACAAAGATGTTAGACAAGGTCAATAATTCTGGGAGTTTCTAGATTTTATTTGTTCATTTGTTCTTCTTAAAATGTGCGAATAGTGGTTTGTGTAATAAATTGAAGGTTCTTTTCCTCTACAGTGCTCCTATTGATGTCATTTATTTTTGGGACAACTCTATGACAACTCTTGGAAGTAAGAGCTTTTTTAAGCTGGTTGCCCTCTATTTCTCCTTGTGCTATTGTCTTCTTCTGACAACTGCAGGATCTTACAATGAAATGTAATGAGGAAGAAAAATCACTAAGCACAGAGGCATTTTCCAAGGTTTCACTGACCAACTTGCGTAGACCAGCAGTTCCAGATCTCTCAACAGACCTGGGGATGAACATCTTCAAAAAGGTGACTGGAAGAAAGCTGTACTTTAATTTACCTATGATTCAGCACCTCAGTGTCCTGATAAGTAGCAGCTGAAGGTCTGATTGGACCATATTTTCATGCCATATGTGAGACTGATATCTCTTTTAATTGGAAGTTAATTCTCTGTGTTATTACATAGGTTTTTATATGCACATTCCAAACAAAATACTGAAATCTTTGTATAAATGACTGTCCTGCTGAAACAGCTTGAGGGGAGGGTACTCAAGCAGTGCTGGTTTTCAAGTGCTGGTGCTTACTGTGGTTCCAGCTAATTCAGTAAGTTTTTCCAATGTTTTTACCTCATGAAGTTCTGGGTTTGCAACCATCCAAGATACTTAGCAGAGTTTTGTGTATTCTACAAATCTAGCCCATGATCTGAGAATGTCATAAAATCATACAAGGGCATCCATCCCAGTCTGGGGCAAGGCTGAGTTTCTTTAAATACTCATATGGTCTTAGAGTGCAGATAGTTGCTAACAGGATAAATGGGCAAGATAAAAAGCTCAGAATGGAAGATTACACTTGGACCTCACATCTGTGTTATCTTTTACCTTCCAATGCTAGTTTGACATGCTTCAAAGCCTCTAACTGCTCTCATATTTGCTACTTTTCCTTCTGCAGTTCAAGAGTCGCAAAGAGGACAGGGAGCGTGAGCGAAAAGGGTCAATTCCTTTCCACCATACTGGGAAGAAGCGGCAGCGAAGGATGGGGGTGCCCTTCCTCCTCCATGAGGATCACTTGGATGTGTCTCCCACTCGCAGCACTTTCTCCTTCGGCAGTTTCTCTGGAATCGGAGAGGACCGGCGTGGCCTTGAGAGAGGAGGATGGCAAACCACCATATTAGGTGAGATAGTGCTGTCTCTGCCCCAGGTTCTGTGTCATTCCTGCCCTGAATATTCAGAGAACAGCAGAGGCTCTTTTTGTTTCATCCATCTTCTTGCCACCATAAGTCCTTGGCTGTTTGCAGCATTACACACATGTTTGTAGAAGTAGCAACTGTGCTGATAGAAGACCTTGAATGACTTACGCTTTAGTTCGCTTTTTCTCTGAAAACTACCATCTTTATCAGAATAGTAGCTAATGTAGCAACCTGCAGTCATGGCTGTAACACTTCAATACACTTTCCCTGAGTGGCAGCAAGTATGGAACAACTGCAGCTTAAAACAGATTCAGGGAATGGTTGCCCCCTCTTCTTTTAAAGAGAAATCTCTGGAGAGGCAGCAATATGGTCATTAGGAGCATAGCACAAAATAGTCACAGTCTTAATCAAGTGGTTATAAGATAAATAGGGTATTGTCTCAGATGGTGAGACTTACACTGTCTGGATAGTGCAAAGATACAGTGTTTAAATCTAAATATTGGCTTCTTCAAGCTTCCAAGTTCACTGAACAGTGTCTAGGCATTGTTTCTGTTTCACAAACTTAATGTAATAGCATTTCATCCTGGCAGAGATGATAGGCAGCAAAATGATTGCCTAAGGCCATGCTAGAGCCTTCTCATTTTCACCAGCTTAGATGGCATCATCTAGTAAGCTCTCCATTGAAAACTTGTCTCTCTTTGGGACACTGGACAATGAACTTAGCCAAATGAATTCTTAAAAGAGTCACATGTGTTTTGTCAATGCTTAGTATACAAACACCTGCAGATTTGTACAAGAATGGCAAACTTAGTATCCAAATCCTCTTTCCTATATCTTCAGTAGTTCAAAAAGTTTGTTAAATTTTGATCACAGGGGCTCCAGATTCTTGTCCTGGTTTAATCTACAAATTTTTCATTCTGATTTCTCAGTGAAATAATGTTTTTCAGATCCAATGGTCAACAAATCCTTTGCTTTAGTGCTCCCCATCCTAATATCCCTATTTCTTTTCAACAAGGGGGGAAGAAACCAAATTCCTATAACTTGCCCCAAAGGCTGGAGTGTTTCAGTGCTGACCAATCTTATTTTCCCCAAGCTGCCAGAGGCTGACAATGTGGCTGTCAGCTAAATCAGTGTGTGCTGAGGGAAAGAGCCTTGCAGAGAGTTTGTACAGTTGGTCTGTATGTCCATGAACCCCCACGAGATATCCCACTATAATATTTGGTTCTGCTTCACAGGGTCCTGGAAGGCCTTGACTTTTGCTAACACCAATCCTTCCATTTCTAACTTTGGTTCACTCTTGCCTCTGAGCACCTCTCAGATGTGTAAACTAAATGTCCATTTCTTGTCCTCAACCTAGGAAAGTTTACCAGGCGGGGGAGCTCTGACACAGCAACGGAGATGGAGAGCCTGAGTGCTAGGCATTCACATTCCCATCACACGCTGGTCTCTGATCTGCCGGACCACTCAAACAGCCATGGGGAGAACACAGTCAAAGAAGGTAAATTAACGCATCAGGAAATAAGCGTTTCACTGAAATATTAACTCCAAGAAGCTGAGGAAGTCTTACTGTTTCCATGTATGAGTGTATAACTATTTGTTTTTTCCTCCCCCCCCACCCCCCCATTTATTGAGGTTTTTGCTTTGTTTTGGTTTATATCTGTGTAGAGAAGTGTTCCAAACCTTTCATGTTTATCTGGTGCAGTTTGTAAAAAAAAAAAAAAAGTCAGTGATCAGCAGGGAGAAGGGAGGCTTTGGGGTTTTTTTGCCTTTCCACAACACAGCACGGAAGTTTGGGCAGAAACTTGGTATTGCTAACTTTAGTGGTTACATGTGGAATCCTGTGGCATTTAATGCCCCTCCATAGTCCCCAACTTCTCTATTGTGCTCAGAGTCACAGTTTTTTTTTCTTAACTCCCCTGGTTCTAAATAGAAGCTTTGCTTTTAAATTTACTAGAAATCTCCCTGAGGCCCATCTATCTCACAGCCCTCTGCAGAATTAGTAATGCCAGTGTGACCAGGATGGGAGAGCCTCTGGAGGGATGAAGTCTGGTCCAGAAGGAAGACTCTTTCTATTGGCAGGGCAACACCACCTTTGCCAAAGTTAGCTAAGCAGAGGAAAGCTCTCAGCAGGGCTGTCTGCACCAGAGCACTTTGCTGGCACTGCTCCTGTTGCTTAACACAGTGAATTTGTTTTCTCTCATGTGTAGTGCTACTGGACAAACCTGGTCATAGAGATTGGGCTTCACTTGTGGCAATTGCAACCTTAAACCTTGATGAGGGAATGGGATATCCCACAGCCCATGGAGCAGGGCACAGTCTGTCTGTTTGCAGGCTGTCAGGCAGCACACATAGGAGGCTACAGATGCACTCATGTGAGATGTGCTGTAGCCTTGGAGCTCTCAAAGATCCATGCTCTTTTAGCACAGTAAATCTGAATAGTCTGGGAAAGGATGGATTTGCATCAGCTCTAACCCAGTGTGAGCATGTCTCCTTTATCTCCACACTCATTTTCCTGAGCAAAGCTCTTCCCTTGGATCAGTTTTGTGGACTTTGTCTTCCCAACCTGCATTCATTCTATAGACAGTAATTCCACTCACTGCACCAGCATCTCAGCCAAATTTATTCTAAAAGGTAGCCATATGCAATGCTTACTTTTCTAGTTGCACCTCAGGTACAATTGTGCAGCAACTATGTGAATAATAGGACAAATCATACTATTTCTAGTAATAGTCTGTGACTTTGAATGAACCGTTCTGTAGTTAGAGATTAAGTACAAATATTACCTATGTCTTTTGTGTGACCAACTATATCCAAGCATACTGGTTATTAATTATCTTCCATCTGTTGTGTACTTTCCCTGGCCAGGAGACATTTGCTAAAAAACTAATTTCTTCTGGCTGACACAGTGAACAGCAGAAATAAAAATTAGTTATGTCATAGGTAGCTGCTCAAGAATAGTCCCAGGCACATGGGCACCTGCTGCAGGCATGCATGATGTAAATGAAGAGTCTTTAGTCCTCCTTCCCTGCCTCTGAGAGTCCCATCCAGCAGTCAGCCCTGTCAGTGATAACGAAATAAAGACACAACACAGGAAAAGTTACTTTATGTAGGATTTGGATATGGATTTTTGTTACCCATTTCAAAACCTTTGTGAAACAAAAAATAGCTACCCTTGGATAATCATCAAACTTGGTAGCTCAGGAATAAAATTTCCTATTTCCATCTTTATTATTATCTTCACCATGCAAATTTCAGACATTAAAGTCACATTTTCCAGCAAGTAATCCTATGATTATAGGCAGCTAATTTCTGCCTTGATCATTGACCCAATTGTAGCCTAGTTCAAGGGCCTGCTATTGGCCTTGGAACATTTCTCCTAATAAATAGTGCTAGTTCAGTGCTTGCAGGGTTGCAAAGGCCATGAGGAAATACAGTTACCACTCAGGCAAGTTGTTATTTGCATAGTATAACCAGGCAATCCCTGAGTCAGTGCTTGAAGATTGTTATTAGATGTATGTTATTTTGTTCATTAGAACACATTAAGTAGCCTTGGTAGAGGTTCTTTGTTACTCCCTAGCCCTGCTACTGTACTGTCTGGCAGGAGGTGATCCAATCAACACTATGTGGGACACACAAGGTCTTTCTACACTACAGGATGTATAAAACTACTTACAAAGCACCAACTGTGGGAAATTATTAACATTGTGGCCTGGGGTTCAGCCTGAGTTGTAAAACCATGGTGAATCCTTGGTAAAAATAGGCCTGTGTGCCCAAAATGCTATCACTACCTGAGCTAGCCAACTAAAGTTAAGCTTGACTACGTCATGAGGTCCCTTCTCTGAGCACTGTGAACTTAGACACCACATTGCCTTTCTCATCAATCAGCTTTGCATTTTGGAGATGGTTTAGACAGTCACAGGTACTGTAAGGAACACAGTGCTCCATTTTTTTCAACTGGTGTGATGAAAAATTTTAACTGGTGTGACTTAGAAAGCTGTTTCAAACTGTTGCTGCTACTTCCCTACCTTCACTCCTGCATCCAGCTGCAGAGTCCTTCCTCTTTCCCTTGCTGGGCCAGTGTTGCTTTTAAGACCAGGCACTGGACCAATACAGGGAGCAAAGCTAGCCAAACATCTAATCCCCCTTTTGGAATAGATTTAGGCTGGCTGAGCTTCCTGATCTACTTAACTGCCCAGTTGACTGAGATTAACTTAAACTGCCATGGAACAGTACTACAGGAGCAAGCTTGGGGTTGTTCTAGTTTACACTGCCTTAAAGGAATGAATTAATCTATGCTTTCATACCTGTAGCCCTTATAGGAATTAGGAACCTGTCTTGTCTTTCAGCATTATGAGCTGCATTAAGAGTTAATCCCTTGTAGACAAGGACAGCCTCAGTTTGCCATTTCATAACTCTAGAGATGGAAATTTACAGGTAGCCATTTTCCCCCCTGCAGTGCGGTCCCAGATCTCCACCATCACTGTGGCCACCTTCAACACTACCCTGGCCTCTTTCAATGTGGGCTATGCCGATTTCTTCAGTGAGCACATGAGGAAGCTTTGCAACCAGGTGCCTATCCCTGAGATGCCCCATGAGCCACTCGCATGTGCCAACCTCCCACGGAGCCTGACAGACTCCTGCATCAATTATAGTTGCCTGGAGGACACGGATCACATTGACGGAACCAACAACTTTGTCCACAAGAACGGCATGCTGGATCTCTCGGTAATTGGCAAGGAATGAGGAAAGCCAGGTCCCTCTTCTGTCAATATAGCTGTACCATTGAGATCAGGGTTTTGATGGGCTTTTCCTCCACCTCTTTATCTGACTTCTCTCTGCAGTACATAAAGGTCAGTCAGATACACTTGTGCATATCATAATAGTCTCCTCTGAGATACTGCAACTCCTGTTACTCCTTGCAAGGAGCGCATGTGCATGTGGAATGCACACATCAAATCTTAAGGGATATTATTTAATGGCTGTATTCCTGGGGCATGCACCAAGTTCCTTATGAAATAGTATGAAACTGAATAGCACCTTTCTTCTAATGGCACCTTAAAACTCACCTTTTCTGCATTCCCCTTAATAACTTGACAGCTCCTGGTGCACTGAAGCAGTGTTCTCAGGCTCACAGATGTCATCTCATGGTTTCCTTTCCTGCCTGACTGTGCCCAGCCTGTTTTCTTGTCTTACACCTAGATTGTAGACTCTTGGGGTTGAGGTTTGTATGTACTTCATTCTGAGTTTGTACTGTGCCTGCTATAATGAGTCTCTGGTCTGTGACTGAAATTTCCAGGCACTAAATAGTACTAGGAGAGAAAATAAGTCTGACTTTAAATATGATATTTGAATCTTCCAGGTGGTCCTGAAGGCTGTTTATTTGGTCCTGAATCATGACATCAGTTCCCGGATTTGTGATGTGGCACTGAACATTGTGGAGTGTTTACTTCAGCTTGGTGTGGTGCCCTGCGTAGAGAAGGTTCGAAGGAAGAGTGAGAACAAAGAAAATGAGGCCCCTGAAAAGAGAGCAAGTGAAGGATCCTTCCAGCTCAAAGGGACTGCTTCTGGTGGTTCAGCTTGTGGATTTGTGCCTCCTCCAGTTAGTGGAGCAGGAGATGGAGGGGAAGAAGGAGGTGGCGGAAGTGGTGGAGGAGGTGGAGGTGGAAGTGATGGAGGAGGTGGTGGAGGAGGAGGGCCATATGAGAAGAATGACAAAAAACAAGAAAAGGTTTGTCTTGCTTCCCTTTATACAGTGCTTGAATGTCGTGTAAGATCTGTTAAGATAGAGCATACGTGTGAATGCAACTGCCCTTCTGTTTTCCATCCTTTTTTTTTTTTTGGTACCGCAATCACAAATTAATTTGTTTTGCTCTGGTCCCCACTTGCGGTTCCACTCAAGAAACACAGCTGGGAATTCAAGGACTGTAACTACTCCAGCAAAGCAGCTGCCAAAAGGAGAGTTTTGAGCCTTGTATGGACATTTTCAATATCTTTTCTAAGAGCCTGAAACCCTCAACCACAATTATTTTATTTCGGGAGAGGTTTTATTATTCATAGCTTTTTAAGATAGAATAGAATCCAGTGTGTGAGCACAGTTTGTTTTCCCTGATGGCCAGAAATAATACATTTTTCAGTATTGCTATGAGATTTCACCAAGAGATGGTGTTGCTAACCTCCAAATTCACAATTAATAGTAGCTTAATACAAAAGGCATTGTAAAAAGATACTTGTATTTCTGCTCAAGCAAGCCAGCTCTCTGGGTTTCAGGCAGAATTTCTGAAGTAAGTGTTGAATGGTATTTATAGCAGTACGTAGGGGGCTTTGCATTTATAGCATGACCTTTCGAGGGGAGCTGAAAGGGAGAGGGCTGGTCCCTAAACTTGAAAAATAATTGGACTATACATTTCAAGAGTAACAACTCAGTAATGGAGCGTCTGAGAGGAGAAATGGATAGCAATTTGTTAAAAGTAAAATGCTAGCAAAACGCCAGTGGTTGTGCCAGGGTTTCATACAGTCTTTCCCTCTGTAACTGTCAGGATGAAGGCCCATCGCTCAGCACCCATAGGCTGGCACTCACAATGCTGATCAAAATTGTGAAGTCCCTCGGTTGTGCCTATGGTTGTGGAGAAGGACACCGAGGGCTCTCTGGAGATCGCCTGAGACACCAGGTATTCCGAGAGAATGTAAGAGAACTAAAGCTCATTAAAGCGTTCCCCTTGTACTTCTGACATCAGCTGCTGAGATTTGCTGTCTGCACCCTCTGTAGCTTTCTCTGTACTGGCAGTAAATATGTTGGTCTTTGCCCCAGCTCACAAACTGTGTTACAGCCCAGCCATAGCACATTTTCAGCTATTGTGTTGCCTTCCAGCCTCTGGGGCTTGCTAAGAGCACACCTGAGTCCCAGGGTGCTTCTGAGCACCCTAATGGATGGGTTGTCTGGGAGGGGACAAATACATGGGGAAAAAATCCCGTGTGAGCTGGTGTAAGTAATTTCTCACACTGACACTACCCCAATAGAGTATGCTATTTACAAGAGATGCAGCTATCCTGGATTGCATATCCAAAGTCTAAGGTGCAGTTATGTCCACTTTTCCCAATAGTGATTATGACTGGGTGCTGCTGGGCTGCTCCATCAACTCCTGATAGTTGGAGTGCACTGTGCTTGCAGGCATGTTAGAGTGCTGCAAGGAAGTAGAAGGCTCACGTCCTGTTGAAGGGCAGGGTGGATAGTCAGTGTTGATTTCTTACATTTTTGATTCTGCCCAAGTTGAAACAGTGCAAAGTGCCCAGGTGTAGCCCAGACAGCTCACTTAATCCAGAAGAGTTTTACTCCCTCAGGGAGCCTTTGAAAGGCTTTCTCCAGCACATACCTTCTCCTTGCCTTCTGTGCTCCCAGCAGGGACCACTTTTGATGACTGTAATGAGAACTGACACTGTGCCCATCCATGGTGTGGGTGGGAGCCAGGTGCTCCTTCGTGGCTTTGGTTAGCCTGAGCCATGCCAAGAGAGCTATAATTTGGTTCTGGGTTCTGAGCTAGATGGCTCAGATTGAGGATTGGCTGCCTCCGTATCATGCAGCGTTCTGTTATCTAGACTGCTGGGTCCTGGGGAGACTGCAGCAGTAACGTCAGTTCTGGACACAGTGGGACAAGATGGGGTAAGAGAGTCCCAGTGTTAACAGTAGAAACGTTCTGCATAGAGCACTGGTTAAACACATACTGTATTCGTCAAAACGTCAGTTAGGCTTTCATGTTGTGTTGGAGCTGAGCCAGCAAAACATTTAGGCCTATACATAACATTAAGCATAAATTATAGGTCTCTTGGAGCCAAGGTTCTTATCAGACTCACTGAGTTTAGTTCTTTATGGAAAGAGATTCTCCTGCCCGTCTAAGTCTGCTGCATTTTCTGTGCGTTTGCCTGGCCAATCTGCTTTGCATGCACCATTCGTGTCGACTGCATGGACAATCACGTCTGAGTTCATTGGGAAGTTAAGCACCCTGTTGTAGGTAGCAGGAGAGTTCATGTTTCCCACAGAGCTGATGTTTTAGATTCTCTAACTCTAGCCTCCGTGGGGTCCCGGTAGGATGGATACTTCTGTCATAAGTTGACAATTAATAGCTTTTAAATAAAAAGCTAATGTTTTGCATGGTATAAATTGGTCAGTAGGTATAAGTACATTAAATGGTTTGGGTCTGAGCCAGAGACTGAAAAGCAGATTCCTGAGGCTAAGAACCTGTTTCACCAAGGGAACAAGCCTTGACTGAGGTGGTACATTCCTACTTCATTCATATTCAGTGAGATTTTACCTTGGGCTTAGGGAGAGGAGGAGAGGCTTGAGACACAGCTAGCAGTGACTTCACCACCATCTCCAAACAGTGGGACCTGTACTGGTGCCTTCTTGGTGCCTTCAGCACTGTCTCCTTGTGCTGAACTTCTTGCTTGCTTCAGAGGTGAACCTGTCTTCTGTTACAGGACCTGAATCTTTTGGCTCATAGGAGAGGTTGATTTAGACAGCACAGCAGAGAACTGGCTAAGCAAGAGCAAAAACTACCCTGCTTCTATGAGCAAAAACCAGAACACGCACTTTGATGTGATTTGATTTGATGGATATCATTGCAGGCTCAGAGCTGCCTCACAAAGCTGTACAAACTGGATAAGATGCAGTTCCGGCAGACCATGAGGGATTATGTGAACAGGGACTCTCTCAATAATGTGGTGGATTTCCTACATGCTTTACTGGGATTCTGCATGGAGCCAGTCACTGACAGTAAGTATAGCTGGCAATCAGAAACTCTCACTTGAATATTTCTAAACAGTACCATCAGAAACAAGCCATGCCTTTCCTTTAAAAAAAAACCAGTAATTACTATTGCCAGAACATACAGACTGTATCCTCAGCCAACGTGGGTCAGGGGAGTTGAATCTCTTCAAATTTGAACACCCAGTGATCTCGCCTAGTGATCTTGCATCACCCAGTGCACCTGAATTTGAAGACCTATTGTTCATGGCTCTTCAAATAAAATATTTTCATTCATCTATGCCTCAGGCAGGAAGTTTTCTGCTTCATGACATGACCAGGCACCACCTGGAATGGCCTGTTTCATCCAGGGTTTGTTCTGAATGGAAACACAAGTGAGCATTAAGACCCCCTGTGGTACTTCAGGTGAGGCAGTAAATAGCAAGAATACATTCAATGTCCAAAACCATGAACACACAGATGAACATGTTTGCAGTTACAAGTGCCTGTGCCTGTGTGTCTATGTGTGTGTGTATATATATTTTTTTTATTTTTTATTTTTTTTATTTTAAAATTAGGAAAATTATTTCAGGTGCTATAAGAAGGATCAAACATTTATGCTTGGTTACTGCATTCAACAACAGCTAAAATGATAGGTCACGGCCTACCTCTGATCTCAGACATTTCAGAGAAAGCATCAAAAAATACTATGTAGCAACTTTTGTAAAGAAGATGCCCATCTCTGATTGATGGACGATCCTGGGGTTGATTGATGATAATGCAATCGATTGACAATTCTGGGATCAACTGATGATTCTGGGATATATTGACAATCCAGGGATTGGTCAATAATTCTGGGATCTCTTTATGATCCTGGGATCTGTAATTGTGGGACTGATGGATGATCCTGGAATCTATGGTCCTGGGATTTATTGATGACACTGGGATTGATGGATGATCCTGGGACTGATTGAGGATCCTGGGATTGATCAATAATTCTGGGATGGGTTTATTATTGTGAGATCAATTATTCTGGGATGGATTGCTGGGCCTGGGATCAATTATTCTGGGATTATTCTGGGTGACCCTGGTATCGATAAATGATTGTGGGATGGATGACCTTGGTGTCAAATTATGATCCTGGGATTGATCATTCTGAGATCAAATTATGATCCTGGGATTGATGGTTCTGGACTCGATTGAGGCTCCTAGGATCGATGATTCTGGGCTCCATTGAGGTTCCTGGGATCGATGATTCTGCCATCCATTGAGGATTCTGGGATTGATGATTCTGGGCATCTATTGAGGTTCTTGGAATCCATTATTCTGGACTATTGAGATTCTTGCAATCCATGATTCTGAAATCCATTGAGATTCCTCGGATCGATGATTCTGGCATCCATTGATGTTCTTCAATCGAGCCCAGAATGATAGATCCCAGGAACCTCAATCGAGCACCAAATGATGGATTACAGGAATCTCAATGGATGCCAGAATCATCAATCAAAGGAACATCAATAGATGCCAGAATCATCGATCCCAGGAATCTTAATTGATGCCAAAATTATTGATCCCAGGAACCTCAATGGATGCCAGAATTATGGATCCCAAGAACCTGAATCGAGCACTGTATGATGGATTAGAGGAATATCAATGGATGCCAGAATCATCGATCCCAGCAACGTCAATTGAGCCCAGAATGATGGATCCAAGGAACCTCAATTGAGCACCGAATGATGGATCACAGGAACCTCAATAGATGCCAGAATCAACGATCTGAGGAATGTCAATGGATGCCAGAATCATCGATCACAGGAACCTCAATGGATGCCAGAATCATGGATCCCAGGAACATCAATGGATGCCAGAACCATCGATCCCAGGAACCTCAATGGATGCCAGAATCATCGATCCAAGAAACATCAATCGAGCCCAGAATCATCTATCTCAGGAACCTCAATCGATCACTAAATGATGGATTACAGGAATCTCAATGGGTGCATGATTCTGGCATCCATTGAGGTTCCTGGAATCGATGATTCTGGTATGTATTGAGGTTCCTGGGATCCATGCTTCTGGCATCCATTGAGATTCCTGGGATCGATGATTCTGGCATCTGTTGAGGTTTCTGGAATCGATGATTCTGGTATCTATTGAGATTCCTGGGATCGATGATTCTGGGCTCCATTTAGGTTCCTGGGATTTATCATTCGGTGCTTGATTTATGTTTCTGGAATCCATTGAGGTTCCTGGGATCACAGGGTCCTAAATCGAGCCCAGAATGCTAGATCGCAGGAACCTCAATGGATGCCAGAATTATGGATCCCAGGAACCTCAATCGAGCACCGAAAAATGGATTAAAAGGAATCTCAATGGATGCCAGAATAATCGATCCTAGGAACCTCAATCAAGCCCAGGAACCTCAATCGATGCCAGAATCATGGACGCCAGGAACCTCAATTGAGCCTAGATTCATCGATCCCAGGAACCTCAATCGAGCCCGGAATCATCGATCCCAGGAACCTCAATCGATGCCAGAATCATGGATGCCAGGAACCTCAATCGAGCCCAGAATGGTGGATTACAGGAATCTCAATGGATGCCAGAGTCATCGATCAGAGGAATCTTAATCGATGCCATACTAATGGATGCCAGGAACCTCAATCGAGCCCAGATTCATGGATTACATGAATCTCAATGGATGCCAGAGTAATCGATCCCAGGAACCTCAATCGAGCCTAGATTAATCGATCCCAGGAACCTCAATCGAGCCCAGAATCATCGATCCCAGGAGTCTTAATCGATGCCAGAATCATCGATGCCAGGAACCTCAATCGAGCCCAGATTCATGGATTACAGGAACCTCAATCGAGCCCGGAATCATCGATCCCAGGAACCTCAATCGATGCCAGAATCATGGATGCCAGGAACCTCAATCGATGCAAGAGTAATCCATCCCAGGAACCTCAGTCGAGCCCAGAATGATGGATTACAGGAATCTCAATGGATCCCAGATTCATCGATCCCAGGAGTCTTAATTGATGCCAGAATCTTGGATACCAGGAACCTCAATCAAGCCAAGATTCATCGATCCCAGGAACCTCAATGGATGCCAGAATCATCGATTCCAGGAACCTCAATCGAGCACCGAATGATTGATTACAAGACTCTCAATGCTCCAGTATCATCGATCCCAGGATCCTCAATCGAGCCCAGAATCGTCGATTCCAGGAACCTCAATCGAGCCCAGAATGATGGATTACAGGAACCTCAATGGATGCCAGAATCATGGATCCCAGGAACCTCAATCGAGCCCAGAATGATGGATTACAGGAAGCTAAATGGATTCCAGAGTCATCAATCCCAGGAACCTCAATCGATGCCAGAATCATCGACCTCAGGAACCTCAATGGATGCCAGAATCTTGGATCTCAGGAACCTCAGTCGAGCACCGAATTATGGATTACAGTAATCTGAATGGATGCATGATTCTGGCATCCATTGAGGTTCCTGGAATCGATGATTCTGGTATGTATTGAGGTTCCTGGGATCCATGCTTCTGGCATCCATTGAGGTTCCTGGGATCGATGATTCTGGCATCCGTTGAGGTTACTTGAATTGATGATTCTATTATCTATTGAAGTTCCTGGGATCCATGATTCCGGTATTCGTTGATGTTCCTGGGATCCATGATTCTGGCATCCATTGAGGTTCCTGGGATTGATGATTCTGGGCTCCATTTGGGTTCCTGGGATTTATCATTCGGTGCTCGATTTAGGTTCCTGTAATCGATGATTCTGGCATCCATTGAGGTTCCTGGGATCACAGGGTCCTAAATCGAGCCCAGAATGATAGATCCCAGGAATCTCAATGGATGCCAGAATCATCAATCCCAGGAACCTCAATTGACCCCAGAATGATGGATCCCAGGAACCTCAATGGATGCCAGAATCATCGATCCCAGGAATCTCAGTCGCATCCAGAATCATCATTTGAGAGCACGATCATGGATTCCAGGAACATCAATACAGTCCTTAATCATCAATCCTGCGGAACCTCAGTTGATTCCAGAATCACCAATTCCCAGGAACTTCGATTGAGCCCCCAGAACATTGATCCCAGAGCCATCAATCGAGCTGTGAATAATCAGTTCCAGGGCCATTAATTCATCCAAGAATCATCAATCCCAGTATAATCCATTGATCCAAGGATCATCACTTCCAGGCTCATCAGCTGAGCCTAGAATCATCGATCCCTGGAACATTAATCCATCCCCAAATAATTGATCCAAGGATCATAAATCTACCCCAGAATAACTGATCGAGCTCAGGATAATACATCCATTCCTGGGATCAATGATCTCAGGATCATAAATGTGTACCCAGATGTAAATTATTCTGTATATCTCTAAGTGAGAGATGTGGCTAAAAGAAAGCCAGAGTGGTCTTGATCTTTTAAATCTTTTTTCAGTCCTACAGCTATTTCTAGCAAAATCTCATCCTTCTCATTTATTTTACCTGTCTTTTCTGATTTATTTTTGTGGGCTGTGATTGTGAGAACTGAGGACAGGATATTAGGTGGGGACTTGCCCTTGTCTCATGTGTCTGAATCCTTTCACTTGTGTCTTTAAGCCATCTTTTTTTAAACCACTCCTAACACTGGGACTTGCTTGTACTTAAATTTCAGACAAGGCTGGATTTGGGAATAACTTCACCACAATGGACAACAAGTCTACAGCCCAGAGTGTAGAGGGTATTATTGTGAGTGCCATGTTCAAGTCGTTGATCACTCGCTGTGCTTCCACTACACATGAGCTGCACAGCCCAGAAAACCTGGTAAGCACTTGATTTCATGTTAACAACAGTACTTTTTCACTTGGGTGTCACCAGTGAGGCTTTACAGTGAAGAAGGAATTTAGTTTAGCCCAGTTCCATGAACACTGCAAGCTGTGCAGTCACAGTTGAAACATGATATAAATGCAATGCCCTCCTTTCCCTTGGAACCTGGGGACTTGGACAGGATAAAAGTTGTGCACCCTGAATTGCATTTTCCTCCCTGTTCAAGCTTCTCTGGGGGTCTATTCAAAGTGGATTAGTAGCATAGTCTGGAGCAAGAGATTAATGAACAAGACTACAGCCAGCATAATTCCACTTTCAGCCAAGTTAAAGCTAGTTTACTTGTTTAAGTACATGGCCCACTTGTGGGGGCCATGTACTCACTTGTATGTGAGTTACTGAACAGCAGTTTGGTAGGTCTTCCCAGGGTTTAGATGAACATTCAATTTACTGAGCTCCTGGAGGAAAGCAAAGTGCTGCTGGTTGCACTGCCTACATGCTATCTCCCCAGGCAGTCTGTAGAATAGATAACATGAGCTCTTTTTCCAAATTGATTACTTATCTAGCAGCTAATTTCAGACCACCTACTTTATTATAAGAAATTAGGATTTTTTGTGGAAGCAATCAAGAAGCACTCTTGTGCTTCATCCTCACAGTAGAGCTGTAAAGGCACTGAAGTCCAGCTACAGGGATAGTAATCCTGTGAGGGGAAGGGAGGGGGAAAAGGGAAACACAGTAACACCTAAAACAAGCAGAATAGTCTACTCACGTCCAAGTCTTCTTGTTCTTATGGACATTCCTCCTTTGGAATGTTTCTCGGTGGACATTTAAGTGGTGAGATGTAGAAAAACATGCACCATTTTTGGACCTAGGTTAGGATTACCAAGTTTTCCTTATAAAGTGTATGTATTTCTGGATCCTATTTAGCTAGTGTGTAAGGTGAAATTTATCTTTAAGCATATCACTGTTAAGTGTATCTATATGGAGAACACAGTATGCAGTGTATATATGTGAGGATTACCTGTTGCTCAGTCACTCTTTAAAGTCAATCTTCTGTTCAATATCTTATGAAAAAAGAGCCTTAATCAGTCTATACAGATGCAATTATTTGTTTGTTTGGGTTTTTTTGTTGTGTTGAAAGCTGGCCATTCAGTTCCTACCTGAGAATTTTCAGAATAATGCAAGATCTTTCAGGAAAGTTCACAAATCGAAATCAGGTCCTGTAAAACTGTTCCCTCCACCCTCTTGCCCTCAGACATAGAGGTGATTTGTCACATCACGGATGTGTATGAATGTTCAGAACTAAAAAGAGCCTTGAGTGTAGGAATAGGTTGTGGAGTGAGTGAGTCATTCTTCTCTCTTCCCATGATGTAAAGCTCTAAAATAATTAAGAAAAATCCCAAGACACCCAATGGTTTTGAAACAAAACATGCAATTTTTTTGCACTCTACTTTCCACCCAGCCCCTTCATTTGGATTTTTTGTGCCTTTTAAGATTATGGGCTAGATAAATGTGATAGAACAGGCTTTAAGTAGTCTTTGCAGTTCTCTTCTCTTGCAGCTGTTTTAGTCTGCCCATTGCAGAACATGTTCCATAACAATAATGGTTCTCATTGTCTGCCTTTTCTGAGTACACTAAATGGAGTTTCCAGCTTTTGATCCCAGCCAAAAAACACAAACCCTGTATATGGAGAGTATATGAGGTAACAGCCAGAGGAAGTAATGGCCTGCTGAAGTATCTTAGGAACTATTGATTCTCACTGCTTCTTACAAACTGCAGACTGAATTATTTCATTTTCATGATGTCTTGCTACTCAGGGCTTGTACTGTGATATCCGACAGCTGGTCCAGTTTATCAAGGAGGCTCATGGAAATGTCTTTCGGAGAGTGGCTCTCAGTGCCCTCTTAGACAGCGCTGAAAAATTAATACCAGGAAAAAAACCAGAGGAAACAGAGCAAGAGCCAAAACCTTCTGGGAGCAAAAGGTGGGTGTCTAGGACGGAGAAGGCAAATGATTGACTTGCACATAGCTGTATGACTACCTGCACCGAACACAAATGTAGGAAGTTCAATGCCTTGTGTGTTTTATCTTGATAGCAATGGAAACACTGGGAGGAGGAAAGGTTAAGAGAAGTGAGAAGCACAGTATCAGTCCCATAACACTGCGTGGATATAGCTTTTAATGTGTATCACATCCTTAGTGTTGCTTATCTGACAGGTAAACCTTGGCGTGCAAAACAAACCCCGGAAGAAATCTAATCCTGACATGCTTCTTTATTAAAAAAAAAAAATAAAAAAATTATCTGGTGCTTTGAGGCTTATCATATTAAAATGTTGGGAAGAGGGATTAAGAAAGTTGAAAAACTCCTAAACCCCTTGCTTTTGCTTCTAAGAGCTGGTTCCTTTTTTCATGAATGATGCAGAGAGAGGCAGTAAGTTGCTAAATAAAGGGTACATTTCTAAAGCTGCTTTGTTGTTCAGCAGGGCTGGTTTCCATGTCATGTAGCTATATGATGACCATGAGATGGACCATCCATTTGCTTTAGCTGGTGGTTTCTATTGTCTGCTTAGGTCCGAGGTGGGAAGTGTCATAATTGACAAAGGCCAGGCATCAGCTGCCCCTGATGAGTGCCGTAGTTACATCTCAAGCCGCCCAATGCAAACTCCAGAACAGTAAGTAAATACTGAATTATTTCACTGGTTGTTGCCAGCAGCTTTCTTCTGGGGTTAGTACAAATGGGCAGGACAGCAAAGACATCTCTTTAGATGGTACAACAAATGTCTGTTCAGGAGCTGATAACACCCAGGCAATACCTATTCACAATGCTGCCAACTGGACTCACCTGATTTTGATAGGAAACCACCAGAGATTTTCAAAATTACAGTGGAGTAGATTTGCCAATATTGCATACGGTCATAACCATGAATAGAGTGTTAATTCCTCAGAGACGTCATCACAGCTGTTCTCCAGGCTTTGTTTGTACTTCTGGGGGATGATTATTCATTTTCAACTTCCACGTTGTTGCTAAGGGCAATTAATCCTTTACTGCTTACCAAGCACCAGCCTATTCCTGGCCTATCTTGAGCATGTAGTCTCCAAAGATTTTTATGCTTTCCTTATCAGCACAGGTGCTTTCCCCATTTTCTTAATGAGTGAATCCACCTGCTGTTAGGCATCACACGTTTGAAGTTTCTATTGTCCGAAGAATTCTACCATTTAGTATTGAATTAAATCTAACCAATAGTTTGAAGAATTTTAGAAAAGTTTATAAATGGCCACTGGTCCCTACATAATTTTGGACTGCCATTTAACTTATCTTTGCCTCTCAATACGCGTCTGTCTTGTGAAAGTGCTTTGGCATGCACTGGACGAAGACATTGCCCGCACAAGGGCCCAGAGCTCTATCTTCTGTATTCTGCTGAATTAACTGAGCCTGAGAAGGCTCACAGTTGCTGAGACTGCAAGGATAACACAACTCCCTTTACTGCTCTGTGGAATTGCAGCAAGCTGTTCTGCTCTGAGCCCTGCCACAGCCATGGGAGATCTCAAGCATACAGCAAAATACGCTGTCTCCATTCCAATATGTTAATGCGAACTGTGACTCCAGCATCTCCATAGATGGCTATGGTGACGTCCAAAAGCTCCCCAGTAGACAAGTCCATAGAAAGCACCAGTGTAGCCATTGTGTAACCATTGTGGGTCATTTTGACCTAAAGAAGATTATTTGTTTTTCATGCATAGAAAATAAAAATTTGAATGACCTGTTCAGTGGACAAGCTCCTCAGGGTAGAAAAGATGGTTATTTTGTGCCTTGAGCAATATTGAGCATGTTGTCAAACTTGATTATGTCTCATTGAGAAGAATATGCTTGGAATTCAAAATTAAACAACCGCAAAGAACAGAGTTCAGGAGAGGGCTGCAGGGGGGAGGCCTCATTCCCCTGAGCATCCAGACTTCACTGAAATGCATCCCTTTTCTTCCAGCGATGAACAAAATCAAGGGGCTGTTCTGGGACGCAAGGACTTCTGGCGAAAGATGTTCAAGTCACAGAGTGCAGCAAGTGATACCAGTAGCCAGTCTGAGCAGGACACATCCGAGTGCACCACTGCTCACTCTGGGACCACCACAGACAGGCGCTCCCGCTCCCGTTCCCGACGAATCTCCCTTCGAAAGAAACTCAAACTCCCCATAGGTAAATGTATGTCTCTTCATATTCTATATACATATTGCATGTGCAGACAAACACAGATAGATATGTTTGTCTTAAGAAATATTGCAGCACAGTTCCTTATTGTCCAAGCATATTGTATATTTTCCCAAGGGAAGCTGGGAAATGCTGCTCTCTCCATTTTACAGATAGGGAACTGAGGCAAAGACAAACATTAGCCATTTGCTAAAGGTAACAGAGGATTTCTATGGCAAAATAGAATACTGAATCAATGTCTCCAAAGTAGTAGGCTAGTAGGGATTGTTCCTTTCTGTAGAAGAGAAATATTCCAACTAGTATTTGATAGGCAAAGAATATATCCTTTATAAGTCCCAAGACCCAGCCTTGCATGGTCACTAATGCATGTAACATGAAAAGGTTGCCTTCCCTTTTCCTCCCATTTTCCCATACCCTGGCATGCCCACTTTGGAGAGATGTGCTGCAATTGCTATAAATAGATTCTGCTTGGAAGCGTTTTCAGGATTGTCCTGAGTGGCTTATTCTGCAACAGGGAACTGGCTGAAGCGATCCTCCCTCTCTGGCCTGGCTGATGGGGTAGAAGATCTCCTGGATATCAGCTCGGTGGACCGTCTGTCTTTCATCAGGCAGAGTTCCAAGGTAAATGTGTCCAGTGGGACAAGCAGAGAGCTTGGAAGGACAGCATCTGACCAGTTTTGGCTGTCCAGGGAAACACTCTGCTCAGTATGGACACTGCAGCCAATGCAACTCGGTCACAGAAGTCTTCAGAGTGCCATGGGAACTGGATACTGGACTTTTGCGGCTCACAGTGAAGACTACATTAAAGCTGCACTGAACTTCTCAGTCTGCCTTGGGGTCACTGAGAGAGAAATGCACGCTCGGTCAATACACTTAAAGTTTAATTGTTGGTCACCCTTCTGCTTCCTTTTTTGTGCCTTCACAGCCTCTTATGAAAGACCAATTCTTTAAGCAGAAAGCTTAAAAGATGAAGTGCTTCTGCCTGTGTAAATCTGTGCAGACCCATTTGTGTTGCTGTGGTGATCTGCTGTGTTACAGCCCTTCTGTAGATGCTCGATATCTAAGCCAGGGGGACCAAGAGGTGGTGGTAGCCTGACTTGGTCCTCTGTCTTTGACAGGTGAAGTTTACCAGTGCGGTGAAGCTGTCCGAAGGAGCGGGGCCAGGAGGTGGCCTGGACAATGGGCGAGATGAAGAGGAGAATTTCTTCAAGCGTCTTGGTAAATGGCGCACCTGCCGAAGACACCCATCCAAGCTTCATCACACAGAAGAAAAAGATGGTTAGAAATCAGGGTTCTCGTCTCCTTTTTTCTTTCTTTTTATATATTTTTTTAAAATATCTTTCTTTCTGTATTTTACTCCTTTCCCTTTTTTCCTGCTTTCTCCACAGTTTTTGTATCCATTCAAGCCTTCTCCAACTTTTTAGTCTTGGTAACTCTTTTCTTTCCCTTCCTTCTTTCTTTTGTTTCACTTTAGAAAAAAAACCACAAACTTCTAGTAAAGTTGATTTATTAAAAAATCAAGACTATCTAAATAAATTACACAAATACAACATTTGGGCTTTTAAAATCAACCTGAATTTGATCAATACACTTGAAAAATTAATGCTTGCTTCAAAGCACTTATTCACTTTGAAATTAGGTGTGTAAATCTTTCATTGCTAATATAACAATGGGTGTTCCATCAGTTTTTTTGTTTGGTTGTTTTTTATTTCCTATTTGTGACCATTTGACAGTTTTAGCAAAGATCAGCAGTGATGAAATGGAAAATCTTGCACAAACCTTGTTATAATTATCTCTTTTCTTCTGTGTTTGCATGTCTAGTGTCTGCATACCATTCATTAGGGATGCTGTCCCTTTTTCTTAGCACACAACATAATAATACACCAGTACTTTTCCTTTCCATGAAAGCACATTTAATTGCAATGCCTTTTCAAAATCAGCAATGTTTGAAAAGTGCCTTTATGAATAATACAAGGTCATGATATATTCTGTTTTAAAATGTCATGCAGTCATTCACATGCTCGTGTCCTCAGCTCAGAGCTCATCCTTGTTGTCAAGGAGACAACCTTGTATCTTGAAGTTCTGCTACTGTTTTTTCCAGAAAACACAACCCAACTCCCAAAAACACACAAAAAAGAGTGGATTTTCTTTTTCACCATGATTTCTGTAGCTTTACAATATGTTACATTCTCTGGCATTATGTTTTTTGTTTTCTGACATTACACTTGGGTACTGCATTGTATGTATTTCACCATCATTTGTCCCAGACCTGAAGTGTAACACGTGAGGCATTGTTCAGGCAAGTGATACTAGCAAAGTATGAGTGTAAACTGGTCATCATTCTACCACTGCAGGAACACTGGTGGTGGTTTTCAACCAGCTACTAGGTGAAAAGTATTGTTTCCTTAGAAGAAGAATGCATCAGCCCAGCAGCTGATTGTAGCTGAAGGTGAAAACCCCCAGAATGGAAGGAACTGCATTGTTTTCTTCATCCACTACTTTGTGCTGTAGGACGTGTGAAATATTTCCACCAGATTTTTTCCCAGCCACAGCTGTTTCTACAGCGCTCATGTGAGATGTCCTTCATATTTTCTTGTAGGAAATACTTTTTTTTCATCTTGCTAATGCTGATTTTATGCCACTGTGGGTTTGCTTTGGCCTAGAATGTCCATATTCTTGATTTAATGGCACAGATTTGGTCTTGGCCCTGTGAGCATCAGAAGCCTTGTTCAGTATGTGTGGCACATCTCCTGCCTGTACAAAACTCAGATGACACGTTAGTATTGGCTTTTTGAACTTTGGAAGCGTTGTCCATACTTTAGGAATTGATGAAGAGAACTTGAAACATTTTTCACATGCCTGTGAGAGATGGACCTGACACAGGCTTGGTTTTGGCATATACACACATTAGAAATACCACAGTACAAGTGATGCAATGGGTTAAAGTCAGAGACCCTTTCTTGCATCTTAGTGTGAGAAACAGGGAAATTGTCCGGTGATGTTGATGGATAGGGTTGGGCTGGTGCCTGATCACTACCTGAAGCAAAGGGAGGGTATTTACAGCTATAAGGCAAAGTGTGATGGTGAAGAAAGTTGTATCACCACAAGGATCTCTGGTATGCAATGACAGCCACTTATCATTTGCAAAAATACGAGGGTAGTTGTACATGCCTGTGCAGGTATGTACTTTTGTGTGTGTAGTGAAATTGATGTGAGGCCTTTTCAAAGTGGGATGGTTTATAACATTGTAGAACAGCAACGTTACAGAGGGCTTTCACATTTCCATAAAGATCAGCAGGTTTTCTGTGCTTACGGAGAAGAGAATAACAGCCTGTTGAAGGTGGGTGGGCATGCTATTAAATCCCTCAACGTCTCACCCTAAAGCATTCTTTTGGAACCTGTTTCTGTCTTCCCATTCTAGTAATTCATGATGCTATGCCATTTCTTCGCTCACACTTTTTCCATGTGGTGTTTTCTCTTGTGTTTTTGGGTTTTTTTAACACAGTAGGCAAAATTGAAAAGAAAACAGAGAGACAAGAAATACATTATAGTAGAATAATGTGTCACAGCATTTATGAATTGTAATTTTCATTGTTATATATCATCTAGACCACTCAAAAGTCTGTGTTGGGTATGTATGTAAGCATATGTATGCGTGTGTGTATATCTGTATGTGTGCATATGTATACATATACATACACATAAATATATGCACATTCATGCATAACAAAATGTTTATGTTAATGATCTTTATGCCTATACTAAGAACATAGCATGTATACAGATGTGAGTTACAGTATGTTTACATGAGACCCTGAAGGTTCCTTTGGGCACTTACCGAAGGTATTGTGACTGTAGAAGTTGCCAGGCTGTTCAAGGTATGCAGCAAAGGTGAACCACAGCATGTGCTTGCTCTGAGGGGTCATCTCCCATGCTCACAGGAAGCAACAGAGAGCTCGGGCATCCTGTGTCCTCCTATGTTAGGAATTGGTCTCTGCTCACTGGGTGAAATTTTCTGCAGGGCTGAGTCACATTGATGTTAAGCCACTGAGGGCTTCCCTGCTTACAGCAAGGCCACTCCAGGATGGATGTAGTGGAGGGCAGTCTTTAACTGCTTCTGAAGGATTCTCTTGCAAAGTTTCAACAAAGTGCAAGGCTGGGACTGTGAAGGGCTGTAGTGATAAACTGTAGGTAGTACTACTGAGCCCTGGGGGGCAAAGCCTCTGCTAGATCTTTATAGTGGGGCTTAGGAAGATGCCATAGGCATGCCTTTCTGCATCAGAAAGTCAAGTTCCTGTTCTTTATCTCAGAAAGGCATAGCCCTAACAGAATATTGAGTAGAAAACATTTGTTTGCACCTCAAATGAGTTAGTGTTACCACAGCCATAGCAGGAAGGTTTGGGTAGCATGCTACAGGCTATAAGGAAACAGGAGGAGTTAAAAGAAAAGGGTATACGTGCCTGCCCATTTATGTAAGTGTTCTACGTGTTCTTTCTACTTTATTTGTTTGTTTGTTCCATTTTGATGATATATTTCCCAATATAGGAGCATTCTGTTTACTGGAAAACTATGTACAGCTTCACTGGAGAGAGAAAAGACTCAGATGTTATGAAGTCTCTTGACTTTGTCTTCAAGGGAAGAGTGAAGTTCTACATTGTAATTTTCTGTTATGACTATTGCTTGTGGTATATAAGTGCTTTCCAAGTAATTCTGAGGAGTGCAATCTGAAAGGGACTTGGAGTTTTCAGCCATTCTTCTTTCCTGAGGAAGAATTCACAAAGTCCTGTAGAGCTGACATTTTGCCTCTTGTCTTTCAAATCCATGTTTAAAGCCAATCTTGAATTCTCCACTCAGTGTTCTCTTCTTCAGTGCTCTATCCTTCAGTATTCTGTAAACATTTGTACTTTCACATGTACACAGGGAGAGTATTATGGATAAAGACAAAAAGCCCAGAAGCTGACCAGTCTTGCTTTGACCAGTCACCTTGGCCTTGATATGACTTTCCTGATTTCTCATCTGTATCTTTCTGCCACTCTCTCAACTCTGGGTACCAACTGCATTCAGAAGTGTTCTTTCTGATCAGCAATGGAATTTGTTGATTTATCATGTGAACTCTATACATGGAGTTTAAAATCATGCATGAAAGAAGGCCTGGAGGGGGGTGCTATCTTAATTTTCAAAAGGAACTCATATTAGGGAGCTTTTCATCCCAAAGAGTGCAAGGCATTTCAAGGGAGGGAGGCTGGAATGATGACACCTAGGAGATGAGTCCAGTCTCACTTTGAGTGTTCTGGTAATTACAGAAGATTAATGCCGAAAAAAAGGACACTACTTGATTTCCACATAGAACATTTCCAATATTTGCTATTGATTTTTCTGCCCTAGTGGATGATACATTACTAACTTGATACATAAGGAATAAGGTTTATGCATGCTCCACTTTAAGGTAAACTTAGAGGAAATAGAGAAGATAAGAGATTATTCAGGAAAAACAGACAGTAAGTATGGTATTCTGTGTTACAGAAGTGGGGAGGAAGGGACATATTCTGGTTCACCTATGTTGGAGTAGATCCTGGGCTTCCACAATGAGTGTAGTGGAATTGTTTTGGGCAGACATCAGTATGACCAAGACCAGAATCTGTCTTGCTGTAAGCCTGTTCCACAGAGGTCATGAATATTGTAAAAATACCCTTGTTATCAATAGCACATCCAGGTGAGGAAGGGATTTAGACCAAGACTCTACTCATCAGGGATTTTGTGCCACTTTTTTATTGGTGAGAGGCTGTGTTTCCTTTTCCCTACCCCTCCCTGCATCCCCTCTGTACTCTCTACCTCTTTAGGTTGCCATAGCTTTGATGATCACTTGGCCTCCAACCAAGAAGGAGGAAAATCCAAGAACGTTGTGAACCTGGGAGCAATCCGCCAAGGCATGAAGCGCTTTCAGTTTCTCCTGAACTGCTGTGAACCAGGCACTATCCCCGATGCCTCCATTTTGGCAGCAGCCCTAGATCTTGTAAGTCATTCACTGGTGTATTTGTACCTGCTGAGTGAGAGCATGTGCATACGTGGTGGTCTGCTGTCCTTCAGGAATGCTGTTCATGATTGCACAGAAAGCAGGTAAAGCGTGACAGCAATGCCAGCTGGTGGTGCTGTTATTAGGTGAAGTTTTAGCCTCTGTGACTGGATGCGTATGCAGACAAAACAGATCTTTTTGTATTCCATGGCTCCCCATAACTAGATGATTGCCAGCAAAAGGATTTTATTGTTAGACTTGAAATTTTGCTTACAGCCATTCTGCTTCTAGTGTCAGTAATAACCTACCGAATAAGGATTGAGGACTGGATAACTGCCTGGAGAGGCATAGCAATCCTACTCAGGAGTTCTGACAGCATTATAAGTGCATTCAGCAACACTGAACTTCCAGTCAGAAGAGCCAGTCAGAGGGGAAAAAACCCTAACATTTCAGTGTGCATGCTTTTAAATGCAGATATGGCTAATTAGCAGATCCAGATCACAGAAGTGACACAATTCAGTCCCTCCTTCCTGACATTGAGTGTCCCTTCTGTATCTCCTTCCTTCCTTCTTTTCCTTGAAGCTGCTGGTTTTGTAACAGTCCCTTCCATTTCTGAAGTGGTGGCCTTCAGCCTGTTCATGAGCCAATGGGTCTCTGTGAGGTGCTTATGTGACGAGTACAAGAGTGTGACAAAGACAGCTATAAAAAGCTAGCCTATTATCAGTAACTTCTCTGCACAGTGCTCTTCTACTTCCTTCTATAAGTGTTTGGAAGTCTGCAAACTGAAGAAGATTGAAAGCTACTGCTCTTGGAGCCCCCACATCCTCTCTGTCCCTTTGTCTTCCCACTCCCTACCTCTTGCCTCTTTGACTGTCATGCTGTTTGTGCTCATACGCAGTTTTTTTGCTTGCTGTTGGAGATGCCAGGCTCATGGACTCTCCCATTCTGCTAGTGCTGTGCCCTGAGCTGTGCTGCCTTGTCTGCTCCATAGTTCTCAGGATGATATGCTCTGTGCACCATGCCTTTATATGTTCTTCTTAACCTTGCATCCTTAGGCTGCAGATTCAAGCAAGTCTGCATTAATATTGGCCCAAAGTTGCTATTGCTACCTGTTCACATCTACTGTTTGGACTAGTCCATATTCATCTTCCAGTAGACAGGTGTTCTCTTCATTAGTTCCCATACTTCCTGCTGGAGATTGTTGGCCTGCTGGCTGGAAGCTATGGAAGAAGTGGCTGATAGGGAAGCCTGTCTCATGCTCTTAAAGTCAGAAGTGGTTCCTACCAGTCAGGGTTGCAGTGAGCTCAGAAGGTGGGTTGGGGAGATAGTCACTCCTGCCAGGTGTGCTGTGCAAGGACAATTTAATTCTTCAAGGCTGCCGGGCTGCCACCCCACTGCGAGTTCTAAACTAAAATGGAATGTAGGGTGTGTGGGCGGGGATGAGCTTGTTGCTGTCTTGTCACTAAGATACTTCTGGGGATATGCTAGTCTGTGTGGTAATAAATCAGATGATAAAACAGGGGTTTGGAAATTATGTCCCTATTGCCTGTAAACCTCTTTTATTTTTTAAATTTGCCACATGCTTAAGCCACAGACCAACAGACTATGTCCATGTATGAAGTCAACTGAAAACTACTGGTCAGAGTGCACCGTTTGAGGATGTCTGTTCTGACTTCCAGAGCTGGCTTTTACAAAACAGACTTTGACTCTGTTTCCTTTCTGCTGAATGATGCAGAAGGCTTTGGTATCAGAATGTTTAGAAGGTCTGCAGCTAAAGGTGAAAGAAGCCTTGTTCTAATTACAGACTCGGAAGACTCCTTACAAGTACCTGCTCAGCTGGCATTTTGTCTACAAAGTACTGGAGATACATGGAAGTCAAGTCACATGCACTGCAGATTTCAAAAATGAAAGCTTGTCATCTCACTATATTGGTTATTGGCAAGGTCTGCTGTTATAGCAAATGCCCACATTTTATGTCAATAGAGCACCCCAGCAGAAAACATTCTGGTTTTTTAACTTCTGTATTCATGCTTTTGAAGCCATAGTTTGAATCTGGTTTGATGCAACTTAAAAGCTTCTGAAGTAATTTTATCCAGCTGAATTGCTATGGCAACCTTTAAAAAATGAAAGGCAAGCAGCTCCAGTTTCAGTTATTTCAAAAACTTTTTTGACCGTGCTTTTTCATAAGATTTTTGAAATTTCTTTCTTATACTGACTTCAAGAGCTTTGATCAGCCTGGATGTTTATACAGGTTTGCCATAGTGATTGAAAGAAATTAGACAGTGAAAAAACCGGTGCATCCTCATGGGAGTAATGATGTGTTTATATATTAAATTGCGTGTTGCCTTAGTTTTAGAAACTATGTAATTAACATATTTTTCCAGAAGCAGCATCTATTCTTGACTGAATTTTGTAAAACTATAATCAATAGGTGGCTTTGTAAACATTCAATGACAATTGATAACATGTTGCAGGTAGTTTCATCCTTATGTCACCAGCTTAAATCCAGACTTGGCAATAATAAATTCATCTTCTTTCCCTTTTAAAAAAACCTTAGGAGATTGAAAAGCAAGTAATATTATGTTTTAGTCTGTGGTCAAGTTTCTGCAGAGGGTTCTAATAAACCGCTGTCTAGCATTGTATAATGATGTTTCCTGAAGTATCCTAATTAGACTAAATGATTCTGCTGAGGAAACACAAGCTTCCTTTAGCCAGTGTAGTGATGTGTGACACCTATCACCTTTACGCTTCTATAAGATGTGTGAGCTGATCTGTTCTAATATATTAATCTCTTATCCTTGTAGAAATGCTGTAATGACACTGCTTTATGGCAGGATTGTGTTTGAGAGGACCCCTGAAGTATTGCGAGGACAGAAGCTAAGTCTAAACTGCAAGAATACTTGCCAGAATCCTGACTCCTTGTTACCCAGGATCTTAGGCAGGCTCTATTGTTCCATGTCCCTTTTTCCATAGGAGAAATATTTGTCCATAGGAGAGCTTACGACCTGGGAGGAAATCAGAGCGTGCTCCAGACAGGTCCCCAGAATAGATTACTGGGAACAGAAACAAAAAACTATGTCTTGGATTGTACTTGACCATTTTTAGATATAATCAGAGAGATTTGAACTAACACTTGAGGCAATTCTCCTAGACATCAGTTAATAATCTACTCACATACCTTCATATACTTGCTAAGCTATTTCTCAGGTCAGATTTACCTTGTGGCTAAATAAAGCAGAGCTATCCAGTCAGCATCTTCAGACAGTACTTAAATTTACATTATTTACTCTAAAAGTTTATTGTTGCTCTTCTTCTTCCTTTTTTTTTAACTCCATGAAGAGACTGGTGGAAATGCATTTTTGCTCCAAGTGCCTTGCAGAGTATAAGAAAGGGCACAAGAAAATTACCACTGGTTTATTAGTCTTGTAAAACTCATTGTCCTTGAAAACAAAACTAGACCTAAATGCTCTGGAGTAATAAAAGTCTACTGAATCAGCTGTACTTGAACAGTAATGTGGTGTTTTAATATTCCAAGTCCATTCTGTATTTGCTCCTTCCCACCCAGGTCATTGCTTTTGCTGTTATTTGTACAAATCATGGCATCTGCTGAAAAGCTCCAATGGGAGTACTTTAAATTTTTTTAAGAAAATGGTGGATTCTTATTCATGTCAACTTGTACAGTACAAGAACAATTGTCAAAAGACAAAGTGATATAGTAGGTCTAATGTTAAAAGTGACCTTGTGAACAGTTTCATAGGCATGGGCAGGCTTGTGAGAGTATTGCTGCTGTGTTAAGTTTTGACAGTGACCATGGTAACTTGTGTTCTTTTCAGCTATGCATCGCCTGCCTGATTCATTTCTCTCCATTTGTGATGTGTTTCTCTGTGATGTGAACCCATTCCTGTCCATTCTGTCACATCTTCATCTTTCTCTTGCTGCTGCTTCAGGTTTCTCTGAGCCTCAGGTAAGCAATCACAGGGAGCTTGTGCCCTGTGATGTTCAGAAAGTCCTCCTTCATGCAGGACGTTTTTTCAATGATTTTTAATTTGGAACTGCTGCTCCAAGACACACTCCTCCTCTCCTTCACCCCCCTCCTACATCTTCTGCTTTAGTTATAGTTGAGTGCTTCCATAACATTTACAACCTGTATCTTTACATGATTCATATATGCTAAGAAATTGTGACTTTACCCACGGTGAACTAAAAGAGAAGACTGAGGCTGGGTCTTCATCTTTTCTTGTGTGTCTCCAGGTATGGTGAAGGTTTTACTCTGTGAGAATAAAAGAATATAATCCTCACCTATTTCGTATTCCATAAGGCATGTGGGCAACAAGTAATTTGCAATGTTTTCTCCAGGTGCTAGATACTCGTTTTGTTTCTGGTTGTCTATGACTGTCTGGCTTCAGATTTCTGCCTTCCTTGTCACCTTGTCAGAACATTGGGCCATGTTTCAAGTTCTCCTTATTCAAGAGAATTGCTAAAAGATTTCTATTCCAACATTTGAATGTAGACAAAACATAATCCTTTTTTTTTTTTTTTTTTTTTTTTTGGCCAGTCTTCTAAAACGTATGACTCTTTTTTCAGTCCTGTTGGTAGTAATTTCTGGCTGTAAGTTAGCTGCAGTACAGAATTTCCTAAATCAATTCCCAAACTTTTCGAGCATTTGTCCTAAATTTCTTGCTTTCAACTTTTGACTAAAGTGTTATTGGAGACACTATTTAATAATGTTCCACAGACCAACTTGCAGACCATCTTCCATGGTCTCAGTGCCCATTTGTTGCCTATGGACCACAGATGAGGAACCTCCCCTTATAAGTAGATACTGATCTGTTTAAATTACCTCATTACAGCTGTCAGCATCTAAATGTGTGGAATAAACGTTTTTGCTCTGTGAAATTCCTGTTAGAGAATTTTTCAAAACCAGCTTCTAAATTCTGGGCATTGTCATTATTGTTAGTTTTACAACCTGCTGCCTACAGGGGTTTTTGATTGGGAAAACTGCAGGAAGAGAGGGGGGAAATTAAATGGAAATAAAGAGAACAAATTGCTTTTAGTCACTTTCCATGTCTGTAAATATGTTATTTTTGCAGAGTTGTAGACTGCTGGGAAGAAAACTCCTTCCTGAGTCTAAACTACCTTCTGTGAAAAAAATTACAGTGTCCATTTTTGACATATTTGAGAGTTTCTGGAGCACTCTTTGCTGGTCTAACATGGACCCTGCTGAGTGATTTTATACAAACTAAGATACACTCAATATAACTTCTTCCATTAAATAAAAGGTCTCTTCCAGGCTGGGGTCAGGACAATTTTCCTCTGGAAAATAGTCAATCACTTCAAAACTCAGCTGCCTGAATTTAAGTTTCAGTACAAAATTGTTTGATGCTTGCTAAGGCCATTGAAGCTAGGTCAGTGACATTTTGTTGATTTCTGGCAGTAATTTCTTTCATTCTGCTTGTTAAATAGCTCTCTTCCTAGTTTCAGCAAGCCTCCATTCATGCTTCCATCCCCAAGATGCACAAGCAGAACTTAAAGTTACAAATGCTAGGATGCCATTTTGTACTCGCAATATTTGCAGCCTTACTGGTGAAGGTGAAAAGAAAACGTGATTTACTCCTCCAGTAAAAGTGTCATGGTTTCTGAAAGAAAGGATTACAGAGAGGTACTGAAGCAAGGTTGTTCCTAAATTTATAATTTGTCCCTTGCTGCTCCTCTAGTGGTTGCACTAAGCATAACTGTTCAGTGTTTGTGAGCCCTGGTTTCAGTAGCTCAAGAGGTGAGACAGCAAAGATCCTGGTTTCAGATTTTGATGGACAGACTGCTCAGTCTGTGTGACTCCATGGCAAGCTTGCAAAGCAATTGATTAAAGCACAAAATCCTCTCATGCTCAGAGAATTTTTCCAATGTATTTGTATCTAAGGTGATTTTTTGCAAACTTTTCAGGAAGCTCCTGTAGTGGCAAGAGCAGCCCTGTTCCTCGAGTGTGCACGCTTTGTTCACCGCTGCAATCGTGGGAACTGGCCTGAGTGGATGAAGGGCCACCACGTGAATATTACTAAGAAAGGCCTGTCCCGTGGGCGTTCTCCTGTCGTGGGCAACAAAAGGAACCAGAAGCTGCAGTGGAATGCAGCTAAGCTCTTCTACCAGTGGGGAGATGTAAGTATTTGTTTCTCTTCTATTTACATTAAAAAAAAAAATATACCAAAATGCAAAGGCCATTGTATCCTATGCAGAATTTCAGTTCCAATAAAATGGGGACTCATAAGCCTCCCTTCCAACTTGCACTTCACAACCTGCCAGGATCAGCTCTTCTACTGAAAACAGACTTCGTTAGGATGTAACAGTGTCCTTTTCCCTCCCCCTTTACTGTGTTCCTTCTGAGGATCCATTTGGTCCTCTCTCCTCTTTCCAGCACTCATCATATGTGAATACCCAAGGAAGAGTAAGAGCAGGGTGTGTAATACTACTTGCTTTTGTCTAGCTTCCAAATATTTTTAGCCCAGGGCTGCCTGAGCTACATGTGGTGCTGTATATTTAGTAATGGATTTCTCTTTGATGTACTTACCCAGTCTTTCTTTGCACCCATGCAAACTGTTAGCACTCATCATTCTTTGCCAAGAAATTCTACAGGGCTGCTACATGTCATCTTAGGAACTGTCTCTGTTTTGAGCTTGGCTCCTTCAAGTTGTATTTGATCATGATCTCTTACCATACATGAACTGGGCAATTATCCTGTCTGGCCCTCTCAGTGCTCTTATATACCAGGGTAGATCTGCTGAATGTCTGACACTTATTGCAAGTCATTTCACACAACTCAAAATAGTGGGAGAAGTTCCTGTGACCTCTATGGTGCCTGTTACGTATGTCTATCTGGAAGTGAGCTTTGTGCTTCTCACCTCTTTTTGCAAAACCAGAGATTGTTAGAGTGAGTATCATGATTAAAAAATAGAAAAAGAAAGAAAGAAAAAAAAGACATGAAGTGCAAGACTCAGGGGAATTGGAAAAGCATGTACTCTTCAGCCTTGGGATACTTACATAGGCCATGCCAAAAAAGCCTTGCTGACTCTGTTGGGTGGCTATGTTAATAACAGCACAAATACCAAAGTTCCTTGATAAAGTACACAGAGTGAATGTATTTGGTTCTACATTCCATGAGGTCATCACCTTAGCCTAACTCCTTTGAGAACACCTTCCAAGAGGAGAACATAGGATTACTTAGTCCTTGTATTTTTGCATCCATTGCTGCCAGTCAGAGTCTGTTCCTAGACTCTGTGCTTCCAGACATTCCTTTTTTTTCTGACAAAAATTATAGCAAGCAAGTCAGTAACTATTAGAAGTCATTTAGATTCCTCCAAAGCTGCCATTTTTAGAAACTGAAATAGGCTGAGCTGGAAAAGGTTCAGGAAGGTTTTCTTTTCAAAATGTTAAAGTACCACCACATGATGCAAGGTCACAAGAAGGGATTCTGGGAAATCTCATTTTAACATCATTCTCTTCCGCTTAACTTCAATGGCATCACCAAGCATATCTGGATGCATTCTCCCTGCTAGGAATAGTGTGTGTTTGGTGGCTGCTTAGGAACATCCCAGAAGGGAAAAGCCTTTCTTTTACTTTATTGTAAGGCAGGAGAAGATTTGGACAGTGGTCTTTACAGGGCAAACTTTTTCTCTTTTTACTGCAAGGTGTCCTGCTGCCCATTAATATTTCAGTTTCACTGAAGGCTAGGACAGTATAGTCACCCACAGCATCACCAGCCCCCAAACAGACTCGTGCGTCAGGACTGGTGTGCTCCCAGCACTGCTAAGCTGCAGTTTCTTTATGTCCTTTGTGTTAAAAGCTGGGCAAGGTCCTCTGGCACTGCTGTTACCTCCCAGAAGCTGTTTCAGATGAAGGTGGCTGCAAGCAGCAACAGCAGCCACCAGCCAAGCCCGTAGGGCTGGGGCCTTGCAAGCTGTGCTCCTTGGGTGGCTGCTTTTATTGGCTCTGACCAGATTGCAACCAGGTAGGCTGAACTGTGAGGAGAAACAGCTTTCTGTTGCAGGAGTACAGGCAGCTGCCGTAGAACATGCTGCCATTTCTGTGTGCTCACTTGCCTGTTTCACTGAGGGCAGTATCAGCAGGAAGGGTGAAGTGACTGTGCACTCACACAGCCCCTAAGCAGCTCCAGTACCTTGAAGATGGGGTAACTCACCCAGCCCATCACTGCCTCCATGCTGCCAGATCCTTGTCAACACAACAGCACACCATCCTTCCTTCTTTGTGGTAACAGAGCTGCTGCTCTGGAGGGAAAATTCTTGGACTAAGAGAAAAGAATATATTAGTCTCTGAATGCACTGAGGCCTTGTTCTGTTTTTTGTTGGGAGTTTTTTGTGGTTGTTGGTTGGTTGGTTTTTTTGCTGTAAATAAGGCTGGAAATTGGATCTAATTATGGATCCTTGCTTGTCTGTCATTGCTCACTAATTGTGATATACAGTGCTATTGTCAAAGTTTAGTGAGACCAAGAATGAGTGGAAAAGCTTTTTTTCCCCACCCAAATCCTCTAATTCAGCCTGCCTAATAACAGCCATCAGAGAGTAACAGTGGTAAACCATTTCCATATGAACTGGGATTTGGACTGCCCATAACAGTGATAAGGCTATTGAATCAAGCAATCTCTCTTGTTATGCTGTCTTCTGAAATAATACAACGTTAAATCTATTCTGATCAGGTTAATCTGTCACTTCCTTTGGCTGCTTAAGAGGCATTTTCTTTTAAAGCGTGGCATGCTCTGTTTGCTAGGAAAACTGAGCATAATTCATGCAGATTAATACCTGTTAGGAACTCAGTTCTCATTAGGTAGGAAGCTGTGGGGTTATGTGTGATTGCTTTAATATTAGGGTGTACAGCACAGCATAAATAATACATGATAAATTACTGCTTTGTGGAGAGGCATGCAGAACACTTCTTCCTTTAAGTGCCTGAAACATGAAAGGGGAAAAAATGTGAGAGATGGGGAGTTTGTTTAGCAAGGTACAGGCACACAGCTGAGATTGGCAGCTCTTTGCATCAGGTTGCAAACCACAACAATCCCACCTTATTCTCTTTGTGTAGCCGAGTCTACCCTCTTCATTGTTGCTGGGTTTCACAGCAATTGCTTAGTAGCAAGGAAGAGGAGTCATAAGAAGTGACTGTTTCTGTATTCCTGCATCACTTCAGCTGAGACAGGAAAATTATAGTGCTGGCATGACCATTACTTCTGACTTGTAGAAGATTTAGAAATCCTCTTTAGTATCTTTCTCTGAAACTATCCCAAACCCAAAAAGGCCAGATGGCAAGTGAAAACTCTGTAATTAAACACTTTTCCTCCCTCCCAAAGTGATGATACAACAGGAAAAAGTTTTACATACTTGTCTGTGTTCTCTTCACCTATCTGCAGCAAAGAACGTCAAGAATATCCTCAAGAGCTCTGAAGTGTCTAAGCAGGAAAGCATTTTTCTTGCAAACACACCCCTATCTGTAGCTTTGCTGACAGCTCCATGAGGGCTGTTTACGTGTTCATAATGATGCTGGCAAACAGCCACAAATAAATGATCTATGCCTTTTTAGAGGATGTAACAGTACTCTGTGGAAATCCATCTGTCTGTGTTCTCTACGTGGATCCCCCCTACATGATTATCCATGCACCTTCCCAGCTTTTATTTGCATATTATCAACTCATTTTTGGAAAATGCATCAGAGAGTGTCTCCTTGAAGGATGGAAGCAGGTTTTCCCATTGGCATTCAACAGTTTTGTGCAGGAAAACAGGGACTCTTACTGGACTCCTAATAAAAATTTGGCACACATATATATTGAGGGAAGAAAGAAAAGTGGAAGAAATTAATACAAAATAATGACCTAATCTCCTCCTGCCTATCATTTGCTGGTTTAGCATTATCTTTGTTATTTAACCAAATCTGCAAAAAATGTTACTCTGAAATTTAACACTGTTTGCAAATTTTGGTTGGTAAAAAGGAGAAAATAAATTATGGTGTCCATAGCATCTATCATCCCTTTCCCCACTGCATCTCACAGACAATAAAAATAAAGCTCCACAACCTGCACAGGGCAGAGCCCTTGACCACCAGTGAACTGGGCTGAAATTCTCACCTCCTTGTGCTTTCTCTTTCTCCCTGGCTGCAGGCAATCGGTGTCCGCCTCAACGAGCTGTGCCATGCTGAGAGTGAGAGCCCTGCCAACCTGCTGGGCCTCATTTATGATGAGGAGACCAAGAGGCGCCTAAGAAAGGAGGATGAGGAAGAAGACTTTTTAGATGACAGTAAGGAGACTCCCTTTACTACAAGAACCCCCGCTTGTAAGAACCTCTGCTTTAGGAGCACTTAATATTTTCTTCTCTTTTCATCCTCTTGCCACCCTGCTGTATTTCCCAGTCCCTCACCTTCACTCCAGCTTCCTCCCCTGTTCTTTTTGTGCCTGGATGTACAACATGAGACATGGGTAGTAGCACTGAGAGACTTTGAAGGAAAAGGGGGGGTGAGGGAAATTAGGCAGTAAGTTGCAATTCCTGTATACTGGCAACTGCAATTATAAGCAGGGTAATAGTGTATTTCTTGAGTCTTGCTGTCACCTGAGTGCCAAAAGTGGTTCAGACTCCCATTCTTCCCAGTTATTTCTGCCAAAGTATTTAGGTGAGATCAGCTGCTTTTCTGTTCTTAACACTGAAGAGCCATCTCCTCACCTGATGTGAATTGGCACAGTACTACCAAAGGCTTTTAAATCTTAACTTCAGAATATTTGCCAGTTTTCCAGCAGAAATATAACTCAGTGTTGTAAAAAGTATCGTTAAAAAATCCCTGTAACAACAAGATAATTAAAACATGCACATATGTGCCTGTGTGTACATAAGGGTAGGAGAGGGGGTGACAAAATCACTGATTCTGAAAGTCTAGATAGGCATGCAAATCATAACAAACCCTGTGAATCAAAATAAATTAAGTCAAGACACATACTGTTGTAGGTGTAGGTGAAGGTGGTAACAAACATTCTGTCCCTTCCAGACACCATTTGTATATACCTGTGTGCTGTAATGTTCTGGTTCCTGTGTACATGTACTGTTGTTTGCCATTGGATGGAGCGTGCTAGCACTGTTTATGTATCTTCTGGTTTCTTTTTCTGTGGTTCTGGGTTTGTTCTTATCACTGCATAAAGGCCAACTCTAGAGTAGAGAGGAGTAGGTGGGAGCACTGAAATGGCATTTGTGGGAAATTATCTCAAGAGAAGGTGTTGGTCCTAAGCTAAACCTTCATGTGTGCCACTATGTGGTGTGCTAGCACTAGCAGCTACGTGAATGTGGGTGGCTCTTCTGGATACATTATTCGGCCTTTAAGAGATATATCCAAAGCAGCAGAATGCACCCAAATTTTCCCTCTCCTGCACCATGAATGACTTTTAAAGGATGAAGAACAACTGCATTCCTATGACCAAGGGACAGAACAGTTGCCCCTGTTCAGACACTGGTAAGGCACTCCTAAGGGGGTATGGAGCTCCTTTAAAATTGTGGTCTAAGATAGGCGAACAGAGAGAACAAGTTGTGGTCTAGAAAGCCATGTAGAAAGCTCAAGTACTCTTCTGAAAGCCAGGGTCTGAAAACAGCCCATCTGCATTCTTGCTGAAAGCAGAGATTTTTCAAAAACTGCCCTGTATGCTGTAGGCTGTAGGGAGTAGGCAGAGGAGCATAGAATATGCAGTTGGATATTCTATTACATTGTAAAACTCATCTGTATTTGATAGTTCAGATTACTTTAGTCCCTATGATGTCTATAAATTGTTACTGGTGCAGAGGAATTAGCAAACATCACAGAATTAATCTGGTTTTATCTGGTCCCTGCAGAGATCTCTCAATTGTTTGGTTTGGACTGTTTCTTTGCAAAAAGTAATTAGCTCATACATGGGTAAAGCAAGTAAAAACATAAATGTTTCTGAAATGTATGTAGAAGGTAACATCAGGCATTATTTTTAAACGGGTGTGGCTGTTGTCACAACTATTTTTTTATTTCCTTTTTTTGCTGTGCCTTATCCTAAATAGTATTTTTCAAATTGATCTAACACTGAAGAATCCTTCATACTTTTCAAGCTTTGAATGGCAATACGTGGGTTAGAAAGTGTAGGGCTTTTGAAGCTGGTTGTTTAGACTGAGTTGAGACAAAACTTCAAGTTTTTGGATAATTTCTCTTCCTCTTCCCCCTTTGTTTTAGGTTAAGCATTCAAACACATAATTTGATTAGGCAGTTTGATTTTTTTTCTTTATTGCCTCTAACTACCACTTGGATTCTGTGCACAAATAAAGAAGCCTGGTTGCAAACGAGGCCTTCTTTTCACAGAATCACAGCCTGGTTTGGGTTGGAAGGGACGTTAAAGATCACCTAGTTCCAACCCCCCTGCATGGGCAGGGACACCTCCCACTAGACCAAGTTGCTCAGAGCCCCATCCAACCTGGCCTTGAACACTTCCAGGGATGGAGCAGCCACAGCTTCTCTGGGCAACCTGTGCCAGTGTTCCACCACCCTCATAGTGAAGAATTTCCTCCTAATGTCTAAGGGAAAGGAGGGGGGAAGAAGAAGGGAAGGAAGGGGCAAGGAGGGGGAGAGGAGGGCGCAAGGAAGGGTGAGGAGGGGTGAGGAAGGGCAAGGAGGAGAAAGTAAGGGCAAGGAGGAGAAAGTAAGGGCAAGGAGGGGTGAGGAAGGGCAAGGAGGGGCATTTTCCATTTATCAGTGCAGTAATTATTAATAGACACAGTACTTCTTTGCTGCCTAGTCATAACTCCATGTATTTTGAGAAATTTCCCTGTATTTTAAAATGGTACTTTTATAGAACTGCAGAAGATTTGGATGAATACAAAACTGTAAAGGGAAAGAAGGGTATCCACTTCTTATCCTGTACTTATTCGGAAAGAGGTATATGCGAAATGCTGTATGATCATGTTATTTTAGTAGATACTTCACCACAATAGAGCAGAATATATACTACAGTGCACTAGAGTGTTGCATGTGCTGGTAAATACATGGATGGATATTTGCTTGACTAGGTTCTTTTTAGTGTAGGAAAAGCAGTATAGATAGAAGTCTGGGTTTCTCTCTTTTTTAGTGTAGCTTGCATTGTGCATCATATGTGAAAATGCCCATCACCTCTTGGTTCTCGATTTTCTATCATCTCCTTGCTCACCATAGAAATACTTTTTTTTCCTAGGCACTGTGAATCCTACCAAATGTTGTTGTCCTTTTGCACTGAAAATGGCAGCCTGTCAGCTTCTCCTGGAGATAACCACGTTCCTTCGAGAGACCTTTCCCTACATGCCCAGGCCACGTACTGAGCCTCTCGTGGTAAGTAGATAATACACACTGGAGAAGGAGCCATGCCTACAGAAGTCATCAGGCTCTGGGCCTAGCTGAGGAGAGGTAGGCTGGGGTAGGAACTCAAGTGGATATCTGATGCAGGCAGAAAAGAGCTGTGGTCTAGTGAATAGAAGGTAGGGCACATCAAATGGGTTGATAAAGAAGAAAAGACTGTGAAAGCACAACATGTACTGGAAGTTCAACAAAGCTTCAAAAAAGAGAAGAGGGCAGCAGGTGGATTCAGAAACTGAGTGTGGGGGGCCTGAGTGGTGTGGAGGATGGGCTGCAAGAGGTGTCAGTCCACATGCTGCCTAGCTGATTAGGAGGGCCAGTCAACAAAGAGCTGAACAGTTACAAGGAAGGGAAAAGGACAGTAACAGAATTTGCTGGAGCCTAGGAGTTGCAGATTTTTGGCTTGAGTTAGATAACAGAATTGAAGGGACTGGGGGAAGAAAGGAAATAACCAAAGAAGCAAGGAAAGAAATAACCATTCATGAGACTGAGAGGCATAGGCAAATCCTCTCATGAATGGTAAGCTAAATGACTGATGAGGTGAGAACTAATTTTGTGAACAGCAGAATCCATGAAACCTGATTTCCAGTGATTCATTCTTGTGTGGATTTTCTTATGTCTAATAATGTGGTTTAACACTGCCTGCAACCTGTTATTTCACAAAATACATAGGCACTTGGCAACCTTTTGTGTAATTGTGTTAATGGTGACCATCAGCTTCAGATGGGGTTAGCATGGAATGAAGTGAGAACTGAATGGTAGAAATACAGCTTCATCTTTAAAGCCTAATTTCTTTAGGGAATTGGGATAAAAATTATAAAGCAGGAATGAGAAGTTTCCAAGTGAACATGAAGGATTTAGGCGTACTGTTCTCTTTTTTGTTAATGACAGATCAATTTTTGCTGATGACAGTTGTGCTTGACAGGCTGATTTGGCTTGGACATTATTGTAATTAGGTTCTGAAACTGGTTTCAAAGGCTGCAGATCACCTATGATGAAGTGACTGAGCCCCCATGTATGCAAGGAGTACTTCTTTTTTTTTATAGGGATAAATTCAGCAGGAGTCTTCCTAGATACTTTGTTGATATTTTTACCATGTATTGAATGACTGCATCCAAAAGCAGGATAATACCAGGGTTTAGAATTCATCTCAGTACAGTAGTTAAGCTTGGAACTAATAATATGTTGGATAACGAAGGTCAACAGAAATTTGTGCTTTTTTGCCAGATAGGAATGCAACTGATTAATAGCTTTTCAGACTTGTATATAGGAGGAGGAGGAATTATTCTGTGATGTGTAGGCAGAAGAAACCAGAAGGTCACGTTATGCAAGAGCCTATTAGAGAAAATGGCCATTGAGTGCTTCTTTTAACTGTGTATGTGGGGGGAAAAAAAGAGATAACACCACTCCAGATTAAAATATTAGGTCTGTATTTATGGAGTGATGCTTCCTTTCCAAGAGAATTGGGTACCTAATGTGGTCATAAAGCTGAAATTCCAGTAGAGCAAATCTCCCCTCCATTGGTGATTGCGGGCATACCTGTTCCCTAGGTATGAGCACAGACTTAGCAGCCTTGAAGAACTGAAGCATTTGCCACTGAACTAGTTGTGGTGAACCCCATCCAGACTCACCAGGCTGAGGGCATAAGCACCTTTACTTATTTTTGAGTGAGGCAGTCAGTCCTGACTGACATTTCAGTCAAAGCGTTTTACTGAAGCTGGCAGAGTATATATAACCTCACTGCAACTGGCTAGTTGAGAACGATAAATACACTCTGTTGGAGCCTGCTGCTCCCACCCTAGAGCCAGGGAACTGGAACTTGTTTGCTGTGGCACAATGTCATTCATCTGTCTTAGCAGTTGCTGAAGATAGAGTCAGACTAACTGTGCACTAAAAGGATGTATTTCATTCTGTCAGTTAATTTGTGGGAGCAGCAATTTCTAATGCCAGCATGTTGACAGTCAGCTGGGAGGATTAAACACTCCAGGGAGGGGCACTCAGACCGTGCCCTAGGAATATGCAAGTACTGCTATCGTGGCCCAGTTGATGCATGCTAATTCATGAAACTGCTGTAATCCAGACAGATTTGATCACATATTTTTATCCTGAAATGCTTTAGCCTCTGTTTAATATCCTAACATCTGTTAGATACATTTTAAACTATTTACATGGAAGTTTTCAATGCTAGAGATACTACAAACCATTACTTTAGGCACTGACTTTTTTATATCACAGGTTTTTTTATTGAGGAAAGTAAAAATATTTCCCTTATGGAACTAAACTGTTAGCTTTTCTGATAATATTTTTTGATAATTCTGATAATATCATTCTGATAAATGACTGCAAATGGTTTGGGAACTTTGGCTGGTATTACCTAGGCTTGCTAACCCATTTCAGCACAGCTCAGTCTAGAACAGCTACTTGAGAATAAATTACTATTTTTTTCCAAACCAGCTCTTGGACTAGCAGACTTTGTCACTACCCAACCAGTGAGTATGAGATCCAATATGAGATCACTTAAGCCTACAAAATTTTATCCAGAATATCTATCTTGGATAATTTCAGTGATTTTATCGTTCACATTCCTCAGCCATTTGGTCACAGCAAGGAGTTTTGTGTCATATCAGATTTTGTCTGGTTACATTTTGAGTGGGAAGATCTCAAAGCTGATGATGTCCCCAGTCAAAAGGCACAAATAATGTTCTTAAAGAGCCCAGCATTTGAACTGTGTTTGCCAGTGTGGGAGTTCACAGTCTTTCTTTCACTTTTTCTAGCTGTGGTTAGAGTCAATGGATGATAATCCACAGCTTGTGGAATCTTAGGACTTTTGACTTTTTTTTGGCTCAAATTGGTAACCAGTGGTGCCATTTCTGTTAATAAGAGAAAATGATGGTGCAAACCAGCTTCTCTCTGGTGCAATGCATTTATTTTCCAGAATTTAAGTGCAGCCAAGATTTTTATCACTCCTTGTTTTCTACTGTGTCCTTCAGGCCGATCTGCACACAGAAACCTTGCTCTGGGCTATCCTGTCATGGCTGTCACACCATCTATAAGATTTTCTGCCTCTGATGAGTACAGTGGCAATGCAACCAACCACAGGGAACCTTTAGAAGTAAAGACCTAACCAGCCACCCAGCACCTTGGGCAACGGCCACCTTTTCTTGCCACCTAGCCATTAGGGACCAACCACATCTTTTACCCCAGGAGCCTGCAGAGAGGGTGTCAGTTCACTCAGCAGTTAAGCAGAAATGTGTGTCAACACCCATTCACTCTTTCATCCCAACAGTGTTTACAGTATGGCTCAGCGTACTGCAAGCCCAAAGAGTAGTTGGATTAGGAAGTGTCAGGGTAGATGCAGAACTGTGTGATAGACATATATTTCCATCTGAAGCAGTTCTTCCTGAAGCTTGTATGATTGCAGTGAAAAGGACGGGGGTTCATACTGCTTGCACCTCTGTGCCATCTGCATTCTGCTACAGGATCTGGAGAGCTGCAGGCTGCGTCTGGACCCTGAGATGGACCGGCACAGGTATGAAAGAAAGATCAGCTTTGCTGGGGTTTTGGATGAAAATGAAGATTCAAAGGATTCCCTGCACAGCAGCAGCCACACACTCAAATCTGAGGCTGGCTTCGAGGAGAAAAAAGGTTTGTCAGCACAATAAGGCTTTTGTAATCTCAAAGCTTGTGAAGTGGCGCTTCAGTTGTTCTCGTTTGCATAGCCTGTGTTAAAAAGCAGGTGGCCATGGAGTCACGTGGCTTTGTATCATTTTGGAGATGCTTCTGGCCTTCAGGGTTGAATATAACATATGTGAGAAGCAAAGATGTTAAATTTTGTAAAACGTTGCTATGACTGAAACCAATAGAGAGCATTGCAAGATTCCAAAAAAGGAGGATGCCCTGTTTGAATCTGTCTCAGTGGGATGCTGAGAGAAGCATCACTATTTGATACATTTCAAAAATAAAGATAAAAATTGTTCTTGTTTGCTTTTTATTCTGATTGCGATTTTTCATTTTGGGAAAACCACAGATAGGAGGGAAGACAGGGATCTTTCTTTGAAAATCTGTCCTGGTTTGGAAGTCATGGCATCTCACAGAATTAGTCATTGATCGCTTGATCTGTTGAATTCTTTGCTACCACATGAAAAACACACCTATGTGGCTTTTGATGGCTAGCAGATTAATGTTACCAGCATACTGTATACTGTACAAGCAAACCTCAAGCTCCCTGTGTTTGCTGAGAACAGCAGATTGTTTCCATTTTTGAGTCATCTCATGCAAAACTCACATACTATCTGATGGTACAATTGTTGCAATACAATATACAGTCATCGTGCGTATTTGCAATTAGAGGCTAAGCTGCCAGACAGTTACCTGTAAATTATTCTCCCTCTAACAAGATTTCTAGAACTGTTTAAATTATTTCTCATAATAGCCATAAAAAGATGCAGATGTTTGAATGATAATTTTGATGATTGATTGAAAAGGATAAGTGTTTGATGATTGATTGAAATGGATGGAGTCTATGGCTGGTTATCCTGTAGGAACTGTAATGTGTATTAATGATTCAGAGGAGCGTTTATTGACTTCAGGGAGCTTTGGATAAAGTTTGTGTTGTCTTCAGCTGTGATCCTGCCACAATTAATGGAGAAAATATTAGAACTGTTTCCAAGACTTCTGTGGTATAAAACTGCCTCCGAATGTGTGTCAGGTGGGACAGTGACTCCTGTGAAGAGAGCTAGGTATCCACCTAAGACAGGTGAGCTGGATAAATTCATGCTCAACCTCATTTTTTGTACCTTTGGCATATTGGCAGCCCAGAGAAGCACACAGCTTATGGTCTGTCTGATACTCTAAGATCAGCAGGATAAGATGTCTCTAACTATTTAGATGAGGAAAAGCTTGGTTTTGGGGTGCATGTTTTTAGGAGTTTTTTTTATAAGATAGTTATGAAAATTGAAACCACTGTTGAATCTCTCAGGCAGCAGTCCCATCCACTGGGATGTTACCTGAGTGGGAGAATGCCCACAAGCACACAGTTCTGCTGGAAAATGCTGCTGGCCAGTCTCTAACTATCCTATTTTTCTTGGAGGCAATGCTGACTTAGGTTTTGCTTCATGTGCTACTGTGCTACAGGCATAATGCAGAACTGAGTTATTTTTGCAAAGGCAGTACTTGCATTCTTAACTCTGTTAAACTATACTTTCCCTGCAATTTCAGATGGGTTTTTTTCCCCATTCTCC
The DNA here is from genome assembly GCA_020745705.1 of Hemiprocne comata. NCBI lineage: Eukaryota > Metazoa > Chordata > Aves > Apodiformes > Apodidae > Hemiprocne > Hemiprocne comata. The sequence goes on from CM036591.1 coordinate 35,751,983, forward strand.
CTTTTCTCTAAGCTCTCATGGAGTATTCCCTTACTAAAGCTGCCTCTTTACTACATATTAGAGATGGGAAAAATGACTATGGTAGGCTGGCTGAATCCTAATATACTCTAGAAAAAAAAATATTTGCAGTATTTTGGAAGTTGCATAAATGTGAGATAATGTCATATCTTAAAATTACAATAATTATGTTATTTTCTCTGGCCACAGCATATTCTTTTGTGGATCCACCTTGGCCAAACATAACAGATGCAGAGACATTTTTTGTAATCTTCACGTTCCTAGATAAGAAAATGCTGTTGTGTGAATGTAACTACATTTTTCTTGCCTGCTGTGACAGGTTTCTTTACATCCATCTCTCTGATGAGTAATAATCTGTTTCCTTTCATTTTTTTTCCTGAGTTTTAAAACCTTTGCTCTCATTGCTCACTCCAGGCGTGGCTTAACAGCTATCCAAAAGCTACAAGTTTACTGTATAGAATCTGCTCCAGGTAGGTCTGAAATACAGACACTAAAGCTAGGTAGATGCAGGCTCTCAGAGTACAGATGTACTATTTGGGAGCTACGATGGGATTCTGCAGACTTCATGAAATGCAGTTACAAGTGCTTGAATGGTTTGGCATTTGGGGGAACTGAGCCACTGTGTTGAGGCTGATCTGAACAGAATTCCAGCAGTAGTGGTTGCTGAGGAACTCATCGTCGTCACTTGGAGGGAGATTCAGTGATTTGCCCAGCTGATTCATGAGGACTGAGGAGTAGCTCTCACAACCTCTCCAGCTGTTTTCAGCCAGGACGTTACCCACTGGAAATGGGTGTGGGAATTGGGTTCTGGAGGAATTAGGGGTGTTCTCAGGAGTAAAGGTGTGTTTGATTTTTCCTTATGCCAAAATACAATTCTATTAAAATATTTTGCTTCCCCATGGTATCCAAAAAGCTGCATCCTGTTCATACTGAGCAACACACCAAAATGTAATCGATCACACATGGCCTTGCCTGATTAGATCTGCAGTAAAATGACTGAGTGTTGCAACATTTGGACTGACATACTGTCATGTACTGCCTTTGATCTAAGAGGAGAATGAAAGTGCAAACTGTTGGTGCTTTGAACATTGAACCATTTCATGTCTGTGCTCATCAAAAATGCAGAGTGTCAATGGATGTTGCTAATGCCTGAAAGCTGCTGATTTGTCTGAAGGAGAGGATCTACGTGCTCCTGTTTCCGCTAAAGCATTCTAATGATGAAGAGTAACATGCAGAGACACGGATTTATGCAAATCTTACTTCAAAGAAGTCTTGCGTGCTAACCTCATGAAGCAGATGACCCTTCTGCAGTCACATGTGCTGTACCAATAAATAATTGATCGTACTGCAGAGCTCAGTGAGGTTTACAGAGCCCAGGCCCACAGGAAAATAGGTTTGTCCATGGTGCCTTGTTCATGCTTGGGATTCAGCCATCTGTCCCTAGCAAGAGATGATTCTGCGCTAACATAAACCCCAGGGGCTGGCAAAGGAAACTGCAATTTACATCCATGGGACAGATCCTGTTTCCTGGCAGGAATTGATTCCAATTGGTGTGAATTGTAGGTTTTCCTTGTCCACGGTTTGGGTTTCTGTTAGAGCAGCTGACTCTAATTTGCTGGTGGTTGAACTAGGGCTAATTCCAAATACAGACAAGGCCAGAGGTGATGTCTCAGGTCTCCAGGAAAGGAGGTGTGCAACACATTTCTGTAAAGCATCTTTTCTGCCTGATTGACAGAGCTGCATTGGCGGTGGCTTTGGAGGTAGCCTCTGGCCCCACATTCCTTGGTAGAAGCATAGATGCTGCAACACAGGCTGGCAGCAAGGGGTTGGGAGGGAAGGGAGGGCCAGGATATCTTTCTTTTTGAAATGGGGAAAAATTAAGGGGAAAAAAGTCCTCTTTTATTCTTTTAATACAGTTCCCAGCAGGAAGATCAGGATAGGAGGCTCCCGCTTGCTCCAGATTAAAGGAACCCGCAGTTTCCGGGTGAAGAAGGGGGGTTCCCTTTCCAGCATTCGCCGGGCCGGCAGCCTAAAGAGCACCAAGTTATCACGGCAGGACTCAGAGTCTGAGAATGAGGAGCTGCAGCTGTCCCACAGCAGGGACACTGTCACTGATATAGGTAACTTAGACAAGTGGGTGGCAAGGGAGGGGACAATAGGCAGGACCTAAACTCTTCACATGATTGCAGCAGAGCTAGAAACAAGAAGAGACCCCCACCCCAACAGGCTAGGAAAAACCAAGAGTCCACTTCAGGGACTGCCTCAACTAGGTCCTGGGATGAGCACAGCTCAGATCCCAGGTGCAGCATCAGCTCCATGCACAGGTTGTCAACACAGAGCTCCGTGTTAGAGCATGAACTCTTGGAATGCTGGTGCTTGCCAGCCAGACACATGCTGTCCTTAGGGGAGAACATGCACATGTGTATATGCACATACACACCTGCTGTTTTGCTGTCCGTATTAACAGGTGGGATATATATACACATGTACAGACATGCAGTTCATATTCTATGTAGCATATGATGTCATAGGCATGCCATTTGACATGTCATATATATATTCCTGTATGGAGGACATAACATGTACATGCTACATACTAAATTTCTACACATTGGTATGTACATACATGTTCACAGTTTATAGATGCCTTCCTTTGTCTTTAAAAGGTGAATCCCCATATATTTATCTTATGGAAACCAAATGTGCATCCTGCCACAAGAAATCTCTACCAGTTGAACTAAAGGGGCTCCCTCTACTAGGGCTGTTAACCAAAAACTATGGTTTGGATACATTTAGAGCTGAAATAACCTCCCAAGCTTAATGGTCATTTTTATGTTGCTTACAAGATGCTTCCGTAGGTGAACACGGAGGGTGCGATTGCCTGTTCTGTAGATTTTGGCAAGTCACAGTTCACTTAAAGAGGAGAAAGAAAGGATTAACCAGAGTTCATCCCCAGCCATCCCTTTACAGCATTAATGTTAGTATTATAGGAGGCCCATAGGTTATGGAATGGCTAGAGGAAACACAGGGATTAGTGAAGTTCCCAGAGGAATCTTTCCCTTGACTGAGTTCTTTAGAATTAGTGTGCTAGAATCAGGATTTTTTTCCCCTTTCATCCCCATGACATTAGCAGTTTCCATGGGCAATTGCAATGACTTTGCCCATTGGCATTTCCAGTTGGGTGCCACTTCTGGTTGGATTTTTGTTGACATTTTTAATCACAGGGCCCAGTCAATGCAGATCACTAAACCAACCATTTGCAGCATCTGAATGGTGCAATGAATTTTTTTTTATGTTTTTCATTTACCTGCTCCCCTTCCATTAGAGAAAAATATGGGGGGGGAGCAGTGCTTGCTACTGACAAGATGGCCTGTGAGCCCAGTCTAAATGTTCTTGTAACTGTCAAGCCAGCATGATACAAGGACTGGGGAGGGGTGTTCAAACACAGTCTTTCCAGTGTGGCATTTTCTGTGTACTCTGGTCTGTTCCCACAAGGCTGGCCTGGCTTACAAGTGCTGTCCCTAGTCTTTAAGCACACAGGGAGCAATAAAAACAACCGCCTTTTGGGTATTTTTCTTTTGAAGAAGGGAGCCCTTGGAGTGCGAGTGAACCTAGCATTGAGCCCGAGGTGCTGAGCAACACAGGCACGGAGGAGAACTACCATCGCAACATGTCGTGGCTGCATGTAAGTATGAGTCGCCGGCAGCGCTCTCGAGGATGTTTTTTTTGGTAGGGAAACATTTGTGCTGCCAATAACCAGATCACAATCTGTGCTTTCTCCATGTAACATCAAGGATCTCAAGTGTAAGTAGGCTGCAACCTTTGGAAATTGTCTGCCATTTCTAAAATGGACTAAAACCAGAAAGATTTTGTCTTACTCCCTCTGTCCATTTCATACATTTACTTTGTAAGACAAAAAGGGACCATTTCTCTCTGGGTGTGCAGAGACAGCCATGCTACCTCAGCTAAAAAATCCATTAGCACAGTATCTTCTCTCCAGCATGGCTAGTCATGCGTAGTTCAGGAAGAGTAACAGAACGGGCTACAGTGTCAGCTGGGTTCCCAGCTTCTGGGAAATGGCATTTGAGAAGCTACTTGAGCTGGAGGTTCTGTTGTGACCACTTTGTTTACTAACTACCAGAAGATTTTTCCTCAGGGAGTTTTCCCAAGCCCTTTTTGAGCCAATTTATACATTTTTTGTCTCCATTAACTCTGGCAATGAGCTTAATTATGCACTTTGTGGGGGAAAAAACACCTTAATTTTGGAACATTTTCTTTGATTCCATTAGCTGCATTCTTTCACAATGTCTAAGCCAACAGGGCTTTGTGGAGTTTTGACTCTATCTAACAGACAGTGCAAATGTGGTTTGGTCATGCAGGGCCTAGGACATTCATGCCCATGATTTAGACATGCCAAAAGTCAGTTGGAAAATCTGCACAATTCAATCCACTGGTATCCAAGGACTGTACACCTCTACCTCTGTTGCCTCATGACATGCTGTGATGGTGCAGTACAGTCAGTGTGTCCTCGTGCACATGCTTTACAGAAAAGTTGGATTGACTCTCTGTGCACAGATCGATTGTATCCTGCTCATGTGTATGAGGAAAGATGCCTCCCAGATGTTCCTTTGGACTTCTGAGTTGCCTTTGGGAAAGACAGCTGCCAATATTGAGTTTATATCTCCCTCTTTCCCCTAAGTATTTCACTCAGTCTGCTCTCAACTGCCCCATTCCTATGGGCTGTGGGCAGGATCAGGCTTAATCCAATACTGTGATGTCAGAAGCAGTTCTTGATAGTCCTCTTTTTCGGAAGAGAGTGGCAAGGTAGGGAATTGCAGTGTCACATCTTTCAAGCTAGTATCTCAGTCCTTGGACTACTCTGCTTCTCTGTCGGTGCTCTAATGCTCTTGGTAATGATTACACCTAATTTGGAAAGTCCAGTGTACTAAACTGAGTATGTTCTACAGGAGAGTGTGTACTAGGCAATTAATTGCTAGAGGATAAAGGCATCTCCCTAGTTGGCACCTTAGAATAGGTCATGGTGCCTGTGTGCTCTGTGTGAGAGGATGCATTGACCCATAAATATGAAGCATAAACTGAAGGGAACTTGAGATGTTTGTCTCACTTTACATGTGATTAGCTTGCATAGGAGAAAGGAAGATTTGAGAAATCACCCATTCCAGTTAATGCCACACAAGTACCAATATCGTATGAGAACATTCTCTTTTTTGTTGGAAAGAAGGTGTGGGTGGATGGTCACTAAAACCACAGGCAAAACAAAAACCTGCTTTACCTAATGGTAATGAGCAAACCACTCAAAAGGATCACTGGTTCCAGTTGCTTCTGTGCATGTGCCAGCATTTCTTCTACCCGTCCTTTACAGCAGCCCAAAGCATGATGTTCTGTGTGTTCCGTACCTATGAATTATAACAGTGCACCAGAGGCTGCGTGGAGGTTATGCAAAACTGGTCAGATTTATACCATTTGCACGTGGATACAACGCTAGTGGCTTGAGTTATTCCTGATTGACCTCAAAATAACATGAGGCCAGAACAGGCAGCCAAAGACAAGAATCCCACATATGCAGCGCGGATTTGTTTAAAAAAAAATTCTGACTTTTGAGAAGCCTAAATATTTGAGGACTGAGAGTGTTGTGGCTGCCATACTTGAGAGAGCCAGCAGACTGCAGCTGTACAGACCATAAATGAATGGAAGAGATGGGATAGGCTCTTTCTGGTAGTTCTGGGTAGTTCTGCACTAGGTTGTGGGATGAAGAGAAGGCTTCATAAAGGCCAGTTCTGACCTACAGTATGAATGGCTTGGAGATCCCTGTGTGTCTTCCTCAAAGTGCTACCAAGTGGATGAATTTGTGTGTGGCATGAAGACCAATGTACAAAGAGCTGCTGGACTGAGCTCTGCTCTTCTGGGAAGAAACCCTCTGAGTTACACCAGAGAGCAGTCACTGAGGTGTAGACTTACCCAAGGTTTTCTTTAATTAACTAATGTAGGGACTAACAGTGGTTTTGCTGCAGCAAAGCAGGGCTCAGAACAGCTAAATGCCCAAATATTTACTCTGTTTCTTAGATGGGTTTTACAGCTCCTTGCTGCCATATGGCAACACCACTAGAAATTGTAACTGAGCCAGCTAACATAAAGCTAGGCTGGGTGGGTGTCCCCGAGCACAGAGAGGGGAGCATATGCAGAACAACTGGCCCAGCTTATTCCTACTTGAGAGCATACTGATACATTTCCTTTCCCATTCCTTGAAGGAAACTAACCCCCGAACCTGGTGAGTTTGCAGCTTTCACGATAATTGGCAGTTTCCAGTTGTCTCAGAGTGGCCATACAACAGCTTTTCTGCAAACTGAGAGAATACCATTTTCTGCAGCCTTAATCTTGCCACGAGACAAACATCTACAGCAGCTCTGTCTTTCTGTCTGCTTTCTTAGCACTTATGTTTATTTAGCCATGCCTAGCTAGTTTGTAAACCACTTGCAAGGATGGAGCTCTGCACAGACATTCCTATCTGTTTAGAAAGCTGTGCTGAACTTCATGCCTCCCCAGCTAGGCTGTGGAAAAGTTAATTTGAATGTCCTCATCACTGGCTGCCCTATGCAGTTCTCTTTGTAACTCTCTTTGCTATAGGTAACTATGATCTTTTTTTTCTTTTCCAGGTTATGATCCTACTATGCAACCAGCAAAGTTTCATATGTCCCCACATCGACTACTGTCACCCGCACTGCTACCTCCATCACAGCCGATCCTGTGCTCGCCTTGTCCGAGCCATCAAACTGCTGTATGGAGACACAGTGGACTCGCTGCGAGAGAACAGCACGCTGAACAGTGTGGCGAGAGGCAAAAAGCAAAAGGAAGTGAGTAGATGGAAAAGCAGATTGTTTTGGGGTTTGTCCAGGCAGGTCATAATGACCTTCAAGGACTGCATAATGTACTCAAGCAGTTATTTCATGATGCAATGAACGCAGCCCTTCCTAAAAACAACTCTGCTGTAAAACACCTATGAACTCATTTAGCATTATGGAAGGAACACAAGCTGTAGTGACTGGGAAGAATCTTAGTTGCTGATAAGGTTGTTTAAAAGCTTATAGCCCGACCTCAATTTTACAGTTCTTTGATGGCCTCTACTTATGAGCCCCTGGAGTCAAGTCTTCTATTTTTCATGTTTCTTTTCATCTTTTAATAAGAATCACTCTTGAAATTACTGTAAAATCTTGCGTCATTTCTTTCTTTCAGGTCTGAGCTCTCAGAACTGTTCCAGGAATTGTATACTTTAGTCTTTAATGTTACCATTTCTTTTGTGACACAGTTTTAATGATCAGTTCAGCAGGATATTCAAACAAAATTATGCCTTTTTAGCCATTTAAGTGGTGCCTTTAACTTCAGAAGAAATAAATTTCTGCTTTTAGTAGAGTGCCCACCCAGGTACCAACTGAATCATGTCACCAGTTGGTTAATACTTTCTTATTCCTGACCACAGGAGGCAGAGGGCAGTTACTCTGGATACTTGTAATGGCAGAGTCATTCAATTACTTTGCAGTAGCATTGAGAAGAAAAGTGTTCATGAAACTCTCATGAAGATTTCAGTTGGGTAAAGAGGCTGTCATCCATGTAAGTGGAAAATGAAGGAGTAGGAGACAAGTTCATAATGTTTCTTCATCAACCAGCAGATTGTTTCCTGTCAAGTTAGAAAATAGAAGAGCATTTGTGTGGAAGAAAGCACAGAGCAGATGAAACAACAGCTAATGATTCTGTTTTCTTGGCTACTGTAACTGCCATATATTTCCTCTGGCACAGAAAGGTAGTGTATCACTTAGTTATTTAGGAAGAGAGGCAGTCATTTCCTCTACAGAAGGCAGGCTTGAGATGAGCAGCTGTCACTGTTCATGGAAGGGCAGCAAAGGAACACTGTGCATTCCCATGTGTTCTTTCATCTCCAACTTAGAATTGTAAGGCAAAGTGATACACATTTCACCATCCATCAAACCTTCAAAGCCTTTAAGCAACAGCAAGGAAAAAAAAAGAGATTGGGGGAAAATAAAGTTTCCTACAAACACATGCACCATGTTTGTACACACCTCACTACAGGTGAGCAATTGATTGACTTTTATGTAACAGTAGACTTTTCATCCTGATTCCTCATGCTTTGGTATTCTTCAAGTGTTGCTCTTCTCTGACTGCATGGGCACCATTTCCACATTTATGTGGGTTCCAGAGGAACCTCTTTTTTACTCTCACAGCTTGCAGAATGAAAGGGTGGGGGTAGCTGAAATACGCAGACCTGGCTATGTGCTCCATGGGGCTTGTTAGCTTTCTGATAAAGAACCCCTGTGTTAATCAGCAGGCTACCAGCTTGAGGAGAAGAGCCAGTGGTAAACCAGCATTCTGGGAAAAATCCCTGATACTGTGAATCACCAACAAAAAAAGGACTTGTTGTTATCACTGTCATTAGCAATCTGCTAGGGACAACTCCCAGGCAGGCGTGAACACAGGTCTTGAAATGTGTTGTCATTTATGCCTTCTTTGGAAGAAGAGAAGATAAATGTAGGTGAGAGGAATCCATGTTGTACACACTAAACACCTCTTTTGGTAATTTTTTAGCAGGAAGCCTCAGACTTATAACCTCTAACCTGCTTTAAGTACTGTTCTCCTGAAATATATGGCAGTGCCACCTTTGAAGATTACACAGAGCACATTCACATTCCTTGTTTGCTTTACTGACTTTTGCCTGAAGTCTTTATAAGGAAAAGCACTGTTAAAAGAAGATTGGATGAGATACTTAATCTCTCTGATACTGGCTCTGTTGCCAGCGCAGGTGAAGGCTTTATGCTACAGCTCTGGTACTAGACAGTTTCTAGTGTATGAAGATTCCTCTTGTGCATGATCTCCTCTTCCATGTTCTTTTTTTGGGAAATCTAAATGTGAACTCCACTTTATTTCTTTTTTTCCCTTTCAGTGCTCAGACAAGTCATGCTTGAGAACTCCTTCTCTAAAAAAGCGAGTGATTGATATCAACTTGGAAGGGAAGAAGGACTCTGGAATGCTAAAATACATCAGGCACCAGGTACCACCTAGGCCATATGCTATCTGGGGATGCTGATACTTAGCTGTCAGGTTAGATTGCAACAAGATGGAAAATGCATATGGATCCCTAAGCCAGTGTAAATAACTATTGGTCCTGAATATCAATTAGTTCACCCTGCATGTTTTCCCTAGCTGAATAATGCTATATTTAAGCCTATTAAGGTAACTCCATCAAATAATTTGTTGAACATGTAGCTCCATTAAATCACAGTCTGCATCCCTGACTTCCCATGCTGACACATGCATCAAAACTGGGGATAAAAAAAAACAAACCAAAAACCAAACCAAACCACCAAACCACAAAAACACCACAAAAATGTATTTAAATACAACCTACTGGTTTACTGGTTCTTTGGTCTTTCTTGCTCAGTATTCCTGAAGAAGCAACAGGCTCTTCACAGGCCTGTTCTTGGCGGTCTGTGGGGTTTTCATGGATCTGCATCACTGTGCACCAGCTTGAGAGAGTATGGCTTTCCTTTTGTCCTGTTTATCACTGTTTTGGTGACAGGAGTGACCAGCAACAGACTTGAGGAACTAGCTTGCCAACACTGGTCTTTCAGCATATGCTGAAAGCAACATTCTTCTATGAAGCATTATCTGAAATGGCTGAAACTAGAGGTTATTGGTGGGTCACTTGCAGCCCAAAACTAGGGTAAAATCACTGAGCATGTTGCTCACTGTGGATAGTTTGCACAGCTCAGCTGTAAGGCATGGCTTGTTTTTTTGCAGGTAATGAGCCTCTCCCCTGCACCCTTGTCACTGCTAATCAAGGCAGCTCCTATCCTCACAGAAGAGATGTATGGGGACATCCAGCCAGCAGCATGGGAGCTCCTGCTCAGTGTGGATGAGCACATGGCTGGAGCAGCAGGTAAGAGAACAAAACCACTTAGCATGGCTACTCTGGCTGCACAGCTTACAGTAGTTCACAGGACCTTGCAGGACAGCTTTGTAGTGGAGGAGCCTTAATGACAGCAAGGGTTTGTTGGGGGCTGTTTGTTTTTCATAGACCTTCAAGTGGACACAAGAGGTGGTCAGGAAGGATCAGGAAGGCAGTCTCTCAGACCCTGGTTTTTGTGGATGATTAGAGAGCATCAAATCTATTATTTGTGTTTAGCTGGGCTTCTAGGCAGAGGAAACTGATTTAATCTGTCCAGTGTTTACTGAAGCATTTTGTCTGTTGCTGCTTGGAAATTGTTGGTACCAGTTGAGGGCTGGTACAAATGCTGAGAAAGGGGATGAGAGTGGAACTGTCACAGCTCCTCTGTTGTGCTGAAAGGAAAATTCTCATGTTGCATAGAGACAGCAGCATTGCTCAATAAATAGTCTTGTGGTACTTACCTACATTTTCCATTTCCACTTGATATTAAACTGAGTAGATGACATTCGCTGATGACATGTCATTGAGAGGCATCTTTAAGACAGAAGAAGATTAAAACATCATATACCTGTGAAAGTATTAGCTTGAAAAAGGTACTCCAGACATGGGATGAAATTTATTACTACAAAGCATAAGATTATGTCCTTGCAAACTCATAAGAATTGTTCTGTTATGCACTTGGATCTTCTCTCATGGAACTGAAAAAGGGTTGGAGGAATTCAGAATATATCAGTTGGCCAGAAGATGACTGACTGAGTGAAATTCAGGTGTGGAAACAATAAATAGTCAGGATGTGTGATAAGATGGATTTAATTAGAGATTCAAAGTATTAATGCTGTGGTAAAATACACTGTACAATTATCTATAACACAGCACATCCCTGTACAATTCTGGTCAATGAAGAAACAAACATTTACATGGGACAGGTACAATGAAAGACTGTTAGGACAGGAGGAAGAATAAAGAGCTTGTATTATGTGGATATTTGTTTAAGGGAGTCAGTTGAAGACTGAGAGGGGATGCTGTTGCTCTCCATAAATACAGCAGACCAGGCAAGGAGGAAGAATCATGTAAGCCATGGTAGCATAGAGATGAGTATGAACTCTTTATGACTTCTTTCACCTTGAAAACAGAAGATCACTAGCCACCAGAAAAGAGAGCAAATGCACTCGGGTTTAAGAGTTTGTGAAAGGGATTAGATTGTGTGTCTCAGGAAGTCTCTTCTACTCTTACTGTCCTGTCCAAATGCTCATAGCCAGTTTGTGTTGATGCCAGATGTTCAGAAATCATAAGGCACAACCCTAGGAAATGTAAACACCCTTCACACAGATTGCTTAAACAAAGCAGAAATTAGAGCAAATTTGTAAGCCAGTCTCCCACACCTTTTCAGTTCTACCTTTCTCCTCCCCAGGAACCCAAGGAAATGGCTTAAAGATTGCCATCGTTCCCAGATTTGTGCACCTAAGGGAGCCTTCAAAGGTGTTCTTACACTGGAGATTAAATTACAGGCTTGTTATCAAAAGCTGCTGATAATGCAAGAGTTTTGAAGTACTCCTCAGACATCTCTCCCCTTTTTACCACACTTCAATCTAGCTTGAAGTGGAGGATCCTGAAGGGAGGATAAAAACCCCTGAGGGTCTGTAATAGCTTTTTTTAGTAGCAAGTGTTGTTTCAGCCCCAGCATAAATTACATTCAGGAACATCTTCGTTAGTGTGTACAGCAGCGCCATCTAGTGACCTCTTCCAAGGCTGTTTCTTTTTTTTGTTACTTCAGTCGGAGCTCACACTTTTAAATCAGCCCTGCTAAGACTTGACATAGCTACACTGAAAACACCAAAGGGTAGAAAGTTCTCTGAACTGGTGAAACAGGAGGGTCCCTACAGATCTGGAGCTGGACTTTGGAGCAGGAACAGGAGCCTTTGCAGTGCCGGGCAGGGCCTAGGCTGCCAAAGAGCAGCCTTGTTTTTCCTGCAGGTGTTCAGACTGCCTCCCATCAGCACAGCTCTCCTGCCTAGCACCTTCTGAATAAGCTTTGAGGCAAACACAGTGGCCAATGTCCTCTTCCTACTGTGGAGGACCAGCCACCAAACCTAGATAAATTACCTCCAGTGATCTGTGGTGAGCTACTGGCCAAGGAAGCCATGGACACCCACTGAACTCCAGCAGCAACACTGTTCCCTCTGCTTTTGTTTCATGTTTGGTGCCCCTCAGATACCCATCTAAATTAGTTGGCCTCTGTGGTCTGGAGTTGGACTATGTCTGTTTATATTAAATATGCTCCATTATAACAGCTATGGGTCAGCTCAACTTCTGTGGTGCTGTTTTCCATTGTGGTCTTGTTCTTTGAGCAGGAACTCTTTTCTTATGGAGGTAGATTGTGGTATTTGCACTGTTCCCATTTGACAAAGAACCTTTTTTTGTTTTATCCATTAAAACAGGCAGGTGAGACCTCTAATGGGGCACAGCCTCCTGCTCTGAAGGGGAAGGCTGAGCTTCTGTTAAACAAGCCTTTATTAGTCATAACAGAAATCACCTGGAAGTGGAGTCTTTGAAAGCCAGACTGAATTAGTCCTGTTACTTCAAGAGATCCTTCTTATTTTAAACCAGCTATGACTGAGATTTTAGTGTGAAGAGCAAAGCTGTGTTTTACCTTAAAAGCAGGTTTTCCAGAACCTGTTACAAGCATCACACGTAACACTGTGTGGCTGCAAAAGGTGGAATTCCATGTGCTTGGTTTCACAAAGCAGTACAATTTTCACTACGTCTGGTAGACTGCTGATCTCATTTCTGGAGCCAAAATTAGGTTTATTTTGGTGGGGGTTTGTACAGCTGCAGTTCTTCTCTGCCAAATAAACAACGTTATTAAGGAAAACAGATGATCAGATGTTTTCTCCCTGCAGCTGCCATGTTCCTGCTGTGTGCCGTGAAAGTGCCAGAGGCCGTTTCTGACATGCTGATGTCTGAATTTCATCACCCAGAGACAGTGCAAAGACTGAATGCTATTCTCAAATTTCACACGCTCTGGAGGTTTAGGTATCAAGTCTGGCCAAGGATGGAAGAGGGAGCACAGCAGATCTTTAAGGTAGGTAGGACACATGAAACACAATGTTACTATCTACAGCTTGCCTTATGTGTAGATGGATGTGTAATGACACACTGCTTTGAAATTGCATGAAAATCTGTTTAGAGAAAAAACTGGTGGTGTAAGTCACACTAATGGGGAAGGTGATGTGTAGAACTTCTGTATAATGCGAACGTAGGTCAGGAAAAACATCAGAGAAAAAAAGAAATGTGTGTCATATATGGTGTTACAGTGTAGTCAGATAAGGAGTTGAGAAAAATTTTCAGAGGTAATTGCTGTCTTTGGTACTTCTTGTGCTCATGCTTAATTAGCAGTACTGATATTAATAATAGTCTGCTCTTACAAAATGACTTTTATGTTTTGTTTAGATCCCTCCTCCAAGTATAAACTTCACTCTGCCTTCTCCTGTCCTGGGGATGCCATCTGTGCCAATGTTTGACCCCCCCTGGGTCCCTCAGTGCAGTGGAAGTGTGCAAGATCCTATAAATGAAGACCAGTCGGTAAGCAGAGACATTGTGAGAGTAAGCACTGTTTTTTCTTTGTGGCAGAATGGGGGAAGCTAAGGCCAAAAGATGCGGTCTAAACTCTCAGTTTTCTTGGCTTCTTCAGCTGGGAAAAATCTAGTACACAGTTCATGTAGGGCACACAATTTCCACATGGGCATAAGGCTTTTCTGTCTATTCACTGAGGTACTGTGCTGCCTATCATATCCCCATGAGTGACAGTAACTCAGATCTTAGGAGCACACAGCTGCTCTCTCTCCAAGAGATTAGTTCACCTGAACTGCCTGACAGACCATTTTCTCTGCACTGGTTCATGTCGTGTCTCTTGGGAGAAGTCTGCACCAAGGCTTAACAGCTCCAAGAGAAGTCTCCTGGTGATTCTCTGATCAGTTACCACTAGTCTGATGTGTATTTAGAAACTGAGTTGCTGAATGTCACTGAGGTCTATGGCAAAAAATGCAGGATGTATGCATCTTTACTTACAGCTTCAGGCTGCGGTTCTTCTCTTTTCTTCCTGACAGAAGTCCTTTTCAGCCAGAGCTGTGTCACGTTCCCATCAGCGAGCAGAGCACATCCTGAAGAACCTGCAGCAGGAGGAAGAGAAGAAACGTCTGGGTCGGGAAGCCAGTCTCATCACTGCCATCCCCATCACTCAGGAGGCCTGCTACGAGCCAACCTGCACACCAAGCTCGGAGCAGGAAGAAGAAGGTGTGCTCCAGGGCTAGGAACTGCATTCCAAGAACCTGAGAGCACCAGCCACCAATATAAAGCACTGCTTAGGAGTGTGATGTCCAGAAACATTGATTGTTAGTGTTAGGGAAGTAACAACCACATCCATTTGTTGAAAAGTCCAAGCCATTGAGAAAACAGCATAACTAAAAATTATTGCAAGAAAAACACAAAACCTTGGATGTATTGAGTACTCACTGTGTAACCTGAATCCACTTATCCCTCTCCTTCAAACTTCAGTGAACTTGTCAGCATTTAACATGTCAAAGCTCTTAGCATCTTGCAATACTAGGAATGAAACTTGTCTTTCCTAACTTTAATCCTTTAGTAATTAAGGGGCTGGAGGAATCACCCTTTGGCAGTATCTGTCTTAAGACACATAGCTTAGGATAGACTGAATTGCCCCTGTAGTTTTCTACCTTTATGGTGACTAGTGGGGGAGCCTAGATGACCAGCTCAGTCTCAGTACCAGACTTTGAGATGGCCAAAGTTACATGACACAAGTCAGGAAAAGCTTAGCCTTTGGGTGAGGATTTTCATTGGTCCAGGCTAATAGAGCACAAAGGTTTCATTAAGGGCATTCCAAGGTATGTGCCATTAGGCGAGTACAGTGATGTTCACATCTAATCATTGGGAAATCTGTGAGCAGAAATCCCAAGTCTTAGGAAAAACTAAGCACCAGCAACCATGATGGTTAACAGGATGTAGATGAAAAGAAGTACAGAGCTGACTCAGTTACAATGTGACTCTCCAAAGCAGTGAACCCTCTTATGGAACAGTGCACTGCTGGTTCCCAAAGCATGAGCAAACTACCTATCTGACTGATCTTTATCTACGTTAAACTGTGCCTTTTGCATTTTACCTGACTTGAATTTTCAATGTTCCAATTTGGTTTTAAGTCCCTTAGAAAACTCCCTGAAGTCTTTCAGTTGGATCTGGGTTGACATTTCCCGTTCTCTTTGTCAGTAGAAGAAGTTGCCAACCTGGCCTCCCGCCGTCTCTCTGTGAGTCCTTCCTGCACCTCCAGTACATCTCATAGGAACTATTCTTTCCGCCGTGGCTCTGTCTGGTCGGTGCGGTCAGCAGTCAGTGCAGAAGGTGCGTTGACTTCACTTTGGAGTATCCTTTCCTAGGAGTTCATACACTGGAATCCCTTCTTGTTGACCCATACAGCTGGTGCCATTTTGCTTTTGCTGAATGTATACCCAAGCTTGAGCCACTTTAGAATTAATTTGTGACCTGCATTATTTTATTCACCTCTGCTGTCACAATGTCTTCCCTTTCCTCTTATGTTTCATTCAGAGGGTAGTGCCATGGGAAGCATTCTAGCTGAGAAATAGTAATGGAATGGGATTTCTTTAAAAAGAAAATGGGTTCCCTACAAGAGAATAAATGTAAATGGAAAAAAATATATATTTACAATGAACATTCTTGATCAAGAAGTTGACTGGAGGATCAGTTTCTTCTTGGAGATAGCTGTGCTTGCACATTGATCAGACAGCCTATCATTTTGTTCTGTTTGTACAGCACCTAATGTAAATGTTTATCTAACCTGCCTGGATAATACCACAGCTTATTCACCAACACTCTCCTTCCACTCTTCTTGCTGCTCCAGATGAAGAACACACTACAGAGCATACTCCAAACCATCATGTGCCACAACCACCTCAAGCTGTGTTTCCAGCATGCATCTGTGCAGCAGTGCTCCCCATTGTCCATTTGATGGAAGATGGAGAAGTCCGGGAGGATGGAGTAGCTGGTACTGACCTAGATTAAACTTCAAGGGATTCTTGCTCAAGGATGGCAGAACCTGCCAGCACTTTGAACAATGGCTTACATTTGTTAGGTGCCATAACTAAAGTGGAAAAGAAGCGTAACACAACCTTGTATTTGCTCACAGCTCATGTTTCCTGAATGTATTATGTGCCATATATTGTTAAGAGTATATATGTTTACTAAAAAGATAATGAACAATCTATTAAATCCTCATAAACTGTTTGAAAGTAGATTCACAACAGAAATATGGCTTTGTAGGGGTTTTACTTCTCCATGATTTGTGTTTGGTTTTGAGGGGTTTTTGCCATTTTGGGGCCCAAAAAAAGCCCCCAGCTCAAGAAAGATGTTGAGAAGCTGAAAAGGGTCTAGTGGGGGGATATCAGGATGGTAAGAGGCCTAAAACAGGTGTTATGCATGGAGTGATTGCAGAAGCTGGGCCTGTTTGGTGTGATGAAAAGGAAACAAAGAGTAAGAGGAACTCTAACCCAGAGGTTATAACTTGCAAAGTTCATGTTAGGACTATTGCCCTTCCATTGTCCTAACTCATCATGTCAGCTGATGGCACATTTAACTTTCTGTTAAATTTTTTATTCAGTTTTGGGTGGATGCAGTCAGCCACCTAAATAATGTATGTCTTTTGTGATCAGGAACTGAAAACAAAATCATTAGTAACTCTCTGTTGTTGTTAATCTTCATAGGCTTGCAATTAATTACACTCTGGGGAGTTGGTCATCAGCACAAATCCCTGCTGACTATCTAACACTGTTCACCAATACCAGATAAAAATCACTCAATGAATCACCACAAAATTGTACTTCTATGCATGAACACAAAAGTACATGAAATGATGTTTTTCAATTGCCAGATTAGTCAATGCAAAGTTGTGAAAATGAATTTCTTTATTATTCCTCTGACCACAGTGGTGAAGTGCTTCCTGTCACATCACCAGCTAGAGAAAGTTCAAATATTAGACCTGTTTTTACTGCTTGAGATGACTGCACTGGTGACCAGGAATCCTACTGCCTCAAACAGGGTCTTGTGTGTTTCAATCCAAAACATGACAATTAGGGTAGAAGCTTAGGAATGTTTGTGTCTAAGAGTATCAGTTCAAGGCTTTTCCAAGGGAGACAGTTCTGACTGTATTTTCTTTCTCTTTCACAGTGAGTGCTGTTGCTCAGCAGGTCCTGTGGAACTGCTTAATTGAAGACCCCTCTACAGTTCTGCGCCATTTCCTTGAGAAGCTCACAATCAGCAACCGACAGGTAAACCCTTCCTCCCCAATGTGGTGTCTCTATTGCTTAGAGCAGGGGAGCACAGCTGCAAGAAGAATCACTCTGTAGCCATCACTGGAGAAGGACATTTGCTTTTACAATGTAGCTTGAAGTCTTCTAGGCCATATCATCAGTTCATTTCAATCTTTGTCCACTAATGTAAACGGGTCATAGCTGATTTAGTACCACTAAGGATCTGACTTGCTCTAAGCAAAGCTTTGAACAGCTGCTTAGTGAAGCTCAACCCTTTCTACCTAACAAAGGCAATATTGCCTCCACTGATGCCACTCTGTTCAGCTTCCTCTGGAAGACAGGAGTGGCCTTGTCTCTCCCTGGCTTGTTAGACCACTTTCTAGTGCCATAGCTAAGCTTTATGGAAGAAAGGCATACTAGTTCTGACTACATGAAAGGCAGTGGGACCCTCCATACAACTTTCTCAACTGCACCCTTGGTGCACAATATCAACAATATCATTATCCTCATCTTCCAAGCCATCACCTAAGAACTGACCACAAAATGAATATTAAACCTTGGGAAAGGCCAGGAAAGGCTGCTTTTTGATCCTTAAGTAATCAGGTCTCAGTGGCCTTGCTATTCCTGAGACTTTTTCAGCCATAGTTCCCAAAGCTTCTGTTCAAGTTCAGAGGGTCACTTCTGTTTGTTAAGTATCTCTGATAAGGAAGCTTTATGCTGTCGAGCCTCAGAGGCTTCTGAGCTATCAGTCTGCTGTTTTACCATCTATTAATAGGCCCACTACAACCACAAGTACAGAACAGAGAGAACAGGTGTATTTCCTTGGAAGCTTTTGGCAGATGTATCATTGGCACGGGTTGTCCTACACCTATTTCTACCCATAACACTAGCTCAAATCTGCTGTTGGTTGAGGATGAGGGCCATAGAAGAAATCTATGATACAGTCTGTCCGTCTGTAGCTAACAGTGAGATTCCTTCCCCTCTACACCCCCTTCCCACCATAAGAAATGTATTAGTCTTCATTTAAAGCAGGCAGACTCTAAAGGAAGGAAGTTAGAGTCTGCCCTCACCTCCTACCCAGCAGCCACAGCTATTGAGTTGAGCTGAACTAGATTCCACAGATGATCTAGGTGGTCATTTGTTGTGCTAAGCAACACTGGGATTATCACAGGGAGAGGAGTGCAGAGTCAGGATGCTACAGACAGTACAAATTGCAATAGGAGGTATTGGCCTCTCTCGGATAAAAAAGACAGATATTCTCCATTTACTCTTCTTCCAGGATGAGCTGATGTATATGTTAAGGAAGCTTTTGTTGAACATTGGAGACTTCCCTGCCCAGACATCTCATATCCTCTTTAACTACTTGGTGAGTAGCTTGTGGGTCTACTGTGCAGTCCGGAATCTCACCTGTGCCTATATGTGTCCTAAGAAGTTAATGTCACAATCTGCAACGAAATAAATGTTTTTAACTTTTACTTTATAGCTCATCACTGCTTCTGGCTGGGGGTGCAAGTCACCAGGCTTACACTAGCCTTTCATTCCTTTTAGGAAGAGGAAAAAGAACCTTTAACTTTTTATGAAACCCCTAAGCAACCTGTCATGGATTTCTAAATTGAACCATGGACAATGAGTTGTAGACCAATAGTAAGATCCCAGTGCCAGAAACCTTTAATGTCACTTAATTTTGATTCAGGAATTGCTTTGCTCTTGGACAGTCCTATTGGAGCAAATCTAGTATCTTCTTTCTAGACTGTGGAAAATGCATTTGCTGCAGTTCTCTCAGTTAGGAGATGAAAAAATAATCAAGATGTATGCTACTTCAGGTGAGTTGTCTATGTGGCAGCACATCAGAGCAGAAGGCATAGGAATTCTCTTACTGCAGAGGTTCTCCCTTCTCATCTATAATGGCTTTTAAGGCTGGGCTGCAACAGTACTTTTTGCCCCCATCCCACATTCTCTCTATGAAAAAGGAAGACTGGTACAGGCAGATTATTCTGTATTATGTATCAACTTTCAGGACACAAGTTTAAAGAGTTTATCCCTCTGAGTGAAGAAAGGTAGAACAACAATATTCTTGTTCTGTGTTTATACTATGCTCTGCACAGTTAAGTGTATATAGCATGATATTCCTTGTACTTATTACCTGCAGGTAGGACTGATCATGTATTTTGTACGCACTCCATGTGAATGGGGCATGGATGCAATATCTGCCACACTCACCTTCCTTTGGGAAGTGGTGGGCTATGTAGAAGGACTGTTCTTCAAGGATCTCAAACAGACTATGAAGAAGGAACAATGTGAAGTGAAGCTGCTGGTGACTGCCTCGATGCCAGGTATAAGAAATTATTCATTAAATCTCCTGCACTTCCAAGTTCATGACCTTCTCTACCAAAAAAGAGATCCATCAGCACTGGACCAGAAAAAAAATCTGCTACAAATGGCTGCATGTTCTAAGTCAGTTTTCGTTGAGTTGTGGATTCAGTCAGTAAAATCCACCTATAATTCCTTGAGATTCAGAAAGCTACTTTAAGTGCTCTAAAAAGAAGCAAAGTGAATTAGAACAGTCTTTTCAACCCAGAGCTTTGTGCCAGCTGGGCTGTGAAAGGCTGGTAGGATGATCACTGTAAGTCTGTACTATTCAGGCTCAGTTTGATTTGATGCAACCTGTCATTTAAGTCTTGAGAGAGGCCAAGAAGACCATGCTGTGAGCCTGGGACTTCATGAATCAGGTGAGGGATATCTTGCTGAAAAGCAGATTTGACCTTTTAGGTTTGTTACTTCCTCAGAGTGACAGTTGCTGCTAAACCCACCTGAATCCTTTAGGAACAGATCGATTTCTTATTAACTGTGGAAGTGTGAGGCTATGCTAACACTACAGAATGGATTCCAGCCAGCACCACCATTGTCTCTGCCCAGGAATTAATTTTAACTATCACTTTTCCTCCATAGGCAGTCTGTTGAAATTGAGTTAATTAAATAGGCCTGGGAGAATTCAACTGCTTTTCTTCCTTTAGGCACAAAGACCCTTGTTGTACATGGACAGAATGAGTGTGACATCCCAACTCAGTTACCAGTTCATGAGGACACACAGTTTGAGGCTCTTCTGAAGGTAGGAGTGAGTTTTTGAACTGGACAAGCTGCTTAATAGTACATTTGCCTGCCATACCTGTATGCCAGTGATACATTCTTCCTGATCATTCTGTTTCAAGGGGGGGGGGGGGAGAAGTTTGCTGTGACAGGTATTTCTATCTCCATATGAGGAGAGCTTGGTTGAAAGAAACAAGATCCCATATTAAAGGATAATAGAAATGTCCTGAACTCACAGACAGCCAAAACCTCACAAATGCAACTACATTTGAAGACACTGCAGTTTGTTGGGTATTTGCTGTATGCTATCTTTCGGATGAATACACAAATAATTTAAATGTTTGGTTTTATCAACACTGAAGACTGAAAAGTATGATCAGGATTGGAGCAGAAATGATGGTTCAGTGGCCACGATGGTATCTCAAGATCTGGAGATGTGAGGTTAGTTCCCTCTTCTGCCAAAGATTTCCTGGACAGCATTAACTGAGCCACACAGGAAACAGATTTGTAAAAGACTTCAGTTTGTCCAACTATGTTAAATTTTAATTGGAATCACACATCTCAGTGCTTTGAAGGATTGGAACTCAAGTGTCTCTGTACATCACCTATCAGTAAAGCCTGATAAATACATATAGGATGGAACTGGAAGCTGCAATACCCATGTGGCTTACATAGCCAGACAAGCATGTGCGATATGAAGACATCGAAATAAGTGACATCATTCCTCAGGACTGTGATAACAGCATGCCTTGATTACCACAAACATATTAATGCACTTTCAGATTAAAAAAAATAAATGGAGAATTGATGGCACAAGAGTGTACCAGCCTGACTAAGGCATGCAGCTTTGTGCTTTTATACATTATTAACTGGTTATTCTTTTTGATGTTGTGGACTTAGACAAGCAGCTAATAAGTAATAGAATGCTTTTCTTTCTTCCACTTCAGGAGTGTTTGGAGTTTTTTAACATACCTGAAACACAGGCTTCTAATTACTTTTTAATGGATAAGCGATGGAATCTTATTCATTACAACAAGGTAAGGCAAAGGTCATGTCCAGATGACTGTTTTTGCCATCTTTTTCTTTTTTAAACATCAGGGCTATCTAAAGGAGGACAAGCAGTCCATAAACAGAATTCTGTCCTGTGGGCACCACATATTGGATATTTAATTGTGTGTGTTGAAAGACTGGAGTTTGACAGAAGAGGCAGAAGTAGAGTCCTTTGCTCTTAAGTCATTAATGTCTAGCTTTCTTGGAAAAGAGAAAATTTGTCTTATTTTATGCTCTTCCATGACCTGACACTGACTGAAAGCCCCTACCCAAAAGCTTCAGAAAGGGCTGAAGGGCCTTTTATTCATTCCTGTTGAGTGATGTTGTTACAATTACATTAATTTAAAATACACTTGTTTCCTTTCCTGGCAGACCTACGTCCGTGACATTTATCCTTTCCGGAGGTCAGTTTCTCCCCAGCTCAACCTGGTGCAGATGCATCCAGAAAAGGGTCAAGAGCTCATTCAGAAGCAGGTATCTTACTGTCACCAAACATCTCTGCCCAGAAACAAACCCTGTAAATAAACCTTTCTTTTCACTTTAAAGGCCTTCACTCATGATGTATGCAGATAGAGAGCTTTGCTGGAGAAGAAGCAATTTTGTGACATCTGCCCTGATGCTGTTAGACAGGTTTATGGTGTTTTAAGAAAAGTCAAAGTGCAATGTGAATGCCCTCTCACTCTCTCCAACTACCAGTTTCGTTTAGGTGGATCATTTTGCATTCTACTACACTTGGCCAGAAGTACTTCAGGTCCCTCAGGTTCAAAAGTTACAGAATCATAGAATCATAGAATGGTTAAGGTTGGAAGGGACCTTAAAGATCATCAGAATCCAACCTCCCTGCTAGCAGCAGAGACACCTCACACTACACCAGCCTGTGCAAGGCCTAAGGTTGCTTATTCCTTTCTTGAACATGAGTTCTGGCTCTTTAGGAACCATTTAAGACCTTTTCTCCACAAATCCCCCTGGCTGTGGAGCAGGAATTGTCTGTTCTGACTTCCTCTCTGTCCTATCACTGTAGAGGATGTCCCTACCTCTCCTCGCCCTGCTCTGTGATGTTAGTCTTTTACCATAGCCACCCTCAGAGGCACAGCAGTAGCAATTGTTTTGTCTGGGGAATATCTGCCTTCAGAAGAACACTGTCCTCCCTACCCTTCAGCCTCATGACCCATCTGTCCCATCCTGCTTATGCTCCGCAGCTCCCAGGAGCTCTCCCTTAGGAACTAAACTCTAACCAAAGCAGCAGGATAGTGCCTTTAATGTGATGCAAATCCCTACAAGTATCATTGCTTTAGAGAGTAAGACAGGGGTATTGAGCTCACTCTACCCATAGAAGCCACATGCTCTGTTTTCCAAAAAAAACCCAGATTGGTCTCAGTAGCACAGGGCTGAGTGTTTAGGGAAAAGTCTCTCTAGCTGTATCTGCAAAGGATGATAATAAGCAGGAAATAAAAAGGAGAGGGAATGTGGTTAAACTGTATGAGTTTGGTATTAACAGTTGTATTATTCCAGCCAAAAAGCAGCTACTGTAGTTGTGTCCCTGCCAATGTGACTGCAGGGACAGGAAAATATCATCAGGAATGGTTATAAAAAGTAGCTATAAAGCTGCTTAAGAGGGACTAGCAGCTAAAATAATGGAGAATGTAGTTAATACTGTCTCATATGTGTATGGTACAGAATAGGGAAATATTTCATGTGTTGCATCTGTCAGTAGAAAGTTAATGATCCCATTTGGTTCCTTCTCTGGCAGAAATTACTCTCACTGTGGTTCTAGGAGATGTGTGCCACATGTCAAATAAACGAGTTTGATATAATTTACAGGACCCCACAAGATTAAAATGGCCTGTCCAATTTTGGCAGGGCATTATTTTACACACAGCAAAATTTACATTTTTCTATTTAGAGTACTTAGAGGCCAAAATATTTCTAAGGTAAAACTTAAATCAAGCATCTACCAGCCTTTCTGTAGTCATGCAAGAAGTTGCTGGACAGCATTCAACTTCAGCAAAGAAAACAGCACTGTGGAGTCTACCCACAGAGCAGCAATCCGTGGAAAAGTACTTTCTTTACTGTTGATTGATTGAGCACCCAATTCTAAGCTGAGTGTACTTCAGAGCAAGGTCATAGCAACTGCAGGATGTGGGAAGCTGAGCTTTGTCACATGTTAAGCCTCATGCTTCAAGTTTTGGCTTCATCCCAGTAGCTAAGAGCTGTCTCAAAACTGCTTCCACAGAGAGCTGCTTCTACTGCTGAGCATCATGCTGCCTTATGGTTACTTTTAGCATCAAAATAAATCAGCTAACTGGACTAGTCCCTACCAGTGAGAAGTTCAAAGGAGGCTGGTAGAATGGAACTTGGTTTCCTGATTGGTGTAAACCAGAAGCAATAATCTGAAGTCAGCAGGACTTTGCTCATTTTCAGTAACTCAGAATCTGGTCTGCTTTGTTTTGTGTCTACTTTCATTTTGCATCCATGGCCAGACATGAGCCAGCCTTGACCTAGAAGGTAGATAACAATTCCAACCTCATATTGACTATACTCTTAAGACCTTGCAGAGAGCAACTGCAACTTTTTGACTGGACATTGCTTTCAGTCTGGAGTTGGTTTGCCTCTGAACACCTTGGGGCTCACACTGGCAAAACTTACATTAATCTACAAAAGACTGCATAGCACAGTTGCAAACTGTTTGACGACCAGTCAGGGACCTCCACAAGACCGAAATAGAAAGTGTTGTTAAAAACCTCTTTTACAATAGCCCTGCAAATTTCTACAGGTTTCTCTGGGCCATGATTGCAGCATCCCTCCCATCCAAGAAAGCCATGGAAGCTAACCTAGAAAAGTGCATATACACTGTGCATATACATACAACTTTTTGATCAGGTTGTTTCTGATGCTTGTCTCTTTTTCTCTCAGGTGTTCACACGTAAGCTAGAAGAGGTGGGGCGGGTGTTGTTCCTCATATCACTGACACAGAAGATCCCCACTGCCCACAAGCAGTCCCATGTATCTATGCTCCAGGAAGACCTCCTCCGCTTGCCTTCGTTTCCCCGAAGTGCCATTGATGCCGAGTTCTCCCTCTTCAGTGATCCCCAAGGTATGGCCTTTGGATAGCTTTCTCTGCTGGTTGTACATGGCCCAGAAGGTTTCAGTGAGGTACTTCCTTTGCCCTAGAAACATACAGACTTGTAGCATTACTGAAAGCTGCTAAATCTCTTCCTAAGCAAAGTTATAGATTGCTGTTTGGTTTGTAAGCACAACAGCAGAAAGGGTTTTGCTGTTAGAGGTCTCCAGACAAAGCTACTTTCCTTGGACCCAAATGAGAGTAAGTTATAATCATGTATTCAAATTCTACATGAAGCTACAGCTGGGATACTGTGTCCAGCAGCATAACAGCACCTAAGAAGGTGCTCGGAGTCCACTGCCACTTGGAGGAAGCAATGGACTTTCAATGAAACAGGGCAAATTCCACAGCAGGGATATAGAGACAGCCGTGCTTTTAGAAACTTTGCTCTGTAAGTCAAGTAGGGTCTCCAGCCTGGCTTGGGAATTAAACAGGCCACTGCTGCAGGATGGTAAGCTTTAGCAAGTTCTGTAACAGGTCTTAGAGGCACTTCCTTTCAGAAGCATTGTTGTAACTCTGCATCAATGTCCTGTAATGCATGGGCCACTTGAAAGATAAGAACTCAGCAGAAATCCACACAGCTATTCAGGCTGTGTGGGGCAGATGGTGCATGTACAAGCTCAGATCTGCTTTTGCTTTTTAAGAGGAAAATTTCCAACCAGTGGGGAGCAGATTCAATGAGCTGTGTGATATTCATCTTTATGTGTGCTGCTTTCAGTCAAGGTTTGCTCAAGCCCTGGGAGCTCTTCCAGAAGTACAGGATGGGTGAAATGACTTCTAAAAGGCAGACCAGCAGTCAGTGTTGTGGGATGCTTCTCTGGAGAGGCCTTTGGCCTCTGGGAATGTTGTGAGGCTGGGTGTGGTGGACAGAGTTGATTGCTGTTGCCTCTTCTTCCCCTGCAGCTGGGAAAGAGCTCTTTGGTCTGGATACTCTTCAGAAAAGCTTGTGGATTAAGCTTCTGGAGGAGATGTTCCTTGGCATGCCAAGCGAGTTCCCCTGGGGAGATGAGATCATGCTGTTCTTGAACGTCTTCAACGGGGCCCTGCTCCTGCACCCTGAGGACAGTGCCTTGCTGAGGCAGTATGCTGCCACTGTCATCAACACAGCCGTGCACTTTAACCACCTCTTCTCTCTCAGCGGGTACCAGTGGGTCCTCCCCAGCATGTTGCAGGTGAGCCATCTCCATGGACAGTATGACTTCAGAGCAAGCACTGTGTTACACAACTGACTATTTATGGGGAAACCTTCAGCTGCGGAGTCCTGGCGAGCTCACAGATTTTGGGGGCCCCAAGAAGACAATCAACATGATCAGGGTGGGAGGGCTCAAATCAGCATTCCTGAGGCTACATTCCCTTTTCTTCTTGAGTAAATAACTACATTATCTTTTCTTCTTTATACTAAATAAATTAATGTCTGTTTCTCTTACTATGTGCATCCACACAGAAATGTGAAATTTCTGGAACCTTTTTGGACCTTGGGTCTTCCTCAGTGTTTTTTCCTCCAGGGATGGCTGAAATTTGGGGAATAATTGAAATATCTGGATTTGCTCCTTGCTGATTGAAACTAAATTATATTCACTTCTTTAAGTATGGTCATTGTATTCTCTCCAATTTAAACAGCAATAGAAAATAACACTCTAGTCTTTATGAAAAACAGGATGTTGTCTTTTCACGTGAGTGATGACAAACACTGCAAATGTGCTCCAGACTTGAAGTGCTGGCTTTGTCCAGCTGTGGGCACATCAGTTAACTGAAAAGACTGCAGACTAGAACAGGGATGTACATCTAGAAAACACATCATATGAGAAAGGGCTGAAAGAGCTGGGATTTGATTAACTGAAAAAGATGAAGATTGAGGAAAAAAGCAGTAACTGGCTTCAAAAATGAAAAGTGCTTCTAGGAAGGAGAGGAAAGGGATATACATTTGAAAAACAGGACAAAAAGTGTTGGACTAAAGCTGTGACAAAGAAGGTTCAAGAGTGACAAGCAAACCTTTTTTCTAAGGATAGTTTATCCCTGAAGTGCATTGCCAGGGAGGGTGGACAAATCTCCACCTCTAAAAATATTAGGCAAGCATATCAGGAATGACAAGGCCGTAGCTGATTCAGTTTGGGGTCAGGATATAAGGAGCCCTTCCACTGCAGCAGTACTTCCATGTCCTTTGTCATTTGCTCAGGTATACGCTGACTACGAAAGCAACCCACAGTTACGCCAAGCGATTGAGTTTGCCTGCCGCCAGTTCTACGTCCTGCATCGCAAGCCCTTTATCCTGCAGCTGTTTGCAAGTGTGGCCCCTCTCCTGGAGTTCCCTGTGAGTAAAAGCCATTCCCTAATCTTGGTGTGGGGAAGCCTGAGTAGGCAGCCAGTCCCCCATCAGAGATCACCAAGGGCAAACAGCTGGCGCAGCAGCACAGTTCTTACAGAGCATGTGTTTACTGCACTTGGTGCTGCACAGAACCATCTCCTGAACTATTTCTGCATGCTTCTGTTCATCAGTTACAGAATCACAGAATTGTTCTGGTTGGAAAAGACCTTTAAAATCATCGAGTCCAACCATAACCTGACTCTACGAAGTCCAGTGCTTAAATCCTGTCCCTCAGCACATCTGCTCATCTTTTAAACACCTCCAGGGATGGTGATTCAATCACCTCCCTGGGCTGCCTATTCCAGTGTTTAATTACCCTTTCCATGAAGAATTTTCTTCTAATATCTAATCTAAACCTTCCCTGGTGCAATTAGGGGCTCTTTCCTCTTGGCCTGTTGCTTGTTGCTTGGGAGAAGAGACTGACCCCTCACCTCACTCCAACCTCCTTTCAGGGAATTGTAGAGAGTGAGAAGGTCTCCCCTCAGCCTCCTTTTCTCTACACTGAACACCCCCAGTTCCCTCAGCTGCTCCTCATAAGATTTCTTCTCCAGACCTTTCCACAGCTTTCTTGCTTAAAACTGAACACAACACTCAAGGTGAACTGAGCAGGTTGATAACGGGCCACTGGCATCCGGGCTAGTAAATGTGGTCTTGCTTTGAATTTCTGTGTATAGATAGGGTGTATATAAAAAGGACAATAATTATTTGTAACTCTTTAAACATAAGTCCTTTCTTAGAATGCACCAATAGGAACTACAAGCTTAATGCTGAGTTTTAGTACATGTGAACTGTAAGACTGGATTAGCCATGTTTTGAAATATTCACCGATTACTTTTCAACAATTTAATGAGTTAAAACAAGTTAATGGAATTTTAATTTGAAATGGGACTGCCCAATCTAACTGCATAGACTGTAAGCACACACTTCTTTCATCTTCACAGGGCAGCAGAAATCTGCTGTTGCTGGGAAGTAAAGCTGTGTGCAGTCTTCAGATCACACTTCCACTGTAGAATCAATCTGTTGAGCCAGGCAAGGCTTATTGTTTGATAGCAATAAGCTCCTGAACTTCATGTGGGCCCTTTGCCAAAAAAAAAGGCTGCTCACACCTCCAAATAAGAGTCCTGGGATGCACACAGGCCCTCAGAAAACCAACCATGAATGTCTGTTGTTGAAACAGGATTCTACAAACAACGGAACCAGCAAAGGAGTGTCAGCTCAGTGCCTGTTTGACCTGCTGCAGTCTTTAGAGGGAGATACTCCAGACATTTTGGACATTTTAGAGCTGGTGAAAGCAGAAAAGCCTCTCAAGTCACTAGGTAACAGCAAAGCACCCTTTATTCAGTAATTCTGGTTTGTTGTTTATTGATTCAACATGCATCTGATGAAGCATGATTTGTTCATAGAACCAAAGAATCGTAGAATCATAGAATGGTTTGGGTTGAAAGGGACCTTAAAGATCATCTAGTTCCAACCCCCCTGCATGGGCAGGGACACCTCCCACTAGATTTGGTTGTTCCAAGCCCCATCCAACCTGCCCTTGAACACTTCCAGGGATGGGGCAGCCACAGTTTCCTGGGCAGTCTGTGCCAGTGTCTCACCACCCTCAGAGGAAAGAATTTCTGCCTAATATCCAACCTAAATCTCCCCTTTTTCAGTGTAAAACGGTTACCCCTTGTCCTATAACTACCCTTCCTGATAATGAGCCCCTCTCCTGCTTTCCCACAGGACCCCCCTTTAAGTATTGGAAGGCTGCTACAAGGTCTCCTTAGTTCAGGGCCCTTCTCCCAGAATGCAGTAATATCTGTTTCTTATGCCTCATGAGGCTTTTAACGTTAGCTTTATCACCACCATCCTTTTACTACCTTCTGCAGGAAGGGAGCTATTAATTTACTTTATTCCAAAGCTACTTTTTCTGCATTGAGCCTAATAGTCTGAGACCAGCCCCTGGCATTTTGAATTTTATCATGTGTGGGTGAAGAAGAAAGATGCCTAATAAACTGTATCATGCTGGCATGATCAGTGTCATCCTCTCCTCTGCTCCATGTGGTCCAGAGACAAAAGCATCCTCTCCCATAGGCAAACTATGACTAGTAAATGATGGATGTCATTCGGATGTCTGACAGCGCTGTGTTCTAGGGGGATTGTTGATTTATCACAAAGCAGAATATATACAGCTGCATGATGTAACCAGGACACTGTGTCTCTTGATAGTTAGCCATGCAATGCACCATTTAAGAATTTGGCTGCTTTGGGATTTGCAGGGAAATAATTATTGCTGGTTTTCATAAAGTTCTTCAACTTATTTTCCAAATTTGCACTTCCCTTAAATAATACTGATTAAATACTGACTGTAAAACGTGTCTAGCTTTAGAGTTAAAGGTTTGTTACATACTGAGTTTTTATGATGTTGCACCATTACATCATGAGTTAAAATATAAAATGGTACAGAAATGGAAGATATTTTTTCCTCTTTGTAGGAAACATTTATGTGATAATTTTGGATTGTCTGTGGAAGGTTATTCAAAGTCATCTCTGAAAATACTCTAGTGTGTGTTGACGATGAAACTGTAGATTGTGTGCCTGGTGTTTTCCATATGAAGATCAGAATTATTTAAAACATCTGAATTCCAAGTTCTGTTGTTCAAAGTGATTTACACACTTTGGGATCTTAACTTTGACTGGTGCTTCTGTATACCAAAGTAACTTCTGAAATTGGGATTACCGTTGTATTACAAATATTATTCTTGGGATACTTTCTTGGTACCTGTCACTAACAAATCCCAAAGTAATATTTGTAGTATGGAAATGTAATACTTTGGAAAACTTTTTCCAAGTCACTAGCAAGCCAGGCTCACTTTTGTGCTGGTGACCATGTGGCTACCAGTATAGAGGGGGATTGATTTTTTAGAAAGAAAACTATCTTCTCCCATCACTGGTGTATCAGCATAATTTTTAGTGCAGTGGAAACATACAGAAAAAAGCGTAGGGGGCATAAAAATGGTCATTAAGTTGACACATGTTCTTGTAATGTATGGACTTAAGATTTTGCTTGTGATGAGAGGATGTTTGAAATGGGACTCCAGCAGCAGCTGTAGGCCTTCTGCTCACCAGTGATTTGACCTACTGAGAACTGCTCCTCACCTACTGAATTCCTGGACAGCAGGGTGGAAGTGGGAGTGCAGCATATGTTTCCTTTATATAGACAATTTTTTGTTAGAAATCAAGAGCCTATTTGGCATTGTTAACATGAGAAGCAAGCAATTGAAAAGGGAAGAAGGAAGGAGCATGCTAACTCCTTTCATATCCAGTATGTTTGTGTGATAGTCTTCTCATATTGCTTTACTCCCTTAGATTTCTGCTATGGGAATGAAGACTTGACCTTTTCGATCAGTGAAGCCATCAAGCTATGTGTAACAGTGGTGGCCTATGCTCCTGAATCATTCAGAAGGTGCTAATCTGTTTTCTTGGTTTATGCAGACTCAGAAAAGGCAGCATATAGCATGCCAAAGCAAGGCTGACAGGTGGAGGCAGAAGATATAGAAATGCATTCCAAGCACAGGACTGCTCTGTGAGGCCAAGCCTCTGCCTGTTGATACCTGTCCTAGGACACCAGCTCCAAATCCTATCAGCTGCCAGCTGCAGCACCAAGCTGGATGGCAGTCTGAGTAGCAACACATAAGCTCTATTTCCAAGTGGGCATCACACAGTGTCCTGCAGGTTTCTGTTGTCAGAGAAGCAATGAAGAGGGAACTGAAGGGGAGAAACAGCTGGAAAGAACAGGAAGATTCAAGGAGAGAGGAGGTAAACTGGTAAAGCAAAAAGGTTAGTTTCAAGAAGGAACCAGAGAAGAAAGGAGTCTTTGGAAGGGAAAATAAGTATCTGCAAATGGATGCCATATTCAGAAGATACCCAGAAGTTCAGGTTGTTTTTATTGTTATTGTTTCTTGCAGCAGCTAATTTTCCCCCTGAAGTCCCTGATCCAAGAGTTTCTTTGGTCCAGGACTGATTATCTAGTGAGAAGCAATGAAATCACAAAACTAGTGAAAGATCCAGGGGCCTTCAGATAGAAACTTAAACCTTTGCCTGAATCAAGTTTCAGGATTGACAAAACAGACCAATATTGGTTATTTTTCCAGCCTCCAGATGCTGATGGTCTTGGAAGCACTGGTTCCCTGTTACTTGCAGAAACTGAAACGACAAACCTCTCAAGTGGAGACTGTGACAGCAGCTCGTGAAGAGATTGCTGCTATGGCTGCCCTTGCCACATCTTTGCAGGCCCTCTTGTACAGTGTAGAAGTTCTCACCAGGTAAGCCACATGGTTCAAAGGTCTGAGCCTGAGTCTGGATATCAATGTGGGGAGAAGGAATGCACAGGAGGTCACGATATGCAGCTAAGCTTGAATAATGGTTGAGTTTTAGACATGGTAACATTAGTGCCAAATTTCACCAGATCACAAGCAGAATTTCAGTGTGCTAGTTAGATTTAGTCTTTAGTGTGCTATTCATCTTCCCTTTGGCAGGCCTATGACAGCCCCACAGATGAGTCGATGTGACCAAGGACATAAAGGGACCACCACAGCAAACCACACCATGTCAGCAGGTGTGAACACCAGGTAAGTCAGTGGGCTTTTCCTTCTTTCTCATTTTACTGAAATGCCTTTTTTTTTTTCTTCCCCTGAGTAAAGTAACATCTCGTTGCTAAGAGTGCTCTAGGTTCTGTGACAGAAAACAGGTAGATAGAAATGACTCTCTGCATGAATCATCAAAGGCCTATTATGTCCATTTATAGATGGAATCAGTCTGCTATTCTTTAAGACCAGTTCGGGCATGGATGAAACATAGCTTTGACTTTCAATCTCAGATCTGAGAAGTAGATAAACACCTTCGTGCCCAAGCCTGAAGTGGATATATGCCATTTACTTCTATTGCAAGATTGCCCACCTGAAGGAAAAGAACATGTAACAGAAAGTAGTGCTTTTTTATTTGTCTGCTGATTTTGGAGTGCAGCTAATATGTATCTGCTGAAAGGCAATGTAGAGACTCCTAATGCTGTGTGACTCAGACATATTGGTTTACATTTCCAGACCTTTCTGATTATCAAACATTCAGTCTCTGATCCAGTATTTTTGTGCTGCTCCACATTTCCTGCCCTTGTTTCTTCTGTTGTGTTATTGCAACAGACATCATCTAGCAACAGCAGGAGTCTCCTGATGGTAGAATGATCACTGTTCCAGCCTTGGACATGTTAGCCAAGTGGTGCACGGTTTGTTAATGCTTTCTCAACAAGAAGTGACAAGAGCAAATGACAAAGAAACAAAAAACCATGCTGAGGTATTCTCTCCACTAGGTGAGCTCAGGCCTTATGAAACAGACCAAGCAATGGGGTGAAAATCAGTGAGAGAAATCAATAAGAGAAACTGCTTGAAAGAAGGCTATGGTGTTTAAGCCTGAATGTTTCC
Organism: Hemiprocne comata; assembly: GCA_020745705.1. Lineage (NCBI taxonomy): Eukaryota > Metazoa > Chordata > Aves > Apodiformes > Apodidae > Hemiprocne > Hemiprocne comata. The sequence continues at coordinate 35,784,393 of CM036591.1, forward strand.
TTTCATATCAAGGGCAATAACTATAGGAATCCATTGTTTGCTGCCAGCTGGGAGGTAAAGGCCATTCAATGTGGTCACTAACTCCGTATAGCCATTGTTCCAGTGACACAAGGCACCATCTGCCCATGGCGAGTCTACCTCTGGGCTAGAACAGTGTCACCTGCTTTCAGAAGGGCACAGTTTAGGCACTACTAAGTTGTTGTTTACAACCACATTGTTTCTGTTTTCCCAGGTACCCAGAACAGGGAGCCAAACTACACTTTATCAGGTACAGTAAAATCTTTGCCCAATCTTCCCTGACATGTGACAAACTATTCCCCAGCAGTTTCCAGGTTCACTGGGTCCCATCTACTGTTGCTGTGACAGGCAGTCTTTTTTTAGGGGAGGGCAGCAAAGGATCATTCATATAGAAATTATTTACATTTCTACTAAGATTTGGCAGATTATATATATATTTTTTTAATGTATTGCAGATGCAACTATCCTTCTTTTCAACTGCAGTTAAAAGTTTCTGTTGCAAAAAAAAAAAAGCTGGAGAGGTTGTTATAATCTATCCCTGCTGCATACGACACTTCCTGCTTTTTCTGATTTTAAATCCTCCAGGGAGAACCTTCACTTACTGGAGGAGGGCCAGGGTCTTCCCCGAGAAGAGCTGGATGAAAGAATTGCCAGAGAGGAGTTCAGAAGACCGCGGGAGTCATTGCTGAATATCTGCACAGAGTTTTACAAGCACTGTGGTCCAAGGCTGAAGATTTTGCAGAATCTGGCTGGTGAGCCCCGAGTGACTTCTTTGGAGCTGCTGGATGTGAAGTCCCACATGAGGTATTCCACAGGCATTCTGCTTTTACTTGTTTATTTCAGGGCAATTCCTTTCTTTTAGCTCTTAATTTTTCATAATAGCAGATGGAATCACTTTTTGGTAGTGTAGTTGCATGTTACTGCCTGAAACATGCAGAGCTTGTTTTGGGTGTTCCTTAGATTGTACCTGATGCTGCTTGTGCGTAAGAAAGTTTTCCTATGCTCTCCTCTGGTCTCATTCAGACCCCCATCTCCAGTGGATGAAATTGCTCTGTGGAAGCCCGTCTGATACATCAGAATAAGCTGCAGTGAGAAGCAGAGCAGATAAGGCTGCCCCTGCAGGGCAAGGGGTGGGGAAGCTGTCTAGCTGGCTGAATACAGCCTTTATCCTCTGCTATGATACTGTGCATCAGAACCAGCTGCTAACAGGCCCAAAGGGCAAAGCAACTACTGCACCATAGGGCATAAATTTCTGAAATGAGGGGGAGGATGCACCAGGAGGCATTTACGGGTCCACCACCTCTGTGTGTGATACAGCAGGTGCACAAGTCCTTTATTAAGGTGGAACACTGAGCCCAGCTTGTTGGTTGGATGCTCGCTGCAAACCATTTAATGACCTAGAAGAAGTTGAGAGTCTTCTAAGGGTGCTCTAAGCACTTTAAACCTGAATCTCTGTTTGCCATTCATGGTAAACACAAAAGAGCCTAAGTTGCTACTGAGAAATTTGCCTAGATGTAAAAGACAACAAAAACTGTGACAAGAGGAGATGAAGCTGACTCTGTGGTCAGGTTTTCATTCATTTTCAGAGGAAAAGTCTTTCTCACCTAGTATTATCTCAGGAAACACAAACTCAAATGCAAAAAAGCCCTGATAACTCTCTGAGTGAACCAGAGTTAGCAGTGTTTCAACTGGCACTCACCAGAAGGAAAACTGGGATTAATATGTAGCAGTCCTAGTGTATCCCTTCGCAAGGGGATCACAGGGAAACAGCTATCTCAATTATTTTATGACACAGAGAAATACTTCAAGATCATTCTTTGAATACAGAACGGGTAAATCCCAAGAGCTAATTTATCTTTATGGCCTAAGCTAAACAGTGCTCAGTAGAGTGTTAAAGTAAATATGAAAAATAGCAAAGATATCTTAAGCTATTTGGACTGGTCTCAAAGGTGAATCAGAACCACCTTCACAGTAATTTGTATTGCCCCCTGAACCCCAAGAGGCCATTCTGGCTGTGAATTATGCTGCTTTTTGAGTGCTATACTTTTTCCTCAGGAATACTCTGTAAAGGAAGCTGAAGGGTGACAGATCCTAGCTGTGCACTGAGCCAGCTCTGTTCCTGTCCCTAGACAAAGGCAAATGCTCTGAAAGTCCTTCTACCTTTTACATGCAAGCTCTGAAGAAAATGGCAAAGGCCCTTAGCTGGTAGATTCTGTCATAGTTAGAGATCTTTGGATTCAGGCTGTCTCAATGGAACACAAAATTATCTTTTACATTAATGTAGGTCTTGTGAGCTGGGAGGTGTTTTTTGTTTGACTTGTGTGTTTGTATATGAATTGAATGTTGCTGTTCCCCCCCTCTAGCAAGTGTTTAATAATTTAGAGGGTAATTTTAAACAAGAGATGTCTGTTTCCACAGCTGCATGTCATTCTTATGTAGCGCTTGGCTGCAAACAAACTGAAAACCTGATGGACATGGCTGCTTCTGCAGTGCCACTTTTACATGTTTACCAAGGGACAGAAGCCTCAGAAATCAATACATCTGTTTAGCTGCATTACAAACTCCGTGACTTTTAGCAATAGAAGCCTGAGATAAGGCCTTTAATCTTATGTGAGAAACAAAAGTGAGATTCTCAGGACAGATCATGTCCTTGGTTAGACATAGTGGGTTTTTTTCATTATTTCAATGGGAGTGAGGAACATGTGTCTGATGAATGAACTTCATTTAGTGCAAGAAAATAAGGGGCTTCCTTCTTTTTAATATCCTAGTCTTAATAAGAAGGCTTTAGTGTACTACCCAGAACGATTTGCAATTTAACAGTAATGTGGGAACTTCATTTCTACATGTTTTTATATTCCAGAGTAATTGAGTTAAACTGTTCTTAAACTATTTTATGTCTCCCTTCAAAGAGGAGTTTAACCAACTTAAATCCCTATGTACAGAAGGTGCTATTGGTATATTTTCTGGAAAGATACGTTCTTGTGAGACAATTTTTGTGAAGCAGTCACAGTACACAGTAGTGGCTTCAAAATACTGCATTCTTTTCCAGAGAGAAGGTCTTTCATGGCCAAAAGTTACAGCAGTAAAACTAAGGGATCGATTTGCAGAAGATACTGAGTTGTTCTTTGATTCTCTTATGTCTCCCTGAAAGTGCTGGAAATAACTGCTTTACTGGGGTTGGAATCTAAATTGCTTTGTCATAGTTAGCCCTAAATAAAAGCTAACATCATCTTGATTCTTACATAAATAAGTATCAGTGAAATAACTGACAGGGTTTAACTGCTGCAGGAAAAAAACCACTTTTCTAAGTAGAGAGCACATTCACCAGAATGTGATGTGACAGCCATGGTCTTGGGAGCCTGACAGATGCCATTTCAGAGACTTCAGAAAGCAAGCTAATATGCTAGTAACTTCAGACACAATTAATCTCACCCAATTTTAGCAATTTAAATTTAAATGTTTCGTCAGCAAAAGTCATAAAGATCTTTTTGGACCCAGTGAAAAGGCAGATACACATCCAATGAGCTGTTTTGTCCCACTATTTCAGGAAGATTAGAATTTCCTCTGTTTATTTTGCATAAATGGAGCTAGAAGATTAATTGAGGTAGATGTCTCAAGTTGGATGAGATGGATCTTGCACTTGATAATGCATAAGAAATTTTTCTTATACCATTATGTGCCACTGATATTGTATTGCCAGAAAGAAGCATAATTACATGATAATTTAAATTTCACAGTGTTTAAAAAAACCCAGACCTACTCCATAGTAGGACAAAGTAGTTGTTAAAAGTAATAATAAAGAAATACTGGATAAAGAAACACTTTTATAGCACTTTTGGTTAATCTGAGGAGCTCATTGCCCATGATATGGCTAGGCAGATTTTAAAGAGAATTGAAATAAGTTGCATTGGTTGAAGGCATCTCAGAAGAAATCCCCCACAATATGAATGGGATTGTACTGTAATCATCAAATCTATTGATGTTTCAGGGAGCATACAGGTTTCTCCCTTTACTGGGAGATGTAGCTCTATTACTTGTCTTTGTCTACCAGAAATATTCAAGTATTTCAGTAGGTCTTTGTCAAAGTGTAAGTTAAATGTTGCCATGGTATTTCACAGTCATTGCAAAAAATGCCATTGGCGAGGCCATCTGGGAAGCTTAGAAGAAGCAACAACAATACAATCAGTAGAGGTGTTAGGAGAAACAAATCAAAGCTGCAGGGAGTAATTACACAAAGTACATGTAGTGTAAACCTATGGGGCGGCTCATTTTTTTAAAATCTAACAACTGATGATGGAACAGTGAGACCTCTTAAAGTGGTGACACTGAAAAACAAGCATAAAACCAAACCAAATAACTCATTAATTAACTTACAGATGATGTCACATCTGTGTTTCAGAGGCATTTGCAATGTTGTAATCTTACAAAGAGCTCGGGTACTTTGTTTTTAGCTACACAAATCCGTGATTCCCGATGCTCCTTTGCTGCATTTAATATCAATGTAAAAATATTCCTTAGACCATTAATGTGTACATAAATATAAACAGTGCTTCCAGCAAAAGAATCTTAACAGATCAGGAACTGTGGTATCGGGTCTAAGAGTTTAAATAGCAGCACATTTGACTTACGCCTGTTTTTCTTTTTACTAGACTACTGAAGATCTATCTGTTAGTTCATTGGCATGTATGGAGAAGTACAAGTACATCTGCAAGAAATGCATATGTATTTGATTTTCCTCTTCACAAACCCTGGTTTTAGATTGGCAGAAATTGCACATTCCCTGCTGAAACTGGCACCTTATGACACGCAGACGATGGAAAGCCGAGGTCTCCGGCGTTACATCATGGAGATGCTGCCCATCACTGACTGGACAGCTGAGGCGGTGAGACCTGCCCTTATCCTCATCTTAAAGAGATTGGATCGTATGTTCAATAAAATTCACAAGATGCCTACTTTGAGGTGAGCAGGTATAATGGAAGCCCCCTGGGGTCCGTTTCTGATGTTGCAAGCCTTGAAGTGTGGGTATGTCATCTAAAACTGTCATGTTGTTGTGAACCTTTACAACATATCAGAAAATGAACAGATGGTTTTCTCTCTGTAAGTGTGCATTTATGTTGACATCTCTGTTGTGTCTTCTGGTATCAAGAGAAAAAATGCATGGTTATTAAGAACTGCAGAGAGAACTTCCAGAAATTTAATTTTTCTATCTCTAGTATAAGCCTTCAGATTTGTACCATCTCACTGCCTTGTTTATCTTAGATGTGAGCTGAGAAGATTAGTTTTATTTTTTAATGGAAAGTTAAACTGTAGTAAGCGTATTTCTAGCATGGCTTCTCATGACAATACTGTTATGTTCTCTATAAAGTTAAAAATAGCGTGGAGCTATGCAGTAGCTTCTGAATGCTCCTCAGTAAAGGGAACAGAACTGCATCAATTGCATCTAGTCAGTGGCTAGTGAAAGGCTGGTCCATCACATAGCAGCATTATGGTACAGGCTTTGGCAACTTCAAGAAGTATTCATTATGAGAGCATTCCTGCCTCGAAGGCAGTGATACAAATCCAGTCTGGGTAGTATAAACTCTCTCAGCCCTGTGGATTTTCCAGTGAACTGCATAAAGTGTCACTGGTCTCAGTCACCCTCATGAGCATATGCTTGTGTAAGTTGCTTTGTTGGCAATCTCAGCTGAGAAGCCAAATGATGTTTGAGAACATCAGAATTTAGGACTGAGATACTAAACTTTAGATCCCAATGGGAATCATATGTACACGACTAAGATGGAGCAAATAACAGGGAGATGATCTCTTCTTTCTGGCATCACTACCTATCCCTTTCCTTTTGCTAACAGTCTGCTTTAAGAAACTCCTGCCCCTGAAAAGAATTTAGAGGCAGAAATGTTAATGTTTCTCCTTCCTGTTGGTTTGATTCTTTGCCATGTCTTGCCTGCTTCTTGCTTATTCTCTCTTTCCTTGCTCATACTTTCTTCTGCCTCCAAGGCAGCTTAGGGGTCTTTGTATTAAAGATCTTTCCTCTTTCTTTGTGTAAGCTGAATGAATGCTGATAAATTAAAATTCCCTTCATATTCTCTCTGTCTGTGCCTGTACCTATGCCTGGCTGAAACTGCTCTTCTGTACACAAAGGGATAGAGACAGCAAAGCCACTGGACCAAATGGAGGAAATACATTTAAACATCATTGGGCCAAGAAGCCTCTTAGAGACGAGGCTGGGTGCCAGGCCCCAGGAGCCATCCACTGGGTTACTCATACCAGACTCTTACATGCTGCTTCCTGTGGGCACCCCACATCAAAACCAGTGTCTGATGGGAGTAGTATATGTCTAAAAACAAGAACAAACTACCATTCCAGAGATTTAGGAACAGTGGATGCTGAGAGATTAGATGTATGTTGGTCTGCATAAGAACTTAAGTAGTGAACACTTGATCCCCCACGTGTCTCTGAGAAGTCTGCTGAGCAGCTTGCCTAGAGTAGTGTTTAGTCTCAAGCTAACAAGTTAGGCAAGCCCTGTCTTTCTGTCCCAAAAAGTGTACAGTCAGAGGTTGGCTTGAGAAGTATACTTACTTCCAAGACTCAGGCCCTGAGGTGTGAACCACTTTGATGTTAGCTATGCTGTGTCTGCTTACAGTTAGGAAGCTGCATTCAGCATCTGTCACAAGCCCTAAAAGCTATATTGATGAAAAAAGGCAAGCATCAGGGAAGAAAGGATCATGGAATGAAGCACTTTGGTGCTGGTAGGGAATGAACCAGCCCTCCCGCACAGGGTGAGGGAAGTAAAGATTGTACTGCTGGGCCAGGTTAACTTTAGGACAGGCTCTGTCTGGGATTCCCTCTGGCAGAGCAGATTAGACTGAAAAAGTAGCTTACAGAGGATACTCACAGCTGATGGGGTTTGTTCCCTTCTGTGAGAACATCCACAGGCCAGGAGAGGTGGAGGAGCCACTCTCAGCACGGCAGGCCGCTCTTCCCCACACAGGCCCATCTGAGGCGGCCGGCAGGCGTTTCCCGCCTTTTCACTCACTGTCTGTTGGAGGGAGTGACACAGCTCATCGGCCACTGCTGTTGCGACTGGGGGTCTGTGTCACCAGTGCAGGCCCCTCTGCTGTGTTTCTTGTCTCTCTCAAACATGCTCTGTGGCTTTGTGCTCTCCTGAGCTACGTGGGCAAAGCCTTCCCTCTGTGGTGCACTTTGTGCTCATCTTGGACGTCATCGCTGTCTGAAACCTTTCCTCTGTGGGCGTCCGTGTGTGTCGGTGGCCATGTCTGCAAGCGTCTGGGGGGGGCAGGAGGCCGGCAGCTAACAGCAGCTACTGTTGTATTGCAGGCGCCAGGTTGAATGGGAGCCTGCCAGCAATTTGATTGAAGGGGTTTGTTTGACACTTCAGAGGCAGCCAATCATTTCCTTCCTGCCTCACCTTAGGTCTCTGATCAATGTCTGTGTCAATCTGGTGAGTAGCCCCGTGGTGAACCTTTGCTAAACCTCCCCCTGCTGTTGACTTCTCTGAACTGAAGATTCCTGTTCATTCCCATTCCTGCCATTTTACCTGTTCCCCTTACCCCTTGCAAGGGGACTTCGCAAGTGACACTAGAGATAGCAAGGTTCATTTTTGAAGTGGTGCATGGGGAGATACAGTGACCGGCAGTGGTGGTCAAGTGATTAATTTCCGTTACTTCCCACGCACCACTTTGAAGATCCACCTTTGCCCCACTGAGCTGAGAGTTGAGGGCTGCAAGTTGGAGAGTGGGGTGGTGGAGACTGCACACACCTGGTAGAGATGGGGAGAGGGTGGCACTGGGTATACCTACCGTCTCCAGTGGGGAAGGACCCTGGTGGCCCTGTCTGAGGCCAGCAGGGGTTGGCTAGTTAGAAGGGTTTACATGGGTGGATTCACTCTACTGTTTACAATGTCCCTGGCTTGATCTCGTACAGGTTTGCGTTGTACAATGTTCAGATCCCACTCTTAGTACAATTTATGCTCCTAAGTCTGTTACAACAGAGAGGTGATAGAGATGGAGCCTGTCTGGCCATTCAGGGATAGATTGTAGTGTTTCTGCAGCTGTTACACTCGGGCCAAACCCTCAGTTTGGTATCCCTGTAATTCCAGCCATTTGAACAAGCATGCATGCTTACATTCCATGTGGAAAAAATACAAATAAAGGGAGAAGAGCTGCACTAGCATTTTTATTGTTGTTGGGCTTTATAACATTTTCTTCTTAGAACAGAAAGCCTCCCAGGGTTCACCAGTGCTCTGAGGAGCTTGAAAAACAATGATCATCAGTTAAAATGCAGTATTCATTTTTGCCAGGCTCCCATCCTTCAAGTCCATACAGCACACATTGCTGCAAGGTCAGGGAAGCTCCAGCCTGTCAGAGTCTGTAAGACTTCTTCCTTGTTCAAGCAGAGGTAGCTACTTGGAGGCACTGCAAATCTGGGCCCTCAGGGTTGCTGCATGGGGATGTTGCTACAGAGTTGGGTCAAATACAAGCTTAGAAAGGACTTGCAGTTTGGCAAGCAGGCATGGCAGAGTAAATCACACCAGCAAGCTCTCCAAAGGGCCTGCATTAAGAATTATCCAGTGCTCTAAAAATAGCAGAAAGCTCTGCAGTGCTGAAGTGAAGTCATCGTGTATACGTTCAGCTGGCTGGGAACATCAGGGAGAGCTACCAGGAAAAGATGTACTCTTACTGTTAAAAGTATTTTATCTTTGTCAGAACTATGGCTGCTATGACCTGTGGAAGCAACCCCTGCCTGCATGCTGTGTCATGTGTGGGCCAGTTGTGTCATGAAGCCCAAAAAGAGATCAGCCAGGAAGGTGAGGAAATGTCTAAATGATAATCCATGGTGATACAAAGAAAGGCCTCTGCCTCTTCCCCTTCTAAATCATTCTTCAGTTTTTTGGCAGAAACATGGTTACTGCCTTTCTCCCCAGGCTGAATTTGAAAAAAACAATCCCTTAAGCTTAAGTGTCTGCCAAGTAGCATCTCCCTCTTCCTGTCATCTAGATGTGTCTAGTCATGGAGAGAAACAGGCATGTGCAGGTCTGTGATTTGATTCCTCCTGAGAGACACATCCAAAATGGTTCAAATAACCCTTCCCTAGAAGTACTATTTTCTTGTGCTGATATTTCAAGGAGTTCAGACAACCACGTCACATGCAGGTGACTCTGCTTCAGTCATCTGTGGTCAAGTGAAAGGAATCATACAATTCTAAGAATGGAATGTGTTTGGGAGGAATCTGAACATTGTACACCTGCCTTGGATCAGACTTAGGACATTATTTTTCAAATAGATCAGCAAGACAAGGGAAAAGATGACCAGTTTCAATGCAGACATATTGCTTTGATGACATTATTATTTGTTACAGTCGTTACATGACATATCCTCCAACTCTAACTGTTCCACCAGTCCAGTGCTGGTCATTCAGAGCTGGTACTGGGTACATTTATAAATGTACCAGTTTACCTGTGCACCCCTCTCATCCTTGCTCGTTCCCTCTTCTCCCCTCCCTTTCCCTGCCAGAACTCCTTCCCCTCACTGCCCCCAGCTCCCACAAGGATCACTGAGGGGGCTGGTTCTCCTAGAGCCACCCCAACTCAGTGCTCGATGGAAGGCCCCTCCATTTCACTAACCTTGGAGGATATGGCATGGATGAAACTACAAGCAGTCAGTTGTGGTGATGTGCTCTGTTTGTATTGCAGGTGATGGGAGTGGTAGGACCCTCCAGTGTGGCTGACGGATTACCCCTTCTTCATCTCAGCCCTTATCTCTCGCCACCTCTGCCCTTCAGCACAGCTGTTGTCCGGCTTGTAGCATTGCAGATACAGGTGTGTCTGCCCTGGCCTGTGGCCAGGCCTGTTAGAGCTTCTGGTTGAGACACCAGCTCATCGGTGCTCTGTTTTCTTTCTGCAAAAGCTGGGCAAAAACTGTGGAACATGCACCAAAAATGAAAGAGAACCAACGTGTAAATTCTGCCTTCTTTATGAAGGCTTGAACTGAGCTCAGAATTCACCTGTTGGGGCCAAGTCCACAGAAAGCATCCATCAGCTTAACACTGTCATTGAAGTCCACGGAGTTCAGCTGATTGATGCTCTGTAAGGCTCTGACAGACACATTAGGATTCTCTGCAGGATCTAAGGAGTTATCATCATAAGTCTCCTGCCATGGGGAGATGAGCCCTGGCCTGGGTCACATCCATGCAATCCTACCTCTTTTCGTGTGGGACCATGTGTGTAACTCAGAGTGGAGTTTGTGCTCTTCTTTTCTTACCTGAGCAGGTCACACACTGTGCCAGCTCAAAAAAGTAGGGCAACTTGGCTTTTCAGCTGCTGACTCAATAGCATCCTTGCTGTCCAGAGTAAAAATAAAACATCCTGGACTTTTTGAAAAAGTCACCGCTGTTCCTTTCTCATAGCAGTGCCACGACTATGACAGAGTCTTTCTGCCTCTGTATCCTTTTCCCTCTCCATTGGCATGAAATCAGACAGAATGGTGACCAAGAAAGGGACAAATCTCCTAATCTACCTCCAGCTTGCATTTTTAAATATGCATTGGCACATCCAGTTGACTATACTTCAGCAGGCATTTCTTCAGCAGTGGCAGCTTGGGAAGGAAGGCTTATAGGGACCAAAACACAGTGCTGTACCTCAGAGCATGAGGCACAAAAGGATTTTGTGGTACCAGCTGACACAGAAAGAGGACAGATTTCTTCCAGCTCTGAGGTAATGGTTCTTTAATCAAAAGCAAAAAAACGGCCACCTTCACCTTCTCTGAAATCTTTTCTCTTTTTTAAAACCAGATACCAAATTAATATTTTTTTTAAGTATTGGGAGTTTTTACTTTTATTATGCTCTGCTCTCTGTTCACTCATTCCTCTCATGGGATTTAAATGTAATGAAAACCAAACATGTCAGAAAAACACATGAGCAGTAGTATTCCTAGTACTTCCAGCAGGATATAAAACAGAAGTACTTCACCTCCCATCAGAAAACATCTTCTCCTGGAATTTCTCAGCCCAGATGTGCAAGCTTGACAGTTGCATTTCACAGCTAAGTCTGTAGCTACTGGGAAGTTGCAAATGAGCAGAGTTCTACTGACAGTCATTTGTATTGCCTCCTCTAAAGCTGAAAGACCTTTCAATTTAAGCTTGACTATGCATCAAGAAGCAAACATGCTTTTTTTTATTATTATTTTTCAGGAGTTCATTCTTTGCATTAGGAAGGATGATAGGGCAGCACAAAGTGAGGCAGAACAAAAACTGTGTTTGGGAATAACCTCCATGTTCAGACAGCAGAATATTTAGATCATGTCATTTGCGCAGTTTCCTCTGGTTTTTTTATTCCCCATAGTCTGGGTCAGATCCTGATGTCATTCACAGTAGTGCAGAGTTGAGGGCTAACACTCAGGTGACTCCTGTGGAATACATCTGATTTTGTTAACAATATTCATGAGTTAGGAATCAGGGCTTCTAACCTCTTGGCTATGACAAGAGCAGGTGACGCTTATGTTACTCTGTGAATTCCTTTTACTCCTGACTAAGTGGTCTCAGGGCTTCTAATTCAATCAGGACATCAGTGCTGGTGTTGTACTGTGTAAACAGGATGCCCAGGGGATCGTCATTCCCTGCAGTAACTTGCATGCGTGATCTGCCGATGAAATCGTTTAATCCTTTCTTATTATTACTGCACAGGCTTTGAAAGAAGATTTCCCCCTAAGCCATGTCGTCTCCCCATTCACCAATCAGGAAAGAAGGGAAGGAATGCTTTTAAACCTACTGATTCCATTTGTGCTCACAGTAGGATCTGGAAGCAAAGGTCTGACTAATTTAACAAAAATAATTTTTCTCCCCCTTTTCTGACAACTGATGTTTGCACTTTCCTTGCTCTCTGTTGATTTTATTTCTTTTTTCATTTGTATTTCTGTCACTGGCAGTGTGTCAGCTAAGTGCCCTTTGGATCTGAGACTGAAAAGAGCCCCAATGCGAGAAGTTGTTGTTGTTGTTTCTTCTCTTTGTTTCAGCTGTGCCATGGTTCTTGAGTCAGATCTTACACAGATGTGCTCCTTCTTTTGAAACTGGAGTGCTGGGCAAGACAAGTCTGTTATAGCAGAAGCCACAGAGGGGAGCAGAGGTCACAGAAATTGTGTGCCCCTGTGGATCACAGTCTGCCCAGTCCATGCCAGTTGTCTGGCACAAGTCCTCCTTGCTTTCTTCTATAGTGGGTGATCACTGGTAAATCCCCAAATGAAAGCAAAGAGTAAAGGGAGAGGGGAGAGTCAAAAGGAAGTGAGATTATTAGACCACTGAAAGGGATGTTTCTTTGTGCGGTGTAGCTCTGTGTTTGTGTATTGCTGCTAAAATAAACTTTGCCTTTGCTTGCAGGAGGAGAAGCAGCATAACAAGGTGTGGGGGACGGAGTTTTGGCTTAGGGGACATATGAGATTGCACCCCATTTTGGAACTGAATAGGGTCTGGATCTTTTGGGTGTCTTTGATGGAATGTAGCCTGATCTTTTTCTCTCTCTCCCCTCCCAATGCACCACAGACAGCCCCTGGCTGGAGCAGCCTGAGGTCCTGCTGCTACTCCAGACTGTTATCAACATCCTCCTGCCACCTCGCATCATCAGCACTTCCCGCAGCAAGAACTTTATGCTGGAGAGTTCCCCTGCCCACTGCTCCACCCCGGGGGATGCGGGGAAGGACCTGCGGCGGGAAGGGCTTGCCGAGTCCACCAGCCAGGCTGCCTACCTGGGTGAGTGATGGCTTCTGCCCACTGCTGGGAAGAGACAGAGATAAAGCAGAGCATTCCAGACTGTAGATAGCACCAAAGAAAAGAGTCTCAGGCAGGTCTGAGCTCTTTACAGGGTCTCATCCTGAAGGGACTAGGCCAGAGCATGAAGCCAGGAGTATCTCTGTAATATATTACAATGTGAGCAATGTCTGCACTGCAGCTGAAGGAGAATGCAGCACAGCTAGAAGTTGCTCAGTTTTCACACCACCAGGATATGGTAGTGAAGCCAAAACAGGCAAGGCACACTGCCTACCAGCCCCTAACTAATATCACTGCTGCACTGGCCCTGGGCTAGCCAGGATGAAACAGTGTGCCTGCCTGCTGGCCCTGCACATGCACGGTCCTTACTGACTGACATTCCCTCTGCTCACTTGGTGCTGCTGCAAGGCAGTTCTCTGTTTTCTCATGTACGATCCACAAGTGAACAGAAAGAAAAAATAATCAAATTGGAGGCTCAGCAGCAGTGCAGATTACCAGGGCTGTATGGGGAGAGTTTTGTCTCAAAGCTCTCCTTCAAACAGCTTCACTGTTCCTGATTTTGTGAGGGCATTCACCTGAAGACTATTCAGGTCTTTCTTAACCCACATCTGAGAAATGGGGTAATACTGATGAAAAAATGGCAGTTCATCACTGATTTAGCCCCTCACCCCAACAAACCTGGATACAGATGTGTGATGGATGAGATGTCTTGGCCATTCCGTCAAGAAAGATGGAGCTGTGAACCTTCCCCCAACAATTTCCAGGCCTCCCTGTTTGTTCCAGACCAAGGGAGCATGGAAAGGGGAAGATTCCCTGTGAGCTAACCATCAGGCACTGCCCACTTGAATACAGAGCATTGTTTTGAACCTCGCTGCTGCTCATGCCCATTTGTAATGCAGTGCTCTTGTGAATTATGGCCCTTGGCTTACTGGACCGTATTTTTGTTTAGATTACAGTTTGGCCGTGACTCATGCAAGCTGCACTGCTGGAAGGTTCTTTTCATTACCCCATAAATAACCTGGAGGTCATTGTGCTCCCAGGGTGACTCTTTGTGTGCATATGCTTGATCAAGATTTTGGAGGTTGTCTGATCAGCCAGGGCTGTATTTTCCCTGAGTTGCTTTCAAAATATCTGAATTCCAGGAAGACAAAAGAACTCTGCAGGGAGGGAGAGGAGAAGCTAGAGCAAGACAAATACAGAAGAACTTAGGTGTGAAGTAGGAAAATTTATCTGGAAATTAGACTCTCGGTCCTGATCCTCAGGCCTTTGTTACAAGGAGGCTGCCCTCCTTCCCTGCAGCATTTGGAGACTGATAGAAAAGGTAGTTGTGACTCTGAGGGGTGTGCATGGGCATGCATGCATGCCTGTGTAGGTTTGTGCCTGCTGTGGCCCCCCATTCCTCCCTCAATGCTTGCAAGGGACACTGATAGCATCTCTGACTGCTATTTGCTGGTGTGTGTTCCCCTGTAGCCCTGAAGGTGATCCTTGTTTGCTTTGAACGCCAGCTGGACAGCCAGTGGTACTGGCTGAGCCTGCAAGTCAAAGAGATGGCACTGCGGAAGGTGGGAGGGCTGGCCCTGTGGGATTTCCTCGACTTTATCATACGGACGCGGATCCCTATCTTTGTGCTCCTTCGGCCCTTCATCCAGTGCAAGGTAACAGCTGCTTTGGCTCCTGCTAGATCACTTGCTGAGGGCCAGATATCCTTCATTCCCCTGCTGAGAACAGAGAAATGGCGCTCCTGGAGGAACTGGCTCTTTATGTAGGGAGTGACTTTTCAGAAGATGTTAGCCTGGTGAACCCTTTGAAACTAAATCATAAGCCTTTTTCCTAGACAACACTAAAGAGTATGCCAATCATAGAGGAGCTCTCATGCATGAAACCACAGAGTATAGGTAGTCTTAGTCCCCTGAGATGGGAAAGTACTCTTGGGCTCAGCCAAGAGGGTCTGCATGTGGATTTAGTTTTTCAACAAATACACTCAAAATACTTGGCAGTAGTGTGGATGCTCTGAATGTAGTTGGGGGTCAGTATGGTTGGCAGAAATCTTCCAGAAGTGCCTCTTCTGCACAGAGCAGGGCAATAAAGCTAACAAGGCTGAGGTGGCCAAGGCTTAAGCCAATGATGGCTCTTCCCTGCTTATCAGGTAGACTAGCACATGGTACTCCACCTTATTTAGCCTACTGTGTCTCACCACTTGGACAGACTAAATCATCTTGGAGGGAGGAGCTGCCTCATGAGGAAGCCCTCATCCCCATGTACCAATGTCAGTGAGGTTTTTGTTTCAGTTCAGTCAAATGTCAGTTTATCCCTGAAAGACAGGAAGAAACCTCCTAGCTGGAGTAAAAACTTCATGCCCACCAAGAGGACAGTCTGCTGGCTGCAGGCTCGTGCTGGTCTGGAGACCAGTCCCAGTTCTCAGGGCACATTTCCCTGCCCTGCTAACGTTTCCCAATTTTGCAGCTGCTGGCCCAGCCAGCTGAGAACCACGAGGAGCTGACTGCCCGGCAGCACATTGCCGACCAACTGGAGAGAAGGTTCATACCACGCCCACTCTGCAAGAGCTCCCTCATTGCTGAATTCAATAACGAGCTGAAGATCCTGAAGGAGGCAGTGCACAGCGGGTCTGGTAAGGAGGAGAGGGGAGAGCTAAGGGCCATCTGCCCCGTTTGTCCATGTGGATCACTCCTAAATGAACTTGTGAGGCAGACCTGCCTGCTGCCTCAGAGTGGGATGGGGCAATCCACCCACACCCTGACAGTCTGTACCTGGATCAGGCCCTATACCCAGCCCAGCCTTCCCACTGGACAACCAAGAGAAGTCCAGGTTGGTTGTGGAATGCACCTTGTTTTGCCCATTTTTTCCCACTAAGTCCACATCCCATTTCCAAGCAGCCGCCTCTCACTGTCACAGCTGGCTTGTGCAGCCACAACTGACAACACAGCAAGCCATGACTTACATCTCTGTAAATCTGAAGCTGTTCATGTACAAACGGCTGTTTGTCAGCAGCAGACCTGTCTCCTCCTTTCTTCTCCTGGTCTCTTTTTGATATTCCCTGCTGTTCCTAGCCACATCCAGAGCGGTACCCCCAAGCTGGCAGTGCATGGAATTCTCTCCTGCACGAGGGGACTTTTCTCCTGGAAGTCACCCTTTTTGCCACGAGATGGCAGCCACTGCTTACTCACAGCAAGAAATTTTATGTGCTTTGTGTTCCTAAGAAAGGAAAACAAATTCAAAAGAAAATGCCTCAGCCTTTTTTTTCCTTGGTAATAATAGTTTCTAATTATTGAAGCTCATCTGGAAAATATGGCATTAAGATTAGGGAGAAAACCAGACTGCATAAGAAAACCAGAGATTTTTGAGAGGTGAGGTGAGCTAGAGCAGATGTGTTCGTCTCATCATCTTTGCCAACCCCTGTCCCACCAGTCTGGGAAAAATCAGGTGCCCGATGTGACTGGAATGTTTGGCTGGTTTTTCATTTCCAGTGCCATCACTGACTTGCATTTGGCTCTCCCACTTCTGTGCAGCTTACCAAGGGAAGACATCTGTCAGCACTGTGGGCACCTCCACCTCTGCCTACCGCCTGAGCTTGGCCACCATGTCCCGCTCCAACACCGGCACCGGCACGGTCTGGGAGCAGGACAGTGAGCCTTCCCAGCAGGCCTCGCAGGACACGCTGAGCCGCACGGATGAGGAGGATGAAGAAAGTATGTGGCTACTGATTTGAGCTAAGCCCTCAGTATTGAAGATGTTTTCTTGATGTCCCAAAGGATGGCTGGGAGGGGAAGAGTTGTCCCTCTCTACGTGTGACAAAAGGCCCATAGGAACATGAGGCTAAGAAACTGGTGTGGTTGTGACACAGATCATAGTTTTAATGCTTGGGTGGTTCTGTACCTTCTTACTCCCTCCTGAGCTCCAGGAAGGAAAGAGAGAAGGGAACAGGCAGATTTTTAGTGTATGAGACCTGGGCTGAGAACACATTTGGCAGTCAGTCCTCTTTTTGATGTTCATCATGACAGGAGGCAGGGGCTGTGGCTGGCTCTGTAGTTAGGATCCTGTTCCTGCAGGATCTTAGTATTTCCTGCTCATCAGTTCCTTCCAGATGCTCAGACGTGGAATTTGTTGTCCTTGTGCTGCATGGGATCCAGCTGTGGCTCTCTGCAGGGTTGAATGTCTGTCTTCTTGTGTCACTTGATTAACAAAGAGGAAATTGAGCCTTAAATCTACTACAGCTTGATCTCCTTTTGGGCAGCTGGCAGGTTCTGGGGTTGCCAGGCTTTCTGGTGCCAGTTTAGAAGGAATGGGATAGTGAATCTTTTGGGGAGTAATTTGCAATGACCTGGATGTTGCTCTGTCATTTCATCTGAGTTTCATGTTACTCTTGGAATCTTGCCTTCTCTCTGCTTCTGAGCTGTCCATCTGCTTCTGAGCTGTCCATCAGTTAGAGCCAGGGTAGATAACTCTGCTCATAAGTCATTAGGCTTGGGCTTCCCCCTCCTTTAGCAGGGACACTGTCTTCTGGTGCTACAGTGGTTGGTATTTGAGAACTGCTGACTATTCCTCAAAGACATTGAACAAAGGGGGTGAAAAACAGGCTTAAAAGAAGGGCCTGTGCAGTTATGGCAGAATTGCCTTATGCGAAAGAACAGCCTGAAACTTTCCAGGCTCAGCCCAACTTTCTTTTAGCTGGGTTCAGGACTAAACATTGCACAATCCACCCAGGACTGTACTGCTGATACATCACTCAGATGCTCACTGTGGCAAACTCTGGTTTCAGCCTCAGATTAGCTGTGAGCCACCGTGTGAAATGATGAGTGACATCTCCCTGTTTGCTTGCAGCACTATTACTTCAGCCCCCCCCTTGGCTTAATGCTGCCATAAAATACCTCAGTATTTCAAAACTGGAAAAGGTCAAAAAGAAAAGATTATACAAAACTTCTGCTTTGTTGTATTTGTTAATTTCTAATTAGAAGTTGTTGTGGTAAATACCACAATGGAGTAATTTCCTTCCAGGCTCTTTATATAATTTTTAACAGCACTGAAAATTTCTAGCTCTCCTGATCACAATCCCACTGTCTACACAATTCAGTTGCAGTATGGTGTATTTGAGACAATTTATCCAATTTTTTGGGTAACATTTTAAAATGCATGTCCCAAAGGGTGTTAAAGGGTGTCAGTTCTGCATTTTGTTGTTATGTCTTTTAACTTTTGAGACAGTGCTTTACTATATTGTAGCAGCAGTTTATTTCACACCAGCAAAATGTCCAGGTGCAACATTTATGCCAGGAAACACTGTATATTAACAAACTATTTACTAATCACAGGAATTAAGCCCTAGTGGAAGCTGAATTCCCCATGCACATTTTCCTGAGAGCCATATAAACTGAAAGCATGCATAAATCTTTGCCCCCATGTGTGCTGTGTTCCTCATCCTGCAGGGTTTTATGCCTATGTCTTTCTACACTGTGACTGTAGAAATCTAATAGAACTATTCAAAATTTCAGGCTTGGTAAGTAAATGATGGGTATGCCTAAGGCATCCTGTTATCTCTTGTCAACTGTAAATATGTAGGTGGGGTTTAGGGTGGTTGTTTCCTCTCCTTTCCTGTTTTTTCTTTCTTTTTAGATGACTCCTTGAGCATGCCCAGTGTGGTAAGTGAACAAGAAGCATACCTTATGGGTGCCATTGGGAGGAGGCGGTTCTCCAGCCATCTCTCCAGCGTGTCTGCACCTCAGGCTGAGGTGGGCATGTTACCCAGCCAAAGGTAACAGCATGGGCTTTTCACCTTTCCCATTATATTCACAAGAGCAGAAATGGTGCAGGTATATTATGTGTATATCAGAGACATGGAATAGTATAATCAGTGCCGGAATAAGTGATGCTAAATTTATTCACCCTGAAATAGTCTTGGACCAAGGGTGCAGGGTTGGAAATAAAGATTTTCCAGGATGATCTGTGTTGCATAAGGTCCATAAGAACAAGCTGTCATCCACAGAAACCTTCCTCTTAAACAGCTTCAGAAACCCCCAGCACTATTACTTTCCTCTGCTACTACCATGGATACCATAAAGAAAACACATGATTTTGGGGTTATCCATTGAGCCAGGGGACTGTCCACAGTTGGTGTAGGGAGTGGGAAGGAATCCTGAGAAGCAGGGCAGAGGCATCGTGTTTGATTTACTTCGCTTTCTTCCATGTAGTCTTTGGCCTTCCTAGAACAGTAGCTATCATGGAAACTGAATGTCAAGTTCAAAGATGGTATTTAATACTGTTTAAATCCAGAAATCTACTTGTTTATAGAAATAACTTTGAATGCCTTATTCCTGGTTCATATGGAGTGGTGAGAAAGAGACTGGAACTTGGAAAATGTACATATTCAGAAGATGCAGAGAGAAGTTGTGCATTTAAATGTTTTGGTTGTTTTTTATCCTAAGCAAGCAATGTTTACTGTTTTATTTGTCTGCGACATTGTTCCCCAAGGATATCTGACAATAGATAGATTTGTTTCCTTTGAACCTTTAAAGAATAAATTTTACATTATCTCTTGACCAGCCTTGCAAAATATAAAAGTTTCCCCCTCCTCCTCAGTCTTGCCTGCAGTTAAATAAATAACCTTGATACATGAAGGATGTGGTACATACCAGCAGAGGTAGGAGAAGTGATTTACAAGAGAGAAGTTACACAGATTTTATCTGGGAGTTCTCACAAAGGGCTTACAGGAACTCATTTGACTTTTGAACTCAATTGATTCAGTCCCTTTGTTTCTTGAAAAATTAATATGCAAGATTGCATTTTCCTCAGTCGTTCACTACTATCTTCAATGGATAAACTTCACAAGTCACAGCTGACTGATAACAATGTTTGCTTTGTGCAATCCCAAGTCATGGAGATGCTGAGAAAAAAAGACTTTAATTACAACAGAGCTTTGCTCTCTACTTTCTAAGCACATGGTATACCAGGAGAATTGCTTTTCATCTGTGTAGGGAAAGCACAAGCTCAGCAAGCATAAACAGAGTCCACAGCATCGTGCCCTTTTTAGCTATGGTCTCTGGGCTTTCAGACTGCCTCATAAATGTAAACTAATTCATGTTAAGTAATATTATTATTGCTTTCCTGCTGGTAACCCAGCAGACTGGTCTCTTACGTTTTTCCTATGGGCTGAGAAGGCTGCTCCTGCCCAAATGGCTTAAGTGTAGAAAGCAATGTGATGGTGCACTCGTTTGCCAGGATCCAAGCGAGATGTTTACTTACAGTTTCATTGCACTACAAGACCTTGTTTTCCAGATGTTTGTCCTTAAAGTCATACCAGAAGGAGATAGATTAGCCCTCCCTCAGGAAGAAGTGTCTTATGGGAAAGGGGGAAGAAAAAAGCTTTCTATGAAGCTGGAAGTAAATAGAACCAGAAAAAAAATGAAAATGCTGCCGGAAAATGGCTTTGAAAATAGTTCCCTGCCTTTATTTCCTGTGGAAACACATCTACGAAACTTCTCAGCTCCCCAATTTTCCGCAGAGATGTAGAAGTCTCCATATAGTGTAAACTCCCTCTAAAGACTGCTCCTGTTATCAGATGTTCTTTCAGCTCCTCTGAGTCATATATGTGCTGTTGAGCATGCAAGACCAATTAATGTTACCTTCCTTTTTTACTTTTTTTATTCCGTTGATATTTTTTCCCTTGAAAACAGAGACAAGCGCATGCTTTTTTCATTTTCTTTCCCTAAATTCTTAATCTCCCTGCCCCTCCTGCAGTGAACCTAATGTCCTCGATGACTCCCCGAGCCTGGCCACTGAGGGCAGCCTCTCTAGGTACAGTGCTAACACTACCTGTCTGTCAGTGTGTGTGCTGGGAAACGAGCCGTTTCTAATTCCTCTGTCACTTCCCCTCACCTTTTTGTCGCTCTTTCCATCTCTGTCTCTTGTGGCTCATTGATATTCAGGCCTGCGAGTCAAAGGTGTAGCAACCCACCTTCAGTTTTCAGCTTTGATTGCCAATAACTTTGAGGAGGCTAATGGGAAGGGGAAAGAAAAAGATGTAGGAAGTGAAATAGCAGTCTGGCTGGCTAGCCACCGGGTTTTCCCCTTGTTTAGCAATTGCTTGAAAGGCATGAGGAAGATTATCCATGAGGCGTTAGCTGTAGCCTGTTATAAGCATTAGTCTGGAAGCTTATATAAGACAGAGACATCTGTTTTTCCATTCATCTCACAATGCTGTCACCACAAAAGACTTAATAATGATATCAAGCTGTGTTCTTTAACATTCACTAATAAAACTAATTACGATAACTCCTGTGGAATATAGATCTCTGTGGATGCTTCACAGTAATTCTCATTATTTTTACAAAGTGTTTCCAATTCACAAATGATGGCTTGCAGAGCTTGCATGTGAACATCACTAATACATATTTAAAATTGCCCTGTCAGTGCTGGAGTTCAGGTCTAGCTGTTCCCCACTACCTGTGGACAGGGGAGTTTGTGTGCAAGCACCGCTAGGACCATGGTGTCAAATGGGTCAATGAGCTTGGAAGGGAGGTCTGCACCTTTAACAGCCAGCTCAGTCGTGTTAACCATCCTTTCTGTCCTGCTGCTGCACTCGCACCTCTCAACTCATCCTTGCGAGGTCAGAGAGCTGTCCTTAGTCCCAAGAGCATCTCTGTTTCCTTCCAGAAGAACGAAGTCCCTTATGTTGACAAAACGGAGCGTAACACACTATTTCATGACTTTACCACACCAGCTGAAGATGTGGATATGCAGAGAGGCCTTTGTGTGAATGGTTTTTATTTTGTGAGCTTGGTTTTAGATGTCAGTGGTGGCTTTTTGAGGGTGGGGACTGTCTGCTTTGTCCATTTGTTCATTCTTCTCAGCTGACAAATGGCGAGTTTATCATTGGCGTGTCATTGAGCTCATCCCATGATTCATGGTGTCCTTTGTGTGCGTGAATCCTGATTTGGCAGATCGGTTCCTAATTCGTGCTACTGTAGGAATGGCGTTAGGAAAAGACATTGGCTTGTTGGCAGAGGCAGGAATTGTGTTATCTGGATCGAGCAAAACGGTCATCTGAGTGTGCTTTGGGGCCTAAAGAGAACAGAAGTCATTCAACCGAAGAAGTTAAGTGTCATCCCTTGAAGTAGAGCTAAAACCAACTGCATTTGAGGAGGATGATGAAGGAGAAGGTCTGTACCTGAGTTAAAGCCGTAATGACCTGATACCAGGCTACATCAGTGTTGCATTTGGAATGTTTTGATCTTGTTTAAGTGGGGGTACTCACTCCTCAGAACAGTGGTGAAGCTGAGGAATATGAGACAGCTAAGTCAACAGATGAGTTCAAATGCAATAATTTATTTTGAACCCTGAAATATAATCAGCTGTACAGTGAGTCCCTACTAATTTCTGTGACCAATTTTCACTAGGGATCAGCACACTATCCTCCACCCTAGTACAGAAATTTCCATTGGCAAAAAGGTTAACAGATGTGCTTGGGAGTCAGTTCTGTTGAGGTTTATTAATCTTTTCAAGGAGTGGACACTATATCTGAAGAAGGAGCATCAGAACTTAGAATGAAGGCAGGAAAATACTTACTGCAAATGTTTATAAAAAGGCTAGGTTAGAGTTCTGTGAAGAAGAAGGATGTTTCAACTGCATTGTTAAATGTGCAAATTGGATTCCTCCTCTAAAGGACAGAAGTAATAAAGCTGATGTTGTTGGAGCTTATTGTGGTGTGGGGATCACAGGACAGAATTAATGTGATTTTATATTCAGGAACATTAGTTTTGAATAAAGCAGGCTTGAGTTTTTCTTACATAACTTTGATTTTGGCTGGAACACAATGATAACAACTGTTTAGCATTGCTGTCTGAATTAAAAAGCTGATGTTTAGTCATAACTGACATAAAGAAATTAATCATATGGAGACTACACCCTTATGGAAGATAGGAGTTTTAAATAAATTAAATAAATAGTGACAAACACAACAAAGAATGAAGTCTGTTTCCATTTTTTCTAAAGCAATTAGAGCCAGCCATGTAGAAGAGCAGGGAAGAAAGGAAGGGGAGAACATTTAAGTGCTCAGAAGTAAAAGAGAGCATGGGGTACAAGGCTGAGGAGCATGTGTCCCCAACACTGTGATGTGTGGTGGTTATAATCTGACAGGAGAGGATATTTTCCCAAAGCAGAAAGATGAAGAATGAGAAGTCACTGTAATGGAAATCTGTTGCACAAACATATTTCCCTTTAATGTTTGTTCTTATGCCCATCTTAGCTTAATGGTGCCCAATAGAGGAAAACAGAGCAAATTCACATTGCCAGGGCAAGCACAGCAGATTTAACACTAACTGGGCCAGGATGTGTCTGGGAATAGAAGAGCTGGAGTTCCTCCACATTTTAACCCATTCCCCATCAACCTCTGTCCACTAACCCTCTCATTCAGATGTCTTGGGACACAAAGTGTGTACATTCTACCATAGTGGTGTGGCAAGCATGTACATCTTTTTGTTAGAAATTCAAACTCCTTGCTTCCTTTGTCTCTGCTTTGTTTTCTTCTTTGTTCTTTTTTTTCTCTTTTTTGGCTGCACGGTTTCTTGTAATTCATGAGCATCACTTACCATACCTGCCAACCTGACAAAGCTTCTTTTAGCCCCCAGTGTGACTGCACTAGCTGTAGTTTCTTGTAGTGCTGGCAACCTGCTTCCACAAAGTTGGGCTGGTTTGATCTTTTGCTTACTTGTCTCTGCCCTAGCTATGTAATTAGAGTAACATTATTGTGAAGACAAAACCCCTGACAGAGATACTCAGAGACTGAAGAGCATCTTCATGTTGGGCAGGAAAAACTTCTGTTATTTCCAAATAAATCCTGCTTATGTACTGCAGAAAAACTCTTATCAATCACATTGCCACAGGAGGGAAATGTACTGTCAGCTGAAATGGCATTTGGTTCAGTGTTCCTTGACTAGGTCCCACGGGCTGCCAGGAAGACAGTATACTCCTGGTCAGGTCTGGTAAATAAGGAGAGACAGAAAAGGAGGGAGGGAAGCCTGGCTACACAGAGCCAACAGGCTGCCTGCCACACTCATCTTCACAGAGACAAGATCAGTAATGCTGTTCCTTCATGTGAAAAGAAACCCTCACAAACCTTCATGAAGTGAAAGGCTGTATTTGAAAATTCAGTCACTCATCTGAAATTTGTGGTGATTACGAGTCTCTCTCTCTTTCCTTCCCTTCTTTGAAATTTGGGGCTAGAAGGCAAAAAGACAGCCACAGCAGGACTGTGCTGTGTGCAGGCAGCTCTGCCAAACTCAGCTGCTCTCAGGTCCACCATTTGCCTGAAGCAGATATCTGCAATTTCAGCTCATAAGATCATCCCAAATTATACCAATTTGTGTAATGATTCAGTACTGGAAATAACATCCACCAGCTTCACTAAACTCATTTCACTTATAAAGCCAGGCTGAAAATCCCAGACTTCCAGCAGGAAGACGAAGTCCAGCCTTTCTTTTGCTCACCTATTGTTTGTCTTCCATGTACAGATTGCTCCATGGGAATAATTTTTTTCCTCATGTATAGCCACTGTGCCCTCATGCACTCTGTGTACTCCCCTTATCTCATTACTTTTTCAAAGTGTTTTCATGATGCATGTAAAATGAGCTTGTTTCACCACTATAAACAGTGTTTTGAACTGAATGTAATCGTAGTCTTTCTGCTACAGACATTGATGTCTCCTCACACATAGAACTAAGAGCTACTATTCCTTAATCAGAACTTGTAACCGTTTTCTCAAAAGCTAGTCCAATAGAAAATTATTTTTTTCAACACCTTCTCCAGCTAATTCCTACTTAATTCACATATTGGTAACAACTTTAAAATCTTAAAATTCAGAGGCATAACTTATGTAGCCCTTAAAACAGAAGACTAAGAAAATTCTACAAGCTGTAATTCAGGTAGTCTGGATCACGAATCTAAGGGCTAATTTAAGCACAGTCTCCTTGCTTTAATGAGGAATGGAGTATTGCTTCTGGACCTACCAGTCATCTGTGCTGCAGTCACTCTCTGTGTCAAGAACACAGTCGGGCTAACAGGAAGAAACTTTGAGGACTCTGCTTACTCATAAGCAGATTTGCATGATATTTAGGATGCTCTGTATATAAATCATGTCAATACCCTACGTAAAAGCTGGAAAATATTTTCCGGACTGGTGATCTCATTTGGAAGCACTGTCTGAGGGAGAAAAGGACTCAAATATATCTTGTTTGTTCTGGCTTTGAGTTTGCAGAAGCTTTTCCTTTTTTTTTTTTTTTTTCCTAAGCCACCACAGCTGTGGTGAGGTTGCCAAGGGCATGCCTAGGATTATTAGGCCATGGCCAGACAATCAAAAGAGAAACAGCTTCGGGGTCTTAAGATGTCGCTCTCCTTGAAGTTGCCCATTTTGTCCTCACCAAAGCTGGTAGAAACACATATGGTTTAGTGCAAAGTCTGGCTTCAGTTTAAACTGATAAGGGAAGAAGGAATAGAACTTTCAGGTCAGGTAACTGGACTTTGACCAGCCAGGAAGCTCTCATGTTCTGTTCCCCCAAACCTTCTCAGGGCAATAACTTCCACCAAAGCGAAGAGTGAGTTGTTCAGAAGACAGAACTTTTAAAGCCCCTCCACAGAGATCCTCTATGTGTTGTCTGACCATGTCCTTAGTTTTGTCTTCTTCCTCCTCTCCTGTAAGGTCAGGCAATAAACCTTCACTCTGTTGATGGTACTGATCTCCAGGGAGATCCAAGGAAAACATCTGGAGAAAAGAATGTTGTTTCCCTTTAGATTAATGCAAGCCAAAGGCAAAATGAATTGTAATACTTCATCTTCAACGATGCACACCAGATAGAGCTGGAAGTTGCTTAAATAGGATGTGTGGCTCAGTGGATTCCAGTCTGTCCCAAATGATCAGCTGCCTGCCTTTTAAATGTTAGTTGCTATTGTAACCATACATCTCTCAGACATAGTTCCTTCAGCTAAAACGTTTTGTGACCACCATCTGCTAACTGACCAATTTTTAACTGCTTAGAGGAATACAGTACTTTGATAAAAATGAGGGGAGGGTGGTATTTTTATGTTAAGTAGACTAAAAGGTCAGCTGAATGGTAGAATGAGATGGTATGTAGCCAAGTATGTTTTATTGCTAAAGATTCTGTTACTGCAGAGTTTCAGATATTTTGTGTCAAGATAATAAAAACTAAAAAGCTGTGTTTCTCTCTGTATATATATTTAATTTACGTTTACTTGTCTCTTTTGTTTGTTAGCCACAAAAAGACTAAAGGCTGCAAGTGTTGAGTGTGGGGCCTTGTTTACATAACTCATGCATCCATTATGTGAATGGATCCTTTGTCACTTTATGTTTGTTCTTTGTTTGTTGACTTAAATTTAAATTAAAACCAGGTGACAAAATTGTGATGAGGCTGTGGAGTCTATCTGGGGGGAAAAAAAATAGCTTTTACAACATTGTCTTTGAAAAAGGAAAAGTAACTAAGAAGGCTTTTGAGCTAGGAAACTGATATTCTTGCCTTTATTGATGTGGCAAAGGATGCAGAGAAGTGAGTGTTGCTCAGTGGGATGCATCAATCAATGACTGAAAACTGAAATCTGCAGTTCTTTATATTTGGATGCTACCTGTGCGTGGCCAAGTCCTGAATGCCATGACTCCACCTCCCACCCTTTCCTGAGCCCCGGAAGCCACAACCCAACAGACACGTCCCCTCATCCTTCAAAGAGAGTAATGCTCTTTGAAGTGACTGTGCCATTAGTGGTTGGTTTATTTATTTATGTATTTATTTTAGTCACAATTGCCAGGACACCTACTAGTTACACAGGGTGCTTCTGTGCTTGGCCTAATGCTGTCAACATCTAACAGGGTGGCAAGTGTGCAGAGCGAGCCAGGACAGCAGAACCTCCTTCTGCAGCAGCCCCTGGGGCGGAAGAGAGGTCTACGGCAGGTGAGAACATGGGCAGTGAGCAAACCTTCTCTCTTTCTGTTTTAGTTTGGTTTTTCTTATCTGCGCCTGTTTTGAAATGATTTGTGAGTGTGACATGTCCCTTTTATCTCATTTGTGATATACTAGTGCAGTGCATTGAGTTAGCAGGAACCATATCACAAGTTGCAGCAGTGAGGCCTGACAAATCCTTAAGAGAGGAGGTGCATGCTGTTTTGAATGCCCCTGTTTGTTCCTCTGCGGCCTTATTTTTTTCTTTCTTTTTTTTTAATTAAAAAATCTGCCTTTCATTACATTCAGTGCTGACACTGAGAAGGTACAAAATATAGAAATTCATATTAAAGAGATGTCTGAGCCATGGAAACCTTAAAACATGTACCTGCTAACTGTACCTGAATGGACATCTGGAGAAATAGACAATGATGACCTGTTGTTCTCCTTACAGAGAAGTTGTGTAATATGTGAATGTACATCAGCCTAACTCTGTCTTGCAATGTTTAGCTTCGGCGACCACTGCTGTCCCGCCAGAAAACCCAGACTGAACCTCGAAGCCGTCACGGAGCTCGACTTTCAACCACACGGCGGAGCATCCAGCCAAAGCCAACACCTAGCGGTAGGGCAGTGCTGCATCTCCAGAACCAGCACTTCGTATCTGAGAGTACAAACTACTAGGTTGTTGTTTTAGCCTAAATGAAAAGTCACTGTGGTGCTAGTAGCCTATATTAAAGTGAAATCCCAGCAGTTTTTCTTTTTTCACACTAAGTGGATATCCTATCAGAAAATCACCCTCGGAAACAAACTTACCATTTATCGAAAGGTTTTCAAGGTGAAACTGGACACGGACAGCGAACAGAATGTTTCTTAGAGATGTGGAGAATCCAGGGGACAGATGTCCTCTATTCAGGATGCCTTGTCCAAAACCTCCAGGTGTTCAAACTTTGAAGCTGCTATTGACAGTAGCAGAAAGAAGGAAGTTTCCCATCATTCGTAAGCTTAGCTGTGCAGAGCTTTAAGTGTTCTATATATCAAAGTGAACATAGGACTGCTCTGGTCCATGCTGAATGTTTCCAGGAGTAAGCACTGCCAAGGAGAGCAGGTGGCTGTGTTCTGTACCATCTGAAGTCAGCAGTGAACTTCGGAGGAAGCACCTGGAAGAGCAAACGTTGCTCGCAAACTTCCTGGGGTTCTAACCACTCAGCCAGGACTCTGCTGGGGCAACAGCGCTGCTGGAGATGTTTCAAACAACGTAATTAAGAGCAGGAGCAAAAGTGTCAGTTTTAGTCTTAAGTTTTAGTCTAGCTGTCTTCACCCTGTGATGTTCTGTTATTCCCAGATAGTGAACTCAGTCTGCAGCAATGGGGGTCAAACAGCTGCCCTCTTTCTTTTCTCAGATTTCCTGCAAAACCGTAGGCAATTCCCTTATATATTTGCATTGCAGTTTTCCTTCTTTGAGGTCAGAAATGCCTAACTCACATGGGAATTAAATTCTGGGTATTCTTCTGGGATGGAATGATGTTATGGGTGGCATTTATCCCACCAAGCCATGCCAAAGGTAGGTAGGGTGACTAGTCTTCAGGAGGTCCCTGACTCTTGCTGTGGCTTTAGAGGAAGCTTAGGGTAAAAAGCGTTTGGATTAGACTCCACTTAAACAGCTTATAAAAATGGCATTAATTGCAAATCCTGTCTTAGTTGTAAAAACTCCAGGGATTCTCACCCTTCTTTTCTTGTTGTGTTTTCCTTCTCAAATTGTAGCATTTTACAATTTTTCTTGGCTTTTACCTTCCAGTAGAGCAGAAGCGGTCAGTGACTTTCACTGAAGCCCAGCCTGAGGCACCAGCAGCGCCCCCGGGGGACCCCTCGGCTCCAGCAGCCCAGCAGCAGGGCTGCAGCCGCAGCAGTCCCCAGGCCACCAGCAAGCAGGAACCGCCAAGTAAACCTGTGCTGACTTCCTCACCTGCCATCGTTGTAGCTGATCTCCACAGCCAGACCACTGCCCAGGTAATGTGACTGACTGCTGTCCACTGCTTCAGTAAAGCTGCAGGGAAAACGTGTAGGGAAACGCCTGATGCACTACTGCACTGTAACCAAAGCTGGCGGATGAGTGAAGACAGCAAACTCCTCTGTGTGTCTATTCTCTAGGCTGAGTTTGCTGCCCAACCCCATACTTTTGTAAACCATTCACTTCTAGATCTAGGCAAAGATTCTTGATTTGCAAATACATTTCCTGCATCTTCCCTTTCCATCTCCCCGTCACATATAGTAGTCCTTCTGGACCTGCTCACCCATGCAGGATTCCATCAACAGTTTTTACAGCTTGATCTCTGAGAAGTGAGTCCTTAAGGAAGGACTCCTTCAAAACCTCAGGACTGTCTTAGCAAAAGCATCACATTTCAAATGAAATTGCTTGTCCAACATTTGTGTGTGTTTGATAGGACTGAGGACAGTGAGTGGACAATCACAGTCATCCCTTCAACACATCTGTGACATTGAGATCACTTTCACAGGCCCAGACCTTTCAGTCTCTTGGGGATTACGTCCTTCGCTGTAAATAAATGAAAGAGACACAAAAAAAGTAATGAGGAAGTGTTAATGGCTGAAATCAGATAAACTTTCTGCTCATTGCTACAAATTTGATTCACCAGCAAAACTATACTGTTGTTAGGGCAGAATTTAGGGATTTATAATCTGCAAGTGCCCTGGTCCTTTATGGTAAAAAGTGTTTCCAAATGAGAAAACATTTTATAGATGTTCCCATGCTTTCTTCCTCCCTCTCCCTCCCACTTTTTCTGAGCCTGACCACTGGCTACCCTCAATTGTAGAGTGAGGCACTTCCTGCTGAGGATAAGGAAGAAGAGGAGGGCTTGGAGTCCCAGCCAACAACAGCACAAAGCACCCCACCCACCCAGCTCTCTGACACCGAGGACTACGCTGGCCTTGAAACCACCAGCTTGCTGCAGCATGGGGACACAGTCCTTCACATCAGTGAGGACAACGGCATGGAGAACCCCTTGCTGGCCACTCACTTCAGCTTTGCACACGTGGAGCTCGGGGAGACTGATGTTGATCTGGATGAATCTCATGTTTAACCCCTCGGGAAGTGCAGTAGTGGGAGGAGGAAGAGAAAGTGTACCTTCCCCTTTGAGTTCCCTGGTAACTAGTAATTAATTAAGAGCACTTTAATTATTCAAAAGCAGAAAACAGCTAACAGCCGCTTGCTATAGACTGGCAAATTTGTTCATGAAATAACATTTCAGTTCAGGGCAAGACTGCAGGAACAGAGAATTTGTACAAAATTCTCAGGGTAGGGGGCTGTGTGGGCAAATACGTGGTCCAGAAAACCTGGAAAATCTGGCAGCCATGTACTGTGACCAGCAGCCTCGCTAGGTAAGTGGGCTGTTGTACTGTGTGAGACAGGGAAGTCTCTTTTGAGATTGTGCCCAAGATTTATTTTTGTAGCGTTTTTGAGAGGAGGGCTATATAGCAGCTGAATCCAAGGCTCTTACACTTTGGTACTCACAATGAAAACACTGACAAAAAGTACCAATCTAAAGCTTTCTAACTTGCAGAGCAATGATAAGCACCATAGAGCAATTAGACTTTTATTTTTTTTGGCACTGCAGACTTGAATTTACTTTTGTCTGCTGGTTTCATCCCACTCCATAAGATACTGCCCTTGTGCTACAAAAATATTTGCTCTGTAAAACTAAATACAGTACATACCGTAAAGGAATGCACATGGATGGGCAGGGGGTGAGTGGTCTCCAGATGATATAAATAGCCCACGCTGCCCTGCTTAAATGTACCGAGTAATTCATCTCCACAGCTTAAAAAACCCCTAAGAAACCACATCTGGAATGCGTGGACCTTCCAGTACCTGGCAACTGCTCCATTGATGCTGTCGGATGTACTTAGATATAGAGATTTAAAGTAAATATTTATATATGGTATTTTCATGTTCCTAAATATATATAAATATATATGTACATTGTAAACAAAAGATGGATATTGCAGGACAGAAACTTGATGAAAGAATCTATTTTTTGGCATGTCGAGATGGTATTTAAAAAGGTTCC
The DNA here is from genome assembly GCA_020745705.1 of Hemiprocne comata. Lineage (NCBI taxonomy): Eukaryota > Metazoa > Chordata > Aves > Apodiformes > Apodidae > Hemiprocne > Hemiprocne comata. The sequence goes on from CM036591.1 coordinate 35,815,216, forward strand.
ATTTTATGTATGTAATGTTCATGGCTGCAAGTATTAGATATATAAATGTAACATTTATATGTAGATGGAGATCCCTGTGGGGGATCAGCTGAAGTCACAGCTGAGTTATGGGCTATGCTGCAGCATCATGGAATTACACTGAAATGTGAATTTAGCCCTTAGCTGCTTACGGGCAAACTGCAAAGCAGCTGTGAAACAAACCATGAAATCATAAGCAACGCCCAAAGCTACCCTGTGCTTTGGGAATCATATACTGCCTTTTTCAGCTTGCGTCAGAATAACTAGAGTTTATAATCATGGCATTATTGTGCAGAGGAAAATGTTTTAGATCATCCTGGGAGTCTGTAAAATGTGCTAATTACCTGTTTGGTCCTGAGGGCTTGTAATTTGGATGCAGGCATCATAATACAGCCTCACTGAAGAGACAGAACGATATCCTCCTATCCATCTCCAAAGAAAGGACTCGCATCTCTCCTCAACAGCTCTGAAATAGCTGTTTAAAATACTGCCATACAAACGACTGCCCTGCTGCCATAGTGCAGCATGCAGTCTGTACTGTTGCGTGGAAAATTAACCACACTCCTGACAGCAGGTTTCAGCCTGCTGAAACCCATGGAGTCTTCAGGCTGTGCTGCCCGGTAATTGCCAAATGCTCAAGTGTGACAGGAGCTGTGCACACCCATCTGAGGAGGGAACTCACGCAGGTTAAACCTCTGAAGACAGCAAAAGCCATTCTTCTCCCAGGTCCACAAGTGCTGAGCATGTCTGCTTCCACTGCTCTGGTGAGAGATGGAGACTCTCAGCACCTCTTGGGAAAAGCAGGGATGAAAAGGCAACTATTTTTATAGTGCACTGCCTATATCACCATATATAGAGAGAGAGGTGGTGCACCAGTGCAACTTTAAACTCTAGAGGGATTCTAAGAGACATGGTGAGGTGAAGATGGCAGAGTCTCAGATCTGCTGCTCAGAGGGTGTCCTGAATGACCAACAGCTGACCCAGACATGCTGTACCACTGCTTATCTCCTCAGCACATGGCAGCCAGCACCAGCTACCTATAGGAGACTGCTTTGGACTAGCTCCTCACTTGGAGGTCACTCAAAGAATTGCTAAATTCCGATGCTAAGTTGTAGTATTAACAGTGATGGAGAAATGGGAAAAAACACAGCTTAACTGTCAAACCCCGAGGGAGGCTGGGTTACTAGCAGCCGGGTGGGGGAGGAGAGTTGTAAATGTGAGCTGAGTAAATGGCCAGGGCACAGCACATACAGAGCTCATGGCGCATTGTAGAGTGACCTTTTCTGCTGAAAATGAGAAGGAAGCAACTTCCTTAATGAAAGTACATGCCTCACTATGGTACTCCACTCTAACGTTGAAAAAATAACTGATTTACTTCATTTCATTCAGTATATACAATAAATGTTTCCATTCAGGTTTCCCACTGTCACTAGTGAACCCACAGTAGTAAGCCATAGCAAGGACTGCAATGCCTCTTCTTAATGTCTACCCTTCTAGAAATCGATGCAGCTTATACGTAATAAAATCCATGATTTATTTTTATTCGGGTGCCAGGCAGATGTCTTTGATTTTGTTGGAAGGCTGCTGACAGATGGAGCAGATGGGCAGCCCCAACACTGTTTCCTGACATGTTTTACTTTCATGCCGGTTGCACTTAATACTGTACTGATGAGGTGCATACGATGTACATTAGCTGCTTTTGTGCTTTCCTCCAGTATCTCTGTAACAGGTCTATTCCTGCTGTGAAGACAAACGATGCTGCTTAACTAGTGTTAGAGGCCTTAAGAGCATGTCGTGACGTCCGGGCTGTGCGAGTCTCGTCAGTGTGTCGGTCGGTCCCGTTGCCTCAGCCTTTTACGCAAACATTGTATCCAGGGCTAAATACAGAGGAGTGAATACAAAAGGACAGCGTTCTGTGTTTAAATTTGCACAACACCACGCCGCTTCCCCTCCCTCAAGCCTCCCAAAATGGCGCCGTGCTGAGGCAGGTCGCGCTACGCGGGGCGGGGCTGAGGCGCGGGGCGGGGCTGAGGCGCGGGGCGGGGCTGAGGCGCGGGGCGGGGCTGAGGCGCGGGGCGGGGCTGAGGCGCGGGGCGGGGCTGAGGCGCGGGGCGGGGCTGAGTCTGTGTTGTTCCCGTCCCGGGATGCCTCGGGGCGGCGCAGGCGCGGGGCGGCGGGCAGCAGCGATGGCGTCGGGGTGCCGGGTGGGTCCGTCCATCCTCAACAGTGACCTGGCGGCGCTGGGCGCCGAGTGCAGCCGGCTGCTGGACTGCGGCGCCGACTACCTCCACCTGGATGTAATGGACGGGTAACGGCCGGGGGCGAGCGGGTGGGGCCGGGCCGGGGCGCGGGCGGGCGGCCTGCCCCGCCCCGCCGGCCGGCTGGGGGTAACCTGCGGGCGGGTGGGTCTCTCTCTTCGGCCCCAAGACACTTCGTCCCGAACATCACCTTTGGCCACCCCGTTGTGGAGAGCCTGCGCAAGCAGCTGGGCCAGGAGCCCTTCTTCGGTAAGGGGGGGGAAAGGGAGGTGCGGCAGGGCTCGGAGGGGGTTGCGGGGGCCGGCGCGGTTTCGGAGTGCTGCGGGAGCGAGCGGTCGCGGCAGGTCCCGGGCAGCGGGCACAAGGTCGGCCGGTGCTGCGGCCCCAGCGATGTCGAAAGAAACTGGTTAACCGCTACAAAGATTCCGGGGTGGGCAACCAGGTGGGCGTGTGCGGTTGGTGGGGGGCATCACACCATGGTGGGGGGCAACCTGATCTCAAACAAAAGGCAGCACCAGCCTCAAGAAAAAATAAAAATAAATTTCTGCTTTGATTTGTAAAGTTAGGAGTGGCGAATGACTCACCAGTCATGAACTTTACTGTAGTTTCTTCTACGTTGTTATGTAATCTGTAAGACCCTGCTTATTCCTCAGAAGGTGTGCTGGCTTTGTGAGTTGTAGCTTAGACTGCTTTTTTTTCCAGAACTGGAATAAACCCAGTATCTCAACTCTGTGTGTCCATTGGTGTTTGCACGCTGGGTGAGGAACTCGGTTTTGGGACACCACCAGGCGCTGCCACCTTGCTCATGGCTCTTTGTTCCCTCTCCTCCTCCAGACATGCACATGATGGTTGCCAGACCAGAGCAGTGGGTGAAACCAATGGCTGTTGCGGGTGCAAACCAGTACACCTTTCATCTGGAGGCTACAGACAACCCAGGGGCATTGATAAAAGACATTCGGGAGAATGGAATGAAGGTGAGGGGAGCACAGGCTTGGAGCAACACACTGCTCTTGGCTTAACTAACCACTGTGTCTCTGGCAATGAAGAATCCATCACTGCATTTCTGGGTGGTCAGAAATCAGTGCATGCTGCCCCAACATTGTATGCCAAGTCAGTCTTTAATTTTATTTTTAACAAGTTAGGAATATTTATTTAAAGCAGCCTGTTCTTACTGCACTCTAATGTGTCACACAGACACATTATTTTCCTAGGGGTCGGTCCAATCTTGCTGCATTTGTGTCATCCTAACGTGCACTTGGATTTGTCTTGCCTCTCCTGCAGGTTGGGTTGGCAATTAAGCCTGGCACCACAGTTGAACACTTGGCACCGTGGGCCAACCAGATAGACATGGCTTTGGTGATGACAGTAGAACCTGGATTCGGAGGGCAGAAATTTATGGAAGACATGATGCCAAAGGTAAACCAAGTTTCTCTTTCCTTACTTATTGAGCCTAAAGGTAATTAACAGCATGGAGTGTAGCCGTGAAGTGAATAAACCTTATCTGGGTGTGTAAGAAGGGGTATGTAACTGTAGCAGCTGAGTGTGGATCTCCATGCCAACCTTTTTACATGGTGTCTCAGGTTCAGTGGCTGAGGACACAGTTTCCCTCATTGGATATCGAAGTGGATGGAGGAGTTGGGCCTGACACCATCCATAAGTGTGCAGAGGTAAGAGGCTGAAGCAGAGCAGCATTTTTGGTCACTGTGCTGAGACTTAATAGCTCCTTGGAAAAGAAAGTTTAGGAGGAATTGCATTTTGATGGTCAGTTTTCAGAGGGAACAGTAAAGCCCACTTAATATAAAAGTCTGTTTGCAGTCTAATCTTGTGCCTTTCTTAGTAGTGGCTCCTGCAGCCTCCGCTAAGCCAGAGAAGTGGTTTGTTCTTGCATGTTTGGGTAAATAGGTGTAATGATGAAGAAATTACCTATCTGGGGAAGAGCTGTCTTTTCTGAACTTGATTTCTGGTTGTAGTTAGAGGTGTGTTATCTCTGTTCCACAAATAGTCCTTTTGTGGCCACCAGCCTAGAACTCACCGCCTCCTTACATGTTTTACAGCAAGAAAGCTCTTTAAGAACTGGATCTGTTCTGTTATTGAGTGGATGTTTAATGTCTTTCAGGCAGGTGCAAATATGATTGTATCTGGCAGTGCTATTATGAAGAGCGCAGATCCAAGATCTGTGATCAATCTCCTAAGGAACGTGTGTTCAGAAGCAGCTCAGAAGCGCTGCCTGGATCGATGAGACCTACCCAAGCAGTGTCCCAGGCTCTGTGCCTGCAGGAGAACCCTTGTTTCTCGTGCGTAAGGGAGGGCTGGATGAACATTAATTACAGGAACTTGTTGCTGCTGAACAGAGGAATCATTCCTTCGCTGCAATGAAGCAAGCAGCAGTGAAAAACATTCTGGCTGTCTTTCAGGGTTGGAAATGCAATGGTTTGAACCTGTCTCTTGATTCTGTGGAGGCTAATTTTATGGCACAACCTATAACGCTGACTGGATTGAATGAAACTTCAGTCACTTTTTTTTGCTTGCTAGAAGAGTGTAGCATCACACATGCAATCTCTCTTGTGGAAGACTAATCAAACTGCTGTCTGTATTTTGTCATTTGATCTGTGCATTCCTACAAAACTTTTTCAATATCTGCATTAAACACCCCTCCCTTGGTGTGGTAAGTCTCCTTTAAGCTGACTGTGGAAAAAAAAACCAGTGGTTTTGGGAGTTAGTTTGGGGAAAATGCAGTTTGAGAGGACTAAAAAATCCCATAGATGCCAGAAATGTTCCTGTTGTGCTTTTACTGCATAGAAGTACTTGACCTCAAGCATATGTACCAGGTCACAGACTGGGAAATAACCTTCTCATTTACCTTTCAAGTAACTGGTTATGACAGCTGTGTCTGAAATTCCTGGAAGTGATGAGATTTCATGGAAGAATACTGCCTTAAAAACTTTATCTTGACACACAGCCTCCCTGGTCTGTATACACACCCTGGTAAGTGATGGAGATAGAGACCTGGAAGATGGCTTAACACTCCTCTTAGGAAGCCAGATTGTGCTCATACCTTCAGTTTGCTTCTGCCGACTTCACAGCCTGGCCTGTTTGGGCATGTGAAAGGTGAGGGTTACAACCCAGTAGAGGAGGACCTGAGCAGGTAATTTTAGATAGACCCGCCTCCCATGGCTCTAATTAGTATTGATGACTCTTAATATTTCATGGTATTTTTCCCTTTAAGTTGTAATTACAGAAGGGTTGCAACCAGTCTGCTGCCCCAGGGGAGCAGGCCAGAAGGCTCAACAGCTGCAGCCAGTCCACAAGGCCTAAGTCAAAGCTATTGTCCTTCCAATGTGTTGCCTTCCAAATGCTGAGGCAGTGCTAGAGCTGAAGCACCCCTTCTGCTAAGCCCAGGATCTGCAAGGTGTCCCACAGATCACCCTCTCCTTGGTGGTTGTGGAAGGAGACAGCTGGGTCACTGCTGTTAAGTAAGAGGAGCCAGGGCTAGTTCAGACAATCTAGACAAGTGTCTGAAGTGGGTCAACTACTTTTTTTTTCCTGCATGGTTTATTGTGGTTTAGGTGAACAAATGTCTTTGCTTCCTGTTTCTACTTGCAACTTCATTTGCGAACTAGCCAAAGAAAAATGGAGTCATCTGGACCTGCTGCACTGAAGATGTCTTTCAGAAGAGGTTTGTCACAAGAAAGCTTGGCTAGGAAAGGTAATACTCTAGATGGCTGTTAGATGTTGAAAAGCAGCTTACTTGTACTGAGGAAAGAATCTGTGTAGAGTCTAATACAGTGTGCGTAGAGAAACAGGCTGTGGTATCTAAAACACAGGCCAAGCAGCCAATGGGCTGTGAAAAATGTTTAGGAATTGGAAGAGGGGCTTTTCATGCTATTGAAAGCAGCAGGACAACAGCTGTAGTATCCTTGCCTTCTGCAGTTGGCTTTTAGCTGGTTTGAAAGGGTAATCAAACTATTTCTGGGTGTTTTTTTTTTTAATTTTTTTCAAATTTGGGGTGGATGGACATCCCAGTCATGCTAGTTAATTGAGGGTACTGTGCTTTGTTCTGAGCGTGGAACCATATGATGTTTTATTTCACAGGTTGTGGTCACTTTGTCAGTGTGTTAAATCTGGTAGTTTGCACTTCCATTGATTCTCGGGTTAGGAGTGTTGTGGGAGAGAAATTAAACAGTAAAATTACTCAATTGCTCCTTTCTGTCTAAACCTCACCAAGGTGGGTTTCTGCAGGTGGCTACTACTGCAGTAGCTTTTTATACCTCTAAGGTTAAAGCTATGGGTGACCACAGAGCATCTGTGGAAGTAGCAGTAATGATATTTTGTCTTTTAATGCTTAAAACTCTTCCAGAGTCTTGCCTTTATACCTGAACAGACGTTGTGTTTTTAGGCTCTATTTAGGCCTGACCTCAGTAATGTAACCCCACAGCAGAAGCACCACAGCCACAGGACTTGAACCCAGCATCACCAGGAAAACCAGAAGAGCTGCTTGCATGGTGTCCACAGGGCCAAACAAACCCAGGACCGTTTGATGTTGCAATACTCTGATAAAGCCAAGTTTCAGCAACATAGGAAAGCATGGTCTGGTGATACTGAGTCACATGGTCTAGAGCTGTCTAGGGTGATCTGACAGAGCAAAGGCTCTGTCTGCATTGGAAAACAGGATAAAAGAACCTCTGATGTAGGTGAGTAAGGTTGGGCTCCACAGGGTGGTACAGTGCATATCCCCCTGAGCAACATAAACAACTGCAGCAGACATATGCAGAGCTTAATTTTAATAGGGCTTAGAAGTTTGTATTTGTACTTACATTCCAGTACTAGGTCCTGAATGCGGAGATGAAGTGTTAAACCCTGGCAACAGCAGGAAGCAGAACATAAGTGGCCTTAGAAAAATGTCTCCACTGAAAAATGGTAAAGCCCAAGGGAAGTGGCTTGCTTTGGGAAGCTGCAACACCCCGGTTTCATGGGGGAGGCCTTGCTGCCTTTTGTTTAAGGTAGTATTTCACTGTCAGGCTTTGTAATATCTTGAGACACAACGTTAGGAGCAGTGCTGGCAGCTGTTTTCATAGTTTAGCAGCCAAAAGACAAAGATTTCTGTTTCTTTTTCCCCCCCTGTTGTTTACAACTTTAAAAAGCAAAGAGAACAAGCTGGGGTTCTTCACACATTTATGGCTTCAAGCATGAGTCTGGCTCTGAGCTCTCAGCCTGCTCCCACCACCAGCAGCTTCCTCATGACACCAACACTCATGCAACACTGAACTGTTCGGAGACCCAAGTCCAGCTCTGCAGGGAAAAGGGCTGCAGGCAATAAACCAGGGTCCTAGTGCTGATGCCAGCTGCATGCAGCACAGGGACAGGACATGAAAGGGGGGCTGGTCCTGTGACAAGTTCAGGTAAGGAAGTTTTCTAACCCTGTCCCAGTAGTGAAATGGGGCTACTGAAAAATCAAGTGCCTATCGCTGGAGCAAAGATGCACAGAGTGGAGACAGAGAGGGCAAAGCACAGCACCGGGTCTGCTGCAGGAAGGTGGCAAATGATTGCTGGTGCCATGGGTGAGGAGCACAGCCAAGGGCTTCCTGAATGTCATCTCACTGGACATGCACACACAGCGTTCCCCATCTGCCCCTGCCAGACAAAGGGCTGCTGGAGGTAAGCAGGTGACATAGGTAAAGCAAATGTAGCCTGTTCTGGGTCACCCCCTTCTTGCTGGCCCGTGCCTGCCATGCTTCCATGTGCTGCTCACTTGATGGCACCACTATGGCTGGGAGAGCAGCCCTGGGGAGGAAGAAATGCTTCAGTTCTTTGGCCATGCAGGCAGTCCCTCAGGCAGCTCTCTGTGCAAAGGCAGTGACAGTTGCTGTCACAGGTCTAGTCAGCTGAGAGGCAGCTGTTAGAGAAAAGACTTCTGATGCTGGTGGGGCAGGGTAATGACCAAACAGACATTTTTTTAATATTTTCTCCAGGGATTTTTTTTTTCAGTCTCTTGGTTGCCCAGCCTTTCTTTGACTAGCCTTTTTATTGGTGCCTTGTGAGGCACTAGCTGGTTCCCCCAGTGGCTGACAATAAGATCTAAAGAAGGGACCGAGAAAAAGGGCTTACCCTTGCTGCTATCAATAAGGACTTGTGCAGGCCCTGCAGCTGGCAAGGTAGCAAGCAGCTGTCTTAGACCAGCACACTGGAGACTGACCCAATGGTTCAACAGCACACCACAGCTGGGAACTGAGCAGCAGTCCAGCCTTGGTTAATCAGCTCCTATCACACAGGGTTTTTTTGGCCTCATTTTAACACCCTTTGCTTTCCATCCCTCAAACTAGAAAAACTCTCCTCTTGCCCCTTCCCATAAAATGCTGGATTGCATTTCCATTTCCTCAGAGCACCTTCAGGGCACGTAAGGTGGCTCTGCCAGCTGGTGTACTTGGTCTGTCCCATCTCTTAACTTGCAGAAACTCCTCACGCTGCCCCAAGGACCAGACAGAGCAGGAAGCCCTGATCTTACAACAAAGCTGGGTGACAGCTGGTCAGATCGGGCTTCTTAATTAATGGATATGGGTATGGAAAAGACCTGCAAAGCACTTGAGATGCCTAACTATGAGAAACCTCTTCCCAGCAGCAGATGCAGATGCATGACAAGAGAGATGGAAAAAAACCCACCTCTGTTGAGATGCTGCAGGGGACCTTAGCCTCATGGTGCCAGCGCAGCTTCCAGACCACAGCAAAGCTTGGTGCTGCTGCCACTGCAATGTGTTTGCAAAGCCATTCCTGGGCCAGGCAGGTCTCTGCCAAGAGGAAGCATTACTACTATTTCTTCACTTCTAAAAGGCCATCAAATTCAGACTATGTACAACATATATATAGAGAAATAACTTTTAATTAAAAAAACAACCTTGCAACAAAGATTATTGTATCAGACATTGAGGCAAGATTCAAGTTTAAGACAAACCAGTGTTAAAAAAGTGTTTAAAAAAATAATCAGAATGTGCAATAAACTACAATGTAACAATAGGTTGTAGTGTTGAAACTTTACTGAACTGCTTTCAGATGCCCAGTGTGTATTTCCTGTCATTTTGACACACACACAAAAAAGACACTAAAACTGGGTCATCTGTCCAGTGCCATTCCAGATATTACATGTGGAAAAAAATTTTGCACAAAACCAGAGACTCCTATTAAATTGCCTTCAACTGTCCTACACAGAAAAACTTCCTGTTGATGGATTATACCTACATTCAATGTTTAATCTTTGTTAATACCTCTTGAGATTGCAGATAGATACATTTCAAACTATGCTATTCAGCTGCAAGTTTAAACAACTTGCTTTTGTTTCCTCACTGCCAACTTACTGGGAAATCAAAAATCTATCTGAAATCACAATAGAAAGCTTTGGGGCTGTTTTCTTTATTGGTCTTCTAGACATCAATCATCTTTTCCTTTTCAGCTAGTCACCAAATGTTGGCGTACTTACGAGACTCTTACAAGGCACTGTACAGAAAGTGGAAGAAGACTTTGTCTTTAACATATTAAAGCAAAATATTACGAGCCTCATTAGCTACTGAAGGACTAAGGAAGTAAGATGACTCGAAACACAATATTCAAAGAGCTGTGCCACTGATTAGACTCGACTCCTCTTCTGTCTCTCTATACCCACGGGACTGAAGCAGAAACCCTACTTTCTGAGCAGCAGATACATCGACTATGGAGATGCGGTGGTCTATTCCTATCTTATTGCTTGAGGACATCAATATGAAACATGTCCTGGCACTACTGAGAGCTGAATATGGATTTTAAGCTAGAGGCAAGGCTTCCAGAATGCCCGCTTTGAAACTGCTGGTTCTCACCTACCCTTATCTTAGGCATGGGTTGCACACATGCACTTAGAGGGGCAGATTTTTGCCCCATGGTCATGCCACACGGGAAAATAATTTGAGGGTATCGCTTCTCCCTACTATTTTGTCAAGTAGTTTTTCTGTATTCAGTTGAAGTTGTTGGTTAAGGTGGACAGCATATCCCTGCTGCACCAGAATCCACTAGAACCAGAAATGCATTTGAAAACAAACAAAACAGAAAAGGATGATTATTAACAAATGTGGCAACATGACAACAGAAAGTGAATGGTGCCAGCAATTTATGTGCGCCCACTCCCGACACTGGGAATATTAGACTTCCAGCTTGAAATAATTACTTTCTCTTGGGGTTCAGGAAGAAGAAAGTGTTGTCTTTGGGATTTATCCTGCCTGTTACAAAGCAAGAAAGAAAATATATTATATGCAGCTAACATACAAGGTTTGAATTGTGCTGTCATATGCTGTGTGAACAAGAGAGATTTTACCTTACACTTTTCTCCACCTTAATTGGCTTTCTTAATGAACCACATTATTCCCTGTCACCTTTGTTTTCTTGTATTGTTGATTCCCAGGCAGATGTTTTCGCAGTCTTCTGACTCTTCAGTAGATTGTTTTCTTGGTGGATGGCCATTGTCTGGCAAACCAGTGGGCGTGCATGAAGTACAGAGAGAGTCGCTAGGGAAAGCTGCACTTGACATTTCAGTCTGATTCGTTACTTGATCTTGGCACAGTAAAGCTTCTACCTCTTCATCTTTTAGTGGAAAAACTCGGCGTTCCCACAGCCCAGACTGAAAGGAATCAGAAGGGTAGGAGTAAGGGTGGAGAAAGAGAAAAGAGGGGAAAAAGGGATTTTGGTTGAGTCTGAACTGATTAGCAATGTGCAGAATGATCTGCTATCAAGTAACAAATGAGTGTCTTTCTTTACAACGTTTGCAGGGCTCTTCAGATAAAGAATACAACACTGCTAGGCACCAGCTGTCAATGTAAGCTGGCCTCATACGGTTTTGAACTAGTGTCTGTTCAATCGTAGCTCTCTTACAGCATAGGAAGGGGCAAGTGCTTCCCTATGCTTCCAGACCATCAGGACACCTGATCTTGTAATGATCAGGCCTGTCTGGAACCCTGGCCAACATCTTTGAATAAAGATCTAGCCTCCCTGAACCCAGGCCTGCCATACTCATCTCAAAAACATGTGCCATGTGTGAGCAATGAAATTGTTACCTGTTGCCAAATCTTGGGCTTAATTGATAAAGCACAGCAATCTGGTTCTAAACAGGAGCACTATGTTCAGTCCACAAAAATTAGGGCAACAGCCTGAGATTCTGAACAGTGAGACAGCAGGATACGTTCAGGTTCTTTGCTTTAGGTTAGAGATAGTGGTCACTGAAGACCTGACCAGACTTGGAAGCTATTGGAAGCACCCACCTTTGCCTCCTGGGTCTCCCTGCAGAGTTGTGCAATCCCTGAACAAACAGAGCTGTGGGCTTCCGAAGTCAAGTTGGGAACAGGGTCAGCAGTGCCATGCAGTGAGGCACAGGAAGGGCTGGGGTGGTCTTTCTGCACGGAATCTTGGCTGTGTCTTCCATCAGCATGTTTGCTGTAAGACCTAGTGCAGGATAAGAGATGAGACTCTTGAGAGCTGCTCCCTGCACTTTCACATCACCAGGAACAGTTCACATTTTCTTTTCAGTGTGTTTGGTTTCTCCATACGACACACATGGTTCTTGACAACCTCCTTGTCACAAGCCAAAGCAAAGTGTGCTATGTGGAGGAGCTAACCAGATGAAAAGGGGTTAGAATAGGCACATTCTGGCTACAGAACAGCTGCTGTCTGGTCCCACTCCTGCAACTTGCTCCACATGCTCACCAGAACTGTAATTTTGGACAAGAGAAGTCATGGAGCCATGGGTTGTTCCCACCTGGGAGAACATGGCATCATTTGCAGGAGGCTGTGGAGTCCAAACTGCACTGTCAGCAGAATGTGCCAATGTAACTCAAGAAGAAATAGCAGGTCCTTGGGCTTCCTCTTCTCATCTCCAAAGCACTTAAAATTATTTATGTAAGATTAAAAAATTTGACCTTGCCTTTAATCGCAAATTTGAACTAAATACAAAATACTGGCACTCGAAGGCCAGGTGGAAGTCTGACCATGCTCCTGCCAATGGCACTTTTACTTCTGAATTCAAATAGGACTGAGATTTCACCAAGAAATCATTAGTTTCAAAATAAAGGGTACATATATAACTTTTTTTGTCACTTAAAATAGAATTCTTTCATATGGGTTAGTTCTAATTTTATCCTGCATTACAGAAAGCCATCTTTGCATATTTGTTCAGTCTCGCAGTTCACTTTCAGCCAAAAGTAGACACAAGCATATGATAAATAACAGAAGGACTTATCCTAGCATTTATAGGATTCTTTTTGTCCTGGCAGATTGTGAAGCAATTTATGGGAATAATTTTCCCTGGGCCAAATTGCAGATACAGCTTTATGATGTTTGCTCTTACATGCAAGACTTTTAGGAATTATATTTGATTCTGATGAATTTTGTGCCAGACAGCAAGCATGCAAGAATTAACCTTTTTCACACAATGACTTTTTAAAGTGTGAGGTCCCTTTCACAGCCAGAGACCCTTCAGTAACACATCTCTGAATGCAGTGGACTTTCACCTAAGTCAAGTGAGTGAAGAAGGGCTCGTGTTACACTTGGTGGCTGAAGTCATAACAACTGGGAGTGGCACAAACTGGCAGAGCTATGTGTTCAGTATGGGAGTAAGATTTTCAGTCACTAACACCAGGTCACTAACATGCCAGAGCTCTGAAAATATCCGTGCTTCAGAACTCTTCATTAAGTAATGCTCTCCTTTTCAAACTTCTCTGTGACAGCATTTCTGAAACTGCTGCACCAACAACCAACACCAGTGGCTCAACAGAAATGCTCTTATCAACGTTAATACACCTGCCTGCTATTCCTTCTGGGCCAGTGGCTCTGCTCCCACAGCGACCACCTTGCTCTCTCTCTTTCTTCATACTTGGTGTGACGTAAGGAAAAAACTTCATCTGACAGATCTTCTATCTGTAATGAAATACAGGGATAGCTGCTCTCGTAATTATAGACATCACTAGAAACAATATTATATATAATTCTGCAAAGGTCTCTTCACCAAACAGGAGGAGGCAGCACAATGTATGCTTGCAGAATAAAGGCACATCAAAATACACACATTCAGCTTAAACTCTTGCTAGAGCTCTAGTATATAGGATGCTGTCACTTTCACTTTATTTCTTTACATGTCTGCCATTGATCTGAATGGATACAGAAATTATACCCCCCCCATGCAACTAACACATTTTGTCTGTGGTGAGAGGCAGAAAATTAAGAGGACAAGTATTCATTTGCAAATCAAGGCATTATTAAAAGCACATAATAAAGACAAGCAAAAAATCCAGGAGTTTCCAGAGACTGCTTTAGGAGGAGGTTGGGAGGCAGCAGAATTTGCCAGGTGCACTTTAAGCACAGAGAAATAGGTCTGAGATCATCAAGGACTTCCATAGCTCCACACTGAGAGGAACTCAGCAAACCTGAGGTGCTGCATTCCTGCTATGAAACCAAGCAGAAAATGGCTTCTGCTTTGAAGAGACTATTTCTTAGCAAATTATTTGCATGACCCCCAGTACAGCTTACAAGGGCCCTATCAGGAGTCCTTTAACTTCACTGCCCTTCCTCCTCACTGCCCAGATGGTGGGGTGACCTCTTGGATCAACCCCTCCAGCACAGCTCAGAGTTATTTCAAAGTGCTCCAAACCATTCGACCGCTTCAAACTTCACCTAAAAAGCTAAGATTGGCAAGAGCATACGAGTGCTGCACCCATGGATTTTATGCCAGCCACTCCCAAATCAAAAGCAGAGAAATTCTAGTAAAGAACAATTCCTGGTCATGGAAGCTGTGAAGCTGCACTGCCAGATCAATCCTGGACAAGAATTGTATCAGGGGTCATGAAAAAGAAATAATTTTTTTTTCTAGAAAGCAAAATCCCCAGTGATGTAACATAAGTAACACCATTTATCTTCTGATTGACTCTGATAAAATACAGAACTAAGGGCAGAGTCCTCACTGCAGTGCCAGAGAGAGCCATAAAATGGAGATCACACTGTCAGCTGGAAATATTCTACTCCCCACAATGCATAGCCCTAAGGTTTTCTGCAGAAGCCATCCTTTGTAGCAAGTTTTTCAGCACTCAGGTTATTCGTGACCATTAAGGGTACAAATGCAAAGTATCACTTATGCTGCCATAAGCATACCTGGTGGTGGCACTCAGCTTGCCAGAGAGCACATGTCCAAACTAGGTGGCTGGTCATGAACTACAGCCCCATGATGCAATTCAACTGGGCCAGTGAAAAGGATCAACTGCTGTGTGATGCAGTTGGCATGCTGGAGGGAAGGGAGGCTATCCAGAGGGACCTGGACAGGCTTGAGAGGTGGGCCAATGTCAACCTCATGAAGTTCAACAAGGCCAAGTGCAAGGTCCTGCACCTGGGTCAGAGCAATCCCAAGCACAAATACAAGCTGGGCGGAGAACAGATTGAGAACAGCCCTGAGGAAAAGGACTTGGGGGTGTTGGTTAATGAGAAGATCAACATGAGCTGGCAACGTGCACTCGCAGCCCAGAAAGCCAACCATGTCCTGGGCTGCAACAAAAGCAGCATGGCCAGCAGGTCAAGGGAGGTGATTCTGCCTCTCTACTCTGCTCTTGTGAGACCCCACGTGGCGTAATGTGTCAAGTTCTGGAGCCCCAAACACAAGAAGGACATGGAGCTGTTGGAGTAGTGCAGAGAAGGTCTGGTGACACACTGGCACAGCTTGTCCAGAGCAGTTGTGGATGCCCCACCCCTGGAAGTGTTCAAGGCCAGGTTGGATGGGGCTTGGAGCAACCTGGTCTAGTGGGAGGTGTCCCAGTCCTTGGCAGGGGGGTTGGAACTAGATGATCTTTAAGGTGCCTTCCAACCCAAACCACTCTGTGATGCTATGATCCTAAAGACTTCAGTGCTACCTGAAACAGCCACAGGACCCGCTTGCTAAAACTGTAGCTGCCCAGTTCCTCCTCAGCCCAGCACTACACAGGAACCTTCAGACAAACAGGCCTGCTTTGTTTGCCCATCTCATGACCGCTTTTTGAAAACTACTCATTGCTTTTATTTATTTATGTTAAATGCAAACCACTTTGTTAGCTGCTGGTTTCCTTTCATGCAAGCCAACTTAATGGGTTTTCTCCTCTCCCTGGAATTCACCAGCTCTGTCACTTGGACATCAGTACAGGGCTGTACCTCAGTTCGGATTCTGGCTTTCCAAGGTCAATGATGTATAGCGTGAAAGTGAGAATTTTATGAACTACAAAAGTAATATTCCCTCAGGGAAAATTAGGGATTTTTCTGTGTGCTCAGATTTCCTTTGAAGTGGAAACACAAGATAATTTTGAAAGAAAAACTTAGACTTCGAAAATACTTTTGTTAGCAAATTGCCAGAACTTTTCATGCTGGGAAGAAACTTCATTTTTAACAAGCTTTCTTTCAAATATCAAAGTCCACACTCCTCTCCAAGTGAAGAGTTTTGAAAAATACAGAAATAAGCCTTACTGTTCCTTTTCCATAGCTGATGATAGCAGATTTAACTACTTGTTGATTTAAAATGGGTTTTACCCTATTCCGTTGAAGACTAACAAGTAATATATTTTCTTACTTAAAAATTGTTCTATGGATAAAATGACATTATATCAGAGTAAAAGGTCTGTACTCGGATCAGTAGAGCTGCTGCTCCCCTCCAGCTCTGATACACTTTATATGTATTTCCTCCATCAACGTTAGGTTAATTTAAAGTTGCTGTAACTGGAGAAAGTTGATCTTTTTTTTTTTTCTTCTTCTCTACAAAGGTTGGTTTGGAAAAGGACAAAAGAACTGTCATTCCTCGGTGGATGGATCTGGCAGTGATGTTGAGAGAAAAGACTACTAGGATGGTCTGTTTGTGAGGCATGTCTAATGATTTCATTCAAAGAAAAAGACTTGAAGCAAACTAAGATCTGGATCCCCCCATCACATCTATTTAGTTACAAGACACTCTGCATTAATGTTGAATAGCACCAGGAATATTTCTGAAAGGTTCTCAAAACAACAAAGTCTGTGTTTCAGTCTTTGGCTTCAAGGAAACACTGAGTCATAAGCCATGAAAACACTTATGCAAAACTAATTATGCACAGAAATATTCCAAAGTATTTGTCATTACTAAAAACAAAATAAACTTGAGCATTAGTTTATAGTCATGCCTTGCCAAAAACCTTAACCTGGACAAAACAAAATAAAACCAAAATAAAACAAGAAAACCCGTGCCACACCCTCCCCTTAAAGCAGCAACAGACTGCAAATTCCTACATGCAAACCAGGAAATTCAAATGCTCTATGTCAAAAGACTAAGTATTTTTAGAGCAAGTAATAGAGCAGATACAGATAGAAGATTAACTTTTGCACTGCCCAGCTGTTGTGTTTGTCCTCGTAAGGCAAAATTTCCAGAAACAAACATTATGCACTCAAAAAAGGTAAGCTTTTTGTAATCAAAAGCAGGGTGAATAGGTCTGATTTTCAGAAAGCACCAAGTTCCTGTCCTCGTGGCTCCTGTAGAACATGACAAACTGGGGACCCCATGGGGTTTTTTGTAACTTGTGGAAACTCTGGGTGCATGTCTATTGCATGGATACAGGTTCACAGAATCACAGAATGCCAGGTTGGAAGGGACCTTGAGGATCACCTGGTCCAACTTTTCTAGGCAGAAACACAGTTTAGATGAGATGGCCCAGTACCTTGTCAAGCTGAGTCTTAAAACTGTTATGCTGGGGATTGAGAGCCTTTATATGAAGAAGAGAAGGAAAAGAAAAATTGAAAAAAAAAAGTTATCAAATGGAAGAAATCCCTGACTGCTGGTTGACACGCAGACAACTCCAGAAGTTTTAAATTTAGCCATGCAGAAGACACAGCAAAAAAAACTATTATGCAGTACCACCACAGGCAGCTATGCTGTGGAAAGCAAAGAAAAAGCTTACTTTACATAAAAACAAAGTACATTTTGCCCTTTCTTGTCCTTCACGAATGATCTACTGAAGCTTGCCTTGATTTCAGTACAAGGAACAAGTTCAAGAGTGTCAGAGTGTGAGTGCAGCAAATGCAAAAAGGTAACGCTGTTTTCTCATGTCTTTTTTCAAGCTTGCTCAGTAACAAATCTAACTCAGCCTAAAACCTAAAGCAAGGAAGTGGAAGAATTATGATCAGACAACCACCTTTTCTCAGCACTCTGAAAAACATCCAAACCAATTAACACTATCCCAACAGAAAGGGGATAAATTGGCAAAGGATTATTAAGACAAACAAGATCTTTAGCATTTTTTTCTTGTCTGCCATCTCTCCTCTCTCATTCTACCCAGCAGCTGACAGACAATACAGAAGCACTGGACCACAGCAGGAGGCAAAGCTGCTTTATTGTTAACTCAAGTTATTTCCTGGCCAAAGGATGAATCATACAGGATCAACTAGTCATGCCAAATACAAATGTACTGGGAGGGCTACTAAAGGAGTAATTACCCCCCGAGCTTCACAGAGAGACACCTTGAAGTCCCTTCAGGAAAGTATGCTAAAAGTATGTAAGACAAGTCATCTGCATGGGATCTGAAATCAAAACAAGAAGTCCATTGAGTCCTCCAAGCAAGTCCCTTGAAGCCCTGAAGGCAAATCACTGTTGAAATCCTTCTTTTCTCCCATAGATACCAGGATGAAGAAAGCGAAGGACAGTAGATTCTCAAGGGACAGAGTGCCCTTGCTGTCTTATTAGTTATTCTGCAAATGGTTTAATTAAATATCCTTGCAGGAGGCTTCTCCTGTGTATATAATTTGACCTTATCACTATAAAAGAAGATCAGGCATGTTTCCTGCTAGCAGAGACTGTACCAGACCAAAAGGTGATGGTGGAGGTGACATAAATCAGATCACCAGATTTCACAAGTACTTCCCAAAGTGCATGAGAAAAGGCAGGGACAGAGTCAATTTTTCCCTTTCTTCTGACCTAAGAGTACAGTGCCAAATAAGTGCAACTACACCAGCTAGGGACCTGGTATCTTGGGCAGGGACACCTCCCACTAGATCAGGTGGGAGGTGTCCCTGCCCATGCAGAGGGGTTGGAACTAGATGATCTTTAAGGTCCCTTCCAAACCCAACCAATCTGTGGTTCTATGATCATGATGCTTTTGGAAAAGAAAGGTCCATTTCCATGGAGCAGGCAGCTAAAGACCTAATAAAACTGAGGAAACTAGCACCTTTGTGGACTGTGTTTGCATAACCTTCTGTACTGCTATCCAAATCCAGTCTTTTTTTACCAATACGAAGACACCTAAACCCTGGTTCTAGAGATTCTCTGAAAAAGGAGCTCAAGAACAGATACTGTGGCTGAAGGTACAAACAGAAGTCCTACAGTTACAACAGTTGATAGTGGCCAACAGCAGAGACTGGAGGGAAATTAGAGATGTCCAAAGGATGTCAAGACTGGAAGGCTTCTGGAAAAGGAGCCACATAAAGATCAGAAGGACAGAATTCCAGCTTTGAGACCAGACCTGCTGGTACATTTGCACTGGGGTTAGGAAATGCCTTAAGCCCCTGATTAGAGGAGAAGGGGATCCCAACCTGCCAAGTCCACAGACATTCCCTGGGAGAAAGGTAGATCCTTATGTCTGAAAACGGTAGGTTCTTATGTTTGGAGGAAGCAAGAGTAGCACACGAAGTGCAAGCTTAGCTTAACAGGCAAGCAAGAAATGCTGAAGCTTATGTTGTTCCTGACAAAGCAGAAAGAAGAAAAGTTTGTTCCCAACAGGAGGGTTGCAGGAAAATGAACCCTGTGAAGAAAACGGAAGAAACCTGTTGGGCCCACAGGCAAAATGCCAAATTACCTCCTGAAGAGCAACAGGCCATGGGAACTGGCCATCAAAGAAGAGGATGAGAGAAAGGGACAGATGTTGTAGCAGAGGTAGCTGTGAAGAGAGCGTGGTGCTGGGAGACCCAGCATCCCAATGCCCAGGAGCAGGGGAGGCAGAGGACTGACCAAGGGGACCCCGTGGGAGCACTGACCGTGCCGACAGCAAGGGACAGAAGAGCCAAATGGACAAGAGAACAATGATTATCTGTGGAGATACTCAAATGTCTGTCATCCACCAGAGGGGGTTGAGTAGGTGGGGATAAGACACATCTGATACATCACAATCTGATACTTAATACTTTGTTTTTGAAATTTAAAACTTACCAGGATTTGCATGAAGTCTTGTTGACTTTAGAAAATACATACCAATTAGCCCAATTATATGATATATCTAGTTTAATTAAAAACTAGTGGCTTAATGAAAATACAGCCTACCTCTTCTTCATCTGTATGAGATCTTTCTAAAGGTTGAAATTCAACAACTCTCCAGCTAGAAATGAGACAAGAAAAGTCAAATTAATTTACATAAATATTGTTTCATTATTTCAGCAGATTACTTTCCTGTTTCTACACTATATTGTTAGTTACTCCTTCTTCAACACTGCTCATGCTTCAAAATGTCCTTCAAATAATGTCAAATTTAATGTGCTGACAACAGAACCCAACATTTAACCTTTCATTTTCCCAACACAGTCTTTAAGCTATCCAGTAGGCTTAGCAACATTTTTTGCTTTAAAGACAATATAAAAGCAAATACAAAGTACAGGTTTAAAACATGGGACAACTGCATTTAGCCATTTCAGGCAATTTGCTAGTAAGCCACTGAATTACAGCACAGGAGATCAATTAACCTGTTTTAGCAATTTAAAGATGTCCTCTTTCTAAAAAAAAAAAAAAAAAAAAGAGATGTCTCTAGAAATCATAGATTATAGGTTTACATGTAAGTTTACACTGCATGGAAAAAAATTAAGCTTATTCTACTGTATCAGAATAAGTAAGTTATAAAAATATGTGCTAAAACCATTTCTGTTTAATTCATTGAAAATAGTTAACTATTTTCTCATTAGCTGTAACACACAAAAAAGAACAGCAACTTCTAAATAACCATTCAGAGCATGTCAGCCCTGTGGCACATTTAAGGCCACGAATATCATTACAATTAAAATTATATAAATTCACTTATTTTTTTAGCCAGTTTGTGCATCTGCCACCCCCCTGTGTGTATCAGACTATTTCTCCTGTGCTCTCCACTGCCTGGTCTTCCCACCACTCCAGTCACACAAATTGAAGGGCACAGAAAAAAAAAAAATTAACCTGAACGCATGAAAAGATAATCTTAGTATTATAAAATTATCTAATGACATGTTAACAGTGTTCTTAGTTAACACTCTCATGTTAATTTTGGTATCTTCTTTGCAACAAAGTAGGAAATGAACAAACCTTGGGGTAAGGATTTCTTTGTACTGTAATTTCTCCAGCTTCGATGGTGCCACCAGTGACATTGGAATAACAATGTTGTCTATATCGTAGGAGCTCTCACTTCTCAACCTCCTCCTGGAGTTATGCTGTATGACATAATAAATACAAGATGAGGTAGATCAGCTCAAATCACAGGACCTACATATAAGCTGAGAAACATTACAACTGCATGAGAAGAAAGTCTGTAACTTGAACACAGTTTCTAGCTGTGTAATGACTTCTGACTTCCCCCCTCAATGGAATCTCAACAAATCTTAAAACTATCTGATCTCTGGGATTTACTTCTTGCTGGCACAACTCCTGTTGAAATCGGTGGGAGGTTCCCTTCCAGTTAATTCTGCCTGCTTATGAGAACTTTGAAGTTAACACTGCCTTCTTCATAATGTTCAGTCTGCGAGGACAGCCTTCTATAAACTATCTACTAACCCATAACCCAAGTGGTTCTTCGGTGGGATATGATTAAGAATTCCAAAAGAATGAAGCTACATTTGGCAGTGAAGAACGGCCTACGTGGAAAGTGGTTTTGTGAAATATGTGCAAAAGACAGAAACTGAGTTCCTTTGCTGAGATCACAGAAGGATTCCTGGTGGTGTTCTCTGCACACTAGTGCCTGGAACCTACTTCAAAACCTGAAGTTCCTAGATTACAGGAGAAAGCTTAGTTTTTAAATCATGACACATTCCATATTACAAGATCTCAACTTTTAGTTGAACGTTAATGGAAGCATCTATTCTAAAAAGCTCATTTGATGATGGTCTCCTCAAAAGTAAGGGAGGAAAGGAGTGTGCATTGCCAAAGCTACATGGGGGATGCAGGTTTAAACTCAGCTCTCCAGGAGTCCTCACCAGATTGAAACATGACGACTTACAGAGCACCAGTATACCACTAGGGTTAGCAGAACTGCGGGACTGAAATCTCAGTATTATTATGAAATTCTCAGTAAATTCCAATAAAACAAAATGTGTTTCTGCAGGGACTTCAGTGAACCAGAGCTGTGCTGGTTCTCCTCAGCAGATTTATATACCAGAGACTGCCTGTAGTTCTGCACAAAAGGTTTTAAATAGCGAAGCTGAGAGTTAAATTCTGTGACTTTATTTGCACTGTGAGGCCACTTTATGTAGCTGCACCAAGAAAAAAAGGGTCATAAGAGCCCTTGGAACATAAATCACAGTATGTTTAATGAAATTTGGAAAAAAAAAAAATGAAAGGCCCAATGCCAATAAACTAAACTTACACTCCAGTTATATATCTTCAAAATTATTTTACAAGCAAGTATCTGTTTTAGGAACACCACATACTCAATCTGGAATAAATTACTTAATGTAATCCACTTAATTAACTGTAAAAATGCTCTGTATTGTAATTTAAATTAGATGTAAAAGGCATGTGGTTTTGTATTATTAAATTGCACAGCTCTCTGTTGATATTTGTCAAGACAGTGATACATGTTTTGGTTTACCTGTGATGAAGTGCTGTGAGCAGGCCTAGACATGGCACTGACATTGGTCACGGCAGCAAAACTGCTCTGGGATTCTGGTTCTGCATGTTGAAAGGAGAATGTCTCAAACCTAGCATTGCGTTCACCTGTCACAAAAAATAATAGTAATAAAAATGCACACCAGCTGTTGTCTATTAAAGATATTTTTCCATACAGTAATAGTAAAGTCATTTCTAGAAACCCACAGCTAACCACTTACAATTTAACGAATACTAAAAAAAGCCATCTAAATAAACACTTGTTACTCATCCTGTCATTGCTGTTCCACAAAAGTCATCCCTCTCCTTTTACGAAGGATTACTTCTTGTGGAACCAGCTTCATATGGGCAAATCCTGCTTCTTTTTTTGGAAGATGCCATAGACTACACACAGAGTAAATGCAATCAGGCTTAGAGGAATGCTCCCCAGTGTTCCCTAACAGCACTTCCTGAGCTGGGCTACTGCTCACTAACATACCACTTCACTAAGCCCTCACTGACTTGTTTCTTCCTTGATAAATGACAATACAAAACTGGCAGCAAGGGTAACAAAATTAGTCTCTAGATTTCCATGTGTGGCTTCTTTTAGTAGTGGTCCACTGCTCCAGACAAGCAATAATTCTCATTTTCTCTTATTCAGTCCCAGTGCATGCAGCACTTGGGGGGATTCAGAATTTAACCACTTGCATTCTTGCTTTCTTTCTACCTTAATTTCCAGTAAGAAAAAAGGACTCAGATTTAATATTCCAACTAATAAAAAGAATGAGTGTATTCCAACATGGAAAAAGAGGATAAGACTGATGCTAAAGACTGTATGGCACAGGCTGGGTCAAGGACATGAACTCTCATCTCCCAGGCAGCTCTGCAACTCCCCGGCACACAGCTTTTATTTTTGGCCTTGTTCATCAGGCTGACCTTCCCCATGGATAATTTCTCCTAGACAGAGCCCAAATTAGGAATAAATATGTAGTCCTACACCCATAGCACTAATAAGCTACAACTTCTGCTACTCCCAACTACACCACACAACAGTTTTTGGGCACTGAGAAACTATGATCCTCAAGACAAAAGATTGCTTGCTTTCTTCCCATTAACTCAAAGAAGTAAATACTATTGGCAGAACACTAACTGTAACATCAAAAGGTTTAAAGCAAGAAGTTCTCTCTCTTACTAGTGCTCCCAAGTACCTCCAATTGTTGATGTCAGTGTGCATGACAGAACACTTAGGGAAACAACACGGTTTCAAGAAACACTGTCTCAGCATCTGCCTTTTGGGGACCAGTGACTGGTTAGGGGAGCAGGTGGCATGGAAAAAAGGATCACTGATGGCAAGGGGGGACAGGGTACAGCACCCCTCAGAGACAGGCAGAGTGAAAAAGAAGACTGTACAGCAAAGGGGAGGGCCGTGATGTACAGGGGGAATGATGCAGAGAAAAAAAAACCTTCATCTAAATCAGAGACAATTTTCAGTCTGTCCAGAACCACATTTTACTCTCTCCTGTAACTCGCAAATCAAGAGGATTTTTTGGTTTGGGGTTGTGGTTTGGTATCACTTTGTTTATTTTTAATAGATCATAATTTTTTTCTTAAATCATCTCTACTCTAATTCCCATGTCTCCACTTCTATTGCAAGATTACACTAGTAGTTTTACCTGGATATGCAACAGAAGTTTATTTTTCCACAATGTTAACTGTTCATTTATATCTTCTAATTCTTTCTTAGGGAAATTTTAAACTAATGTAGTTTGTCCTCTTACTCAGTGATTTATTTTCTTCAAATGTCCTGTGAGGAATTTTGCCAAAAGTTTTCCAGAAGTTCAGATAAATTAATCTGTAACAGAATCTGTGAAGTTTTACATTCTGATAGCCTGGACAAGTAAGATGCTATTTATCTTTACAATGGTATGCTGAATTTTTTGTCCCTAAATTATGATATTGTTCTTCAGAATATTCAGGGCACTTTCTATTAATTTACCAAGTGCTGAAAAAGAGATTCAATGGCTTCAAAGATAAAGATAACAATGGTGAAAACACTAATTATAAGCACTGGCTATCCACAAGTCCTCTTAACAGTCTGGAAGGAAACCAAAACCCCAACTGACAGTATACAACAAACGAAACATAGCTGACCAGAGATGCCAGGAATAGTAAATGTCTGGTTGGGCACATGATTTGACAGATAACTTTGCAATTCAGTCTGTTTCACTGGCTACTATTTAAAAAAAAACACTTAATACTGAAAAGAATGACACCCAGTATTAGAAAAACACAGCTGGACTGCTGAGCAGTTTCCTTTAAGAGCATTCCAAAAATAAAATACAGAAGCTCATCTTATTTTGTAATATATACTCCAGAGGAATGTCAAAGATTCCTATGCTTTCCAAAAGCACATTATTTTCATGGTGTCATAGGTCCATTTCTTCACTCCTGTAAAGTTTCATTCGGTGTCCTTTTTGGAGAAAACTCAAAATTAATTCTCAAAGCTCAGTGATAGTAAACTAATTTACACAGCACGTGTTTTTTAAACAAGTAGTGCTCTCTTAATACCATTTTTCTCTTACCTACTGCTGTCTCACTTAGGTGTCTTTTCTTTCTTCCTTCCAACAGCTGGTCAGATGTTCCTGACACTGACTGCGACTTGGGATTAGAAAAACAGCCACTGCTCCATTGTTTGGCAGAAAGGTTATGTTGATTATAGTCTACAACAGAAAAAACATGTATCATGCTGAAAACTTATTTTATTTTGGTGCATTTTACATGCAATCTGAACTGCTGAACTATTTATAATGGGGAAAAACCCCACAGATTTCTGACAGGAATCCAAAGAGTAACCAGTACTGCTGTCAGGCATCTGTGTCTGCAGAGAACCCATGGTCCAAACTCCCCCTACTTGTATTAGTGCCCTCCTACAGCTCTGATGAGATCCTTTCAGTGCAACAAAGGAGAACCTGACACTGTGGTCTGGGATGAGATTCCTCTTCCACCTGAAGCATTAGCCAGTTACCTTCTCTGATAACCTGCTGTGTGGTAAGTTTATAAATTGAACCTCTTTAGGACAGAAAGTACTGGCAGATGAATGAAAAATCATCTTGCAAATACTGAAATATTTTGCTTTACATACCATTGTCTGGAGATACTTTAAATTCCACTCCCAAAGATGAGGTATCAACAGGTTCTCCCTTGATGTCATCATTCCTTAATAATGTTTCAAAGTATATGTGAAGAGGAATATCTAATAAAAAAAAAAAAAAGAAATCTGAAGGGAATGAAGTCTTTATCAGAAAGATGGCAACCTATGAGCCAGTGAATTCTGCATCATCTCTAAAGGTCTGGGAATCAATCAGACAACACTTCGCAATATAATCTATGAGCAATAATGCTGCCTTGAGTCCTTCAACTCATGCAGAACAGCAACACACGGACCTACCACTTGCTTCTATTGCAGCAGAGTCTTCACAGGGTCAAGCTGAAAACAATATAGGAAAACATGTCCTGAAACTGGTGAGAGCCAAAGGGAAGCTTGATGACACTATCCCAGAAAAAGCGCTGCCAGACATTTAAAAAAAAAGTGGCTTTTGCATAAGTAACTAAGAACATTTGAGACAAGGTAATTCTCAGCAAGATCATTATTGTATGAGTGCTATCCTCCACTACAGGCAAAGAACTGCAGTCTTTTTTATCAGTGATCTAAATAGTATACAAGATTATCTCCAGTAATTGCCTGGAGGAAGATCTCAAGGTACCTATCTTTCTATTAAAGGGAAGTGAGAGTTATGCCATGGTAAAAACAAATCCATTTTTAGCTGTGAAGCTACACTGCCATACATACTGCCCAAGGCAGTATGCTTAAGTGGTTGCAAGCTCTCCAGCATTAAGACCTTCTACAGGCTGACAAAACAACTCAGATCAAGGTAGGACTCAAACACAAGGAAGGCTCCTGAACAAATCCCAGTGGAGGCATATACACTTTGTAGATTAACAGTACTTTTTTTGGTGGCCATAGTCAAAGTAAGAAAAAGCAAGGTTGTCTGACTCTGGCATAAACTGTGTTCCTTCCCACCTGCAATTACTCCAAAACTGTTATTCATGAAAACAAGCCCTGGAGGGTGACTAGTGAGAGTACGACTGAGGTCTTCCTCTCTTGACTAACTCCTGCACAAAACCCTGCACAGTGGTTAGCATACAGTGCACTTCTCCTGTAACCTGAAAGCCTTCAGTTCAGTCTTTTGGGTACAGGCAATTAATGCTTTTGGAAATTGTTACTGCTGGGAGCCTAGAGGTAATTCAAGTGACATTCCTTCTCTCTGGCAAAGGCTACAGCAGGGCAATGTAATTCATTTCCCAAGGGAGTTCTAACCAAGAATTAGTCTGCAAAATGTCTCAAGTGGTAAGGAATTTAGCCACTGTTCTAAGGCAGGAAGGCTGGAGAAAAACAGGTTTCTGTCCGAAAAGCCTTTCCGGAAACATTGTAAGAAAGAAGAGAAATTAAGTAGAAATAAGTATGTCAGCATAAGAACCAGGCTTGACTACTACTATGATCAGAATGAGAAGAGGTCTAAGGGCAGGGCAAAGGGTGGGCATTAAGCTATTTTTATTTACATACAACCTTAGTCTCACGTGCGTTCAGGACCTGCCTGGACAGAAGCTTCCAACATATTCTCCTAACTAAAAGGAATAATTTATTCAAATTTGATAGGGATTTAACTAGGTATTTTGTCGCAAGACTAATGTGACCTGTAAAACGTTGTTTCCCTCCATGGTTTTTGCTTTGTTTCCTATTCTACTTTGACTCAAAGCAGGTCTGAAAGGTTTAGAGTCATAACATTTAACTAAAAAAATTAACAAAACACTTCTCCTCTTTGTTTGTTGTTTTTTTTTTTCTGGGGAATCACCTGGATGTCTCCGAGATCTTTTTATTGTGTGCTCCAGTATAACAATTAAAAGGGCAGGAGTGTTTGTTTCACTTTATCTGCAGCTTAGATGCAGAAATACCAGAAACTCAAACTTGTTAGATGCAAACAACAATATTCCAGTTATCAGGGTGCAAGTTTAAAGAGGAGCTTTTATGCTCAAGGGATGCTGCAACCATTGGTATACTTTTGGTCAAGACCCTTGGTTATATGGAAACTCTGTAAGCAAGACTTAGAATTGTAAGGACACATACACTTCCAGAAGCCTGTACACCAGTGAGCCAGTCCCACTGAACTATATTACTACATTGCTTGCAAATTATGATTCTCCTTTGAAAGTAAAAAGTAGGCACAAGAGAGAACAAGATCTGAATCTTGCGTTTTAATCTCTCCTCACACCCTGAAAAATCAACTCCCAGAGCTTCAAAATGGAGAAAATATCAATAATACTTTGTGTTAAGAATGGAGGATCTTAAACCAAGAACCTTTTCTTCTACACTACTAAAAACCATTTTTTTAAATCAGAAGAAAGTGTTAAAATATGCGGGCACACCACAAGTAGTATTTTAAGAGAAGTTACCCCCCTGGAAAGGGATTACTAAGGAAGCTGGAAGGAAACATGAAGCTGAATCAGGCTACCTGATCAAGTTGAAAAATTTCTAGCATGCATTTATTCATGGTAATTCTTTCTGTGAAAGAAAATAACAACTAGATTAGTGGTCTCCATGAGGAGGTAGGGACAGCAAAGTACACAAAACACAGACTAGAGCATGAATCTAGCTTCCTTCAATAGCAAGGACTGCATCTGAGGAGATGGTAGGTCTAGCACTTTCTTCCTGTCTCAACTATTATTAGGAAGGCTAAGGCTACTTGAAAAGAGAGTAAGTATTCCTCAAAAGAAAGATGTTCTTGGTATTGGAATGAAGCGAAAACATTTTTCTTCACCCTGGCAAAGTGACCAACAGTAGCCACCTTGCAATCCAAAGCCTCTCAGGTTTTTTTTGTTTTCATGATGACTGGAGTAGTGTTTTCCAAGGAAAGACTATTTCAATATTCTTGTTAAACTTCCTAGTCTCCTTTGAAAGTACGGTAGGAATAAATGCAAGATGCATGGACTCATATTACCTTGAGCAGAGTTCTAAAGAAACACTTAAAAAACCCACCTCAAAACATACACTGTGGTACAGTGAACCCTGCATAGAAGCAGAAACAAGGAAACAATCAGACTAGTGACACATGCTGGCAGTCACCCAGGCAGTGTGTGGGGACAGTTCTGCAGAGATTTGAGAAGTACCATCTAACCGCCCAGGCTCCTGTCCAGATGGGCTGGACAGTAAGTGAGGGAGAGCATGTGTAAGGAGGAAAATTTCAGAAGTGGTATTCTCTCCTCAGAAGAGTCCTGCTGACTGGGATGTTTACTAAAGAGAGTGGTTTCTCCTCTTTATCCCACGCATGGGATGTAAACACTTGTAAACATGCAAGAGTCAAGACCTTCTCAGGATTCCATGTCCACACTTGGGTCTTCTCTACTGGTCAGTGACAAGTTCTCCAAACCCAAGACTTACTTTAATTCTTGACTTCCTATTACCAGGCTGGAGTGCATACACTATCATTCTGGGAAGACAGTGGGTTTGATCAAAGACTCAAGCAGATCCACGGGCCCCATGTTCAGGATTACTTTGTGGCAAAGAAGCCCCCAGAACAGCAGAATTCCTGTATTGGTCAGGACCTACCTGGCAATAGGTTTTTCCTAAAATAATAAACAACAACCAAAATCCAACAGTCTCTGCTGGTATCCACTCTCTCCTGCTGGTAGCAGCACTACATACACTATTTTGAAGCACAAGGTGCTCTCAAGTTGTACCTGCACTAGTCTCAGGACTAATAAAGAGTTAGAAAAAACATCATCTGCATGACCGCTCAAAAAGATTAAAGAATCAGATGACAGAAACCATAAATTTCAAAGATCATCACAAAGGCTATCACAAAAACAATGAGAAAAATTAAATAAAGCTTTCTGGGCCTAGTCCAAAGGGCCTAAACTGAATGTTGCTCAGGATAACAACACAACATGGTAAGACAGTGTGCTGGCAAAAGCACCATCTAGAGGACTAATGTGGACTCAATTAGACACACCATAAAACATGCAAAGAACACCTTAACCAAAACTGGTTCCCCTGACCTCTTTCTCTTGGCTGTAATCACATTACTGGTATGGGAAATCTAGGTGGTGTACTTTTCACATGTCAGGATGAAGTTAAGATTTTCATTTATTCTACACTCATATTTTACCAGTGTGAGGTTTTCTGTAAGAGAACTAAGTTTTAAAAATCACTCAAAAGAAAAGCTAGTCCATAAACTCTACAGCTCTTATAAGCACAACCACTCTCTGTTAGAGCCTAACTCCATTGAGTTACTTACCTGAGGGGAATGATAAGACTGGATGGAAGGAAGAGTCCAGCTCTTGCACATAATCTAGTATTTTAGATTCTGTGCTGTATTCACTACTGCTGAAAGCAGAGGCTGGCACCATACATGGTAACTGAGTTTTATATGGAAAGGAGGCATCTCTAGATGGCAAAGTCTGCAAGGATAAGAGAAACAAAGGTTAACTTCTCCTCTACCGGCTTCCTTCAAATTAGACCAGAAAGAAAGTAGTAACAAAAATCTGAGCAACATTCTTCAATATGAGAAGGGGAAAAAAAAAAATTCCCACAAACTTCACCTAGTCTAAATATGACTTACGTCCACCTATCACAGACTGTGGTGAACAATAAAAAGAATGTAAAAATACCCTTTAGGGCCAGGAAACAGTTGTCAAAGTTTCCAGAGAAAATGTAACTGTTTCCAATAATTATTCTGATATATCCTATGACAAACACACAGCCCTTACAATGCCATTCCAGCACAATAGGCATGATATAGATACACAAACAAAACTAACAGACTAAATACAGAGGTCTCCTCCATTTATCCCCTTAAGTCTTTGTAAGATTCTTAGTGTCTGTATCACTAGACAGTTTGAGCTCATACATTTTAATGCAAGACACAATATTAAATGTTTTGTGCACACTGTGTACTTACAGAAAGCAAGAAAGCAAAGCCCTTACCTTGTTGTAATTTAAATATCAGATAAGCAACACAAACAGAAGAAGATACAAAGCAATAAATACAGAGAGGAATGCATCGATGATTGATTAATAGGTCGTATGAGGAGTTACCAGAAAGAGAAGAGCTGCAAAAAATATTAATTTAGCTGCTTATTTGAAAGGCTTGTTAAGGTACGGAAGGTAAAATGATGGATTGCACAGAACTGGTAGGTGTGAGGTAGGCTCACTAAGGCAAAAGGCAGGGTGAAAATGGGCAGGAATAAGCAGTAGAGTACAGGCAATATACTGAGCTCCAAAAGACAGAAGGAAAGAACAAATGTGATCCTACAGGGCAGCAGTCAACAGTGGTTTGTGCTTCAGAATAAGCTACACAAATGCTGTGGGGAAATAGTGCTGTTTGTGTCACTTTCAGCCTTACTGGATACTAGCACTAGTAACCCCAAAGGTACTGACATTTTTAAAGGCTTCCATCAGTTTTTGATACTCTGCCAAAAGCTGCAGAATCCTCTTAAGGGGGAAGGAGAGAAGGGGGGCACTGGAGTAGTTAGAGATTCTCAGCCTAACAGTGTGCAAACTGCCACATTTATCATTTCCTGGAAAAGGATTTCAACACAAAAAAACCTGTAAGAATGAATAAAACAGTGGTCATCTTGATTTTCTTATGAGGTTTTATGGAATGAAGGGAAGACATCTAGCAGTTTTATCAGAAGCAAGACAATCAAATGAACATTACTTGTATTTTTAGTACTTCTACTTTCTGAATCCAAGAAATCTCTGCTGTTTCCTCCTGTCTGAAATACCCCAGGCTGTATTCTAGCAGTGTCAGGCATCTGTTAGTGATGCAGTGATTATGTCCACCGCATAAAATCTCCCTCCACTTACTGAAATAAGTTCTTCTGTCAGGTGCCATCAGTACTCACAATGCAGAAAATGCCCCATTAAAAACTTTCCCTTTCCACCTCTTCCCTTCTCACTGACAAATTCCCTATGCTGCTGTTGCACTGCAGGAACTATTAAGCTCAAGTAAGGATGATATGATGCTGCAGCAGAGGGAGACCCTGTAGTGGTGGGGGAGGTGGTTATATTTCACTTTTTTCTCCACAGGAAAACATTAACAGTCCTCAATCCACCCTGATCTCCATACACAGGTGTATGCAGGATTAGTTTTAACTTAATTGGGAAATAGTTATTTTCTAGCCTGGGACTCCTTAAAGCAATATTCTGTTATTTTCCTGTGACAGACATATGGGACTCTTCATCTGTTAAACTTTAAACATCCATGAAGTGTTGGCAGAACTGCGACCTGTGTTTGTAAACACTAGAGGGATAAATGCTAAAGCAAATTTAATATTTCCTATTATACAGGCCATTAAACTAAAGCTTAAAGAGCTGTTAGGTAGTTGCTCAACATTTGATGCAATAAGGGATTGCTCTTCCGAAATGCACAAAAGTGCATTTCATCTTGATACTTATTTTTTAGAAATGAACTCATTTCCTGAATCTCCACTATTTTAGCTGACACTACTTGCATTTTGTTATACAGAAATGAATCCACGTGACAGTAATTGATAAATCTCTCATGCTTTAAAAAGAACTCTCCAAACACTGACCAGTAAAATTAGCTAGAAAATATATAGATAGGACCAACACATGGACATCCAATCCTTTAGTCCTGATGCGCTTTTTCTTGTTTTAATTCACTTCAGTCCCAAACACATTTATAATATAGCTTAAAGCTAAGTCTGCTGAAAAACATGCATATATGGTCAAATAACCTCCACAGTCTCAATCTGCTTTGAAACAGTATTACAATCCAACTGCCAACATTGGTAAATGGCAAATTCATTTCCTCATCTCGTCTGCGGTGGGAGTTACAAAACCTTATGCCTGAATTTGTGTGTTATTTCCTTGAATGCTCTGGCATCAACACCTAAATAATTAAATCTTTCATTAAGTCAGTTCATAATTCAAAAGAAAATAAAGACTTCCATAGAAGCAAGACTAATGTTATTTAAATGCTTGTGAAGCTACTATAAAAAACTAAAAAGTCTGGCAGTGTCTGTGTTTTTAGCTACTAGGTCTGGTTTAAATTTTTGATGGAATCGTTTTCTACTGGAAAATGCTGAATTAGTGAAATCATGTTTGTCAGGAATGTTGATTTAATTAACTTTCGATGAAAACATTTCTGAAGCCCTTCATTTGCGAATAAAAGTGTGTTGCTCAGTCAAAGAAAGTACGTTATTGAAACAAAACTGAAGAACTCTTTATGGGAAAACTAAACTCTTCCCCCCTTCCAATTCACTATAGACCAGAGTTTACAACCTGACCGGCTTTTCCAGCCCGTAATTATTGATTTTGTAACATAACAAAAAAAAAAAATAAAAAAAAATCCACCAAAACTCATCTGAACACAACCCCACAAATACAGCCATTCAGCCACAGCAATGAAAGGGGTTTCATGACAACCAAGGCAAGCAGCTTTTAGAGCAGAGGAATCGACAGCAAGCCTGACTACAATGCCAACCCTTCAGCAAGCAAGAGAGATTACTAAACTCTTATCAGTTTTCCCCCAGCTATACTACACCTTGGTAAATCTCCTGGAACATTTTTCTTCATTCCTGAAAGACAAAACCTCGTGCTTCCTGAGCCTAAGTAGATATGAAGAATAACATTACATTAAATTGAGTCTATTATGGAAAAGAAAATATGAAGTATTTAAGAGGAAATCAGAGGTGTGCAAGCTTTAAATCTTCAACTAAAATAGCAGCTCTGTTTTAAACTTCGTAAGAAATGGTGTCACCAACAGAATCTAATTTTCTAGAGTATTATGAATTTTAATCTTCTTGGAATTTTTTTTCCTTAGTACTGTTTTACCAAGCACAGAAAATCTAATAAGCAATTTATTTTTATATTCAAATCAATTCTTGCACTTGCTTGTGATAAATTGATGCATTAGACAAAGCATGACTTGCTCATGCCTCTGTTCTAGAAGGGTCAGAAGGCTGAACTCTACTGGCCAACCATCCTTCTGCAGACAAAAAACTTTGAGTCTCTGAAGCGTGCCGTAATTGAAAAGAAAAATACTTTGTCCTCCTGGTTAAAAATCCTGAAGAGAATACTAGTTTCATGGCTCCAGCTACTGAACACTGAAACTCCTAGCATTCTTGGACACATGCTTAAGTATAACAGTAAAAAGAGCCACAGCTCAATTACACCAATGTGTATGAATTCAGTAAGGTAATTTAGTTAACTCAAATACACTCTGCTTAATACCTGTCACATCTGCTTCTGATTGCTCTTATAAGCTGAAAAAGGCAAGGAAAAAGCATTTCTTCTCCCTACACACAGAACTTTTCGGCAATATCAAAGAAGAGCTATCCCCCTCAATACTAAAAACTGTTCTTCAGTAAATGAGTAGCCAACGCAATTGTAGAAATTTAATTACAGGACCCAAGCGAACCACCATGTGGGTGGCTGATGCCTCGTCTCTGATCACCAAAGACGCTGCTGACTTTTAATCCTCCAGAAGCACGACGCACAGCTCACACCAGAGCACCACGTTACCTGCTTGCCTCTGTGCTTCAGCATCAGCCTTAGGGGTCAGCCCACTTCTCCATTGCCTCTCTCTTCTCTGCACCATGATCTGCTCTGAGTAGAGCTCTGCCCCTCTGGCAGAATACACAGTTAGATGAAATGTCTTATTTCACAAGCTAAGTATCAGGGGTTCCATCAGGGGTTCCCTAAGCAGGAATTCACTGCAGCGTGCTTTTAGGAAATATGGAGAGTGAAAGGTTAATCTGAAAGCCCCAAAGACTTTCTCATCAACAGGTAGTGAGGGAGGAGGTAGGCACAGGATCTAAGACATCCATCCCTACATGGGGAGGTGCACAACAGATGGTGCCAACAATACATATTACCTGACAGACCCTCCCTTCCAGATGAGGTTTCTGAAGAAATGGATGGACCTTTTCCATGCACTAGCCTGCAAATCTGTACACGGGTCAGGTACAGAGAAGCAAGCTGCCCTGGGATGTAAACAAATTTGTCTGTCATTGGCCCCTCTGAAGTTGTTCATAAGGGTAAAGTGGCAGATCCAGTGGCAGAGACCAGTTTTTCCAAGAACGGAACTGAAACTTTCATAAAACAGTAACATCAACTTACTTGGCATCTGCCTTGTATCAAATTTAGATTTTTAGCTAGTATCACAGAAGGAGTGGTAGCTTCTACCATTCTGGGAGACTACTCACCACCTTTCATAAATACACATAGAGTTTAGTTTCTTTAATCTTGTTATAAGTCAATGGGAGATGGACTTTCACCTGCTCTGTGGGAAAAGCACGCTGTCCTCAGCATTCTGAAACAAAGAGTTTTTGTCCAACTAGCAAACCCAGTGAAAAAAATCAAGGATAGGGCTTAATCTTTGACTAGTTAAATAAACCAAAATAAGGAAAGATATGTTAACCCACAGGGATATAATTTGAAAAATGCCATGCAGAAATTAAGAGTATATGTCATCAATAAAACATTACAGAAATATATTAAGCTAAAGGTGCAGGATTATGAAAAACACACCTCAGGTTTTTCATTTTGGAAAAAAAAAAAGGATTTGTGGGCTGACTGGCTTGCCACAAGCCTCAGAAAGGATGGCTTTAGTTCCACTGACAGTATCACTGTGTATTACAAAAGCCAAAAGTGTTTTCCCTTCCTTCCTCCTAAGGAGACAACAGACTTGTCATGCACTCAGAATAGCCGAATGCATAGAGATACTTCTTCTTTTCCCCATTCAGGTTCTGTTGATTTTTAAATAATAGAAGACCTTCTTTTCTAGCTTCCAGTATTAAAAAAGTAATTTTGTCAACTCTTACTTTCACTTACAAACTAGGTAAACCATAACCAAGTGATTCTCCTCCCCAGACCACACGACTGACATATCCACAGAGGTACTACACCATTTTCACTGAAGCAGAATGCATCCTCTTCTTGAAGCCAGTTCAAAGGAGACTTGGCAACACACCAACATTCCCTGTGTTAATGGCTTTTTAGAAGTCAGCAATGCCAGGAAGCTATGCAGAAGCAGCTGGTGGAGCCAATATCTAAGGATACCAAGGAGGGGGATGACAACCAGTAGACTCTTTCATTGCAACTAGGAGGTAATGACTACTTCAATGTGTGAAAGGCAAAACTTCTTGCTGGCTACTGAATAATATGCTCGATAGTTACTGCTCTAGACAGTGCTGTTTTTTTAAATTTACAGACTGAGGGAGCTAGAGAAAGCAGTAATTGGTAACAGCCACAAAGAATTCACCTGTATCTCCTCAAATGCAAATAAACCACGGCACAGGATAATACTGTAGAGGAAATGGGATTGTATTCTAGGAAGCAGGTGCTAAAATGTTCTTCCCCAGGCAAACATATCACCTGGCAGAAAACAGGGTACAACTTCCACACTATATGCTACATTGGGATTAAGCACCTTGTTTGCACATGCATCCTTCTCCCTTTCCCTTATTTGCTTTCCTGCTCGCTGGACCACTAGGAGACATTTCGCAAGTAAGATAAAGACTCTGCATGCTGGGTATGATACAAATTATAAATGTGTGTGCATATATATATGTAAACTCTTCCCAAAAAAACTGAAAATTAAATAGACTCAGTGAAAGACTCATATGTATTTATCAAGTGGCATGTACAAAAAGTATCACTGCCCGAAGGCATGCACTTCAGAATGCAGCAGGACACAAAAATCATAAAACTGGCATGAGAAATAGATGAAAGTAAGAAACCCAAACCCTATAATTTAAATACTTTTCTCTTGGCTGTTTTAGAGCCTTCTGGAGAAGCACTCGCTTTTTTTTCCCCTTTTAAAAAAACCCAACAACCCAAAACACTAAACAAAAGCAGATATTCCTCTGCTCTCACTTAACTCCTGTTTGAGACTTAAGAGAAAAAAAGTGACAATACTCAACGGCAAGAGCTGGCAACATTATACCAACTGATTTATTGTGGTTGCACCTAAATTCCCAACTTTCAGGATGTTGGCACCTTTACAAATTTGAAATCCAGTTTTGTCCATGTGCCTCAGTCCACACAACTAACTCTTCCACCAGCAGGTGGAGATACAAATACAATGAGAATTTTCATATTAAAAAAGTCCCGTTGTGCTCTAACAGCCCTGCAAAAAACTGGATAGGGCCAAAACCAACAGTACTCAGATCCTGCTGTTCTATTTATTGCCTCTTCCCTTTATTTATAGCTGTATAAAGTTTTCATTGATTAAAACACTACCTTGCCTCAATGACATCTCTTGGCTAAGCATGACTTAAAAAAAGTCGAACTAGTGTCATTAGTTGAGATGGTAAATGAGAAACTAAAAAAACGTACTGGTAAAACAAATTGTTACTAAAAAATCACTGAAGCAAGCCACACAGATAAAATACTAGAAAAGAGAACAACAGGGCATGTCAGCTAAGGAAAGACCTCTCCAGAGTTCCTCACTAGTAACAACACTTGTCTGCTTTTAAACAAACTTAATAGAACTCTTGATATCACACAAATAATTCAGATCCTTCAATTTTAGGCAAAAAACAGCCAGAGACAGAGATGCTATAAGTCCTCACTATAGGAAAAGCATTTGCAGAAGCACCCAGGCATTAGACTTTGGAGAATCCAGTGTGGAGGGGGAAGAAGCTGTTATAAATGCAACAACCACTGGGTAATTATTCAATTTGAGGTCGGGTCTTAAAGTTCTGACAATGATCTGCTACTTACAGACTTTCTTGGTTTTAATGTTTTGATACGCTTGGCCCTCTTTCTTAGTGTTAAAATATTACATGCATTTTATAGGAGCAGACAATGACCCAGAGGCTGACTTGCCAGCTGTAACAATGCAAACAAGTGGCAGATCCAGCATCTTGAACAGAGCACTCTCAGACTTCCAACCCCTACCTGCAAGCATGTGTCTTCCTACTTAAACCATGCCTGCAGTTTACTCCTTTGTAAAACTTTTAATATTAAAATTCAAAAATCACACTGAAGAAATGCACCACTACAATCACATCCTCTAGACTGAAGCACACACTGCAGTCCCAGGGTTAATTGTGGATGTGGATTACTCTCAGTGACTTCTGCACTGAATCACTATCAAGAAATGGCCTAAGCTCTTACCAAGCTATTGAGATACTGAAAGAAGAAACATGCAAAACAGATTCCAGGGCCAAAAGATGACTCACAGATCATCTGTGAGTAATTCTGAATTAGGGGACAAGCTGATTTGGCCCCAAAGGATTTTTCAAGTTCCTGAGGATACTCGATGGTGACAGATAAAACAAACACCCTGCATCCTGTTTTATTTATCCCCACTGCTAACCACCTTGTAGATCTGACAGGTCTTCTAGAGTTTCATAGGGTTCTAAGTTTTCTTTTAGATACTACTCTATGTAAGCATTATTTAAAGCACCAGAGCAGGGGAAGCTGTAGTCCTCTCCAGAAATGAAATACAGTGAAGCAGAGGACAATATAGGGCACCTCTGATCAGGCACTAGCAGACTATGAGGTCACTAAATACTAAAACTTTTGATGGTATTGTGAATGTATGTGGCATGGCAGTAGATAAGAGAAAAGATGTGGCTGTCTTCCCAGTGACCTTATGAACTGACAGATGGGATAGCAGTTCAGTTTCATACTTTGCTTTTCCTAACATAGATGTTGGGGGGCGAGGGGGGTGTGGATGAGCTTCCCAAGCGAATCTGCAGAGGTGTGAAGGACAACACTGAATGCCATTTGATGCACAAACGGTACAACCAGTCAGCCCAAAACCACCAAATTCCTCAGTTATCCCAGCATTTCTTAATCTCCAACACATGGGAAGTCTGCATTTTGCTGTGATTCTCTGGTCAGAATCTGTTAGTCATCGTCTGCTCAGGTCACTCTGCAGAGCAGCTTTGCCCATCAGCACTGCCAGGTGCTCACTTGCCGGCTGCTCGGACCAGGCAATGTGAGGAAGCTGGTGCAGAAGCAGTGATGTTCTGAAGATTCAGCCTTCTCCTCAGACTTTGGCAAGCTGGTCTTTGTTAACTCCACATCTCCTGCAGGGAGGTGGCAGCAAGTCTTCCCTAGCTCCAGCTTGTTCTGCAGCCAGTGATCTTAAAATAAATGGGGGCTCTCACAGACCACGATACCAGGGTCTACATAAATATGTAAAACTTGAAGAAATATGGAAGCAGAACTTGCTAGAGATGGCACATTAACATGACATTAAAAATCCATCTATTTTCCGTGCTGCTAAGAAGTAACTCCTTTTTCTATGAAAGGCCAGAGGAAATTTACTGGGTTACTATTAGGCATATAAATGCATTTCAAAGAAAACTAGGCATTAATCCCAGAGGCCATTCCTCATTTTGCATCCTTGCACTGAGATATCTGCCTAACCTAGCAGTCAGCTGGAGCTGATAGCCACTGTTTTTCCATTACAAGCTCATCAACAGCTGGGTAACCAAGTGTAACAAGTGCAGGACTAAGAAAGTGACAGGGCCTGTTAGAATAAGATTTCCTGAATGAAACAATACACTGATGATGGTTCTTAATTCAAAGACTTGATACCCATTTAGGTTTGATTGTCAGGATGCGCTGGAAATGTCCAGTTCAATTTTATCACTTACTTCCCCAGCAGGATCCCTGATACACTGTTTTTAACCAACACTGCGTAAGAGGCTTTGTTCGCTGCTTCACCTTAATTTTGAAAACTTTAATTGAGTTTGGCACTTGCGTCAAGTCTGAAGCCGACAGCTTGATTGCTGCCACCACTCCTTATTTTTCTCCAGGAAAAGGAGCAGAAGCTATCTGTAGCACACAAAGCAGTTTTCCCCATGGCCTCCTGGTTAAATTCCCCATGGACATTAGAAAGCAGAGTCTAAACACAAGATTGTGAGCTGAGAGCTGCAGTTAAGTATAAACAGCCCTGCCTACAGGGGTGGGTGTCTTCCACACTGTCTTTGGGACATCTCTGCACTTTCACTACAGAGAGAGTGGAGCTCTGTGGTAACCCAGCACTAGAAATGTCATAAGCATGGAGCTGCACCAGCTCCAATACTGGAAGCCTGAACTAGTAACTTAAAAATGCACTTTTTGATTGCAGTCCACAACCAAAGCTAAACTACAAATTTATCTTTTTAGTCGACAAGTTAAGGTAAGCTACTGAGCATTCAAAGCAGCTCAGCTCTAAGGCTGGTTGAAGATAAAAATGTAAACTCTGCTTTGTACTCCTGCTGCTGCCTGCAGAAATAGTTTCTGTCCACAAGCTTCTACTGTTACTCTCTGAGCTGCTCTAACTCTGGCCCAGTTTTCAAAAGACAGAGATATAGTCAGCGTTCTTAAAAATATGAGATACTTGAGCCAGAAAGATGCAGGCTTCCAGAAAAACCTGTTATTTAGAAGTTGCACCTGGAGTGGAAACCCCTCATATTTAAGTAGAAGGAATGGAAAGTCCTGGTTGCTGAGCAGCAACCTCCACTGCTCCAAGAATCACTTCCGGTACTGGAGGCATCAGTTGGGAATGAGGCCTACAACTTCTACGAGGACACAGATTAGACTGAGTGGGAAACAAGGAAGCCCAAGTCAGCTACAGTCTCCTTGGTTAATTCAAGGAAGATGAAAAGCCCAAGTGTCTAGGAGGTAGAGCTCCCAAACTCTAACCTTCCACCTCCATCCCTCACCATCAACCCTTCAGGCAGGCTGCTGAATCTTTAAGTCCCGCTGCCAGGAAGCTGGGAGGTCAAGCTAATAAGAAGCCAGACAGTTTTTCAATAACGTATCTTGCTAAAACTAGGACGCTTCTGCAATTTTCCAGAGGATGCTGAGTCAGCACAGTCACACAGAACATCCTTGCAGGAGAAATTTCTCCCCAGACCGCTGGTACACTTAGTAAAACCTAGAGAGTTTAGCCAAGGAGACGCGGAGATTTTTCTCCATATAACATACTTTTAAAAGGCAAAACAAAATCAATAAATTAAAACCCCTTTGGATTAAAACTGCTCTAATGAATGAGTTCATACCATCTCTGCTCCCAAATTAGAGCAGAGACATGGCTTTAAGCACCACAGCTAAACTCATTATATATTCTTACTGGCAATATGCTAACAACATCAGATGTGAACGGATATGTCTTACCCTGCACAACAGACAATGTTGTTTTTCCCATTTTAAAATATTAATTCCTTTGTAATGTGGAAAATTTTAAGAGTTTTAAAGCATTCATAAAGTGTCATGAAAAAGGCTATATAACTAATTTGGAACGGCAAAAATGGAAACTAGCTTAAGATATTGCAATTTAATTTCCTAGAAAATAATGTGCCACCAGCTGTGTAAACTTTCTTGTAGCTAAAACAAATATTCTGAAAACAAGCAGGCAGCTGATTTACACTGTAGTGTGTTTCCTCAGCAGTCAAACCTCCCAAGGAAGCTCTTGAGTTGTCTCTTAGACTGTAAAAAGGCTTTAAAGACAGCCACACAAAAAACTGGTTGATAAGCAGTATTCTGACCAATCTTTAATTTTTATTTTCAACTCAATAACTCTGAGCTCCTGCTGAAACAGCCAGTACTCCCATCACATACACTATATGTTCCCTGAACGTAACAAATAACCAGCACAGCAGGCACTCCTCTTCTGACATACCAGACAAGACACACGCAGACTCTAGCAGCTGGAATCTTTGGGTTTGTCTCCTGAAGAGAGAGGCAAGGGCCTACCTGCTGACTCCAGTAACAGGCACTGTGCATTCTGTAGAGTTTCCTCTTCTGGAAACTACGAAGTGGCCTTGTACGGGCAGATGTGCTCACATTAGACACGGAGAGAGATCTTAGTCTTGTCCTGTCTCTTCTTCTTTTCTTGATGTGCTGATGATCAAGCAACCAGCTGCTTGAAGAGGATACCTCTCTGTTGTCTGACGCTCTGCAATTTCATAATTAATGGGAGAGGGAAATACAAAAAATTATGTATGCTCCACATGCACAGGCCAAGATTTTCCTACACTGATTATCATTAGCTGTCTAATTCTAAAAGAATTTTATAAACACAAAAATGTTTTAACACAATGCTTCAGGAAACCACGTATGAGCTTTGTTTGCTCGTTGATTAATTCTATGTTAGGTCACAAAAGGAAGTTTATCGTTCTTTTTCACTTTACTGATGACAGAAACAAATGTCAAAATGAAGTTAAGCCCTCAAGCACATAACGGTTTCTGGTTTTTCCAAATTCAAGAACTCTCTTTCTAGCACTTCTAATACCTATGAGTTTTAAGTTACAATTAATATTTCCCTATAAACTTACATTCAATTCAAGATAACAGTTGTGCTAACAAAAAGACCACCTAGGGTCCTGCCCTAATACTCCTGAGATTTTCTAATTTTGCTCAGGAACTGAAACCTCAGTAAAGCTTTACCAACCAGTGTCCATCCAGCAGAGGGGTTGCAACTCACTGTGAAGCACTGTATCAAAATTAGGAGCTCTGCACACTCAGTTTAACCAACACAAGGCCATTAAACTTCACTTCCAGGGACCTGCCAATAGAGCTCCCCAGTGTAGCCCAAGCCTGGCCCAGGTGAAGCTCTCAGGGAGGAGGGAAAGCCTTGCCTGTTTGGCTGTCTTTAAGACCTAGAAGCTGGTTAGATCCAGATGATTTGGAAGAATGTAAGCTCAGCTGCAGTCACAACGTGACAGCGTCTATAAGGACACATGGAAAGCTTTGGTTTAAAGTTTACATCTCAATCTTACTTGCATTTCCTCAAGTCTTCCCCTTTCAAACCTCCGTCAGTGTTACAGCATCATCCCTCCACAACCTTACCTACACACACACTTGCTGTACTCATGACCTTGGTAATACAGCATGAAATCACAAAAGTTATGTGACAATGCAGGGTCAAGAGTGGTAGAAAACCCTGTAAGTATATGTATATCCACCTTGGATCACTCTCACCAATCTATAGCCTGTCTACTCACCAGCACAGGGAACACTGCAAGGTATGAATTCAAAACACCCTCCATTGGGCCGGGAATTACTCCACAGGAAGAATAGACTTCACATTTCTAGGTATCTTGATCTTATTTTGTTGCTGTAGCAACAACTGCCTGCAAAGCTGAAGGCTTGCTGCAAAAACTGTGCATTTATTTTTACATTACTGAAGACCTTGACTGCAACCCTAAACTGCCCGAGAAGTGCAAGTATATGACATATTGTGGCCTTGGTTCTT
This sequence comes from Hemiprocne comata, assembly GCA_020745705.1. Lineage (NCBI taxonomy): Eukaryota > Metazoa > Chordata > Aves > Apodiformes > Apodidae > Hemiprocne > Hemiprocne comata. The sequence goes on from CM036591.1 coordinate 35,857,563, forward strand.
AACAGGTTGTTATCTGCACAAATGATTATTTTACTCTTATGAACTTTATCTGACAAGTCACAGCCTTATTAGCAAAGTTATAACACACAATAAAACATGAAAATGAATTTATTACAAGGCCATTTATCAGTCTTTTTTGACATGTAGTATTCCAGCAGTACATTTTATTAAATAGAAGCACCTGTCATGAAAGTGTGATTAAACACCATCCCATGCTGTGCTGGTGTGGCAATAAGGCTTTCTGGGCACAAATTTGAGCTGTCCTGCTGACACATCAGAACAAGGCAATAAGCAACGCAGACTCAATGACACAAATGTGCTAATTAAAAGAGGGATGGTACAAGGTACTTAAAGAAACATAATAGTAAGTGCCAAGAAAAAGCACAAAATACCGAAGCATGACGTTTGTAATGCTAACAATGACTTTTAAAGGCTTGAGAAAGAAATTGAGTGTTTAAAGTCCATAATAGTCTCTGCGTTCTCAAAAAGACTTTATCTGTAATTATCCACCTTGATGTCAGATGGTGCCAAGGCCAACTTCTTGCCTTCCACATACCCTCTTACATGAAAGACAACTGAGAGAGGTAAATGAGAACAAAAAGCTCCTCAGTCTGTCTCTTCAAATTCTTTGATTCATGCCTTTATTCTGGTGCTCTGCCCTGGTCTTTGATAACCTCTCTTCAGTCTCTGCCAGCTGCTTTATTTACCCTTCGTGCCTTAGAGTAATGCACGGCTCCACTTTCAGGGGAAGCAGAGACCTCAGAGCTCTGTGGCTTGGAGTTCCAGTACACAGCAGTAAGATTTTCCTGCCACTTGTATGAACAGACTTTGCAGTCAAAGTTTGAGTTATCTGTTCATTATTATGTTAGTTTGAGTGTTTTTCAAAATGTGATTCTACAGAAGTGCAGAGATGAACCACCACCAAGTGTAAAACTCACAAATTTGCTGAAACAGTCCTTTCAAAACCCACAGGTTGGCCTTTCTTGCACTGTTCCCTAGCTGAAGAGCAGAGTGATGGACTCTTTCATTCCTCTCTCCTGGTAATAAAGTGTTTATCACTAGTAGGAAACTGCTTCTATGAACATTTACCTTCAATGCATCTGGCTAATCTTGACATCTAGACTCAACTGAACAAATAAATGCTACTTAGGAAAATTAAGCCACTAATAAGATTACACCTCAATAAATGGCAATTCAAGGTTACCCACATTTAATCAACTAGGAACTGTACATGCACCACCACTTCCACTGGGATATCCCAAGTAACCAACAGTACTGCAACCCCATGATTAACCAACCTCAAAGCATCTCAAACTAAGACCTACTTTAAATACAGACTATGGTATCTTTCACAGTAAGAGCCTACAACTAATTTGAAGAGTTTACCTACGTAAAAATAACTCCCATCCCATTTTCCCTCTTCAAAAATAAAAAATCACGTTACTTTCCATTGAATTCTGATTTCTACTTTTTTAAAGTACTTAACACAGTCAGAATGAGCTCTAGAAAGAGTGTGAGGAAAAGCAGACAAGAAATGAAGTTAACTGTAGCATGGCAACTGTCTCAATTAATTGCACACAACAGTACCACAACAACAAAACACAACAAAAAAAGGAAATACACCCAAAACACAAGAAATAGGAGGTACTGAATTTCTCTGCAGGATTCTCATAATAACCACCCTATATAGTACTTAATTACCATCTTTAATACACAGTTTTTATTTGTAGATTTCAAAACACTTCACAAGAAGCAAAAAATTAAAATTAACTATTTATGATTTTTAGGATGATGTATAGAAAGATTTCGAGTCTCTGAGATTCCCTTCCACAACCTAACTCACTGACTCCAGTTTAGAGCTACAGCACTGAGAAAATCTTCCATGTCTTCTCATTCTTCTTTGGGCTTTTACAGGCCATGAGCAGAAAACAACCAGCCTTAGAGAGGGTGCTCCGTGAACAAACAACTGTGCTGCCCATAAAATGGAAAGAGGACTGATTTTGGACAGTGTCTGATAAATCAGAACAGAAGTGGCTTGAAGTGACACCATGAGAGTCCCTCATCATGAAGTCAACTTCTAGTCACTTCTAAAAAACGTTTTTAAAAGCAGGAACCCTTCCTCATCTATTTTCTGAAAAAGTCACAGATTCAAAACACAGCCTTCTAACAGCCTAAAATTACTCTCTTCTTCCACACAGCCATCTCTATTAGTAGCTCTTGTTTCAGGGCTTATTCCAAAACTCAGAGGAGTCTTCCAATTTTCCCCTACAATATTTGTAAACAACTGATACGTCAGGAGCATGAATGCTACGTGACAGGGCCTCTTCATCCTTAAATTTAGGGCACGGTCTCGCAATCGCTGTGGAACAGACGGCAGTTAAAGAAGCTGCTCACCATAATCTCTCTGGGGGAGGCCACAGCCTCTGTGGCAAAGCTGCAGAAACAGACGGCGTGGCCAGCTCTGCTTGGAGCCAGGGAATTACCTTCTGCTGCAGACGCCGCCACACGCCCCCCGAGCTCTAGGCGGGAACACTTTCCTCATCCCCTGAATCTTAATTAAGACCTATGGATAACAGCAATCACTCCATCCTCAAAAATCACATTACCAGTATCTCAGGAGAAATAACCTGCATACCTGGGTCTTTTGTACAACAGGCCTGTAGTCAATTACCTTAATGCTGTTTTGAGACTGATTATAGCCTGTGCAGTATTTTAAAATCTTCGAATAAAAGATGGAATTACTTGAAAGTATATCCATCCAGAACAAAAGACCATAAATGAAAAAATATTATCTCTAAATTCCTGAAGTGGCTGGCAAAGATAAATTTGGCCTTATACTGAAGACTAATGTGCTTAAAATTAATGACTTGGCTACAAAAAACTCACAGTGACCCATGCTGCTGCACAGGTGACATTGCTCATGCATTCTATTAATCTAGTAAAATCTAGTTTGTTGCTTTTCCAGAAATAAAGTTGTCCTCATAATGACGAATGCATGAAATCTGAAATAATCAGTAGTAGTGCGTTACTTACTGTAACCTTCCACCAATTCACTGACACATTCATCTCCCCAGTACTTAAAAGTACTCTCAGTGAATACATGGATGTCTTTAAGGTGTCTTTAGGATGTCTTTAAGAACAAAACAAGACCCTACTACTTTCAACCTTAGAAACAAGACATGACTACTCTTGAAGCTTGCAGAAAAAGCAGCTCTCTCTTCCTGATCTATTACTGTAATGATTATCAGTTCCATCTACATAACTTTACCAAAAGTCACTCTCAATAAATATGCGACCATACTGTCACCTACCTGAAGGAGATGCCATTGACCAGCTGTCTGTGCCTACAGGTCTTGGATGAAAGAGATGAAGATGATGGAGATAGATTGAGTGGAGCAATTAAGCTACTGATAATTTCACTCAGTTGTGCACTCTGAAAAAAAATTAAAAAAATAAAAGGCAGTCAGACTTTTTCCCAGACTCAACAGCTCAAAGGTCCTGAGTTTTTGTTGTTCTCCTGCTAAGGATTCCAGTCACATACATCATGGGATAATCATATTTAGTTTCTTGTTGTGAATAACCAAGAGTGATGTTTGGTTTTATTTTCACAACTATTACGTTCAACTAAACACACACACAAAAAGAACCCAACAAACAAACAACACAATGCTGAACAACCAGCCAAGGACGTTGTTTATACATTTGAGGAAGTAGTACACAAAACACATCAATGAAAAAGGTTTTTAGAAGGGCAAAAGACATCAGAACACTTTACAGCTGATGTTACAACAGCTGCAGCCCAGAGCTGCTAATTGGCCATCCAACAAGCATTGCAACAGGACAATAAAAGTCTGCTGTCTACTCATTGTACATTTTGTTCAATCAAAGTACCTTTCTTGTTAAAAGAATCCTCTCCATTGCTCACTGTAGTTTGATAAAAGTATTTCTACAAAAGGAGTGTAACTACAGGAGAACTATTGTAACTACAGACAGAATGGCTAAAATCTGGTATCCTCAAAAATAGCAACAAGAAACTTCCACCCCATCAAATCCCGGACTTTCAGAACTGTCCCAAAACAAATGCAGCTGATTTGTCGGATGAAGAATTACTCCTTATAAAGCAATGAATTGTGGACTGCCTCCAGATAATATTTCACAATGATTTTTTTGTTTTAAATGTCAAACCTTAAAGGCTATTCTGACAATAAATGTGGCTTTCTTAGAAGAAACTGTGTGTTGCACATTAAATAGAAATTAAATGTATCTGAAACAACATACTACTTTTTTTAAACTTTTAAATTATTTTGTAGGATTTTCATTCAGAACTGAGTTCTTAAAACAAGAACTGCTGAAGGGTAGTAAGTTTTCTTTACATTCTGAAGTACTGCCATTTATGCAGAAAGAGTCAGAAAAAATTATTTTCCATTTTATTACAACTCATGCCCTTTCTGTTCATATATTAGTGATGCAGTTGGGTAAAAATTTCATGCCAGAATAAAAGATTCAGAAATGGATATTAAAGCACATAAATAGCAAGTCAATTATAAAAGGCCTGGACAAAGCAAACAAGATGTCAGTAAAATATTTTGCAGATTGCTTTAAAAATCTCAACAGAGTTCAATCTGTAAGGACCAAAGTCTCTCTGAATGTAAAAGCACAAAAATAATGGCAGACTTCCAAAACACAAGGAAAAACATGCATGTCTTTCAGATGTTGCATAGCTTTGAAAAGGACTTGAAAACAGTATTAATAAAAATGGCCAGGCTCAGTCACTTTATATTCTTTATGAATTGTTTTTGTTCATAAGCAAAATTATTTATTTTTAACAAATAAATACTTTAGTATAGGACTGATGAATTCTCTGGGAAAATCTGTGGATGTACTGAAGCCTACAGCATTACTGCTCCTGACACTGGACAAGAAGGAACTCTGACCTTCAGGGTTAAGGCTAACGGAACTGATAGTCAAAAAGCAAATGAAACCCCCAAGCTTTCTGTGGTGTAAAGGGAAGAAAACCTTTAAATGAAGAACACCTCTACTTCCAAGTAATTTTCATGTCATCAAAGTTCTTGGACTTCTGTTTATAGCTACTTAAGACACCTGGAAGCATATTACTATTACTTTAATTGCCGATTGTCTTACTGAAAAGTGTGTTTCATTGTCCAAGTAGTCACTTAAAGCGGGGACATTCACCACATTCTAAAAATGCTCTTTAGTTTACCTTGTGCAATTGCCAGCACTGCGCATATAAATTTCCTGTTTCATTGCTTCCTCACTCTGTCTGTTGTGGATAAGATGTATCAAACAGGGGAAGCATTTTAAGAACAGGAAAGTATGACTATCAAATAAGAAAAATTGGCACAGAGATTCAGGAACAGGCATTAGTACCTAAAGCTACTTCTACCCCATTTTAAAAGTTTTTATGACCAAGAGTATCTGTAGAGCAGCAGAGCACCACACTGCCTTTGTCAGGTTTGCTTTACCCTAACTGCATAAATTCATTCTGAAAACAAATTTCCTGTATCTCCCTCAGCAATGTGATCCTACCACATTCTTGATGTACTTTCCAGCAAGAGAAAACCCTGCCGGAGTCTATATCATATTTCCTGGAATTAACCTTGGAAAGGACTGTTTTGAACACCATGAACCAAAACTCTGCTCACAGCTACACCTACACTGTGCCTGTTAAGTACCTGCAATTCCTCAGCTCCGAACTGGAGTCCTGTGAGGCTTGAAAAGGCAGACCAATAATTAAATTATGGTGGGGCTTGTTTGTTTGTTTCTTTCAAGTGCGACATACCTCCATCTTCAGCTGTACTCTTTCATCTCACCTAAGAATTTCCTGAAACAATCTGTGGCAACTCTACATTGAGCCTAACTATAAAGGAGAGGCAGGTTTGTGGTCAGCCATTAGAAATTGTTACGTGGCTGCTTGGATGGAAACAAAGCGGTAACACACACGTCAGAAATAAAAGGTTAATTTGTAAACCTGGTGTACAATGTAGTTATTTAAGCCCTTAAATTCATCAGCACCCACTCTCAGGACTGCAAAACATCTTCCTTTTTGGAAGTCATCCCCATGGCACCTGCCCTACTTCTGAAGTAGATCATCTGGCTCCATTGACCGTTCAGTTATTTTACTTTACCTGTTTTTCTATGTTTCGTAAAAGCAGGGTAGGGCTGCTGGGTGACATTTCAAAGTCATGCTCCGGCAAAGAATCCTGTCTCTCAATGGCAGCTTGCGAATTCCCTGTGGCGTTTAATAAAGCTTCTTGGTCTGTCAATTGTATTTGCTTCTTCAAAATGTCTTTTGGAAATGGGAATTCTTCTAAGATCACCATCCCCTAGACAACAGCAATTGAACACAGTTGGTTGACAACGGATTAACCGTCCTAAATAATTTTTAAGGGGCAGTCAAACCTGGTACTTCCCCCTTAAATCCTCCCAGCAACTCTTTGGAGCATTTCAACTACATTTTCAATACACTTCACAGCTAAAATATAGAAATAGTAGGTATTTGCATTAATGAAAAGCTGCACCATTTATCCTACTCCTTATAACAGCAATCACTGTAGTGTTATACCACTGCTTAAACATCTGTGCCAAAATTCAAATCAGAAATTCATACTTATTAGAGCAAACATATGATCATTTGCCCACTGATTTAAGAGGTTTTCACCACCCTTTGATTTGAAGTTGGCTATAGTCTGCAGCCAATACAGAGGCATTCTATAGTGCTCTGTTTTTCTTATTCTTATCTATGTTCTAAGCAAAACATCCAGGTTGTTACTTTTATGTAGCAGAGATGGATACACTGCAAAACAAAAGCCTTTTACCCTTTAATATCTGATTTTTTGAAGTTGAGCATTTTTAGAGTTTCATAATTATAGAGGTAACTATCCTAAATATTCTAGCAATTTCATAGCTTTTTTTTTTTTCAATTTGCACTAATGTGCTATCAGGCGTGGTCTATCGTCTAGAATGTCATCTAATAAGATAAATATAACTTTATATGATAGGGAAATAACAGTTTCATAAACAGAACTACAAAAAGAATACTCCCATTGTGTTTTCCACATAACAGATTAGAAAAATAAGTGTGTCAAACACAAACCTTGGTAACATCTCAGTTGGTTTGTTTTAACAACTTCAAATGTTAACAAAATAATAAGCAAAAATAACTTTGTAACAATCAAAAACAGTTCCTCAAATAGCCCCTTAATTTGTCATTACCTTGAGCAAATAAATGCAATACTCAGAAAAGGCTATCAAACCTTTCCAGGCTTTTTCCAAAGAGAAAAAACTTACTTGCTTTTCAGTACTACTCACTGTTACTCAAATATCAAGCAGATATTGAAAGAATGGGACCATTCAATTACATTGCCTCAAACTTTTCTTTCTAGTGCAAATATTCCAGGAAAATGCAAGGGAAGACTGCCACCACGTGAACATAGGAAGCCCTTAATTATTTATTTTAGCAAGACAGACTTCACCTAGGTTGTGGCTGTGGAAAATTAAGGATCCTGCAGTTGTACGCTTACCTTGACTCCTGCCTCAGCTGCAACTTGCTCTAAAACATGAAAGCAAGTCTCAAAGAGACTTCAAACAGGAGACTAGGAGAAAATGTCTCATTGTGTCTCTAACTTACTCCCCTGTTTGAGTTATAAAATTCAAAGCTGAGAACAAAGATGTCCTCTAAAAACAAATGGAGGTGCTTGAAAACTTGCTGCCGTCCCTAAAAGGGGCACAGAGATTCTGGATTCCCATCATGTCAAGACTACATTCACTCTCAGGTGAGTGGCCCATGATCTGTGCTTTTCCATTTACAGCAGATAGAATGAATCCAGACAGTATCACAGTACAAGCTGTAGACCAAAAGCAGTTACAAAGTAGGCAGCACGTACAAGGAAACTGAAGTACAGATCTAATTTTTATGTGCCACAACAGAAGGACAAGCTAGTTCAACAGCTTTAGACTCTCGGAATTCAAAATCTTTAGATCTTTTTAGTAAAAGAATCATAGGTCATGACCACAGAGAAGAGTGAAAAACAACCTGCAAAAGTCTAAACCACAAGTTCTCGAGTCAGAGGAACAGGAAGACACAAAGGAAGAGTGGTGAAAAAGAGGGGGGGACCCTCTCCTTCCATTGGAATTTTATTTTCTTAAGTGGCACGATCATGTTGACAAGCACGGAAAGGGGAAAGCAGAAAAGGAAGGAGAAGACTGACACGCTGTACGAAAAGGAAGGATGGAACAGGCACAGAAGAAAAGAGGAAGTGTAAAGAATGAGAAGACTAACACTGACTCTATAGGAATGATAAGTTAAGTGGGTTACAGCCAGCAGGTTTAGGCAACAAACTCCCTCCTCCCACTCCCCTCCCTCCCTTAAATGGAATTGTTTTGTTTTGCAGACATACATTTTTCTAAATGGAAGGACTCTCAAAGATTCAGAGCTCCTACTTCTGTGTGCATAGAGATGGAGAAGACACAGTGTACTGGGCAGGAAAGTGTCCACAAGTTAACAATCTCCCATCCTACTGCATCATGGTGTTAGAGGAGTGGCATTTTGCTTGAAATCATTATTCGCTGACTATGAATCATTTTTTTTCCCACTCAAAACACATGAAAAACACTCTGAAACCATTAAACACAACATAAAAATTCTAATGATATTGTGTAACAACTTTGCAGCCACTAAATGAAAACAAAGAGCTCTTCTGTCAGCCCATGTGTCCTTCCCCAGCTGCTGCACTGGTGTATATAAATTTGTACACAATTGTGTACATAAAAAAATCACAGCGGAAGAAAGTGTGTATCTACCTCCACTACGGGACACAACACCAGATACTGAATACCACAGCTGGCAAAAGGGGCATGAAGTTTGCAAAAAGGAATGTTACTAAAGATCTCCACCAGGAAGATGACTAGGCTCCAAGCCAAGATACCACCTAATGTGAAGAAAATGCATGACTAAAAGAATGTTCTGTCTCTGTTATTTATTTCTCTGTGTTCTGCAGCTCATGAGACCCATGCCACCCTAAAGGCTGACAGCTTTTGGGTCTAACAGCATCCATGTACTTGCTCTTTAGGACAATGCTAAAATATTGGCATTCTCACTCTTCACCAAAATACAAAATTTCCTTTCACTCCTTTGGGCACAGAGGCAGAACAGATCTTCAAGCAAAGGTTCTTCAATTATTTTTAAGAAAAACCTGACTGGGGAAAAGTTATGAGCAGGAGAGTCAAAGTTCAAAATATGAAAAAAAAACAGTTTTGAGGGTGAAAGGAGAAGAGGGAATATATATTTTTTTAATAGGACCAGAGGGCAATGCATTCTGGGGGTGATTTCCCCCTCTCTTTGAACTCCCTCTAAGTCTTGCGTTCGGTCACATAAAACATCTTCTGGCTCCTCTCCATCCGTGCTTATCTGACTCCAGCACAGATCAGACAACCTACATGAGGCTCATCAATGGAGAGTCAAAGAGCCCTCCTCTAAACCCCCTTATTATCACACCACCAGAATTATCACAGGTTTTGTCTTCTTGCACACAAGAATGACCTGGGGAACCCATTAAATTGATAGTTAGATTATTAATGTTTTAGGAATGTGACTTTCCCACTGTCTAGCCAGTTTGATTTATGAAAACTAGTACATGAGTTACACACATTGGAATTTTAGTAATAATTAATCCTTGACCTGTTCAAAGTGCTGTACAAACATTAACTAGCTAGTCCTCAGAATAAATATGCACTGTAAATAACAAAAAAACCCACCCTGAAATCCCACAACGCAAAAATGAATAACCAACCATCCCGCCTGAAAACCAAATCTTGCTTCTTCTGCAGAGGGAAAAACTAGTGTGATAAATGCAGCAACTTGTGCTGGACCCCTGAAAGTCACTAACAAAGTGACTAACTATCACAGATAGGAAGGTAAGAGTTCCTGACTCCCAGTCCTGTACTGGATGGTGCCTCTAGGGTACAGTACTTTTTAGTTTCTGATGTCATTTTCATTAACCTTTGCATGCAATATCCTGTGTGGATAAAAGAACTCTAGGGAAAAACAAACAATAACAACACCAACACCACCAACAAGGAACCAAATACATATTACAAGAAACACTGTCAAAAGGTTATTTGAAAAGCCCATTTATGAGCTTACAGACAATACCTTGGTGGCACGTATCTGCCTGTGAAGGTCAGTTAGTTGTTGGATTTTGTATTCTAGTTCTGAAATCTGGGCCTGAAGCCATGTCCAACGGCTGCCAATTCTAGCTCTGTCTGCAAGCCACTTCCATTCAGAAGTATAGCTGCTGTGAAGACAAAATGCTGGTTAGTCCAAAAATAAAGATAACCACATTTGCACAAGAACATTTTTGACAGCTGCTCTGCCTCATGTTGCAAGCATCACAGTTGCTTTCAGAAGATATCTGATTATACCCATCAAGTTTCAAATCAGCTTATTTCTGTAACTACAGAACTTGCCCAAACCAGTACAATCAATGTTCACTGGCTATTCCCAGGCTAAGCTAGTTTTCTGTTCTGTATTATAAACCAAGAGCTGGTGAAACTACCAAACTGTATCAGTCAACACAGATTACAGATTTGTTAAAAGAGTTCTAGCAACTCCACCAGCAAGAATCCAAATTCTTACGCCACACTTCCTCATATAAGCTTCCACAAATACCGTTTGCTAACAACTGGAATCTAATAAAACATCATCCAGCAATGACCAGCTAGATATCAAGTTGTGGCCCAGAAAAACAACTAAGTAGTGTAGATTTCTTTTATTTATTTTGTAAATATAGCTGTGTAAGTATAGTCTAAGTGAGGTCATTCTTACTGCTGTTTACAAATAGGCGCCTTTTGTAACACAAAAGATATGCCTCCCAGTACTTGACATTGTGATTACCTTAACTTTATTATGCTAAAATCATCACTGGTATCAGCAGGCTTTACTCAACCTACATATTAAATAAATGAATGACATAACAGTACCAGCCAACGAATCATCTTAATATCCAGTAAGTTTAACCAACAGAGACAACACAATGCCATATTTTAGTATGCAACTTCCACTAGTATCCTACCATTAACTGAGTTTATTTAAAGAAAATGACTGGTGTTTTTTTCCCAATAAAGCTGTCAAGTAGTCTGCCACAGTCAACTTAAAAAAAACTGTAAAAACCAAATCAAACTTTTTCTGGAAAAGAAGTGTTTTGACTCAAGTTACTGGGCTGACTACCGGGTCTAAACCCTGGGTGACACTGTATGCTAAGTTTTCCACAGGCAAAATCCGGGAGTCCCCCATTCCCCAGACAATGAAGTGTAGCACAAAAGATACAAAAAAAAGCAGATGCCAGTGAATTGGCATAGGAACATCACACAAGTGCAGTTGTTTCATGCAGCATTTTGTGTCAACTACCTCAACAATAAAATAAATTTAATACACTACCCTGCAGAAGATGCTCGACATTTCCTGGCACGTGTAAAGAATCACTAAACTTGAGAATCCTAATCTCTTCAGGGCAAAGATCATAAAACATAATATAACTCAAAATCTTGTAACTTTCAGTCTACTTTAGCTTTCATAAACAGTAAAACCAAACAGTCTCTGGTAGGTTACCTGTAAAATACACAATTTCCCCATTTTTTAACGTCAATTATCTGCCCACATAAATTACAACCAGATTAAACTCTTTCCTACATAGACAAAATGAACATATGAAATTAGACAGGAGACTGAAATGTCCTGTTTAAATCCAGATTCTACATGCAAGCAAATAAAGTGGATTACCACCAAAAAGGAACTCAAAGAACTCTGTAAATATATACCATAGTAAAATGATTCCATTTTATATATACTGTTAGTGATTTTGTCTAGGAAAGAAAGGCATATCCTTTGAATACCTATTTTTCTGACAAGCTCTTCGTATTTCTCTCTGTTTTCCCATTATCACCAGCACATTGTAAATAGTCCTAGTTACTTACGCTTTAACCAGATCTTGCCAAGAACTTCTCTAGGATTGACAGCTTTTGCCTGTTGGGGCTTCCAAAAGTCATGAAGTACAGTTTGAGGGAAAGGGAAGGATTTGAATTCCTAGTTGGCCCAAGTCAGAGTTCAGTTAAATGATGTGTTTACCAAAGTGAGGTGGCTGGAATAGTTGGGATTTGTGTCAGGACCCTGGGATGGCAAAAAGCTGGTCCTAAGAAAGGCTGTTAAGAAGTCCCTTAGTTAATAATTTTAATGAAAAAAGTTAAATAGAAATAAAAAGGATAACTGAGGGGAAAAAAAAACAACAGGAGTGTCGAGATGCTTATTTTTACTCCCTTCTCAAAAGACAAATGAACAAACAAACAACAAAACCCCACACACCAGAACAATGTAACAAGAAAGCCCATTTGAAAGAAAACAAATTCCACTGACAAAATTACCTGCCAAGCTAGATGCAACAGCTTGGGGAGAAAGATGAGCTATCCTACAACAGACTGAGGAGTAGGGAGGAGTAAATGAGAAAAATAAAAAGTGCCTACACAGCTGGGAAATAAGAAGTGGAATGGAAAGCTGCAGCTGGTGTTATGTCACATAGACTGTATGAAACCAGCATGGCAGTAAGGGGATTCCTAGTCAACACAAAACCACAGCAGGTAACAGAAGAACAGCTAAATTCTGTAACCTGAAGACAAACAAATCATATCCTCTGTATATTGCTGTCTTACATAGAAAAAAAAATTCCTCTGCAAAGTTACATCACAAATTATTTTTCAAACATGTTTGCAGCTTTTTTTCTGAAACACAATATTAAATCTTGAATTAATTTAATTCATTGTTAAAATATGAGATATATTTTTAATTCATTCTAAAATACTACACAAGTATTTCTTAAGTCTTTAAAGTGTACTATATAATTAAACTAACAGGATTTAATTGCACTGTAACAATTATGTCCTTAGGCCTCTCTGTGAGAAAGTGTTTCCACTGAACTAAGCACAAACATTTTAAGCTCAGGCCAAAGGAAGCAATTTTAGCTTCTGTCTCCTGCCAGCCCAGGCTGCCCCATGCCCAGCACCTGCATAGGCACTTGTGCAGCTACATGGTGACATGGATTAGAGTGGCTCATGGTTAATTTTAACATCAGCAGGAGGGTGAATGAAGTGAGTTGAAGTCTATCTCCCTTTCCCAGTTCTGATGCCCTGTGGACAGACAGGCACACGCTTTTGCATTGCCAGGAGGGAAGGGGCAGGAAGCACAGGGCCAGGCAGCGAGCACGAGCTCACCTGTATGGGACACGAGGTAAGACACTGCTGAACTCCCTTCCCATCTCTGTCACTCATTTGTTTGATCTTGCATTATTTATTTACCATCTTTGCCTCCAAGTCTGTTTCTCTACAAACTAGGGAACGCTGCAACTCCTCAGAGGAAGACAAAAGAGTTGTAAGCTAACCTCACACTCCTAAACTGAGCTGTTTGCATGCAAAGTATTATGGTAACTCCAGTAACAAATGGTAACCACTCATTATTACAATTATAAAAAACCCCAAATAAATCAACTTGGTAAATCTCTTCCTGGGATGTTACAGGGTGCAGCAGAACAGTCACTCAGCCAAGAAACAACACAAGGATTTGTGAGGCAGTTTTGGATGAGCAGTAGATGACTAATTACTTTTAACACTATGACAATGAGGAATGTGGTGTCTCTCTTTCTTTTGCATGGTAGACTTACGTGGAAAAAGAAAGCTGTTTCAAGGTGGCACCAGTGTATTAATAAATTCTGCAAGTCCAGAGGAGAAAAACACAACAAAACAAAAAACCCAAACCACCAAGAGTTATAAAAATAACCAGGCCTGTTACTAAAGGAGGAAGTCAGAGCAGGTGCTACAGTAGAAGCTCCTGCTCTGGTTCTCTGTTGGGAATGAGACAAGAAAAAAAAAGAAGCTTCTGTCTGTGCTGCTTCCTGTGTGCTCCTTTTGCAAAGCATCTTTATTTGTTTCCGTGCTTTCAACTCTAACATCATACAACCTCCCCAGGAATTTCAAATTTGTTCTTCTGCTGGCAACTCAATAGAAACCACGTTACATTTGCAAAAGTTTCTAATGTTCAGTACTGCAGTACAGTAAAATATTAAACTTAGATAGAAACTTACTGCTCTTGCAAGGACTTTAATCCTCAAATGATCTCCTGCATTCATCCAGGACTATTAGAATTGGAAGAGAAAAGAGCAATATTGATTTTGTATGAATAAAACATCTAATTTAAATTTCCCTTGAAAAAACGTTAGGATTGTATTACAGGCAAAATCTGTTTCCATGTGAGATACTGGCTTGCATTTCCCCCATTTTGCTTGAACTGCAGGAGGTCGATTCTGCACAACTTGCAAAAGAAAGAAAGAAAGAAATGCAGAACAAGCAAGCCACAAGGAGCAAAGACACAAATGCAAACAGTCGAAATATAATAAAAAAATATAACTAGGAAGCAAGCATTCAGGCTGTGCTGTGTCACTCCAAAATATGGGAAAGAATTCAGCTGGGGATCGTCACCACCAGCAATATAAGCATTTCATCAAAGCTACTTGCTTTGCTGAGACCAAAGAGGCAAGTGAAGAGCACTAAATAATATACTGCTATTACAGTCAATACTGTGGCTTAACCTGACAGAAGTTTTTAGCCCTGGTCTACGGACAGAATATATGGATGAACGCCTCAACATTCTCACCTTCCCCAAAAGGGAAAACAGAATTAAGAACAAAACAGGCTTTTTATGTAACCAAGCCAACATCAGAGAATACAACAGGACTAAGAGAAGTATTTCCAGTGCTTCTGTTATGTTGTGGGTAAGATTTATGTTTTCCAACAGTGAAGATCAGCCTGTCCCAAAAAACAAAACCAGGCAACCTAACTAAGTGCAAAGGGGAACTGCCAACCAAAATAAAATTGCTGTGCTAGACACACACTGTTGTTTGGGTTTTGTGTATATGTTTTTTAAGTTTGTTTCTTTACAGGGGAGGAGAAGCAGTGGAATTTAAACTTGTTAAACATATTTTATTTTTATAAGCAAATAAAACAAGAAGCCTGAAAAACAATTCATAAATAATGAAGGAGAAACAAAGTGTTATTTAAAATGCACAACCAGAATTGATAGCAAGCATCTAGGAAGGTTGATTTAAGTAGGTACAGTGAGCACAGGAAAGAGCCTTTTAGAGCATGCATCCCTGTGCCTAAGGCAAGATTCTTCACAAGTATCTTATATCCTGAAAATTAAAAAGAAACTGAGGCCCTCCAGCCTTGTAACTCGAGCGACAACAAGTAACATGTCCCTACTGTGACACGGCGGCAGGGACAATTACAGGATGCTTCCTACTGAACAGGAAAGGAAGATGCTTGCAGAAGACTCACATCAAAGCTCCAAAAGGCAGGTTTGCCAACCCAAAACAGTCTCCTTCTAAAAGTTTTGTTTCAAAGAACACCAATGTTTTCAAACTACAACATTCTTAAACATGAAAAAGATGGAGAGCAAGGCACCCATGTAGTGTGGGTGGGGAGAAACTTCTCCAGTTCCAAAGTTCTGCATTAAACAGAAGAACCCAGTTCTTCCTGACATTCCCTCACATTTACATTTTCACTCAGCTTCCTAACACAGTGTATTTTGCTCTTTCTTTAAGGCCATGGCTCCTTCAGTTTAATCCACATTATTCTGGTATCCATTTTTCAGATGATTTAGTCCTAAAGCAACCCTGTTACCCTGACATAGGCCATCCCTGCTGGTTCATCTCCTCTCGCTGGTAACTCCTGGGCTATCAGAGGCTTATTGCCAATCCTGCAACACTGAAGTATCTGGGAGCCAGAAGTGGCTCATAAACTACAGACTGATTCCCCTCAGGATAAAGAGCTAATCATCTTCCTTGGTGGGAGTCACTGAAAACAGCAACAGAAGTTTATAATGTTGATTAAGGACTCAACTTCAGAAAATGAAAAGCAAAAAAATCAGAAAGTTCTGCCTATCTTTAAATCCCATCCCAGGTATCATATGACTCACTATGAAATTCATGAGAGTTAATATGCTGGAAAAAAAATAATCATAAATTGCCCAGTTCTCTTGGGAAGCTCCCTCAGTTGTACAAAAATACAAACCAGTTCATATTTACCACATGGCACTCTATCACAAATGCTCAACAGCACACTACTATTGTGGGGGTCCCCCAAGACCAGAGCTGCAAGCCTGTGAACTTCCTGAACTGTCCCTAAGTTTACACCAGCATTACAGTCAGTTTTCCTGTGCCTACACATCGCAATGCTCAAAAAGCAGCTGGCCTGAATACTATCATTTTCTTGCAAGCCATTAAGGTGAGCGCAGATCTACTACATTCTGACAACACATTTACATCAGGTGAATTTAGATTTGTAGTGCATGTATTTTCGATAATCTTATCTAGATTTAACGCATCAGATAAAAATGCCCACTCCCAACAAAAACTTCCAACACTTGTGATGGCTGAACAAACATGTCCAACTACGAAATGACCCGTAAATGCTTTCTCAAGGACTAATTCTCCCAGTACACCTACTTAATGTTTGTTTTCAGAACGAGCTAACTTCAGTTGCTGTTAAAGTATTAATTTCCCTGGACCAGTTAACTGTTAAATCCAGAATAACCACATAAATAAAAAAACAGCAAGTGCTGTTTTATTATCTCAATCTCTTCTGTGCATTCCAGACTGCAAATAAGATTAAAAAAAAAATGCAACAAATATTGTCCTCTGATACCATATCCAATCAACGCTACAGAACAAAACACCATTTACTCTGACATCACTGTCAGCCTTTGCTCAGATCATCCAGGAGTGCTTGCTGCAGACTGACTGCAGAGAGCAATATGCTACTGCTTTGTGACAACCAGCACCAAACCCAGCTCTGGACAGAAAAAAAAAAAAAATTAAAGAAAATTCTCTGGTACTAAAAATTATACTGCAGCCTCTGTGAAGATCTGCAATCAGCCCATTCTTCTGGAGCCTCTGGGCTTGCTCTCATCCTTGATGTTTAACAGAAATTTCTACCTGGCAGAGATTTTCCTCTGAAACACTACACGGCTTCAGAGCAGATGGGTTACAGTCCTCCCTGTCATCTACAGACATTGGCAACTGCTTATCACAGCAATTCCTGGCACCCATGCCTGGTCCCACCTTCTCTGACGTACTGTTGCCATTTAATACTTTCAGAACTGCACCTAATAACATATGTCGATACTAACATATAATGCAGTCTCATCTTCCCAAACTGAAAAACTTTATCCAGCTGAATATTTCTGCTAAGCCATCAGGCTTAAGGAATTTATGCACTAACACCTGAAACTATCAAGCATACCTGTGATTTTCCCTTGAAGAGAAAATTCATGGTATAGAACTAGAAAAAAATTAAGTAGCAACAGAGTAAGATTTTTCCATCTTCCACAAATGAGTTCAGAAGGGGCAGTGGGAAAGGGAGAAGAGGAAAATCAATGTTCAGGGAAAAAGGCTGTAGAAAATAACTGAAAATGTAAAAAGGGAAAGTCTCTTCACTTGGATGCCCTAGCAAAGGAGAAATTTCCTAAGAATTTCACACTGGAGCTCTATGTGTTCCCTCATCTGAGAAATCACGTATTACAAACTGATGAGATGCCACATCCAGTACTTGCCAGCTACAGGGTTCCTGCAAAGAATCACACAGTTACTACAGGTCCTATATAAGACACTGAATTGCTACACTTGCACTGAATTGTTCACTCAATTTAGGGTTCAAGGAAAGAAATTAAAAATTCAGCTTCTTAAAGCAGTGTTGTCTGTTACAATGCTGAACTTTTCCAATGGCTGACCTGGTAGGTGCTTTTTATCATCAGTTCTAGTTACATAATTCTTTAAAGTTGTTAATGATAAAAAGCCAGACTGGTTGGTGGAGGTGGGGTCAGTTAGAATATTAACTGCCCAAGAAGTAAAAACCTGTGAAAGATAAACAACCAGCACCATTTCCTCTTTTAATTATTGTAAAAATACACTGCAAAATGCATATCTGCTAATGCCTTTCAATAAACATATTTAAAAATGAATTTTTAAGATTCTGTTGGCTCCCCCAGCACCCCAGTTTCATCCACTATACCTCAGCATGCTGTACAGCAGACCAACATGGAGCAGAGAAGCAGGTAGCACTAGCATGCAAAGAAAAAAAAACTCCAGAACATCAGGGCTGCCTGGAAACAAGCTTTTTTTCTTGCCTTTGAAATGGCACAACATCAATAGACTAACAACAAAACACCAGGAACACAGACCTAGAAATTCTTTGTAAGTATTACACAACTGCCCCTGGAAAGAAATCAAGTAGTGCTACATCTAGATCCCATACTCAACATAAGATTGGGCTTACAATATATTCCTTTAAAGATATGTGCAAATGGAACCCTATTACACGATATAAGCAGCATATCAATGCTGTCTGGCCACTGAAGTTGGTCTCATAATTTGTACATATATTCTCACAAGGAGTAGATGGGCATGGTATTTGTGTAACATCTAACTCCAGCTTAAAACTGATTTCATTCCAGCTGTATATAATATCAGATTTCAATACAAAAATGGATATGAACATTTCTTTTAGACTTTTTGGACAGACAACTAACAGTTGAGCCAGAACATGCATGCCAGATGCACTGAAAATCATTAGCAGGTTTTTGGTAGTGGAGAGGCCACAGCCCTGAAGAACAGGGAAAAACTGCCTGGACAGGGACTGAGGATACCAGGGAGAGCTGTGGCTGGTGGGGAAGGCTATGTGGAGGAAGCAGTGAGAAACAAGGAGCAGCAGAGGCACCAGCACAGATTGACATCCATGTCCTGTCACCTCTCACCTCACCAAAGTGAAGGTGCTTTGCTGCAAGGTGGTGTGGGCACAAAGTGAAGGTGCTTTGCTGCAAGGTGGTGTGGGCAGCGTGTGGGGGTGAGGTGCTGCAGGGGATGGGCTAACAGGAGAGCTGGGGGGAAGCCAGCGTGCTGCTCAGGGTGGGAGGGCAGCCAGACAGAGGTGGGACAGGTCCCACTCCAAGCCCAGAGGTCTGAACCCAGCCTGCCTGTGTGAATGCCCCAGTCAGGGTGAGCCCCTGCCACATGCCTGCCCCAGAGCTGTCCCATCAGGGACCCTGGCACCTGCCCTGGGGACACAGGACACCCTGGTACATCAGACACTGAGGCCCTTGGGTCCTCTGCAGTTGCTGTAAGCCTGATGTGATTAAATGACAGAGTGGGAAGTGTACCTGCCCATGGCAGGGGAGTTGGAACTAGATGATCTTCAAGGTCCCTTCCAACCCAAACCCTTCCATGATTCTATGAGTAACCAAACAGTAGCTGCCTGGCTGCTTGGCAGGGCATGGATGGAGTTTGTTATGAGGTTAAACCCTACACTCCAGGGCCTGGCAGGGACAAGGGGTGGAGAGTGCAACAAGCCTATTTGAACAGTTGCAACCTTCTTGGTTTGGGTGCTCTGTAGGAGCTTGGGGTGGAGTTTCACTGAGTTTTATTACTGTCCAGTCCACCTCCATGGGCTGGGAAGAAGCAGAGTTTATAAAGCACATATATTCAAACACGGACATCCAGATTATATTTTTTTAATACCAGAATCAGTAATCAAAAGTTTACCAATTGAAAATTCAATTGATTCAAATTCTCCAATAGAAAACTTCTCAGCAACAACAGCTAGGTAAAATGTTTGGATGAAAATAAAATTCTTTACAGCTATTTCAGTTTCAATAAAAAAGAGCATGGGTCGATATATTTAAATCCAACATCTAAAGTTACATTCCTAACCCATATTTAGCAGTATGAATGAAACCCTGTTACAGGAGAGCATTCCTATTTTGGGAAGTCTTTATGCACACGTTTTATTTCATGCGAAAAGGAAAGCATTTAAATGATTTCCTGTATCAGGGGCCCACATATGCTGGTTTTCAAAGGCACTGGATGTATTTGAAGTTGATTCTTATGAAATCAATGTTATCTATAAAATGAATTAATGCCGTCCTCACTTAACAAGATGTTACAAAGACAGTTGACTGTTGTTTGTAAACTAATATTTTAATTAAAACAAACATTTCACAGCTTAGCAAAATAAAAAAGCTAGCCATAAACCACTCATTAATCAACAGTTGACATCAAGCATCAAACTCTTCTTGATCTACCATTTAATTAAGCATGTGAGGTTATCATGGGTACACATCTGCCTCTTAGATTTTCTATTTTACTATACTATGTTGACTGTGGATGAAACTGTCATTCAGAAGAGTTTTTATTTAATATGCATTCAACACCTATCTAGCCCAAAAGCTTTGACATTCCTGGCTCTGAGACTCCCTTGCAGGTTACAACTTGTCAAACCTTCTGCCTTTCATTAAAACCTCTCAGTCTGCTTTCAGCAGCTTAAAAATTTTCATGTAATTACATGTTAGAAATCAGGATCCTCACTCACAAGGAACATTACTCTGGTATTGTGAGAAGGAAGTCTTGCTCTAAGGTAAGTTATTGTTGCTGTACATCAGATCTCTACAGAAAAACAGCAGATCTATGTGGGACTCTAAGGAAGTTGTAAATCCATCTTACAGAAATCCAACCAAGTGATGTTGAATATATTCTGAAATAATACATGTATCCCTACAGTGAAAACAGAAGGTAATATAAAGCTAGCTTTTCTTTCATTCTCTGGTAACAATTCTCCTCCCACATCCTAGTGACAGAAGCCAAGAATTGAAAGAATGGAATTCATGAAAAAGCAATGTATAAAACATTTTGAAAACAGTATATTATTAACACCTATGAATTTATACTTACCCCAAAGCCCTCACATTTATCTTCTATGCAAATAAGACATTTCCTGGACTTGTAAACTAAAAAGGTCTTAAAAACTGGAAACAATTGGGGTTTTGTGCTTAAGAAAAATGGAGAGCAGTACTTAGTCCTGGCAGACTCCCTTCCTCCCCTTCCCAAAACCAGAATTCACTTCTGCTATCAGTTATGAAGCAAAATTACAGCTCAGAGTGGAAAATTAGGACATGATCTTGCAAAAACAAACAGCTTCCTCTTATAACGTGATTCAAAGACATGCAATAAACCCCAGCCCTTAAGCAGTGCTTTCTATAGTGAGGCCTGCAGAACGGAATTGATGTTGCTCAATTAGCCATGAGAAAAAACGTTCGGAAAAATGTAAAATAATCTAGAACAGATTAGATCTGGAGATACCAGCCATAGAATTTTCTTCCTTGCTGTCTTCTCTCTGCCTTACTGCTCCCCTCCCCACTAACTAATTTGTGGTAAAAGCAGATTTCCCATCCTCTTGCTTTCCAACAAGCAACCTAAGGGGAAAAAAATAAAAGGGGGGGGGGGGGAGAGAAGAGAAAGATTTCCTATCTTTGCACATTCATTGTAAAAGTTTCCAGGCACAATAAACCCTGTGGGCATGGAAAAATACAACAGTGCTTCTTCATCAGGCTTGAGGTTGCTGGAGGATAATCAGTAAAACATGCCTCTCTAAAATCAGAGGAAAAACATGAAAATATTTCAGAAGGGAAAAATCCCACCAAATGATGCAAAAGGACTGTATTCAGATCGGGAAAGGAGGACTGGGGAAACAGGGCACAGGACTTTCCACAAGTAGACAGAGCTACTTATTTTGCAAAAAAATCTATTGTGAGCAGCTTTTCTCTCTGATCAATTTGGTACATGTATTACTATTTGTTGGAGTGAGCAGCTGTGCCTTCGAAGAACCCCAGTGATGCATCTGCTGATTCTGGAAGACCAGACATGCAGTCCACGTAGAACAAAAACTCTGTACCCTGCAACTTTAAAGGTTTCCCAAATAACCATCTCAGCATCAGACTTCCTTGTGGTAATTTGTAAACAACCAGAACTTCTAACCACATCAGGTACATGCACAAAATACATTAATAAGGATGTGGAGTTGGCCTGGAAGGATACAATACATAGCTCCCAGAGCAAAACTGTGTTGTTGAAAGAAAATTTAAGCTCATATCCTCCCCACTTCACCTTGTTTGAAATCTGTGATTTCTATGGATAATCTTCCATCTTCATGAACCACAAAGAAGATGACAAGTTCCCAGTAAACTCAGCTGGTGAAATGTTGTCTATGTTGCATTTGAAGTGGTTGATGTTAGTTATGAATTTCTGAAGGAAATACGTACGGTCAGCTTTGTGATACCCTCCTCTGGCCCCCTGTCCACTCTGCTGCTAATGCCTACAAGGGAGCTAGTGAACACCTAACATCTGCCTGTGAGAAACCAGGGAGAAGTACCACCATATCCCTTGTGTAGCATCTTGGGAATTTCCTACACTTGAAGGCTGGAGTAGTACTAAAATACACTAAAAATTACTGATGAAAATTTGGTGCTTTGCCTAAGAAAACTTCCATGAAAACCGACAGGTTAAAGACATTAATAAGCTGATGCTGGCAGCAAAGTGACAGAATTCCTGAAAGGAGCCAACTGTTTTTTCATATTTCTTTTTAGCAAATACTCAAAGGATGAAATGTGTTTTAAGCTCTTGAAATGGGATGAGGCTTTCCAGTTACTCTGGGAACTAGGAAGTTCCGTAAGTACTGTGAATTGTTAACTAGAAGAATTGCCTTCACCAGCAGACAAAGGATCCTTCCTGTCTCGAGGAGAGCACCTATGTAATGCACAAGGTATGAACAATGGTCTAAATATCTTGTAACAGCTATTTGCAACTAAACATCAAGGGTATTGAAATAGATGGATAAAGACAATCTTACTTGAGACTCAAAGCATTGAGCTAAGCTCAGAAGGGCTTACATCAACACTCATTGAGCAAAACTCTTTTCAGGATAATGAGAATGAACAGGTTCAAAATGCTAAAAATAGCTCTGGGTGTTTTTTTTCCTACTGTGAAGAACTGGAGCTGGAATCAGCTTCTCCCTCCTGATGGGAAACAGACTGTTTTCAGGTAAATACAGTAACTGCAGGTTCATGTCTCCTTGCACATTGGATTGACACCTCCCCCTCCCAAAAAAAGACTAAAAGCCCCCCCCGTTATGACAATGACCAGCCACCAGCATGATTATACTGTCAAGTTAAATGCAATCAGTAAAGTGTGATATAAGCAAAAACAAAGTATTTTTTCATCACTTCATTAGTAGAACCTCACAACACCTACAGTTAAGTATTATGAAGAATATCACTGAGGAGGAGCCTTTCCAGGTCAGTATAAGCCTTCACTATGAAAAGTAAGTCACAGGCAAGAAAATGAGTATTCTCTCGCTCACATGATCATGTTATTTCTGGAAAGCACTAAGAGTCAATTCCCTAGGAGAGGAAGGAATTTCAAAGAGCAGATATCCACTTAGCAGAAATAAAAATGGATGTTCACTTTGTTTCTTATGTCCAGGTGAAAAGCAATCCAAAAAGCCTTAAACTGGTAAAGCTCAGGAGACACCAAATCTCAGCAGCTGCACTGGTAAATAATTGCTTTACCTTTGCCATCTAGAAGGAAAAGTGCAGCCTTTTAGCTGCAAAGATGAATCTTAGGAAAGTTGGAGAAATGAAGGAAACCATTCCAAGCTGAAGATAATGATAAATTCAAGAGACAGCATGTCTTCATTGCAATGTTAATTTAAGCATTGCCTCAGCTTATGTACACAGACAAGAGTCTTCTGCTTAAATTAGGTGGTACTTTGAGCTTTCCTGCAGAGAAGCAGAGTCCAACCACTAGTGACTCTTCCACTGCCAAAGCAGCAAGGCCTTAGCTAACGCACACTGCTAACCTCGTCACCCCTGCTGCTTGACTGCTGTTCAGCAGTAAGAACATAAAAAAGCAATGAACAAAACAATCCACAAATAAAGGGCTGCAGTGAGTCAGGCTACAGATGATCTCTCATGGTTCTTACCACTGTCACGATGAGAGTCTTATAAAAGTGCAGGCCTGGAGGGAGCACTGCCCCTCCAGAACACTCCCTCAGCTGCCAGCAGCAGCACCTTGGGGATTTCCTGAACCAAAGGTGGTGTCTTTGTACTTAATAATCCTCTAGGGATTCTTTCCATTAGAGCAACAAAACAAACTGAGTAAGCCTTAGGCAGAAAGATAACATAAGGAATTCTACAGCCTCAAGAAGAAATAAAGGTAAAGGACTGGCAGGCAGAGTTAGCAACGTGACTGTCCCTGGCAGGAAGAAAAAAGAAAACCCTCACACAGAACTTCAGTCCAACTTTTAGATTATCCTCTATCCTTCAAAAATCAGTTTCCCATTGGTTTTTCTTTTTCAGTTCATGTAATCACAAGATAAGAATCCCACAGTCAGAGCTATTACTCAGAAGTTCAAACATACCAGCTAGGAGAAGAATGTGGATTCTCCTGTGCTGGGAAGAGCCGAAAGTGCTGTTTCTTCATTAAACTATTTTGCAAACTCAAATATTTAAGGTGATCCTAACTTTTTTGGCAAGTCATTGTGCTTTGGTTGGTCTTAAGTACAGGATTTACTGTTCTGACAATATGTAAAAGAAACTGAAAACTAGTTTGTACTTTGCATTTTTTCTTCTCTTTTTCCCAGGCCTACAGAGTTTAACAAAACAGCAGCTATTTGATACAACCATGCTATACTGAAGCTTCCCTAACTAAAGCTATAAACATGACAGGGCACAGCTCTTTTCCAATATAAGGTAAAGCTTCCTTGATTTCTTCCAAATTTCTGCTTTTCAAGAAACAGACCAAAAAATTTGTTTTTAAATGTTTATTTTTCCTTAAACACCAGTGTCACTCTTACTGCATCTAAGAGAAAAACAAAACTATTCCTCACTTCAAGTGATAGAAATGTAGGTAGGTGCCATGAAGCTCCTACCAAGCTGCTGTGTTTGTGTGAAGCTCTGTTTTCTCTATTGCTGTGCTGACTATCACATCCTTACAGACCTTAAGACATACTCTGTTCTCTCTAGCTGTAAGAAGGGGGAAGCAGCCATCCTTTCACTGCTTTCTAAAATTTCTTTACCACAGATTGTTTTAATAGTGCAGCAAGGTTGGGGGGGAATAAAAAAAAAGAAAAAGAAGCTGTGCCACTATCAAAGAGCAATTTGATTATTTATCTTATTCACCGCTGATTTCCTAAGCTACAGAAATTTGTACTGACAGGACCCCTGTCAATTTGAGACAGTATTAGCTAATGATATTAATTTCACTCTGGTTCTTCTTGGAAAAGAAACACTTTTAAAATTCTAATTCAAAGAACCAAACTTCCACAATATACAATCCCCAAACACTGAGCATCTCGACACCTGCATCAGATAACCATTTTTACTCTTTATCCAGTTGTCATGGATTTCTAGATCCTAACATTGACTATTTGTTACTCTATAATAAAATTAAAATTATTTTAATACTGGACAAAAATATAATTTACAGCACTGCTATGACTATTTGATTTATAGCACCATGTGAGTATTGAATAATTAGCAGTACTAATGTAATGCAAACATGTGCAGTACAAAATCTAGCTCTCTACAGTCTAGTAGAGTAACTCTTGCTTAAATGCTGTAATTAGGAGAAGTTCTTACTTTCTGTCTGGCTCTTGCCAAAACCTAGCTCACACAGACAGTCCTGCTGATTTCAGTAGGACTACCTGTTGAGTGAGGTTACTCACACAAGAAGGAATTTGCAGATCTAGACCCTTCCATCTTGATTTATAAGCATGAAGCACATGAATCTAGCAGGAATTTAACACTTACGCTTCCACAGTGGTTCTTACAGTCTGTTCCTCACCATCTTCATCTGAGCTGCTACATGTTGCATCAGAGTCCAGATCCTTCTCCACACGAGACAGCAGCCCTCCAGTAGAAAGTGCAAACCCCAGGATTTCACCTGGTGCAATGCTAACTCCATTCTGTACATCTGTGCTCAAACTACTCTCCAAAGTAGTTGCGTTGTTTTCTGGCCAACCTTCAGTGCACCTAAGGGAGCTACTGCTCGAAAATCTGGTTGGCTCGTGGAAAACCTTCATTCTCTGTAGCTGATGTTTCACAAAGCATTTCAGCTGCTGATCACAGTGTTTGATAACATGCTTTGCTAGGAGCATTTGTAAACGTTTCTGAATTCTTTTGGCGCGACTGATTTCCATTTGTTGCTTAGTGACATACTGGAGTAAGCGAGCATACACCTCCTCCGGGGTGCAGCTCAAAATCCCTTCTGAAGGCCTGTGAAGAATTTGGTGTAATAAATCCCCTTTTATTGATTCGGCGCAGGCTTCCAAAGCCCTACCCAAAAAAACATTCTTCTTGTACCATTTACCATGTAAAAGCTGCATTTCTTCTGCATTACTGGGTTCGGTTACATTTGAAAGTCTCTGTGTTTCTGCCAAATTCAGAGATGTGGTCTCTGAAAACGTTTCCCCTTTGACCTGTTCCTCAGGTTCCGAATGACTGATCAGACCAAATGATGTGTCAGCACCATTATGTAATGAATTTCTCATCTTGGAGCAGTCGGGCTCTCCAGCTTTCGTCTGCTTACCGGTTCTGTTGCTAAATGCAGAATTTCTACTCATTAGCAAGACTGACTGATAGCGCTTGGAGGATGGTGGAGAACCGAAATGCTGCACACTGAAGATATCATTCCTGAGCTTGGGCTCAGCAGTGGGGAACCCCAGGACTGAGCAAGTAATCTGTGCGATGGAGTCCTCTTTTATCTTCTCTTCCACTGCTCTGGAATTTTCCATGCACAAAGCTGTATCAGACTCCATAGCTCTAGAGGACAAAGAAGGTGACAAGTGGATACCATGACCTTTTGTTGCTGCCTCTCTGAGGGCTGGTGTCATTATAGCTACGGTAGGTAGTTTACAGCAAACCTGAAAATAACATGGGCCATGTAAATTTTCTCATTTTCATGACACAGTACAAATACAACAACTGTTAGATATTTAATTATCTCAATATTTCAACATTATTCCAAGATTCCATAAAAAGATATTATCTAAAGAACACATTAGCCTATGCTCCCTCCCAAGTCAAACAAGAACACTATTTTTGTTTTTCTTCTTTCTTTATTTCATTCAGAGATTGTTCCACATGCAATGAAAGCCTTTACCTCTCAGGGGGGTAACTGTTCATACCTCGTGGCATTTCTGATCCTATCAGTCTGAAAAATAAGACTCTCAAAGTTCAAGACTGTCATCTCACCTTGCCCAAACTGAAAAACATGACCATAAACCATGCAACTGGGAGGATGCATTTCTAAATGTGTGTGTGGTTGTATGTATTTGCACATACACAAAGAGACGCACATCTACACATTCCCACTCCAGAACTCTGGTTGGATTTTATTTTAATTTGGTGTGGAGATAAGTTACTTTTTGAGTTGCATTTGGTTTTATTCAAGTATTTTTTTTATACTTAAATGAGTCAATATCAACAATATCACAGAAATGGGAGCTATGCAGCTACCTATTAAAAGTTCAGCAAAGCAGAACTCCACTTCTACTACATGATGAAACACTCTGAAATGAACTCAGAAGCACTACTGGGAGAAAGATATTTAATGTAAATCTATATAAAGCAAGCATTTGATTAATAAATTCATAGCATATTTTCACAAAAACACTTTAGAAACCAAACAGAGAGCTGTTAAGTTCTAAATGCTTCCCAAAAAATGTTTACTGTGCTTTTGTATCGAGTTCTTCTTTATTCACAGGCACTGCCCGCGTAATACAAACAACATTTTTTGATAACCATTTGGTTAAAGACAGTTTTCCTTCACAAACCCTTGTGCCTCTGGCTTGCCACAGCTTGGATGAAGGGCTCCCAAACTTTGGGATCAAAAGACCAGAGCCAACTTTCTCCTCTTCTTGTCAGCAGCTAAGCTGCCATGTCATACCCTATCTATTCCACAGCCTACAGAGCAGGAATCACTGCCTTACGCTGTGCTTTCAGCTTTGATTAGGAGATGGTTAAATAAACACAAAGAAAGATTTAACTGAACACGGCCTGCAGAAGCATGAAAGATAAGCTGCTGTCAGTTCTTCGTAAAGAAACTAGAGACAAAGCCAGAAAGAGTAACAGAGGAGTAACAAAAGTGAGTATAGCAGAGCAATTCCACAGTAAATTCTGTTTAACCAGTGCACTAGTTGAGTAGCATTTCCACTGCCCTCCTTTTAATGTTTTCAGTTTCTTTGATCTCCCCAGCAACTGCCTAGCTCAGCAATTTTCACTGCACAGATCCCATAAGGAGTCAATGATTGAGACTGCCACGTATGGATCTTCAGAAAAGCAAACTCCTGCTCTGAAGCCTTAGCTTATTTATAACTACAGATTTTACACTGAAGGGGCAAACATTAAAGGGAGATGTGAAAACCTAAGGAGCTGAGAAGTATCAGCCTGGATACTTCTTCCTTAACCCTCAAAACCCTCACCTTTCATTGTTCCATGTATACTTCAACCATGAGGTTTTCATCTCTGTACTTCACCTACTCCACATTACAGGGATCAGGTTTGGTGGTCCTAATGCTGACGACACTATTAAAAAACATTCTAAATTCTAAAATTCCCCAGGATTTTAATCTTTATCAAGAAACCAGTAACTTCAGACTATATAGGAATTCAGCACAAAGTCCTCTCTGCTGGACAGCCATTCAAGTATGAGCCCTGTTACTGGGATCAGCAAGGGAAATGCACTGATGAAAGCTGGAGCCCCAGATTGCAAAGGCTCTGGTGACTCGGCAATGCTCTCAGCATCTGGCTGACTCGTGATGTGTCTTTCCACTCCTGTAAGAGTTAACAGGCACAAGAATATTTAAATTCAAAGGGGTATGGATTCAGACACCTATGCTTCCCCTCCTCTCAGCATATGGTAAATAACTGTAAGTCATTTACATGGATAAAACAAAGGGGAAAGAACTAAAGCCCACACTTTCTCTGTGGGGTTACCTTGAACTCAAGGTCCCCATATTAGATCTGTCCCTGGGAACTCCAAGAAGCTCTTTCAGAAGAAAGCTGTCAGCCTGATATCTACATGCACTGAGCAATGACATGACAGCTGTTCCAACTTCACCTTCCTTAGCCCGAGTGGTTTATCAGTCATACATTGCTTCTCCTGAAAGCCAGGAAACATCCACATGCTGCAGAGCTGCTGCTAACACAAACAAAAAGTTTGGAGATGTGTATCTCAGACCTATAAGAAGATGGAAGCTATTAAAAACACTGGCAGCACAAAATTTTCAGAGTGCTGTGTTTTAACTTAATCATATTCCCTCAAATACTACATAATCTCTGGTGCAGCTTCAAATTTCCTAACTTTCAGTGAATACCATTAGAAAATTATTTTAAGGGTTTATTTGAATTTAGGGGCCTTATTTTCCCATCTTTTAGGGAACAGAGGGGAAGAAATCAGAATACCCTTAAATTGAACTATAAACATTAAAGAGCACTGACAAACCACTAACTAATGAGGAGGTCTGACAGACGATGCTTAAATTGCAATATAGCTAAAAAATATAAAATGCTTTTTAAGAGAGGAAGAGCTCAATTAACCCCTTACCTAGCAAATTCACATGATGTTTCTGCCCTGCAGACAGTTGTGTGACACACTTCAGGTGTGTTCCTCTCATTTCAGTGACAACAAAAACACTTTACAAAAGCTGATACTACCCCAGTCTCCCATCCTTGGCATTTCTCCAAGAAGTTCACTCACACACAAAACATTGGTATAGGAACAAAACAAAAAAAGTATCAGCTGCCAAAAAAAATTAGAAACAAATTTTAGTACAAGTTATTGGCTCCAGACAATTTTCATTTTGACACATTTTGTTTCATTTTGGCAGAAAGCAGCAAAAATAATTCCACTCCACCCTCACTGGAAGGGAGTTTACAGAGCCAAAGTTATTATCTTCTGGGATAGGGGAAAAAAAAAAAAGTGCAGAGGGAGGGAAGACAAGTACTGCAACACAGTATTTAGGAAGAGTCTGTATTTTCATTTCAAAAGCTTTTTTGTCACAGGATTTTTTCCATTGTGTACTACCTAAGGCTTCGAAACCTGAATAGCTGAAATGCTTCTAAACTGGCAAATAGTTTGCTTCTCATCTGCTGAATACACACTCCACTTGAAAGACTAAAAAGTATTGTAAAAAGAAAAGCTGACGTAAAGTACCAGGAAAGAGAAGAAACAAGTACCAGACGTGCACAGGACAGCAACTGATGATTCAAGTGACCTTGTGCTTATCCTCCCCTAATGCCTCAGTTACCCAGAAGGATATAGCTGGGAATTGCAGATTACCACAGCCCCAGCACTCCCTGAG
Organism: Hemiprocne comata; assembly: GCA_020745705.1. NCBI lineage: Eukaryota > Metazoa > Chordata > Aves > Apodiformes > Apodidae > Hemiprocne > Hemiprocne comata. The sequence continues at coordinate 35,887,866 of CM036591.1, forward strand.
CCCTGCACCCTGCTCCCTTCTCGCACCACAGCTACAGGTCCCTAATCCCCAAGTGACCCCTGCTCCTCTACCCTCTGATACCTCTGCTTATTGCTTAGTCCTCACTCGACATTTCCGTGTTGTACCCTTCTCCACCAGGCTTACCTCAACAAAATTTGTCTAAATCCTGAAACTTGTGTCTTCATGTTGGTAATTAGCGGCACCCTATTAAAACAAACACAACACAACCCATCAACAAACCTGCCTGCACACAGGGTGGCATTCTCTCCCCAGCTTTTGTTTATAGTCTTTTCACTTTTTGACTCTCCCCCTTTGCATAACTCTACCATTTTAGTTACACAACACTGCAGACGATGTTTTGGGAGACTTTGCATGGGAGGAGGATTGCTTTGTCTTTTAATGCGTTTTTTGTTTGCGATCTTTACCTTTACAATGATAATGGAACTTCATTTGCATGAGGGTTTCTAAGTCTGTATCAGCTCTTTCTCCTTGTAAATCGAATCATCTTTCCTCTTCCCAAATACCTAAAACTTCCTTGCTAATAATGAGATTCACAGAGACCAGAAGATTTTTTACATTTAGGTTTTGGAGTTTTTCTTCTTTTACAAATTCAGAGGCCTAAAAATAACTTTTCAAATTAATACAGCTGTTTCCAGTTTATTCATAGATTAACAGTGTTTCAGATAAGCAAACTTCCAATGTTTATTCCTTGTCTAGAAGCAGCAGACAGCACCTGGTGAAACATCCAAAATTAAGCTCAGCAAGAATGTTCCAAAATACTGTATTTCAAACTCAAGGTCTCCTAAAGAAAACCCGCAGAAGAGATGGCAGCTACACGAGCAAGCTAGATCTGCCTACAAGACAACTGACAAAACCTGGTTTCCAACAGCTTTGTGTTGTTTGCCCCGTAATCCCTAGCTCCTCTTGGACAGCCTTCCTGCTAATCTCAGGACAAAAATAAAGCGGTGCTCTGGCAGCTGGGCACTGCTGCGGCCCCGCCTGAGCACTCCTGCCAGCACCCAGGAGCTCCCTTGGGCCAGCTTCTCCAACACCTGCCTGGTGGGAGGCAGCCACTCAGATATACTGTACCTACCTCCTCCAGTCTGCACAAAATTTACAGGATTGGAATAATTTCTAAGAACAGAGAGAACAGCTCAACAGCATAATCCATGTTTTTCTCACAGAACAGTTTGTAGCAACGACTGCAAAAGAGATATTGGTCCCACTGGGTATGTCCTGGTTAGGAGTATGAAAGAAAACGGAAAGAGGTCCATATTTAACACACCTGGGACTGGCCTTTAAGAAAGAAATCATCTCACTAGGCAGCTTTTGTTTTCAGTTCAAAAGCAGCCCAGTTACTCATGATGAGTATTCAAGCATTTTAGTATTTTGTTCTATTAATAGGTTGGAAAAAAAACCAAAACCATCCAAACAGGCTTATGTGGGGAGTCTCAGCTTTCAGCAGCACTCACCATGCAGGGAGTACCATAGAGATAAAACTGCAAACTCTACTGTTTTGCACTCCCCAGAAGATACAAGCACAAATTCCTCCTCTTTGAAAAACAACACACACACACCTAAAAAGGATCTCTCTTTGAACAGTAAGAGAATTCAATTTCAGACAGACCACCCAAACAGTTTTAATCATTAAAAACATCAAACAGGACATACTTCAAGTGGAATTCATTTGTATTAATTTATGATAAAATCCATGACTCATTAAAATCTCTGAACAGGGTTGTTGTTCTCCTTGTTCATAACTACTTCTGAATAGAGAATCATATATTATTTCCAAGTTTATTACCATGCCATCAACTAATTCCTGTGCAGTCTCCAGTATCATGTATTTGTAACTTAACATCTGAGGTAGTTTTTAAACTTAAAAACTTAAGCACTTTTTGTAGTACATGACAGATGCCACTGTTAGTAGGTTGCACATGTCTCTAATAAAGATATCTATAATACTTTTAGAACCATAGTAAGGCCCACATCAACATTTCAGTTATCCTTTTGAATTCCAGTCTTCGAAGGTCAGGCCATAAAACCTGATCTTAAACAAGATTCATTCAGCTCTTAGACACTAAGGTGACTGGAATTTAAACTCCCCAAAACATTTACAGGATTTCGCAATCTGGATCAATAAAGAAGCAGAGCCCTAAGGCACAGAGACTAGCTTTCTAGGTTGGTGCGCCTACTAGCATTATAACCATGCTTTATCCACCTCCGTGTTCAATACACCCTTTTTATTAAATTAAGAATAAAAAGGAAATATCTACCCTGTGACAGTAAGTACATATCAGTAATTCCGATTTCTTTTTTTTTTTTTCTTAATTGGTTACTCTGCTTCCCGTTGCTGATGCTACATTCTGATGCAGAAAGTGGATTAAAAGACTTGCTCAAGACCACACTGGAAATCTCCAGGAAAGCTGAGGGACACACCTGGCTCTGAGCTGCTGTCCAGAGATTTGCTATCTACTTTATCTTAAGTATTCAGTTTTATAAGTGGTCTGTAGTCTGAGAAGCCACCTCCATCAGTCACTCAAAGGGAATCTGTGGCAATTCGCTCAGCTTGATTATCAGAGGAAAGTTTTAACCCAGGAATAAAAAAAATACACACATGAAACTGCAAGCTAAAGCCTTTCCCCCGTCTACTAACCCAAACGTATAAATACAATAAAGAGAACAAGGCAACACAACACTATGTACCTACTCCGCCGCGCTGCAAGGAAGCAAGCGATACCCCGGCCCAGCGCAGGCTGCCCGCGCCCGCACATCGCCCGGCTGCCCTGGGGGCGGCGGGACAAGGCCAGGCAAGGCCAGGCGGGCAGTGCCGCGGACAGACACCAGGGCCGGGCAGGCAGAATGCGGCGCTCACACGGCGCGGGAAGGAGGACTCGAGAATCCCCATGGCAAGGGCGGCAGCTCGCCCCACACATCCGGGCCGTGCCGGCCCTGTCCGCCAGCTCCTGCCCCTGCCCCGCCTCATAAGCCTCAGCCCCGCCCCGCGCCCAGACCGTTAGCCCCCCCCGCCCCGCCCCCACCCCGGTCTCCTCCTCGCGCGTGCGCGGCTGCGCTCGGCGGCGCCACCGCCGCCGCTCCCTCCGTGGGAGCCGACGGCCGCCCGGCCCCGGTTTACTCCCCTTCTCACCGCGCCTCAGCGCGGCGCTTTCCGCTGGCGCGCAGCCGCGGCCTCGCCGCCCGTCCCCTGCTGCCCCGCGAAGCCCCGCGCTTGCCTCCGCCCGCCGGCTTCTCCCCAGCAGCGCTACCGCCGCCAGCCCGCGCGGCGCGGCACCCGGCGCGGCTCCAACTGCCGCTGTTGAAGAGTCCGCGCCCAGCTAAAGCGCAGCCCGGCGGGCGGGGCGGGGCCTCCCCACGCAGGGAGGTGAGGGGGGGGGCCGTGCCGCTCAGGGGAGGAACGCGGCCAATCCGCCGCGCCCGGGGGCGGGGCTCGGGGCGGGGACACCCGCCCGCCATTGGCGGGGCGCCTGACGCGGGGGCGGTGCTCCTGCCGCGCGCGCGCCTCGGCGGGGCGGGAGGCGGCGGCGCGCGGAGTGGCATCGCCTCTGCTGGGCGGGCTGTGAGGGCGGACGGCGCCGAGCGCCCGCGCGTCGCAAAATTAGTGTGGAAATTAAGCCCCGGTAGAAATTATTATGTTGAAAAAAAAAACAACCCGAAAACAAAAACTTAGTAGGATTTTCACGGGGGATAAGCACTCGGAAATACTTGAAGATACGCCCCAGCACTACCGCCCCCGTCCTCAAAACTGCTCCTCTTAAGAGCCTGAGGCGAATATGGGCACAGAGAAAGCATTCCGGTTCTCCCCTGGCTTTGAAGTAATGCAGACAACCATGAGATACAGAGAAGTGCTTTATTACACTTATTTGAACAAACTAATTAAATAAGGCATCCTGGGTTACATGTAAACACTGAGGTCAGGGATATGCTCCCTCCTCCCACAGCAGGTGTGTAGCAACTGTAGCAAAAGTTTCAGGTTCTACTTCCACACAGTGCTATTTATCAAGAGGAAATATAAAATTTTAGAGTTATATTAATATTTAATGTTTATTTGTTAAGGATGCAGCTTCTCTGCAGAAGAGATTTGATTGTGAAAAGCAAGGGTTGGGTTCAATATAGTAGCACCAAGTCTGCAAGACTAAGACATCCATTAACTTCCAGCAAATAAAATTGCCTTTCACTACCAGAACTTCTGGAACCCAGAGAATTACTGTGTTGTCCAAATATACTTAAATTGAAAGTTCATTAAATATTAGATATCCTGTATATGAACTCACTGTTGTTACTAACACTAAAATAGTGTAACTTCCATGAAAGAATGCGATCCACCACATAACTACTTGCAGTACAATGTCTGATTTTATGCTGATTTTATGCCATATATTAATACAAAAAGATTCTGAAAGGCTCTCCGAACTAGTGAGCATCTGCCCTACTTGTCACTGACAATGTCTCTAGCAATAAGCTCCTTCATTATTTCATTGGTACCACCATAGATTGGCTGAACACGGGCATCCACAAAAGCTCTGTGGGGAAAAAACAAAACAAAGCAAGGACAGATTAAAAACAACTCAGAAGGGACATACAAGCAGAAGAAAAAGATAACATGTTTTCTATTTGAAGATCCTTTTTTCAGAAGTATGCCATTCCCATTTTGAAGTTCACATTTTCAGAGAGGCTTCACCTAGATAAAATCTTCTACCTTTCCAACGTACTCTGCCAAACCAAGCATTTCGTCTGTTTCTTTTCCCAGGATTTTTGTTTACATTGTGAAGTGTCCACTATCCCCCCCTAATTAAACAACAATACATTAAAGCACTATAATACCAGACTCCTACCACTTCCTCCCAATTCTTGTTCCCTCCTTTCCTCACATTACCTGAGCATTAACTCCAGCCCCTTCACCCATCCTCACAGTCTGCAGCCCAGTACAGTCTGCACAAACTGCCAGACCCAAGGTGCCCCGTTGTTGTGAAAACAACTCCTGCAGAGCCTGATAGTTATCGTGGTAATTTGTTCTAATGCCCTGGCCTGTCTGATCCTGTCAAGGGGACTGCTAACGGGGCTGTCAGTTCTTTCTTTGAGGTGGGACTCAAAACACCTTGGGAGGAAAACAAAGCACCAACTGGTTTCACGTTAGCTGGCTACATCCTTCTACTGACACCAGCTCCAGCTCCATTTGGGCCAGCAGCCAAAAAGCTGCACACAGCCAAACCATTTCCACTCTCATGCTGGAACCAGCCCCAGTACATGCACAGCTGGTGACAGCAGACAGGACGATGACAGTGTGCTTTTCCATCTTAATTCTGCTTCATTATACAGAGAACAGCCCAGGAGCAATGTGGCATTCTCTGGAAACATGCATGTTGCTGAACCACGGGGTTAATAAATCCCTGTATGGACAACTACAGCACACACAGACAAGCAGGGGTTCGAGGACACCCTGAAGAGGGTTTGCTGGCCTTCCTATCTGGTAAGATAGGGTGCAGAACACTCAGAAGTTGTACTCAAAAACAGGCAGGAAAAAGTTTGTTTAAAGCAACATTCCATACTCTTAATATATTCAGAATTAAAAAAACCCTAAATCTACCCAGTTAAAAAAATTAAAGTTATCTGCTTATGACAACTGCACAGCAGTGCTGATTGTAGAATTAGCAAAAAAGATTACCCCCTTTTCAAAAAACAACAAAACCAACAACAAAACCACTAAAATCTCTACTGGTATTAGTGTGGCAAATGGCATGAACACAAAAGGAAGCGAATCTTCACAGATAATATACAAGGAAATACGAAATGACACCACAAATGCCCCTAAACTCAAAGTAAGCAAAAAATTGGGAATGGCAAACTCCTCCCTACATATAATTCTTAGATTTTTCATTTAGAAAGGTGTAAAAAGCTGAATGTAGCCAGTCGTACTCTTGACTAGGCACAATGCTATTCTGTAGTATTACAAAAGATTTAGGCTGACCAACATGTTTTCTTTTCCTTTTATATCTATGAATTTAATTTCAGATAAAACAAACTAGCTCCCCTCATTTTGTTTTCACATTGCTGCTCTGCTGTTTCAATTAACATTTGCTTCTAGAAAAGCAACTTCTGTTTTGTGAAAAATAAATAATAATTGCTCAACAGCTTATGAGTAATCTGGAGAATCAAAACAAAGCCTTCCTGCAGACCTCTGCCCAGTGGATCACCTTTCAATAAACATGATGGGAAAAGGAACAGTAAATCAGTACTAACACAAAACAACTGACAAGTAGACGTAAAGGAAGTGTTCTCATTTTACTTTTCTGGTAATGTCTCATCATTCAAGTCTGACATGTTACACTTACTTTGCAATTGGATACTCCCACATGTACCCCCATCCTCCATGCAGTTGCACACACTGAGTAGCTATGCTGTTTTGGAGATCAGAACACCTTCAATGGTCAAAGAGAAATTTGTTTTTTAGAAAGATGTTATGCTATGAAACATTACTAGAGAAACAGATAAGTTGGCAGGACAAAAATATAACCAAACTTTTTAGTCTATATAACTGATCTTAAATGATGGCCATTAAATTACTTTCTCTTATGAGGCACATGTTTTTCTTCCTGCATGATTGGCAAGAAATTAATACATTCAGCTGAACATTACTCCTGATGGAAGAGCTTTTGGAGAAGGAAAGCCTTCTAAAGAGAAGCGTGTTTACCTTTCTCACAGGCCAAGAGATTTCCTTTGTCCTTTCTTATCAAATCCCTCAGCTGTGTCATAAAAATTAATAGCATCATAGGCTTCCCCCCCACACTTGAACAAAGCAAGATGCTCCTTGAATATAACCATTACCTAGAGGTAATTTATTTTCTTCAAAAGACTTATAGTTTTTCAGTTTTAAGAAATACTGTAATTCTTAGACAGGATTGTCCACTGCAACATTTTATTATTTCAATATAAAAAATATCTTTAAAAGCATTTTGTTTTGTGAACCTTCCCTCTACAACATGACAGACAATGTCATTTACAGTTCATGTCCTGAATCTCAGCTTCTGGAAAGCTACATAATTGATGTTATTTCAAACACTTGATGATAGTTGCATGCAAGAACCCACAGGATTTCAGCTGCACTTGCAAGCTCAAACTACAGTTGAAATACATGAAAGCCACCTTCTGAACACACAACTTTGAGTGGCAACAGGAGTAAAGAAAATGATAATTCAAGTCAATTGATTCTCATGGAATAATGCAAGAGCCCTTTTCTCCAAATCACCCCCCACCCTGTCCAGTTAAATCCTCACAGTTTATTATACCGACTTCAAATCTGCAACAGTGAGCTACCACAACTTTCTTCTGAAAACTTTTGAAAATTGATTCAGCTACATAGTACAACCTGTCACCAGAAAAGAAAGACCTACAGACTTTTAATTAGATACAGGAGAAAAACCCCTAAGTTTTATAATTCTTCAAAGCTCAACTCAAGCCACTGACTCTGCAAAAGCTTTGAAGCAAAATTAACTGGTGATAGCCTGCTGAAACAGTAGGAAATAAAACAATTCTACAGTCAAGTATTTTCTAGACCACGAAAGGGAGTTTTACAGTAGGGAGCCACAGGGATGCCATTAGGGAAAGGGGAAATCCAAGACAGAATGTGGCACTAACATTTGGGAGGGTGGGCAGCTTCAAATGCCTCACTTTGAGAAATCTGTTGAGGAAGAAAGTGACTATCTGAGCTGGCACTGGTTGTTTCCTCCTCCTCCAAACTTAATGCCTCTGCTCATGTACCTGGTACTTCTAGGTAATCACTGCCAGCAACAGCACTCCATCAAAATCCTTCCTTTCATTATAAATATTCCCTCTGGATTCCCTTAGTATTCTCTGTTCATTTCCTCTATACTTATTTTTCAAAGCCTAGAATCTGTGAACATGTACATCTCCCATTACATTATTTGTTCATGTCTTATATGCTTTTTTTCCCCATCTTTGCAAGCAGAATAAAACTATGCAAATTCATGTGCCATTATCTCAGATCCTTCCACTCAAACAGCTTTCTCTGGTAAAACCTAAGTTAACAGATAACACCAAGTACAGGGAGAGGGAGGAGGATTGGTAGCCAATAAAGGAAAGGACTGTTTAGCCTCAGTTACAGCAACAGCTGCAGCCAACTTTTCTTCTCCAAACCAGATAGCTTCAGAAACTGGCTGGGACAAGCTGCTATTGCTAAGTAACATGAACTAAAAGAGCACCATAGGAGCTCCAAATAAACCTATTCTTTCTAAAAAAAAAAAAACAACAAAACAAATACCTCCCCACTAAAAAAAAAACAACACAAAAAACCACCAAAACAAAACCAAAAACAAACCCACCAAACAACCAAAACAAAACCAAAAACAAACCCACCAACAATTTGCTACATCAAATGTAAATATTTGTCTAAATATCAATGAAGTACTTAAATTTACTTGAAGCTAAAGCTAAGTTCTGGTCTTGTTATTAATGGAAGCCCATTTTAAAAGCATGATGCTATTCTGAAATTGATCTGCTTAACCAACACCAGTTTTGAAAGTAACTAAGGTTTCTGTTGACTACATGATTGAAGTTAAAGCTAGTGGTCTCTGTTAGAGGCTGACAATGTTGTTATTATTAATCAGCCAGTCATTTCATCTTTTCATTAGATCATTCAGTGTTTTTATTATGAGACTCCTGTCAAGATCATGCAAGTAGCATTTCCAAATTACTTTAAGCACATACCAGTACTTTGCCATAGAAGCTGTGGCGGAGTCCAGGCGTTTCTCTGCATGCAGCTGTAAACAGTTGTCCATAAAAGCTCGGCCCACACAAATCTGTGTTTTCATTTCTGCCAGCTTGTGCTGTACTGTCTTATTTTGGCAGTGGACAGAGGAGGCAGAGGGAAGAATGAACAGAAGTAGTACAGTTTTAAAGTTATATTTGAAATAGAAAATCAAGAATTTTCTAAAAGGATTTCTGTTAGAAATCACCATTTCAAACAACATTGGCTCTGTACATCAGAAGACAACTTACTTTCAACACAATTATAGCTTTATCCATCTCATTACAGAAAATTACTGCCCTTTACTTTTCAAACCAACTCAAAACATGACCTTAAGAAAAAAACCCCAACAGCCTGAAAATGAAAATTCCTAGAGTGCAGAGTAGGAGGCACTGGGCACTCTGTCACCCTCAGCTCCCTCTTGTGGGAGAATGTCCTTTCACTCTGTACAGCCACTATTTTCCCCAGTTATCAATAACATTTCACCATCTATTGGATGAATTTTTGTAAGTATTCAGTTCTTCAGAGTTTAAGTGATATGAGAAGAGACAGTCTAAAATTTCCTTTGGTTTTGCTTAACTATTAGAAAGTTTTCCAACACTGAGTTCTGTCACACTGGAAAAGTTTCTAGATAAGAGATAGAATCCATCACTAAGATTATTTAAAACCAGACCAGGCAAACATTTAACTGTTGCCTTGTAATTTTGGTAGGGAGGGGATAAAAACACCACCCAGAAAGAAAAAAATGTTCTTATGTCAATAAGAAAATTGTGTAACCAGAACAATTCTATGATTCTCTTGACAATAAATATAATTGACCAGTCTACTATGATTACAAAGAAAATATTTGATTTCAAACACTGTTCTGTAGCATGACTAAATGAATTAGGCAAGGCAGAGCTCTATTATATGCACATTCTAGTTATCAGCAACAAAAAAGAAACTGAAGAGATACGCAAGAATGGATTATTTTTGGCCAAAATAATAGACTTATTGGCAGTGGGTTAGCAAAAAAAATATTGTATTGGCAGTCTGCACAGTTACCTACTACAACAATTAGGAAGTATCCCTTACCTACATAAAGTAAGGTAAACATTTATTTCTGCATATACTAAATTCCATCTGGAATTACGGATTTCTGAATGTTAACTTTACAAAGACCATAATTTTCTGAAAGATACCTAAAGATAAGACAGCTCGCCTCTAAAATGCCCAATTCTGCTGCTATTCACAACAACTAAAGATTTGATTTTGACAAAGAAAGTCGCAAGACTTTGAAATGGATGTGGTTTTTTTTTTAATTATTTCAGAAGTATATAAAAAAAGGGCAGTCAACATCTTCTAACCCATATGAGTCACTTCTATCCTGTAAATCAAACATGCAGGAGCTTGGTCTGGCTCAGCCCTAACAGTTAATGTGGTTTTCAAGAAAACCCTAACATCGCAATACTGCAGAAAGCAACATCGGTTGTATGACTGCAACTAAAGAGTGTAGGCATCAAGGTCTCAAAATACAATTAACTACCACTGTCAGGAGTGAGGTATGCTCCCAGAGAAAGACCTGACAGCTCTATATGCACTCACAAATACCCAGCCAGCTCCTAGCTGAGGATTCTCATTACAGTGCCCGTAAAGCTGAACACAAACACCTCTGCAGGCACTCAGGTCACTGCCTGGGAGCCCCCATCAGCATCAAAGTTCATTTTCCTGCAGGAGCACAGAACCTGCACATGCACCCAGCTCATCTGTAGGATTCCAGGCAGATACAGAAATATATGCAGGTGTAACAGACCTTGTGATTAGGACCTCTGATAGTAAAATGCAAGCCTAACGGCAACAAGACATTTTTTCTTCATCAGCAGCAAAAAAGCCAGTATAGTTTCTGCCTGCACACTTTACTTTCACAAGCAGTACTGTGGGAGGTATCTAACTGAATGGTAAAATACATACATTAAAGCCTTTGTGGTGTTGATTTTTTTTTAATTATTTTTGTATTTCAAAAATAACCAATGCAAACAACAGCCACAGCCAAACAGTGAAACTTGTGCAAATAGTCCTTTGAAAACAGCCCAGAGATTTTCACTTGCTCACATGTCACATACACAGACGTAACACAAATGCACACTGCAATCTGCATACCAGTCTCTCAGTTCAAGCTCACCTGCAAGTGTGCAACTGTCTTTCCAAAAGCTTTTCTTTGCTTCACATAATTCCTGGTTTCTTCAAACATGAATTCACAACTAGCAAGAGCCATATCAGCAATTAGCAGTCTTTCCTTTTGAAACACAAATTACAGAATGCCATTGAATTAGTCCTACCTTTCTCCATATTAGATGCACAAGTAGGACACAGATGCTCCGTGTTGTTCATTAAGGGAAGGGACAGAAGTCACATTAAGTACCAAATGCACTACTGAAATTACTGAGTGGGACAAACGCCTTGCTGCCTGAAGCTCACTTTTAAGCTGTTTTCAGGGTTAATGCCCTATCACAACAATGACTCAAACAATAGCTACACATTAACCACAGGACTCTTCTCACTGAAAAATTCACATTGAATTATGTTTCAGTTATTGGTTTTCACTGCTCAGTTTGAACAACTGCATTTAACAATTTCTATAGGACACCTCTAGAAACAAAATAAAACCTACAAAGAAACCTCACTGCTTTTGTTTTCTTCATAAAATGTTGAAAAACAGAAACTAAGTACAGAACAATTACTTCTAACAGCACTGAAATCATCTGATGCATCACACTGAAACTGCTCATGAGAGCATCTATTTCTTGAAAGCAGTAAAATATTTCCTTTGATCAGGTTTTGTATTTACTCACAGTATAAAATTAAATAAAGCATAATCCCTACCAGATGAGGTAAACACAAAGTCAGCGTTTTGACAAAGCACAAACACATTTTGAAAAACCACATTGTCTCTTTGTCCTCCCAAATAACTAAAACTTCCTAAACTGTTATTTCCACTAGGAAGGTATTTTGGCAACTAAACAAATTTACTTTGCTACAGAGTTCCTTATATCTTTAATATGCTTCTACTAGTAGAACAGCAGTGCTTGCTTGTTTCTTTAAAGAGAATGGCAAATGCATCAGAGACCTCCAAGCTATATTTATTAAGCAAAGTTGATTCCATGCTGTAAGTATACAAGAAAACTGTGATATGTTATTTTAAATACACTACCCAAAGCTTATGTTCTTCAATAGCTGGGTAGCTGATTAAGAGATCTGGCTTTGAGCTGGTGGGATATCAACATTTTTACCAATGCCCAAATAATTGCACTTTTAGCACTAGGAACTATTTGCTTCAGTTAAAAAGCAGAAGTACCAACACAATGCTGGCTGCAGACATCCCAATTCTCAGCCCAAGACAGCTCCCTGTGATACATCATCAAGACCAAGGCAGATTCTTGTAATGACAAAAATTACCTCTGTATTCTTCCTACAGACAGCAAACACCCACATTCCTCTTACCTGAGGGAGCTCTGCCATCAGGTAGTAGAAGCCTTTGTTCTCTTTTCCAAGCAAGGCACTGGCTGGCAAGCGCACATCTTCAAAAAACAGCTCTGCTGTGTCCTAGGAGGATGTTAAATGCAACAGTTTATAGCCTGACATTCTCATCTTTTCCTCCCACTTCTATTGCCCCATTCTTTTTCTTGCTACTGTATACTTTAACTTGAAATTATAGAATAATTCAGGTTGGAAGGGTCCTCCAGCAGTCATCTAGTTTATCTCCTACTCAAAGTAGCTCCAGCAAAGCAAGCAGCTGAGGGCTTTGTCCACTTATGCTTTCCAAAGCTCCAAAGATGGAGGCTCCATGACCTCTCTGGGCTCCTCTTCCAGTTTCTGATCACTTTTATGGTGAATTTTTCTAAATACCTACTTAGAATTTTCCTTAATGTAATCTGTGTCCCTTACCACTCTCCCTTTCACTGTATTCCTGTAAGAAGAATCTGGCTCCACCATCTCTACAGCCAAGTGCTAGGTAGCTAAAGACACCAGTAAAATCCTGTCCTTCCCAGCATCTTCTGAGTGAAAAAATCTAGCTCCCTCAGCCTCTCCTTGCACATCACATGCTTCTGACCTCCACAGGCAAACTCAGCATACATACTTTGCATGTTTATTGTTTGTGCTCTAAACCTGAACATCACCACAGTTCTATTTCATACTTATTTAGCTAACACCACACATTAAGTGGTTTTAGACTTCCTCCTAGTCTATTACACTTTAGGGGTTGTATGAACTCACCTGAGCTTTCAGGCCAATTTTCTCCAGCTTGCGTCCTTTGATGAAACCTTTTGTTCCATTTTCCACCAGAAAAAGGCTGATCCCATGAGCAGGAGATCGGGCCTCCCTGTTTGTAACTGCAACCACAATCACTACGTCGCTCATCCAGCCGTTAGTGATGAATACCTGTAAAAAAATGCAACTTGGAATAAAGCAGCAAGCTGGGTAGATAGAATTTAAGAGATCATCAAGCAACAGAAAAAAATACTGCACTGACACTTCCACAGGTGAACTGAAAGGCAAGGTTTAAATGTTCAGAAGAATTTTAAGCTTTCTGAATAAAGTGTTTTGGAACAAGGTCTGTGAAAATAGGAATTAGTTTGACAGGTATTGTGTAGGTCAGAAGCATGAAGTTAAAGAATTCACAGATCTGTTTCTTTTGTCTGTTCCCTGACAAAGAGGGAATGTGGTATTGAATGAACATACAGGTTCTCTTTTCTAGAAATTCAATTAGCAACGTATAACATGCGAAGCTATCAATGGCTTCTTGTCACAATTGCTTACTACAATCCTGCAGAATGACTCATGAACCTGCTAAAGTGATCTATCTTAACTCCAGCAAATGAAACCAGCTATCTGTCCTGCCTAGCTTCAGCTCTGCAGAATGAGCACCCTTGTGAACACCTCTATGTATATATTTCCCTTGCACGCATCCTCACCACTTGAAATTCAGCTAAGGCCTCCATCAGTACCATATTATTAGCAGGAGTACAAAAGAAGGAGAGAAAGAAGATTAAGACATTGCATAGTTTTAAAAACATAACCCACAAAAAAACAGAACTGAAAGGACTAGGGGGAGACACTAACGAGGGTGTACAGCCTTCACTGTCTACATGCATTCAGCTCCCAAAGCCTACGAGCACTATCCATGTCTGTTTGCTTACCTTACTCCCATTAAGAATCCAGTCACTTCCATCCTTTTTTGCATATGTTCGTATTCCCTGCAAGTCACTGAAAAGAAATTCAAGAGGTCCTTCAAGAAACCATTCCAGCAGCTGCAATTTGTGTCTTGAATTCTACCTGGTATAAAATAAGGTAGATTTTATGCCAGCCAGGTACAGTCTCCAGTGAAAATGCACACAGGGATAATGAAACCTGGTGAAAAGGCTGAGAGCATAACAGAAAGCACAGGCATGCTGCAGCCAGGGATGATAAATCTATGCAGTTGTACAAGAGCACGAGGTTCCATTTTAACCATCTGCTTGTGGAGGGTGGTGTAATACAAGCACTGGGACCAAGGGGTCAGCATCCCCTTACGCCAACATGCCTTAGATGACAACCAGAAGAGAAATCCACATCCTCTCAGCAGGCCCAATTCTGATGAGGAGGCTCTGTAAAAAGCCACTGGGCAACATCTACCATCTGTAAAAGCATGATGCCCACAGGTTTTGCTCTTCACAGGTCCCCATTTTGGAAACTGGTCAGATGAGCTGTGCCTGCTCCAAACGTGTGCTGTCTGCCCTTCAATAAGGATGGGCAAGGAGGGACACTTCTCTGTTTGAAATGATTCAGAGGAAAGAAAATAAGGTGTTCTATTCCACAGCAAAAGCTAATAGGAAAGTCAAGCCCTCTTTACCAAGGTATGTAATTTTCTCCTGACTACATTTCATATTAAAAGTATGTTAATGTAACAAACAAGTTATAACTATAAATCCGGACCATAAAAGCAAACAAAACATATTTGCCCCCAATGGGATGATCCTGAAATTGATTCTGAGCAAGTATCTTGAAATGACAAAGCTGTAATAAAGTAATCTGTAAGTAACAGTTGTACTACCCAACTAGTCACTAAGATGGCTATATAACCTGGAGGGTTAGGAATTTTTTTCCCTGACAAAATTATGTACTGCCTACTGATTTAAGCCTGTTGTTTTAGTACTTAACTTACCTGCCAGCCCCAGGTTCTGTCATGGCAATAGCTCCAATACACTTGCCTGCAGTCATTTCAGGGATAAAACGTTTAACCTGTTCTTCAGAGCCATAGTTTGCAATGTAGGGCATGACTATGTCTGAATGAAGGCTGAATCCTGGGCCACTACAGTTAACATACATCCTCGGGGAGAGGGGGAAAAAAAAAAAAAAAAAAGAGTTCAGACAGAAGTACCACAAAGATTTAGACATTGAACTTTACACCATTACATCAGACCCAACCCCACCACATGGACATCAAGACAATCTGAGCTTGTGACACTTGTACTGTTATTTAAAGAATGCACTTTCACAGCCAAATGAGTGTATAACCTACCAGAATAATTAAACACTTCCCTCAGTCACAAAGTCCTAACAGTGGAGCATGATGACATATTAGTTGAACAATCATCTGGAATACTTAAAACAAGAGGCATCTACATATGTCTAATCTATCCTTCCCATGAGAAAGATAACACAATTTTCTGTAAACAAACATGTTTCATGATAACACCTTATGGAAAAAGATAGTCTCTTGATAATATCATGGAAATTCTTCCTGCAGTGTCTAGTACTTACTGCTCCTCCCAGACCACAGCTGAAGAGAGAATATCCGCTCCAATGCCTCCATGTTTTTCAGCAATAGCAACACCCAGCAAACCCTGTTGTCCAGCCTTTTGCCAGAGCTCCCTGCTCACCTGGCCATCCTTCTCCCATCTGCAAAATGAACACAAGAACAGTCAGGCATTAAATCCCCCATGTGCTACTATTTGTCATGGGTGCTGCTTCACACTTGAACACTTGCAGCCAGTTTCACCAAGTAGGAAGAGACCTTCAGTCTGACCAACAATTGGTCCCTGGGCACTTACAAGTGAGTACTGTATCTTGGTGAACTACTGCTTTAAGGTGGCTTGAAGTTTGTAAATAGCTAGTCAAAGCACATCTGCTGACAGTTTGCAAAACTTGAACACCACAGGAATCACTTATTCTTGGAAAAATAATGCCTCTTTAGAGAGTTTACAAACGCAATAGAAAGTTGGATGGCCCTCAATGGCCCAGCCTTTTTTTTAAAAAAAGTTTTTTCTTTTAACCACAATTTAAAAATTCTGTGGTACACCAATTATATCAGAGACACTGCTCTGACACACCTGTGTGCAACAGAGCTATACCTTAGCACTTCATCCACAGTTAGAGTTACCTTATCCTACTTATTCAAGCTCATTCCCAGAGCTTTTGCTCCTACAGTGGAAATACAAAACAAATCTCTCTCTCGTGACCATCTTTGCTTCCTCCCCACCCCCCCAACACTCTTTGCAGGGCCATTCCTGTCTCTGCTTCGCCCACCAAAGCTGCTTCTCCTTCTCACAATAATCCACAACTGCACTGACTGATGCCACATTTGTCTGTTCTCATCAGTCCAGCCAATTAATATACTATGCCTGAAGCCTCTTTGTTTACTTGAAAGGTGCAAGAACAGAATGGTTCATAGGTCGCTGAAGTGATGCAAGAACGTAAGTCCAACCTGTTCCAGTCTCTTCTGTCAGGAAGCTAGCAAACTTCAGTAACCTCAAGCAGAGCCAGTACCTGTTCACACACCTGCACTGGAAGACATTCTAACAAAAGATGAGGTAAAACATCTGGGTTTGTGGACAGAGTATGATCATACAGTGGAAGAGCACACTACTTTGAGGTCATGGTTTGAAGACAAAAAAAAAATAGTCAGCAACTATTCCGATGTAAGCTGTTTCCATTGCCTCCTGCTGCTCATGTCTGCCCTGAAGCCACATCACCCCACCCACTCAACTGTGCCATCTCAACTGTCTGTGGGTACACACTGTGAGCTGCAGCAGACAACTCATCTAGCAGCATGATTTAAGAATAAGCCCTTCACTACCTCCTGCTGTTTTCGCAGGAATGTGGTAAAAATTGCTTAAAACACTACTGCATCTTAATGCTTTCTGTTAAAAAATACATGTTCCAAGTTGATTTATTTTCTTTCCCCAACTATAATGACATTTGACATAACTAAGTAAGGGCAAAAAACACCCTCCAGCTGTAGTTCAATGGAAGTACAAACACTACTACTCTGTGCAGAAGACAACGTATTTCCACAGGGACAAAAAATATAGAAATTTAAACAAGGATATTTTGTACAAGTTTTTTGGCAATACATAATCCAGCTTATCATCCTACAGGTACTGTATTTACAAAATCTACTGCAATGTAAGCTAGATGCAATGTCAATGCTTTTCTGGATGACAGCAGTACAACAGCATGAGAACTGAATTGTCTCCATAACTCTAACCCCAAGTCACCAGTGTCAGAGTTAGTATCTACAAGCAGGGATACTTCTGCTGCAACCTTGCAAACTGCATTTGTCTGCCCATAGGCCTAGGATGACAATGCCAGATTGCCTACACTGAAGCTCAAAGAACACAGTGAATTTTGATTATGTGATTTTTTTTTTTTTCACATATGATTTTCATAGGCAGGTTTGTTTTAATTGAGCAAATTTGAAATAGAAAGCTTGCAAGTGAAAACAAATATCCTGTTTATCCTGTCACCTTAAGAATGACACCCCAAAAAGCATTTGGGGGAAAAAGGCATATTATTTGGCAAACCAGAATGTTTAAGGGGTATCTTACTCTGCATGAAAAGGCAGCACTTCTTCCTGGAAGAACTTCCTGGCACTTTCCCTGAAGATATCATGATCTGACGAGAAGATCCTCCGAGTACCTATATCAGTCAAACTCTTAGCAGAAGATGGTTCTGGGCGCTTTGTGTCATGCTGTTCAGTTTGCAGAGGACTAAAAAAGACAAGTGAAAGCATCTGTCAGGACACAGGCACTCCCATTTACATAATACTTTTGAAAAAAATACCTGTGCTGTCAAACATAGTTCCCATCCCAAAATCTAGCACACTGTTAGGTCCAAAGGATACCCACAGTAAATATAAAAACCTAACATACACTGTACTTTACTGGGCTGTGAAAGCAGATAAAGCAAGAGTGGTTTGTCCTTAATGCTTCAAATAAATTAAAACCAATAACAATACATACACAGATAAGAGGATCAAGTTTCTGTTCATTAGAGATGCCAAAAAATCATCACTGCCTTCTCCACCTGCCACACAACCTCCAGAACACAATTCAGCTCGATTTAAACTGAGGTGCTAACTTTTTGAATAACTGTGACCTGCTCTGGCAGAGGGGCTGGACTCAATGATCTCCAGAGGTCCCTTCCAACCCCTACCATTCTGTGGTGTTTTTTTATTCTTTACACACCCCTCATAGTCTCAAAATTTCAAATCCATGACACTGAAAATCCACACACTCAAAGTAAAGTAAGTATAACATGGAATTGCACCCTCTGAGTGTTGTATTATTCTCTGCAATATCACTTACATTTGCACAGTTCTAACCTTGAAAAGAATACTCCCCAATTCCTTCTAACTCTTAAGGAATTTTCTCGTACAGGAAGGTTAATCCTCCCAAAACTGATTAAAAAAACATATACAAAAATAAAATCCTTCTCTAACAAAAAATAAAAACTGAAACAGTAGTAAATGTCAGTAGTTGGAAGCACACAAGCGAAGTTTAATTACAAAATAACAAGGAAGGGTTTAAAGCTTTGTAGTGGTTTGGAATATCAAGGATTACACACTACTTAAAAGCTGAAATGAAAATTCACTTCTTGTTATATTGGGCTCCTTGACTCGCTTTTATTTTACTGCCACAAAAATCAGGAATTATAAATACAGAGCTGAGTTATAGTAAACGGAAAAGGCATTTGCTGTTCCTTAAACTATTTTGTTCACCTCTCCTCAGTTCCTCAGCACAGTAATTGTGTGTAGATCCACAGAACTTAGCTGAGCATACACTTACTTACTCCATTACAGAAAATAAGGTCTTTATTTCCTGCCACATGAAGTTACTCACACTCTCTCTTGTGCAAAGGGATTAAACACCCCTGAAACACAGGCTCTATTTGCGTCTAGTGGTATGTGGAAGAAACAGGCTACTGTAACTTGCTCCTTCAGTGTTTTGTATGCTCAAACACAGGCTTCCCATGCTAGGCGGACAGTGATCTCCCAAAAGCTCCACCTCACACTACCCACAGCCCAGAGAGACGCAACTCGAAGGTTAGAGGAGGTGTGAGCACCCTCCTGCGCTTCTGCTCCCCTAAAACTCCGTTCCCTGAGCACAAGCACCCTGCTACCACGGCCCGCGGGTGACCGGGGTGTCCGAGCAAGGACACATGCAGCCCATCACTTGCTACCACCACGGGACTCAGTGACCCTGACCGTGGACAGAACGTGGAGCAAAGGTCGGCCCCGTCACAGGGACGCTCCCAAACCTTCCGGGTCCTAGGGCCTCGGGGGGCTCCCAGCCCTGACGGGCAGAGGGGCACTCGGGAGGGTTCCCAGCCCTGCTGGGCACAGGCCACACCCCAAGGCTCTCAGGGGGCTTCCGAACTTGCCTGGCATCAGCCACTCACCCGGACCCCAGCTGCCTCCTACAGTGGGAGCACGAGCAGGTAAACACACCTGCCTGTATAGACATAGACACCTGCGACTATAACCTCCCCGCCACATATATACAGAGCACACATCCATACCCGTCCAAGTGCACACATCCAGTTGCATATTCACATAGACATGTATTTGTGTACATTACAGCATGTGTAACCCCACGAACACGTATATATCCACCCCAAATAAAATGGGTAAATACAGACACCTCTTTTACATGCCCAAGCATAGATATGCGCTCCCCCACCATCCCTTACGCCTACCCTGCCAGTGCGCACTGGCGCGGGCCCCAGACAGAAGCACCCGGGTACCCCCTGACCCTGCTCGGGGCACACCCGTCTCTCTACCCACACCTCAGCACTCCCACCGCGGCGAGACCCACCAACGCCAGCCACACTAACCTGGCTCGTGTAGAGAAGGGCCGGAGACCGGCAGCCCTCAGAAACCCACGCAAGCGGAGCAGCCGCGCCGCCATTTTACGCTACGGCGGGACGGACAAGGCGGGGCGGCGCCGCCGTTAAAGGAGGGGAGGCGTGATCCTTGCCTGGTTGAGGCAGCATACTGCAAGGCTCGCAGGTTTTAATGTGTGTAATTGTTGTTATCGTTTTCTTTTCGGATAGTTTAGTAGCAACTTATCGTTTCTGTCAGTGTTGCTCCTCTCCTCGCCCTGTCAGGCGAGTGGGAGGATTTCTGCTGCCTAAAGCCTCTCTCGCAACGCGCACCCTTATAGTCATCCCTGCTCTTGCCTTCCTGCAATTGTAAATCCCTTCTAGTACATTGGCCTTACACTAGGATTATGATGAAACATCTATATTATTATTATTATTTTTATAATATAGTTTTGAAATCAGGTTACAGAGGGGAGCGGGAACAAAGGCGACTCGGGCACACCCGGGAAGGGTGAGGTGGCTGCCAGGACGAAGGTGATTGTTTTTCAGGGGTTGTCCGTGTGACTGCGTTAGCCGGAGCCGCTCCCAGCCCCTTGGACCCGTCCTCCCTCCCAGGGCCGGCAGCAGTGGGGACGTCCCCTCAGGAATGGGGCTGCCACTCCTCCCCGGCTCGGCAGGTCGGCTTTTGGGGGGAGGTTGACGCCCCCAGGCCTGGGGCCCGCTTGGGCGGCGGGACGGGCCCTCGCCGCGCCCGCTGGCCTGGCTGCGGCGGCCGCTGCCCCGGAGAAAACCACTCCACGGCCTCCTGATGTCGGTGGGCTGTGCAGAACCTGCACACCAACATCTTTTAGCACTTGTTTATTTTTAGGCTGCTTCTTGGAAGTGGGGGAAAGGATAAAGATATAACAGCCTGCTCGTAGTTCTTGCTCCCTTTAGCTTCTGTGTTTGCCTTGCGTCACCGGGCACAGCCCTGACAGATAATAATTTCCTGAGTCAACCGTTTGGGCAAGTTTTGAGCTATAAACGGGTATCTTTCACTGAGAAAGGAGCTCCTGTTTGCTTCCTTTAACAACAAACCCCTGAAATACAAATTGACCAGAAAACAGATGTCACAAATCGTCATTGTGATGGGGATTGGATTAAAACGATACAAAGTCCCCATGAATGGGATTTTAAATGCTTTCCTCGCTCCCCACGTGGTATTGGGGAACCTTCAGCTGTTACCTGCCAGAGTCATGAGATGGCACAAACCTTGTAAGCAAAAAGTGAGTGTTTGAGCCTTGATGTTTGTTGA
Source organism: Hemiprocne comata (assembly GCA_020745705.1). Classification (NCBI taxonomy): domain Eukaryota; kingdom Metazoa; phylum Chordata; class Aves; order Apodiformes; family Apodidae; genus Hemiprocne; species Hemiprocne comata. The sequence goes on from CM036591.1 coordinate 35,909,063, forward strand.
GAAATAAAAGCTGAAAAGCAAGATCGTCATAGCTCAAAACACAAAGCAGATCGGCTCAAAATATACTTTTCAAAATCTTATTTTAAAACTAATAATTTACTGGGAGGTGCATTGTAATAATCTGTTATAACGTTTTTTAACAGATAAAAAAATAAATCTTTCTTTTGATCAATCCCATTTTCAGCTATGATGTTCCTACACCCTAGGCCGCAAGATGGCACTACAGGAATAGCTATTCCTATGGGATGCGCCAGCCTGAAAGGCATCTTGCCTCTCGAAGGGTGTATGTGTTTTCAGTGTGTCATCCTGGCAATGCGGAGAGCTGTCTGTCTGTACTTACAGCCAGAAGCACCTGCATTGCAAAACCGGTTGCAGCCTAAAAACTTGTACTATTTTTCAATTTGGGATTCTGATCTCATATTATATCAGAGCAGGCAGGAGGGAACCACGCAGGAACATCTGAGAGGAAAGAAGTAAAACAGAGTTTGATGGGAATTGCTTGGTCTGGGTTCCCAGAGGTAAGATTTGGGTATGCTTGCAGGGTCCTGTCAGAGCCTCCTGAGGAGTGCCCTTGGGCTGGCATAGAATCCATGGAGAGCCCAACACCTTGGTCTCGTGTCTGTTAGCAGGCAACGGGCTGACAGGGAGATTTGAATTCCTGGGGATGCCCGGGTCACCCAGTTTGCAGTCTTGGCGGCTTTGTTGCAGCAAGCAGATCTGGCAGGACATGGCCCATCACCCACGCACAGGGTAAAGTGATAAGGGAGCTGAGGGATGGTAGATCCTGCCCTAAGCCACAGAAAAGCAAACTTTGTCCAGGTGTCAAGTATCAGTTCCTGTGATCAGGAAATGTCTCAAACAGACAGTGGCAAACAGATTGACATTTTTCATACCAAGTTTTTTTGGAAGGAAGGAGGTGTGTGGTTGTAAAAAAATGGACATTAAGAACCTTTTTTTTTTCTTTTCTTTTTTTACGTGCTGGCAGAAAACAGAGTAGAAATAGATACTACAGCAGGGCAGAGAGTGCAAATGCATTGTTGGCCTCCTCCTTCTAGATGCTGTTTCCAGTTTGGGATTGTGCTTTTCAGAGATACAGCACAACCAGGATTAAGGTACAGCGGTGTACCCCTGCCTTGAGCAGTCTGGTCCCTGCGCCTCCATTCCTCACATGGGAATAGTCAGAGGTGAGTTTCTAATGCTGATTTTCCCCCTCTTCATGGTGATGCTTTCTCTTTGTTATGGTCATCTCCCGTGCCAATAAATGACATGTTCATTCTTCCTGACCTCTGGTACGGATGGCTCAGAAGATGGATATGGTTTGCCGTATGTTAATGGGGGTAAATACTCCCAAATTAGTAGTTCTCCTGCTCTCATATTGTGTGGTTAGTGGTAGCCTTTTTCCTCAGAGACTGTGTTACACTGGTAACCACTCTATCCCTAGTCATACCCAGCATTAGCAATGTCCACTCCTTTAGTATTAGAAATGTTGCCATTGTGATGTTAAAGACACCAAGACAGTGGGCTCTTCTACAGTGTGTAACTGTCCTGACAGCTCGGTAGCATTTGGCCTTTGTTACAAACTGGTTTGGTTGAACAGTCTCTTTTGCATCACCCATTTATGCTCTTTTTTATGATTTCCAGTGCTAATAGGTCATTGCTAGAGCTGGAAAGGACCTGTATTCTCTTCAGTACCTGCTTTATTTGGAACAATCTTTAACGTGTTTACTACAGTAACTTAAAGCACTATCTTGCTGAAAAAAAATGCACGTGGCATTGCAAGATACAAAGCTAGCAAATAAGGGAGTTGTAGGTTACCTGGAGAAAAAGTGTTCAAGTGAAGCTCTGTGGGTAAGAAGCTGAAATTAAATTTGTTTTGGTCAAACTTAAATCTTCCTGTTTTTTAGAAGAGATATTTGCTGTCTTTCATTTCCACTGCAAGTAAAAGAAACAGTAAAGGAATTGAGCCAACAAATTTCATTGCATGCATTTTTTCTGTCAAATAAGTCACCTACAACTTTTCGTGTATATATTCCTGAGTTGGAACACCATTAGTCCTATTACATCTGCAGCGGCATCTTTTGCTGTGGAAGGGTGTTCTCCTCCAGGGCTAGGTGTGTTTGGTTTGGTTTTGATAACAGACAGCTTAGTGTGGGAAACTACCAGTTAATGCAGGCCTTGGATACAAATGTCCAAATTTTTCTCAGAGCTTCTCCTGTGCCATTGGCATGTGCTTGGCCTTTAAATTATTTTTCATATCCATGGTACCAATCTGACGTGGAACAACTGCTTGTAGGTATGTTCTTCTTGGCTAATCAGTCATTCAAAAGAGATCCTCTGACAGCTGGTAAACACCATATACAAGCCTGAAGTGATTTCACCTGAAAGTGACTTCTGCCAGCTGGCTGTCTATATTTGGATAGTAGAGACCCCTGTTAAACAGCTATGGTTATGTGTATTCCTCTGTCTTGCTACATGAGATGGCGACGCTGTAAAGCTAAGCTGCAGGATCTGACCAGGTGTTTTGAAAACACAGCAAAGGACAGCACTGACCCCTCTCACAAAGCACTTTATCCCCTTTTTAGACTTTCAGTCCGAGTTGCAAAGATTGTGTCCAACTATTTGTGTCTGATATGAATACCCTAGAGGTTTGGTTTCTGAGTAGGTTATTTAAAGCTTATGTGCTGTCTTCTTTCAAGAAGAGCCCAGGTGCCAGTTTAGCACGTCTGCCCATCAGGGGTTCTGCATGTTCTTTGTCCAACTTTTTTTATGTTGGCATTATAGTGCAGGGCAAGCTGGAATAAAATGCAGAGCTCTCAGCTTACTTCTCCCATGATATGTGAATCTCCTTAGTGTGCCTTTGCATGGGGTCACACAGTGTTAGCCATGTGGGTGCGAGAGGATGTGACAGAGAGAGACAGGCTGCAGCTGATGTGGTGCCTTCAAGTGGGCTTCCTCAGGGCATGGGCCCCTGATAACCACCTCACATTCCTCCATCCTGGCGGAGCACCACAATAGCACTCTCATTCTCTGACCACATGTGGTATATAGGCACTCCACTACCAGGAGAACTAGCTCCTTCAGCATGTCCCTTGGAGCACCAGAGGGATGCCACAGCCCTCCAAGAACTGCGTGTGTGGTCCAGTGATAGCTGGGTATCAGCAAGGAGAGGGAGCTGGGAGTCAAGTGTGTGAATCTCATGAGCTGAGAATATGATTTGGCAGGCCTGAAGATGAGGGTGGCAGCTGATATTTCAACATGGGACAAAACTGTGTTTTATCCTGGTGTTTTAACATGAAACTTAAAACTATCATGTTTAAAAAGGATTTCCAATCGAGGATGCTGGCCTGAAGTCTGTGCCTGCACTTCTTAGTTAATTGGGTAGCTGTTAGCAATTTTCAGCATGTGGCAGTACTGATTTGGAGCAGGACTGTATGAATTGCTCATTAAATCATTTCAAAATCACTTCCACCGAAGCTGAAGAAGAGCAGCAGCTTCAGGGAGCATTCCTAGTGAAGGTGGAAGTTACAGACTGAAGTTCTGGTTTCCTATATAGGGAGAATTTGTTAAGACTGGTATCAAAGAAGGAAACTTCAGCTGCTTAGGTGTTCATCAGTCTGCATTCACTTTAGCATGTGGCACAGGATAAAAGTTCTCAAAGATGGCTATGAAGAATTCAAAATTTCAGCAAAATTTGTCCCTTGATTAGAGCTGTTGTCCTACATAAATTAGCTGCAGACCATTACAAATACACTTTATTGTCAAGTAACATAGATCAGAGCAGCAGGCAAATGTGAATGTAAAAGGCACATATAAACACAGGCATTGGTATACTGAAGGTATTACTGGAGCTTGAGAGTATTGTGTGAAACAAGACTGTGCAAACAAGGCATCATCTCCCAGAACAGGGCTACTCCCTGTATGTGTCATCAGTATTGTATTTGTATCAGGATGAAAATTTACTTCTGTACTTTTTATTGTATCAGGATCAAAATGAGTGGCATCCTGTGTTGTGGCAGTAAGCACTTCCAGTGGTATTTTAAAGTGTCTTTGTTCAAGCAATATCAATGCTTACAGTTTCAGACCTCATGTTCATTATTCGTTTGGTATTTGGGAGAAAACTGCTCTGTTTCCTGGTTTAATAGAGCTCAAATGATAAAGATAACAGAGACCCATCCTCACAAACCCTCTTTCTTTGTAAGTGCTGAGTAACTGTGATGCTAGGTTTTCCTAATCCTAAATGCTGTAGCTTGTCAGCTCTTTTAACATGTTTTTTTATGCACAGAATACATATGTATCATTTCAACATGTTTATTTCAGTTAACAGTCACTGGGTGTTTGGATGCAGTAGCTCTAATGAGCTGCTCACCATTTCCTCCACAGGTCTTCAGCTGAAATCCAGCTTAACACAGACATTAATTACAATCAGTTCAGTGTTGGTGTGAAAGGAGCTGGAGAGGTCTTGGTTTCAGCTTCTGGTATGAACTCATTCCCATGCTTTGTGCTAATGGTGTTAGAGGCAGAAGCCAGGAGCTGTTGGTCAGCCATGGCTGTACCTATTAGAAAATATAACATTTTCTTATCTCCAATTTAGCAAGGGGCTGGGAGAGAATTGGTCTCTATGTAAGAGAGTAGCATCACATTTGGCAGAAATTGCATGATGGAAGCTACTACTAAACTGGGCAAATTAATGTAATAATGGGTTTAATCTGCACTAAGGAAAGAGGGATTCCTTTAACAGCTGCTTTGCTGCTTTCAAGAACTCAAAGTAGCTGAGCACCACCCTTGCACAGGTGTAGGTGTTGAGCTCAGAGGATGTAGAAAGGTATGCTGGGATAGGTACATTGCTTCTGTGGTGAGTGGCAAGGCTGCTTTGTGGTTGTAGGGCTGTACTCTCAGCTTGTGTAGATAGTGGTATGTTTTCCTTGCATGACTTGTTTCAAAACCTTAGCAAACTTGCCAAGAAGGTAGATGAATCCTCCTCTTCTGAAAATGGGTTCTTGCTATGGGTGGTGTGGCCTGTATGAGTTCAACTAGTTGCTGTTTTTTATTCCATCAGGGATATGCAAGAGATCCAGTAATAACATCAACCCTTGCTCTGAAGATCAGATATGTTCCTGAATGCTGAAGAAACAGACCAGAGGCAACCTTGTAAGTTAAATAAAGTCAGAGGTGTTTTATTTGTTGTCTTCTAAAAACAAACTTAGCTTTTCAGATATACAGGAATGTTACAAATGAGAAAATCTGAATTGAAGCCACTTTTTAAACTAATTAGGCAGTTAGTAATCACTGTCATTTGCAGGGAGGAGAACAACTTGAAAAACTGTAGTGTTCAGTATAGCATGGAGTAAAAAATGGATCCACTTTGTTTCACAGAGAGCCAAAGAAAATGCATTCCTGAGCAAACAGTCTGAAGAGCTGATATTTGGGAAGATAAAAGTGAAAACTTTTTGTGTTTCTCTGAATTGATAGAGCTGAGGAGTGAACATAAAATGCCTATCCCAGATTTTCCCTGGGGTACCTGGTGTACATGGTATGGCAACACACACAGTATTTGTAGTGTTCCTTGAATGGTACCTAGTTTAGGATATATGCATCTTCTGTAACAAGAGTGTGGGAAGCAATTAATCCTTTTTACCTGGAAGGAGGTGTACCTTTGTCTTATTTTTGCTGGGGTTTTTCGGATTCAGCAGATCATGTGTTTGCTTGAGCCCTGAAGAGTTAAGGGGGCTGAGAGCCAGGAAAGAGGAGCTTCCCTTAAAGAGACCTTTTATGAGCCCTGGGTACCAGGAACCCTGGAAAGTAGTCTAGAAATGTTGTTTGCTTACTTTGTGAAGTGGCTCTCCACACTACTATGCTCTTTCATGATGAGGCGGATGGCAATTTATTTTTTTAGTAGCTATTTTAAAGCCTTATTCTGTCATACTTTCTTGTAAGACTTTAAAACAGGTCTGCAGGCACCTGTTTGCCTCTCTTCAAGCATTTAATACTACGTGGTGTCCCCAGACACACTAAATTTACTGCAGAGTGGGTGAGGGTTATGTTGTTATGACTAGCTAATTAGCTAGGTTGTAGGAAACTAAATACCACCCTCCTCACTGTAGTGGTGGGAAGAGACAATTGCCATCGTGCTGCTTTGAAGCATATGCAGAGGATGCAAAATGAAGGTTTTTGTGATAAAAAGTGTAACTTTTGAGGTTGTGAATGCTGTGCTCTACTGACCTTCCTATGAGCTATACCTGACTGGAGGCTTTCTTCTGCATTTTCTTTCTTGACATCTGATGGCTGTGAAAAGGTAAGCATGGCCATGTTGTAGAGATTTTTAAACAGAAACTCATGCAGCAAAGTGTGAATTGAGTTTCAAGTCCTAAAGCCACCAAATGCTATTGGCTTAAAGACACGTGAGACTTTTTTTCCCCAGATGTTAAAAAATATGGGTGCTTTGTTTCTTCATCTTCTTATAAGCCTGCTTCACAAGTTTCATGTCAGCTATTGAGAGAGAGATTTCCTCTTCATACTCCATGTAATGCCTGGACTTCACATCTGATCTCTTGGTCCTTGTAGCAGAGCCTTGGGAAAATAACCTCTAGTGTGGCCAGACTGGGTGAGGTAGAAGCAGTGTTATGCACTCCTCTTTGCTTCTGATTCTCTTGATGATCTGCCTTTATGGAAAATGGATGTGGCCTGTACTACATAGCACTGTCCTGCTAGGTATTCTCAGAAGAGGTTGTAAATTGTTCAAACCTCTGTGCTCTGGTGTAGACCAGAGGCACAGTGGCCTATCCCTTTTGCTGCCTGGCATACAACAGGGAGGTGAGAAAGGCAAAGGTCAACACAGAGAACAGTGTACCAAGGAGAAATGCTCCAGATAGCTGTAGAGAACATAACTGAGGAGCCACTGTGAGGTACTGGTTTTGTCATTGGCTTTCTCAAGACTGTGTGCTGTCCACCTGTCCTGGTCCCTCTCATGTTCTCCTCATTGCCCAGTTTCACTCATGGGACCATGAAGAGGCCAAGTGAGTTCCAGCAGATGGTTGTGAGATTGGGCAGAAGCTGCATTCCCTTGGAGCCATGTTGCTGGCTGAAATTTGCCTTGTGACATTTCCTGTGCCTAAATACCCTTTATCCAGCAGAAGACTGTACAGCCTTAAGGGTGTTTAAATGTATGGAAACTACGGAGACACAGCAAAAATGGATTTGTCTAAAAGTATAATGGCAAATAATAATTATTGCTGTTTCTTTTTACCAGTGTGAACAATCCCCCTTCAAATGCTTTTCATGCTGCTGAGGAAGTGCATATGTGTGTTTTTATTGCTTTCATCAGTCTCCCTCATTCATTTCTTAGTGCAAGGCCTTTCCAGAGTATTGCCAATAGCCTTTCTTTTACAGCAAGCAGTTTGATTTAGGAGTGTTGCTACCCATCATTGCTACACTGGTGGAGGAGTGAAATGTTTATGAACTAATCTATACTGTCCTCCCAAACCATAGATTTTGGTAATGGAAAGTTTGGTTTAATGCTCTAATAAACTGTGGTCTGATAGGTATTGTGCCAGGTACTCTAGAAGGTAGATGTGAGGGTGAAACACTATATTTTCAGCAACACCTCAGATTTCATCTCGAAGTAAACGTAGATGCCTGGGTAGATGATAAAGAATTGCATTTTTCATTATAAAATAAATGAGAAATAGGTTACTAAGAAAGCATTTTTTTCATTGCTCGTTGGAGCACTTCCTTGTATCCCTGTAAAAGTCAGCCTCCCTGGCCAAAGAAGGGTGTAGATGTGAAGTTGCAGCAGGACTGCATGGACAGTAAGATAGTTCTTGGAAGAAGACCATTTGAACAGTGTTGTGTTTAAAGGCCAAGATTTAGTTGAAAACCCACTAAAGTGGAACAATTGTTCTTGTAATAATAGTAAGAAATACAATAAGAAGGGACCTGTGTGAAAAAGGGAAATATTTTGGTGTGGGAGCAAGTTTACATCACTGGGAGGATTACATTTGTAGAGTTTGTTCAGGCAGGAGTGTTGTGCAAATGGTGGCTTTTTCATACCTCAGTACTAACGTAGAGAAATGGGTATGAAGGCTGAGAGGGCTTAGGGATGTCAACAGTCAAGTTTGCCTGCCAGAAAGAGGACATCTTTGCAAAACTTTCTCTTCTTGGTTTTGCCACTATGATATGAGGGTTGGGGCTAGCAGATCTGTGGGAAGGACACAGGTGATGTCATATAGTGATGCCAGACACCTGAGTAGTAGGAGATACTGTTGCTCTGTAAAAGTGTTGGAGATGTTTGCCAACAGATGGCAAATCTTCAGAGCCTTGGGCTGATGCTGTGAGGTGGCAGTGAGTATATATGCTGGCTCCTGCAGTGTTAGGCTCAATTAGTGCACTTTCCATTCCTCCTAGCTCTGGGGAAGTGACACAGCTGCTGTTGTGCATCCTCAGTTTCTCAGTCTGTAGGTGGGAGGAAGAAATGACTAGTGTGTGGTCCTGGGTGTGAGAAAAGCAAGCTGCACAGAGGATTATGAGGACAAGTCTGAGCAACTTTTGCCCAAATGAGCTTGGGGCAGCAGGTGGAGCATGCTGTGTACAGCACTCAGATGCTGTAAGAGCAGTTAAAAACTCCTGACACATCAGGCATGTCTGGCTGCTGTACTTTGTTACCTGGGATAAGTGCCCCTTTCTGTCCCTCTGGTCTCTCCTTGCAGAACTGCCCCAACCAGTGGCTGGAGACCATTTTTCCAAAATAGGTAATAATGTAGTCCAAGACTAGGGAGATAACTGGTGTGCAGAAACAATTCCTTAAGAGCTTAGTGTCCATATTTTTGACACTAAACTCTTGCATTTAAGAGGAAAGCACCTGTAATGTGAGTGGGGCAATGGGGACAGGAGGCCTTTGCCTGATGGTCTTTGGTGGGTGTTGATGCTGTGGAAGGCTTTGCAAGCCCATTGGGGTCTGGAATATGTTTCAAGGCCAGGTTGGATGGGGTTTGGAACAACTTGGTCTAGTGGGAGATGTCCCTGCCCATGCAGGGGGGTTGGAACTAAAGGATCCTTAAGGTCCTTTCCAACCCAAACCATTCTGTGATTCTATGAAATCTCCAAACCAAAGCATCATGAGAAGTGCAAAACAGCCTCTGTCTTTTCCTTGCTGAGGATCCAGACCCTTGAGCAGTGCTAAAGAGGGGCACTGCTTCTCTTGCAATTCCCTGCTGTCTGAAATCCATCCTGCTCAGTGCACACGGATTCCCCTCATGGAGGGGTTTCTCAGCTATCCCTGGCCTGGCAGAAACAGCTGTGGAGATGTCCTTGCTCATATGTGTGGTGTGTAGCCTGCTCTCAATGAACACAGCCTGTGTCAAGAGCAGAGTTTCATTCTTGAGCTCTGTGACCACCTATCCTCAATCATTCTGACCCCTTCCCTTTGGTTTTGTAGGGTGCCTGCTCCTTGGTGCTGGTCGCAGTGTCTAGTGCTGCGTACCAAGGACTAAGGTTTTTCAGCTTGACCTTCCTCTGGGGATTTAGCCCTGCTCCCGGGGAGTTTAACTGTTAATTGCGTTGAGTAGTGGAAAGTATGCTCATTAACCATGTTCTATTTAAAATACAAAGCAAATGTAATTATGGCGAGGGGTGTCAGATGACAGGGACTGAGAAATACTTGTACTATTCAGAGCCTGAGCAAATGCAGGGCGACCTTCCCCAGCTGCCCGGGGTCTTCAGTCTCTCTCTGTGGGTAAAGGAGGAGCTTGGTGGTGGTACATCATGTGCCATATGGGAGTGCAATGGTACTTCTTGTGTGGAGTGTCTCTTTCCTTTGGTGAACAAAAATATAAGAGGAAGCAGCATTTTTTGAGGAGTGATCCCCAGGATCAGAGCTCTGAGCGTATGTTACTAGTACGGAGGCAGGAGGTTGAAACAAGTTCAACCTTTAAATGGTTCTGAGGTGAAGTAGGAGGTTTTCCTGCTCTCATACAGTTGAGGCACCAAAGCTCCTTGGGCATTTCCAAAGAGTGCTTTTGGGCTGGTTGTCTTTTGTAAGGGATTTATTGATGAAATTAAAGCTGTAAAGAGAGGGTTTGGTTTATTTCGCAATGATTCTATGATTACGTTTCCAAAACATCTTTTACATTAAAAATATGTAAAACTAGCTGAAAGAGGCTGGTATTTAATGAGTTTGCCATTATTTAAGATCACCCCAAAATGGTTTTGTCTTACAAGAACATGAACATTTTTTTCAGATATTTGTCTGTCTAAATTTGGGGTGAGGATTTTTAGAAATTATTAAAACCTTTGGATAACATAAAAATCCATTCTCTGTGCATCTCTGAAATACTTTGAGACTCAGTCTCAGTTTACTGGAAAAGGAGTATTCTTTGTTTTCATCTGTTTTGTCTGTAAAAAATTATTTCTGCTTTAGTTTCTGAGGAGTGAGAGTAGTGTAAGTAATATTACCTTGTTTCCTTGCAATTAGAGTTCAGAGAAATACTGTCAGGCTGGTTATGTCTCAGTTTGGCATTTTGTTTTAAACAAAAATATGAATTTGAGTTTTTAAAAAGTCGCGTAAAAATGTCTACTTCTGCACTGATTAGAAGTCATCCCATTTTGTAAGTCATCTGGGCTTGGGCCCCAAATATTTGAGAAATTCATAAACCTTGGGATTTCAGAAAGGAAAGTATAATGCAAATTTCAGCCTTTCCTTTAGGGCTGGATCCAACCTTGGACTAGGCTGAGTATTTAACTACAAGTCAATGCAGTGTGACAGGGCACTAAAAAGGAGGCTGACAGCATACATGGTGAAATGTTGTTTTAATCATTTTTTGTTTGCTTTCCCAGCAACTGAGATCTACAGTTTCTGGGAAAGGAGAACAGCATGGAGCATGTGTGTGTAGGTAGTATGTGGAAGAATAGAAGGGTGTCTAACAGTCCCTTGAGAAATGCCCTCCAGGCTGAGTCCCTGTAAATAACTTGCTTTAATGTATCTCTCACTTTTTTAATTACATTTTTAGGATAAGGTAAATAACTTGTCTTTTTTTTCTTTTTTCTTTGCCCCCCCTTTCTTCTATTGGAGTTTTTTTCCTTTGTGCATGTAGCAACCACAACAGCCCCTTGTAAACTACCTGCTGGCACAGGACTCTGGGCAGCATGGTGGGGGCTTAAATGGAAGATTTTTTTTGGAAAGCCTCAGAAAAGAGGCAGCTGCTGTTTCAAGGGCTGCGGTTTATTCTGGTGCCAGCCACCCCCGCTGCACCTGTTGGCACTTGAATTATGGTCATTTAGTCCATAGCACCCTAGTGAGGCAAAGCTGGCTTTTAATAGAACGAGTTGACACTCAGTTGGGGGTTAAGGCAGTTTCATGAATGCTTAAGGAAAAGAGAGGAACTACATTTAAGGGCAAGGATGTGCAGGTAACAATACTTCCCTGAGCGATGGCTACTCCCACTGTCACTGCAGAAGAAATAAGTGGACTCCTCTTGCTGGGGCCCAGTGAATGATTGCCCCCAAGGCTGGTTCCCAGACAGAGACTTTTGGGGTGGCTGATATTTCTGGTTGCTTTTTCTAGTTGTTCACAAAGCTATAAATACAGGCAGTACGTTGTCTTCTCCCAAAAATGTTTGTGCTGATGTAGGTAAGGGTTCCCTAATTACTCCTCCCAGTCCCCAGAGAAATTATTTTGTGAAATACAATATACAAAGAAAATGAATGCTGAATGCTGCTTTGAGTAGGTTTGAACAGCTTCAGAGGAAAAAAATACTTTATAGCCAAAAAGTGACCACAGGGATTTATTGATGTTTTATTTTTCTGAGATTTTACATTGTTTCAATGCAAGCAACATGGAAGGAGATGCTTGGGGTAGATGGGTCCTGGGTGGTAGCTGTTTATTCCATCTATCTTGCCTCGGTGAAAGTTCAGGTTTTTTAAATGAAAGTGTAGTGACACAGAGGTGGTACCTGTGGCTGCACTGGTAAAAAGTGGAGGCGTTGGAGGCACATCATCCAGTTTTATGGAGTTTCCATGTTGATGGTGACAGACTGAGCAAGAATTTCAGGCAAATCTCGAGTGCCATCTGGTCTTTTTGAATGGTTCTGGGAAGGAATGGGAGAGTTGGACTTGAAGTCAACCTTGGCTGAAGAAACATGAGCAAAATTACAAACCCACCCATTGATTTCTATTTTGAGGTGTGTATTATTTCATACAAGAGTTAAGAATTTTTATTTCCTGGACTAGAATAACCAACAGCTCAAATAAGCCTGCAGACCCACAATATTTTATTTTTGCATTTTGAAGGCATCTGCTGGGTCTTGCTTTGGAAAAAATAGCAGCATATAAAGGTTGCAGAGTTTTTTGTTGCTGTTTTTTCCCTACCTATACAAGAACTGTTAAATGACTGGTACTTTTGAAGCCCTCTTGACTATTGATCATGAATGTTAAAATACTCTTTTTCAGATGATTGTTTGAAGAGCTGGTCTCAGTAGTTAGCATAAATATTCAGGCTACTCTGTCTTTGTAGAAATCACAAATAATCAGGAGGTGTTGCTTTGATTTCCCTTTTTTTAAACAAAATGTCAGCATGCTTATACTATAAATGTTTCAGGCTGTCAGTTTGGATAGCTTAAACTCTAATCTTGTATGACAACAGATTTAGGGTGATACTGAAGCCTGAGCATTTCCATCCTCACTAATGAACTGCACATCTATTTCACATTTTGCGTGTGTATGAAAAATCCACTAAACAGATTCCAGGCAGTTATAGAGCTATGAGCAAGACCCAGGAATCCATACTCCTGTTTTACTTGCTCTTGGACAAGGGTCTAATTTTGTTCTATGTGTATCACTGGGGAGATGGTGTCACATTCATTTCATAACCTATATCTGGCCACGGGCATGTAGAAGCCTTTAAACATAGCAAGCAGACAAATGCACAAATGAGAAGAACGTACCGTTTGGTATCTGGGGAAGTCCACTTAGACAGACAAGATGTGCTTTACAAATGCTGTGGAAAAATACAGATATGCTAGTTAGAAGGAGCAGCAAATGTTACTTTGGGAAATACCTTTAAAAATAACAGTTGTTCCTGAGCTGATGGCATTAAAAACATATGTTCCTGAACAGATTTGACTCAACAATGTGAGAGAAAATTCTAAGTGTTTAATGTCGTACAACTCAAATTCTTGTCCTGCTTAAGTATGATAAGACTAAATATATGACAAACAGAGCACTTTGTCTAAGCATTAGCTATAGGATTGGTTCCAATCACTGCAACTGCTCTACAAAAAGTCAGTCTGGAGATCTTGTGTTGAATGAAGTAGCTTTTTCTGCTGTGGCCAAATCTAGTATTTTGAGTGGTGTGACTGCAGAGTAAGCATAGAGTGACTGTGGTTTTCACGCGTAAGCCTTTCAACCTAGCTCAGCTGTAGCTTTTTCTGACTGACTTGCCCGAGAAGCTAAAAGCCAACTGCAATGAAACTCTGAGAGAGAAATGTAGGGTGAGAGGGTGTTGAAGTCTTGGACCTACCCTCATAGTTGATGCAGCCGTTGGAGTCTTCCTGACCCTTCATGAGTTCCTCTACTTCCTCTTCTGTCATCTTCTCGCCTGGAGAGCAGACAGAGCGTGGTTATTTCTTCTGCAGACTCACAACTGGGGCTGAATCCTACAGCTTTTCCAAAGGCTTTTTTAAATTTTGAGTTGGTAACAAAAAGGTCTATATTAGAACTGATCTTTATTAATTTTAACTTTCTTTAAAAGTTCTGCGCGTGCATATAGGCACAGAGATTCTAGTTATTCTTAAGAGTAAAGAAGCTATGCAGCAAATCCTCTACCTTTGTCCACGTGCATGAGGCATACAGCCTTTTATCTCCATTCCTCAAATAGGCACTCCTAATGCCTAGTCCAATTTTAGAGGTAATAAACCAACCCTTTTCCTTTGGGCTTTCTACTGAGTTTTGTTTTTGCTTTCCTTGTGGATTCCTGGTTAGGAAACCCAGAGTCTTGTCTGGCTTTGTAGACTTTTGCCTCTCCAGACTGGTTAGAATATCTTTCCTTCCTCTCTTAGGCCTTCAAACAGCAGCAATTTTTGAAGTGCTCACAGAGTTGATAATCCCTTACCCAGAGTAGCCAGTACGTGACGGAGTTCAGCCCCCATGACTGTGCCATTGCCTTCCTTGTCAAAGACACGCAGACCTTCAACGAAGTCTTCATAGGTACCCTGTTCCTTGTTGTTAGCAGCTGCTTGCAACATGGGCAGGAACTCTTCAAAAGTAATTTTCTTGGCATTCATCTCTGGAAAGAAAGCACCAGTTGCTACATCCTAAACACTTCTGTCTGCATTCTTTTGGCATATTTGCCCTGAAATATGGGAGAGCCTCCCACCTCATTTGCACACCTCTTTTAGTCTTTGCTTTGAGATTTGGCAGTTCCTTTGCAGAATCTGGATTCTCTCTTGTTGTGAGAGTGTTTTCACATCCATCTGATTTTTCACACCCTTGCTCTAGCCCTCTTCTCACAAAATTTTCTATGCTTTGTGTATGTTGTATTTTTCTTGCTGTACAACTTGATATTGAAAGGATTTGGGGATGTGTATTTTAGAGAATATAGTAGAACGGAAATCTTGAGACCCCACAGAGGTAAAGGTAACTAGAGTGGGATGTTGCAAATGAAGCCCCTGAGATTGCTGACGTGTTATTCACCTCTTCAGGGCCTTTTGGATATGGTACCAGAGGCTATTAGCAAAATAATAAACTGATTTAGAATATGAATGTCCAGTGGGGATGGTGTCCAAATTTACCATTGACATGGTCATTGTGGCAGTGTAAGGACTCACAAGCTTAGTGCATCTAACCCTTTTGTTCTCATGGGCCAGGAGTTGTAGTCCTCAGTGAGGCCTATCCCAAATGTTTTTATTGGAGTAAGACTGCCAAATAAAAGGATCTTTTTTCCTTTTTTTTCCTTCAACCTTCATCTAAGCAGCATTTAAACACAATAGATGGAAACATGTGAGAGATTTTTGAATATACATTCATTACAGAAGCTATTTTACTACCCGGCTACATAAAAATTGCTGTTGGTTATTGCTGCTGTCATGGTCTCACCTCTGTGTTGGTCCTCTACTCAGTGCTTCCTGCTGGTGATAATGGTGTGTGGTAGTGTCAGGTCATGGATTGGACTAGATGATCTCAGAGGTCTTTTGCAGCCTCAATAATTCTGTGTGTTTCTGTGATTCTGTAATGCTTCACTTGGCTCTTCTGAGTTGATCCTCAGAGCCATCTTTACTAGGCCTGAGGGTTTGGATATAATTTAGCCCATCTTAATATGGGCTAAATCTGAATATGAAATTAGGGATCACCTAGCTCCTTGTTAGGCAGATGTGACTATGGTCTTTACCATGAGAAAAAGAAATGGAAGTTGTCTGCTGTAATAAATGGCCAACATATGCCTCAGCATGCCCAGGTTTGTAGGAGCTTTGAGCAAATTGCCCCAGTTAGCAGAAATATGCAGGTGAGTTTTCAGTCCCAGGGTATGTCTTGGTTTATGCAGAAGATCCTGCACTGGAAGGACCTGAAGAGCTAAGTATCGGCTGTTAGAAATGGACTTGATATATCCTCAGCAAGGGCTGGGACACAAATGGTCTAGGAGCAGAAATAAGTTTGTGTTACACTTATAGCAAATTAACACCAAAATGATCCCTACAGAGAATTCTCCACAGCCTAAGGAGAAGGTTGGAAGGAGATGTTTCCAGTTTCACTTACTGCACTATACTTCTTCCTATTGCTTTGGTGTAACCCAGAGCACTGTGTTCTGCAATCACCATCAAGCTCTTCAAAAGGGACTGGAGAAATTTAATGTCTTGTTGCTGCAGAGTCCTTCTTGTTCCCCATCTGAGCAGAAGCTCCTCTCCCTCCTGCTATGACTATATTGATGTTGCCTAATTGGAGTGCCTCAGCCTCAGGAAGGGCCCTTGAGAGACTGCAGGGTACTTACCCTCTTTGCTGGGGTTGCCCAGGATCTTGTTGATCTCAGCATTTGTAGGGTTCTGCCCCAGTGCCCGGATGATATCACCAACCTGGCTCAGGGTGATTTTGGCATCACCAGTCCTGTCAAATAGGAGGAAGGCCTCCTTGAAGTCTGCAAGGGAAGAGCAACAGTTAAATGAAGCCAGGCAGCTCCCTATTGACAAGTTGTATGGACAAAGATGTGAGCCTGTAGTCTCCTGGCGCTGTTCCACCAACTCTGGGGAGTTAGCCAGGGGAATCTTTAGCCCACGATCCCAAGAAATACTCTTCCCCTCTGACATTTTGGTTTCACTATTTTTAAACATTTATATCTACCTTTCAAACCTTTCCTGGCTCTAATAGCCATGAATAGCTTCATGATTGACCCTGTAGGTATTTCAAGCATGGAGAAAGATAAGCTTTCCACAAGTGTTACAATTCAAGACCTGGTTTCTTTACATGATATAGCAGCAGAAGGTAAAAATGTTGTTACTCTCTCTACCTTGTCTCACCAGAGGACTGGTGACTCATCTGTCAAAGTACCTGGCAGTGCAAAACATCTGCCTGCTTTGGCTCCTGCCTGCAATCCCAGCATCTCAACTACACAGTGCTAATGGGAAGCTCGAAGATGGATTTCAAATGCTTCTACTCTTGTTTTCCATTAGAGTTGCCTTACAATTACATTTGTTTGTTCACCCTTTGTCTGCCCTTTGCAGATCCATGAATGTCCGGCTTTTCCAGTGATAATACTTGTGTGGTGCTTTATTGTAGTGCATGTCCAGTGTGTACGCTTTGAGACTTCTTTCAGTGTTGCCAAGTTCACTTATTCTTCTCTTACTGCTGACCAAGCACTTGAGATACAGACACTTCTACAAAAATCAGCAGAGACAGCTGCCTTCATTGCATTGCTAGTCGTCTTCTGTTGCAAAGTTCCATGTTAATCATCTTACTACGTTTTTCAGGTATTTTAGAGTATTTGTTGCAATTAACAAAGAAATGAGTGTTTAAAAAAAGGGGGGGAGGGGAGCAAAAGTTAAGGTCTAGCTAAAAAGCTATCTTTGAACCTCATACATCAAGAGTATCTTGGACTGTGCTGTTGATCTTTTCTGCACTGCAGTGTCTGATGATGCTGTGTTTTAGCTCCAAGTAAAGCAGGTGAAATGCCTTTCCTTTGACTGTGATGCACTTCCAGCAGCTAGACAGGCTTTGTGTTTCACAGCATGTGTAGGTGGAATGCTCTTTGTGCCTTGGGGCAGATTTAGGAGCAATAAACCACATTTCAAATCATGTCTTCATTCATTTTGTGCTGGGGAGGTGTGTTGCAGGGGTATTTGGTCTCTTGCTTTAGCCATCCATATGCTGCCTTAGTAGAGGAGTTGCTGGCACCCAGCAAAACTGCTGATACAGGATGTCAGCCTGCTAGGCTGTAATCTAATACATCTGAAACTAATCCTCCTACTGTCTGATGTGAGACCTACAACCCTTTACTGGTAACCCTCTCCCCTTACAGCTTTTATTGCAGGGTATGAAATCAAGGCTGCCTGGACCTGCGTAGAGCTTCCCCTTACAACACACCAACTTGATAACAGGTCCTGCTCTAGCACCTGAGGCTGATGGAGCTGTAAAGATTTATACCATAGGATCTGATCTTTCTTTGGGTGCATTAATGACATTTAGCCAGAGGGAGGTATAAAACAATGCCAGTTTGCTATTGGCAAAGCCATCAGGAGAGTTGTCTGGTTGGTAAATCCTATGAAATTTTCTTTTCACTGGGTTCTGAACACAGCTCCCCATCTCAGGGAAAAGGCCTGGTTTTATTTTGGTTTCTCAGGCGTGCATTTCACTGTGAAATATCTTTGCTGTGGGGTTTTAATATTTATTAAAAACCTAGCCAGTCCTGGTTTATATCTCTGCTGAAATAAGCATGTCTAAAATCCCTCTCTGAGGAGGGTACTATGCAGTTGCTGGTGCATCAGCCTGTGTGGATGGAAATAATTATTGAGGGTGGAACATTGCTGTTCCTGGGAAATTCTCCCTCTCTCAAGTAGATTTAATTGCTTTGCTGCCTGGTTCAGTCATCGCAGTGTGTCAGGAGCTGGATGATCTGAAATATGTATGGAAGCTGAAAGAAATATTTTGCTTCATTATGCATGCCAGGAGCTTTGAATTGATGGCGTTTTCTCATAAACCCTCCCAACCCTTTAACAAAACTTTTAGAATTAAGAAGTGCAACAGAGTTCAAATTCTTTTCTGTGGGACCAGGAATGTTTGGTCTACAGAAGGAGAAATGTCTCCAATCTCACTTACTGCTCTATGCCTCTCCCTTTTGCTTTGATGGTATAACCCAGAGCAGGCTGGTGTTTAGGAAGTTTAGGGCTCTCTCAAGACATCCTTCTAGCTATTCTCCTTCTGGATTTCTAGTAAATCCTTGTATCCTCCATTCTAAATACTTTGTTCACAGTAAGAAGCCTGCTATATTTTCTACTGATTTTTTTACTTTTTAAAAAACCTCCATTATTGAATATAACCCAAATGCATAGCTCAATGTATTTTAAACACTCCAGCTTAGATTTACAGAGCTTCAATGGGGATTTTTGTTTGTCAGAATTTTTAATCACTGTTCTAGCTGATGGAAAAAAAAAAAAAAGGGAACTTGCCGGTAGCCTGTGAAGCAGTGGCTACTGAGGTGCTCAAGAATTGCAGCATATCCAGACTGTTGTGTTTATATGAAGCAGTATTCACAAGTAACTTATTTTCTAACTATTTCCATGCTTCATGAATGTATTTACAGTACAACTGCCTTTCTTCCTCCCCTTACAACACTTCCTGGCAAAAATGACACGCAGGCCTCTTGCGTCTTCTGTTCAAGTAAATTTGCAATGTCACTGCAGCTAAGTTTTCAGCTCACTCCCTCCTTCTGTTCTCCACCATCTGCCCGTTTCCCCCTTGACTTTCAAATGCAAGACCCATTTTCAGCATCTTTGTGAATGGCCAGTAGAGGAGCACAACTGAAAAATGTTCAGTAGGGAGATCTGGTAATGCCAGTGTATTTCTTCCTCATGCCATGGCATAAACTTCTCAGCTTGGGCAGGACATAAGTACCCAGATAAATCACACGTGAATCTATCGTCAGATTTTTGTTAAGCATAAGTCAGCACTGCTCCTCTGAAGTCAAGAGTGTGGTGATTTATCTCAGCTGAAGTTCTGGCTCATCTTTTTGTAGAGGTTAAACTTTGAGCCTGTAGCTTCTCTCTGAACCCATGTACATGTAAAACACATTTGCTCTCTTGTAACTTACCATCCTGTTGCTCCTTGGAGAACTCGATCTGTTAGAAGGAAATCAATCACAAAAAATAACTTAGGAAGGGGGGGCTGGGGGGAGAACCTGCTTGTTTTCTAAAGCATCCAGCTCAATCCATGAGTCAAGTCCCAAAAGAGCAAAAATGTGGTCGGTGCAGAAGTAATGCAGATAGCAAAAGAGCTGTTAAGACTAGTGAGTATTTAGCATTTGGTAGCTATTATGTCCTCCCTCCTTCCCCCTGAAGTTTAACTTTTATTTCACTTACCATTAATTTGGTCAGGAGTGAAGGACTGCAGTTGGGAAGAAAAAGAGAGAGAAAAGAACTAGTACTGCTGAAAATGCACTGAGAGAAAGCAAATAGCACAAAGTAGCTGAGCGTTCTCACCTCTGTCTTGCCTAATGTGATCAGGCCATGGCAACCTAAACTAGCAACTTCCTTTGTAAAAATGCATCACTAGGTCTATTTTTAAAGATTCTATTAAAGTCTGCATCCGAGGGCAGTGGCTAAAAGCAACAAAAATCTAAAGTCTCAACTAACAAAGTTGTCAATGTACCATTGGGTCATTTACTGTTTTAGCAGTGACCCGTTTTATTAAGACCATTTAAAGGAATATTGCTGAAAAAGCAGCTTTTTTACATTAACATAAAATTAAACCAAACCCTTAATTTGGTTTTCAAATTATTTTTTGACAGTATATTGTTTATAAAATACAAAATTGTGATATTTTATTATATACAAGTATTGCTATTTTCCTTTGCTCGGTTCCATCCAATTTAAAAAAAGAAGAAACTAAAAATGTAGTAGACACCACTAGCAAATTGTAACCCTTCTGTCTGAAGCTGCAGGAGCTGCATATCTGCAGTTACCTGGTGCAGAACTTGAGACTAACTGGAAAACCTCCCACAGTCCTTTAGCTTTAAGGAGGAAAGCCAAGCAAACCTTCACTGTCTTCTGGACTGTCCTTCCCCCCACTAGAACTAACTTGAGCGAGAAGCCCAGTTTACTAATGTAAAGTACACTGGCTTGCTGCTAACCATTAGCTTTCTGGTGGACCCACCATGGTTGAGAGTTGGAAAAGCAGAGCAGCAGACGGGCAGGAAGGACTAGCTTGAGAGGTCTTGAGAGTGGTCCTGCTTTCCTGGCCTTTCTTCCCCTTATTTATCCAGTGGTGCTGACGGCATTGCCTGGATTAGGTGTCAGAAGGAAGCAGTCCCTCCCCTTGGCGAGTTCTTTAGCTTTCTTAGGGCAAAGTGACAGGAGGCTCCATGTCTTGATGGACACCTTATGATGGCTATTTTTAGGGGGCTGGAGAGGGGCAGGGAGGGGCAAGCAGTAAGTTTGATTCATGTCAGCACTTTCTGGGTCTGTTCTGTCAAGAGGGGATATTCCTTGTCCAAACCTACCAAGGCTCCCTTATAGGGAAGGATTCTATTTCTCCAATAAGCTACAAAGTCAGTGGACAAGAGGTGTTGAGGGTGAGAGGTGCCATGTGTTTGCCCAGCTGGCTGGTTTTGCATGTGGCTCGCAGGATGCATTGGATGCAGCTGGATGGTCCTTGTACCGTTGGGTTTTGCTCCACCCCTCACATGGATAATGCAGCACTCAGTGTTAGATGAGTGGTACTGCTGCTTGTCTGCACGCTGTGATCCAGTTGTTGGCACTGAACAGATTAACCTATTGATGCAGGTGATGTCTCATTGTGAAGCTCTTTCTCTGCACTAGCCATGTTTTCCAAATTTTGAACACTTTTAGGGGAAAATTATTCATGCATTTTCATAGGGTCATAGAATTTTTGGGGTTGGAAGGGACCTTAAAGTTGATCTAGTTCCAACCCCCCTGCGTGGGCAGGGACACCTCCCACTAGACCAGGTTACTTGAAGCACCATCAAGCCTGGCCTTGAACACTTCCAGGGATGAGGCAGCCACAGCTTCTCTGGGAAACCTGAGTTGGTGTCTCGCCACCCTCATAGTGAAGAATTTCTTCCTAATGTCTAACCTAAATCTCCCCTCTTCCAGTTTAAAGCCATTATCCCTCGTCCTGTCCCTCTGTGCCCTTGTAAAAAGTCCCTCCCCAGCTTTCCTGTAGCCCCTTCAGGTACTGAAAGGCCACTGAGAGGTCTGCCTTGAGCCTTGTCTTCTCCAGGATGATCAGCCCCAACTCTCTCAGCCTGTCTTCACAGGAGAGGTGCTCCAGCCCTCTGATCTTCATGGCCTCTTCTGGACCTGCTCCAACAGCTCCATGTCATTCTTGTGTTGCAGGCTCCAGAACTGGATGCAGTACTGCAGGTGGGGGCTCTCAGGACAACAGAGTAGAGCAGGAGAATCACCTCCCTTTGAGCCCCAACCGTGGTGTTAGGTTAACAGCTGATGCACAGATGTACCCTGCAGGGAAGTGGAATGTTTGTATTCCCAGCAGCCTGTGCTCTCTAGGACACCCCTCCTCTAGGGCTGGAGTTAGGGTGCCAGCATATCAGCTTCAAAGCTCATTGGTGTGGTGAGAGGAACTGCTGCTGAGGGTTTTGTGATATGGAGACAAAGGAGAAGCCATTATAGAAGCTAGAACCCCAGAAGGCTTTGTGAACTGAAATTGTGACTGTTCATGCTGGAGAAAAGGGTTCTTTTTTTTTTTTTTGGGGGTGGTGTTGCAGAGTGGAGGGGTCATGATGAGGCTACAAATGGGGAGTTTCTAGATTGGTTGCAGAAGGTAGAGACTGTGGCTTCTTCAGTAGCAAAGATCTAGTGCCACCATGTAGCATCCTCCAAGCCCAGGTCACATCTCTGATTTGATGCTGTGAGACATGGTAAACAGACTAGAACGTTTTGCTCAAAACTTATTTCTTTCCCCGTCACCTCAATTTGTTCAAGAGTGTCATGGAGCTGGGGTGGGAATGGTTGTGTGACAGCAGACTCTCTGTTACAAACCCAAATCCACTCTCTAATTTCTCTATTTCCTTTGTTGAGCATTCACTGCTCCTGGTTTTCTAATGACAAAATGTGATTAGTGAGGAAAATTTTCTCCTTAGCTCAGTTAGTTATCCTGAAGATAAGCATAACCTTTGTGAAAGTATCTCTTCAGAATATTGAGGGTGCTGAAAGAAGGAATCAAATCCAAGCAGACTTAACTTTACTGTTTGATTTTGTTGGTTTTTTTACTGAAAGATCAAAATAGGTGAAAATATTTGGTTGGATTTGAGACATTAACCTCCAACCTCCTATTTTAAAAACTGAAGAAAAAAAAAATCAGTAAAAGGAAAATTAGCTTAATCCTGGCTAAACTCAGGACAAACATACACTGCAAAGGGTTTTCTAAGCTTGCAATTTTAGCTGGAAAACATTCTGTCTAAACAGATTATTCGCATTTTGAAGAAATATCTGGAAAATATACCAAGTGAGAAAAATGCCTCACTGCTAATCCTTCACTCTTGTTTTTCTGCTATTTGTAGTCATTAGCCTGTGGGAACAGGGATGTGTTCAAGACAAAGTGCAGCCTTGCTCAGGTGTGGTTGCATAGAAAAGGGGCTTGATGCTTTTGTTTGAATTAGCTAACATAGGTTTAGCACAGTGCAGACCTCCTGATTCATACTGGCTGGGGCTCAGGCAGTGAGAAAGCTAATACAGATCTTGGCCATCAGTCCCAATGCATTAAGAGAGGAACTGTCTCAAGACTTTGGCAGAGCTGAAATGTTGCCTGGGTCAATGCAGTATGTTGCCTTTTGTGGAATTTTCCTTCTGCCCTCAGCCTCTTGCTCTTCAGTGCCTGCAATTGAGAAATGTGCCCCATAAAACAAGATTTAAAATTTAAAAGTAAAGGATAACTGTGTTTAATTTTCTTGAACGTTTTTTCCAGATGAAGCTCTCTGCTTTCCAGATAAGTTTTATGATTGGCTGAAACAAAGTTCATCCCAAAAGACTTCAGATGTGAGGCAGAAAATAATTGGGGTACGTTTGTCTTGAGCATAGAAAACTGACACCTGGATTAGCCATCTGGCTTGAATGGGCTATCAAATATATGTAGACCCTCTCAATTTTTATATAAACTGATTTGATCTTTTGACCATATGAGACTTTGGGCAGATTTTAGATGAGGAAATACTATAGCACCACATCAGCCCTTCATTTTATTACTGGTTCTTGAATAAAAGCTCACTAAGCAGAGTTTTGCTGGGCAGAAATATTCTAGTAAAAGCATGTTGCATTCGCTTGAATTAGGAATCACCTGCTTTAAGCCAATAGGGTCTGTTGCAGCCTTAAAAGGCTACTTGATTTGAGTAAGGGCACCTATAAATGGCCTAGGTATAGAAAATATTTCAAACACTCATTAAAAGAAACGAACTTTTGATTCTGTAAGGAGCTTTGATAAACTTCAAAAGGTAGAAAGAAGTATTTTAGTGATCTGACCTTTGTATTATCTTCATTGTCAGAGGACATGGTGAGTCTTAGGGCTTTAGGGAAGATGTTGAAATTTCAGCAAGCTTGGTTTTGAAAAATGAATGACCCCCAGCAGAAATAATAAAGGATGAAGGGAACTGCAACTCATGGAAAGACCAGGAGGTCTTGGATTTCTCTAGCCTGGCTTAACCCTTATTTATGGATAAATTTATTATCCAGAATGTTATCTGTGCCAAAGAAAAAGGTGGTGTGTTTGGGTTTTCTGTTTTAAGTTTAAGGCTTTTCAGTTGATAGTAGTCACCAGCTAAGGAGAAGACCCAGTCCACCAGTTATTTATTTCCAAATTCTTAGTGAAGTTCTCAACAAATCACTGGTTCGTGAGCCTTAGGGCCCCAACCTTTGAGGCACGGTGCTGTGCTCCCCTAATTCCTGGTGGGTACTGGGACTGAGTACAGCTGTGCTGTGTGACTGTTTTGTGCTCTGTGTAAATGTCTGGACAGGGTGAAAAGCCTCAGGAAAAAATGCTGCTGGGAGTTAAAGCATTCAGCTGCTTCATCTGCTTGTTACCCTGTGGGTGGATTACAGAGAAAGGAATGGTCCTAGAATTGTATTAGAGAGTCCCCAGATACTTCAAGGTTCTCTCTCTGTAAAAGAGACTGAGTACATATCAGATGTCTTGGAAGATCAGAGAGGAGAAAATTGGAGAGTCTTTTAGCACAGTCACTATATATTTAGCCATCTATTCAGGACTAGGGGGATTTTGTTCGTTTTGGTTGGAGATAAACTAGGATTGTGCCCACAGCAGTTCATATGATATCTGCTCACCATTAATGCCTGCTCCTTGGTTAATACAGCTGCACATATTTTCTAGCAGACATCACTCTGAGTGCAGGATTACACAGCTCTCAGACCCCTCTGAGCAGAGGGCTGTCATTCTGTCCCTCACCCTGGTTCAATAGCTTGTGCGATCAATGCCACAGATTTTAGAGAGGCTATTTCTCATTTAAGTAAGAATCAACAGCCTCATGGATTTAGTCTCATGTCTTTTATGAGGCAAAAAACAGTACGAGCAGATAAGCTCTTGAGAAAGAGTTCTGTTTTCAGAACAGAGCTGCCTGGAAATACAATTGAAGAAAGAATAAAAACAAAAGCCATTAATATACGAGAGAAAATTGCATGTGTGAGATGTCATGAGGCTTGAAAGAATAGTTCAAGATTCTTCGTGTTTAATGGACTTAACTGCAAATTAATTTGATTTTTTTTCCTAAGCATTCTATGTAACTTTGCAGCTTGTTTTCTTTTAAAGCTTGTAACTTTGGAGTTGTTTCACAGCTGGTGCAAAAACTCTTGGATACGCCTTCCTGATTAGTTAGTATGCACTTCTGAAATGTCTGGGATTGAAACAGGCACTGGCTGCACTGTTGATCAAACTATTTTGAACAGATTTCATTAGCTTGGTGGGAGGAAACATGTTCAGTTGGGCTCATTGGGGTGCTGAGCTCTTCTCTGTGGTATCCAGTGATAAGATGTGGGAATGGTTCAAAGCTGCACCAGGGGAGGTCTGGACTGGATATTAAGAGGCTTTTCTTTACTGGTCAAACACTGAAACAAGCTTCCTAGAGGGGCGGTTGATACCTCAAGCCTGTCAGTGAGGCATTTGGACCTTTTAATACCATGCTTTAACTTTTGGTCAGCCTTGAACTGGCCAGGCAGTTGGACTAGACCATCGTAGGTCCTTTCCAACTGAAACAGTTTATTCGTTTGCAAAACTGTCCCTATTCTAATTGCATTTAGTTTTGCATGAATGTGTGTAATTGAGAAGATGTCAGGAAACGTGAGGCTCTGGAGCCCTTCTCTGGGTGGGTTTTGTTGTTTTAACATGCCTCCCAGTGGCAGTGCTAGAGTATTAACATGATTTAAACTATTGCTACTTGACATTTAAGTGCTATGCAGTAAACCAGCCAGTTGAAAGTGCTTTTTGGCAACGGGTATAAGATGTAATAAAGTCTCAGTGACGTGGGGGTAAATTTCCAGCTTGGTTGTTTCATATCTCCTTACAGACAACTTCTTTCTTGACTTGTCATTGGCTAAATTAGTCACCTTCTTCTTGCCCTATGTAAGACAAACTCAAATATCTTGTTACTATCTGTTACAATCTCTCTGTGCTCTAAGGGGGTTTTAAACACCAATTTCTAAATATTTTGGGGTTGTTTTGATTGATTACTTGATGGAAGAGAGGCTCTGCCACACAACCACTGTTAGCACTTGAAATTCCTCTGTGAGCTCTGGAAACATTATTTTCTGTAATTTAGTTTAAATTCCACTGTTTCTGCTGAAGTTTGTCACTCCCCAGACCCTCCAAAGGCTATAGGTATCTTTTTCTAAATGCTGCCAAAGCTGTGAATTACTAAGAATGGATCTTGTAAAAAAACCCCATAATTTTCCAAATAATTGTTCAGGTTAGAGAAAGTGTCTGTGTTGCTCTGGGGTGGATTCCAAATGGTGCTCTATCTCAGTGATCAAAGTGGCAGCAGGAAGCTGGTCTGGACAGCACCAGACATGCCCTTTTACATCTCTTAAGGCTAAGTCATATTTGCACTTGTTCCCTTCCTACCTGAAGGGGCACTTGGGACCAGTGACCTTGTCCAATAGTTATGTCAGACCTAGGGAATCTTTCTGGAGTTGTTGCTGGAGCCGGATCGGGCGGAATCTGAAGGCCTGCACCAAAAATTTCAGGCAAAAACCTGCCAGTCCTTAAGAAAGCCTCTTGCATGATGAGTGAAGCTACTGTTGATGTTCCTGTTCTCACTCCACAGCTTTACATGGAGTTTGTCTGCAGTGGAATAGCTCTCCAAGCACTTCAGCTGACACTTGTAGCCCTGCTTGCCCACCAGCCCAGAAGCTTTCTGTCAGTGCATTTGAGTTTCTCTCTCTGTTTGTATCCAAGGCAGTGTCTGTTCAGTGATGACCTACTTTAGTAGTGAATGTAGTAAGAATTAAGGACACTTGGAGAAACACCTTTTACTGCCTTAAGAGCTCTGTATTTAAAAACAAATGATCACACAGGTTTGCTTCCATGCAGCAGGCTTTGTCATGCATCACACAGTTACACCAGACCTTGGCAAGTCTTTACTAGTTGATAGCTTTTGATTATTTTTCTAGTAAAGATGTAGGTAGCTTATCTGCAATTGAGCATGGCACGATGGATGTTCTGGGATTTCAGTCTTGAAAACACCAGCATGGGAAGCATTATGTAGCAAATGAACAACACACCGTGGATACTTGCAAGAGCCCAGTCTGTCTCTGCTCCTGAGAGGGATACTCAGCTAATGAGAGGATCACAGCTGATGCTATGAGCCAGGGCTAAATCCAAGGACTGGTGGCATGTGCTGGGAAGGGCCCTTAGATTTCCAGTAAAAAATCACATTCTTCCTGTTGGTGATAGGGACAGAGTTAAACAGATTTGGGCAATATAAAGTTTATCCATTTCCCACGGCCTCAGTTGCAAAACCAAGCATGAGACATCCTCATCATTAATGTCTCATCCCAGTTATTGCAGACATAGACCCATGGTAGTGCTGTTGATAAATGCAATGTTTCTTCTCACTCAGGCTTGAGTGGAAGATGGAAGTTGACAAAACATAAGCAGCCTTTTTGGGAGTGTTCTTGGCCACAGTTTTAACTGCAGAATTCCTAGTGGTCTCTTCAGAAAATGACCCATATGGTCACTTTGTGTTTAATAATGGTTGGTTCCTGGTGGTACTTCTCAGATGCATCCATCACCCTGTTCTTCTCTTCACAGTTGTGATTTAATCTTTAACCTTTATATCTATTATTCAAATCCAGGCCATGCTAGTAATAAGGAAAATTTAAAATATAAATTTGGTCTGGAAAGGGTTGTGCAAAGCAGATTGAGTTTTATGTTGTGTCCTGCATAGGGGGAAAAGAGTCTTTACTTTTCCATTTAAAAACAATTTCTTCCTCCCTGCCTTGACTTGCTTCCTGTAGTCCTGTAGCCTAAGGTGAGCTGAGAAAAGGTAGTTGAGAAATTTGAGTCTTTAGCAGTTAGGTATTCCTGTTCCTTAGTTTTGTAGTCAATAGATGGTGCTCAAAAATAGAAAAACCCTTATGAGCTGCTATTACTACTAGCAAATCACCAAATATTTGCTCTAATTGGGTTAATTTAAAATGGGGGGAGAAAGGAATAAAAGAGGGTGAAAGGTCTGTCACAACTTCTGACGGTGACAGGCGATTTTGGGGTGCCTGCATTTGCAAGAACCCAGCTTGAGACCTCTTCTGGAAAAAAACCCAACAAAACAAAAACAGAAACCACCAGCCTAACTTTCAAAGTGTGCACCCCAAAAGGCTCAGAAAACCAGATTCTCTGAAGATGGGCCCAGCAGGGCATCTGAGAGGAGGGGCACCACCAAAATAATCACTACCTGTGTTTATAAACCACCTAATTTCTTGTTTTGGAGAACATTATGATCTCTGATGCCAATTTAAGTGCACTGTGAAATGTGGCTTATTTGGCTGCTGTGAACCCTTGGTAGGCAGCTCCATCCTTACCCACTCCAGCTGTAACAGTTAGAAGAGGCTTGGATGTCTCTTTATAAAAGCTAAGAGAGCCTTTCTGTGTCTCTGCATGCTGTGTGGCTCCCCAGATCATCAGGGCACTGCAGCCTGACATTCCCAGTCACCTCACATTAGCAGTAAGCTCTGACATGGCCTTTAATTCCCCTGAGGAGTGGAGGGGAGCCCACTGGATGCCCTTGTTCAAAGTGCTAAGACTCCACACCTGGTAAATCAGTGCAAAGAAGCCCAGGACAGGATCATTCACTGAGTCAAAAGCTTAGTTTTAAGTACTCCCTGGCCTCAAAGCTGGAACTGGAAATGGTGCTCTGCCTTTTCCCATGCTGAGACTTTGGTGGTTGAATGGAGGAAGGATTCAGGATTATTTAATGCTAAGTAAGAGACTGGGCTAAAACTCAGAAAATGTTGATTACCTGACTCTGCCACATCTCCCAGGCACATCACTCATAAGAAGACATTGCTTCCCCTCACTGCCTGAGCCCTCAAAGTGTGAAAAAGGACAACCCAGGGTGGCTGGTTGGGACCTTAGGAGGTGGTCCAGTCCCTTGCACTGCTCCAAGGCAGGGTGAAAGGTACTGTGGTTGTTCTGGTACTGCCTTGAAGAATGCAGAACTGGCAGCACCCTGTCTGCCTGGGCAGCCCTTGGCTGATGTGGGGCCTCAGATGAAGAGGGGAAGGTCAAGGACAGAGGTGATGTGTGTCACCCTCTTGGGCAGTGTGGGTTTCTGTATCACCCTGTGACCACAGCTGTGTGGTTGGGTGGACTCCCCAGCTTGCAGGGGGAGCAGTTTCCATCCACCCTTGCAGCCCCTCTGAGGCACCCTGTGCCTTGCCTGGTAAGGGCATGATGAAAAGAAGAGGAGATACTTATAGGCTAGTGATAGGCATGCAGGGCAGGGGCCAGGTGCTCCTGTAACCTCCATCATGCTGCTCATATCTTCACTTATTTGCAAACAGCAATAGTAATGCTTATGTGCTGCCTTTGGTATTAGAAGAACAGTTTTACCTTACTACCCCAGGGTCTTCCTCCCCTTCAAAGAGGAAAATACTTCGTCTGGTATTATCTTTCAAAAGAAAGTCTCCCTAAATTCTCTATCTTCTTTTACCAGTCTGAATATGACAAAACATGGAGCGTTCTTTCTGTGCTACCAGTGTATAATTCCTGCTATTATAGAGAGCTATCCTGGTAAAGGAGTGAACTGCAGAAATGCCTCAGATTGCAGCCTACCATTTTTTAAGCTGATAATATACTATAGAGTCTATTTATGTAAAGTTGGATTAGCTAGGATCTATTTTCTCCTAATGAACTGGACATAGCTATCAAATAATATTAAATTATTTAGTAGGAAATCTATCTTGCATTTCCTTTCATCTCTGGAGATGAGTGAAATGTGGGGCCTAATCTAATTTTCAGACAGTATTCTCAAAAACAGTGGGCTTTTTTGTGTAGCCTTTACTATGATCACTCCAAGTATTTAAAAATGTCTTTTTATTCTCTTGCTCTGATTTTCCTTTGCCAGTGGGTTTGGCTTCAGTCTTATGAGAAGCTACATTCTGTTTCAGAAAATACTGACTACTGACAGTGAAATTTCTTGAAGTTTACTTTAATTTTTACAAAATGGGTCATAATTTTGGGACTTAGTGAGATACCTGAAACAGAACTCATGGAATAGTTTGGGTTGGAAGGGACCATTAAAGGTCATCTAGTCCAACCCTCCTGCAATGAGCAGGGATGTCTTCAACTAGATCAGGTTGCTCAGAACCCCATCCGACCTGACCTCGAATATTTCCAGGGATGGGGCACCTACCATTTCTTTGGGCAACCTGTGCCAGTGTTTCACCACCCTCATTGTGAACAATTTCTGATATCTAGTCTAAAACTACCCTCTTTTAGTTTAAAACCATTACCCTTTGTCCTATCACTACAGACCCTGCAAAAAAATTGTCCCCATCTTTCTTACAGACCCCCCTAAGGTACTGGAAGGCTGCCATAAGGTCTCCCTGGAGCCTTTGCTTCTCCAGGCTGAAGAACCACAAGTCTCTATTCCTCTCCTCATAGGAGAGTAGCTCCAGTCCTCTTATCATTTTTGTCACTCTCCTCTGGACCTGCTCCAACAGGTCCGTGTCTTTTCTGTTCTGAGGACTCCAGAACTGGACACTGCACTGCAGGTGGAGTTTCATAAGAGCAGACTAGAGGGGGAGAATCACCTCCCTTGACCTGGTGGCCATGCTGCTTTTGATGCAGTCCAGGATGCTGTTGGCTTTCTGGGCTACGAGCACACACTGGTGGCTCATGTCCAGCTTTTCATCTACCAGTGTCCCCAAGGCCTTTTCTGCAGGGCTGCTCTCAACCCCTTCACCCCCAGCCTATGTCGATACCAGGGTTTGCCCCGACCCATGTGCAAGACCTTGCACTTGGTCTCATTTGAACCTCATGAGGTTCACACAGGCCCACTTTTCAAGCTTGTCCAGGTCCCTCTGGATGGCATCCCATCCCTTCTATGAGGAGTCTTTGTACTCCTCCTTTTCTCTATAATAGGCATGATTCCTTGTGTAGAGTTTAGCAAACTGGTCCTGGGACCAATCAGCTTGGTAGGTAGGAGGAGATTAAGTATTTATAGTGTTACCTAGAGAAAGTGTTCTGTCTCATCATCTTTTTAAATGCTTAATCTCCCTATCATCTTTCCTAAGTAAAGAATTTCCCAACATGGAGGAGTTTTCTTCGAAGGGTCAAGGATCTGATGTTGGTCAGCATGCAATCTAAAGACAGTATGAGATCTAGTGGAAGTGCAGTCAGAGGGAAACCTACAAAAGACTCTTTCACTTTGCTTTCAATTTGCAGCAAATTGCAAATTTTGAGCAACTATGTAAAGGTGAGAGAAAATAACTTAAAATGTTTCCATCTGTCACTTTCCGGCTCATGGTCTCTATCCGTGAGTTTTGTACAATGCAAATGAAAAGAAAATAAAGTGCCAAATCTTCCTCCCCCCTTTTTTTTTTCCATCTGTTTAGTTTTGCTTCTGCATTTAAAGATAAGCCATGCTGATCTCAAAGCACATTACCAAAGGGTCATCAGGTGGTTGCAAATATTTGGAAAGGAATTTGAAGGGAAATGACAAAATAAGGTTTAGTTTTAGTGCAGCACTATGGGAAAATATTGCATTTCAAGCTTCAGTAACCCTTTCCTGTCTTCATGCACTTACTTCAGTGTTGTTTGGTTTTGGGTTTGTGTTGGGTTTTTTTGGGGGGTGGGTGGGGTGGTTGTTTGTTTTTCTTTTAAGTTTAGCTTTACCAAACAGGTCAGACTGATACTGATGTGGTAAAAAGTTCTGAAGGCCACACTGTTAAAATACTTTTGAAACCACCAGGCTTCACTCTTGTGTTAAATCATGCACCATGCCTTACACCCCTCCAGCTACCAAAACAATCAATAGCTCAGGCAGGTCAGCAAATCCGTCAGCTGAGGTTACTCATTCATCTCACTGCAGTCCCCAGACCGGAGCCAACCACACGCAAGGCTTCACTGCAGGTCTCAGCCAGACTCTGCTGATTTTCCCCTTTGGGAGCACTTGGGGCCCACGATCAGCACACGTTCATCCCTTTACCTTGATGCTCTTGAGGTCGATGGCAGGTTCTTTGGGTTTTGCTGGTGCAGGTGCTGGCGCTGGCGCGGGTGCTGGTGCTGGTGCTGCTGCTGGTTTCTTTACATCCTTCTTTGGTGCCATTTTGTGTTGTTTAAACTTGAAAGTAAAGGTGCCCTCCCCCCAAAAAAAACTTTTAAACCCCCCCGAAGCCTTAAAAGTTATTCCCAGGAGAGGAGCAGTGGTCAGAATGAGCTACAGCTTGTGCCCTGGAGGTGGACCCGATGTGCTAAACTCTATAAGGGCATATATATATTTCACTTAGAGCCTTGTACAGTCCTGACACATGCAGCTGGATTGGACAGCTTGCTAATCAAGGGGGATGTCATTCCAGCTCGAGCTATAAATGGAATATAAGAGTTCAGGGCTTCATAAGACCAAGAGACTTCAGTGGCTTTCCTCCCCCCCTCTTTAAAAAGCCCAGCTGCCTTCCCTGTATTTTTTTTTAATGCATGCAAAGGAGAGGGGAATATCACAAACCCAGTTTCGGGTCAGCCATTGACATTTGAGCATGGATTGAACAGTCCTTTTTCTCATCATTATTCCAGTTCTGCTTCAGTAATAAATCTCCTTTCGTTCCTTCCCTCCCCTTTCCCCCCATGCCTGTGTAGTGCTCCAGAAGGATTTGGTTTCAAGTAGGAATTTTGACTTGCATGGCTGGGAAGATCATCAATTTCCAGCCTTGTTTGCCTCTCTCCACACAGCCGCTCACTCCTCCTCTGCTTCCTTCTTTTACAAGGAAGTGTTGATCAAGCAAAGGCTTTGAGTGTTTAAAAATAAAGCAGACAGATATGGAAAACACTGCAGTATCTTGAGCCAAGGCATCTCTACCAGACCCTGAGTGTCTTTCAGCTGTTCTTAGTGTTCCTTTCTGTCATGTTAAGGCTGTTTTTAAAATTTACAATTGCTGCCTTTAATCTTTTTCTTTGATCTTCTTTTTCCTTTCCTGGGCATAAACTGTGTTGTGATAGAAGTTGTGTTCCCACACAAAAGGTTTCCTTTTGTAATGTATTTGTTCTCACCTTGTTTGCCTTTCTGTCCTGTGTCTTTTGTTTATTTTTCCATTCCTCAGTCTCCTGATGGACCTCCCTGTTCCCCATGTTCTCCAGGAGACACAGCTTCAGGAGCAATTGGCTTTTCTGTTGTCAGTAGACTTTTTCCAGCACAGCAAAACAGCTTCTCTTTCAAACCAAATGGTTCTGCTGGGTCCACATGATTGAGATTTTTTTGCAGAAAATCCAGTACCAATGATCGTTCCTCTCTTTTCCAGCAATCTCCCTCCCATTTACTCTCCAGATTCCCCAAGTTCTGTGCCACTAACTGCAAGGCTTTTGATGGGGCCTTTATATCTGTCTCATGAGGTGTACTGTGGGGTGTTTTGTAACTAGAAATTTAAACTCTGAAGGCCTGGACAGACACTTTGCACCCAAAATCTGGCAGGGTATCCAAGCACTTACATTTTAGATTAGTGTGTTTTAAGGAAGGTAAACTTACAAAAATCCACACCAAGGAAAAAAGGACTGGGAGTGGCTAAAGGTGTGTATTCATGTAAGAAAACCTGTGCTCAGAGTTCTTTTGCTGCAGCCCATGACCTTGAGCAATAAAGTTTTGGAAGTCAAGTAACCTCTTTTGAATCAATAGATAGATACCAATGCATACAATTTGAAACCTTGGTTTAGTCTCTAATTTAGAGAACACAAACCAGGAGAGATTTTATTTCCTTTTTTCTGCCTTTAGCTTTGTGAATGCTTTGGGACAAAGAGCCTGTGACTTAGGAGTTCTGCTGGCTGCCTTCAAAGTGCTTGATGGAGGGATCCCTTTTCTGCTGGTCTGCCTGGGAAGATGGTGTGGCCTTTCTTCTGCACCATTGCAGGTTAGCAGAAGCCTGCGGGCTGTCATCC
Source organism: Hemiprocne comata (assembly GCA_020745705.1). Taxonomy (NCBI): domain Eukaryota; kingdom Metazoa; phylum Chordata; class Aves; order Apodiformes; family Apodidae; genus Hemiprocne; species Hemiprocne comata. The sequence goes on from CM036591.1 coordinate 35,942,870, forward strand.
CCGAGGGGCCTGATGAGGACATCTCCAGTGATACTGGTGTCTTGCATTGCACAAATCAAACTCTGGCAAAATACACCAGAGGAAATGGATCCTGGAGGTGTAACTTGGGTGGAAATAGCTTAAAATAATTTTTATGCATCTCTACATCTATGAGGACTTCTAAGTAATTGCAAGAAAGAACCAACGATGAGCGAATCTGTTCTACAATCACCTGAGGTTTGCAACAAAATAAGCCTGAAAGCTACCATCAAATACATCTTAAAAGGGAGACAGGCTTTCAGAAATAAAGCTTGAGCTTAGAGCTGGCTCTGCACAGTGTGGTCTAAGACTGCAGATATGCCTGGACATGCTTCATGCTGCCAGAAGAGGAGGTTTTCTGAGGAGCTGCCACAAAATAACTGTATATTGATCAGCTGAGAAGATAAATAGGTGCTAAGGAGGAGGAGTATGGCAGGTTTTTATTTCAATTGCTGGCTTAAGGTTTTGGATCCTGTCAGTTTTCTGGACTTGGGACAGGGCACCATGGCTTTATCTGCCTGGCAAGCTCAGATTTGTCCCAAGACACCCCTGGGAACGTGTTGGGTCTGCTCCTAAGGAGCAAAGTCGTTCCAAATGATGTAGAGGAGATGTGTCCCTCTGCTCTTGCGTGAGAGCTGCTGTTTGCAGGTTTCTGGTGGCAGTGTACCATTTTGCCCTGGGCTGCAGAGTTGGTTCCAGGGGCTGCAGCAGGAAGGTTCCACTTCCACTTCTAATAGCAGCTAAAAGCAAGCAGGAATACTAGAGCAAGCCCCCATCCTCTCCCTCATGCTTGCTGGGACTTGCAGAGATCCACTTCTAGTCCACTTCTAAGGGAAAGTGGCAGCAGCTGGGGAATGTGAATTATCCCTGGCATCTGCATGGCTGGGTGCGCAGCTCCTGGGACGTGCATGGATGCCTCTCTCCTGCAGGAGAATCCATGTCAAGGGGAGGCATAATGAGCTGTGACAGAGCTTCAGATTTCACAGAGCCCCAGAAAATCCAGTAGTGTGAAAGCTGTTGGTTGGAAACCATGCCCTGTTAGTCCTGCCCACTGAAGCAGGGCAGCTGCTTGGGGCTCGCCTGGTTTTTTACAAACAGTTTAACTGATGAGGATGCGGTTCTGGCCGACAGAAAACATTTTATGCATTTGGGCTGCATTTAGTTGAATTAATGTAAGGGAAGTGTGTTTTCTATCCAGACCATTGACCTGATTCATTCTGGCACTTCTGAAGGGAAGCATGTTATTTTATTCAGGCTGAAGTGGCAGTGGTGGGATGATTGCAGCACCAGAACGGAAGTGGGAATCCCTATGCTGGGCTGCACTCCCTGTGCAGTTACTCTGAAGTCTCTGCCTTTCTGGTCTAGTTTCAACAGGATGGCTCTGTCTTGGGTTTCCTATAGCCCAGGGAGGCAATGGTTTAAATCCATGCAGTGAAGTAGGCAACTAGATCTCGCATATTTCAGGGGAGTGTGCAAGCCATGGAGTTTTTGCATGAAAGGGTGGGCACTGCTGCTTCTGCTGTTTCACAATGAACTTCCTTTGAGACTTTTGCCTTTTTGTGTCTAAAATGCCTGAAAATGCAATTAACTTCCCATTTTGCCAGTAACTTGAAACCAAGGTACTTGTTTTTTCATTATCCACCTGGGAACTATTTTGCTTTTACACTTTTGATATGTCCACCAAACCACATATGCTGTAATGACTGCCCAAGAGACATTTCTACTAGCTGCAGTGTGTCTGCAGCGTTGTGCAGGGCTCACAAGGTAGAGCATACTTCTTCGAGGGTACATTTGCTCAGAAGATCTTAGGGCAGTGCCTCTGGGTGCTCTACTCTGCTCAAGATAGCCAGGGCTGGTTTAGGAGGCTGCAGAGGAAGAGATCCTTTTTGGGCAAGATAATGCTAATTTATATGCTACTACTCTATGACCAAAAGGGCCACTGCAAGCTTAGTGCATCTCTGGTTTTGTGCCTGCTTCAAATGTGGTTCCGTGCTTTGTTTTTGTGAAATTGTTGGCGAGTTCATCACAGGACACCAGGTCAAGCACTAGGGGAAGTGTTGTTGGTCGCTCAGGAGGCTCTGGTGGGACTTTGCTTTCAGGCAAGGTGTGTAACTCTGGACAGTGTTTGCAAATACTTCAGGACAGTCAACCTTGTTACAGTCTCTTCTTGGAGCTTTTCTCCTGGCCTACGCACACTTATCATTTCAGCTGTCATGTTCTCTTTCCTGTGACCAACTCCTGTCTGACACCTGTTGCTATTAAATATTTGCTGTGTTGTTCTTCTGAAGGTTGAGTGGCTGCAATGTCAGCAGGAAAAATCGCAAGTATATGTGTACCAGTTGGCAAGGAATGAGCTTTGAGAAAGATTGCAGTGGTTTGGAGCTGTGCCCTGATACAACCACCTACTTTATTCAGCCTATATGTAGGAAGTGATCCTCTGATCCAAAGTTAAAAGAAGTACAAGGAAGTTAATGGAGGAGCCCTTTGAGCACAAACAAGGAAAGTTCAGTGAAATCGAAAACTAATATGTGGGAATTATTTTTTTTCCCAGCACCAGTTAGATTGTGAGACTTGTTGCTGGGGTAGTATTTGAGGCCAGGAACCTAATAAGATGCAGGAAGGAAATGGGCATTTAGGCAGTTATTGAGAATATCAGAGTTACAATAATTGATAACAAATTTGGAAGGAATATATAATCCTATGTCACTGTGCTTCAGCAGTTCTTGAACTGACAGACTGGGTGTGTTTTTCCACACCAAAACTCTGCAAAGATACTTGTGCTCTTTCTTAGACTTGTGATTTGGGCCATAAAAGAGAGACTACTGCCTTGTCTGGACTGCTCATCTGGTTTAATTCTCACATGTTTCACCACAGGCTTAAAGTAACAAGGCAGGGATCTGCTGCCAGCCATCTCTCTCAAGATCTCGGTGTCAAGCTGTAATGCTGACTGTGTGCAACAGAGTGCTTAATTAGCCTACTAATGATTTGGCTTTACCAGTGTTCACAATGTACAAGCCAGTTTTAATACAGGAAAAAAACAAGGCCATTTGCTATCCAAGATGCTCACAGTTGCAGGACAACCTGATAAACTGTGGAAGCTTGTGCAAGAAAGAGAGTCAAACCCAATAAATGGCCAGGTCAGCATGTTTCATGGGTCTTGGTCCAAGGAGGGTGCCCTGTCCTTGGGAAGGAGGTCTGGGAGCAGGGTACAGCACAGGAGGACACCTGGAGGTGACTGTACAGGATTGTCACCAGCAGACAGTGTGCTGGTTGGTGGGTTTTTTGTAGTGGGGGAGGGGCCCACGGGTGGCTTTGGTAAGAAGCTGAGAAGCTCCCCCAGCTCCAAGGTCAGCCAAGGAGCCATCAGAGAGACAATAGATGCACCTCTGCGATTAACATACAAAAGAACTGATCAAAGAACTGATCTAAGAGCTGAGCAGAGCGAGTAGATGGAGAAAGAGCCGTGCTGGAGAGGTGAAAGGCAGTGCTGGGGTGAAGATCCCATGGTTGGTGAGGAAGAAGGGGAAGAAGGTGCCCAAGCAGAAGTTTCCCTGCAACCTATGGCAAGATGGCAGGCTGCCCCCATGCATCCACGGAGGAGCATGGTGGAACGTTCCCTGAAGACGCCAGGAGGGGCGAATGTGGATTTGCAGCCCATGGACTTGGAACTACAGCTGTGGAAGACCCTGGCGCCAGGGGAGGTGACTGTTCCCAAGGCAGCCTGTGACTCTGGGAAGCCTTGTGCTGGAGCAGCTTGCTCCTGACCTTGTGGGAAGGACTCATGAAGGAGAGGTTCGTGGAGGACTCTCTCCCATGGAAGGGACCTTGTGGGAAATGGGAGAACTGTGAGGAATCGTTCCTGAGGAGGAAGGGGTGGCAGGAACCACCAGACTGTGAACTGACTCTAAACCCCCATCCCCTGTTCCCCTGTGCCTCTGGGGGGAAGGAGGAAGAGAAATGGGGGCAAAGTAATTTGGGCCCAGGAAGAAGGGAGGGGTGGGGGTAACGTAAGTAGGCACTGCTCTTTGTATTATCTGTGTCCTGGGTGCATCTGATTAGTGTTAAGTTAAATTATTATTTTTGCCCCAAGTTGAGTCTGTTTTGCCCGGGACCTTAATCAGTGAAGAACCCTCCTTGCCCTTTGTCTTGACCCATGAGCTTCTAGTTGGCCTTTGTCCTCCCCATCCCAGTGTGTGTGTGAGGGCAGGGGTGAGTTGAGTGAGTGGCCACGAGGCTGGTTCTTTGTTGTCATGTTAGGCCCAAACCAGAACAGATGGTCAGGGCTGTCACCACAGGATTTGCAGGTGGTGGGAAATAGGGCAATAATGGATGAATGCTGGAGACAGCATTGTGTAATGGCACGAAGGTTGGATAACATGGACAAATGAAGGGCTCTTTTGGCTTGAGGAGGTGATGGGTGTGTTTTGGAAGCAGGATTTGCCTCTTGGCTCCTTCAAGTGCTGCGTAAGGCGTTGGTGGCCTGAATGCAGCCAGGGGCATGCAGCAGTCTCAGGCAGTGTGGGCTGAAGTCAGATCTTGCTGAAGGAGCAGGCAAAGGAATGAGTATCTGGAGAAGGGGAAAGAAGGCACCAACTGGTGCGCCGCATATAGCTTACGGCTGACTTAGCACTTGTGCTGCATTGCCCTCCTGCTCAAGCATTTCTAATTCTGTCCCAGACCATGTCAGTGTCCCCCAGCAACTAGCAGCAAGACATACAAGGCATTCCTTGGAGAGCCCACGAGCACCTTTGTCACCCCCCTGTCTTGTCCCAGGAGGGCTGTTGACAAGGGGGAACAGCTTTGTGAAGGTGTACATGCTTCTCAGCTCTTGCTGGGTGACTTGGGGGCTGTCTTCAGCTCATGCTTGGGCAGCTCACCTTCAAAATGTCCTCATTCCATGAGGAGGAAGAAATGGGGTCACCTAAGTGCTCTTTGCAGTTTGCTTTCCACTGTCCTATAAAGCTTTTGATTTTTTTCGCACCTCCGTTTTCATCTGCATGAGCATCAGTGCATAGAACGCTGAGAAACCAGGCTCTGAAATTTACTGTCCTTTTAAAATTAACTGTGTCTTTCTCAGTTGCCATATTAATCTACTAGGAGATGAAGTGACTTCAGACTTGGAAAGGGTATTAAAGGATAGCTGAGTACATGGCTCAGAGTCCTCGCATAGCTGTAGTGCCTGGAAGGGTTCATTGTAACTTATGGGGCATCAGCCTATTTCATTTTTTTCTTCCTTCTCATTTTTGACATAAAGTGCTCCAGAAGGTCTTGAGTCAGCCCAGGACCTAAGGGCCAAACTAGCTGATGGGATAAATTACCAGGCTTAACATGACGTGGGTTTAGTTTTGCTGATTTCTGTTAGGGGTGGTCTGGGCTTGAAACCTGTCAAAACTCAAAGATCATATCTATTTTTGGGAAATCTGGTGCTGTCACAATCTAGACCTCTTTCTTTCTGGCCCATCAGTAAGATGACTTCTTGATGTCTGGAAGTATGGATAACCTTTAAGGCCTGAAGCTTGGAGATGTAAGCATCACTCTGTGATCATACATTCTCTGTCATTGAAAGCCTGTCTCGGCCAAGCATGCAGTCTGTGTTTGCTTAAATATTGCTAGATATCCAGACACTCAAAAATGTTTTCAATACACCAGAACACCCTGTTTTCTAATTGAGTGTTGCTGTTGTGTTAGAATTTAAGTGGTATGTAGTTCAGTCATATGAAAACCTTGAGACAGCCCAACAAAAATGAAGCTGTAGAAACTAAATTTTTTCAGCTATTTCTATGTCTAGCAGTAAGTACTTTGGATTTATGGAAATTATGTAGGTTTCAGATAATACTTGTGCATTTTGAATTAGGAAGATTATATTCTTTGGGGAGAGCTATAACTACACTATAATATGATCAATTGTGTTGTACATATCTTGGAAAACTGTTCTAAGAATAAGTAGAATTGTCAAGGCTTATTAGATGCTGATGGAGACCTACACAAATATCTATAATATAATCTGTATTGCGGTTGTCTGAGTGGACACAAACGAGCATAAAGCATTTGATGAGCTCCTCCTTTCTCATGAATCACTATGAGAGTGGTTCTGAGCATCCTGTGTAAAAAGTGTCTGTCTGAAGAATTGACATGGAAAGTTGGAGCTGACATTTTGCTTTGGAGGTTTGGGGATTTGAGGCTATTGTGTCTGGTGGTGAAGTGTTCCTGTGGCACTCCAGCTGTAGTATTCCTCTATAGTTGATACTGCACCTCTTGTCCAGCCTTCCAACCATCAGGGTGCTCAGCTTGATGCTGTCTCATAGGCTTGTGTTCTTCCAGAGCACTAACAGGTACTTTCTGATGGCACTGTGTTCCTCTAACCCCAGCAGGATTTTCATTCCCAGTGCCTGGCCCATTGCTAGAGAGGTGTCCTTTAGCCAGCAGGCAAAAGAGGCTCCAGGCAAGGCCTAAGAGTTTTCTCACACTTCTCTAGCCAGTCTGGGCTACAGAGCTTTCTTTCAGAAATGTCACAAGAAGATGATGTAGGTCCCTTAATGCTTTTAGTCGGAGAGGGGAGACTCAGCAACCAGTTGTGCTGCAGTTGAAGAGAGAGCACACGGTGAGCTGCCAGGTACTGCTTACAGGAGGCAGGAAGGTCTCACCCTGCCAGCAATACAGTGGATAAACCTGGCCAAGCTGTTTTAAGACTAGCTGCTGTGGAGCTTTGTGTTTTGTGTTGTGCTTGTAACACCTCTGTGTTCCTTCTGCGTGTGAAAACAAACCTTGGTAAAGCACTGTGAAATCCTCCCACTGAAGCTGCTTATGGGTGCAACCCTGTTTTTTAGGGAGCAGTGATGTACACCCATGTAGTGTGTCTCCTCCAGGGTCTGTCAAGTAGCTATGCTGGCTTTCTGTAAATAGCCCGCTGCTGCTGTGCCCCTTATTTAGCTGTAGGGAGGCAAAGTGACACGGTGGTGCTCAAGAATGTCATTTTGCTTCTTGTGTGACCTATGAGATCAGAGGTTGTGTTAGCAGGAGATACATAGTGACTCTGACAGAAGGTGTGGCTGGATCCAAGACCTGGAAATCCTACAGGGTTGGGCGGGATGTTGGAGCATAAGGGCTGAAGGAGCCCCCGGGTGTAGCTCTGGCTATAGGGTGTGACTGAGCCCCTTAAACCCCCTATGAAAGGGGGTTTTTTGTGTGCCTGGTGTTTGGCAGCCAGTGCAAGCTGCCTCTGTCTCCACCCACAGCACTTAACCATTAGGTTTACAGTTGCTATTGCATATTAAATGCTTGTAACCAGGTCTTGGGAGGTCCACTTACAGAGTGAGATGGGAACAAGGCTGCAATTTTGGTCACTTCTGCTTGAATAGCCAAGAGGTTTTCTCCTGCTTGTTACACTCCTGTCCAAGTTAGTTGCTTTGCAATATGAGATGCCTTCAGAGCTGCCAGCGAGAGGCTGATGACATACTTTATGAAGACTGTTACCCTCAAAAGGTAGTTCAGAAATGCCTGTTATTTTTATTAAATGCTTTTGTCCCAAACTCATAGCTCCCAAGCAACTCTAAGCTGATGGAAGTGCAATGGTTAGATGTGGGCTGCTGTCTGTGTATATGCAGGTGGGATTTTTAACCCTTTGGGCTTAAAAGGTTGTTTCTGCCTTTCTCCTTGAGAAATATGGGATCATGAAGTGGGAACAGCAAGTGCAGCTGGACCCTAAGTGCCAAAGCTGGTTTGGATTGAATGTTTGTAGCAAGGACAGTTTAAATTACTCTGCTAAGTGCAGTGGGAGTAGCTTCCACTTCTGTAGTTTTGAGGGCTCTGAAATAGGAGGGAGGTTGGATCCTGAAAAGTGATGCTTCCATGCAAGAGTCTCCTGATGCAAACTCTAGCCTCATGACTTCTTTAAATCAGTTGTGCCACCCTTTTTGTTTGGCAAGGGTCACATTTGAAATTTTTTACCCATTCATTTTGGCAAATTTCAGTTTCTGGGTTTGTCAAAGATGGCTAAACCTAACTATTCACAACTTAAAATCAACAGTCTTGATTAATAGGTAGACCATGCAGTATTTTCATTTCCTGTCTGTTTTGTATTAACTCTCAGAATGTGATGCTGGCAGAAGACTTTTGCAAGAACAAGTGCATCAGTAGTTTAAGCAAATATTTTGAAAAACTTTTGTAAATCAATTTGGTGAAGACTTTTGCCAAAAAATATAAGATGTTTCCACAAAATAGAATTGATTTAGAAATTCAAGTGTATATTGTGTAGTAATTTTTTTCTGTACTAGTACAACAGCCTTATCCACGAGGGCATTTAGTTGTTTTTACAAAATTCAGACATTATTTTCATCTCTTAGGTAGAAATGAAACACTAGTTTCTGGTATTTACTTGCTATTTCAGCAACAGTCTGTGGTACCTATACTATCCCAAGAGAGCAGAACTCTGTAGTGTTTTGCACTTGAGTGCCAGTTTAGCACATCTTTTATAGGATAGCTTGGAGAGGGGAGCTGCTGTCTGTTTAATAATGCCATAGTTACCATCCTGTGAGGTTTGGGACTTAATGTCATTTTTGTGCCAGCTGCTTTTGGAGTTGGAAGTATCTCTCTTGCATTTGTGCTTTTTATGATCTGAATTTGAGAGTCTCAGTCTCTTAAAATTAGATGGGGCTTATGATCATCTAGAGCATCACTGTAGAGATGCCCCCAAGGAAACTTGCAGTGTGGCTGCTGTCCCTGCCATCTTCTCTTTATGGCCCTTTATTTTTACTACTTACGGTTACTTTTTTTTTCCATTATGGGGGCAAAGGTGTTTTCCCCCCTTCTGAAAGGTTCAGTTTCCACAAGGATTTTATGTAGTGTTTTTATAATTTTAACAGCATTTAAAGAAGAACTGTAGTCAAGGCTCTCAGTCTGTTGTGGGCTTTAACCTTTGATAAAAGCATGCTGCTAATCCTGGGTAGCACATTTCATTACCTTCCTGAAGGTTGTGAATGCTGAAAAACACATTTCCCTCACTCCCAGCACTTCTAAATTGGCAGATCTGCTTTCTTCACAGCAGAGTTCAAAAGTGACATTCCCCAATTCCTAATTAACTTGACAGGTGTGTTTTGTCCCCCAGTCCTGTCCCTTCAAAGAGATGGAGAAACCCAAAGCCACAGCATGGTTGTGAACACTCACTCTTGTGGGCTATCTGCTTGCTGGGGGGAGAGGAGCCACGTGTTTGCTGCAGCTGAAGCCCAGGATTAGACAGCTGAAGAAAACAGTCCTGCAGAAAGTGGTGGTGGCAGCTCTTGGGATAAGGTATCTGCCAGGAGGAACGTGGTGTTGGCAGCTTCAGCTTGCTTTTCCCCTCTGTGCACTCTGATGCAGACCCACTTCTCCTGCCATCCTTTGCTCAGTAATGAGGATGGTAATTGTTATTTATTGGCCAAGGTGTTCAGCAGTCACAAATGATTGTCAGAGACCAATTTTGGGTTTTCAGAAAGTGAAGAACACTTTCCTCTTAACCCCAACAAAACAAACCCATCACCTCCCCAAAAAAAACCCAAAACTGAACACACAACCCCAAACAAAAAGAAACAAACAACAACAAAAAAAACCCCAAACAAAACCAAAAAACCCAAACAAACCAATCAAAAACCCATGGCCTCCTTTCATGGGGTTTTAAGCTTAATGTCCTCCAAATCAAGGTGTCTTAACCCATGTCACTTTGAAAATCTGTTACTACCAATGGGTTTTTGAAGACCAAGCAATAGCTAAGTCTGCTTCTAATGATGTCTCTGGGGCCACAGGAGTGTGTAGGAGGCTCTGTGTTGCATGTTGCGTGAGTAGGGTTCAACTTAAGGAGAAAAAGAACTTACTGGGAAACAGTGTTACGAAGAGGGTAAAAGTAAATACACAAATACAGTCAGGCAGTCTGGTAGGTGAGTCAAAGGCTTAGGGGAGAGCTAGGAAAATGTGTACAAACAGGATTTTGGTACCCAGCACATCAGAGTGTTACCACCTGCAAATGCTTGGAGGCTGAACTGCTGGGAGCAAGTTCAAGACTCTGGCATACCTTTCCTTTCTGAGCTTTGGGAGCAGGACAAGTTTGTGGCAGTGGCCATATCATGGGGCCTGAATTCCCATCCCAGTGCTTTCATAAGGCAAAGGTACTTAACCCCTCTGGAAAGCAAAGATATGGGGAATGTTATTACTTCCAGTTCACTTTACAAAGATCACAACTCAGTATGGTTTTCAGCTCCCACTTTTGGGGTCAGAAGAGATTCCTAGTATGCCTTTTTAAATGTATTTGTTCCCATTTTCTACATGTTCCTGAAGGACAAAACTTCCCACAGCCCTTGCAAACTGTCAGTTGGATTTTTCTCTCTGCATTCCCTTCTCCCAGTCCTACATTTGTGTCCACGCAAGGCTCCCAGCCCTGTGTTGTATGTAAAGGTTATGTCCAGTGATTTAGCTGGAGCTGAAGAAAATGTGCCCAACAGCTAGCAGAGTTCTTGGGGTGCCTGGCCTACTGTAGAGTAGATGGCCAAGAGTTACCTGCTGTTTTTAATAGCTCTCTGACAGTTTTGGCCAGCAAACGTGGTTCGCTTTGTTATAATTCAGTTTCCATGCAGGTAAATCACCTTTGCAGTGGTTATGTAGAGTACCTCAAACTTTCATGGTCCTTGTAAAGAGCTAGTGACAGTTCCCTTGCTTATGGGTGGTGTACTCCTCGGGGTTCATATAGGGTGGGCTTGCATGCAGGTGAAAGACAGGGCTGTGATCCACATTGTGCCAAATAATCCTCCACCCCAGCCTAGTTTCTTGTGATCTGCCTTCACAGACTGTGTCTTGTGCAAGCTTCCACAGCTGGGCAGTGCTTGCTGGGAGCAATGGGGTTGTCTGCCCAACTTTCCCCCTTTAGCTGAGCTGGCAGGCCTGGCCAGAGGCAAAGAAAGGGGAGTTTTGCAATAGCAAAAACCTGGCAGCTATCTGGGAGATGTGGGATGTTGCCTTCTTCCAGAGTGCTCTGAATCCAGCCAAGACTCATCGCATTGCCATGGCAGTACCTCCTGACTGTGAAGTACAGGGAATAATGTGTGGCAGAGCATGATAATAATGGGTTAATCAGAGGAGAAACTACTCAGATGTTCTTTTGTCTGGGAAATTAAACCCTTGTGTAAAGACCTTTTTTCCCCCTAGATATTCTTGCACAAGACTTGGAAGGCATAATGTTGGAGACGCAGTATTAATTTTACATTGCTTTCAGTTCTGTATTTCTACATTTGGTTTCTTAGGTACTGATTTCTTCCTCGGCAGCTTCTGAGCATTTTGAAAGTGCTGTACTAGTGTTGCTATGTGCAGTATGGCAAGTGCAAAAAGAAGTGTCTCCAGCTTCCAAGCTCTAACTGGAGTCCTTTTGTGATGTGCCACACCAAGTAATAATGAGAAACCCTGCCTCAGAGGTGCTGGAAAATGAGCAAAAGAAATGGGGAAAAAAAGAAAAAGCAGAGAGCAGCCAAGTGCTGCTTGGCAAAAGCAGGGAAAAGAAGTCTGTCAAGTCCCAATCCAAGGCAAGATATGCCCACTGTAATGAGCTGTCTTGCCAGAGCAGCTTTCAAACACCACCTCCAGCCCCTGTTCTCCAAGTTTCTTTCCTTTTGATGAAGTTATGTATAGAGAACTGTTAGGGCATCATGTGGAGACTTTGTAGGCTTGAGTCCAACCCTTTGATGGCCCCAAGTGGATGTGGGCTTTCTCCCAGTTCCTAGTGGATATTGTGAAACTGGCTTCAAAAGTGGTGTTGAGGCACCATCCTGAGCTGATCAGAGGAGACAGTTATGCAAGCACACCTGAAAACTGATCTGTGCAGATGCTGTGTCTCCCACTCAGAGGTGGTGGCAGGATGGCACATGAAACTTCCATCATCTGAAGTTATTAAAGGGCTCAGTTCTGTCTGTATGGGCATGGCATGGACCTTTTACAGTAGAAAATGTGTTGAGGCTAGTAATGCAGTGGGGTTTTCTTTTTGCAAGTGGTGGAATTAATTAGGGACTTTATTCCTCATTTTATCTAAGGAAGGTCCAACTGCACATGGATCATTAATGAGTTTTGTTCAGATATATCTAACCCATTTGCTAACCAAATAGCTTGGCTGCAACCTCTGTACTCAGAGTTAATGTGATTTATTCTTCCTGGGCTGGTTTCCTAAGAAGGTGAGGCTTAAGGATTTGCCTTGCTTGTCTGTATTTCTGTATTCTCTGGTGATATTTCTAACTCTTTTGGACTATTTCAGTCTAATTAGAAAGAAGGACAGAAGTGTAGGAGGGCAATCACCTTATTAGGTTTTGTGAAATTTGAAGCTGGGAAGAGTCCCAAATCTGGCCATCTTATTATAAAGCACATATCATATTTAAATCTTCAAGTGAGAAAAGTAAAGAAAGGATATTGGGCCATTTTTCTCATGTTACAGAAAATGTCTCTTGATTTCCTGCTTGCTGATATTGCCTGTATGGGGTATGGGAAGTTCCTTGGATTTACAAGGCAGTAATTCAACTATTCAGTGGAAGACTAAGTGGTTATTGGGGTGAATGAATGAGAATATTGCTGATGAAAACCAGGGAATTGGAACTATTGGTATTGTGAATATAACAAAAGAGAGGGGGAAAGATAATGGAAGATGATTGTTTTAAAAAGGATCCATGTGGTCCCAAAACCCAGACATGTTTGAACTAAGTTGGGATCCCTACATCAGGCTCTGTCTTCTGTATATGCTTGTCCAGCCGGTTGAACATGAGCCAGCAGTGTGCCCAGGTGGCCCAGAAGGCCAATGGCATCCTGGCTTATATCAGGAATAGTGTGGCCAGCAGGAGTAGGGATGTAATTCTCCCCCTGTACACAGCACTGGTGAGGCCTCACCTCGAGTCCTGTGTGCAGTTCTGGGCCCCTCACTGCAAGAAGGATGTTGAGGTGCTGGAGCGGGTCCAGAGGAGAGCAACAAGGCTGGTGAAAGGACTAGAGGGAAAGTCTTATAGGGAGAGGTTGAGGATGTTGGGGTTGTTTAGCCTGGAGAAGAGGAGACTCAGGGGGGACCTCATCACTCTCTTAAGCTACCTGAAGGGAGGCTGTAGTCAGGTGGGGGCTGGGCTCTTTTTCCAGGCAACCGGTGACAGGACAAGAGGGCACAGCCTGAAGCTGCTCCAGGGGAGGTTTAGGTTGGATATTAGGAAGCACTTCCTCATGGAGAGGGTGATTAGACATTGGAATAGACTTCCCAGGGAAGTGGTGGAGGCACCGTCCCTGGATGTGTTCAAGGCAAGGCTGGATGTGGCACTTAGTGCCATAGTCTAGGAGGTGTGGTGGTGTTGGTCATAGGCTGGACTTGAGGATCTTAAAGGTCTTTTTTCAGCCTTGGTAGTTCTGTGATTCTGTAAAGCTCAGGGGCAGTCCTACTGGAGTGGGTATTTCCTATCTTTGGGTGGTATAAACACCTTGAAGTTTATCCTCCGTGGTGATAAACCACTAGGGGTTGCCAAACACTTCCACCAGCAACTTCCCATTTCTGGTCCAGAGCCCAGCTTCTTGCAGATGAATTTGTCATGTTCATAAATACCAAGCCCTGCAGTCCGGTGGGGTGATGAGCCCTATCCTGGGAATTGCTGTGCTGTATCCTGCTGGGATTTTCACCTAGCTGCAACCCACTGCAGCTGCCATCCATGTAGGATTTGTCCTCTTTCCTGTGGCAGTAAGTGAGCTATGAATTCATAACGAGGGTATCCCTGGATGTAGGATATATTCTCATCCAAAGTTTGTGTTTTAGGGTGGCCCTCTCGCAGTCTCTCACACTTGGTCTTATGAAGTCTCTGTCTCTATTTTTTCAGCCACTTGTAAAATCTGATCCATCCCTTCCTATCCACTACTGGAAGTGTCAGCATGGAGGAGGAGGAACGCCTCAGTGGCACAGCAAAGTGCTACAGAACAGCTCCAAAAACCTTCTGAGGAAAACCCCTGCAACTAAGGTGTGCTTTGGGTCTCCCCTGCAAGGGAGCTGTTTGGCAGTGCTGTGGTCCCCCCTTCACCAGTGAGGGGTATGCTTAAGGAGGGGTAGCTGTAATACAACTTAGCCAAATGGTGGAAACATGATCGATTCCTCAGTTAATCTGATTGGAGCCAACAGCCGTTACGCAGAACATTTGCTCCTGCCCTGTGTGCAGCTGCATACTACAGTGTAACTATTGATGGGCCTGGCTCCAATGGGATTTATGGCCAGTGGAGCTCTACCAGTGGATTTAGTTATTGCCTGAGATCACTGCAAATGCTGCAGCAAACTCAACAGCCACAAAACAAGCTTTGTGCAAGGGCTGCCTGACACATGTCCCGCCAGTGAGAAATTCCCCAGCCATGAGGAGATGGAGTTAAATGGCTCCCCACAGCTGTGCTCTTTTTTCTCTTCTTACGGTTTTCAAGGTGGTTTTTGGTGCTGTCTCTGTGCATTCTCCATCCCTGGCTGTCTTCCTCACTATAAAGGAAGCAGACCAGTGTGCTGTCTCTACAGGCTGCAGTGGTGGCCATTCATTTCAGGATCTATTGTACTTTTTGGCCAAATTTTCTGTCTCTCACCCTCTGGGGCAAGCAGAGGGTATGCCTGGCACCTGAGGGTGAAGGATGACTGCCAGGTGTGTCATCCAACACAAGGGGTGGCAAAACAAAATGGCTCTTGCTGAGGTGAGGGCTACATGAAAAAGGATTCCTCTTCTCCCCTTCCTGCTGGCAGCTCTTAGCACCTAGATTGCCCAAATATTCGGGATGAGGTTATTCTTGAGTGGTCCTCAGGTGTGCTCAAATGCTTCTTCCCCATGAGCAACAGGGAGGGCGCAGGTTTCCTTGTGCTAAGCTGGTTTTGCTTTCCTCCCACATTGCATTTTGCCTTCCCTTTGCCGTGATGCCATGCACGGAGTAAAAGCCACCACCCTTCTTCCCCATCAGGGGCAGCACGGGGACAGAAACAAGTGGGTGAGAGTAAGGTGGGGAGAGAGGTAAAACCAGAAGTATTTTCAGGCAGCTCTGCTGCAGGAGAAAACAGCAGGAACCACCATGCCAAAGGTGAAAGCTGGCTTGAGCAACACTTGGGAATACAAAGCTTTGTGGGAGAGGCAAAAGCAGGCTCTGTCTCAAATCAGCAGCTGTATGAAGAGCTCTTCTGTGCTGCTTTTCCCCAACAGCTTTTGAGGGAGTAGTTTTGATTCTGAAACAGCAAAAATCCTGCAGGATGCAAAGATGCAGTGGTCCTCTTTGGGTATTGGAGAAGCTATTCATTGTGCCCACCCAGGCAGGCCAAGATCTTCATGCTCATCCTCTGTTTTCAAAGGTCCGTTGTGCCAATGGGGTAATACCAGGATGGTGAGCAATGCTCATCCCCAGATGGCAGACATGATGTTCACAGTAGTGCCAGCACAGCCATTGGCATGGAGAGCCCCTGGTCTCCTCTCTGGGCTTGCAAAGCATCATTCAATCTAAGCAATATTCCTTTTGTGGCAGCAGCACCCCCTGATCTTTGCTCCAGAGCTGGGAAGGAGTTCTCTGAAGTCTGGTTGGTATGAAGTAATACTGTTATCTTTGGCAAAGACAGGGGGTCCAGAAGGGATGTAAATATGTTTGTGTTAAAGGGAGAATGGTGGTGTTTCTGTGTCCAGCTTATCGTAAAGAGGTGTTTGATGAGGGTCATCCTGATTGATGGAAGAGTTTGCCTTTTCTTTCCCAAAGAAAACAAACAAAAAACAACCACGACAACAAACTACCTGTCAGATTTTGCTGGGATCCTTTAATTAATATGCCAGGACTTGCTGTTAAGGTCAGGCACAAACAGGTTTATTAGCTAGCCCTGACATTTGATCAACTGTTCAAAGTTAATTAAACTACCCCTGACTCCTATGTTCAGCTGTTGCAGAAGGGCTGGGTTCTAAACTGCTCTAAATCAGCTTAACTCCATGGGCTTTACACAGCTCCAGATCTGTTCCACATAAGCATTTTTTTCAGAATATTGCTGCCACTGACCAAAGCAAAAGTAAGGAGGAAAAAACCCACCAAAACCAAGAAGGGAGGCATAAGGTATAAGCTGTGTTGATTGATTTAGGGAGAACAGTCAATAAAGCAACCCTCACTGTTTCAGCTATAATCTGGAAATCCCTTTGGCCAAGGTTAATGAGCTGTGCTGGTTAAGTGGAAAGACCCAGCTCTAAGGATGCTGCAGTATCTGTTCACACCAGCTGTGATACTGAATTTGGGGTTTGGAGGCTGTGTTGGCCTGAGCTTAGTTATTTGCTTCCTGTTGGGTTGAGAGTTAGTTTGGATGCTAATGTTGCATACCCACTGTGCACAGGGATCCCCCTGGAAAACCCCCTCTGCTCTGAAAACCCTCACTCCATGGAGCTGGTTCCCTGCCTTGTGCTCTGCTGTCCCTACACGTGGCCAAAACAAGCAGCTGCCTGAGAACTCTGGAGATTGCCTGTCAGCAGGGTCAGTGAGACCCAAGGCTGCTCTTGCCCTGCTGGCTTCAGGTGATGTCCCAACAGAGGCAGCACTGCAAGCCCACCTGCAGGAACCATTTCAGCCCTACCTAGGCTTTTTTTTTCCCCTCTTAACATCAAGATATCTCAGTGGTGAGCCTTGGCACCCTTACACATGTGCCTAGCTGGGGTTTCTTGATGTTCTTGCCCTTTTAGGATGTCCCCAAACCATAAGAGGCTCTAGGGAAGGCATTGTTCAGTGCAGGAGACTTCACTGAGGCAAGGGCAGCCTGTGGGGATGAAGGTTGTTGGCTGTGGTTCCTGCAAGTTGGGAGCAGCTGATGGCAGAACTTGTGCAATGTCTGTAAAGCTGAGATGGGGGCCATAGTGTTTTCACCCAACACGTAGAGCATTTCCTTGAAAGCCTGCTTGTGTGGCTGAAGAGCATGAGGAGTCGTCCTCTCCTGTGGGGGCTTGTGGAGGAGCTTGGGAGGCTTTGGGCAGGATTGGGAAAGATGTGCTTTTGTGTGGTTTTTTTTTTTTTCCTCTCGAGTGTGTGTATGACTCACTTAGAGGCCATGCACTTCTTGAAGGGTTTCCCCATTTCTCACATCTCCATCATCCCACACAGTGTACAAACACAGCCTCGTCTGTGGGGGCCGTTTGGTTTGAGTGACTATTCCAGGGCTAGCCAAGAGCTGAATCCCAGCTCCATGGACCCTCAGTTGAGCAGCTGAGGGTGTGGGCAGTGGCAGAGTGGCTGCTGCTGTCAGGCTGCATTGCCACCTGCTGGGGCATGCAGCTCCTTTCTGAGGCCACCTCCACCTCACTTCAGCCAGGGCTCTCCTCTCAGGGGCAGGCCTAGCTGGGCTCCAGCACATTTCCTCAGGTGTTTATTTTGGGCAGATCTGCTGCCTCCTGCTCTGTTGGATTTTGTCTTAAAACACTAGATGTTGTGAGTTGTAAGTCTTGGGGTTTAGATTTCCTGGTGTGGGTACTAGCCTTCAGTTCAGGTTTCTTTCCTGGGTGCAGCTAAAGGGATGCAGGGAACACTTTGGCCAAAGAGCTCAGCTGTTCTGGGCAGGAAGATGTAAGGAACTTAAGTTGTTTTTCCCCATGTAAAAAAATAATGTCTTGCAAAGAATCAACTGCATGTTCTGTGACCTTGCTGGCCTGGAGAAGGACTTGTGGCCTCACTGGGACCAGCCACATTTCCTTGGGAGTTACCATCAGAAAACCCCACTCAAATTTGGCCAAGGTATGACGCTGTGGTGGAAAAACATGAACAAAATAGATGAGGGGAAGGGGGGAAGGCTAGACAGTGGTATGGAGGGATAGAAGTCAGAGGAGATGCTGCAAAGAAGCAAAGTCTGGCTGGAGTAACTGGTGGAAATTAAGCCCCTTCCCCAGCAGCTTTGTGCCCCACATGGCTGCTTCTCCCACAGCTGCTTGTGTGGAATCCACAAGCAACCTGAATTCTCCACCTTGCCCAGCTCTGTGCCTGTCAGATGGGAACAAGGTCCCTGTTGGAGGCAGGGGGCCAAGCTAGGGTTTGTGGGGGCTGCGTTGCTCTTCTGCTCTGCTTTTTCCCTGCCAACACAAGGAGGGCGTCCCACCACACTGCACCCAGCAGCCTGCAGTGGTTTCAAGTGAAAGCTGTGTGCTTTCATGAGCTGCAGTAGCAGCTTGGAAACTGATGTATCAGATGAGCTGGGTGGCCGCCTGCTAACGTCCTAGGGGCTGAGGACTGCTCCTGTGGGGATTTGTGTGGCAACATAGTAATGGCCACGATTTTGCATCAGGGCTGGGCGTTTGAGAAGTTAATATGCAGGAATAGGAAATGAAGTAAGTTGGGCCGAGGCAGCAATAACCTCTGTCCTCTTGCACTGTCCCTATGTCCCCTCTTTTGAAGCTAAGGCTGTCTTCAGAGCTGAAGCTGCAGCAGGCTTCTTGGGGGAGATGCCTACCTTCAGATGGTGTTTGGCATTGAGACATTTTTCATCATACTGATCACTGGTTATACACAGGATCTTACTGGTACACCCAGGAGGTGTACCAAACTGAGCCAGATGGCAATGCATTAAAAATGTATTTTTACCTATTTCTTGGGAGTATAAGGCACTTGAGTATTTTAAACAGAACACTGCCATGGACTGACATAACCATTGCCAAGAACTAGAAGTGTTACATGTCTGCATTTCTGATCAAGTCCCTCTCAGGAAGCTTGTTGCAGCAAGCGCAGTTGTGTGTTTTCAAGCTTTGTCTTGCTCCTTCTCTCTGCTTGGCATGAAGATGGGTGGAAGTGGGCAGCACCTGCAACACCACGTCCCTGTATGAAAAAGGAAGGGCAACCACAGGAACTGCACTATGCTTCTTGCCCATCCTGATTTCTGGACCTCCTTCTTGGAGAGCTTTACCATAAATCTTAAAAGGAAATTGTCAAAACTCAAGCTGTATAGGACCTCAAGCAATTCATGCTTGTGCTGGATTGTGGGATCACCTTCACTGACACCATCCCTGGTAGTCTGGTCTTAAAATCAGTCAAAGCTGCCCTGAGGCAGCCTGTTCCACTGGGCAGGAGGGTGATTTTTTGGGAGGATGCACATCCTCTTTCTGGTGGCCAGCACTGCTCACAGGCATATTTTGGTGCAATTAAGACTAACCCATGGGACTGTGGTCTCCAATGGAAACTACAGCAGGGAGGACGTGGCCTTGGCTGGAGACAGCACTGTAAAAGCATGCCTGGGAGAAATGCACAGCATGCAAGGGAAAGCACTGGACTGGCCTCGAGGGATTTGAGATAGGGAAAATAATGACTCTTAACACTCAGGGTGGGTGGGAGGCCAATGTGCCTCCAGGAGCCACCAGAGTGGCTGTTGCAGCGTATCTTGGTATCTTCAGATATGAATCCTTGTCACAAAGCAGGGGGTAAAAATAACAGAACGCTTACTCGTTTCAGCATTTTTATTAAAGTGCTCCCCTCAGTAGTTGTACACCAGGCCCTGATCCAGATTGGTGTATGAACCCCGGGATGGTGCTGCCATGGTATCTGGCAGGAACCATCCCCTTTACAGAAGCAGTGCCAGGAGAAGCCTGGGCTCAGAGCAGTGTCCCTATGCTGCCATCACACTAGACACACTGGGAGGTAACTCAGAGCAGACCCCATGTACTACAGGATCCTACTTCTAAACTGTTGGATTAGCCAAATCCTGTTCTCAAGGCTGTGCTTCCTCCTTTCCAGTCACCTCCCTGTGCTGTTCAGGCCCTGTGAATGATAAGGGGTGACCACTGCTGAGTCTGTGTGAGCTTTGGACTTCTGACGGGTGCCCAGCCTAAAGCAGATTAGTTTCTCTGTGCTTTGGGCTGTCTTTTGATGAAAATGTGATGGCAGAGGGAGGCTGTGCTTTGAGGAAACAGCCAACCTTCCCAGAATAGTTTCTGCTCTTTGTAGCAGCAGCCCATGTAGCTGTGGTTAGGCTGCCTTGTGCTCAGGCATATTATGAGCTAGCTGGGTTGATGTGCCAGGGTTGGACCTCCTGATTCACTGTTGCTGATGTGGGAGCGTGCCAGCTTGGAAGCAGGCAGCTCCCTGCTTGCTCTCAGGTGGCCTGAGGACTCAGGAACTGGGCCCTTAAAAGATCAAAAACCCACACTGACTGGCATAGGCTGAGGAGGTGCCCTCAAACAGCACAAAGCAGGAGGGCTGCATCAGTAACCTTCACTGTGCTCTGTCTGAAGCTCATGCTCAGTGCTGAGAGAGTGGTTTGCACAGTCAGGTCCTGAGCTGCTGCAAATTAGTGTAGCATCAGCTAAGGACAGAAAAGCAGATTTACCACTTCCAAGTACCAGGTCTGCTTGACAGTCACAACTATTTAACCTAGGGCAGATTTTCCAGTTGGGTAGATGTGTCGTTGTATATCCAAGTACAATAAGCAGTAATGAGGCAAATAAGTGGCTGAAATTATCCAGGTTCAGGAAAGCTTATAAAACAAAGCATGTAAACAAAATCTATACAGGTAATAGGTTAAACACTGACAGAACTCAGTGGAATACATTTCCCATGCTGCTGCTGGTGGGCCCAGCACCACCTAACACCTATAATATTAATACATGATTTTAAATAAAGACTGCAAAATAAACTTTCAAAACTAAGCAGAAGAGTCCATACCAACAAGCATGCCTACCTCACTTTTAGATTGAAGTTTTCCATTAAATGATCAATGGATTTTTGCAACGTTTAGCATACGATGTCAAATAAGCACAAAAGCTAGTGGATTATTTATCTGTCACTGGAAAAAAATGCACAGAAGAGCTATACTTAGCCTTTGTCTTTAAAGCAGACAGGAGCAAGTTCAGGACAAGGCTTTGGCATGTAAGTTCCAGCTGTATCGCTTGCACTGTGATATTTAAGAAAACATGTATCAAGACTCCACAGTCCATCACATTCACTTCAGATGGAGCAGCCTAGCTACTGAACTGCCTACTCCCTGGGTGCTCAGAAAGAAAACACTTAAAAGCAACTTGCAGGGGAACAGTGTCAGTTTTTCATGTTTTTTTTTTCCAAAGGCAATTAAATTCCTGTGACTGTTTGTCAGCACAAAAAAAAAAAAAAGGCCAGAGTTAAACTCAACAGAAAACTTTCTCCCAGGAAATGGGGTACAGAAAATAGCAAAACTCTACAGCCAATAAAATACTGTACATTTTCTCCCTGCTTCCACCTGCAGCCCTGTGTTTGTAAGAGACACCAGCAAAACCTGCATTCTGTCTTTTCAACTGAACAATGCAATGAGGTGACCAGAAGCATCAGAACTTGGCATGCCCTCAGGAGGATGGATTAACATTCAGTTAGGTGAACAATGATGAGTCTGGAAGAAGGAGAAAGCAGCCTTGAACTGCTTTCTCCAAGTGTGGACGGATTCAGCAGGAAAGTGCTAAGCTCAGAATTAGAGTTCAAATGCAGGGAACTTGGCCTTGGTTGGCACCAGCAGGTCTGCAAGAAAGTAAATCGTTCCAGCCATTCCTGAGGAGAAGAGAAAACAATGTGGTTCAGAGACATTCCCTTTTATCAACTATTCAGGGGGTAGATAAGTCACAAAGACAAAAGAAAGGATAACATTTTCAGAAGGACCTAAGTAATTTCCAAGGTCTGAACCCAGGTTTCCCAAGCAATTTAGGTACCTCAGTTGGGAAAGCATTTTGAAGTTAATTAAATGTAGAAAAGCCCCTGGGGAAACATGATGGATCTTCCCCCTTCTGGCTTCCTCCCTTTATCTGTCCACAGTTTTAACAATCTGGAGTATCTCTGCATAACTTTGGATCCTGTGACTTTGCTTTCTCAGGTCCTCACTGATGCACCTGCCCTCATTCACTGGCCTGCAGAAAAGTGGGGGAGATTCAGGTGAGCTGAGGAACTGGCTCTTTCAGCAATACCTGCTGATGGCAGATACTGGGAGAGCCCTTAGCAACAAAGTGCCATAGAAGCCAACAAGGCCTACAAAAGCAGCCCTATTTGTTCCTCAGTGGAACTGGAAAGCCCATGAAGGACTTAAATCCTTAAAAATGTACAGAAAAGAGACTGACTGAGAAGCCAGGCTACAAATTACCATAAGGTAGACTTTGGCTAGTACCCATTAAAGAACTGCCCTTGAGACCCATGTGCAGAATCTGTACATGAAGCCCAAGAGGACCAGATGCTCCAGCTCAGACATTGGCCTGTGCTAGAAGGACACTGCTTCTGGGAAAAGGTAAAAACAGTGAATACAATTTCCTTCCCATCCTCTACACTGAATTTGGCAAAGACTTCAGTGGAGCATGTATTCATTTCTCCTTGGTGCTGGACTGGCTCAGATCCAGGAGCAAAACACAAGCATAGAGATGGAGGTTACCCTCAAAGAGAGAGAATGGTGTGTCTGGAGTCCGGCACCCGTGTTGACCGTAGCTTAAACACCACTCTGCAAACTGAGGAAAGAGAAACAAAAAGCATTCAAATTCTGTTACAGACAGATCTTAAAATACCACACTCATCCTCACATAACCCCATGCAGAGCAAGGCTCCTGCTGGATATTCCTTCTGTGCAGCCTGTCAGACAGTGACTGTGCTGCTGAAAGACTATTCTGGTGGAGCTGCCACACCAGAAATTAGATTTCAAAGGCAAAGGTGGTGATGTAGAAGGCAGAACTGGATAATCCCCTCTCCCTTGCTTACACAGGCTCTTACCTTGCAGGCCCTGTACAGGTATTTCATGTTCTGAGTGAGATTGTACAGTGCTAGGAAGCTGTAAGCATTGCCAGCTGCCCCGTGGCACAGCCCGTAGCCTTTCTTCAGCAATCCGTGCTGCCAGATCACTTCTGCACACTGCAGGGCATCATTTAGGTACTGCTGTTCCCCAAAGACCTGCAGAGACAAGAAATATTCCCTCTTGCTGAGGCAATTTCCTCCACACATAGAGCATCCCTGTGAAAGTGGGAAGGTTTGGGATAATCAGTTTCTCTCCTACTGAAGTCTTAATGCTGTGAGTTTGCTGTCTACTTTAAAGGAGGATGTTTTTGATAGGATGAACAGGGCTGTATGACCACACACAACTTGTTGTCACCATCAGTCAGCTGCAACAGGACACCCCACACAGCTGATGGGTATTTTAAAAAACAATTTTTTAGAAGTCATTTTTTGTTTCAGTCAGTGGTCCCTGTGGGGTGATTTCATTGTAACAAGCCATTCTGCTCTCAGGCAGGGGGAGTCTCAACAGAGTCTTCTCTGTGATGAAGATCCCCATTTAAGGGTCCCCAAAGGGTCTTTGCAAGATTTCTGGTACCTTGTAGGCCTGGATAAGCATGTAGATAATACCTGGTGCCCCATGGCACCAGTGGACAAGTAGGTCTCTGGTGTCATCGATGCATGGAGGGTAATTGCCAGATGGGAACTTGAGCTGGCAGACGTAGTCCACGCTGGGTTTGACTGTGTTGTGAAGTTTTACTTGACTCACTCCAAGGCCAGGCTAAGAAAGAAAGCAAGTGTTAAATCAAGGAGAATTACTGTTGTGTCTCTCCCTAAGGGGCCCAAGATCTGCCTGAAAGGCAGAAACAAAGCCAACTATGGCCATGTTCCCACGTGCTCTTTGTAAATCAAGTAATTTCTTTGGTCCAGGCTTTCACACATCACAAATACACACTTCACAGAATCTCACAGAACCTTAGGGGTTGGAAGGGACTCCTAAGGATCATGTAGTGCAAGCCCCCTGCCAGGCAGGGTCACCTAGAGTACATCACACAGGAACTTGTCCAGGCGGGTTTCAAATGTCTCCAGCGAAGGAGACTCCACAACCTCTCTGGGCAGCCTGTTCCAGTGCTCTGTCACTCTCACAGTAAAGTTTTTTTCTGATGTTTATGTGGAACCTCCTATGTTCCAGTTTGCTCCTATTGTCCCTTGTCCTATCACTGGACATCACTGAGAAGAGCCTAGCTCTGTCCTCCTGACACTCGCCCTTAACATATTTATAAACATTGATGAGGTTGCCCTTCAGTCTCCTCCAAGCTAAAGAGACCCAGCTCCCTCAGCCTTTCCTCATAAGGGAGATGTTCCACTCCCTTAATCATCTTAGTGGCTCTGTGCTGGACTCTCCAGTAGTTCCTCATCCTTCTTGAACTGAGGGGCCCAGAGCTGGACACAATACTCCAGATGTGGCCTCACCAATGCAGAATAGAGGGGGAGGAGAACCCCTCTTGACCTACTAACCACACCCTTTCTAATACACCCCAGGATGCCATTGGCCTTCTTGGCTACAAGGGCACATTGCTGGCTCATGGTCATCCTCCTGTCCACCAGGACCCCCAGGTCTCTTTCTGCTACACTGCTCTCCAGCAGGTCAGCCCCCAACCTGTACTGGCACATGGGGTTGTTCTTCCCCAGATGCAAGACTCTACACTTGTCCTTGTTGAATTTCATCAAGTTTCTCCCCGCCCAACTCTCCAACCTGTCCAGGTCTTGCTGAATGGCAGCACAGCCTTCTGGTGTGTCAGCCACTCCTCCCAGTTTAGTGTCATCAGCAAACATGCTGAGGGCACACTCTGTTCCCTCATCCAGGTTGTTGATGAAAATATCAAACAGTGCTGGTCCCAGTACCAACCCCTGAGGGACTCCACTAGTCACAGACCTCCAACTAGATTCTGTCCCACTGACCACAACTCTGACTCCTTTTCAACCAGTTCATGATCCACCTCACTACCTGATCATCAAGACCACACTTCCTCAGGCTGCTCTGCCCTTTGGTAGGGACTTATTTCCAGTCATATCCTTGCATCCTCAAAACAAGGCTGTTTCTAGCATCTCAGTTGGCCCTGTAAGCAAAAAGGCTTGCTGTGTCTTTTCCTGAAGATAAGTAGGAATATTTTCAAGCACCCAGAGCTGGAGTAAAGAGGTAAACTGTGTAAGAACAGCATTAAGGATGAGTACCAGGATTGATTCCTAGAACCTAGAGCATCTTGGCTCTGGGCTGCTGGGCCAGCCCAGCTGGCAGGCTGTGATGCTGCATTTTCATAGATGTTTCTGGGTAACTGCTAGGGGGACTTCACTGCTGACCTCAGACAGAAGGAAGGGGGTGGCTTCAGTGTCCTCCTCCAATGACACATCTGCACATGAAATCTGTGCAGTTCTGACTTTCCGTGGCAGACTGCAATGAGCACTCTCATCGAAGGATCCCACTGTTCCTAGGCTGATAACTTGAAAATTAAAAATCAATATTCGTGCTGTAAAACCATTAGAGATAAAAGTCCAATGTTCTCCCTGTTTCCCTTGCTTGCTTCCCCCAAGGTTTCCTGTGCATCATGCTTGGCTGACCCTGGCTCCTTGTACTTTATACAGAAGAGATGCACAAAGCCCATGAAATTTTATAGGAGACTTAAAATTCTTTAAAACATCAGCCTGGAAAAAAGGTCAGGGACTTGGTGAAAATTTAGGCTCACAGCACACCTCTGTCTCCCCTGCTCTCAACTAGCCATTCTGTACCCCTGAGCAATAATCACACTGCATCCTCCTCTTGCCAAATCTCCTTCTGCTTAAAAAACACCAATCACTTCCTCTCTGAGTCACATAAGAGGGTTACACTCCCAAGAACCTTCCCTTATCCTGCATAGGGGCTTGAGCTTTGAGGCTACTGAAGGAAAGCTCAAATAGTTGAAACCTGGTGATGTTTTGTCCACCTGCTGTGAGAGTTGGGTCTAATAAAAGATATCACCTATTCCTATGAATGTTGCTATGTTAAAATAAATTGTGTTGATCAGTAGGTGCCCTGAATGCTTTGAAAATGCAATGTTATTTCTTGCTATTATTTTTCAAAGAGCTTAAGCACTGTAAATTTATGCACAAAGTAAACCACATGGGAATTATCACCCTCATTTCAGAGCTGGGAAAGCAAAGATTTCCAGAGCTCCAGTGAGTTGTGCAAAATTGTGAGAAAAAAGCAGCAAAGGGGCACTACAGCTCCCCACCTCTTGTCTTCCCCTGCCTACTTCAGGCACTATAGAATTCAGCTACTTTCCAAAGTAAAAAGTCCCACTTCTCTAGCATTCAGATATGGGCCCTGATTTGGAAACAAAGGTATTTCCCACTTTCCTCCTATGAACACGG
Source organism: Hemiprocne comata (assembly GCA_020745705.1). NCBI lineage: Eukaryota > Metazoa > Chordata > Aves > Apodiformes > Apodidae > Hemiprocne > Hemiprocne comata. Next base: position 35,968,982 of record CM036591.1, read on the forward strand.
TCTCTTTTGCCATGCTTTCCTTGCACAGATTCTCATTCTGTAATGATCTGAGATTGCTCCAAGTAACCAGCTCAAACGATGCAGGAAGCCCACAGATAACAACAGCTGGGAATACTTTATAAACAATTAAAACAAGAAGAGGCAGAGGGAAGCTCAGACCCAGCTGACTTACAGGCCTTCCTGTGAAAGGCCACATTTCCCTATGGATTACCATGGAGGTGGTAAATTTAATCTCATAGATTTTGAGAAAACCTTTAGAAGTAGTAATGTGATCAAACCCAGGATTATGTCCATCAGACAAGAGATCCTGCCCAGTTTCATATCACCAGGAGCCAGTTCAAATGCTCCTCTTTGTTCAAAGAGATGAGAAACAGCTGCTAAAGTCCCCTCCCCTCCAGTGCCTCTCACCTGCATGAGATAGTAGTAAATCCCAGCCAAACCATGGGCTGCCCCTACGTAGTACTCCTGGTACCACTCATACATCAGTGGGCTCTTTGCTGTGAAGTTCCTCCTTTTGGCCAAGCTCTCTCCTGAGGCTACAACAGCTTCACAGACCTGTGGAAGGGAACAGATGCAGGTGAGGGAAATGCTGTTATCTTGGACACAGCACAATGAGTATCCTGGCATAGAACAAAAGGGTTGTTTTTCTGCCCAAACAGAGGGAAGACTGTGGGTGAGGGAGTGATGTGTATGCCAATTCAGTACTGCCTATGGATTTATATGGATGGTGGTGGGGCATGGGCTGCTTTGTCCCTTTGGAAGAAGAGCAGGGATAACATAATGTGGTTCCTCCCTTGTTGCCTGAGTTCTTTACATCTAGCATTGATTTTTACCTTCTTCAAGATGAGCTGCAGGGGAAGAGACAGCTAACAGATCAGCAGAAGCCACAGTACCTGCTGAATGTGACTTTGAGGGATCCTTTCCTCTCCGAAGTGCTTGTTCACAAATACCAGTGCATAGAGATAGCCCATGCGCCCGTACAGCAGCTCATCTGGCACTCGTGAGTCAAGCTTGTGTAGATGGAGCAAACTACAAAGAAAAAGGCACATGGGGGAGATAAGAGGACACTTGGAAGCCTTGGAAGGAAACAGTGAGACTGGAACTCAAAAACATAGGTTTGTTCCCTTATGCTGCCTGCCCCCTGGGAGGTGTCAGGCCAGTCTCTGGGCCACAGCCTTCCAGCTATGCAAGGTGCAGAATCCCTCTTTCTCCTCTGCTTTTTGTTTGGATTATGGCTCCTTCCAATGCAGCTGCACGATGTGCTTGGTTTTTAGAGTACCAGCTCTGGGAAAGCTACTTGTGGGGAAACCTGGTCTACAGGAAATGGTCAGCATGAAGTTGCTGACTGTTCAGGAAAGGCTGCCCACCATGATCTCCCTGTGATGCAGTTGGTAAGGCAGACCCTCTGCCAAAAATAACTGTTTTCAAACTTAACTAGTATCTGTTTAATTTGGCTGCTCAAGGAATGCTAAAAAGTCAAACTATTGCTGATGGTATGTGGGAAAATCTCTCTCCTTGTGCTCAGAAGTCCTGATAGAAAAGCCCCTTTCTCTGCCAGTGGCCAGGGCTACACTGTCAGTGGAGAAAGAGGTGCCTCTATGCAGAATGCATTTCTTAGATGTGAAGGGGTAAATCGAGGTCCCTGAAAGGAAGAGCCACTCCTGCTCAGTATCAGCCTGGTATCTCAACTGTCAAAAATCGGCAGTTTCTGGACAGAGGGTAAGCAAAGCCTCTGTAAAGCAAGATGGGATTTTTGTATGCCACTGGCTCTAAAAGCAAACCTTTAACCTTCTGAATTGGTGGGAGATGGCAAGGAAAAGACGACTCCTGGAACACAGCTCAGATTTTCACAGGCTCTTGGAAAATGGGCTGCCCTGAAATATTAAGGCTCTCCAGAGCATAGAAGCACATTTGTTGCTCATGAACTCATTTAGGCAAGAGCAAGGAGCTACGAAAAAGCAAGCTTCTGCCTCTTCCACTGCAGGTAAAACCTGGCTGGTGGATTCTCTCCTTAGGCTCTGCAAAGCTGAGGTGCTTTAAAGACAAAGAATAAAATAGAGAGTTCCTCCTTCTCCACAGCTGTGATAAAATGCATTTTCTATGCACTTGCACTGCATAACTTAGCAATGTTCTGTAGCTGAACAGCACACTCAAAACCCACTTAAGAGTTTTGATTAAGGGAGTTATTTCTCAAAGAAATGCTCTCTTTTTGAAGGTAGAATGATCAGGCTAACTGCTCTGGGAACTGGAGGCACAGTAAGGACAGTATAACTTTCTTCAAGAAAACCCCGTTTTTCTTTTTTCCTCTTCTCAGGTGTGTGAAGAAACCGATTTCCAAGGCTCTGCCTGTATTACGCCACTAGATGGCAGTGCAGAATTAATAATGAGTTTCCATTCTGCCACAAAACTGTAGGCAGGAGGGATCCAGGGAGGGGGGAGCTATAGCAAGAAAACTTACTGATTTTTCATAACTTGGGACTTATGCACTGACCATAACTGGCCAGTACTGTTTGACAGATTAGTATCCTTTTTGTTAGCAAATATATTAATTGGTGAGATTGACCACTTTGACACAATATTAAGCAAAACCTAAACCACAGATTATTTCAAGAACAAAGAAAGGAGTTTCATCCTCAGACTGACTGTACCCACATAAACCAGAAGCTATTCTTAGTCAAGGGAGCAGCAACTTGGTGTCCAAACTACACAGGCACCTCTGATGCCCACCCATGGCTTTTTTTAATTGCTGTTATGCATCAGTTGCTCGTGGCTGTTGAAGGGCATTCAGTGTTGTTCTGAAGTGTCAGGGGTTTTGTCTTGTTTTTGTGCTGACCACATGTAAATGGAAACTTTACAGGGCTGATTCTCACCTTCTCAAAACTGATCTCCCTTAAGCAAGAACAGCTTGGAACTGCCTCTCCTTAACTTCTTTCCTTCCCCTGCCATGTGCTGATCTGATTGTAAGACTTGTTTGTCCTTTTCTTGTCATAAGTACCCAACAAAAATACATTTGAAAACAGTTGAGGAAAGGCAGAAAATAGAAATAAATGAATCATAACCAGCTGCATTCAGCAGTTGAAAGGGATGCTGTCTAATCTTACGTTTAGGTCAAAGTCAACTAACAAACACCAAGTGGGAGCAAGTGATAAAATTAATCTAATAACCCTGCCACATTTCTCCTTTTCTATCAAAACAGCTGTAAAGCTAAACTTGAGGGTTCTCAAAAAATACCAAACTTCATCTTCCGTGGTTTTTTTAATGATTTTTTTCCTCTGTGTTTATTTGGATTATTTTTAAGATGGCAGAACCAGCTGAGCAATATCCTTGCTCCCCAGCCTGCAGGCTGCCAGGCAAGCCTGTTTGTCCTTAAGTAGCTCTTTCCCCAGGGCAGAACAAGTTTGTGCTTCCCTGCTACGTTACTGGCTTAGCTTTCACATGACACTGCAATCAAATGTGTTCAGGCTTGGTGGAAAGTGCCTGGTACAAGCCCAGACCAGCTCTGTGAGCAAAAGGAACATTATTAGATCAAAGGCATAACCAAGCATTTTACCGGGTGATGCAGTCTTCTGACTGCTTCTGGCTCTGCAGTTTGTGGTAGACGACAGCAGCCACTGCCAGGGGCCCAGCATCTCCACACAGGAAAGTGACAGATCGCCTTGTCAGACAGCTCAGGCTCTTCTTCACGTACTCGTGGGCCACCTGAAGGTAGGCTGGGTCTCCATACACATCATACAGGTGCAAATACAGCAAAGCAATGCCTGTAGAAGGAAAATAAATGTTGCACCCACCAGAAAAGTATATGCTTCCCACTATGTGCCCTGACTGTTTTAAGGAACCTAAAAGCCTGGCCCTCAGACTCATCTAGGGCACAAGCCTTCTAGACAGGCTTCTTGGGCACATCCAGGGGCACAATCAAAAGCTGCAGCATCCACAGCTTCTTTTCCTGCTTTGTGACCTCCTTGTACTTGATGTTGCTCATAAGCAGACTGCAGGTCAAGACAGCAGCAGTGTCTGACCCAGGAAGTCCTGGAGAACAGCAGAGCTTCTGATACACAAGTTACATACAATTTTAGTAGCAAGGAATGGAAGTTGAGACCTAGACAAACCCACCTAAATCTGTCAGTTGTACCTGGGACTTTTGCTAAACAGTGGAGGAAAAAGAAAAGTCATCTTTGGGCAAGATGGTACTTGTGACTGAGCTGTGCTGAGTTGTTACCTTATCTCAAATTATTTTTTCCCATGCCAGGAGGTAAAGGGCTGGATCACTTAGCTTGGATTGGATTTTAAAAGTGGCATGTCATCAGCACTGAAAAGCAGCACCCTTCAGACACCCTACTTGGCTCTTGTTTTGGTGATTTTTAACTTTTTTTTTCCCCCAGTCCCTCACACTGGAAAGCACCAAGGTTGTTACAGCTCCCTGGACATATCTCCTGCTGCTGAGCAGGTCCCAAGCCCTACACCAAGGGTGTATACTAGAGAAGAAAGGGGCTGCCTGACTCCTGCTGCAGCACATCCCAATGAGATCAGCCCTTGTCTGAAACATAAGCAGCTTCCTGGAATGCTGGAAAAGGCTGCATGGTCCTCCCTGGAGGTTTTCAATGGGCTGGCTGGCTACAGAAACAATACTGCTACTGAGAGGCCACATCAATTGCTGTCCTTTGCTTCTGTCTGCCCTATCTTTATCCAGTTCTTGAAGCTTTTAGTATGTAACTGAGGAGTCCTCACTAAGTCTGTGTCTGAAAGTCTGCCACGATTGAACCATCCTTCTGATCAGGAAGGCATCCTCAAACATGCACTGAAGAAAGCCACTGGCCTATATCACTTCCAGAAAAGCTTATTTCTCCCCTTACCAGTAACCATTTCTAAGAAGACTCAGGTCCTGCATTTAAGCCTAAATTAGTAGAGCCAATCTCTGCAGATTCTGATGTGGTTAAGGTGAGGGAGGGCAAGCATGCAGCAAAATTGCTTTCTGTGGCACTCAGGACAATTTAAATTTAGATAATTTTCTCATTTTGCATGGGTCATCTCCAAAGCTTTGTGCTACAGACAATTCAATTCCACATGTATATTACAGCCAAATTTCCATTTCTTGCTGAAGCTTATAACCTTGTCCTCTCTCTAAGCAGTTCAGTGCTAGGATTTCTAGAGAGAGCTCAGATGTACAGGGCCATCAGTCAAGTCTATAAGGATGTGGATATGAAGCCCTTTTTTAAAGGGAAACCCTCCTCTTCCAGCTAGCAAATGTCAAGTGACTCTCCTTGATTTATTTGGTACCTAGCATAGCTTTAATAGGCTTGATAGCTGCCTGAGCACAACTTACACTCTTGACTTACCTGCTTTAATATACAAGTTTTTGCTTTGTAAGTAGCTTATATTCCAACTGCCATTATACCACCCTAATTATGTACATAACTACCATGCTAAGGCCACTGCTAGGATTGAATTCTTAGAAAGTAGATGTCTCAGCATTGTTTTCCTCTGGCTTCTTTACCTCTCCTCCTCTAAAATATTTCTTGCCCCCTTTCCTCCTAGTCCCAAGCAACTTTGGAAAAGACTCCAAAAAACCACTGACCTATATTAAAGGACGGAAGAGATGAGTTGCTTCCCCAGGTCATTAATTTTGTCTTTAAAACCCAAAGGCCTTAGAAACTGAATCTAAACCAAATTTTCTCAACTCCTTCCTTAAGGAATTCATGCTCTCAAGCTGATCAGAAGGGCTCAGTGCAGTGCTGTCTTCAGCCCACTGCTTGCTCTGTTGTGGTCTGTGAGCCTGAAAGTTGGGAAGGCCAGCAGAGGAGGGCAGGCCCTCGCATACAGAGGCCACGTTTACAGAGGTATGGAGAGGAATACAAAATGTAGTCACCTGGGAATATCCTATATTGACCTGTGTGCCAAGATGTAGGCAGCATATTTCAGAGGCAGTGCAGACTGGAGGCAAGAGAGTTCCCACTTGATGAACTTGGCAGAAACTACCCCACAGCTCTGCCTCAGCCCCTCTCCACTGATACCTTTCTCACCCCAACTGGCCAGACAGGGTTTGCTGCCTGATGGGGTGTGTGTCTGGTGTGCTTGAAGTGCTGTGCAAGCATGGTATCATCAGTCAAATGGGGCTAGGTAAGCAGTGGGTCTGCTCCATTTCTGTGTGCCCTGGAGGTCTGTGTTCACTCTTCCAGCTGGAAATGTGACCTGTTTTTGTGACCTAAGATTCCTGATTGTTTCTAGCAGAACTGCCATGCAGTGGCTGCCTGTGGTCTGCCATTGCCAAAGATGTACAGGCTTTGTTCTGTTTATGAGTTACTACTCTACCTTCTTCTCTGAAGTTTCTCTAGACTTCAAAGCTTTTTGCTCCTTGCAGGATGGCAGTGAACACAAGTGCTGCTGACAGTGCATCCTTTAGCAGGGCTCTGGTGACTGAAACTGCCATCTCTAGTGTGTGGGAAGCCAATACATTGGAGCGTTGATGACCAAGATGCTTGGTCACTGCAGGGAATCAGGAGGCAAAAATGAATTCTGCATCTCTCACAAAGCCTGTTTGTTTAACATCTTCAGTAGGGTGGTAAACAACATCTCTTTCCACCCTGTATGGGCAGCATTGTAACTGCCGAGGAGTGCTTTGCATGAGAGGTTTCTTTTGAGCAGGGCAGAGAGGAGACTTAAATGTACATAGTAGACATGCAACTGCACTGGTAGGCTAGTGCTGGTGGCCCTGACTTGAGCAAACACTACTTTCAGCAGAGCAGACATCACTGGAGACACCCAAAAAGTTCTTGTTTGAGCGCTAAAGCACTGCAGCAGGCTGAAAGGAGATCTCATCCATATGATCATTCTGTTGATCAAAGACAGTAAAGCTGTGCCTCAACTTCCCTGCAAGTTTAGACTTGCTCTTTATGTTGGATTGCACTACCACTGCAAACAGTTTTGGTGGCAGAACAGCAGGAGCAAGACAAAGCTTCCCCTTCCTGCCAAACAGAGTGGATAAAAGTGAGAGAAAGCACTTCTTGGCGTCAGCTCCTCTGCAGCCCCCTTGCTGACAGCACCACCAGGGATATGGGTTCAACTGTTCTGAACATGCCTCTTTGTCCACCAGGAGGTGAGCTGCAATGAGGTGCTTTTACAAAGGGTGCGAGGTTGCCACAAGAGGAGACTTCTTGTCCTAATTTGGACCAGCTCCAAACCTGCCATCTGCAGTAAGAAAGAGCTCAGCAATCTTGCATTGACCCAGAGAGTAAGTCAGCCAGCACCCTCAAAGCAGGGTGTCAAACACAGGGAAGGAGTGGAAAACTATCTCTGCATATAGTAGAAACCATCAGGCTTCATAACTGAGAAACCTGATATAATTTTAATGGGTCAGACATGGGGTAAAAGCTACAGAGGGGGTGGCACAGCTTTACTGCACAGCTCAAAGGATGGATAATAAGCATCTTTTCTGGTGCAGACACATGGGTTGTAGCTCATAAATACATGCCAAAGGCATGCTGAATGGGACAGTGGGGCATCTTTGGAGGGCTGTTTCTTCCCATGTTCAGAACTGAGGAGCCAAGGTGCATTTTACTATGCAGCTTCCCTTCCTACTGTGCTGTGGGACATGGGGCATTTCTCAGGATGCTTCAGCTTCTCCAGCCTTAAAACCTGGATAACAAAGCTTCTTGTCTCAAACTTTTTAGGAAAGAAACTTCCCCCCTGAAAAAAACAAAACAAAACACACAACAAAAAAACCCAGCCCAGCCCAAACCAAAACTACATCACAGAATCCTACAACAGGTTAGGTTAGAAGGGATCCGTGGAGGTAATCTGATCCAACCCTCTGAAAATAAGGCCAACTTCAAATTTACATCCCATGGCTCTGAGCCTTGTCCAATCAAATACTATCTCCAAGTTTGGGGATTTCACAGAAGCTACCCAGGAATGTGGTTAATGTGGGTGACACAAGGCACTCTGTTCTCTCCCATCAAATGCAGTCTCACTGCCTCTTACTCTGTAGGGATTATTTGAAGATTTTTTTCTGAACAGAACTCTCTTAAGGAGATGCAAGTTCTCTGCATTTTGAGGTTAAAACTAAGATACTGCACTACCATGAATGAAAGCTGTTTTTCCAGAAGCTTTCCTGAATTGGTATGGTCAGAATTTCTATTGATTGAGTGTCTTTTGAAGAGTCCTTTCAAATGCAACTCAGCTCTGCTCTTTGTCTCCACTTGCCAACAGGCCAGCTGGAAGCTGTGGATGAGGCAGGCCAGCTGGACTCACTGGTCTGCTCCAGAGGCCCTAGAGCTCTGAAAGTGACTATGACATTGCTGGGGAAGGGAATGCTTGCATGGGAAGCAAATTCCAAAGGCACTGCCATAATGGGGAGGAAGGAGAATCTCTCCCTTATATATTCTTTGAGGTGGCAGACCACCTCATCATCTTGGAAGGACACAACAGTCCAGCAGGCTCTGGACTCTGGAGCTTCCTAGCTTCTGCAGTCAGCTAAGAGGTGACAGGAGTGAAGTCAGTCTCTTTCCATTCCCTTTGCATCATTTATGCTCCCAGTTGAGGTAGTCTTTGAAGCAAGGCCTCCTGTGCTATGAGAAATACCAACATGCATGCATGCTCCTCCTGCTAATCTATTTGAAAATGGATGAGGCAGTTGTACTTTTGCCAGGTTCTGAACTGCTTCCCATTCAGAGTTAGCTTACGGCAGTTTCCCTTTCCTCAGTCAACACTTGGATACTAGTGAAACAGACAAGACCACAAAAGCTCTTACAGCAGTCTAGCTAAACTGATTAAAAGACAGAACACAGCAGCTGAGTCTGGTCTATACCCAGGCATGTACCAGGTGTTGCCTACGGTGCCCTGATCTCTATGGGGAACTGAGTGAAACTGCAACGAGCCGATTCAAACGTGTTTTGAGGGCATTCAGCCATACGCTGGATAATCTTGATCCAAAGTGTGTTTTCACTGCCTCTGAGCTGAAAATATAAGTCCTTCCCTCCCTCTGCTCCAACTTCATGTGCCAAGCAGCCGTGGCTTCTCTGGCACAAATGCAGGCCGGGGGAGCAGGGCTCTGTCAAGTGTGTGGGGAAAGAAATGGGCACCAAAGTAAAATGCCAGCATATGCTGTGCATTATTGGGTGTAATGTAGTACGCTTGAGTATGTTACATTTCACGCAGAGTTTGTGCTTAGAGAGCCACATTTCAAATCTCTCTGATTAGCAGCCGCAAGTGTGGCTTGATTTCAGACTGCTGGGCAATGATTTACATGAGAAGATACTCAACAAGCCTTCTCTACATAAGCAATTACATGAAAAAGCTGCTGTCTTGGCCCAATTAATTTTGTCTCTGGAAACCAGCCCTGAATAAATTAATATAGCTAGGATTAGAAAATAAGGGAGGGTGACAAAGACACAGTGTAGTATCTGCAAACCTCACTGTGCTGGCTGTGACCTGCAGCAGATCTGTCCACATGTTTTTTCTAATCCTATTAGCCAAGGTGAGAAGGTTGTGTGCCCAATGAGGAGTGATTCCTGGGAGGAAAAGAGACAAATCCCTCTTGAGAACCTCCCTTCCAAATAAAAATGAGCTGAAATCCTACCAGAGCTCTCTCAACCACTGTTTCACAACTCCAGTCACTTTCCAGCATGAAAGTCCCCAAGGCCACCCTAAGGAAGGGAACAGGATCCCTGGGGAAAGGTGTTTACCTTCTCCCCACAGACTTTCAGAGTACTCCTAACATCAGCTGATTATCTTCCTGCTTTATCTCCTGAATTATTCTGGCCAGAGGTAGATTCTACCATTGTGCCAAGCAGCACCCTCATGACTAAAGACCATCTTTACTTACAGTGTGCTTTTCATCTGAGGGGACCTCAGAGCAGGGTGACACAGTCTGGAAGACTGAACCTGTCTCCCAAGGTGAAATCAGCCAGCACTGATCAAAAATGCTTACATTCAGAGCAGCAGCAGAGTGCTGCCAGGCAGCAACTGATGAAATTGATGTTCTCCTAGGCTGGAATTTAATACTGCCATCCTAGCACTTCTTATGAACTGCTCTAGAGTGCTTTCAGTTCCTGTCTACCTTACTAAAATATCTAAGCAGGCATGTCATCAAGCTGAAACATTGGTTTAGCACCAACACCGTGAACACCATTCTCCCAAGCCAACTGTTTGCACCAACTTCCACAGCACCCACAGACATACCAGCCACACCCAGATTGTCATGTAGAAAGCTCCCGTTTAGGATTGCCAAGAAAGAACAACAAAGAAGTGGCAAAAATCTTGCAGTGAACATGAGATTAATTGCAAGTACCCCAGGGTCTTTCCCTGGAGCCTGGCACAGTGCAAACAGAGGGCAGGAAAGCTGACAAAGCACACAGCAGTAGCCAAGGATGAGGCAGCAGAGAAAGGTGTGTCCTCCCTGGCTCCAGTGGGCAGGAAAATGGCAGGGCACACTCCCAAGGAGGGAAAACCAGCTTGAAAATGCAGAACAGGAGAAAGGTAAGCTCTGGGAAGCTTTGCACACAAGAGTTAAATCAGCTTGAAAATGAAGAACAGGAGAAAGACAACCTCTGAGAAGCTTTTCACACAAGAGTTAGTGTGAGGAAGACTTCCATCCTTTGTGATACTCACATTTGCACTTCTGCTCCTTTCACCCCGTACTGGAGCAGAACTAGCCCTGGCTAAGTGGAGGGGCACTACCTGGGGAACAGGAATGAAGCAACCTGCCAATCAGACAATGTCATAAGATAAAGTTCAGCCCAAACAGAAAAGATGGCCATAATCTCAGGCCATAAGGTCACCACTGCCATATATAAGTACTCCTTGCATGTAGACCTACCACATGCATCTGCCTACTTCATGGAGCAGTGGTTTACTTGTCACCATCCCCACCATGGCCAGATTTAGAGCCAGTCCCTCTGAAAGCTCCCATGTTTGCTCTCAAGCAGGCGGTGGCTTTCTCTGTTGCAAAAGTTTGGCATCATTAACCAAGACCCAGCCCTGCCCTGCAACGTTACAGTCTTCCCTCTGCAGCTTGAAACCTGCTCCAAAAATGGGGAGCCCCGAGAAAGACAGCACCTTGTCTTAGTGGATTAGAATATGTAGAAGAAGCACTGTTCTTGACCTGGATCTACTGTGATTGCTCATGCACCCCAAAAAACCCACGGCCTGCCTTGGCCTGACCTAGAAGTCCTCTCCAGAGAGCTCCTGCTTCATCCAATCCGATGGGCACCCACCCTACCTGCCCAGCCAGTGTACGCCGTGCAGTCCTGTGGGTCGGCAGACTTGAGGCCCCTCTCCATCTGCTGCAGCAGCTCCCTGATTTTGTTATTCAGCCGCTGCGTGAATTCGGGGGTCAGCTGTGAAGAAGAAAAACCAAAAAAACCCTCACTAAACGTGAAAAAAATACCGGCAGGCGGTGTGGATCTTGGTAAACAGGAGGTACCCGGAGGGGCCACAACCAGGGGACCGTTGTTTGTTTTTTTTAAGCTGACAGGCCTTTGCTAGAGAACATTAGGGTACCTCAGCACCAGGCTGGTGCTTGGTTACCTTCACAGCAGGGGCGGGAGCGGGCCCTTTCCTGGGGGCGGCAGCCGCATGGCTTCGGCCCCGTGGAAGGGCCCGCTCCCGCCCTGGCCGCCTCACCCCTAGCCCCCGGCACTCACCCTCCCGGCGGCATCGAAGTAGCTGGTAGCCAAGGACTTATCGTAGTCCGCGTAGGGGTTAGGAAGAGCCCGCTGCGCCATCATGGTGCCGCCGTTCCGTTTCCCTCGGCTCCGCCCCGGAAGGCAGGCGGGTGTCAGGGTATCTCCCTCCGCCGCTGCCGTTCCACTGAGGCGCTGGTTCAGGCGGTGCCGTGCGGAGGCGTTTGGGGTTCAGGGTGCCCTGTTGGGGTTAAAGGCCCCTTGCAGCTGACCCTGTGGGCCTGGCAGGCGCCGTGGGGTTTAGAGGCTCTTTTCGGCTGGTCCTGTAGTGTTCAGGAGCGTTGCAGGATTTAGGTGGGCCCTTGCACCTGCCCCTGTGGTGTTTAGGGGCCCTTTTTTTTTTTTTTTCACGGGCCCCGTGAGATTTAGTGAGTCGTGTAGGGTTTAGGGGTCCCTACAGCAGGCTCTCTGGAGTTTAGGAAGCTGTTTTGGGTCCCCTGGCAGCTGACTCTGGGGGGGCTTCGAGAGCTCTATGAGTTTTAGGAGCCCCTTAGACCTAACCTGGTGGGGTTTAGGAGGCCCTGTGGAATTTAGGGGCCCTTTTTTTTTTTTTTTGCTGACCCTGTGGGGTTTAGGAAGCTGTGTAGGGTTTGGGGTCCCGTTGTAGCTGACCCTGTGGGGCTTAGAGAGCTCTGAGGGCTTTGGGGAGCCCTGTGGGCTTTAGGGCCTCATGCAGCTGGCTCTGTGGGCTTTAGAGAGCCCTGTGGGCTTTAGGGCCCCTTGCAGCTGATCCTGTGGGCTTTAGAGAGCCCTGTGGGCTTTAGGGCCCCTTGCAGCTGGCTCTGTGGGCTTTAGAGAGCCCTGTGGGGCTTGGGGCCTCTTGCAGCTGACTCTGTGGGGTCTAGGGGCACTGTGGGGTTTAGGAGTCCCATGTAGCTTTCCTTGGGTTTAGGGGCCATGAGCAGGTTGGTTCAGCTGGCCCTATGGGACCTGTGGGGTTAAAGGCCCCTTGCAGCTTGCCCTGTGGGCCTGGCAGGCGCCGTGGGGTTTAGAGGCTCTTTTCGGCTGGTCCTGTAGTGTTTAGGAGCGTTTCAGGATTTAGGTGGGCCCTTGCACCTGCCCCTGTGGTGTTAAGGGGCCTTTTTTTTTTTTTCACGGGCCCCGTGAGATTTAGTGAGTCGTGTGGGGTTTAGGGGTCCCTACAGCAGGCTCTCTGGAGTTTAGGAAGCTGTTTTGGGTCCCCTGGCAGCTGACTCTGGGGGGGCTTCGAGAGCCCTATGAGTTTTAGGAGCCCCTTAGACCTAACCTGGTGGGGTTTAGGAGGCCCTGTGGAATTTAGGGGCCCTTTTTTTTTTTTGCTGACCCTGTGGGGTTTAGGAAGCTGTGTAGGGTTTGGGGTCCCGTTGCAGCTGACCCTGTGGGGCTTAGAGAGCTCTGAGGGCTTTGGGGAGCCCTGTGGGCTTTAGGGCCTCATGCAGCTGGCTCTGTGGGCTTTAGAGAGCCCTGTGGGCTTTAGGGCCCCTTGCAGCTGGCTCTGTGGGCTTTAGGGCCCCTTGCAGCTGACCCTGTGGGCTTTAGAGAGCCCTGTGGGCTTTAGGGCCCCTTGCAGCTGATCCTGTGGGCTTTAGAGAGCCCTGTGGGCTTTAGGGCCCCTTGCAGCTGATCCTGTGGGCTTTAGAGAGCCCTGTGGGCTTTAGGGCCCCTTGCAGCTGACCCTGTGGGCTTTAGAGAGCCCTGTGGGGCTTGGGGCCTCTTGCAGCTGGCTCTGTGGGGTCTAGGGGCACTGTGGGGTTTAGGAGTCCCTTGTAGCTTTCCTTGGGTTTAGGGGCCATGAGCAGGTTGGTTCAGCTGGCCCTATGGGACCTGTGGGGTTTGGGGTCCCTTGCAGCTGGCCCTGGGGATTTTGGGGTCTTGTGCGGATGGGCATCATGTGGTCAGTCCTGTGGGGCTGGTTGCCTCATTCATGGGTGTGGTACCCATCTGGTACAGGTGGTGGCAGAGGGTCAGTCTGAGAAACACATCTTGAGGCCTACTCCCCTCCAGCAGCAGTGGTTCCTCACCTGGCTTGGGGCCAGGTCTGGACGAGTGGCAGGGACTTTCCCTTGCTGTCCCCTGCCAAGCTACTGTCTCACCTGTGCCAGCTGAGCCATGTCTTCCTTGGGACTAGAAGGTAGGTCCTTGTGACAACTTGTCCTCGTGCTTTTGATCCCAAATGCCGCATAGCTGCGATCTCTTTCTATGACCATGTGACCATGACCATCTGTTGGATGAGGGGAAGGCTGTGGACGTTGTCTACGTAGACTTTAGTAAGGCCTTTGACACCGAATCATGCCATAGACAAATGTATTCTTCACTGGGTGAAAAACTGGCTGGATGGCTGGGCCCAGAGAGTTGTGGTAAATTGAGTTAAATCTAGTTGGTGGCCAGTCACCAGTGGTGTCCCTCAGGGCTCAATTTTGGCTGAGGCCAATTGTATGAGATTCAATCACTTCCCTATTCCTGATGGCCATGCTATTCCTGATACAGGCCACGATGCTGTTGGCCTTCTTGGCCACCTGGGCACACTGCTGGCTCATGTTAAGCCAACTGTCAACCAGCACCCCCAGGTCCTTTTCTGCTGGGCAGCTCTCCAGCCACTCTTCCCAAAGTCTGTAGTGCCACATGGGGTTGTTGTGACTGAAGTGCACGACCTGGTACTTGGCCTTACTGCAAACTTACTGAGGGTGCACTCAATCCCCTCATCCAGAGCATCAATAAAGATACTGAACAAAACTGGCCTCAAAACTGAGCCCTGAGGAACACCACTGCCCCTTGCAGGAGCTGAATCCCCCTGGGTGAGTTTAGGGGAAACAGCTGCTCTAAGACTTTACCTTTTGGTGGTGATTGAGAACATGCATGGGAATACATTAGGCTGCTGTACTCATGCTTGGAACAATTGTGTTACACAAGAGAATCTGGTTTTGTGTCCATTCTTCATTATAATCTGTAAAATCAGAGGTCAAAGAAAAAGAATTATTGCAGGAGATGGTGAGAAATAAGGAGAAAAGAGGGCATCCCAGTTATGTTAGATTTCAGTTCCTTTTTCACTCAGCTGTTCCTTGTTCAGTGAATTTTAATCATGTCAACATTGTCTTGCATTCAAGGCAGGGAGATGGACAGTGCAGCTTTAGTATTCAGTGAGGCAGCTCTAGCATCAGCACAAATAACATGGGGTCTCCTGCTTATGGCCAAATTCACAGCCCTGTATTATGGTTTTCCCTTCCATCCACAGGTCAGAACAATATTCGCTGCCCTCCTTCCCTCAGGCACAGTTCAGTATTAACCTCCAGCACAGGGCACACCATTTCAGCTTTAGAGTCTTTCTTTTGTCTTTGATTCCTTTCATATTTTTTCTTTTTTTTTTTTTTTCCAGGTCACTTCAAGGCAAAGATGCTTCTCCCAAATTACCCTGCCTGTTCTCCTCACCCACCCTACCAAGAGGTGATGTTTCAGAATGTTATTTTCCAAATAGTTGTGGTCACTTAGGCTTCGATGGACTTGTTGCTGCCCAGGATAAATCCAGAGTGTCTCACTGTGGCCGTCACCCAGAGCCCAGGTAAGTGACTCATGATTCATCCTTAGTAACCTGCCCATGCAGAGTGGGCAATGAAGGGAAATGAGCCCCTTGCTCTCATTGCAATCCTAGTCACTCTGAGGTGTTTGGGGATGGAGGCCTAGTTTGTTTGCTTTCTCTGAAAAGGGTCATGCTGGATTAATGGAATCATAGAATTGTTTTGGTCAGAGAAGACCTTTAAGATCATCAAGTCCAACCGTTAACACAGCACTGCTAAGTCTACCACTAACCCTTAGTACCACATCTACATGTCTTTTAACTACCTCCAGGGATGGTGACTCTACCACTTGCCTGGGCAGCCTGTCCCAGTGCCTGCCAACCCTTTCAGTAAATGATGTTTTCCTCTTATCCAATCTAAACCTCTCCTGGCACAATTTGAGGCCATTTCCTGTTTCTTTTCTTTTCCACTGAAAAAAAGCCATGAAAGCAGATCTGTTCAGAACACATCTAGAGACTCATTTTGAGCAGAAGCAGCTGTCAGAATAGGCAGAGAAAATGGAGATAGAACAAGCTCCAGTAGCCTTCTTGGCAGTCCCATCACCAAGTTAGCCCTAGAGAAATCTCATTTTCTGAAGTTACATATATTAAGTTGTTGAAAAGATGTCTCAAAATATTTCTATCAGTGAGAAAAGAACTGTATGTAAAATTTTCTCCACAGCATTGTCTAAAAGACAAATCCTTATTGAATTTTAGTGGCATAAGGATCCTGGCTGTTGGTGGTGGCATGTCTGTGAGTCCTGTAGTTACATGGATAAAATTTATGTTTCACAGTCCTCCCTGAAAGAAAACGTTAGGATGCCTGGGTGTCTGCTACCTCCTCATTCCAGTGAGGATGTGAATTTCAAATCTGTCAGATGTTACAGCTGCCTACAGGCTACTTGGCATCCTGCTTGAGGATTTACTGAAACACCTCCTACCTGAGAGGAGATGCCTCCTCCTGGGGTCACTGCCCTTTGCTGACATCTATCAGTTCTGCAATCACCCCTACCACTAATCTCCAGTCATTAGATGCCAAAGTTGGGCGGTGTAGATGTGGAGTTGCAAGTGGCCTCTCCAAAATGGTGGTTTGGCATCTACCCCTCTGTGTAGCCTCTACTCAGGGCTGGTTCAACCTCAGATGGTGGCCTCCATGCTGTGCACCAGATGGGCTTGGCATGGTAATTCCATAATAATAAATGTGAGGGTTTCTTTCTTTTCCATCTGCATGCTGTATGTGAGGCAATGTAGTGAGCAAGGATAAGGTGTCCTTCACGGCTTTGTTGGATAGGAAAAGGGGTTTGGGAGGCTCTGTGTGGAAGTGCTCCACAGAGCATGGTCATCCTCACTGTGTAGGAATGTCCTGGAAAACTGTACAGAGTGAGCACTTGGGTGGTGGGAGAGGTTTCACCTGCTGAAAAATTGCCCTAGGGATGTCTTGGCATGTTCACAGAACTACTGCAATACAAAATCTTGTGGACAGTTAAGAAATATAATGTAAGTTATGGCATTTATCTCCCCATCTCTGTTTCTTTTTTGTGTTGGCTTCTTTGTGTTCAAGCTTCGGACAGTACTGAGTAAAAGCAAGAAGCTTCTTGGCTGCATTTATTAGCCTCTCTTACACATTATTTATTCAGCAGCAGCATGGCTAAAGATACTACATATTTAGGTTTGATGTCCAAAGTGTCCTAAGACAGGAAAGATCGAAGATGTACGTTTCATCTTGTAAAATTACAATTTTGAGTATCAGAGGTTGTTTTAGTTGTAATGCTATGTATAAATCAGTGATAATTCTAGGAGCTTTGCTATTCTTTAATATTAGAGCCATGGTTCACAGTATTTGATCTCAATAAAAACTCAAACGTATGTTGAGAGACTGAAGATCTTAGTGACATTCTGAAACCAGGCAGACTTGTTTTTGAAAGGTAAAGCAAGTGTTACATCTTCTCATTATGATGGTAAAAATTTTCATTTTGGAAGATATCCAGAAGGGGGAAAAAACATCTTACTGTATTGGATTCTTTTTTCCAATTCACAGTAAGCATCATTGCAGATGGCATTGAGTGTTTTTGTTTCAGCAGCTTTCACGAAGAGATCAAAGTCTTGAGTACTGGTCACAGAAGCTGAACTAAGCTGGTCGATTATATCAATAGTGCATCTGGGGCACAGCTCACCTATCTCCTGCCTGCTTTTATTGTGGCCAGATGTTAAGCAAAGTATTCAGTATAAACCAGTCCTGGCTCTATGTACAGTGGTGGGCCATGGACTAGCAATTCCCATTTAGAAAAGAGGTCTCAGAAATCTAGAGGTGGTTCTGTGAAAACACCAGCTCACTAGCAAGAAGAAAGCCAGTTGTTACTAGGAAGGGAAAAGAGCCCAAAACTGAAAATGCCATCATACGTGTCTGTGCCTCACCCACATCTCAAATACCATGCTTAGTTCCAACTTGTTTCAAATAGGATAGCAGTACTAGAAGGTGCACAAGTTATAGAACTAAGCAGGCCAAAAAATGCTCATAAACTACATGGAATGGCTTATATGCAAGGACTAAGTAGCCAGGCTAGGACTATTCCGACTGGAAAAAGACCTCTCTAAAGAGAGCTGTAGTAGACAGATGTCTGTAAAGCCTTGAACAATGTCACAAATGTGAACAGGGGAAGGTGACACACTGGCTTTCACAGCTAGCAGATACCACCTGAAGGGACAGGATCAGCATTCAAGGGTGAAGGAGATTATTCAAATAGTTAAGCTGTGGCGGGGATGTAAAGTAAAAAGACACCCCAGTGCTTGTGTGTGGGAGGTGCTGGAGCCACTGGCTTCTGGGAGTTGGAAGACTGTGTTGGGGAATGTTGCTGCGTGTGTTTGCTAGTGCACTGTTCCCTGAACATCTGACACAAAAGCCAGTATTGGGGGATTCCGTCCGAGCTGGTGTGCCTGATGCTATGTGTTTATGTGTGGCTTTAAGACACGTTGCCCTGGGTGGAGCAGTTAATAGCCCAACAGCTTTGTAATGAACTGTCTCCCTGCTGGCAGCAGCCGCGTCCCAGTTAAGCTCTGAACTCCTCCGTGCTTGCAGCGGAGCTGCAGCTTGTGGCTGTGGCTTCATCCTGCTCTTCTGGGGCTCAGCCACTAGATGCCCCTGTCTCACAAGCGAGAAGCTGGAGGAGCCTCGCTCTGCCCGCCACGCAGGGAGAGGAGCTCCGCACCCGCTCCCTGTGGCCTCTGTGACCGTTTGCTGTCGGGAGTAATGCAGTGGTTCTGTGCATCAGGCCACAACTCTTTGGAGAAACGCGCGTGGCGATCGTCTGTGATATTTTGCCGTTTTCTTCTCTTCGTGGACCATAAGTTATCCGCCCCCAATGCAATGGGGATCCATCGACTTTTAGCAAATGAAAGAGATGTTGGAGAGCAGACCTGATTGAGAGGAGATCAGTAAGGGCTACTTGGGGGCAGGAGCAATGAAAACAAGACAGGAAAGTACTGAGAGCTGGGTGAAGCACTCTGTTTTGGTGATGAGGTCATCTGGAAGACAGTAGGGTTTGCTGAGATTTGATACACTTTGATCCCTGGACAGGACTGACATCAAGTCACGTTTATTTTGCTTTGCTATAGTGACTAAAACAGTCTGCACAGGGCACTTGCATCCTTGATGCTGTCTCTAAAGTTCAGTGTGAGGGCTGGACGTGATCACCAGTGAAAACATGATGTGGGTGTGATTGATTGCTCAGCCTGACTGTTCACCTTTGCACGTCTACAGAATGAGCAGTGCACAAGTGTGACTGTTGATGTGTTTGCTTAGCAATGTGAACAGTTTGAGGTGGCAGTGACCAGGGTCTTTATGACACCAAGCAATAAAATCAGTCTTTACAGGTAAGGACTCTGAGAGGCACTGAAAGGGCCCCATTGTTTTATTTTGTAACCTATGAAGGTGCTGTTTTACCCTTTCCTTATAACAGAATCTGCTATTGCTCAGTGTGCAAATTTTTTTGGGGAAACTGTTTGGGGTCATGTTTTTAAAGGACGTTCTTGAGTGTCTCTACCACCGGTAACTGCGACACCCATGCAGCATTGCAGTATCTGTTCTGACCCAGAAATTCTTTGGCACCTGTGCCAGTATCTTGATATTCCTTTTCCACACCCACCTTTATGGTAATAGATTTTTCTGAACTTGTTCTGGTCAATAAATATGTGGCATCACCAGCCAGGTTTGCTGTTCTGGTGGATTTCGAGTATCTGGTGTTCCTCAGAGTACCTGTCACACTCTGCAGCTCTCTCAAGATCAGTCCTCCTGGATTCCTCAGAGACCACTCACCTTGATTCCTGTCACCTGTCACTGCTAGGCTTGTTGTTGACTGTTGTGTTTCTGTGGCTGTTCCCATCTCTGGAGAGGATGGTGGTGGCTGGCTCTGAGGAGGGACTTCCTTAGAGCTTCCCATCTCCTTCAGGGAAACTGGGTAGAGATTGATCCATTTAACGAATGCTGTGGCCAGCATTTTCTGCCCTATGATCCAGATTGGCTGTGATCTCATCTGTAGCTCAATTTCAGCCCAAAATGTTTCCTTGAAACCAATATCCTAGCAGTCTTCCTATAGCTTACAGAGCCTCTTACAGCCCCCCTTCCTTGAGGTAGGGTGGGTGAGTCACACACACCCACAAGAGGCAGGTATTTGATAGCATCACCTAACACAGTCCCTGTGCTAGTGATAGCTGAAATTAACTGTGTCACTATATAAAAGCCTTGAGACAGCTTCTAAACAATCTACTTTAAATCCTGCCCCCTATAAATGTGTAATGCCACATAATCAACCTAATTTCCTGTAGATTTCTATCTCCTGTTGAATACTTCGGAGGCCAATAAGCTGTGAACTTATTCTGAACTCGTTTTCTCATGGTTCAGATGTTCAGAATGGCTCTTTACAAAGACTTCCAGTGTCTGGTATGCCCTGAATGCAGCTGGGTGCCTCTTGAAGTGAAACTGGGCTTGGAGTTACCTTGGATGTAGAGGATGGAGGCAGTCAGATCATCCGTTCTGACACATGTTTAATTGTGTTGACAGTTTTATGACTGAACAGGGACTGGAGCGTTAATCACTCATTAATGTAAGTACGCTAGAAATGGTGGTAAAGACTCTTTGTAGCTGGTGGGTATCTCAGCAGGCAGGTGTGGTAAAGCTCAGCTGTGGTGCTGGGTTTGGTGCTGCTGTGTGCACCCCTGAAGTTTATGCATAGCCCAAAAAGAAACTAGATCAGCAGGGCTTTTCCCAGGTGGCCCTCAGGCAGCTCTGCTGAGGCTGGACCTCACTGTCCCCAGGGAAAGAGTTCCTCCTGATTAAAACACTGCAGCAATGCAGGCTTGGATGTGCACCTGACCTTAGAGAATAGTATTTCATACCTTGGATGTGTCCATAACTCTGCATGCTTTTCTTTTCTTTAAAAAAAGCAAGCTGCTGTGCTGAGGCTTTGGGAGGGATGACTGATCCTAGCTGGCACAGGCCCAGCACAGCTGTCTGTCACTCAGCCACAAGCCATGCAAGCAGTGCCAGGAGACAGTGCCACGCTTTCTTCTCCAGAGACTGACATCTCTTGATGGGTTGCTGCCTGGAACACAGCTTGCTGGGTGCCAGAGAGCTTCTTGGTCTCCTTGTCTTTTGTATTTTACCATGTTGTTGCTATCAGAAGGGCTAATTAAAGCTTAGCCTTTAAGGATTGAAAATATTTTGCAAACTCATAATGTTGCTCAAAGGAAAGGGGCAATTTGCTCACTACATTCTCAGCTTCATGGCTTTCTCACCTTGCAAGAATAATGTTTCATCTCAGTTTGCTTTCTGGTGACTTCTCTTATGATGCAGGTGAAAGCAAAAGGAATGAATTGCTCAGAGTATATATAGGTGTACACGTTATACTGAAAATATTCCTCCTCTAGAATTCTGTTCTGCAGTTAACTCCTTTCTAATGAATAATTTTCTAATTTTCCCTTTCAGGGGGTTTTCACAACAGCGCACAATGCAAACAAGAAGAAACCTGGTGCACAAAGAGGGAGTCTCCCCAAAGAAGGCTCTTGGATTTAGGGGGATGCAGATGTTTGGCACTTAAAATGTCTGCCACTCTGCAGATTTTCATGTTCTCATTTGTCTGGATTGGTTGATGTTGTTTCCTGTTTGAATTACTAAAGATACATTGATATGGCCTTTGTGTACCAGAGAGGCAGGACAAAAAACAGGTGTGAAACCAGAAATTCCTTCATTTGGTCAGCAGCAGTGCTGTGCTCAAGCCATAAAGTTCATGAGCTATTCTGGGCTGGTCTTGTGCTGAGTGGATTACCAATGTAGGCAAAGCAGCACAGGTTTGCCTGTGAAAGACTGTGTAGACTTATGCTAAAATGACATAGAGGTGGCTTTAGTGCCTATATATTCTTCAGCCTTGGAGCAATATGATGGAAGTGTCCCATATGTTTTATTTTAGGCACGTGGAGTGTGGGAGAAGGGTGTGTATAACAACACAGCATTTCCAGTGTGGTGAGTTTGCAAGTTGATGACTGTCAAGACATAAAGAATTTCTCATTCCTTACTTTGCTTGGATGATTTTTAGTTATGATTTATTTGCCCTTTGGAGAAGCCTAGAAAATGTTACATCATTACTTTTCTAGGGGATGTGAGCAATGAAAGGATGAATTTCATCTCTGTTCCCCTTGATTGTTTGCAAATTTGGAGAGAGTAGATACTAGCTGACTGGAAGGATGCATGGCAATGCTGTTAGGGCCCTTTACTAGAAAGCACTGTGGCTAATGTTATCAAAATGAGTGCTGTCCCAACAGAAGGAACATAGTAGCTTGAAACAAATTTATCATGTCTTTAGCTGCATCTCACAGAAAGCATTTCCCTGGAAAAAAAGGCAGAATTGGCAACAGCATGCAGTCTGAATTGCCCTAGCTGCAGCTGTGTTCATAGCTGATACTGGGCTGGTGCTTAAACACAGGTCCCTATGTTTCTTCCAAAATCTTCAGGATCTTCTTTTTTTTCCCCCTCTTGGGTCTTGCTACTGAAGCAGCAGCCCTTCCTGCCTCTCCTACCCAGTTACTGAATCTTCTTGTACCTATGAATTTACAGTCCATCTGTTGTAGAAAGCTGATAATGAGAGGATAGTGGTAAACAGAAAATTGGCAGCATTCACACATACCAGCACTGCTATTCTACCTGCTGGATTGCACAGGTAGATGTATTGGGGTCAGAGCTCTGGTGAAAAGAGTGTATTTTTCCAGGATGAGATGTTGTGGTAAGGGTCAGGAGAGGAGCAGGGCTAGGGCAAAGCCAGAAATTTTTGTGGGTAAAGGTTTTAAGCTTCATGTGAATCAGCGAAATAAAAAGTTTGAGGCTATTCCAAAGTCATGGCTTGAGACCAATTTCTTCTGCTGTTGATGCTGGAAATCAGACCCATGCTGCCTGAAATGAGCTTCCAAATTCTTCAAAGCACACTCCTGAGTGCACTGCAGCTTCAGGGGAATTGCTGGGGGCAGGAGGGAAGGAGAGCGAGGATTAGATTGTCTGGAAAGGTTAAATGTGATTACAGGAGTGCATGACTGGCTGACTCCCTAACTGGCACAGGAAAGAAGTAACACTTGTGTAAAACACTTTTGCAGATATGTCCCTAACATTTCCATCCAGCCTGCCTACCAGCTGATACGCTTTTTCCTCTATTTCACTGGCAAATGCTGTGTGCTTAGTTATAGAAACGGAGCTTTCTCTTTCTGTGACTTCTTGTTGCTCAGAGGCAGACTGTGTGAGGCTCAGGCAGTAGCAAGTTGTATCCTGGTTACCTGTGGCCCTTCTGCATTGCTTGGAAGAATTCAGCAGTGCTTCTTCACAAAGTTGGCTCTTGATAAGCTTTCTCATCCCTAGGAGTCTGGTTTAGAGAAGTTACTTTTTTTCTGCATCAGACACACTATGATACTTCAGAAACTGATGCTTCAAATAGAGACCTGCTTCCTTGCTCCAGCTTTCGTGTTATCAGCTTTGTTGGTCTTGTTCTGTAGCCTGAGACACTCCTGTGTAATAAGGGATGCATCTGATTTCTGGACAGCTGTCTGAGATGGAGATTGTTGCTTTTAAGAAGGCTGTGTTACAGGGAGTGGATGCAATAATATGCAGCTGTTCATGCAAGGCAGCACTTCAATGTATTTTTGTTCAATTTTTTAACAACTCCTAGGCTAGGCTTGAACAGGAGTTTCACAGACAACATGTCAGTTTACCATGGATGATAACAGCCAGAGATCTTGGATGCCTCACTGTATGGATACCTGCTATTTACGTGCTCCAAATTCTGAGGGGTCTGTATTTTTCAAGCCTTATTTCCTCCCTCAAGTCAGAAATGACAAACTGAAGCTCTTCTCGATAATGTGTCCTATATAAGCCAACTCCTCATCTTTGCTGTGATCTCCAAAGCACATACTGTTGTTGAGACCTCTGTGATCAGAGTGATGACATGAAAACTTTGCAGTTGTACTTGGCTCTTGTGGATTTTTATCAGGTTAGTGCAATTTCATTGCACTGGATGTGGTAGTTTATGATTGCTTTGGTTATAATGGATTGTAGCATGATGGAGACCATAGGAAGTGGAAATAAATGTATGTAATTTATTTTGTTTTATTTATGGTAGTGGAAAAAGATGGAGAACTGAGTATTTAAATTAATCCGTACAGGAATGTGGATAAGCTACCTTTGTACTACTCTCCCTTTACAATTTGATTGGTCATTTTACTAAAATCTGATACTATTGTAAACACATCTGTTCATGAAGTTTACTATCTGAACACTAAAGCCTGTGTTTAGAGCTCTTAGTTGAAGTAGACATAAAAAACCTGGTATATTTGGTATATTTGGGCCCCAGCTTTGACTCTTATAGGGCTAAGCCAAGAAAATGCACAGATGTGGGTGTCACATTTTTTTCTGGTGGTGCTGTGCCATATTGACACTGTCCTGGCTGTGGCTGTGCAGGGAACTCAAGAGCAGCCAGTTGAGAGGGCTGTTGGAGGAGCATTAGCCAGATGGATGTTTTTGGTGTCTCCAGCTCAGTGGTTAGTTCCTGTGCTCTCATGGGAGGGAGGTCTGTATGCTTAGAGGAAGAAGCAAAAGCATCTTGTGTTACCTTGGCCTTATCAGTGTGAACTGGGGCTCCTTAATTTTCCTCAGTGATCATGTTTTCTGTCTTCCCTGAA
The DNA here is from genome assembly GCA_020745705.1 of Hemiprocne comata. Classification (NCBI taxonomy): domain Eukaryota; kingdom Metazoa; phylum Chordata; class Aves; order Apodiformes; family Apodidae; genus Hemiprocne; species Hemiprocne comata. The sequence goes on from CM036591.1 coordinate 35,993,396, forward strand.
GCCAACTATGATGGTTCTGTGATTCTGTGAAATGGTTCAGTATTTGAGATCCTGCCTTCTTCAAATGAACAAAAAACTAGGACCCTGCTGCCTTTGGGTATATAGTGATTTCTTCCTAGGGGTGGTTAATTTAAACCATGCTGAGCACTGGTAGGTCTCAGCATGAAATGGGTGATGGGGACATTACAATACAGAATATCTTCAGGGAAAGGGCAGCCTAGCTGCACCCAAAGCCTACAGCCATGCTCCCACTCACACATCTGCTGGAGTTGTGTCCCCTCTTTTAAAGGGTCCAGTAAAAGCCCATGCCCAAAAGGATAGACTCTCTTTAAGCCAGCTGGTCTTTTTGGGGAGAAGCCTGTTTCTGGGGCTTCTGCTAAGGAAAATGCTAATGTACAGACTGTATGTATTGCTGGGTATAAAACTTGATCAAGTGTTTCTCATTCCCATGGAGCATGATATAGTCTTATAATTAACTCATAAAGTTTCCTTGCTATTATAAAAATACTAGCTGAATAGACAGTGTTGGAGTTCTGAGGTTAAAGTCCTGGACACTTACCTGATGACATCAGTTACTTTTTCAAATCTCTTCGCTCTCCTGCCCTAAAAATGTTTTCCAGTCAGTCAAAATCATGTCCCTTCTTCCCCTTCTCAGCTAAATGACATTACAGATCCATATAGCAAGAATTTGCTATGTTATTTAAAGGGAGATCTCCATCCTCAGGCATGTATCTGCCTGATGTAAGTTAGAGCAAATGCTTCAATGCATACCCCAGCATTTACCAGCCAAAGCTTTTTCTCTTTTTTCTTTCCCCCACTGTAACCACGGGAAGAAGGAAAAAAAAAAAGTAGGAGTGAGGAGAAGAAAAGACAAACAAATTTTGCAAATCCTTTCAATGTGCAACACCAGGCATGAAGCAACAACGAAAATGCTGATTGATCAGGGATGCTGTATATATGGTGAGAGGCCAAGGCCATGTTAAGTAACTCCTATGAAATGTTAATTCCCCTTCCCAGCACAACCAGGAACATCTAGAGCTGTGTAGACTGGAGCTAAAGGGTAAGAAACTAGGCTGGAGAAAAATGTTGTGTATTTCCTTTTCAAAGAGTGAATATATGTATATCAAAGGGAAAATTAAGTCACTTTTATTCTTTCGAAGTTAGGGAAGAAGCTTTCTGTAGAAAACTTTCTGTATCTTCTCATAGAATATTTCAGCTGGAAGGGACCTACTACTATTTTCCAGTCCAACTGCCTGACCACTTCAGGGCTGACCCAAAGTTAAAGCATGGTGTTAAGGGCATTGTCCAAGTTTCTCTTAAACACTGACATGCCTGGGACATCGACCACCCCTATAGGAAGCTGGTTGCCGTGTCTGACCACCCTTTTCTCAGTAAGGAAATGCTTCCTAATGTCCAGTCTGAATCTCCCCTGGTGCAGCTTTGAGCCATTACTATGTGTCCTGTCACTGTATGTGACATCTGTTGTAGTAAAAGAAACGTGAGACTATGTTATTAGTAGAGCATTTCCTGCTCTGGACAAATGTGCCTGACAAAGGCTGGGAGAAGATACTTCACCTAAATACTCGAGCTACTAGCCCATATAGCAAAGCATTGGGACTTGTCATGTGTTCCGCCATTTCAGTGGATCTGCTTTTGTCCTTAACTGGGAGCAAAGAGTCTGTTTTATTGGGGTTTTTTTGCAGTCCCGGGGATGTGTAGGTGTCCCACCAGTGGCAGTTACTGTTAATCATATTTCAGAGTGCCTAGCTGTGAGGACCTGTTGTTCTAGGAAGTGTCTGTGTCTGTAACACTCTCTTCTGATGGATGCTTTCTCTCTCAATTAATTTCTTCACTTCCGAGTCTTCGTACTAGTCATAGATCTGAGATCACGCAGGGTGGTGCACGATGGGTCTAGCCAAGATCCTCTGTAGATGTCCACCAAGAAGGCTGGACCAAAAGGTCTGTCTCTGGTCAAAATGTCCATGGTCATTCTATAACCAACGTGGTTATAGAAGTTTTTATTTTAGTGAAATTATATTTAACTGGGAAAAAAAGGACTATCAAGTCAAAGGAAACTGATAAAACTGTCCAGTGAACACAGTATGTGCCTGTATGAATGCACATACACAGTTTTATATGCACAAATTAGCAGCTCAGGGACAGTTTATATTGTAGCCTTCATTCTAGATAAAAGCATATTTATTTACAATCTAATCAAGGGCAAGTCAATTTTGTTTTCCTTTGCTACAACAAACACACTGGGGTATGATAACTTATCAAATATTCACCCATGATAGGATTGCCACAGCAGGAAGCAAACGTAACATGAATCTTGAGCAAATGTAGCTAATCTTGCATTGTAAGGTCATGTTATTTTTAAACTGTGTAAAGACTGTGTAGCATGGGGGAGATGGTGTTTGTGTAGAACGTTTGATTTGTTTTTATTTCGTAAAGCCAGTTTGGCCTTTTTAGTGATCCATAGGAACAAGCTAGTGGAATGTGTGAGCCTCTGGAATCACAAGGGAAAACGGATGACTCCTAATCCTGGCTCCCATTTGTAAAAATGTCTTTTCAGAAACCATCAAGGAATCAGAAATCTTGCAGTCTCCAAACATCTTCCAGTGAATAGAGTTCAGCTCTGGTCTGAAGCCAGACACTGCAGGTTCCTATCAGGTAGCTCTAAGACTCCTGGAGCCAGTCTCCCTTGGTTGCATCTGTCCTGGCACTGGGAACAAACTGCACTTTGTGTAGTCATTATTACCTCTCAGCCAATGTTTTCTGGTCACACCTGGTTTTAGCTCACCTAAGGGTTTTCTGAAATAGTCTTTTTCAGATACTGCAAGGGTTTTCTCTATTTCTTCCAAGTCAGCTGATCTAAGAAGAGCTGCTAATCCCAGTGGCAATGGAATTTGCCCCATTCTTTTTCTCTTGCTTAAGATAAGAGCCTTATCTTTGTCAAGTTTGGGTGAAGCATGGGCTCTGTATCCCAGACAGCAGATGAGCATACTCTGGGCTGCTCAAGCCTTAGAGAAAAGTTTAATCTCCTTGACAATGGATTTTCTCCAACCTGCGAATAGATATATAACAGTCTTCTTGTCATGCATTATATAAACTTTACTGGTCAAAAGGCTGTCTTGATTACTGCTTATATACAAAATTTGGAAAAGAAGGGAGGTGCCAAGGTAGGCTATTCAGAACTATCAACGAATTTGCCTTTTGTTTGTTTGTTGTTTGCTTTTTTTGTTTGTTTGTTTTTAAAGCTGTCCTCCACATGGCCTTGGTTTGAGATTTTCAATTAGTTTGTTACAGTATATTTTCCTTTTAAAAATGAGAAGTCTTTATTAGCTTTAAAAACGATCATGTAAGATAGCAACTGAAACAGTCACAGGGCCTGTTGATAGATCGTGAACAGTTTAGTATCCTGAATCCCTTCAGTATTTGCTACCACCCCTGGATACTTAGGTTGTTTTGAGGCATGTTTGCTTTCTTTTATAAAACGTTGCATTGGACATAAGGCTCTGTTTTCACAGCTAAGTATCTACCCTGCAGAACTAAATTATTATTAGCTGTCAGCTAGACTGAATGAGTATTTTTGAAGAAAAGTGAAACTACATCTCAGTTTGATTCTGATGCTTTTTGACATTTCAATTAAAATACCAAAATGAAAGTCTTGGTTTATTTTTTTTAATGGAAATTTGCTTTTCAGTTGGTTTGAAAACAAACAAAGAACAGGGGGAAAATTTTAATTTAAAAGAGGAAAAATATGTTTCTCTAAGAAAAAAAAAGATTTTGCAGTAATTCAAATAACTACTTGCAGTATTAATAAAATAAAAAATTTAACAGCTCTGTTTAAAACATTTCTTTATACTTTTTTGTTTCTTTAGACTCCCAAACATAAAGTGACATTCAATCAGAATCAGAAAGATGTTTCAGGTTGTAGTTACTGTGTTTTACATCCAAAAGTATGAATGCATCCATCTTTTCTTCAGAACGAGCTTTTGTCAGCCGAAGACCCATGAGGAGACCAGGCTGAATTTTGCACTATATCTCAAGCCTTCACCACCCTGAGGTGTGGAAGGTGCTAGGTAGCAGATGGCAGTCAGAATCTGTCCTTGCAGGAAAAAGAAATAGAAAATTATATTAAAACAAAGGGGAAAAGTGTAAATCTCCTTTCAGGCTGACTTCTAGAATCCAATTACAGCTATCAATAAAACCTTCACAGCTTTGTCTTTGGAAGCAGATAAAACTGTCCTTGTATTCTCGCCATATATTTAGCTGAGTCTTTGCCTAGAGGATGAAAAGAGTAAAAGAATGTGAAGATATAAAGAGGCCAAAAAAAATTAAACATCTGATCATGTAACTGATCTGATATGAACTTGCCATCATTAGGATGGCTGTGCGTTACATTTTTCCAGATATTTCCCCTAACAATGTTTATTCAAACGTGTTAGTCCATAGCTGCTTTTTTTCAACAGGAAGGGGCTTAGTGACACTCAGAGTGGACAAGAGCAGATTTTCTGAAACTCTCCACAAAGTAAAATGGTCAGCATAGGGAAACAATGGAGTGGAGTTGTGGATGAATGCAGAGGATGCTGCCCTGATACCGTTTAGGCTTGTGGGTAAACTGTGCATTTAAAATCTTACAGTTGAATGCTGCCATGCTTACAGAGTCATGCATGACTTTGGAGGATAGTTCCTGGTGAAGGCAGCAGGGCTATTTGTAAAGTAAGACATCAGCTGCACTTTCAGGCTGTTGTGCTACTGTCTGGCAAATCAGTGGGATCACAGAGATTTTGAGGGAATTACAAGAGAAGTGCCTGCCACTACCACACAGGTAAGTTTAAAAAAAAAAAGAAAGTAACAATGATGCAACAATCTATTTGTTTATTCTAACTTTTAGTTTTCTTCCCGTAAGTGAGTAGTAATGGGGGAAACTGAACTTCTGTAGACAGGGATGGTGACTTCTTTCCTCTGAAGTGTGCTCAAGGGAAAGCAGCTTTCAGGACCAATGGAGTGTGGTGGGCAGGAGAGTCACAACAAGGAGCTGGGAGAATGTAACTCATGCAGAGAACCTATGGAAGGAAGCAGAGAGCAAAAAGCCAGATCTCAGGGGTAGAAAGGACTATGAACCAGAGAGGGCTAGGCAGTTTGCATCTCAGGAATGCACTGAGTTCAATGGAAAACAAACTGCAAGTAAGAGCACACCTGTAAGGACACAGTGGGCAACTAGGAGCTGTCCATTTTTTGTTCCTCTTCTTCTTGCCTTGTCACTTGGAATGGTTTCCATCTAAAAAAATTAATCATCTGAGTTTCTATTCAATCATTCCTGTATTTTATTAGTTTAAAAGCCATTTGATGTTTTTTGGGAAGCTCAGTGAGAAAAAAGTTTAGGTTGAAGGCTTGGGCTATTGTCACATCCATTCTATGCCTTACTGAAACTGGAATAGGAGGATGAAAGCTCACCGTTTTACCCAAATGTATTCAGGTCTATGATAAAATAATAACTAAAAGAAAAGTCAACAATCAGCAATGCTTGACTTTTTTGGATAATAACCAGTCTCTCCATCTCTGAGGAATCAAGCAGGTGGATTTTTAATAAGGTTTATTTGGCTTGTCAGTAAGTTGGGCAAGCAAAGACAGTGCTTATCAGTGTTTATGCCACAAGAAGAAACTCTGAAACAGTACAAGAGAATACAGGCTTGAATGCCTGCTGTTTACTCAAAATTTGACTGAGACTGAAAGGGAAGAAGAATTGCTGTGGCTGAACTTGAATCATTTTTCTGTATCTATATATATAATTTCTATCTATATATGTAGTATACTTCTGTCAAGGTACCATTTGGCAGGAGCTGTCAAATCCCAGGTGTTGCACAATGGATTAGCTATTCCCCAGAATCAGGCTTCATACTAACCTGTGTGTATTGTTCTGCCAGGTTTCATGAACATTCCCAGTCATATCTCTGTGGATGTGCAGTATGGTCCACGCGATGGGAATTCCCTACTGCAGAGCAGTGCCAGACTTGTCTTCCTAGCAGGTGTGCTGTTGAGCTGCACACATTCAGGAGATGTGATGCTTCCATAGATCTTTGATCTCCACATGGGAGTTCTAGAGAGTCAATCTGTGCAGGCAGAGTGTATACAGCCAGTATTTCTAGCTGTCCAGAAGTCCTGAATGAATATATGAATCCATCATTTTCTGCTAATGCAGAATTTATGTCTGGAAAAAGATCTGGCAAGACTTGAATTGGCTATAATTTGAAATGTAACTTTTAAAAATTTATCTTTTGTGCTGAGGTCATAACCATGTCTTAAAATTTTTCATCACATCTACAAACCTTTTTTGCTTCATATATATTAAGGCTGAAGTTCTCTAATAATGAACTGCTGCTACTGTCTGGCTGGACTTTCAGAAGAAGGAAAAATGTCAGGATATACAATCCTGTGAGTAGGTAGGGGTGAATCAAAATGCAGCACCCGAATATGAAAGTTGTATTTTGATCTGCTATGAACCTCTCCTATCAAAATTTAAAATACCTTTTCCCCAGACCTCTTCTAAAGTAGAACAAACTCTGTGAAAAAAAAACCAAACCAAAACATGTTCTGGTGGTGGCTTAAGTAACAGAATTCAGGAGAGCCAAGGGGTAAGGCTTGTACTTGATTCTTATTCCTTTCAGTTCCTCTCCATATAGTCAGGTGAAATCTTAGTTTTGAAATTCTTGGCTTGTTGCACTTTGCATCGCAATTACTGTGTTTTCTAAACATGGATTTTGCTTGAAATGCTTCATTTGATTTGAGATTGGCTCAAAGCAGCAGATCTGAAAGTGTAGCTGAGCTTGCTCTCCTTCCTGCAGTGATCCAAGAGGATCAGGTGATGGGGGATGCCTGGATGCTGTTAGTTCATTCGCATGTGAACAAGACAACTTGAGTTTATCCCCCTGCACACGCTGAAAGTTATGGTCTCTGACGTAATGGGGTTTGATAGAGTTGTTAGCAGTATGCTGTGAACAAAAATTGTTATCTAGCTCCAACTTACTGTTGTATCCACTGCAGTGATCTTGCTTGATAAACCAACACCTGGTTAGAAAAAATAGGGCAAATTTTAGTATTTTTCAGACACTTTCAAAACTCTTCCTATAGGTTCCTTGGGAAGCAAGTGGAGGTTGCCATGAAATGGAAGACAGAGCTTCCAGATCACTTTGAAAGCTTTTCTGCTAGCTGGTAGGGGTGGAGGAGAGTATCTGTCTTGTTCCCTGTTGCAGCAGAGAAATTAACTTTTGCTGGCACCTTCAACTTTCCTGCTTTTGCACTCTAATTTTGACATGTATTTTACTCAGGGCAAGACAGGGGGGTCAGAAATCAGACACAACCTGACAGATGGCAGGAGAGATTTCCAAAATCATCTGAAGGACACTAGGGGAAAGAATTCCTCTCTGATCTGAGATACACAAAGAAGAGTCCAAGCAATTCATGTGGGCTGCTTGTTAGGCTGATCCCACTCCAGGGGAGACTTATGCCAGTGGAGCTTCACTGAGCTGGAGGCAGTTACTTAGGACTTGCACTGGCATGAATCTGGGCCCATATGCCCACAAATTGGTCTTGGTTTCTTGTATTTCAAGCAACAACAGAAATATTTAGTGCTTTTTAGAGTGAACTTGAAAATGGAAAATCCTGCATAGCTTGGTTGCTTATAGCAGAGCTTCCCAGCTGTGATGAGCAGCTTTGGGAGCTTCCATTTTGGGGTGCCAGTCCTGGGGCACCTAAGTGCAGAGAGCACTTCTGAAAATTGAGCAGTTTGTTTTAAGCCTCTGAAAATGCAGGCACTTAGCTTTCTTTGAATATCTTGGCCCTGGGGATTTACAAAGCCACAGACCACTGATTTTGTTTTTTATGGTGCAGTGGGACTATGTGATGAATTTCATTTCTGATGTTTTTCACGTTTAAACAGTAAAAAGAGGCTCCTCATTTTAATGAGCACTTTGGTCTCCTTGTCTTACTCCCTATTTCTGTACGAAACAGCGTAAATGAATATGAAACAAGAGGCAGTCTGCCTTTTCTCAACAGCTGTGCCAAGTCTAAGACCGTGTTAAGGGAGCCTGAGTTGTGAGTACTTCCCTTCCCCAGTATTTGAACTGTTCTTGTCTGAGTGAATCTTCTGCCTTCCTGACTTCTCTGATGTGTGTCCTTCCTCCAGAGCCTCTGCCCAAGCTTTCTTTACTGAAGGGACAATGTTAACGCTTGCAGGTCATGTACTGGCAGGCAAGTTTTAAGCTCAGGCAGTGTGGTTGCATTGCCATAAAACCATTGGTCTCTGCTCTCCTGTTTTTCCACTCTTCTATTGTTGGTTTCTTTTTCCTTAATGATTCCCTGTTTCTTAGTGATTCTGCCTCCCCTGGTCTTTATGTTAAGCAAAGCACATACTTAAGGTCTGTCCAAAGCACAGAAAGCTTCTTTGTATGTTGACACGTTTTGCTGAACTGAGGCTTCTCTCAGGAATACCTGATAGATTTTCTGGCCTTAAAGAGTCAACAGTTCATCACCTCTTTTTAGCATGTTGGCAACAAGACAAATAGCTTGAATGTTTTTTCCTGTTTTTGGCAGAAGGAAGTTCCTCCATCACAGTGGAGGCTTTGAAAAAGAAGGTGGTTCTTACACTGGAGCCATAACCTTCCTAATCTCAGAAGGTCTAAGGTGAGCTTAATTGATAAAAGATGGATTAAAAAAAGGGAAGACAGCAGGGTCAAGTCTCTAGCAGTAGTCAGTGGGCCATCCTTGCTGTGGAGGTGATGAGGGAAAGTAGGTTTTTGCCTGTTGTTTCCCCATATAACACTTCATTAATGCACCTCAGCTGGTGCATTAGATCTGTGTATGGACTGCAGTTCCCTGACAATCCGAACCCAGTTCATGATGGGGTTATGCAGCTGTTGCACCTGGCATGGTCCTTTTTTTTTTTTTTTGCTCACTCCTGGCCCCCTGTGCTCACAAATGGCCTTGTGGTGAAAGGAAAGGTTATTTTTTGGCTGGATCCATCTGCCTCATTGTGCAGCCACATTGAAACTCACACAGTGGAAGGGTATAGTTAGGAATTAGCAGTCAGGGTGCTGGAACTGCCAGTGTGGGTTGGTTCTGGTTCAAATAGCTGTATACTCAGGGCCCACAGTAACTTCCTAATGTTGGTAGAGTAAAATGGAGTGCAGAATTTGCCCTGCAGTATAGCCATAACAAAGGGTAGTGCTTGTAACCTTCCAAATGTTCCATAGGACATTTGTGGCAGTGTAAAACTAAGATAATGTGAAATGTGACTTTGGAAAAAAGCTGGCTTCTGCATTGCATGTGTGAGCACACGTGTGTTCATATATTAAGATGACCTTTCTGGTACAAGGTCTAGGTCTTTGCAAAAGACACACTTATAAGTGTGTCTTTGCTTTCTGTATGTCTTACTTCCCATGTGTATCTCCAACCTGGATCACTACACCCTAGAGCCAAGCAAATAGAGGAATAACTAACAAAAACATTTCCCAGTTCCCAGTATTTTTTTGTTTGTTTGCAAAGAGTAAAATCCACGCCTCTCAAGCTCCTTCTATGTATCAGAATGATTGTCATCAATGTTTACAAATATGTAAGGGGTGAGTGTCAGGGAGATGGAGTTAGGCTCTTCTCAGTGATGACCAGTGATAGGACAAGGGGTAATGGGTGTAAATTGGAGCATAGGAGGTTCAAGGTGAATATCAGAAAAAACTTCTTTACTGTGAGAGTGACAGAGCACTGGAACAGGCTGCCCAGGGAGGTTGTGGAGTCTCCTTCACTGGAGACATTCAAAACCCACCTGGATGCGTTCCTATGTGATGTGCTCTAGGTGACCCTGCTCTGGCAGGGGGGGTTGGACTAGATGATCTTTCGAGGTCCCTTCCAACCCCTAGGATTCTATGATTCTATGATCTTCTTGTAGGAAAAGTGGTTATGTCTTTCCCAAATCACACTCAGTTACCAGGGAACCTTGTTGGCTTGCTTCTCTCAGCTCTGCACACTTGTCAAGCTCATGTTAAAGCAGTGAGCTCCTCTAAACCCAGTCTGTCTTCCACCCTATCTCCTTCTGTCTCTTTCAATCATCCGGATCCAGGCCTTGGCCATGTGTTTCTCATCCAAGTCTCCAATAAGCTCTTGACATCACAGAGGATGCCCAAACCTCATTGCCCTCTCTTCTCTTTTATTACATGCGTGCTGGTTCAACCTGGTGCTATCAACGAGCTGCGTGGGAGATGTGTGGCATTAATTTAGACTAATCACAAACCACTGTATACAAAGAAGTCCTAATTATTAGTCACTGATTAGAAAAGGTCACCAAAATACTTGACAGCAGTATGTGTCCAGCTGCGAAAAAAATCTGTATGTCACTTTTATTTTTTTCCTGAGCTAGTTGAAGCTTTGATCACCTGGGTTTCAAAGGATGCCTCACCATTTTAGTTCTTAAAGAATAATAATGTGCATGCTTCTCCCACAGCTTTTGTCTTCATTACCCATTTTCATGTCTGGCTAATGAGGAACACTTTATTTTTGAAGACTCTAGTGTAGAGTTATAGGAAACCTGTGATAGTCACAAAAGTCTGTAGTCAGTTAGGAGACAGCATATGGAACAGTTAACCTTATTTCAGTTGTTGCCCATTTAAATTTTTCCAAATACATTTTTCTCTTGCAGCCATATATTTTTCCTGATGATGTCCTCTTCATTTATTTGAGGTTGGGCAGCACTTCAGGACCTGTGTTGGGACTTCCAGTGACTGTGTATTCCCAAACACAGAATAGAAAGACTGTGGCTTTCCATAGAATTTGGTCTTCCCACTTCTTTTAGTACAAGTATGCTTGTAGCTCATACGTGGACCCCAGATCACATGTTGAAGAGCACTCACAAGCTCACTATGAACAAGCTCTCTTAATTTGCCTAGACCGTGTGGTGTTAGGAGAACAAGTGGTGCTGCTCCTTGTCTCTTACTGAAATGTAAAATGTTTATTCCAGAGGGTGAAGACTGTCTTGGATGCTGTGCCTGTGATTTCTCTAGTGGGTTTTGCAGTCTTCCTGCAGGCAGAGCTAGTGTCTGACCTGTGATGCAACCCCTACAACTATGCTCTGAGACCAGCCTGAAGAAAAGTGTTGCAAGGGTGTCATAAGCTAGCACCCCTCCAAGGAGGGGTGGGAGGAGGTGGGGCTGTCCCAGAGGCTTTTAATGGCAGAGTCAATGGGAAGGTGTAGGGCAGGGCTGCACAGTCAGTCCAGCACACCCACTCTGTCTCTGTTCTTGTCCCCCGTGATCTGCACGAGCATATTGTCCCCACCAAATCTCGACAGATTTTTGTTTCATCTTGTTTTCTTTAGTTACTCATCAGCAACTTTCAAGATGACAAGAATTTTGACAGCTTGCAAAGTGTTGAAGACTCTGAAAGGCAGATTGGAGTTTTGCAATGTATCTGCTGATCACTGGAGTTTCTCAAGGACTGGAACCAGGTTGTTGAGCACCAAGGTAAGAGTAACAGAGCTACTGTGGTTTAATAGATGTGTTTGACTGGCTGAGAGATAGCTTGCTGCAGATAACAGGGCTTACCTAGACACAAAATTGAACCAAAGGAAATTGGTCTGAACCCTAAGCAAGGGGGTTGCTTGGCTAAATGGTTTTATTAGCTAAGCAAACACACTTTTTGTGTCATCTGGAATGGAAATTATAGGGTAAATTGCACCAAAAGGTGGAAGTTCAGGGTTTCAGTTAATTATTATATGATATTTTCTTTAGAAACACCCTGCCCTTTTATAGGACTGATAGCTGACAGGGCAGGTCTTTCAGTCCACATGAGCATGAATTATCTAGATACTTAAAAATGCACATCACCTGAAGTGTCTCTTCCTGTGAAAAAGCCAGTTGTGACACAGTTTGAACGATCTCTTGTCTTTGGGCTTTGTGCTTCAAAGTGAAGCAGGACAGGAGAAAATTGAGACAATTTTATTGCCAGTATTGCTGGATGATTGGAACCTGTGAATGCACTAAGAGGTGCTGTTGACAAATGTCACAGAGTATAAGGGGATAGGAGCTCAGGATTCATACTTGGTGGCTCCGTTTGTGGCCAGTGATGGCCTGTAGCATCAGTATCATGGTGCTATGTGTTGTAGAACAGGAGTCCACACAGATACACTCAAGTTCACAAGGGTCTTAGAAACTGTCAAACCAACCAAGCAAGATTGAAGAGTCCTGCTGGAACACCATCCTTGCTTTTTTCTATTGCCTCTGATAATTCTCATGGTTTTTGGAGCTGGTTCAGTTATTTCTGCCATGCTCTCTAAAGTGCAGCACTTGAAGACCTGTGCACAGATGAGTTGAAGACTTGATGCACAGAGAAGTGAGTTCAAAGACTCTTTAGTCTGTGGTTGTAAGTTGGCTGCAGTAAAAGGCATCTCCCACTGGTAAAGCTTTGTAGCCCATGGTTAGTGTTGCTGGTTCAGCTTTTGATGAGACACCATCTTTCTGTACACATCCCAGGATAATTCTGGTAGGCACCTGCAGTAGGCTGGATGTAATGTATTCTTATACAGATGGATTAGCATCTGAAGTTTGGATTTGGCCTCTAAAATGACAGACTGATGGTGTGAGGTACATCTTTTGTTACTCATTCAAGGATTGCACAGTAACAGGCCTACAAGGGCATATCTCATAATGCTGAGGCATGCAATGAAGAAGTTTTGTGCACATGGAAAGCTGCTGCCCTACTCTGATGGAGTTGCAGTACCAGCTGTTCTAGCATCTACCTAATTCTGTGCTTGTAAAGCTAAAGAGTGGTTGCTTAGAGCCAATGACATCAATGCTGAAGGCAGAGGGAATTAATACCTTGATAAGAAAGCAATGCCAGGTGAAACCCTTGGGAGCTATTTTAACCTCAGTCCTAACAATTGCAAATACACCCAAGGTTGGGGCAGAATGAATTCTGCCCTCTTTCTGTTTCAAGGTGAATGACAGGATCTGTTGCAGGGTGGACAAGACCTACTGTGCAGCTGAAGTGCTGAGTCTGGTGGAGCATTTGTACCTGCTCTGAGATGAGCTGGCTCACCACAAGGTGTGGTGCTAGTCAGCCCTAGAAGTCTCTTTCTGACATGTGTTATGTGACATCTTCTGCCTTGGCATTGACACTGGGGAAAGTTGTTTCCTTTTTAGACTTGATACCTACAGGAATTTGTGCTGTCAGAATAAATGCCTGAACTCATGGGGAGTAAGAAGGCTGATATCGAGTGTAGTTTAGGAGCCTGTGGCTCTTGAGATCTCAGCTCAGGTTTTTAATGCCACCTTTGCCAGGGGTGACATGATTCTGTTAGAATTCACAATCTGGAATACAAAAACTTGAACCTTACCTGGCCTGGGGCATTTGCTTTAAGACAGTGACAGGCTTAAAAACCTTTTTCCATGGGACATACAGAAGCGGAAGTGGAAGAGTCCCGCTAATACACATATGCAAGCAATAATGCAGAAGGTCTGAGGGAAAATGTAAGGATAAGTGGTCCTAAAAAGCCAGCCTACTGCATAGCTTTGTGTGAGAGTGTGGAAGTTAACTGTAATTTTGAGACAAGTGACCAAGTAGTGACTTATGGCTGAGTTTGGTGCTCCAGCCATCATTAGAGGTAATGGATATTTGTAAGAAGTTTGGAGAAAGACTGAAATGCGAAGTAATTAAGGTGTGTGGGCTAATGGCAGTATAGGTAATGATCCCATTCTCCCATTATTGCAGGCTTAAATGAGTGTTTAGTTGCATTTTATTGCTTTTTCTCAGCGGGCGATTTTAGGGAGCATAACAAAATACAATGAAAATGTGTTTCTAACCTATGTTTAAGCTAAGTAAAGTAGTAGAGAACATAAGGGAGAGGTGGTAGTTTTATAGAATGCCTAATAATTCTTCTCCCAAGGCTGTTTACTGTCCAGTTAAACTCAGTATATATGGGGAAAGACCACTGTCTGAGCTGTCTGAGATGTGGGGACTTAGGGGTCTGTATTTCCCTACTGCATCCCATCCTTCAGTTGTAAAGGAAAAGAGGGAGCATCCATGGGTGAAAGAGGGGCACAGGGAGCAGACTGGAGAAACCCTGTGGGCTCTCTGTAGGGGTGCTTCGCATCATTGGTTTCAGGTTAATCATGCTTCTTTCTAATTCAGGAATGGGCAGAGAAATTGCAGCTGAAAGCTTGTATCATTTAATGCTCATCTGAGGCCGATGTAGTTAAATGGGGATGTAGAGAGCAGTACAAGCAATAAATAGGTGGCTTGTAACAGTATAGCTGGCTTGGTAAGGAGAGGATTGGGAGAGCTAAAAACCACCAGGAGCAAACTAAAAGTATAGTTAGAAATGAGAGGGAGGGGAGGAAAATTTTTGGGCACTGGCTTTTGAAACTATTTCAGCTTACTGTAGAAGGACTCTTCAAATACATTTTGAGACAGGTGGAATATAACTGAGAAAATGACTGCACAGGAAACAGGGTGAGGAAGATGGGTGAGGAGGTGAAAGATCAGTCACAAGCTGCTCCACTGCTCTCCCTCTGGAGGTGGAAATGAAGAGGAGGTAAAACTGGGCCTGTTCCATAGAGATGGGGGAACTCAGTGCACTTGTACTGTGGGGAAGAAGATGGGGTGCTCATATCCTCGGTGCTCCTTGGCTTCTGCTAGCTGCCTCACCTGTCTTGGTTCCCCCTCCCCCTTTGACTTCTGTCATGGACAAATATTTGTGGCATTGTTGTTAACAGCCTTTAGAAGAGTTCAAGTTGTTGAAACTGTGACTTTTCCATCATGGTACCTGTGCTGTGTTTCTGGCTTTGCTTTTTTCTTTGGCTTGGGTGGCAAGAGAACTAATCCAAAGCTACTTCCTGTGTTTAGTCTAAGCGTGAATCTTTTTGATGTATCCCAAGACGCTGACCTGGCTTTCGATTGATTTTTTTTTTTTTTTTATTCCTAGCCTTTCTTCTCTTAATTTTAGCCAGAAGCAAATGTACAAAACTTGCTTGTGAGGCAAGTAGAAAAGATGAAAAATACCTGTTCACTGTCCAATATGGGGGTTTATAGCAGACACACTTTTGCAGATCTTTATCATCCATCCTGTAGAAGCGAAGGGTTGCTAGAGCAGAGAACTGACTGCAACTAAACTTTTTTTTCATTTTTTTTTTACTTATTGTTTGGCTTATTTTTTTTAACTGAACAGTGCTTTGTTTACTTCATGAGTGAAGTGCTTAGTGAAACGGGGTCTGAACTACTTAACTCTTCATGTCACTTTGACAAAATGCACAAAATCTGGCAATACCTCAGCAATAGCATGACCCTTTCCGTTAGCCATCTCCATCCTCAAAGCTCTTCAAGAGCCCTGCAGCCTCTCTGGAGCACAGGGAGCTCTGGTAAAGGTAAAGCTTCAGAGAATCAGTTTGCAAATTGTGTGTCTCACACTGGGAGTGTGTGTGGAAGAAACATTTTAGTTGAGCCTACAACAGAGTTTCATCTGAGACTACATGGGGATTCTTCTTAGAAGAGTGGAGACAAAAGTATTTCATGGAAACTCGGAGTTGTTTATTTCTTGCTTGTTTTTTTGAGAGTTAAACTCTCTCCCAGCTAATCCCTGATTGAGCCAACTGGCCTTTATAGCTTGTAAATCACTTTTCACATTAAAAACAAAACTGAGAAGACAAGGTAGGCTGGCAGCTTAGGGATATGGTAACACCTCTGCTGGAACCGTAAGCAAGAATAATTGCTTCTAGAATGCTCAACAAACAATCCAACCACTTAATTAAGAATAATAAATCAAGTAAGGGAGGGAAACATTTGAACATCTATCCCTTGGTATAGCTGAACTAGCAGGCAGGTTATGGTTGCTCAGGGACATCCTTTTGCATTATTTGAACACTGTGTAGGGGCTCTAATAGGACAGTGGGGGCTTCTGTTCAATAGAAATTATTTCTGTGCAGGTCTGATGAGTAGAAGAGCAGGTGGTCTGTGGTGGGAGGAAAGACATGCAGATTCCTGTCAAGTACTATAGGGAGAGTGAAGCTCTAAAGGTCACAGTGATTGCTGTGGATTTTGTCCCTCAGTAGTAAGATGGATCTTAACTTTTCTGGTCATTTTACTGTTGTGGACTTTGTTTTCTGGAGGATTCTCCCAGGCTGTGTTTGCAGTTGGGACTGTGATTCAGGCAATTACCCCAACTCATTCCAATGAGTGGTAGGACTTGCTTGAACTGGAGTTGATCTTTGGGTGGACTGAAATACGTGGCCTGCTGGGGGAAGGGATCCATCTCTTGAAACCAAGGCTGAAAGAAATTGGTTCCTGCAGTCAGTCTCCCATGTCAGCAGTGTGGGCTGGCTTTTCAGCTGGCTTCAGAAAGGGCAGAGCTACAAACCTCTGTACTGGAAAGTGAACTAAGTCCAAAGCCCAGTCTGAGGCACCCAGGCAGCCTCCGTGCTCTGCAATGCTTTGACTGTGTGGCAGCTGTCTGTTAAGAGAGGCTCAGTGAGATTAGGGAGCTGATAGTCTTCATTTGGGCTAATCTAGGGAATTTTGCCACAAAAACTATATTTATAACTGGGGAGGGGGGAGGACTTCGGTGTTGCTGACTATCCCATCCAAGGGTGTGGGAAGGTTCAGAAAATGATGGCTAAACTTTTTGAGAATGACTGGATGTTTGACATTAATGAGGAAAAAAGACAAGGCTAAAAGCATCCTAGATGCACAGAATTCAATTACTTGGCAGTGTAGTTTGATTTTTAGTGTATTTTGCAGTACATTAGTAATTGATCTGTGCAGGATTTGTAACTGCAGAGGAGCTCTAGATGAATGTTTGCCATGATTATTACAAAATGTTCAATGCTGGGAATGAAATTTCTCCTGGCTGTGATTGTTCATCTGATTTACGACTAATGGAAAGTAGCTCTCCTACTCCTTTCTACAGCAAATTGATCTTGATTATTCTTTTAAAAAATTCTAGTAAGAGGAATTGTTCTGTTAAAAACCCAGTATGAAAAGTCATGTTGAGAGCTGCTGCCTGGTGGACAAGCTTGGCACACCTCCTGTGGTGCAGACCATTGGGGTTTTTGCACTGGTCATTGCTCTGTGACTGCAGCTTTGTGCCCAGGAGGCAGCTGTGCTTTCATTGCAGAAGTAGAAGTTTCTCAGGGCTCAAAAGGTTCATCATCCAAATTCCTTTAGCCCACAAATTCATTAGCAAGTCTACTGCCAGCTTTACTTACTCTCTCTTCTGCATGTAACCAGTGATCCTACTACTCAAGGGTATCTGCCAACTCATTCTGTCATTTCTGTGGTGCATTATGTTTTGGTAGCAGCTGAAGTTCCCTGGTGGTTTTCCATCCAATTCCTGGACAGGCTAAGAAAGGTTTAGTTTCCAAATGAGGCAAATGAGGGTGTGTTCAGTCTAATATATGCGAAGTCCCAGCTGTGCCACTGAATCTCTTAAGGACTTCTGTAAAACTTGTTCTCTGTGTCCCATTTTCCTCAGCTGTAAAATGGTGATAAAGCCTGTAAGGGATCCCACAGTTGGTGTGGGTCTCACTTCTGCTAAACACTCTCTGAAAGAAGTGCAGTTTTATGGGAAGTTTTCCTCTAGGCTGCTTGTTCCATACCTACCTCTTCCATGAAAATGTATGCCTGTCCCTGAGCTAACTGAGACCACGAGTGTCCATCTGATCCATGAGTTCATCTCTTCTGCAGTCCTACAGTGGAATGGATTGGTATTTTGAATTTTGCTGTCTGGCACTAGTCCAACTAAGCATACACTTGTTTTTAGCAGCTTAGCTGTACAGCTGCAGCAGAGGTTAAGTACCTATCAAAAGTCACAGCTGGATGAGAGAGAGACAGCATACTCAGCAGCAAGCCCTGAGTCAAACATTGAGGAGAGAGGAGATCTTTTGCCTACAGAGTTATGGTATTGGTTAATTGGAAGATATAATGGGTGGAAGAAATGAGCAAAGTGATATGGAAGGGTGATCCAACAGTACCAGCAGCACATGCTCTCCTTGCAGTGAGGTTTGCCAGCTGCCTTGCCCCATTAGGAGCATAATGCTTCCTAAGTCTTGGAAAGAAAAAGAGCATTAGGAGACTAGTGAAAGAGACAGTATCTTGGCATCTGGGAATGGGAGAGAGACAGGAATACTTACAACATGAGGAGTGAAAGGCGGGTGTCCTAGGTATTACCTGTATGAACATCAAGCCTTTTCCTCCTGTATTTGAGTCTCTTCATGTGCCTTTCTCTAGGCCCAGACAGCGAACTTGGTGCTGGAAGATGGGACGAAGATGAAGGGCTATTCTTTTGGCTATCCATCTTCCACAGCAGGGGAAGTCGTATTCAACACTGGTCTTTCTGGGTAAGACTAAAGCAAATGAGATATGAGCACCAAAACTTATCTGGGAGCTTGTTAAAGTGTGAAAGCTGCTTTTTCTAAGGCTGTAGGGTCCTGATCCAAGCATGCAGTGTTCTGTGTAAGAAGACACTGTAGTCCAGGGTCATAGAGAGAGAGAGAAAGTTAATGAAGAGACTTCAGACAGTCCTCTTGTGTTATAGCATTTGTGGTGATGAGCAACTTTAGAGACTGATGTAAATAAACATGATAGTGAAGCATGTAGGGATCTGATCACTTCTCATTGAAATGCAGCCATTGCTGAGTCAGAGCAGAGGAGCTGTCTTTGTTCTCCTCCCAGTGCTCTGATCAAATATAGAGGTTTGAAGCATCTGTAACCTTCTGGGTAATGGAACTTGGGCTTCTGAGTGCAAAATTTTTAAATCCTGAGGTTCCCAAGTTGGTCACCTATACAACCCATCCCTTATGACATTTGTTGGCTCATGCAACAGTTGAGGATGCATTATCACTCTGTGCCCATTCCAGCTAAAGAGTAGGATCATATTCATGCCTAAGGTAGCATGATTCTCTGTCCTACTGAGTGGCAGAAGCCAGTGGCTGGCTTAGGATAGCAGCCAAATGCTGCTCATGCTTTTATTGAACTGCTTGAGCCGACAAAATCTGCCCAGAAAAATGAGGCTCTTGGTCAGGAGAGGAACATGTCTTGAGATTTTCCTGCAGCCATTCATAGCTGTCTCTACCCAGCTGCCTTGCACTCCCCAAATTCTGCTCTCCTTTGGAGAAACCAGTACTCACAGGGTGAGTTTTTAAATTGTCTCATTGTTGAGAATGTTAAATTGCTGTGGAGGGAAATCTGTTTGCAAAGTTTTGCATTAGGAGGCAATTATTTAAGTGTTTTGACAGCACTAATTACTGGCTGTGTTAATATACCTGCCAGCAAGCAACTGTTTAATATAGATCAGAATGATGGAGGGCACCAGAGTTCTCTTCTCGGTCACAAATTATGGGCAATAAATCTTGTCACATCACAAAAGTCAAGGAGGACCTGATGGATTAATTTCCTCTCCACATGTTACTGTGGCAGCAGAAGCTGTGTTTGCTCATTTTCTAGTTATTTGTAGAGGATGCCTGTGAAAGAGAGATCTCTTCTTTGCTGGGAGGCATATGGACATGGAGGGAACATTCAAAATGTAAGGTTGTATCTTCAGAGTGCTCTCCAGGAATATGACCTTGATTGATTTCTTCAGAGAAGAGGAGATAAAATTTTGCAGTGTTGCTGCAGATCGTAGAAGTGACAGTCCAGGGATTGCTGTCCAGTGAGAGAAACCCTGTAGCTCTGCCCAGTGCTTCTGAGCACAGAGTTCAAGACCTTGTGTATTCAGAGGAAGCCCAGGCACCTCTTTTCATTGACAGAGTGAGAGGCTCAGTGCCTGCTAGCAGGAGGTGCCCGGGGTTGGGACTTTTTACAGACTATCTGGGCACATGGCAATTTGAAAGTATAGGGAGCAAGAGGGCAGCACGAATGTGATTTTGCCAGTGCTGCTGTTAAGTCTCCAACCACTGCTTTCTGTGAGGTGGGTGTTTGTAGACCCTGAGAGGGGTCAGCATGGGCTCTCTACTGAGATGATTAATGTGCTGCTCTGCACCTTGCCTCCTCACCTAGACTCCCATGTTCTCATTTATGTCATAGAACCAGGAGGCAAAGCACTTCATGTGCATACAGCTTTCAGTCTTGAAATAGCTAAAGCTGGCTGAAATGTTGTCATATTACTCTGGAATAGGGCAGAGAGCAGTGTTTTGATGGTGGAATGCTGAATTTTCATTAGAAGAGCATGAAAAGGATGAACCTTTCAGAAATACTTGCTCAAAAAAAAACCCCAGTCCTGGTGTTGCAACCATCTGTTTGGTATAGGAACAAAAAGGAAGAGAGGAGATTTCCAATTAAGAAAGAAGAAGAATTACAATCCATAAAATGTTCCCACATTTGAAACAGCTCAGTAAATGCATGTGTTTCCCATGGTATTCTAGCAAGAAAACTGACTGATGACAATTTACTGGAATCAGGGAGGCCTTTGGGCAGGCACAGCACAGGTTAGACCTTGCAGCATCTTTGGAGCTCGTGTTCCCATCTGCTCCTCTGTGCTCCACAAGGCACTGTGCCTGCTTAAAGGGCATTGCTTCTTAGTGCAGATCTGTGCCTTCGTACCCCAGCCAAAACCAGTGGCTCTCTGTCCTTGTCTGCTGATTACAAATAACATGCAAAGCTTAATTACAGCATCGTCATTAACAAAGAGTCCTTTGGAAGCATAGCCAAAGACAGGCTGAGGGAGTTGGGGTTGTTTAGCCTGAAGAAGACTCTGGGGGAACCTTATAGCAATCTTCCAGTACCTGAAAGGGGCCTGTAAGAGGGATGGGGAAGACCTGTTCACTAAGGCATGTAATGATAGGACAAGGTGTAATGGTTTTAAGCTAGAAAATGGTAGATTTAAGTTGGACATTAGGAAAAAGTTCTTTAATATGAAGGTGGTGGGTCACTGGAACAGGTTGCCTGCAGTGGTGGTAGAGGCCCCGTCCCTGGAGACATTCAAGGTCAGCGTTGATGGGGCTCTGAGCAATCTGTTCTAGTGTGAGATGTCCCTGCTTATTGTAGGGGGGATTGGATTGGACTAGAGGACCTTTAGAGGTCCCTTCCCACCCAAGACATTCCGTGATTCCATTACTCGGAAGGAGAAAGCAATGCCCAAGGTGCACATGCCATGAGCTCGCTGCAGTTCTGTGGTCACACTGCACTTTGTGTGGTTGTTTACCTGCAGCAGGCAGTATATGTTTGAACAGCAGGAGAGGCTTCCCTGAAAAATATTTCATGGCCATTATTCATTCGACATGTCATTTCTCAGAGCTGTCTGGTGTGCTGCCTTGTCTATATCTGCCTCCAGCCATTCTGGGTTTTGTGAAGAGTTTCCCAATGTTTGACAATTAATCTTCTGGCAGGAAGTCTGATGTTCCATAAAAATTTCTCTTGTGACTTGCTGATACCTGCTAGATGGCTGGAGTTGCCAATTATGTGTTGTTTAAACAATAATGACAATAATACATTCTATTTTATGTAGGGTAGATTCATCCTGAAGTCTCTTTATGTATTTGGTTAAATATTTGTGTGGATAACTTCATCTGCTCCCAAATTACAGCTGCTTGTGGGTTAAAAGACAGCAATTGTTTAATGGATTGCTGCAACAGTATGTCACAGTATGAGGGAGAAAGTGAAGGTCTACATGTTAATTTTAAACTGAAGGATAGGAGCATGGGCATGTAGATGATGTTTAACCTGCCCCCCTTTTTGGGGTTGAAAGTAAGACTGGATCTACTGGATCCAGAGCTGATACTTTGCAAATTCCTAGATTTCATCCTTCACTGTAGAAGAATATTCCACCATGCTTTTAGATCTGTCCTTGCTGAGCAGTTACAGCCCTGTACATCTCAACACCTGCAAGCTCCAGAGTGGGGACATGACCAAGTCTGGCAAACAGCTCTGTTGGCTTTTCAGTTTGAGCTTTCTATTGTCACTGAAAAGGTCAAGTTCTTACACCACATGGAGGGACACAGCAGTGACAAAGCACTGCCCACATAGGGTGCCCAGGGAATGACCAAGCCCCTGCTGTTATCTGTGGGCCAAGCAATATGCCAGGCACTTACTGCAGTTCTGTGATCACTTTGCATAGTTGTTTATGTTAAATCACAAGGAGTCTGAGTTTGTTAATAGCTCCTATGCTTTTCTTAAATGAAATATGAGAAGCCAAGGCCTTTCCTTGTTCTTGGTGTCAAATGTTTAATCACAGATGGTAAAGTCAAGGCTGATTCAAGGATGTGTTTGCTTTTATGCTGAGGGTGCTTTCACAGATACATCGTTTTTGTCATATGGGAATTCAGATCTGTCTGGGTTTCACTGGCTCTTTTGTTTTCCTTTAAACTCCAGACTGATGTACTTTTCTTCTATTGCTTCTTCATCTAGATACACTGAAGCCTTGACAGATCCCAGCTACAAAGGACAGATTCTTACACTGGCAAATCCTATAGTTGGGAATGGAGGAGTGCCTGACACAGCTGCTTTAGATGAAATGGGCCTCAGGAAGTTTCTGGAGTCTGATGGGATCAAGGTAACAGTGGGAGATGCAGAGCTCATCAAAAGGTGTTGCTAGCAGGCTGTGTATGTGTGTGCACAAGCGTTTACTGGCACCCTCATAGAAGTTGGAAGCAAGCAATGATTCTCAGCCTTTCTTTTTCTTCTCCTGGATATTGTTCTTTGGAGGAATGGTGGCAAGAGATAATCCACCTTGTTTTCTGTACCAGACCATGTGCTGTCTGAAAGTGGTATATTTTCCAGCAGTGATAGACATGCTACAGTTTTTGTGAGCTGCTGTCCTGGATGTCTGTTTTTCCACATTCCTTTCTATCTCATTTGTCTGTGTTTGCCCAGGTCTGGTTGGCACAGACAGATCAAATGCCCGAGAGAATGAGAAGTTTCTGTGTACTGAGACTTTTCTCTATATAGCTGTACTACCACAAACAGGGGAGGTGACAGTTGTGTGAAGAAGGCTGTAAGTACTAGTGCAGGAACCAGTATTTACACTGTGGTGTCAGGAAATATTAGCCAGGAACAGGGATGTGTCCATGCAGCGATGGCAGTACGATAAAATGAAACAAAACCATGTAATTTCAGAACTGGTGAAATGCTTGATCTGTCCTGAGGTGAAATGACTGCTTTATAAGCTGTCTAACTCCACTGGAAAATGGAGTTGACTTTTGAAATGAAATGCCACTTAAAAGTGAAAAACTTTCTTAAACAAAAAATAAATTAAACCAAAACATTTTGTCTTGTCTTAAATTTCCATTTACTTTCTAACAAGAAGTGTTTCCTCAGTTCAATGCAATTGGCAGCTTTGGTTACCTGGAAGCCACATTATTCTGTGAATCTCCTAAGTAAAGTGGCCCAGGTACAACAATCATGACAGAGCACTGAAGTCTGTACCCCTTTGCCAGGAGCCTGTGGTGTGCATTCCAGCTGGAAAGACTCAGCTTTGCTATCTTTTGGTTATACAAGAGCAGCCATGCCATGGCTGCCCAGCCTCCTGTCCTGTCCATGATATGGTTTGCAGTGGATGAACAGTGAAAGCTGGGAAGGTACAGGGCAAGTACCAAGTGATCCTTCAGTGCAAAATGAGGTTTCTTCTCTCTGCAGGTTTCAGGTTTGCTGGTGCTGGATTACAGCAATGAGTACAGCCACTGGCAGGCTGCTAGGAGCCTGGGAGAGTGGTTGCAAGATGAACAGGTGAGCAGTCTAGGGGTAACTACCTTATGAGAACAGACCTGAACGTATGGGAACAGGGGCAAGAACTGCTGGCTTTGAGCTGGTAACCACTCTGCTCCTCAGATGTCTTAGTCTGTACTGGACTAACTCTGTGTTCCTTAGTTCTCCAGTTCTTCAACCATTTATCTTTTTCAGCTTGCAATGGTATTCCCAAGGTCTGTCCAGAAGGAATGATCATTAAATGGAGATGTTTGGTTCTCCATAAAAATAATACACATTAGATTATATTCTCTTCTCTCATCAAATGTTTCTGTAGTGCTGCTCCTAGCTGTTGCCACATTCATGACCTCAAGAGATGTTAGCTGCCAGAACCCTACTGACTTGAAGCCGTGGGAGTCAAGGATCAGTTGTAAACTGCCACTGGCTTATGATGGCTGGGAGGTTTAGGTGCTCATAAGTAAGACAAAATGGGGCTAAGGAATGACACAAATATTTGTCACATGAGCTTTTTATTTTTTGCTTTTTAGTGCAGAAACTAGATTTGAAGAACTAAGCTATTTATGAGTGGGAACAGGGAGGAGAAGTAAAGTACTGGAAGTGAGGCAGCCTTGGTAATCGTGCTGCTGAGAGCCAGAGCTCCTTAAACAAGGACGTGTTCTTCTCAGCAAAGTGATCTGGCTGCTGTCTTCATCTGTCTTATCTGCTTGTTTTCAAGCTTAGCCTTCTCTTGCGTTTTCTTCAGGTGCCTGCACTGTATGGGATTGATACCAGAATGCTCTCCAAAGCGATTCGTGACAAGGTATGATCTGCTTCCCTTGATCCAGTTGCATTAACCTTGGGATTGCTGGGCCCTTTTTCTAACAGTGCAGCAAACCTGGGGAGTAATGCTACGGTTGGGCTGCTTTGACCTCGGTTGCTGCTCAGGTCCCTGTGCTCTTCCAAAAGCTCTGTGTCTTCTGTACAGCTGAGGCAATGCTCTGATCCCAGGGAGCCCCCTCTCCTTGGCTGTGCTCTGGGTTTCCTGTTCTACATGAGGGAACCAGCACAAGCTGATGCAAGTGAAAGGCCTTGGGTAGCTATGTCAGACTCAACAGGTAGTAGTGTCAACTTCATGTTGCTTCAGGTAGTAACAGTTGTAGAGAGCTCTGTGAGATATTGTGGATATTAGTTCACAGACAGCACCACCTTTGGTCAGGGGAAATTCTCTTGCTCCTCAGGGGCAAAGAAACGACTACAATAACCTCAACTGTATTCCTAACTCAGTCTCATTTTCTTTGGCTGAAGCCTGTTATTGTTTTTAATAGTCAATATTTTCCCCTGGTTTCCAGGAGCTGACAATTGAAGGACGTGAGGATTATGTTACTGAATGGAGGTTAATGTTCAAGTACATATTTCACACTGGCTAAAACAGTGATCAAAGCAAGTCTGAATGTAAATGCGCCTTGGAGGCTCTTCTTTTGTAATGGGTTATTTGAAGCTACTCTTTTTTTAGGTGATCATTTTGCAGTCTGCAGTCCAAGCCCACACATTCCCTTTCATTCCACAGAGAAAAATATGAGTGACCCATCTGTCTTGTTTAAGATGAGGCTGACCTTTTCAGCTCTACTGCACCCAAAGCAGCCTGGAGTAGCTTTTGGTGTAAGGTGCTACTCAAGAAGAGACAGGATGTCAGACACTGTTAACAGCAAAACTCTTGTTTTTAAAACTTAGCCTTAGTTGTGTGCATGGCAATGCATGATGCTGGCTCTTTCTTGCCTTAGGAAAATGGCAAGGATACTTCAGCTATGGCCAACCATGGAGGTATCTCTTGGAAGTACTGGTAAACCCAATGAGCAATCCTGGTGTACATGCTGGTCTGATACCAACAGGGCGAGATGAGTTTAACCTGTTTTTTCATGAAGGTGTTATTTGTTAGAAGTTACAACAAAACATAAACTTCCTCTGTTGTACTTTCCCCTTCCATCCTTGAAAAGTTCTGTATTGCACACCCTGTCTTCATCCTGAGAAAAGGTAAACCCTAGGTTAATCCTACATATTTCAGGAGTGGGGCAGAAACAAACCAGGGATTTTTCCACTGAGAACTTTAATGAGTGGAAGTGAAGAAGGACATGCTGATGGCAGAGCAAGAGTGTCCTAGCTTCTGTGAGGTGGTAACAGCAATAAAGAGTAGAGCTTGCTGGAGGTGATTTTTTTTTTTTTTAACAGCTTATTCAGAAAACAGTTGTGCTGACCTGCCTCCTACATAGCTTTACCTTACCCCAGCTCTGCTGCCTCACAGCTATCCACAGGAGGTGGCTGAAGACCTCACAGTGGGTTTCCAAAACCAAAAAGCTT
The DNA here is from genome assembly GCA_020745705.1 of Hemiprocne comata. Lineage (NCBI taxonomy): Eukaryota > Metazoa > Chordata > Aves > Apodiformes > Apodidae > Hemiprocne > Hemiprocne comata. Next base: position 36,019,406 of record CM036591.1, read on the forward strand.
CAGACTACTTTGTGGATTACTCCCAGATCTACACAACAATTATTTAGGGATCTGAATTCTGATTTACTTGGAAGACAACCCATTTTGTTGTCACTAGACAGCTTTCCAAACTGCCTGTTAACAGATTTTACTGCTGACAGTGCCCTTTCCCTGAATGAAGGATTTTAAGCAGATTTTTGATACTGAGGTAGGCTCATAAACTTCTGAAGTTGGTAGAAATGATTATACGCTGCCAAGAAACAATCTCTAAACAGCTGTTCCAGTTGCTGTGCCTGTCAGCACCTTGTCCCAGTGTTCACAGCTTCTCCTTTGCTCATGCTTTGTTGTTTACTGGTGCATTTCCACAGGGCACAGTACTTGGGAAGATTGAATTTGAAGGTCATCCCATGGAGTTTGCAGACCCCAATAAACGAAACTTAATTGCAGAAGTTTCAACAAAGGTGAGAAGTTCTTCTGTAGTCCCAGGGCTGCACTCTCTGGGTAGTAATTGCTCCCCATTTGCTCTGGGGATCATCCAGTCTTTCTAAACAAACAATTTGGGGACGTTTTCTAAACCATATAGCTTTGCAGACATTTGAAGGACTGTCATCTCAACTTCATTCCCATGGCTTCTTAGGTGCAGTGTTGAGGACATGAAACAAACTGCATGTAGTCTGAACAGTACTCTGCTCAGAGGACTGTGTATTACAAAGGCAGGATTGAGAAGTATTGGGGATACAGTTGTATCTAGTGTATGGTGGACATTTTCAAACATAAGAAGAAATAATAAAAAAAAAGTTGCTTTCCCTAAATAAATTTCAGGAGAGCTCACAATAACAGCTGGTGTTTAGGTATGATTTTGTTGAGGTGATTCCAGAAGATATTTCTAGATTTCAAAAAGACATCAAGTTAGGAATCTCCTGGATCTAATATTGCTGGCATTAGCTGGTTTGTCTATAGGTAAGTAGAGAACAGCAATTAAGTTTGTACTCTCTTAGCTGGGCATGCAAATTATGTTTGACCACAAGCTGAGAAGAACATTACAAGTCACAAGGATGTATCAAACCTGGCCTATACTAAAACCAGTAACTATTCTTGTTCCAATGCAAGGGCTAATGTCTTAAATTGTGGACCCTTTGGGAATTTAATTCTGGGATAAAGAGTGCTTGGGTGCTTAATCCCATTGACTGAAGTGAGAACTGAGTGTACGAGTCCCTTTTACAAACTGCATGCTTACTGTGGTGTTTACAGCTCCCTCAAGATCAGTGAGGCTCTGGAAGGGCTCTTCAAATAGTTGCTTGTGTCCTGTTCTGCGTGCAGGCTGGTGTGTTAGTGGCATGAGTGCTCATCAGTGAGCAGTGGAAATTTGAAATGCAGTCTCCATCCAGGCTTGGGTTTACAGTAGTAACTTGTTGCCTGGAATGCCATTGGAACACATAGTGAATCTCACCAATTCATGCCAATGCCTCCACCCTATTTTAGGTCAGGGTCTTGTTGCTACACAGAAGGATGGAAATTGCTTGTTGAGGTTAGAATCTATGATTACAAGATGCAGGTGGAGCCATTTTGAGCCGTATGTCATAAATAGGTAAGGCTGCTGATGCTAAGCTCTGCAATTAGTAAGACAGAATTACTGTAAAGATGCTGCAAATAGCTTCTAAAAGGAAATATAATAAGATGAATGGAGCTTTGGTGGTCTCATTATATGTATAATGTCATTTTATAGGCTTAAAAAAGCAACATCACAAAGCTAAAAATGAAGTAAGCTGTTCAGTGTTGGTAATTACTGGACATGATAATCTATAATAGCTATTTTCATGTAAATCAAGATACAGGAACCTGCATGTAAGTTGTACCTTAGAAGTGACTGATTTTTTATTTCCCCCCAACCTCCCCACCCCCACACCCCTCCCTTCTTTAGATGCTAGTGGTATAGACTCTATTTGCTAATGTTGCCTATACAGGGTGGGAAATGTAGAAAACTGTCAGTATTTTGCAGGAACTCCTGTTGGAAGTGTTATTTGGTGCATGTGATGGTTATGGTCCCGAAGCAGATGAGAGGTATTTAACCACCTGAAGCTAAAACATCACTTCTATCCACACATCCAGCCCCATATACTCTTTTTTGTTCTTGGCATTATTGCCAGCAGGAGTTTTGACTGCTGAGGAGTTTCTCCTTGACTGCTGGCTCACAGCCTTCCCACATCATCCTTTCAGACTGGGACAGTTTTTTATAGGCTGTGCAGTGAGCAGATGAGGGAAATCCTCTAGCTTTAGAAGGAATATATTTTAACGGATCTAGGTCCCAGTCTGCTTTCTGTCTAGACATACTCTCAGCCATATGCAGGGGTCAGTGCTCTGCAGCACAGAGGAATAATAAGTGTGGGAAGTGTGTGTGGGGGAGTTGTAAAGACAACAACACCTAAAATCAGCCTTGTTGTTGAAGGAACTGTTCTATCAAATCATAGCCTAATTAATTGGACAGGAAAGAGTTTTGATAGTGAGGTAATTAAAGTACCTCAAAGTAGTCTTGTCCCACAACTCCCTCTGGCCATTAGAACAGCCAAGGAGAACCTTTGAGAGAGATTGCTGCTTCATTGTATTGTGCAGATTTTTAAGTATGGATGTTGTGAGGAATTGAGGGGTCTTCAAAAGTCCTTTTAAAAAAGGAGAGTGAGTTTTTCTTAAGGGGCTCTGGCACATGACACTAAGTTAGTTACTGTGAGAACTGGGCACCTTAATCTTCCTGAGATTTTTTGAAACCCACTTCCCAGAAGCCTGAAGGACAGCAGTTAGAAGACCCACACAATTCCTGTGCAGTGATACAGTTCCACCATGGACTGTGGAAATAGAATCCACTTGTGTATTGGTTTCTGTTAAGATATTGTCATATTTTATGTCAAGCGTAGCTTCATATCAGAAATGTTGAGTGATCTAACAAGACCCAGTTTCAATATGGTTTCCCTTCTGCTCATTCTCAGAAGAGGATTGTGGGGTACTTTGCCATCTGATTATGGAGCGTGAGCTACAAGATATGTTCTGATACAAAAAAATCTCTTTTCAGCATTGAATAGCAGGATTTGCAACAGCAGTGGTAACACTACAGGCTCTGTGCAGAGCCGAGTCCTCAAAGGTGGTTTAGGGACCATTGGCAGTTCATGTGTTGCAGCTTGAAACTGTGTAGTGAAGAGAGTTGGCTCCTTGTACCCCATCTCTTTCACCCTTGTTCCTGACATGGTAGGGAATCCCTCCTGATGGTGGTCAGAGCTGTCCCCACACATGACATACTCTTGCATCCTAAAATGTCTTCATCTTAATCTTTGAGAAATTAGAAGTAAAAACAAGAACTGATTTAGGATAACACAGAGGAAGGAGTTGTAATATCCTGCTAATTAAACTTCATCTTGGGTTCCCTGTAGAGGGGATATTTTTCCTTCTGGCTGGTTGTAATCCTTCTATGAAAAGATTCAGTTCAGCACCCGGCACCAGCATATTGGACATGGATTTTAGCATCTTTTCATAAAGGGGCCCAGCTGTGAAATAAGAATGCCAGGGAAGCTGATTAACAGGGAGTTACTTAGTTGTTTGGGTTTTTTTTTTCCAGTGGTGCACTGTAGAAGAGAAAAGCCACTTTGGATGAAGTACACTTACCAATATCAGCTTTCTGAAGCTGACCATAACTGAAGATAAGCACAGAATTTGTTTTTAGAAGGAAGGAGGCTGCCTTATGTGCTTATTGATGAAAAACATCCCAGCATGGTGCTAACTGCAGTCATGTAGCAAATAAAATAATTCAGCAAGCTTCAGAAAGCAGCTGTCCATAAATAACCTTGCATCAGTGCTACAGCTCTCTGACAATGTGTATGGGTGTTGCAGTATCAATGCCCGTGTCACATATGGTCGTTTGACTTCATGGTCTTTCAAGCTGGTTGTGACCAATAGATACGTGTGTGTACAAAGCATAATGGTCCAGATTTGGGACTGGTGACACTTTACTTTGTGGAATGGGTTAAGCAACAGCAGCTGGAAGAGGGAGACAAGTGTCGTCTGATATGTAAAACTATCAGGTCCATATGAACATAGGTCATGCTCAGTGGGGTGCTTGGCCTGGTGTATATTGCTGTGCTGCACTGCAGGTCAGTTATAGTCATGTCTCAGGGAAGTGATGGAGTCACCATCTGTGCAGGTGTTCAAAAAACATCTCGATATGGCACTTTGGGACATGGTTTAGTGGGCATGGTGGTATTGGGTTGACTGTTGGACTTGATGATCTTTAGAGGTCTTTTCCAACCTTAATAATGCTGTGATTCTGTGATTGCCAGCTGTGCTATGCTTTGTCACCTGGAGTCTCAGGGTGGTGTTTAACATGATGGAACTGTAGCTGGTGTGAAGTAGCCTCATTCCACTGGCATCAGCACGAAAACTTCAGCTCAGAATCTCTCGCCATGTATCTGGTATTTCTCCTGGGCTGCAATAATCTGTGGGAACTGGCTTGCTGCTTCACTGCTAATGAGGTGAAAGACAGGAAAAAACTTGTCATTAGCTATGGAAACAAGTGCTTTCTTAGGGATTGCTGTTACTGGTGTAATCAACAGTATATAAAAGAGCATTATAATTTCTACTTTCACAGAAAAATGAAGGAAGGGCTAATGTTTGCAGTACTTTTGGAGATTGCCTTGTAAATTGGTTGTTAAGTATCAGTTGCTCCAGGTTGCTGAAAAGTTACTCTATGTTTTAGGGGCAGGGGGTGATCTGACATTTAGAGCATGGTCTGTCTTTTTATAGGAAGTCAAGGTTTATGGCAGAGGGAATCCAATTAAAGTTGTAGCCATCGACTGTGGGTTGAAGCACAACGTTATCCGTCTGCTGGTAAAGGTAGGCCAGAGCTTTATGTCCTTCATCTCTTGTTTTGCTTGGGTAGAAGCCTTGTGTGTATTCACTAGCCTTCCAGCTGGACACACCCATTCTAGTAGCAGTTTCCCACTTAAAATGAAGTTCATTTTTTAGGATGATTTTTATGGACTAGGAGGTGTTTTCTGAACATGGTACACTGCATTGAGGGGGTAAGGAAGAGGTCCTGTGCAGCAACCTCTCAGCTATGAGAATTCCTACAAGACCTTTAAAAAAGCAAGGCACAGTCTCTCTAAACAACCTGCAAGGGAGGTCAACCCAACGTTGTCAAAAATAAATAAATGGAGGGGAAAAAAAATTGCTGTGAGGGTGGTGAAAAGCTGACATGGGCCCAGAGAAGTTGTGGAATGCCCCTCCTTGTAGATACTAAAAACTCAACTGACAAGTAACCTCAGCAACCTGCCCTGAAGTTACCCCTGCTTTGAGCAGGGATTGGACCAGGTAACTCCTGAGGTCCCTACAGCCTGAGTTAGTTTTTAATTTTATGATCCTGTGAAAACCTTTTCCTGTCGTTAGCACTGTCATGTAGCAGTCCTTCCTTCTCTAGGCATGCAGGAGGAATGAATGCAGTGTTTTCTCATTCTCTAGATGTACAGGCTTTCCCTGTTTCTGTTTTTTAGTTAATGTGGATGTTAATATCATTTGTGATGTGCAGAACTGTTTCTGGCATATCATAAAATAAGGTTGTCCAGCCCTATTTTAACAGTTAGGATGAATGTTCTGTTGAAGCGAACATACTTTACGTGTGTGTGTACACACTCATTTTTGTGTTCAATTTTTTTTTATATCATTAGTGAATTTTGAATAAACTTGACAAACACTGGGGTGGCTCAAAGAGGCTAAGTCTACCGGTTTTGTGAAAATAATCTGGGCAGACACTGGAGAGAATCCTCATCATTGTCCCTGATGAAAGAATGACTGAAATCCAAACTCAGCCTCTGAGACATGAGAACATAAGAACAACCTCCTGACACAAATGCATTTGTTCCCCTCCACTGCTTATTTTTTGTTCCCTTGTTTGGTTTTTGTTTTTTGTTTTTTGTTTTTTTTTTTTTTTGTTGTTGTGTTTTTGTTTTTCCCCAGCGAGGTGTAGAAGTGCATTTGGTTCCATGGGACCATGATTTCACCAGCATGGATTACGACGGGCTCATAATATCCGGAGGTCCAGGGGATCCCATGAAGGCCCAGGAGGTGATTCAGAATGTCAGAAAGGTACAATGTGGTAGCCATAGGCCAATTATTCTTGTTTATTTGCCTTTTTTAAAGTGCCTGAAATCAAAACGGTTGTACTAACGTTATGGACCAAATGTTGTTCAGTTGTTTCAGCTGCCTGGGGTATTCATCATCTTGGTCCACTGGGAGTTGTCTCCAGATCAGTATTTACAATAAGGCCATACAGACCTCAGTGAACAATCCATAGCAGACATGATTACCCTGATTACCTTACCAGTGCCTTAAAAGTACCCTGTGCTCTTTCAGGACCTCTGTGACCTTAGGAAAGAATAACCCTGTTTTTACAGTGCTCCTGTTTGAAATAATGTCATGCACTATTTGGCTGTAGTGCTGAGTGTCATTGCTTATTTCCCTGGAGCAGACTGAGATATCAAGCTGTGCTCTGAGACTTCCCTCTGAAACAGAGGAGAGGAGGCAACTTTCTTTTACAGGCTATTGCCACCCTTGTGTTCAGCTTGTTCCCAAGTCTGTGTGACTGCTGTGAGGGAACTAGCATGGTTTATGCTGGAACTGCTGAGCAGAGACACTCCAGTATCTCTTGAAAACCTTTTCATTTTAGGTCCTGGAGAGCAATCGTCCAGAGCCCTTGTTTGGAATTAGCATGGGGAATCTAATCACTGGAATAGCAGCTGGAGCTACTTCCTACAAGATGCAGATGGCCAACAGGTGTGGCAACTCTTCTGCTTCCCAGGGCCCAGATGGATCAGCTCAGCATTGCAAAAGGCCACAGAGCAGTAGTGCCTGAATTGCCTTAGTGGGAGCTAGCATGGCAGTCACATCACTTCTTCATTCCAGGCATTCTCCTTCCTTTTAATTTAAACTGCCATGTCATGCATTGCCTTTTTTAAAGGTGATTTGGGAGTATGTGGTGTAATTGATCCCCATCAAACTGAAGGATAGCAAAGTTTCTTCTAGGATTTCTCTTTTTGAGATTGGCTGCCAGTATTGAACAGTTACTGTTAAACTGCTATATATAGCCACGCAGTTATCAGCTCTTCTTGATTGCAGCATTTGGACCCATCTAGCACTTCCCTCCTCTGTTCTCTGATCCTTCTCTTTCAGAGGACAGAACCAGCCTGTCCTGAATGCAGTGAATGGACAGGCTGTCATCACTGCTCAGAACCACAGTTATGCCATCGACAGCTCGACCCTCCCACCTGGATGGAAACCTCTCTTTGTGAATGCCAATGATCAAACAAATGAGGTGAGCTCATGCACACAGCAGCCTCTATTGAGCAAAGGCTCCATCTCACTTTCTTTTACAGGCTATTGCCACCCTTGTGTTCAGCGTGTTCCCAAGTCTGTGTGACTGCTGTGAGGGAACTAGCATGGTTTATGCTGGAACTGCTGAGCAGAGACACTCCAGTATCTCTTGAAAACCTTTTCATTTTAGGTCCTGGAGAGCAATCGTCCAGAGCCCTTCCTCCTGGAAGCTTGTTATCAGACTACAATTAATTATCAGGACTAAACTTCATTATCTGACCATCTACTTCATTTGGGGCCCTGCCTTCCAGCCCCAAAGGGGGTGAACCATTACCACTGTTATATCAGCCCAAAGGGTGGGATTGCAACAGTGACCTTATGATAGACTTACATGGTTTCCCTGCCAGTAGTGAAGTTCTCTGGGTTACTGTTGTCTTGGGGCTGGTGGCACAGTTGTGCTAGGCTGGGTCACTGCTTTGTTGTGTCAATTCTGTGTTGGCCAGTGCAGAAAAGGAATATTACTGCAGTCTAATTTGGTATGTGATTGGAAATAGAATTCCAGAGACTGAAGTCATGAAAGAGAGAGGCAGTTACTTCTAGAGAACAACTTACAGGATCCAAGGTAGACAACTCATGTCAAGTGATGTCCAAGTAGGGAAGAAAATTTTTTAAATGCCTGGCATCTGCAGGTTCACAGCTAAGCAGAGAAAAGCATAGGAAGGAAAACAATATCCCATAGCTCAGCTTTGACAAGGTCAGACAGACTTTAAGACAGACTTTGAAATTGCCTGTTTTAAGTCTTATCCGTTAGGCCCAGTGTTGTACAAGTCAGTGAAGTCTTGTTATTTATTAGAAAATCATTGAAAAACAGGTATTCTCAAAAGCAATTTCCAGCATGGGAATATGCTTCTCAGTTGTTTTGTGTAAATGCAGATTGACCAGGACTGTTCTGGCATATTCTGGCTATGCTTTGTAGGATCGAGGAACAGTCATTTCCATCTGATGGTTTTAGAATAAGTTTGTTGTTTGTCAGTTGCTGTTTTCTTTATCCTTACAGACCTATCTAAACAGAGACAAATGTTACCAAATGAGATGTTAATGCAAAAGATTTGTAACTTTTTGAAATGAGTTTTAGCTGTGTTGCCAAACTGGACCCTTTAATCCCCACATCCTTCACGTTTGCTTTAGCTGAAGGGGAAGCTGATGGAACAGATCATCCTGAGCACCATTATGCAGTACATGCAGAACAACCAGGGGATCAGGCCCAGTCAGCATGGGTTCATGAAGGGCAGGTCTTATTTGACTAACCTGATCTCCTTCTACAGCAGGGTGACCTGCTTATTGGACAAGGGAAGGCCTTTGGATATTGTCTACCTTAACTTTAGCAAAGCCTTTGACAAGGTTTCCCAGAGCATTCTCCTAGAGAAGCTGGCTGCTTGTGGCTTGGATGTGCACACGCTTTGCTGGATAAAAAGTTGGTTGGGTGGCTGGGTCCAAAGAGTTGTGTTCAGTGGAGCCAAAACCAGTTGGTGGACAGTCATGAGTGGTGTTCCCCAGGGCTCAGTGCTGGGGCTGCTCCTGTTTAACATCTTTATTGATGATTTGGATGAGGGGATAGAGTGCACCCTCAGTAAGTTTGCAGATGACACTAAGTTGGGTGGGAGTGCTGATCTGCTTGAGGGTAGGGAGGCTCTGCAGACGAATCTGGACAGCCTTGACTGTTGGGTCAAGGTGAATAGCATGAGGTTCAATAAGGCCAAATGTCAGGTCCTGTGCTTCAGCCACAACAACCCCCAGCAGCGCTGCAGGCTTGGGGAGGAGTGGCTGGAGAGCTGCCCACCAGAGAGGGATGTAGGGGTGCTGGTTGTCAGCTGGCTGAACATAAGCCAGCAGTGTGCCCAGATGGCCAAGAAGGCCAACAGCATCCTGTCCTGCATCAGAAATAGTCTGACCAGCAGGACCAGGGAGTTGATCCTGCCCCTATAACTCAGCCTTGGTGAGGCTACACCTTGAGCACTGTGTGCAGTTTTGGGCACCTCAGTATAGAAAGGGCATCGAGGTGCTGGAGAAGGTGCAGAGAAGGGCAACTAGGCTGATTAGGGGTCTGGAGAACAGGTCTTAGGAGGACAGGCTGAGGGAGCTGGGGCTGTTCAGCCTGGAGAAGAGGAGGCTGAGGGGTGACCTCATTGCTCTCTGCAAGTATCTGAGAGGAGGTTGTGGTGAGGTGGGTGTTGGCCTCTTCTCCCTAGTGACTAGTGATAGGACAAGAAGAAATGGGGTGAAGTTGCACCAGGGGAGGTTTAGATTGGATATTAGGAAAAATTTCTTCACAGAAAGAGTGGTGAGGCATTGGAACAGGCTGCCCAGAAAGGTGGTGGAGGCACTATCCCTGGAGGTGTTAACATAATGGGTGGATGTGGTGTTTCAGGAGATGGTTTAGTGATTGGAGGTTGTTGGCTGGACTGTTGGACTTGATGATCTTGAAGGTCTTTTCCAACCTTGATGATTCTATGATTCTAAGTGTGATGGTACTTTTGCATAAAGCAAATAATAAGGTTGGACATGAGTCTTCTGGATCTAGAAGCATGATATTTTATTTGAGCTAAAAGAACATTTCTGTGAGCCCCAACACAGCATCAGTCTCTTACACCTGCACAGATAGAGAAGGACAAGTAACAGTGTAGTTTAGCATGAGATGCACCAACAGGAACAGGGTTGGATGGGCTCTCATGTCCAGTCAGTTGCATTCTTTCTGTTTGAAAGAGAAAAAAACATTTCTTGTGCTGACCTGACCCATGACAGCTGGACAAGGCCAACACAGGTTTCCAGATACATACAAGCCATGGAGTGAATATTTTTAAGAGATATGTAGTTAGAAGTAACATGAGCATTCAGGGAAAATGTGACAGACTGGTGGCATTCTCTGAGAGCAGAACCTCATACCATAATGGATCTGCTGTGGTCAGTAGCTCGTCACTCATCCCTGTCCTGCAGCTCTGGATGGTACTGTTGCTCTGTAGGAGATGTTGAAACTCCTTTGTCCATCACCGAGTCAAGCAGGTTGTATCAGAACTATTTTTTCCTAGGTTCCCTCTTTTGGGACTTCTCTGGTTCCATCTGGAATCAGGGCCCATAAGCAATGACAGCTACAGGACAGTGTCCCAGTGGGCCGTGCTGTTTGGTGCTATCAGGTCACACCAATGGGAAGTCAGTTTTTCCTGGCTCCAACAAAAACTACAATCACTGTCTCAAAACTGAGTCTAGGTCCTTCGTAGCTATTGTTTGTCCAGAGCAGTGGTTCCACTTTGTAACAGGCCTGGCAACGACCCAGGGCAGAGATCATGTGCAAGGCCCTGTGTCGGTATTTGAAGTGAGTTATGGAAGTAAAAAGTGTGACCCAAACCCATCTCTTCTGTAACAGAACCAACCAGATCAGGATGGTAAAACCATTCATTCTGTAACAGCCTTGTCCAAGGTGATCTTTTCTTGCCATGTGTTTTTCTTCCCTGCTTGGTCCAGGATTACCTCTGGAGGGCGACTAGCCTATCTGCTCTGTTAAGTACTTAGAGTTTAGTAGCGTTTGCTGTTGTAGTGAAGGTGTTGTCTCCACTATGCTTCTTGTCCACACACAGCTCAGTGGGTTCTACAGGCACTGGAGTGTTAGCAGAAGAGCAAGAGGCTCAGTGACTCCTCAGATAAGACATTGTTTGAAGACTGGGAATGAAATGGGTGTCAATTTGTAAGCCCCTAGAAACACCCCAGTCTTTCGGCCTTCAGTGCTTTCAGGGCTAAGATTTGACTTTCTGTTCTCTTGCCCTCTTGCAGGGAGGTGTCTAAGATGATTGTTTTTATTCCTGCAGGGAATTATGCATGAGACCAGACCAATTTTCACAGCGCAGTTCTACCCAGATGCAAATCCTGGGCCAAGAGACACAGAGGTATTGTATGAGGGTTGATCTGTTCTTGCTTTGAGGTGGCCTAGGGAGTGCAGATATGTATCAGCTACAGTGGCAAGTCTTTATCTTGGTGATGGGCCTAAATCTTGGGTTTGGAAATGTTGAGATCCTAACAGAGGGCCCAGTCACGCATCGGCTTGTGTCTGCCTAGCTTGATGCACAGCTAATTACATTCAGCGATAAGGCATCTGTTGACTTCTGTGTGCTTTGGATCAATGGTTCCATTCATATGATGTGTATGCTTTGAGTCCTGGTGGGATTATTTGTGTGTTGGAAGTTACTGAAGTGCTTAAGCCTTTGCAGGATCAGGCTCAAATCTCTTGTACCTGGGGTGACTGCAAAACGAAAAGGATTTTTCTTAACAGAAAGAAATACTAGCCAGATGCTTTGTAATAAAATCATTAACTTTCTAATATATTTTAGTTCCACTTTCAAATTTTATAATTACTGTGGAGTTATGCAAATGGATTCCCATTTCTTCACTCTGCTTCTCCTAAGTGAAATGAAATTTTAATCCCTCATCTGTGACTTCGCACAAATTCTGTAACAACTGGTTGTGTAGTCACAGAGTATGACCAAGCAGCAACAGGGGATGTGGAAGGCAGAGGAGGCATGTCTGAACATAAATAAACTATTTAGCATTTCTTCAGAGAGAAAGATGGAAGAATACATACAAGTACTTATTTGAACCTTAATTTGATGATGTTGATTAAATCTGCAAGTAAATCTCTTGATATCAAGAGGTTTCCTGGCAATCTGATTGACCAGTCAGTCTCAGAGAACTGAAGACAACCCTCAGCTGTGTCTTTTCCAAGTCTGTGCACTCTCACTGCTGAGATGGTTTTGATAATACAGTGCCTATCCTGCTAGGCTCTCAGGACCCATCCATACTCCTTCCATAGGTGCTTCCCAGCGGCCAGCTCCAGGGGCCGTGTGGACAGAGGCTCTGCAGGTGTGGGGTCAGATGGAGAGCCTGTCCCACTGTCTGCAGCTGCCCACATGCCAGTGGTGGTCACGTTGCCTCTCCAGCCTGGCTGGAGAAAACTTTTCTCACATCTAATCCTTGATCTCCTCTGGAAGGACAATACTGATTTAGCACAACTCACGTCTAGATATCCCTGTTTGCATCCCAGCTCTGTAGCAGGCTTCATTCCAGATGGATTTCTTGACCTAGCTAAGTGTATGGTCCTCTCTAATTTAGCTTTTATGTGCATTCATTTATTACACTGCCAGCCAGACACAAGCAGAGCATGCAGCTGTGATTGATATGTGTTTTCTTCCTGGTATGACCTCACTTTCTTGAATGCAGCTTTGTCAGATATGTCAAAATTGTTAAATACATTTCAAAAAATGATCCCTTCTTCTCTGATGGTGTAAATATGCCTTCTGAAGGCAATAAAGCAAAGCTGGTTGCTTGAGCTCATAAATGGGTTGTTTTTTTCCTTCTTTGCTTCCTCTTTATTTAATACCACTTTGGAGATTAAATACATGCATTTATTTTTCCTAGTTCCTGTTTGATTCATTTATTTCACTGATTAAGAGAGAGAAAGGTACTACCATTTCCTCAGTCCTGCCCAAGGCTGGAGCAACAGCTTCCAGAGTTGAGGTCAGTGTTCAGATGCTTGTTATTAATGCCTGCCAGTGACACTAAGAGCTAGTTAATTCCTTCTGAACCCACGGCACAAAAAGCTGGCCATGGAAGTCAAAGGAGGCTTCCTTTAAAAAAGGCCTCTCAGCTGCCTGTCTCACAGTCATCATGCATCTCTTGTGTTATTCGAGAAAGTTTTAAGATGTTTCCTGTATTTTTTCTTTGCAGTTCTCCCAAGAAAGGCACTCATAGCAGTATATGAGGTGCCCTGGGATAATCTGACTATGAGATTTTGTGCTATCAGTGTAATGTTGATGCTCTGCTGCTTAGCTGACAAGTCTGAATTTTCTAGCTAGAGCTATCTTGGAAGGCAGCTGGGCTTTGTGGGCAGCCAAAGTGAGGCAAGGTTGTCTATAAGCATATGATATGATTAATGCATTTATTGTATGCCCTGTGAGTAAGTCATGTGTCTCCCTAACCAGAGATACATGGGAGAGGTCCAGTAGAAATATTCTTAGAACTAAAACTGCAGTGGTTTGGGAGGTGATTTTTCTTCTTTTTTAGAACTTGGATTTTGTAATTGGAGACTGTTAGTGCTGCACAGTCTCTGTTATTTCAACATCCACTACCATAGGAGTGATAGTTTTCATGCTGTTTGACAATTCTAGGTCTCCAAAGTTCTCATTCTAGGATCTGGAGGTCTGTCCATTGGCCAGGCAGGGGAATTTGATTACTCTGGATCCCAGGCTGTGAAAGCCATGAAGGTGAGAGCATACTCTGCAAATAGGAACTTAATGTAATTTACTTTCCCTTGTCACAGCTAACTGTGGTCAACCAACTATGGTGTCTCTGGGGCAGGGAAGCTGCTGTAGGGAAATGTGGGCTTTTTTTGTTTGTGAATTCATTGGTTGGGTGATGTGAGTTAACCACTCGGAATTATCTTCTGAGGAGAGACATTCCTGAGATTTCCATTGCAGTCTTCAAGCAGTTTGTTATTGTGATGTGTGACTGGTCACTGCAGGCTTGTCATATTTAATGGAAATGAAGAGGAGGAATATAGTCAGCTACACCTGAGCTGAAATTACTGAAACTTTGTCATATGCCAACATACAGCAAGGCAGACAAATAAAAACCACAGCTGAATGCTTGTCTGCCATCAAGACTTATTCAAAAGATTTGGAGCCCCTTATCAAAGCAGTTTTTCTAAATGGTATTTATTTTAAATGGGATGAACTTTTTAAAGTACATATATGCCAGGGTTTTTTTCTAGAATAGATGAATAATTTTGAAAGGAATAAATGAAAAGTCATTCCTTTGGATGAATTTTGTCCAGTAAATTTGTTATCCAGTTTCTGATGTTCCCTTTCTGAAGACTGGAGAGCTGTATTATTCTGAAGCAAACAAAAATGCATGTGGACTTCCATATGTGCCTGAGAAACACATGCATTTAAAATGGTGCTTGTGCTGGAGCATCCTACGTAGTGCTCTCACATGGTGGGTTTTTGGATTTTTGCTCTGGCTGTTTCATGCTACAAAAGAGCAGAGCACCTAGCAAGGGTGCTAGGGAAAAGCTCATACTAGGAGAAGGTATAGAAGCATAGCACTGTTCCTGTGATGGGGTTATTACTGGTAATAGTTACCTTACCTGGCCCCCCTGGTTCATGCCTAACCTCATTTGAAGAAGGAGGAGATCTTGTAGAGGTCTATCTGACAAATTCAGAGCACTTGTACAGCTGCCTTCAGATGAGGTGATGATTATGAGCAGCTCTGAGGCAGTTCTGACATCATGAGTGCTGTCCCTGGAGTCAAGGAAGGAAAAAGTCAATTACAATAATCTTAACTATAATCTGGGTAACTATAATCTGGGGTTGCTTTGGGTTGATCCAGGTGTTACAACACATCTTGTATATGCTTTCTTTGTCTCCTGTATTGCTGTTGCTGGTTACTAGTTCAAACTAGCCATGTCAAGAAAATAAGAACAAGTTAAGATTGGAGGATCCCAGAGTTGGTGAGTGCAGATAATGACCTGAGTTGTAAAGGAGGTAGCTCTCCCTGATTTTCTCTATAGTCCTTAAAATTTAGCTCCAGTTTGTGGAAGAAAGTGGGTTTTTTAATGATAAATCTCCCTATCTTGACCTCCTACAGTGCCCTTTCCTTCCCCATGGCCACCAGCCAGCTGCTCTGATCTGCAGGCTAAGCAGCCACTTCAGCAGCAGTGCTTAGACTCCCTGACCTTGCCTCTGGCAGGGTGATTTACAGTTGCATGCAAGAGAAAAGGTGGTTGGTCAGTGGCTGCCAGGGCAAAGCTGCAGAGCATGGGTGGGAGAGAACAGAGACAATAAACAGGAGATGAGATTTATTTCCCTTTAGACTTCTTTTTTTTTTTTTTTTTTTTTTTGTTATAAATAATCAACATTGTTTCTCACTGCTGGATGTTCTGATTCATTCTGCTATGTACTGCTGTTCTTCCTAGTCGATGGGATGCCAAGTCATTATAAGAAGGTGCTGCTGTTAATATGCAATCCTATCCAGTTAAATGGGTGGCACTTTTTTTAAAGAGTGAAATCCTGTGGATCTGGGACTTCCCCAGGCAGTGAATTTGTATTTGCGAGAATGTTCATCAAAGGCAGGAACATTCTCTGAAGGCCTGGAAGCATCTGTGAACAACAGAGAGTGGCTTGTGGTCACCTGAAAAACCTTCTGCATTATTTGCTGTGGGGATTCTGGTTGAAATACAGGTGGATATTAGACAAAACCAGGAATGGAGTGCCCCTGGAACATTATTAATTCACTGTTTTAATTAAGTTGCAAGAAAGGTCTCCAGTCAGGGTGGGTGGCCGTTGCACAGAGTGCTATGTGCTTATAAACAATCAAAAAGGCAGAAGTTAATGCAAACAGTTGCAAGGGCAAACAGCAAGTGCATTAAAATCCAACATCCCAAACAACTGGGCCAGGCAATGTGATATCAGTGAAATCTGCCTATCTTAGCACAGTGAGCATTAATTCTGTCATTAATTATCTTGCTCATCACTGCTAGTTTGTCCTTAAGACACCTTGCCCCACATAAGTAGGAATGAAAGGGGTGAGATATACAGTATTCCAGTTTGTACCTCTCCCTCCCCCATTCACTATAACAGAATGATAGCTATGAATTTCTGAATACATTTATTAGAGAAGAATGTTTTGGTCATAAATTTACCCTATTCCCTCAGGACCTCCAAGAAAACTAACCAGTTTAGGATCATTTGTCTAAATCCAAAATATTTTTCATAAGGATTTTAGCTCTTCCTTCCCTTCCCTCTTCCAAATATTTCCAAGCAAAGTGTGCTTCAGTGGAAAAATTCAACTTTTCGTGAGGAAAAAAAGTCAGCAGAAATTTACAGCTAGTCTTTCAGGCAGTGTTTTAAGTTAACAAAGGAAGGAGAAGAAATGTTATGCAATACCTGAAATGAGCAGTCAAAGCTCTGAGTGAGAATCCCACTGCTCCAGGTGAGCTGAATATTTGTTCCCCCAAATTAATGGGTCAAGCAATCACTAAGTTTACACAAACACATAAAAACCTTATGGCATTTTCATGCTTACTGTGAACAAGGGGAAAACAGCAATTTCTGTACTGGTTCCAGGAACACTTCCATAGCACTTGCTCAAGGAATGGCTGGCTTAGTCTGCCAACCTTCTTCCTGTTTCTTTTTACTCTTTTTAAAAATCTCATCACAGTTTCTGTTTTTAATGAGAGCTGTTGTTGTTTCTTAACCTCCACAACTTCTATGTAGCAAATCTTTCTCTTAAAATGTATTTTGCATCTATAAATTAGCAGTTTGCAAATGGTCTGCTTGTTTTTGGAAGTTTATTGCCTTACAAAAAGTTGATGGAGATGGGAATGAGTTCCCATAAAAAAGTAATACAAAGCAGTAATGCATTCTTCTTTATCTGCTTGTGGTTGATGTGTGTTTTTTAAGCTTGCCCACATTCTGGTCTCATCATTATTAGCAAAACTTGGCTGACTTCCTCATTATGCACTAATATTTCAAGAATGAGGAGAGTTGATCTGCCCAGCTCTGACTCAGACTTTCCTATTAATGAGCAAACTGTAGTGAATTTCTGTCTGTAGCCAAAAGAGTGGCAAAACTGCCTTTGGTATAGCAGGAAACAGATAAACTTTATCATCACCCTATCTCAATGTCTCGTGTGTGAGAGTGAAAACACAATGTGAAGTTCTGGCTAGACTTTGTCTTGCATGTAGAGGCAGAGTTTGTCTTTTAGTATGTGCAATATCAAATATAAAGGTTGTGGGACAAGATTTTTAAAGTGGTAATGCCAGGAAAATTAAAGCATCTTTATGGAGAATCAAAGCAAAAAAATGAATTCTTGAGCTGTTACTAGCCTGTACAAAAATCTGAGGACTACCTGGATACCCATGATCAAAGACTTACTGCTTGGTAGCAAAAGGTGGGCTTTTGATTTTTTTCTTTTTTTCTTTGTCCATTTTCTTCTGACTTCCAACAGAAGACAGACTTAATTATGCTGAAGTTTGTGCCCGTCTTGCCTATGTAACTCCTAACTGTGTTAAATAATTTCAGCCAAATTTCTGAATCAGGTGGGAATCTCCATTCCCTCAAGCTTCACAGGCAGAGAGGCACAAAAGTAAAGAACTGGCCTTAGTTCATCCTGGTATAAGATACTAGAAATCCCTTATGGGAGACCACGTAAGGAGCCAGGCTTTCTAAATTCTGCTGTTGGTAAACCGCTTGTTGAGCCCCATCTCTCCTTGCTGATGCTGCTGCTAGCTCTTTTTTTCCCCCACATATGCCTAGTTCTAATGCAGATTTTCATTTTTTAGGAAGAAAATGTGAAAATTGTCCTCATGAATCCCAATATTGCTTCAGTGCAGACCAACGAGACTGGCTTAAAGCAGGCTGATGCTGTCTACTTCCTCCCCATCACTCCACAGTTTGTCACAGAGGTGATCAAGGCAGAGCGTCCTGATGGACTAATTCTGGGCATGGGTGGCCAGACTGCTCTGAACTGTGGTGAGTAGGATACAGGTGCCTGGGCAGCCAAACTCATGGTTTTCACCATGTGTTCAGCAGACTCTGCAGACATACAAGAGCTATGTGCCTCATACGTTGACCAGATTGCTAATTGATGCAGGCAGAGAGACTGACCATGGGCATGTGAGTAATTGCTAAGCTATGAACACAGCATCTGATTGCTGGTTTTGGATGCTTAAAAGTAATTAATATATTCTGCTTTGCAGCTTAAGTCTCTGTTTTCGTAGTTGAATTTAGGCTATTCAGACCACCTTGAGGCAGAGATCCAAAAGAAGACTAAGCTTCATTTAGCTTCTTGCAGCAATATCCAACCAAGTTACAGATGATGGCCAAGCAGTAGCTTTACTAATGGCCTGAGGTTTCATAGATTTTTAGGACAGAAACTTTCATGTTGTGGTTCTGAGTTCTAATACTGATAATTATAAAATCAGCTGTTGATGAGACCAGACAAATTGTCAGCTAGTCAGATGCCTTCTGAATACTTTCTTCTTCATCTACCATCAGTCCTTAAAACTGTGGCTTTGTTTACTCTGCAGGAGTTGAACTCTTCAAGCAAGGAGTCCTGCAGGAGTATGGTGTGAAGGTCCTAGGGACATCTGTTGAAGCCATCATGGCTACAGAGGATAGAAAGCTTTTTTCTGATAAACTGATGGAGCTGAATGAGAAGATTGCTCCTAGCTTTGCAGTGGAATCGGTAAATCAGACAAATTTGAAGATGTGATTACTATTACTGTTGCCCATTTGAGCTATTAAAAAATATATTTCTAGTTTGATTGAGGGAAAGTTGACTATAACTGTGGGTACTGTAGTTTGTACACTTTCATCAGCACTACACAGTGATTGATGCAGATTCACCATGATTTAAAATGAGTGAAAATGCAGTTAAGCACTTGAAAGGCCTAAGCTGATTTACCCATTGACAAGGAATGGTTGGGGTGACTGCAGCACAAAAATATATAACATGTCAGTGGCTACTTTTTTCGGGTAAAAACTCTTGCACAAACTGTTGGAGGGGTTATTTCTATGAAGGCAGATCATGTAAGGACATTGTCCATGGAAAGTCAGCAAGGACATCCAAACATAACTAAGGACAGAAGTCACCTCCTTGAGTCCATGTTCCGGTTTTCTGCTGTGTGGCAGAACAAAGCACTGTTGCAAAGCCAACTTTTATTCTTTTAATTTTATCTTCAGACAGCTTAGTGTCTTACTGATGGGATTTCCAGTTAACCATGCAAACAGAGTTAAAGGCTTTATTCATCTCAATTGTTATCATATCTCTGAAATGCATTCCCCTCTCTCTTAAGATTGAAGATGCTCTGAAGGCAGCTGAAAAGATAAGCTACCCAGTCATGATACGTTCTGCTTATGCCCTTGGTGGTCTGGGGTCAGGCATATGTCCTGATAAGGAAAGTTTGCTGGACCTTGGTACGAAGGTATGTCTGCAATTAAAAGCTCTGGGAACAGAGCCAAACATCTGATTTTCTTAGATGTTCTTCTGATAGTCATGGATGCTGGAATCATATACCCTACTTTTCATCTTGGCTGCAAAATGTTACTCTGATTCCACCTAACGTCCTCTTTTCAGAATTCCTGCTGACTTGGGTAATGAAAATGGTTAAATGACAGACCTGTAAAATGAATGAGAAACAAGTCATAATTTGAGCAAGTGTTTCAGCAATTTAGGTCTGGAAAGAAACATAGTGGACTATATTCACCTACTTTCAGGAGTAAATGGTACACGAAATATGTCAAGGATGTTGAAACTTTTGAAATGCAGAAGAGCTGTGAGGCTTGGGCCTCTGCTTTGTTTCTATCTAAAGACAGTATTTTTGCAATTTCAAAAGCTCATGTAGAGATTTAACGGGATGATGCTTCATAAACTGACATCCACCAGCTGTGAAGAGACAGCTCTGTTTCTGTAGGAAATCTGGGATTGTTTTTTATAAATTTGCTGTGAAAAGTAAGCAGATAATTGGGAAAAACAAAACAAAAGCTTTTTTCCTTGACAAAAATGCAGAATTTTAGAAAATAAATCTTTATCAGTCAGTCTATCAAGCTCTTGGGTTTGTCTTTCCCTGATTTCCTGAACCTTCTAATCTTTCATGTATCTCTTGAAAGAAATATTGCTAATGCCAGCAAGAGCTGTATGGGAAAATGACTTTTTTGTATTCCTTCACACTGCTGTCAAGCCAACAGGTTTTGGGTCTAGTGTGCTTAGTGTGAACAAGCATCTGCTCAGGCAGTGCCTCTTGAAGGGAGGCTGAGTGGACAGGACTGACAGGTGCAGAAGGAGGCAGTGGGTGCATTAACACCATCTTGTGGATCGATGGCTGAGGTTGGAAACACTTTGCTTGCCTGAGCTCATGCACAGTCTGTGTTTAGAGAAAGCAGAAATTCACCCAGGAGCCCTGTGAGTGCAGCTGTCTTGAAAGGTTTATAGCCAAACATTTTTCAGTAGGAGAACACAGTTTTGATTAGCATTTCTTGGTGTTTTTTTAGAAAAGTGGTTTTGAACATCTCAGTTTTTCCCTGAAATCTGTAAAATGGCTGCTGTTTATAAATATCTTCTCATCTATACAATTTTAGTAGTGGGGCAGTTCATATTTTTGGTAAATTTTTTGTGTTCCTGAAACTTTTTTCTAACAGAAGCCTGATTCTGTTTTACTTTCAAAGCAATGTTTTCATTTTGTCAAAAACAGTACTAAAAGAACTCCAGCATTTTGGATGAATAGAGTAGAAAAGAATAGGTTGTTTCAGCTGGAATGGATCTGCAACAATTATCTAGTCCAACTGCCTGACCACTTCAGGGCTGACCAAAAATTAAAGCATGGTGTTAGGGGCATTGTCCAAATGCCTCTTAAACCCTGACAGGCCTGGGACATTGACCACCCCTCTAGGAAGCCTGTCGCAGTGTCTGACCACCCTTCTCTCAGTAAAGAAATGCTTCCTAATTTCCAGTCTGACATTAGTTGGTTGGTGCAGCTTTGAGCCATTCCCACACATCTTGTCAAAGGATACCACAGATCCCACTCCCTCTTCACCTCCCCTGCTCAGGAAGCTGTAGAGTGCAGTAGGGTCACTCCTCAGCCTCCTTTTCTCCAGACTAGACAAACCCAAAGCCCTTAGCTGTGCCTCACAGGACATTCCTTCATGCTTTCACCAGCTGTGTTGACCTCCTCTGGGCATATTCAAGGACCTTCATATCCTTCTGAAGTTGGGCCCAGAACTGCACACAATGCTCAAGGTGAGGCTGCACCAATGCTGAACACAGCAGGATAATCACCTCTTTTGACTGGCTGTTCATGTGATGTACCCCAGCATGTGATTTGCCCTCTTGGCTACCAGGGCATGCAGCTGACTCAGACTGATCCTGCTGTGACCAGCACCCCCAGATCCCTTCCTGCAGGGCCGCTTTCCACCTGCTTCTCTGCCAATTTATACTTGAGCTTGGCATTACTCCATCCTAGGTACAGAGTCTGGCATTTTGACTCGTTAAATTTAATCTTATTAATCATAGCCCAATGCTTCAATCTAGATCCCTCTACAAAGCCTCCTGCCCCTCAGGAGAGTCAACAGCACCTCCCAGTTTTGTATCAGTATTTCAGAATTTACAGCGAAAAACAGTTTGGGTCATGTGTAATTAGCTCAACTTTGGATGCTGATTTCCACAGCCCAGCAGAGACTCTGTTCTTTTCAGTTATAAAGGTGATCTGTAGTAATTCTGTGTGCTGGATTTTCAGGCACTGAATGCTGAGTTGTATAGAATTCAGACAACTGAACACCCAAGGATGTTCCATAGCACAGCCAGTTCAAGTAATCTGGCCTTGAGTTGGTGTCTCCTGAGGTGTTCCTGCTACATCACCACAAATTCAGTGCCTGCTTAGGCTGGGATGTGAAATGCCACTCCTCAAACTACTTTTTCTTTTTTTTTTTTTTTTCTTTTTTTCTTTTGTGTGAGTTTGGCAGCTGAGCTAAGGGCAACGTTTGAATAACAGCTAGAGGTAACCACAGAAGGGGCCAGACTGAAGACTGATTCATGGGCAGCATTAAAACAAGAAGCTTTGCTGAAGGATGGATTGATAATGTGCCCATTACTTTCTAGGATTTTTAAGTGAGAATTGATTAACATTTTTTATCTGCTAATATTAAGGCCATTTATTCACTTAGATTATGCTAATTTACCAACAAACTGTATTTTTCATTGTTGTCTCTTGTGCTGAGGAATGCTTTCAAACTTAGTTTAAGAATAAATCACAAATCCTGCTTCTGGTTAGTATGCCAATGATAAGCAGCATTATTGGTGCTATTAATTATGTAGTGTTTGCTGGCAACCACACTCCCCATCACTTAGTCATTTAGCTTTCTGCAGAATTCTCCTGTTAAGTCCATGGGGCTACCCACATGCACAAACAGAAGCATGTGTCTCTTTCATGATTGAAGCCTTAGATGTTTTTGTATTTCTTATTAATATGCCATTGCAAGCTCACATGCCCTGCTTTTTTTTTTTCCCATCAGATCACATAAATATTTTCTGTGCTTTTCAAGTGAAGCTAATGCCAAGTGGGTTTTTTATTTTTTAAAAGTAGAGAAATATAAAGTGCCAGTCATCTGTGCTATGAACTTTGCTTCTCTTTGTCTCTCAATTTTCTTGTTTGTCTGGCATGTCTGAAGATAAGCCACAGAAGCCTTCAATATGGAACATGTTCTAATATGGTTTTCTTGTTTACTGTTCGTTTTCCCTAACATGTTCCCAGGCATTTGCAATGACTAACCAAATACTGGTGGAAAAGTCAGTTGTTGGCTGGAAGGAGATAGAGTATGAAGTTGTGAGAGATGCTGCTGATAACTGTATTGCTGTCTGCAATATGGAAAACATCGATGCTATGGGAGTTCACACAGGTAGGCTTGGGCACAGGGTGGCTCACTGGAAATGGCTCATTACCTTTTTCATGCAGGGCCCTTCTGCCTGCCATGACTTAGTTCTGTGATTGGTGAAGTGGGCTCTAGGAATACCCTTCAGGTCTTGGATACAGGCAGCTAGGGTGTGAAACAGATATTGTTAGGCTAAACCTAGCCCTATGGTCCCGTTTTCGATAAGATTGCCTGGCCTCTCCAACCCTGGGCTTCTAAATACCTGTGCTTTCCGTCAACTGTGCATCCACGGGTTTGAATGTCTGTGGTAACTACATTACTAGCAATGGGTTAGCAAAGAAAGTGAGCTGTGTGGTTAGAATTTACTGCTGCTGAGCTGCTTCTCATTTTCCTTCTCTACTACCTTGTGACAAACAGGAGATTCTGTTGTAGTAGCTCCAAGCCAGACACTCACAAATGAGGAATTTCAGATGCTGAGGGATCGTGCCATCAAAGTTGTCCGACATCTGGGCATCGTGGGAGAGTGTAATATCCAGTTTGCTCTGCATCCCACTTCCCTGGACTACTATATCATTGAAGTTAATGCCAGACTCTCGAGAAGTTCAGCTTTGGCCTCCAAGGCAACAGGGTAAGATTATTTTAAAAACCCCAAAATACTACAGAACAAACAAATGAATAAACAAACACTGGGGGTAGAAGTACAGGAAGAGGGAATTATGATAAGGGACTTGGATCAGTGTATTATGTAAATATGTAATTGACAGCTCCAAGGACAAAAAGTTCCTGCATCTGCTCTCCATGCAGTTAAGACAAGAAGGTACAGGCTTAATTTGCAGCAAGGAAGACTGAGGTTTTGCTTAGGGAGAACTCTGGAGTGGTCAGGTCAGTAAGGTGCAGATTTCTGCTTGGGAAGCTGCTAAGAACAGTTCTTGTCAGCACATGCTAGGGTTGACCCTTGGTGAGTCTGTACTGCTGGGAGGTGGAAGAAGGAGTTAGTGAGGCCCCCAGGTCCTTTCCAGCCTGCCAATGCTACTACTACAAACAGAAAAACTCCCAGGAGGTGTGTGGGGGGGGAGCCTAGTAGCTGTCCTTATAAAGCATATCCACTGTTATCCCTGTGTTGGCTGCAAATCATCTCTGGGACCCAGGGGATACAGTTATTAATGAGCTGTCTGTCAGACTGATGCAAATGGTATTACTAGTTGCCTTTTGTTTTGTTGGCTAATCATAAACTAATCAAGATAAGGATGGTCAGAGCAGACTGTTTAAAAATTGGCTTCTTAATTGCACTTTGCAGATGCTGTTGAGAGGCACAAATTAATCTCTCATCTGCAGTTCTCAACAACTCTTGTGGTTGTTGAAGTGCTGAAGCATACTGGAGATATGCCATGATGTTGGACAGCGTGTGTTTGATTGTTTTCTTTTTGGATGACAGACTTGCAGCAAAACATACCTGTTTGTGTGGTCTCATTGTGGGTGTGACAGATACTTAGAATGGTGGCTTTGCAGATAATAATGCAAGTCCCAGATCTGGGTAGGTAGCTCTGCAGTGTGTTATGGTGGGAAGCTGGATGGGCCCTGCTGTGCTTGAGCACAGTAACCTTCCGTTGTGTTGAGGAGGGAAAATCACCTCACATTTGTTTAATTTCATCCACTCCTAGGATTTGCAAGAGCAAAGTACTTCCCATTCTACAGTTCTCTACTTCTTCTCTATGGCAGGTATCCATTAGCATTCATTGCTGCCAAAGTTGCCTTGGGGATCCCCTTGCCAGAAATCAAGAACGTGGTGACAGGAAAAACCTCTGCCTGCTTTGAGCCCAGCCTGGATTACATTGTTACCAAGATACCCCGGTGGGATCTGGACCGTTTTCAGCACACTTCCAACCGGATTGGAAGCTCCATGAAGAGTGTTGGAGAGGTGAGTGCAGACTCTCCCCTTCCATTTTGCCACTCAGGAAAATAATTTCTCATTCTTGGAAACGCTCAGAAAATCTATCTTCAGGGACCTAATGGCTTTTGAAGATACTCAGTCAGCTCAAAGGATTTTTATCCAGTACTATTATTTTAAATGAGTTGGGACTGTGTAATCTTGGATATCACAGTGTGGATTCATAAATGGTTTGACTCCGAAGGAAAGACACCACTTTGGACCACCTGAGGTGGACTTCATTCTTCACACTCATTACAGGACTCTCGGAGTTACTTTTTGTTTGGGATTCTGTAGTGATGGTTAATTAGAGTAGAATTTCAGGAGCTGTAGTCTCTTAAGATTTTCAGTCATGCTGATGAGCCACAGCTCTTGGTTGTTCCCATAGTTATTAGTCCTCTCTGTGAAAACCATATACCAAATTTCAGCCTACTTCTGCTCTTGAAATCCAAACATCACCTGTAATCTTGTTCTGAAGTTTTGACTTCTCTTAGTGATTAAGTTTCTTATACCTGGAACATGACGGTGTGACTGTTAAACTCTGATTTTAAGGTATCTGAGACAATAACAGCATTTTCAGACTATGTTTTAAGAGGAGAGCAGTGAAGCAAAATGGGTGAATTACCCACTTAATTAGTTAATTATGTATCAGCTACCAAAGCAAAAGAATTAATTTTGTATTTTTTAGCTGTCTTTTTTTCCTAACGCTTTTCAAGTAGCTATTTTATTAAATTATTTTGACACAAGACCTTCCTAATATCAGTTGTACCTTGCTTAGACAGCAAGCCTTTGTTGCAACTGGAACTTCATTTTTCCAGTGGCAGTTTAGGTTTTTAATGGCAATGAGGTTGGATTTTTTATTTATTTTGGTCTGTTCCATGGAGCTGGGATTCCTAAATACAGACCATCAGCTGTAAACACTTTTGGGCCATGCTGGAGGAGGTATTGAGTCCTTCCAGTCATCGTATATCACAAAAGCAGAAGTGCATGAGCCCCCATGTGCTTCTCAAGGCTGGCTGCTGGGGAAGGGGAGCAGGGAGGTACAGGAAGAGTCAGTGCTCCAACTGTACAGGTCTGTGACTGCTGGGAGGTGAACTGAAACAGGGGTGGTGAAGCTTAAGAGTTGCAGTTTGCAGCAAAAAGGTTAGTCTCCGGAATG
This sequence comes from Hemiprocne comata, assembly GCA_020745705.1. NCBI lineage: Eukaryota > Metazoa > Chordata > Aves > Apodiformes > Apodidae > Hemiprocne > Hemiprocne comata. The sequence goes on from CM036591.1 coordinate 36,045,285, forward strand.
TGGGAGTAAGAGTCCCCTTGCCAGAAATCAAGAACATGGTGGCAGAAGAGGGTGTCTTTGAAGCAGAGAGCTGCTTGCCACTGTGTCTCTATTAGTATGGCAGAGTTGTCTCCCTAGGCCTGAGCTTGAAGCCACACCACAGCACCTACTGCATTTTTATCAGCTGAACAGTTTAGCCTTTTTCCTGAGCTCTGTTGTGCTGGGCAGTGGGCCTGGAGCTGTGAGAAAAGAGAAAACAATGTTATTTTTTTCTTTTGACATTTTTCAACATTATATTTGACACGATTTTTATACTGATGGAGTTGCACTGCACTGGGAAATAAAAATGTGTGAATTTGAGAAAGGGGTCTGTTACCTTGCAGATTTCCACAGAGGAAGGCTTGTTTTCCTATTAGATGTGATGCCCAGATTGAAAGAGGGAAAAACCCCAGTGCAGTTAGGCCAAGGAGGAATAATTCTTTAAGAGAGCCCTCACAGGGGAGAATCACTTTTAAATGTAATTTAAAGGAAGAGGAGCAGATTTCTTCTGAACCTTAAAATTCCCACTGTGACTTTCTATCTCTAACAGGTTGTTAAACAGAAATATCCTCCTATATCACCACACCCATGCTGCTGCATAATGCTTTCCTCTCCTAAAGTGTTTCAAAGTAGTTTGCAGAGAAAGGCAGTGGCTTCCTGTATTTTGCAGATCAGGAGACAAAACAGAAAGGAGAAACTTGTGTGAAACTCCCTGCTGATAATATTGGCAGAGTCAAGCCTGGAAGTAGAACTCCCAAGGCTCAGTCAGCTGCACCCATCTTAAAGCCTGCAGGACTATCTTACTTAGGAAGGAGGTCCAAAGGCTGTAATCTTTCTGTGTGTCTGTCTTGGTAGTTTAACTTTGCTGTCCTCTGTTGCTCAGAGGAGGGCTGGGCAGCAGCTCACCATAGCTCATGTGGAAGTGTCTCCGGTACAGGTCATGGCTATTGGACGCACTTTTGAAGAGAGCTTCCAAAAGGCCCTGAGAATGTGCCACCCCTCTGTAGATGGCTTCACTTCACATCTGCCCATGAATAAAGCCTGGCCAGCCATCGTAGATCTCCAGAAGGAACTCTCTGAGCCATCCAGCACTCGGATATATGCAATAGCCAAGGTAACAAAAGACAGAAAGCAACCAGGTTGGGTCAACTGAGGTGACAGAGGTTGAGCATTCTTCACCCCCTTGCTTCCCTCTGTCAACCACACTGGGACCACCTTGTGTAGGATCCTTGCTGTTGAAGTACAGATATGCTCTATAACATGCAATCTCTTCTGCAGAAGATTATACCTGGGTGGGTATATGACTCTAATTTTTCCTGCTAACACTTGTATTTTACTGCACCTTCTGTATTCAGGTAATGTACTTGCATTTTTGGCACAATCCTTGCATTCAGCAGCAGGTGCATTCCCATGTCCTGGTGCATCAGTTAGTAGCTGAGTGTTGGTGGAGACCTGGATCACGTTTGTTTGCTTGTCCTTCCAGTATAATTGTTTGCTAAATATTGGCTACTCTTCAGCCCTGATTTGCACTCGTGTAGGTGTCGAAGTTTGCCAGTTTTTCAGATTGCCATTAATTTATAGGAAGGGAGGAAGGAAAAAAATTAAGATCCTTTTGCGAAATGAAGCAAAGAATGATTAAAAATGGCAAGCTGCAGGCTGTGAGAGCACTGTCTTTTTGCAATTGTTGCATTGGTGTAGGCTTGAAACAAAAAAAAATATCAAAACTCACTTAAATTTAGCATACAGAAAATCCCCTTTCTCGCATTCTTTTAACTCCTCTCCTGTCACACCAGGCAAATCACTTAATGTTTCAACGTGTCTGGGGAATGGGGGGTATTATTGTAAGGGGAGCTAGGGTGTGAAATTATTTCTTCCTTCAGGTCCATGGTATTTGCCTGTGTATATCACATGATACATGTGGGGTTAGTTACTTTGCAAGGTAGGTGCAATTTCACACTAACTTGTCCATCTGTCCATACCCTCTATGAAGAAGAGGGGACAGCTATCTTTTACAGTTCATACTTACCTGTTTGTTTTGTGTTTTTTTTTTTAAGATTGCCAACCTACCTAGCAGGAAACACACAGTTACTGCTTTTTGTGTCCCTGACTTTGTGTGGTGAAGTCTTTAAGCCCTTTGTGCTCTTGTGTGGATGTATCTCATTACATCCACCACATGAGTGTGGGGAGCTGAGGTTGTGCTGTATCTGTAAAAAGGTTTTCACATAGCTGCTGTTCTTCTTATAAATGGCCTGAATGAAAAGCACAAGATGTTCTATAAATGTGTGGCTTGTCCAGCTGTTGACTTTTGCTATTCAAGTTGGGGAAATGTGTGGATTTGTAAGTGTAGAGCATCCTTCAGCAGCTGTGCTTGGTCTCTATTACAGCTTTTTTTCTTGTGACTGCAAGAAAAATCTTTCTTCTTGTTTCTCTGAGCAGCTCAGAGAGCTTTTATGAAAGGTTAGTCTTAGCCCCATGTTAACACAGGGGATCTGGGGAGATGAAGGTGAGTTTGGGTCCCACTGAACACTCTGTGTTCCCAGCTGGTGGCATTTTCACTAGGAGATGTCAAAAAAAGCAAGATCAAAGTCTTAATCCCTCCTTATAAAGAGCAGCCTCTGCCTGACACAGTGCACTAATTCATCCCCGTTAATAACTGAGGCAAGCAGTATCAGTAAGAGGTACTTCTGGCAGCTGAGCCTGCCTGCCTGGAAATCCCTTTCCAGCTTGCTGACATTTAAAAGCCAACAGTTAGTCCCTGTTAGCCATCAGCTTTGTTTGGAACAGGATGGAGCTTCTTGGATGTCGTCTTCTCCTCCCCAAGCCCCACTAGTCAGCTCTCCAAGGATTTTAATTCTTTCTCTCTCCTTTATCTATTGGATGATGAAAACAGCAACTGCACGTGTGAAAGGGAAGGGAGTTCAGCTGCCATTCAGAGCAATTGCTGCTGTAATGGAACTCCCTGTTGCAAGGTAAAAGAAGGCACTAGGAGAGAGGCTTATGTAGATGAGACTTGTTCCTTGGCCAGAGTGAATGAGTGCTGCAAGATGAGAAGAGCTGCTCAGGTTGTATCGGAACTTTTCCAGGCCTTCTTAAGGTTGTAGACAAGTGGCCTCAGAAGACTTACCCTGTGGATTTGATCCACACTCTGTTTCAGACCAGGGCCCTGGTCTCCAAGTTGTCCACAGCACAGACATGTTAGTTTGCATTTATGCTCCTGTCCACAGGCAGCTGAACACTTCCTTTGGTAAAGAGCAGGGATGGGACTGAAGAAACAAGGGTGCTGGCCCTAGGGACAGCATGGGCAGCTGAGCTGCCCTCTGTTGCTTGGTGTGGAGATCACATTTGCTCCCTGACTCACAGTGTGAAGGCAGTCCTATCAACCAACCCCTTGGCTTCCCAGCATGGGGCCAGTGTCTACCAGATGTGATGCTCTTGAAGGTAAACAGGGCTCTAGAGTCACACTGTCCTGCTGCAGCTCCCTCTGCTTTCATCCACGGTGTGTTTAGGGTGCACTCCTTCATGTAGATTTGAATAGAGTAAAGCTATGGGAGTGCTGTCCAGGGCCCCTGATCAAATCCTACAGGGATTTTCTGCCTTGAAACCTCATTTGCCCCTGTAGTGTGGTGATTTGGGAGCAAGACTTGTCTGCAAGCTCATTCTTCTCTCCCAGTTTCCAGATTTATTCCACAGAGGTGCAGATGTTTATTTTCCCTCCCTCTCCTCTTTGTTTTTTCCAGTTTCCCTTGAAGATCCTTTTTCAATAAACTGTCCTACACAGATTGCGTGTATGTGGTCATGCTACCTGTGTATGTATATGTGGCTCAGGGACCACTGACTGAAGGTTGGAGATCCTCAAGGCAAAGTCTGCACTTGTTTCGTAAAAACAGATGGGCACAAGAAAGACTTTCACACATCCCACTAATGTGGCAGTGTGACCTCACCCCGAAAGAACTAAGGAATCAGTTCAGTTGCCTCATACCAGTATTGTACCCAGAAACGTGTGAGAAGCCCAGCCTTGTTATTGCCAGTGCTCAGGGATGGCTGACTACCTTGGGCTTCTCTTTGCAGGCATTTGGAAGAGCAGTGGCTGGAGAGTGCCAAGTGTTAGCTGAAGGTTGGCTGTGTAAGTGACCACTTACTCTAAAGGAGAAAAATGTGCATTAGGGATTTTCACTGCTGCTGGTGAGCCTGCAGGATATTCAAGTCAGCAGCTTATTACCTCTCAGGACAAGAGAATAATTGTGAGAGAGGAACCCAGGCAAGCTGCCTGGAAATCCTTTAGGAAAGGCAGAAGGTAGGGTCAGTATTTGGCAGTGCCTGATGAGAGAGCTGTCACCCATCCCTCGTCTGTGCGGGTGGTGCCTTCTTGGAGTACAGCACTTCAGTGACCTGTGCATCTCTCTCAGCTGCCATCAAGTCTCCACACTACAGTGCTGAAGCACATGGTGACAGTACAACCTCACACTCACAGCCTGATAACTCAGAAGAATAATGCTGGGGTGCAGTGGGCCAACGTCGTTCCTGGATTAATGCTGGAGTTATCTTCAGTAGCATTGCTCTGGCCGTGTTCCAGAGATGCTGCTCTGCAAGAAAACAATTAAGTGTGGTAACAAATTAAGGAGCCTGATTACCTCAGCTCAGCCAAGATGCCGAGCTGGTATTATCATTATGGTTGATTATAGTTTTATCAGGAGACTCATAAGTGTACACCACTGGTGAGACCCAAGAAACAGCAGTGATAGAAGATAAATCAGTTATGTATCAAGATACAGCTGCCCCCCAATACAGTCATATTGGGGCCTCTCTAGCATATTCCTCTGAGGTTTTTTTTAAATAATGCAATGTCCAGTAAAATATTGTTGTTTGAATAATAACTCTGTGGGGTTCCTTTTCACCCCATGGTTGCAAATAGTTCGATAAAAATAAAATAATAATTAAAAAAATAGCTTCAGCAAGATAATGCAGAGGAATCTGAATGACCTTTACATTAACCTGAGATAAAGAGAGAGAAGAACAAGTTATGCTGTAGCTGTAGTGTGTCACCCAGGACCGGACTTTTCCTTGCTTTAGGGGTCTTTCAAAGCCATATGTTTTGATTCAGCCTGGTATTTCAAGGGTCAATAAAGATTTATGCTCTAAAGCAAAAAGTTCCTCCACAGCCGAGAAGCTGGACCTTGCTGTTTAACATTTGCAGGTAGGGGACTGGTGGTGGGTCTGAGATTAGGCATCTTGAGGGGTAGGGGGTGCAGGTGGAGGAGTTGGCACTGCAGACTGAATATGCCTTACTGTAGGTAGTCAAAGCACACACTCAGTGGCCACCAAGCTTTGTTGTCATCAGTTCAAGTTTGGCTGCTGGCTCTGGGAAAAGCAAATTATCTCTCTCTTGCTCAAACAGAAGCCAGCTTTTGGTACCAAGGCATGTGCAGAAGTGGTTGGTGCCTCCCTACAGTGCTTGAGGGGCACATTTTCTGTTGCTGTGGGTCACAGGATCCTGGTGTAGATGAACCTTTGATATGTCCAGCTTAGTCTACAGTACTTCTTATGTCTTTATGCTGTATAGTGGCTGCTACCTCTTTGCAGACTAAATCTGTATTTATAAAACATTTATTAAAGGGGCGGTTTGGTGCTGTTCTATTTTTGGCAGGCCTTGGAGAACAGAGTCCCTGTGGATGTCATTCACAAACTTACAGCCATTGACAAATGGTTCCTGTATAAGATGCGCAGCATTGTGAACATGGAGAAGATTCTGAAGGAACTGAACAGGTAAGAAAACCCAGCAAACTTGTCCTAGGACACATCGGTCCTTCTGAGGATCCTTCTGCTGGGAAACCTGGGGTCAGCCTGAGTATAGATGCAGTCATAGAATCACAGAGTGGTTTGTGTTGGAAGGGACCTTAAAGATCCTCTTCTTCCAACTCCTCTGCATGGGCAGGGACACCTCCCACTAGACCAGGTTGCTCCAAGCCCCATCCAACCTGGCCTTGAACACTTCCAGGGGTGGGACAGTCACTTCCCTGGGCAACCTGTTCCAGAGTCTCACCACTCTCATAGTGAAGAATTTGTTCCTAATGTCTAACCTAAATCTTCCCTCTTCCAGTTTTAAGCCATTCCCCCACATCATATCACTTCATGCCCTTTGTAATAAGTCCCTCCCCAGCCTTTTTGTAGCTGCTTCAGGTACTGGAAGGCCTCTAATAGGGTCTACCCAGAGCCCTCTCTTCTCCAGGCTGAACAGCCCCAACTCTCTCAGTCAGTCATCGCAGGAGAGGGTTCCAGTCTTCAGATCATCTTTGTGGCCCTCCTCTGGTCTTGCTCCAAGAGCTCCATGTCCTTCTTGTGCTGGGGGACTCCAGAACTGGACACAGTACTGCTGAGGGATCTCACAAGGCTGGAATCAGTCAGTGATTGCTGAAAACTTTATTTCAGTTCTTGGAATAAGCAGGGTTGTCTTAAAACCCAGTTCACTGACTCACCCAGACAGAGAAAATTTCTGAGAGCACTCTTTTTGGTAAAATAATTTATTTGAGTGCTGTACTCAGGGATTGTGGAAGTTCTGGTTTATTTTGGAAAATCCTCACTGTATCTGTGAGGCTAAGTCTGGGAATGTGGATGGCCTGCAACAAGTAACAGCAGCCTGTGCTCATGTACCCAGGACAGAGTTAGCCTTCAAGCACAGGACTTGTCCTGGCTTACTACACGTGAGGGTCAAATACACTGCATTTTTTTTTTCCCTGCCCTGGCCTTTGATTTTAAAGGTTTTCTGCCTTGCTGTGATCATGCAGTATGTGTTGCTTTTATACTGCCCTTTCCAGCATCCATGGTTCCAGACATATTTAAATATAAATCTTCTTTCTTCAAGAAAAACGACCATATAAAACTAAGCAGGAGAGATCACAGTAAATGAAAGCGCTGGGCTGTATTTCAGTTCCAGCCTCTTGCTGACTTGAGCTTTCCCTTCATGGTTTACGAGGTTGGGAGAACCTCCTTGCTGAGTTATTGGCGGTATGTTGGCCGGATTTTCTGCTCCGGGTTCCCGGTGTGCTAAGCACGTTTCCCCACACGATGGCAGTGGGAGCGCACCGTAGCCAGGACATCGCCGAGGTACTGGTTAGTGCACCTGCTGTGATTTCTGCTTCTTTGACCAGCTGCACGGTTTTAATTGAGCAGCTCTTGCGCTCTCTTGCCCCCCGGAAGAAGCTGAATCTGGAGCTAAACAAAAATAAATGTGGAGGGAGGTGTCGAAGAGAAGAAGTAGCTTGATTATTTGCAGGAATCTATTGTCTGGCTGCACAATTGTTTGCCCTGTAACATCTGTGGCATGTTGCATTTGTCTTGAGTGCCTTAAATATATATGTGCAGATCCATAGGAAGGAAAACAATACACCCAGAATGAGTTTGACTTCCACACTGTTGGAGTGGCATGCTCTGGAATGATGCACTTTGGGACCTCAGAGGTTGGGCCCCATCCTCAGCTGGTATAAATCCAGGGTCACTCCACAGAGGCTAGCCATGCTGAGCTGTCCTGTAGCACTGAGTTGCTTCCCCTTTCTCTGCAGTGGGAGGCAAGTGATAATACTGCTGGTAATGTGATCAGTACCTGGTAGCATCCCACATAGTTTTCATTCCTCTGGCAGCATGGCAGCAGGCTGTATAGGTGACCTGCTACAGAAGGCCCCTTTGCAGTATCCAACCTTGCAGTGGTATCATGCACAACCAATGCTGTGTCCATTGTAATTGGATTAATGCAATTCAACACAGATTGCAGGTGGCATAAATTGATTTAGTCTCATTTACTTACCAGTGCAAATTTTCACTCCACCATCCTCAATCAGACCTCACCAAAGAAACTGTCTTACCTCACAACCTGTATTGGAGGGAGGGGATGGACTCTCCAACTGCAGTATGTTGAAGGCACATTGACAGAAACGCAAAGAGCCAGGGAAAAACACTTCTGACCTGAACTAAGAGACTAGGCCAGTGAGCCACATCAGGAAACCCATCTCTGCAATAGCAGAGGGAAAGCTAATTGAGTGATGCAAATGAGACTTGGCACACATGTGCTCTTCTTGCAGCCAGCTGTTTCCAGTCCCCAGCATGCCTGGCATGAGTTTTACCTGTGCTACAGGATTATTTCCTATTGAAAAGAATGAGCTGTGACACCATCATTGCTTTAAATCTTTCTCGTGTTGAAATACAGTTACCAGAACCAGAAGTAGTTGTCCTGTTCCCAGGTGCTTTCGCTGGTTACAAGCTTGCTCTCTGTTCAGTCGAATCCATCCCTTCCTTTTTGTCTCTGGATTGGTTTGGGGGTTCTTTGCAGTGAGGTTTTGGATGCAGTTGGAGTAGCACCTGTGCCAAGAGTCTTGATTTGAGCCCTGCAGAGCTGCTGTAGAGACTGGTAACAAGGAGCTGGTCCCTGCCAAGAGGAAATTTAGAGCTAGAACAAGTGGATATGACAGACAGATGGGGAAGGGGGATCAGAGACAGGTGGAGGCCTTTGTGAGCAGTTCAGCAGGCAGCATTCACATGCTGCCTTGCATCCTCACCACATGGAGTGAGGTGAGCAGAAGGCCTCACCAATTTATGCAGGGCATCTGTTTCCAGGCTTGAGAGGTTGTATGGCATAATGTTATGGGGGAAACAAAACCTTTTTGACCTATAAATGTTTGTCCATTCTCAGTGGTGTACAGGCAAGGCCAGCCATTTTCAGAGACAGTAGAGACTGGGAAGGGCACCTTCTGCCCCATTTATGCTTGTGCCACCGAACTTTTTTCCAAAGAAGATTGAACCTGATGCTGGTGAGACAGTATCACTTTTGTCATGCTGCAGCAATGTTTCCATTTGACTCTGCCTCTGGGCCTTCTAAGGTGGAGAAAGAGTTGTTTCAGGTTATGTGATTTGGCTGCAGGAAAGCAAATGGCCTGAGTTGAATTGGGAAAAGAAAGCCATTTTGAGAGTTCTTGCAAGAATATCCAGTAATATCACTCACATGTCAAACATTGCCTCTGCTGTTTCTCCTGTGACCTACATATTTTTCATTTTAAGTGGAAACTTACATTGTGGTTTTTTTGTTGGTTTTTGACTGATTACCTTTGGTACCCTCAGCAATGTAATCTTAACTATAACCTTCCCCACCAGGCACACACACAAACAAAACCACATGTACATACAAATGGAAAGAGCAAGCGCCATCCCATGCTGTCAGTCCAGGAATAGGCAATGGTGTCTGGAGCTGTGGCAGTGCAATAGGATATGCTGTTATCAGGAAATTCTTTCCTTAGAATTGGCCTCACCTGTCCCGTGAGAGAAAATGGAGGGAAAGGGCCATGGAATGTTCCCACTGGCTGTTCATCACACTGACACCTTGTGAAGGAGATGGAAATTTGAATGACCATGTGTAGTTCTCTGAGGCAGTGAGGAGTAAGATGTGACTTTCAGGCCAGGGTTATGGGCCCAGTCCAAAGCAAGTCCGATTTGCAGTAGGGTCCAGTAACACCATCATCCCCAAGAGCAAAGACAAAGGCCAGGCTTGGAAGTAACATCTGCGGCATGTTTAACTTGAGACATTGGTGGCCTGGGTGCAAGGGAAAGTCTCTTTTGGAATTTGCATCTGTACTTTGACTGTCTGCAGTGAAGATTTGTTTGCACATGGCCATGGTTATTTTGATCTGTTCCTGATTTTGTAATCCCTGATAACTATGGCTGTATGCAAGGAGAATGTCAACAAATACCATTAAGTATAGGTGAAGAGAGAGGCAGCTATGGTGAAATCATCATGTACACCCAAGTGACGCGGGGACAAAAGACGTTGTTGAAAATCAGTAGCACTTGTCACTCCTAAGCTCCCAAGTCACTTGGGCATCTCCATAGCAATTGGACCTGTAACTGATTGTGGTTGCCATTACTTGGGAGCTTATGTGGATGGGGGAAAAGGAGATGTAATGGGGTCAAGTTCACTGCTGGGGAAGGTCTGAGTAAGACCCAGGGGAGATGGAGCCATCTTGCAAGAGGCAGAAGTGTGAGTATATTTCCCAAAGAGGAACATATCAATATTGGTAAAAGGCTGTAAAGCAGAATTCAAGTGAGAAATGAGGACCATGATAATTGTTCATTTCACAGTTGAGGAGCAAAGCTTGGAGATTATAAGCTTGCCCAAAGTCTCAAAGACAGTCTGGCAGAGCAGTGAACTAAGTCAGCCTTCTAAAATCTGATGGCACCATTCATGTTTTGATAACTTCATACTTTGGAGCTTTGTTTTGGAGGAGGATGTGTCCTTGCTCTGTGGGCATTGAGTAAAAACACCTCCTGGCCTGTGGTTTTCTTGAAAGGGGTAAGTGCAGTCCTGAGTATTGCTCTTGCCCTTCCTAAAGAGATACAGGTTAATAGAGGGGAAAGCAGAAAAACGTCTGAGGATGCAGACAGACTTCAGCCCAGCATTTGTAGCCAGGTGATCTACTCAGTGACCTATGGAAAAAGTTGTTTATTGTGAATTCCTTTTCAAAGCTCATGTCCTTGGCTCTGTGCAACGTGTGCTTTGAAAGCTGCTTGCTGGAAGCATGACTTGATTTCAAAACATGACTGTGGTGGAGCAGCCACAGACATACAGGTGCTGGAATTAAAACTCTGCTCCAGCAGGTGACCTGGGAAAAAATACAGGGAGAAAAGATCAGACAGGCCATCAATAACCTGTGCTCTTCCACAGTGGTTGTTGCACACCTGCTCTTCTCAAAGGCTGTGTTTCTGCTGACTTGCATGCTTTTTTGGGACAGGTCAGAGAGCGTAAGCCAGATCTTGTGTGGTGTAAAGCAGAGCAGGTCCAGTGATGCTAAAAAAGGCTGTGCTGATTGACACTGTTCGAGGAGCTATCACTGACATATTTGTAGTACTTGCTTTTAACTAACATGGAAGATTACTTTTGTCTTCTTTGTGAACTCTGGGGAAGGGACGACTCAGGAACAAATTAGGAACTCAGTACATGAGGAGACTATAATGTAACCAGCTGTTCAGCACTGTTGTTTGTGCTTTGTGTGGATCTGACACAAGATACTTCCTATTTGTCTTACAGAGCCATCGGTAATAACTTCACAGCCATATTTTCTTTCAAAGCATCTGTACAGTTGTAAAACACAATATGCATTTTTTTCCTTGATGCAGATGAAATACAGGCATTGTCCTTTAAAAGCTAGTGGGGAATCTGTATCTGGTAGGTACAATACCAGAAGCAGAGGAGTCTGTACCATTGCATTGCAGGAAAGACCTCAAAGCTCTCTTATTCTGGGAGTAGAAAATAAGCTTTGAAGAAGCATCTATTACCCATTTCTTAGCTGTGTTTTGGTGTGAGCTGCTGCTTCAGTGCATCAGTTAATCCTAGCTGTGAGTCTTCTAGGTCTTAGGGCGCAATGTGAGGTTCATGTTACTTAAATCAAGATGTCCACAATGAGATTTATTGGCTCAGGAACCTGAATGTTAAAGATGCAGAGCGCTGGAGTGATAGTTGTTCAATGAGCAAGATTTGTCAAGCTCCTTTGATAGCTTTTTGTCAGTCATCTCATGAGTTGTTCAGGAGGGGAAAAATGGTAACAATCTCTCTCCTTGAGTAGAGAAGCAGGGAGAGAATTTATACACTGATCTTATTATTTTAATTGTAGCATGTTCAAAATCTTGTAACCCATCAGGAGCAACCAAGGAAGCCAGTAGGAGCCCTAAAGCAAAGCAGGACAATGAGAAAAAGAAGAAGAATATGTCTGTACATAATCCAGCCTGAAATCAAGTAGGGTTTTGAAACCCCCCAGGTCTGTGACTACTGAGTAAGGATGAGCTCTCTCAGGACTAGGTATAAGGCATCAAGGTTCCAGTGCTTCTTGCTTTTGGTCCACTTTGCTTGCCTTAGTGAAACTGTAGTCTGGGCTTAAATCCACCCCTTCCAGATTTAGGAGGAGCTGACTTCAAGACTGGTGGGCTGAGCTGGTGTGTGCTCATCTTTGCAGCTTCTCTGTGTGTCTCCAACCACATGAATAGCTGCTGAGAGAAACCAGAGGTGACCAGCAGGGGTGAGCCTGTGGGCTTGCAGGGCAGATGTTAACTGACACAATAGCTGTGTCCCATCTGATCCCAGCTCAGGTGTTGGCCCTCCATTCACAAAATATTCCTGATCCTTTTGATCAAGACCTATTAACGTGCACCCAAGTCATATGTCTATGGGCATAAACTAGACAACATATATAAAATGAAGCAGAGCCTGATTTGGATGACAAGAAAGTGCTTCTTCCCATATCAAGATGGGGCTTTCTGCGGGACATTTATTTAGCGTTACTCCTAAACTGGTGGATCAGATGAAAGCCAGTCAAGTGGAAGAGAGGACTGTGCTGGAGTGAGCAGGTTCTTCTTGTAATTGCAATGCTGCCAGCGTTCCTCCAGTCAGTTAATAGATTTCCCCAGGTCCTCTGTGCCAGGTGAAAATTTCCTCATTAAGGGGAATTTATTCCATTTCCTTTTATCGTTTATTATTGAAGAAGTGAGTGGATGGAGTTCCAAAGATGACAGGGTGGACTTTTAAACAAAAAGCAACAACAAATCAACACTGAAAGCTGAAAAAGAGCCACAAGCAAGGTTTGGGAAAGGCTTGTATTGTTTATAAACTGCAAAATGTGCAGGGGACCTTAGCTTTCTGAGGATGTTAACAGCCACTAAATGATTGTGGCAGTGTGCAAAACTCTAATCATCTGGTTTTGAAGCTCTAAAACTTCTGACTGTCATTTGCAAAGGTTAGGAAAAAAGGAGCATTATAGGAGTCTGGAACCATGGCTACTTAATCTTCCCTTTTTTCAGGATTGATTATAAACTAGTGAGGGAGTTTAATCTTTGGAAGACTTTTTGTTCTGTGTTTGAAAATAAGTGATTCTCCAGGGGAAAGTTGGAGGCAGTTATGTAGGGACAGGATCGTGTGTTTGGGAATAGCCAGAAATGAGAATTAGTTTTCTTCTCTTTTTAGTGTTGGATTGAGCTCGTGGAAGGGTTATTTGCACTCAGGCATTCAAAGAGATCAGCCTGATTCTCCTCGTGCTGGCTTTTGTGTCTCCAGCAAGTCTGAAGGGCTGTCTTTGAGCAAAGCTGGTGGGAATGCTGAATCTTAAATATCTCCACCCCTTCACCTATGCGTACATCAGTTTTGCTACCTGTAAGATAAACATTGCCCTACCATACTGTCTGAATGTTTCTTTAAGTTCTTTGCATGAAAGTTGAGATATAAATGCTGATTAGTAAATGGAAATTATCCAGGTATGAAGATATGTGTCCGGTATATGCAGAGAGGCAGCCTGATTTACCTCCCAGTGCTGAAGTTTGTAGCTCTCTGATGCAGTTCCCTTTAAATGTGGAGCAATTCTGCTGGCTTACTCTACCTGCCCCTTCTTCAGGTTGTGCCTCCAAATCCCTGGGAGCTGCCTCAGAGGCTTTTGGCAATTTCTTATCTTGTGGCAGATTCTGGTTTCAAGTGCTCGCAAAGCGGCACCGCTGGCTGTTTGGCTCTGACTGATTTTCTGTGACAACATTAAATGGCAAAACTGTTACATCCCCAGGCTGGGTTGTCAGTTCTAGCCTTTCTAGCCTTGTGAGCTGGATGCGTTTCCTCCATATTAAGCTGCCTCCATGGCAGTGAGAAATGAGAAAACCCTTCTTGTCTACGTGCTCCTTGAACAGAGGTTCCTACCACATCTTTCTTATTAGCCACTCTGAAAGCTACATCTCTTATCTTTTCTTTATCACATATTGGAAGTGGCAGAGGAAAAAATGCATGGTTTCATTTCTCCTTTAGGTAGTCAGCTTTCCTCTTGCACACTGATTGTCCTGTACAAAACTGGTTACCATTTTGCATGGATTAGTAAGTGTCGTAGCCTAATTTAAGCTGCTAGCCCAAGGCAAATGAATCATGTCAACAAATAATCACTGCTTCTCTTCTACCCACCCTGCTGGGGGGTGATGACGATGAGTGATACTGTTATAATGAGATACAAAAAAACCTGAATTGAAACAAGCTGCAAATGAAGGCAATTTTATTTCTCTGTCAGTAATCAAATGACAGCCAGCTATGTGTGTTTCTGAGGCAAAAGCGGGGGGAGAGCAAGGGAGTAAACTGCACAGAAACAGGCTCATTTTCTTGGGGTCATCAGGTCTGCTCACTAGTACTTAGGGAATGCTGAATCTAGGAGAGAAATCTAATGTGCCTGCCTTCTTAATAGCTGGCAACGGCTAGTATCTGTTTTGCCAGAGAACTGGCAGGTTTTGTTTGCTGTGTTTCCTCCTGTAAAACACCTATCCATGCCTTCAGCTCTGTCATTCACATGTTATAAAAGAGGTCCTACCTCTGAGCTGAGATCAGCAAGCAGAAAGGGCTGAGGAGAACCAGAGGAGTTTTGTGGTGGAGGTGTTTAGTGCATGGGAACCACAGGCTCCAATGTGCTGCAATGCTGCAAAGTGGGTCTTACTTTGGGAAGTCTTTCTGCACCCAGAACTCAATCCAAAACCTGGGAAGCTCAATTTGAGTGACACTAGCAAAGAGCAGGATCTGCTGGGGTAAGAAGGTTGATGTGGTGGAAGGTTGTGGAGCAGATGTAGGGTGTAGGTGGTACTCCTTCTGCCTGGAGTCCCCTGATGGCAGAGCAGGCTGGTTGTTGGTCCCAGGCTGGGGCACAGTGCAGGGGGCAGCAGATAAAGTGAGTGTTTCCTTGCTACAAACCCTCACTAGCTGGCTGCTCTGCTGTTACAGGTAGGTGGAAGACTCTGATCTCATATTGCAGGGGAAGGAGAGGTGGCACTGTGGGAATTCACAGAGGAAAATGCATCTACCCAGGGATCTGAACCCAAAAGTTTCTGGTCCCCAGTTCTGCTCTCAGAACAGCTGGTTTGTCACTTCTGTGACTCTCACCTGTTTTATGGCAGCCTGACTTCACCAAGGGCAGCAGAGCTGCTCCGTGCCTAAGCCAGAGTGGAAAATCCAATGACTCTCTTTCATGCTTCAGCTTCCTGACACATTCCAATAAAGCGGCCTTACCCCTCTCCTCCCACTCAAATAACATAATGCTATTTATTTAAAAATACCATCAAGCAAAGGACATAATTCAAAAGCTCTGATTTAGGAAAATTGCTTGTTTGTTAATCATTTCCTTTTTCCTGATTCAGAGCTTGCTTGCTCATAAAATATTGATTTATTGGGCAGGCAAGGATGCTCTTGGCAACGAAGATGAAAAGCAGAAGTGCTGATAAAAATACATAGGCTTTTAAAATGTTTTTGCAAAAGCTAAGCTTAGGAAAGGTAGCTTCGAAACAGAGACAGGAAGAAACTATAAGGGCTATAGTGGGAGTCAAACCAAAATGTAACAAATATAGTATAGGAGAGAAAAAAGGAAAAAAACCAAAAAGAATGAAATAAACGGGGAAAGGGAGAAGATGAAATAATCCAAAAGCAAAATGGGCAAGAAACTGTTGAGCTGCAGAGAAGTCCAGGGAAAGCAATGCTTTTGCAGTAAACGGTAAAAACTCCTGAAGAGCAGAAACAGGAAACCAAGAACACATGGAAGTATTGAGAGACCCTCACTGCAAATGCAAAATCAAAAAAGGTAACCCTGCTTTATCTTGTCTATCTCCTTTTCCCCCTTTTTGTAATGCAAGAAGCAGCACAAATGATACGGAAAAAAGTACATTTGAGACTGTTAGAAGGAAAAACCTGCCCTGCATATGAGCCTCTGAAGGTCATTTCTACTTTGTATGTCTGAAGTGAAATCCCTTTTCAAAAGACTGGCCATTTCTGGAGATAGGCAGACCATCCTTAACAACAGAAAGAAGGGCTTGTTTGGGACAAATTGTAGTGTTTTGAGGCAAGTTGTCACCCAGCTCAGCAGGGTCAGGGGACAGTTATACCTCTGAATGGCTCATTCAGAGCTTCAGGAATTTCATGGATTTGTGGGGAATGGGCAGCTGGAAGGAGAAGCAGGAGACACGCAGGTACATACATAGTAATCCAGCCCAGTTTGGTGAGGCCTGTATGTTAAGTTTTAGACTGGGAGGAGGAATGTAAGGGAGAGATGGAGTTAAAGTTTGGATATGGAAATGTGTGGATACTAAATGTATCCGTGGAGGTGGTAATGGCAAATGACCACACATTTGTTGTGGATTTGGTGACCTTGTACTACCCTGGTGGAGAGTGCTGCCTGGGAGATGATGGACCTTATCCTGAGTCACCCATTCCTGTCAAAAAATGCAAGGAAAGAACGTGTTTCACTTCCTAGCATCAGCAGTCTGCCTATAGAGTTTACCTTATAGGTATTTGTGGGAGGCATCCAGTGCCAAAAAGATCTTTTGTGTATGAGGATTGCATAGTTTAGCTGGGTCATCTTCCTTTTCTTGCCTTTATGTGCATAATCCTATAGCTACTCTGTGCAGTATGGAAGACACAAGCACTCACATATCTTCTAAGTATTCTTGTAAAGCCTCATGCAGAGGTGTTTTTCTTACTGAATTCCAGTGAAACAGTTCCAGAAGAGACACTGAGGAGAGCCAAACAGATTGGGTTCTCTGACAAACAGATTGGGAAATGCCTGAGGCTAACTGAAGTCCTGTGCCATCAGCTGAGACTGAGGAAGAAGATAGTGCCCTGCGTGAAACAGGTACGTGAGAAACATCCCTGTTCATGGTGGGGGCTTCCAAGAGCACAAGGAGCAGGAGACCTCCATATCCTTAGAAACAGTGGAGGTAAACAAGGTGGAACCCCTGGCTCTGTTAACATCCATAGGAATTTTGAAATTGACATTACAGGAGAAAAATTTTCACCCACAGAGCTGTTACTTCTGCACTGCAGGCATCAATGTAATAGCATGAACATTCCCAAAGAGAGACTCAGAATACTTGTTCATATTTTTTGTGGCTGAGGGGGAAGCCCAGCTATCTGGCTTCGGGGAAAGGCTGAGACTGCTGGCCCACCATGGTGTGACCATGAAAAGTGCAGTATGTTTTTTCTCTTGGTACTAACTTTTTACAGGGTAATACTTTATTTGAAGTATGCTATTGTTACGGGTTCATTTGCTAGTCTCTGTGATGGCACGAGTGTAATGAGCTCATCTAGTATTCATGGCAGTGTCAGGAGTGCTGCGTTTAAGGTATGTTGGTATTAAACTGCCACCAGCTGGTTTTTTGTCCTTAAATGGAAAAAAAAAAACCCACCAACCCAAGCTACTGAATGTTTCTGAAAGAGCCCAGCTGTATCCTTAGGCCCAGTTCCAGGTGCCCAGTCTCCTTCTGTTCCCCAGCTGCTGTTTTCCTTCTACGTCCTCACCTGGTCCACAGAAATGTGCCTGGTCTTACGCTGTGTTCTTTTAGCTGCATATGGCACTGCAGTGCTGGATTGATTTGTGTGCCAGGGTACCCTTAATAAGGTCATTCTACTTATGGCTGCATTCGTGGCTTCAAAGCATATGTTTCTTCTTGAGCCATGAAGTACAAGCTGCAGTATTAGCAACAGTAATGAGCAGCAGACACTTACATAGTGCTAATGACGTAAGGTCACATTCCTCATTATTTGCAAGGATTTGGACAGCCAGTGAGGATTCTTGAAAATGCTTGAAGATTTGACAGATTTTTAAATGGTATAGCATGTAAAAATTCATGTAATGACTTCTTTAATATTGTTCCCTGTTCATTATTCTGTGTAGAAATATTTCAGCTGTTCATTTAGGGAACTTCAGCAATTGTTGGTGACCTAGATGGACTAGTTACCATGTATAACATGCAATAAGTAGATGACATTAACAGTTTGGGAACAGCCTGGTAGGCAAATCATTCTTCTGGGCTCTCCGGTGACTAATTACATAAGAAATTGTTGAAAACTACATATACAGGGAGGTTGAAAATCACTCTTGCTTTGTGTACCATTTAATTATCAAAGCACGAGTTATACTGTAACATAAATACATAGTACTTGCACTGCTGGCTGCTCCTTGGCATGATCTCAAAGTGATACTGTGAGCATGTTTGTATTCAGTGTGGAAGTAAGATGGGGTCAAGAGTACAGTGTGAAGATCCCAGATGGCCCAGCTAAAGAGGACAGGAAACCTGGGGGAATGGAGAACTGTGTAATTAGTGATGCCAAACTAACTAGGGAATGAGGGCCTCAGCAAGCAGGGGTGGATGGGGAAAGTTCTTGGGCTGTGAAAGTGTTTTACCAAAGAGGTGCAGAGGTAAAACTGCAGCTTAGAAAGAGATGGCAGACTCTGCCAGTGACTGAACTGTAAGGTCTGGGGGGAAGGCCAGGAGTCTGCTGCGTTGCCAGCATCAGACAACTCAGATCACCTCCTTTGGAGGGAAGACATGCTGGGAAAATAGTAGAACAGAAATAAGAGTAGAAAAGGACAGAGGGAAAAGAAAAACCCCAAAACACCTGCATGTAAGGAAGATCCTACACTGGTCAAGTCACAGTCCCTCCTCTTCTTCCCTGCACAGATTGACACGCTGGCAGCAGAATACCCGGCAGTAACTAATTACCTCTACATCACGTACAACGGGCAGGTGGGCACATTTGGAGACAACAGTCTCATTGCTCTCTAGTTTGATCTCTTTCCCCTGTGCCATGTTATTTCTGGAGATCTCGGACATGTCTCGGTCTCTGTAGCAGTTATTTTGGATGGTGTTATGCATAATCCCCTTGCAGCAAGCCTGGAACTTGTGGAAATGCTGATCCAGTGCATTTAGTGTTAATACCCCTGTGTTGTGATCCTGTTCTATGTCACCTGTACTTGTGTCATCTGTGCACAGGCCAGGTGCTGGGAATGCAGAACTCATGTTTCACTCCTCTCATCCTAGCATTATTTTTATGTGAAGCTTAGCAGCTCCTTAGGCTGCTTGAGTAACCAAATCAGAGCTGTTGTGTCTCCTTTGGTTTGGCTGCACTAGCACCAATTCCAGTAGAGTTGCACTTGATTTACGGGGCAGTAAACGAGATCAGACTTGAGCCCTGAAGGATCAGACTGTTGGATATGGCCTGAGCACCAGAAACTGTTTATTCTGAAAAGTGTGGAGTTAGGTGCTGTGGAGCACAGATCCTAATGACTTTTCTCCCTCCCTTCTCAGGAACACGATGTAAAATTTGATGACTGTGGAGTGATGGTGTTGGGCTGTGGGCCGTATCACATAGGTAAATCTTTCTTACAACTCCTCTGTTCTCCTTGCACCCTCGAGCCTTCTTTGGATATTCTGATGGTTCATTTGCTCCTCTTCTTATATGGTGACAAAACCCTCCAGAGCCCAGTGCACAGGACATCAATTCCTAACACAAGGCTTGCCTTTTACACTTGCTTGGAGACTTCATTTCCTGCCCTGGAAAAAACAGGAGAATTTTATTACTTTTTACTTGCCACTTACTTATGATTTCCACAAAGTTTTAGGGAACTTTTTTAGTCTTACTTTTTGCACATGTTGTCTTATGTGTTGTCTCCCAGCTCATGACTGTGTTGTTATGTACTATGCATTTTACTGCTGTAAGTATAGGTGACTATGAAAATATTTTGATCTATTCAGCTGCTTTAGTATAAGCAATTTTCTGTATGTTTTTTCAGCCCACTCAAATGATTATGCAGTGTAAGAGTTTCCTCGTAGCTATGAGTACTGGGTAGACAGACTGCTGAATTCTGTATATGATGACTTTCACTTCTTTTCATCGATCCTTCCAAATAGCTTGTAATTATTGAGAAGAAAAAAACTGCTTCTTATTCAGAAATATTTTTGCTCTGCATCTCACAAGTAGTGGTAATGGTTTTTGAAAGCTGAAATTTAAAACTGTGTCCATTTCTTTTGCTTGGATGGACGGGTCACGCGCTGCACTCCTGTTACTGTTTGTAGGATGTGTTGTCTTTGAGCTCAGAGTCCAGTATAAACATTGAGACTGGTGAAATCAGAAGGAACACTCCATGGTTATGCTTATTTTTTGTGAACACTTCTGCCAGGCAGCATACTGTGAAGCATGGTTACAAAAAATGAACCTAAAAAGGATGGCAGTGTTGTTTAATAATCTCATTGAATGTTTGTGAATACTGTTCACCTAAAACTCCTAATTGCTTGCATTAGCCCAGCAGGCCTGCTTGTGGTCTTATCTACTCTGTTGCTTTGATTAGATCAAGACAATATTTGGAAGAGGCTGCAACCAAATAAAGGCTACTAAAGGAAACCACTACTTGCACCTCTAAAAGATTGTTTTTCTAGGTGCAATAGCCAAGTTGGGTTTTTTTGATATCTTTTGAAGGAAAGAAAGCAGCATAGTTTTCCTCCATGCTTTCAGAATTGTAGTCATAATTCAGTGGGATCCACTTAGTGTTCCATGTGGGTTTACATTTACAAAACAGGAACAGGTCAGAAAGGGCTAAATTATTTGGCTGGAACTTAAACATATGACAGTACTTTTTAAAAAATACTATTCTTATTTCCTTTTTGAAAATCGAGTTTTAGATTAAAAAAAAAAACAAACCCAACATTATGAATTAGGAAAATATTGAGTGTGTTAGCACTTTTGGAAAGAAATAAAATTAGGTGGGGGACATGGGAGGTAATTTCAAAAGTCATGTTATGTTCTGTATTTTTAAAAAAAATTATCCAAAAGGAAGTGTCTTTTTTTTCATTTGTTTGTGTGAAAGTCGGCCCCGGAGGCAGTATAAAATGAGCGGTTTGGCTAACTGTGTGGCCCATCAAAGTGCTCTGTAGCTTTGGAGATTTAACAGGATTGAGACTTTAAAGTTAGTTCAAAAGCATGCCTGTATTGATGGAGTGATTATCTTCTGAGTAGCAGTGTCTGTTTGGGTTACAACAGTCATTACTAGTATTACTAATTATTTGCTGTCTTCCCTTTTCCTGCTGTTTGGACGTGACCATTACTGAATATGGCTGGAATACAGTTACAAGTGTTCAGCTGTTTTCCCAGGTTGTATCTAAAGCAGTCAGATGGACACTCCAGATGACCATCGTGTCCTAAAGTTGAGGTTTCTTATGTGTATAAGAATACCTGAATAATGGAAGTAGAATACAAAAAATTACCAAGAATCTGGTGTCTATTCTGGGAAACATCCAGTTTCAGATTTGATTTTTCTCTGTTTTCTAAGGGGTTTTAGCTGAGACCTAGGCATGTTTTGAGGTCTGACAAAAGTAAGGGATTGTGTGCCTGTCAGGGAGTGACCTGTGACAGCCATTTGTTTGTGGTGGAGGCAGCAATTAAGCACAGCCTGAATTTCCAATGTAACTTGTCACACAATTATATATAAAAATAATGATATCAGTGGTTAACGATCATGTAATGACTGTGAACACATTGTGATGAGGCCAAGGTTTTCTTGTAGGCTGTAAGCATAACTATTTAATCATGTTTTTTACTACATTTCATTCTCTGTTTATGGTATTCCTCTTAGATGTTTGAGTGTAGAAATTATAGGACAGCAGCTGTTAGTGCAAGTCTGGACTCCAGCGTTTGCCTGAAGCCTGCAGCATTGCCCGAGTCCCAAGCCTTGCAGCTTGCCCAAGACTAAGCACCAAGTCCTGGTGCTCACCCAAGTGCCCTCTGTGCCTTTTCCTTTTGGAGGTGGCCACAGTGGTTACTCAGGGTTTAGGACAGCAGGAAGTGTAACTTGCCCCACAGTGTTGCCATAATCACTGTGGCCTTTAAACGAAGAAAAAAGGACCACAGTGTGGCTCTAAAAGTGTTGTTCTACCCATTTGCCTTATCTAGAGTCAGTGCACAGGAAGGTCAAGCCCACTGAGTTGTAGTTTTTCTGTCATTAGGTTAGCCACACTCTGCTCTTCTGAAAGGTAAAAACACTTCAGATTTCTGGTTTCTTAAACCACATCTGTACAAATGCTTCATATTTCCTCAAGTAAATAGCACTGTCTCATAATAATAGGCACTCAGTTTGGTCACCTCTAAGCTTCTGCCTCTGAAGTTCACCTCAAGGCCTGTTGTTTGGGAGACAATAGTGGCTGACTGGGCAGCAAGAACAGACATGAGTGTTTATGGCTGCAGGAAGACAGACATGTTAGAGGCCTGTCACTCCTGAGCAGTTGGGCCAATGTACCTGTTGTACTGGGAGGCTCACGTTTGTGGGTGATTGATTTCCATGGGAGGCCAATGGCATCCTGGCTTGTATCAGGAATAGTGTGGCCAGCAGGAGTAGGGATGTGATTCTCCCCCTGTACACAGCACTGGTGAGGCCTCACCTCGAGTCCTGTGTGCAGTTCTGGGCCCCTCACTGCAAGAAGGACGTTGAGGTGATGGAGCAGGTCCAGAGGAGAGCAACAAGGCTGGTGAAAGGACTAGAGGGAAAGTCTTATAGGGAGAGGTTGAGGATGTTGGGGTTGTTTAGCCTGGAGAAGAGGAGACTCAGGGGGGACCTCATCACTCTCTTCAGCTACCTGAAGGGAGGTTGTAGTCAGGTGGGGGCTGAGCTCTTTTTCCACGCAACTAGCAACAAGACAAGAGGGCACAGCCTGAAGCTGCTCCAAGGGAGGTTTAGGTTGGATATTAGGAAGCACTTCCTCACGGAGAGGGTGATTAGACATTGGAATAGACTTCCCAGGGAAGTGGTGGAGGCACCGTCCCTGGATGTGTTCAAGGCAAGGCTGGATGTGGCACTTAGTGCCATGGTCTAGACAGTGTGGTGGTGTTGGTCATAGGCTGGACTTGATGATCTTAAAGGTCTTTTCCAGCCTTGGTGATTCTGTTTGTGTGTGATTCTGTGTGTGACAATTAGGTTTCTTGCTCTGAGCTGAGAGCAGGCAATGCTATTTTTTTTTCTTTCCTTTTTCTTTTTTAAGCTTGAGTGCTGAGAAGGTCTGTTTGTGTCTTCTTCTCTGGACCCTTCCTTTCCTTGCCCACTGTTCTGTCTCCTGGCAGGCAGCAGCGTGGAGTTTGACTGGTGTGCTGTCTCCAGTATCCGCACGCTGCGTCAGCTTGGCAACAAGACTGTCGTTGTGAATTGCAACCCGGAGACCGTGAGCACAGATTTTGATGAGTGTGACAGACTGTACTTTGAGGAGCTGTCGTTGGAAAGGATCCTGGACATCTACCGATATGAGGTAAAGAACAGCAGAAGCAGCAACAAAAATCCATGAAGCAGACCAAACTTTTCAAAATTCATGTCACTAGCTTGCCTTGGCAGAGCAGCTGAGGGTGAAGGGGGAGAGCTTGCTAGCAAAAGCTGTTTGGTTTGGATCCCAATGTTGCATTTTACACATCGTTGATGTTCCTAGCAGACGGCTCAATAATGAATGCCAAATAAATATTAAATTATTTTGCAAGGTGCCATATTGTGCAATATTTACAAGCAGATTTAATTTGCTGCACAGTCATTTATTGCACAAATTGTTTTGCCCTTGCGGTGCTGAGCTTTAGCACTTAAGCATATCCTTGACTTTAAGCACAAGTGCTCCCCCTGAAGCAGTAGGACAAGTTACATGCATAATGTTAATGTGTGCTCAAGAACTTGCAGTCTTGGCTTTGCAATACAAGTGGCAATGTGGTGGATGTGGTCCAGCATGCAGGCAGGGAGGTCAGGAAGGGGTGTTGGAATTGCCATCAAACCAAAACATGTTCCAGCTCCTGATCCAGACGTTGCACTTGTCTGTCAGGAGTTATCAAGTGCTCAGAAGTGCTGATACTAAGCTATGTAGAGGAGTCCCAGACAGATTTCTTGATGGAAGCATATATAATGTAAACAGTTGAACCCAGTACCTCCAGTGCCTCATGCAAGCTGCCCCATGTTGTGTGACAGTCTGGTCTACACCGAAGCTTGGGTGGGGAATTGCCTGGGCTGGGAAGGACCCAATGGATGGACCAGCCTCCAAAATTCCAAAGCAATCCCACACTAGGATGTGTGTGTACAAGTAGTGGTTGTGTATGGGTGTGTACACACAACATAGGTGGCTGTATGCATGTGTAAGTTTGTGGGGTCCTGTGCAAAAGACTGTCTAGAAACCTCTGTGATACCTCCTAGCCTTGCTAGCAGTGAGGCTTCCTATGACACACCACCCTGAGAGCCAGAGTGCAGCTTTGGAGTTAGGGAAACACAGTAGGTTAAAGAACAAGTAAGCTACTTAATAGGAAAAGAGGAAATGGCCTCAAGTTGCTCCAGGGGAGGTCGAGATTGCATATTAGGAAAAATGTCTTTACTGAAAGAGTGGTCAAGCATTGGAACAGGCTGCCCAGGGAAGTGGTGGAGTCACTATCCCTGGAGGTGTTCAAAACACGTGTAGATGTGACACTTAGGGACATGGCTTAGTGGGCATGGTGGTGTTGGGGTGATGGTTGGACTTGATGATGTTAGAGGTCTTTTCCAACCTTAATGATTCTGTGTTTCTGTGACTCAATATGGAAAATACTGATTTCTAACTGGTAACACAAACATCTTGGATTTCTGTGTGAGACTTTCAAAGATGCTTACAGGAACTTCATCTTCCTTGAAACTCAGTGTGAGTTTGTCCTGTAATTTGCTGAAGCAACTTTGCAGAACCCAGGTCATGTTAAACTTATGATTTTTCTTGGCTCTTTTTCCTAGTATGTGACAATTTGAGGTCATCTCCTTTGCGAGTGGATGCAAGTTGCTAAAATAATTTTATAACCTGGCTACATTTTTATGATTCCCAAATTTGGAACCGCACAAAAGCACACCAGAACTCAAATCTCAGTCTCTAGGCTCTGTTCTTAAACCATTTGCAAAATGCTGTTTAGGACCATTTTTCAATTGCATCCTGATACTTCCCAATTTTCACATGTTGTTTTACCTTGTCTTTACATTTACATAAAAACAGAGGCTGTAACTGGCAAACAGATTTAGGGCAGGTCAAAAGACTGGTGGCTCTCTGGAGTATTAAAGGCTGATTTTTGAATGCTTTAGGATTATCCATGTGGCTCAGCTCTATAAACATTGAACTCTTGTTTACTTAAGCAAAACTGAACTTCTGAACTTGAGGCAGGGAGGGAAGTGGTGTGACAGTTTGTCAGACAAATAACACTGATGAAACACAGCATCTAATTACTGCAGGATCAAAGGGAAGGTGGAGATAGGTGATGAGAGAGCAACTACTCAATTAAACATGTAGTGCTAGTAATTAGCAAGTTGGTAAGAAAAATAGGTGAAAAGAATAATGCATACATGTTGAAGCTTGCATTGTCCTGCTTGTCACAAAAGGGCTTGGTGAGTTTGATGGGAGGTGTTGCAGACCTCAAGCTCTCACAGCAGCCTCATGTGGTACCCAGAGCTGAAGGGGAAGGACACTCTGATGGCAACTTCCCCAGCTCAGCCAGCCTTGCTCATCAGCTGGACTGTGCTCATGCTTTTGGGCATATTTTTAGCCTGTCCTGCTTATGAAGTAAACAAAAAAGTGATTGTGAGGGGAGAGCAGGCAGGCAGGAGGCAGCAGGAGCTGAGGTGGTGGAAATAAAAAGGGGGAGAAGAGAGATGCCAGGAGTTTGCAGAGGATTCTGCTACTCTGACTTGGGTATGAAAACAACCAATTTGGTGTTTGCTCTAGAGGTGTTAAAGCCATCAGGGTCTGAGCCTAAACATCCAAAGTTAGGGCTGTGCTATCTAGTAAATCCTGAAAGGAATAATAAATACTCAGCTGTTTTAGAACATGGTATCATTATGCCTAGTTCACACATAGGGAAACTGAGTCTCTGAGGAGTAGAGAGACTGCACAGAGTTATGCCAAAGGACATAGGCAGACCTGGGGATGGAGTCCAGACCTCCAGCAGGGTGTAGTCTGAAGTATTTCACTTGCTGTATGTAATTTGTTTTGGTTTTTTTTTATGAGTGAGCCAAATGCTAATATGCTGTTAACAGAATACCTCCTCAGGCAAATGTATCTGGAAGTCAGTCCCTGAGGAAACCATCAAGTGAAAAATTCAGGATCTGATTCTGAGATCCCTCACCAATCCCTCAGATCCCTCTCCCAGCTTCAAATACAAAGCACAAAGAGTGCCATGATTTCAGACCCACCTTCTAAACTCTCCTGCTCATTAGCCTCCTCTAGTGTATGTATAATTCCATGTTCCAATGTATAATGCACGGTGGCAAATACTCTGAAAAGTCATTGACAAACCGTGGGTAAAACCATCAGCAAACAAGGAACACAAGCATTTGCCCTCAGTAGAGATGAAACATCAACACCCTAAACATTGTTAGAATTGCCAGCGAACCTTGGGCAACTATTAAGTTCACATAAATCGGTGCACTGACTTGTGCCAGTTTTTCTGAAGAGATTAATAGATTATTAGGCTACACTAAGGAGTGAGGTTACCAAAGAGACTGAGGGGGCTGGAACCTGCCTACCAAGAGCTGCTCACAGCTTTGCACAGTCCTATCCCAAGGACATACTCAGGTGTCCCTCCTCTCTCTCTCCCTTGTGTCCCCTTTTTACCTCTCCAGTTGACATTTACAGCTGCTCTGACTCACTGGAGACTGAGCAACAGAGCTGTGCTTTGGAGGGAAGTTGAATTTACTGTGAATGTGCAAAGCTAGGTGGTAGTCTATGAGGACAATAATTTAAAAAAAAAAAAAAAATTTCCTTACCTCAGATTTATTGTCTTTTTGCTTCCAGAGAAGGTGTTTTGTTTTTCTTTTAGTATCTCTCTGCTTGAGGGCCTCTTCTGATTCTTTTTCAGTTTCTAGGATAATTCTGAAACAATTCATAAAACTAAAGGAGGCTCTTAGGTATAATTTTAATGGTCTAATTTGTTTTCAAACTCAAGGAAAAAGAAAACCCAACTCTATTACTAATGACGTAAAAGCAAGGTAGTAATAAAAAGAGTGATTTTTGTTATAAAGGGGAAAATAATTCTCTCTAGGCATCTTCCACTAGATTAGATATAGGATATATTTTAAAGATATCTAATGGCAAGGATGTTATTAATTTTATGTATAATTAAAATATGGCTGATGGCAACGTGATGTGCAGTGGAGTCCATTTCTGTCTGCCCACATTTCTCAGTGGAGCAGTCCTTTTCCCTAGTGGGCTGGTGGGCTGCTCCTTGGGTGAGACTGCTTTGGCAAATAACAGCAGAATTTTAAAGGAAGGGCCTCAATTTAAGGTTATTTTTTGAGTAAAAATGAGTATAAGATTCTTTGAATGAGTCATCTCTGTCTCCTTGGGGCTGGAGTCCCTAATGACGTCCCAAGTTTGATATAAGCAGTATTTGGATTTTAAAGGCTCAGTGACTAGAATTGTTTTAAAGGAAGAAATCAGCAGCAGCTGAAGAGAAGCTGTTAGGTGAGACATTCGCATGTCTAAGATGTTGAGGATAGATTAAGATGTTGGTTGACCTTGGCAGCAAAGCTAGGTTGACTTGTTGTCAAACAGGAACTATTCCAAGCTGCAAGAAGGGGTTTGCTTATTGATTGTCTGGTTCTCATCCATGTGGGATGATAAGGAACCCAGGGGCTAGAGATAAGTACTGTATTTTGGATAGCTCTGAAAGCAGTAAGGAACAGATTTTTCTTTCAAGCTGGAGATGGTGAGCTCCAATGTCATGATACAACCCCATGTGGGCACAAAACAGCCTCTGTCCTTGCTCCACCCCTGCTGATGAGGCGTTTTTCATTCCCTGTCAGCAGCATTTCAGCCCATAACTGACTGCAATGGTGAAAAGAAAAAAATATCTCCAGCACTGTAGATTACCATTTTAAACAAATAATAATATTTAGATATTGGAATAATAAGTGCTGCTTAAATGCCAGACTTACTTAGTGGATTTTTATTATGGTAGGAAATGAACCATGGTAATTTTGAGCAGGGGTTGTACTAGCATTGATCATCTCTTCTTTCTCAGTTGCTTCTAGTCCTTCCTGCTCTCAGCTTACAGATCTGCCACTCTAAATCCTTTTAAATCCCGCATTCAGAAGTTCCTCTTCCAGGAAGGCCAGTGGGGCTAACCTTCTTCAGGAGCAACACACTTTTTAATTAAAAGAACATTGATACTGTTAAAGATAGAGCCAAACCATGGATCACTCGATTTATGCTTCTTGTTTGTTGGAGGTGGGTAAAACTGTGTAAAACAGATATGATTCCCAAGAGCCCCTCACTGCAGTTCACTGTGGGCTTGATTCTCCTTTGGGCAAAGTTTCACCAGCTTTAATTTGGAAGTAAAGTGCCTGTTATTCAATTACCCTCAATTATTACACATTCTAAATGTAATTCATGTCCTCATAATTGTTGCAGATACTCTAAGGCCTTTTTTTCTATTGAAAATTTTCACACCTGACTAGATTGTACTTGAAAGCATTAGGGGTTCTATGGAAAGAAAATGCCCATATTTGCATCCTGAAGGAGGATGTGTGTTTGCAAGCAGGCTCACCTGTCTCTTGTTATTTGTCATTTCTTATTTCCTCACTTAAAATGTTGTGGTTCCAGTGACAGTTATGAAATGTGCCATTGTGGCTGTGCCACCTGTCCTGCCTCATCTGCTTCTGGGGTTATAGTGTTTGCAAATAACCTGTGTAGAAACAAGTATATACAGCAGTTTGTCTGAAGTACCTGTTACTATTGAGTGCACTACCAGAAATGAGGAGCTAGACAGGAATAAAAAGGATGAGTGAAAAATAAGGGTTACGTTTGTATCCAGAGTAATTCACTGCCACAGGCTGGCTGGCTGATGGATTGGGCTCTGTTGAACTAGACTGTGCTTTGATTTGTACAGGCCAGCAAGGGGTCAGTGGGGAGCACTCCTTAAAGGCTTTCTTCTGGGGCTAGGAAAAGTTGTTTCCTTAAGCAAACGACAGCGCTGGCAGAAAAAAAATGAATCCTGTTGTTTCCCATTGCCTCTCTGCTGGAGGCTACTGTCTTCCAACTCTGTACTAAAAAGGAGTTTGTGTGAACATCTTCTACTCTGGAAGTCTCTAACCGTGGGCATGGGAGAAGCTGTTTTCTCAGAAGAGCTGAACTGAGAAAGAAAGGGGACTTAAAACAACTTGTTTGTTCATTCTACTGCGTACAAAGGTTGCAGCAGGGGGGTGGGAGTGGGCTCATTTGAAGTGATGCTCCCCATGTTCACATGTGTAGGAGAACACTGGAAGAAGACCTGACCCCACCGAGCAGAGCTTTGTCGTGGGGTGTGAGGTTTTCATAGCACAGTGCCCTTCCTCTGCAGCCAGGGAGCAAGTGTCAGCTCAGTGCTCACCACCACTGGGAAGGCAGAAGCACCTGAACATGACATGGAGACAGGGTATCAGTCTGTGGTTCTAGCAGAAGTTAAAATCTTGGCTTGATGTCAAAAGGCATGTGAATAGGGCAGATTCCTTTGGCTTCCTGGGGAATTTGACCTCAAGTTACTGCTGCTGAGTGATATCAAGAAGGATACTGCTGTTTTAGAGAGGCTACACACTGTGAATCACACTTTGCAGCCTGAGTGCCTGTGGGTCAGCACAGTTGTGATCTGCCTTTGCTCATAGCAACCTGAAAAGTGATGTAATCTAAATATTGGATTCCTCCTTATAACAGTTCTTAAAGTTAAGCTAACTTGGACATGACTGTGCTCTTTTCTCTCTGCCAACAGGGGTGCAGTGGTTGCATTATTTCTGTAGGTGGGCAGATTCCAAATAACTTGGCAGTGCCACTGCATCAGAGTGGAGTGAAGGTCCTTGGCACAAATCCTTTGCAGATTGACAGGGCAGAAGATCGCTCTGCGTTCTCAGCTGTTCTGGATGAGCTGCACGTGGCCCAGGCTCCGTGGAAGGCAGTCAGCACACTGGTAAGTTGGGATGTGCATCTGGGGAGCTCTGAAGGGGCTGGGGGTTGTTAGAGCATATGCTCTGGGGACACTGACTTGCTGATACATTTCAGTATTCCAAAGACATTCGGCAGTTTTTTACTGGTGATGTTGAAGGACTTTTTGATCCTTATACAGCAAATCTATAGCATTGCTGACAGTGGGATGGAAACTAGAAAGGAAGTGTCTTTGAATCACCTTTACACAACATAGAATAATAGAATTGTTTTGGTTGGAAAAGGCCTTTAAGATCATCAAGTCCAACCATTAACCTCACTCTGTTGAGTCTGGTGCTGAACCATGTCCCTCAGCACCACATCTACACTTCTTTTAAACACCTCCAGGGATGGCGATTCGGCCTCCCTGGGCAGCCTGTTCAGGGCCTGACAACCTTTCAGTGAAGAATTTTATTCTAATAGCCAACCTAACCCCCCGGCACAACTTGAAGCCATTTCCACTTGTTGTATCACTTGTTACTAGGGAGAAGAGACCGACCCCCACCTGGCCACAACCTCCTTTCAGGTAGTTGTAGGCAGTGATAAGTTCTCCCCTCAGCCTCCTTTTCTCCAGGCTGAACAACCCATTCCCTCAGCTGCTCCTCATATATACCCAGCAAAAGTTACCACCACTATCAGCCTACTCATGTTTATCCTACTGGCTTGGAAAACTACTTTAGCAGATGGAGCTTGCAAAGGAATAGAGGTGTGTTGGCACTGCTGTTTTTTTCTGGTGAAGCTCTATGGGCAGGGAAGGTCTGAAGATGACAACTCTGGAACCAAGAAGTCGTGTACTACGTTCAGCCCAGACTGTAGTCCTCTACTTCCCTTATCCCCCAACTCCACCAATCTTAATTGCTAGTAAAGTGCAAATGCAGTTAGAAATGAAACTTTGGTATGACTTTAAAATAGTTTCTTGTTCACAGCATGTTTTTTCCTCCCTTTCTTTAGAGAGATGCAGTTGAATTTGCAAGCTCTGTGAGTTACCCATGTTTGCTGAGGCCCTCCTATGTTCTGAGGTAAGGCTCCACCATCAGAGCTCATCACGTTGGGGATACGAACTACAAAAGCCTCTTTGAGACAAGGGAGAGTAATTTCAGGGGATGTGTGGAAAACACTATCCTAGGTGCATGTAGCAAAAAGCTGCCTGTCTTAACAGGTAGGACAACTGCTCAAATAAAGGAAGCTAATGGATCCTTTATGTTCATCAGGCACAGATCAAAGGTAGAACATAATCATAAGAATATCTGTTTAGCTGCGTTACCTTTTTCATATCTCAAGGCCAAAAACATTGAACCATCTGTGATGTTTCTTAAGCTTCCTGAGACTACTACCTGTATAATTAAGCCAGGAGATTGCTTGCCACCAGGAAAAACAGAAGAGAACATGCTGAGGCCATTTTTTGGGGTTGGCATCTGTTTTCAAAAAATGACAGCACATCTTTTGAATTCAGCTTCTTATTTGCTAAGCTTCTCTGCTTACAGGCATGTTTTATGTCCCTGTGCTGTGGCAGCTGCTTCTCTTTAAATAGACTTTGTACAGAGCCACACATTTCCAAGAGGTAGACTTTTTGAAGTTGTTACAGCAATGCATATACACAGCAAACTCACACGTTCTGAATGATCCTCCTTCTTTGTGAGGCATTTCTTCATAACTGGATGACAGAGAGGCAGTTTGCTGGGCACAGTTTACAAGTGAAAATAAATTGGAGACAGGATACTTTTCATATGAAAGAGAGACACATATCAAAATGAAAAGGCACATTATTCATTTTCGGGGAGAAAAAAAAAATCTTTTTATTTAAAAAAAAGGAAAATTATTTCTTGTATTTTCAACCCTCAGGGATGTAACCTTTAGAAGAAACTGTTGAATGTGACTTTTCTATCCAGTTTCTGAAGCTTGCAGTGGGTTTGCATGGCAAAGTTAGAAACTAGCAGTCAGATTAGGAGGATAAATTTGAAACTGCTCCTGATGTAATTCTCCAGATTTTTAGGGAACACTTCTTTTAGCCTGTTGTTTCCATCTGTATTAAATTCAGTATAGGCCCTTTCCATTGTAAGTATTTGCTAAAAGGTGTTTGGACAGGCTGGAGGGACTTCAGGGAGAAAGATGAAACTGGAGGATGGTAAACTTGAGGAAGGAGAAAGTGAAAAGCCCTAGCACAGCACACTGTCTGGCCTCTATTTGCAGAACAGCAGCAGGTCCACAGCTAGACTTCTTCATCCTTCAAACAGATATGGCCTTTAATGTTTGCCAGCTGCCTTGGAAAACTAAATGCATTTCCCCACTAGTTACGTACTGTGTGCAGCAGCTCACATCCTCAGTGGTACAACTGACATAGGTCCATGGATTTAATTGAACTCTATTGATTTACATCAGCTGAAGAGGTAGTCTGGTAAGTACAATCACCTAGGTACTTGTGTCTATTTATCTTAGGCTAAAGTGACTGATTTTGTGGGATAGATCCTTCTTCTACTTTTGCCCTCAGCCTCTGTGGGCTTGTCCACCAAAGCCAGGGGAAGCTGAACATCAGTGGTGGAATTTACCAGTGTAACACCTTTTTCAAAAGATTCTTGTATTTAAAAGGGATATGAATTACACTGGACCCTTGTTCTCCCCAAAACCCCTCTGCTATATGGAGAGCTACATTTCAAAGTAGCTTTCAGATACAGTCTCTGTATCTGCTCTGCCCCTCCCTTAAAGTCTAAGACATTGGGGGAGAAGCACAGCAAAATGGCCAGCAAAGACCAGCACATTTCCATCTCCATTTACAGTGTTGCACCATCACCAGTGTCCTGTGTGTTCCTTGCTTCATCTGTAACTGATGAGCAACTGGGCAAATGTGAGCAAAGCCCCTGTTTTGTCCTGAGCCCACAGCTCCCCTGCAGATGCAGTAAAAGTTGGGATCATTACTGGGGCTATCTGGCTGACTCCATCTCCTCCAGCTTAGTAAGAGCTTTAAAGGCTTGGGTCAGAACAGGGATTTGTCAGCAGTGCTAAGGCTACGAAATTGCAGTTCTTTATTCAATTCTGCATTATGGGTCTGGAGGTCATCTCTCTTCTCTGGGGGCAATAGTGGAGGTTCATTTGGTACCAGCTTTGCCTTTCTTTCAGTCCAGAGTGGAGCAAATGGCCTGAATCAGTAGCTTGCTTGGTTCATCTGTCATCTGAAGGTAGTTGGCAACCCTGTGCTGTGGTGCCTAACACTGATACCTCACTTGAAGTCACAGAGTCACAGAGTGGTCGGAGTTGGAATGCAACTCTGAAGATCATCTAGTCCCGACAGAAGCTGACCTGTTTTCTTTTCTTTGCCCTTCTCACAGTGGGTCTGCAATGAATGTAGTTTACACTGAAGAGGAAATGAAGAAGTTCTTAGCAGAAGCCACCAGAGTCTCTCAGGTACCAGTCTTTGCCTTGCCACTGCTTTTGCTTTTTGTGTTTGCCGTATTTGTTCACCGCTACTGTGTTTTCCATCTCTTTGTTTCTGCATTTTGTCTTCCTCATGCTTTCCCTTCTTTGTTTGGGGAGGAGCCAGTGAACTTAGAGTTTGTTGCCTAATGGGCAGACCATGGGAGCTTGTGCAAGCATCCTTACTGATGTCACTGGGATGCCTAGATGCAGCATCTGTTTCTGACCAGTTAACTGTACAAACAGCTGGGACCATTCCTACCCTTCATCCTGGCATCTTCTTTCTATCCACTTGTTTTTTTTACTTTTTTTCCCCTACCCTTTTAAATGCAGGAACATTTGCACAATTTTGCTGTGACATTTGATTCTCCAAACCATGTACTGAATTCCATTTTCCTCTGATACAAAAGCAGGACTGCTGCTTGCTTACTGTTAATCCAGTGGGATTATTGATCTGCAGAGTATGTTATGCAGAAGAGGAAAGCTCTGTTTTCCATTTTAAATATCTTTCAAAAGCTAATTTGGAATTTTTTTTAAGTGTCTTTTTTCTAGCAAAGGGAAGGATTTGATCTCACGCCTTGAAATTTAGAAAAGGCAAATCTGAGCAATTCCCCAAAGACACGAATGCTTCAGAATGTAGTAAACAACTCAAAGCTTGTATTTCTTCTATACCTTCTGTCAGTGTTATTGTACAAGGGATGTTTGGAGGGATGAGAATATGGGAGGAGGAGAAAGTTAAACAATTGAGGTTGAATGAAGAATATAGAGAACTCAGTTTGACCTTTCATCAGTCTCTGAGTTTGACCTTACCTTTTGGTCTGTTTTCTTCTGAGGGTTTTTCCCCCTTCTTTTGAATGGTCACTGTTCAGAACTGTACTGTAGCACCACAGAGGCTACTGTCACTGGACTCTTTGAGTTAAAAAGAAGTAAGTTGAAAAGGAACTATCTGAAAACACAATGGGCTATGGAAGCCAGACACATTACTGCTTATTCAGGGGATTTCTTAGATGTGGTTAAATATTGAACAAGAACAAAATAGTGTATTTTAAGCGTATGAGGCAATTTATGTATATTTAGTGTTTCAGCAAGAAAAGATGGAATGAAATGGAGATACCTTGCAAAGTAATAGTATCCTGAAGGATAGGGTAGCGTGGATGCAAGCAAACGACTTATTATGGACTTTGAACAACTTTAAAGGGATTTTTGAAAGTGGGAGAATGCCACTGTTACTTCCATCAGAAGGAATTATCTAACTAATTGTCAAAAGACCACAGGGACAACCTGTGGTAGGAACCAGATCCCCAGCAATGCTCAGCCTCCCAGAACACCTCAGTTCTCTGTGGAGTTCATCTGAAGTACCCTGCTTTGTGTTTCCCCACACGCTCACAGAAGCAGAGCAGGCAGCAGCCCTAAGCTGTGTTCAGTGGGACAGATCACGTTTCCTGCTGGATGGTTTGATGATGGCAAGGGATGCCCTGAAGGAGGCTGAAGCCCAGGAAAGTGACCCTTGGTAGCTTAACTTGTCACAGCTTGATTGACTTGAATTGGGCAATGATCTTCTTCATTGCTGAGAGGTCTCATCCATGGTACAAGATGCCCTGCTGGGAGTTGAAGTTGTAAAGTCTTGACAATATGTGATGTTTTCCTAGGGGAAAGAGTGAATGTTCCCATGGGATCCTTATGATGTCCAGCACTGCTACACAAACAAGGCACTGATGCTTGCTGCAAACATGACTGGTTGCACACCATGAGCCTATGAGCGCTCTGGCCCTGATCCTGCAGAAATTTACACTGGATATACATGCTAATTTTTTTGCTGCTGTAGTCAGACTACTAAGGGAAGAATTCTTTCTTCATCCAGGATTTTTATATTTACAAAAGCAATAGTATAGTTGAAGCTAAGCTAGCAAAAAGCAAACTAGAGCAAAAGTGCTGTATTCTGCTTCTAAATTAGGCAGCTTATTTATATGGGTTTTTTTAGCCTCATCAAGGCTTTATGGGCTGTGAGTGGTTCCACAGAAGCTGGCAAGGTTTGTTGTGAGCATACAACTGAAGATGGGTGTGTTTGTGGGGGACACACTTCATTTTTTCTGATTAAAAAGCCTTACCTAATTCTGCTGCATCCAACAGAGCATCTCCAGATAAAGTGCCTGACCAGTGTTGTTCTGTACTTTGCTGTTATGGTGTTGTGTCATCATAGCATTTATGTTGTCAGTAATGTTCAAAACTTCCTGTGCAAGTTGAGACAGATTGGAGCAAACAAGGTTGTATGCACATATAAAATCTTCTGGTGAAAAACTGCAGCAAGACAAAGTTACAGGACACAAGCCTCTAAATTTATGAAACGGCACAGGCTGCGACATTGTCCTTGCCTGTGAGTTTACCCTTGCACTGATAAATGTAAGGAGTTGTTTCTTGTAACTTTTGGAGTTGCTTTATATTTTTTCAAGAGGAGCCTTTTGAGCATGCACAGACTGTCATTTATTCCATTTTATTCTCTAATAAATAACAGGCAGTTAATAGTGGATGGGACAGGTAAAATG
Source organism: Hemiprocne comata (assembly GCA_020745705.1). Taxonomy (NCBI): domain Eukaryota; kingdom Metazoa; phylum Chordata; class Aves; order Apodiformes; family Apodidae; genus Hemiprocne; species Hemiprocne comata. The sequence continues at coordinate 36,081,032 of CM036591.1, forward strand.
TTGAGACATAAAGCTGGCCTGGAAGAATGTGGATTAGATTTTTAACCATCTGTTGGAGCAGGTGGCTGGAAGGAGAAAGCATTAGGGAAGAGTGGGAAGTGTAAGCAGGTAGAAGAGGAAGGAAAACCATGTACACCAGTGAATGTATTGAGAGTCAAGGACAGGTTATTTCTGTCCAGCTAAAATTAGTGGCAACTTCTCCCTTGGGAGACTTAGGAAATGAGGCAGCAAAATGAGAAAGGAGTGGATCTCTTGCCTAAAATGTCTGACTTTCAAAAAGAACAAGCGGCCACTATACAAAGTCATTTGGTATGTCAAGAATCAATTACTCTGGGAAGCAGCGTGCTCACTGAGGTGACTGGGTGGCCCAGAGGAACAAGAATTGAAGATCTTGGAGATAAAACACATCTTTGGGAGACAGGATCATAGGTCACTGAATCCAGACACATGTCCCACTGTCTTCTTTCTACCGTGGTCTCACCTAAATGCTCTTTTTGGTTTTGCCCCAAATTTCACTGTCATGGTGATGTTATGGAGGACACGAACTAATGCATCAGTGGCTTTGGGGAAATCACACCAAGTTTCCCCCCATTATTTCTTTACAAAGTTCACTCATCTGTGGAAATAAGGATATAGATTGGTCCTGTGGGATTCTTCTACCAAAGCTTTTCCAGTGATGAATAGTGGAGTGCTTGGATGGTCCCCACATCCTCTCAAATAAAAACTTCCTTTTTTTTGTCTTTTCTTGATGACAGGATCACCCCGTGGTACTCACTAAATTTATCGAAGATGCCCGTGAGGTAGAAATGGATGCTGTAGCCAAGGCAGGAAGAGTAAGATCTTTGCTTTTCTTTAACATTAAACATTTTTTCAGGATTGGAGTTTTGCAAAAATGTGTGGTCTGAACGATTTACTATACGGCATGGATTTGTGCTGAGAAGAGTAGAGAAACAAGAAAAGATGAATTCATCTTAGGTTCCAAAACATCATGCTTGAAAAGCTCAACCTACCTTATTGTGCACATCTAAATAGTTGGATTTTTTTTTAAGCATTGCTTATCCATGTGAGGGAATCCTTTAGAATATAATTTTTAATGGGTTCACAGATCACTGATTTCACAAATTACTTCCATCAGAATTGAATCAGCATGTCTTACGGTATTACTACAGTTGTCTTATTATTACGACTTCACTTTGTGTGACATTACTAATCAAAGGCAGTTCTCACAATAAAATCCCAAACCTGTAATTTAGCACAAGTACTCTGTTTTCAGTCTTTATTTTTAGCCAGCAGACAAGATCACTTGTTTGGTACCAAGGTAGTGTGCCTTGATGCAATCCATTCAGTTTAAATCCTTAGGTCTGAATTTTCTCTGCTTGCTTTTTACCATGATTAAAACACCACAGAAGAGAGAAAAAACATATATACAAATGAAGTTATTCCATACTTGCTTCTGTTGGAGGATGACAACTTCTTTGTATTTGTGGCAAGGAGAACTTAGAGAGCTGGTTTAGAGCCTAATTAGCTTTTACTTCCTGAGTCAATGTGTGCCAGAGAGAGGAAGGAAGCTTTAGGCTCTCCAGGCCATGGTAGGTTTTTTCATTTTCACAGTTTGCTTAACCACAATATGAAAGACACTAACATGATGCCCTTGTTCATATGCCTTGAGTCTGCTTCGAGCCCATTCTCCCCAAAGTTTTGGGAGATTCCCTTTTTCCTTTCTGTCTGTATCCTCTTTTGGATACAGCTCTGTTCAGGAGGCTTGCTGGGCTGTACTTAGGAGAGGGCGTGGAGATGGGATGGTTCATGAGAGTGGGTGAGGTGACTAACTGCTGCCTCATTGCTGTATGCAGGTTATCTCACATGCTGTTTCAGAGCACGTGGAGGACGCAGGCGTTCACTCTGGAGATGCCACCCTCATGTTACCCACGCAGACTATTAGCCAGGGAGCCTTGGAGAAGGTAGGTGTTGTGCTAGGACTGAAAAGAGAAAAGAAAACAAGAGTTGGAATCTGCTTTCCCCCTTTGCTTGGGAGAACTTAGAAGAGGAATTTGGGAGAAATTAAATCACCAATGTTTTTTAAAGGCCAGTGGGATCTGTGCAAATGTAGGATGTTATTGTGCCCCTGTGACTGGCTGTACCAGACACAGCATCAGCTGAACTGGATCCCATTAATTTAAGCTGTAGGTGTACACACTTTCAGACACATTGGATTTTTTTACATTTTTTTAAAATTGTTTCAGGGCCAGCAACCATGGCACTAGAGGAGTGTCTAATCCATATATATGGCAAGCTGCACTTTCCACTTCCGCTTCTCCCACAATCCTTAAATATTTAGATCAGGTGTATGACTTTCTAGCTGCCTGCCTTTTCTGGAAAGGAGATCAGGACAATTGAACCTCTCCTCAACTTGACTTTTTCTCTTTTTGAGAATAAACCTGGTGATATAGAGTTAGCTGTCAAAATGCATTTTCTAAATGAAATGTGCCATCCCCCAAGATATCATCCTGGAAAGAATTTGCTTGGAGGCTAACAAGAGTTGTTATGCAATGGTCTGTGCTCCAACTCCACAAGAATGTCCAAGGCCTTGTTTCTGAAAATAATCATCTCTTGTAGCAAAGCTATTCAAACGCTCGTACCGAAATGGCACGTGATTTCTTGGCAATCCTAGAAAATAAGGCCATAGTGTTTTCTCTCAATTTGTTCCAGAGTATTTCTGCTAACACAGCTCCCACTGGTTTGTGATGGGACAGGCATGTTGGTGAAAGACTCTTGGGACATGTGTAAAATGGAATAGATAATCTCAAATAGCAAAACATCATTTTTCATTATTTCACCAACAAAGTTACAACGGCTTCAGTGTGCAGTGCAGGAATTGCTACAGACAGGGCAGGCTTTTATTCTGTCTTCCTCCCTCTTTCCCTTGCCTTTTCACACACATACATGAAGCTGTGTTTTTACATCTGTCCTCAAATTGCACTTTGGGCTCTCAATTACCAGACAAATTAAACGCGTTTCCTTCTGAAAGGTAATGCTGTTGCCAAAATGAGGGTAGAGAGAGAAAATGTGCTAGGGCTGAGAAATGTGACATTTAAAGGAATCCGCATGTGAGGTGATTTATTGACATGATATCTGCTTTGTGGGGTTTCTTTATTTAAAAATATAGGTGGATTTTTACTTTCTTCCTTTCTTTTTCTAGGTTAAAGCTGCTACAAGAAAGATTGCAAATGCCTTTGCCATCTCTGGTCCATTCAACATTCAGTTCTTGGTGCGAGGCAACGATGTGCTGGTAAGAGCTCTTGTGATTGTTGGAGGAAGTCAGGCTCTGCTTTGGATAGTGAGGTGCATGGTTCCTGCAGTCCCTGTCATGGGAACTCTGGCAGTAGCAGCTGAGGATTTCCAGCCTGACTTGTCTGAGGATGCGTGTCTCACCTGTGACACCCCATGTCACTCAGCTCTCCCTGTCAGTGTGGGAAACAGCATCCTCCCCTGCCTTCCCATCAAGGGCGAAGTGAGTCTGGTTGCACTGTCTGTCAGCAAGACCTTTGTTTCTCCATGGGCTGTTGTCCTTTCCCAAAATTATCAGCTTTTAATATGACTGGCAGCACTGGGACCTGTGCCTCATCCTATGAACTGAATATCATTGCTCTTAGATCTGTGATATCTTCTCTTATCTTTAGCTATTTCAATCATTACAATAAGCCTTCCAAGTCACTGGAAAGAAAGCAAGATAATTTCAGTGTTTAAGCCTTTAATATAAGCCATTAAGATGGTTATCTAAATAGTGTGGTCCTGGTAGCTATCAGTACCAGAAGTACAGAGCTGTCTGACCCTTTGTGGGTAACAGCTGGCTTTCTGCTGCTAATGGAGGAAGGTCAGGGGTATATGAGCAGAGTATGACTGAGGAAACAATGAATGGAAAAAAACCTGACATGGTGTAGAAGAGATGTATTATTAGTGAAACATCCTGTTTGGGTCATTAGTTGAGAAAAATGTACTTACCTTTTACGTGCCTTTCTTCTGATTTACACAAAGTTATTGAGAAACCCCAGAGGGATGTAATGGAATTTTTCCTACCTTTCTTTCCCTCAGCTGTGCTTGCGTTTGCTTTGGATAACCCCTCTTTCCATTCTGTCTTAACTTACCTATTCTTGTCCCCCTTCACTTCCTCTTTATTCTTGCTGTAAGCAATTCTTCTGCTATTGATCTCTGTGGGGGGCTTCTCAGCAGGATGCAGAACTTTATTTCTTGCTTTGGTCACTGGCTGATTTCTGCATGTAGATGAGGGAAGTCATTAAGGACAGCCCAGTCATTAATGAAGTGCCATTACCATGGAAAAAGAACAATGTGGACTTCTAAAGGTTGTACCTAATGCCTGTGCATAAGTTTCCATGCCTCTTGCACATTAATTTAGGGTGTAGTACAACATGTTTTCCAAAGTGAACTCTGGATTTCTCTGTCCTAGTTTTCAGAATACAGAGCTGAAGTAGAGTGTTGCAGAACACCAGGCTCCTTGTATCTCAAGCTGGCCACTCCCCATCCCTCACCACTATTTGTAGCATTGAACACAATTTCTGTGTCTTATTTGGCAGTTGAAAGAGCATCTCTGCCAAGAATAAGAACTGATTTCCAGAAATATGACTGTCTGTTTCTTCACAGCACAGTGTCTGATCCTGGTATTTCTCCTTTCTAATCCCATCAGGTGATAGAGTGCAACTTGCGAGCTTCACGCTCCTTCCCTTTTGTATCGAAGACTCTGGGTGTGGACTTCATCGATGTGGCCACAAAAGTGATGATTGGAAAAGAGGTTAATGAGTCATCCCTCCCCACACTGGAACATCCCATTATTCCCTCCAAGTATGTTGGGATTAAGGTATGTTTTCCAAAAGAACACCAAAAAAACCCACAGGAGAGCCAGCACCTAGTGCATTAATAGGCAATTAGTGCTTTAATGCCCAGAGAGAACAATTTACTCATTGGCCAAAGGCCAAATTGAGCTTTTGCCTTTTCTGTTATGACAGTGTACCTTGGAAATTTTAGAGAAAACATTAAAGGAAAATTGTCCACTGATTATTAACAAAGTGATTATTATCTCCCTTTATTTCTCCTAACCTACTCTAAATCGTGCTTATGAACTGCATAGTAAATATGCACTTGCAGAATTGAACACTGAAGCTCAGGCTCTTTCATAATATCTAATTTATGTGTGGACACGTACACATTTATGTTTTCAGTGCACCCCAGATTTTATCTTCAGAATTTGGGACACGAACTCTAGAATGCATGGAATCTTCTTTATAAGCACCACCAGTTAAAATGGGGGTGAGAGTCTTGGATACTTTGATTTAGTGGGGCCAAGATTTTACTTTTCATAATTCCTAAGCTTATGCAGCACCTGAGATAGAAAAGTGCACAGTAGATATTTTTGAATGCTTAGTGCAAGAAAAAAAATTAGTTGATATTTGGAATCATAAAAATCTAGAACAGTAGTGCAGAAAATACAGTGGCTAATGAGAAATGTTCATACAGAAACTTTCAAGCTTTAATAGCTTCTATAGCAAATGAAAATTGAGGAAACAGAAAACACCTACCATCTTTATCCTAATAACATGTTCAGACTTATTAAAATGCAAGCCAAAACTTTGGCCAAGCCAGCTCAGGTTGTTGGCAAGCCAGTCAGTCTAGAAGTAGCTTTACGTTTTATTTTGATGCCACAGATAGGCATTATTTGAAATTCTATTCTGAGTCTTCCTTGTTTTTGTGAATCTTATTTATTTGTATAAACTTTTATTATTTAGACCTGGGGCTTCTGTACTGTTGTTAGCTAAACTGTCAAGAGTTTTGTCTCTCCTGGGATTGTTGGCTACAGAGTGGAAAACCCAACTATATTCTTGAAGACTTCACTACAAAGCCTTTTATACTGCTTGTGTTCTGTGTGGATTTGTCAAATATAAAAACCTGCTTAATACCTTTGGAAATGCTTAACTTTGAAAAATATTCCGGTTAAACCTGGTTCTCATTATTCATGCATCATATTTTCTGTCCTCTTACATTTTTATTGCTAGGAATATTTGCATGGAAATGGGATTTTGTTTCTCCAGCAGTTCTTAAATGCTCTGCAAGGAGAATGTGAAACTGTTTTCTTCTTTCTCAACGTAGCTGCTCCTTTGTGGATTTGGAGTCCCACCACTTTAGCCTTAGTGACTGAAATATGGTCTTGCCATGTTTGCCTGCAGAGTGATCCAATTATCATGGCATGACCAAGATTAAATCCTGGGTAGAGCATGACTGCCTTAAGTTTTAAATAGGTTTTATTTGCACTACCAGAGTCTGCTCCTGCTGCTACGTTTTCATGTTCATGGCAGACAAAAGTTAGGGAGGTGGTGGAAGGCTTTTTTGCTTGTTACCTTGCAAGACAATACGGGCATTAAAAATAATTCACCTTGACTGCCATACCTCAGCTTGAGACTGTAGAGTTGTCCACTGTAAACATTTTCTCTTTACTTATGAAAGAAGCAAAACTGATAAAGTTATGAAGACACATGACATTTTTTGAGATTTTTTCTGAGTGAATTTCTGGTGTCATGCTTTAGCTGGTCATGTTAGTTGTCAAGGACCAGCAGCTGTCTTGCATGCAGTGTTACCCTCAGAGACTTCCAAGAGTGGAATTATGTCTTTGGATTTAAAAATGGTTTATTCTTTAAGCAGCAAGGATGCTGTCTTTACACAAATGCCATTAGTAGTTTAAGATGTAGAGAAGCCCCATAGAAAATTATTTCTTAGCAGAAAATTTGTTCTGTGTTTGTGATGTTTGGTCGTTGACTCTTTAGGGGAGATTTCCTTTCTCTATCTTTTTTTCAAGGTCAAATTACACAAGAGAGCTCAGAGACTGCAGTGTCCTAAGTTCTCAGATAGTGATGATGATGATGAGTTTTAGTATTTGCATGCAAGAGGTAAAAAATGTGGGGGTGTGTTTTTGCAGGAGGTAGGAGAGAGAAAATCTGAAAATCATTTTCAAAGTTTCACCTCGTTTACACCTAAAGAGTGTGTTCTTGTGGAATGGTTTGATTGCTGTGAATGAAAAATTTGTTGGAGAACAGTTTTCTCAGAAAAAATGACTGGCTTCAAGAAGTCTTCCCTTGTATAATGAATTAGATGCTTCACAGCCTTTCTGTTCTAAAATGTGTCCTGAAACTTACAGTGATAGTGAGCTGCCACTGATTAGAAATCTGCCCTCAGAATGTGAGCAGGATTGCAAGAGTTAGAAGGATGACTTATTGGTGAAATATGTGTTTATTTGTTGCAGTCTGTCATCAAGATGCTGGGGGAACTAATCTGTTGAGTACTCCTTTACTTATCAGCCTTGACCAGTGCTTTTTTTGGGGATTAATTCCTGTCTGTCTATTTCTGTCACCTCCAAGTGTAGCTGGATTTTCTATTTTATTTTCTATTTTATTTTCTATTTTATTTTCTATTTTATTTTCTATTTTATTTTCTATTTTATTTTCTATTTTATTTTCTATTTTATTTTCTATTTTATTTTCTATTTTATTTTATTCTATTAAATATTCATTCTCTTTCTCCCTCTCCCTCTTTTTCTTTCTCCAGGCCCCAATGTTTTCCTGGTCCCGGCTGAGAGATGCTGATCCCGTTCTCCGATGTGAAATGGCCTCTACTGGGGAGGTATATTTTAGATTTGCTTTTTTTTTTTTTAAACCAAGTCACCTTTAAACTTCATGAATCTTTGCAAGTGATATTATTGCTGCCTGAATCATGATGGCACCTGTAGCTTCCTCAGAAAATTGAAAATATCTTTCTTATCTGTGAAAACACATTGTCCTGGAAAACCCAGTTTGTTCAGCCACTGGATGTCCCTCTTTACCTGCCTGTCATCTCCCTGAGTTGGACCTGGTTGGTGTGACAGCCTGAAATGAGTTTATCAGAGAGCTGTCGGGTTCTGGGAGGTTCTTGGTGTGTCAGTAAGTTTTATTAATCACCTGCTTCTAGACAGACAAGTGCTTACATCTTTCAAAACTCCTCATCGACACATGCCAGGATAGCAATATCGAGGCTCCAGGTCATGAGCATTCGGTCTTGGAACGTGCCAGTTGCTTAAAGGCAACAAATCAGTGTGGTGACATTTTTGTTGTCGTATGGAAACCATCAAGGCATGTCCCAAGGTGCAAAAGAGTGAACAAAATGTGATGGGTGCAGTATTGTCTGTCAGTAGGATGAGAGGGAGGCTGGACTACTATACCCACTCTTTCTACAGCAGGGCTGTGGGGTGTGTCTGAAATGTGTCTCTGGTGGACACATGACATGCTGTAAAGCCACACAGTTGCTCCTCTTCCTGTGTCAGCTCAGCACTGATGGGAGCCCTCACCCCTCAAGGGGTGCAGTTTTCCATTACATCATTTGAAGAGATAACAACTCATCTAGAGCAAAGGGGTTTGTTCATAAGTTATTGCCAACTGTCCAAAACTTCTGTAGATATACCCAAGCTGTCTTTAAACTTGCTCCTTCTGTTACTTCCAGAAAAGAGTTGCAGTAGCAAGAGACATATTCTGGGCTGGAAAGCCCACTTGGGAAGTGATTAAATACTGAGGAAATTAGGCTAAGCTTAACTCCGCTCTACCATAGCTACCCCAGAGCCTGGGCTGCTTCATTTGGTGTGTGCTTGGGTATGTCTGGATGAGCTGTTCTGTTAGGAAAGACTTATCATTTCAGTCTGAAAAAGCACTATACCCAGATACACATTAAGAACAGCCTTAGGTCTCCTATATCTCTCCAGAATTACTTTTATTTTGTTCTTTATAATGCGTGAGAAATCAGTATTGCAGAGGATTTTCTTTCAGTGTAGTTAATGGGCAGAAAAAAGCCAAGTGAATTTTGTGACTTCCTTCTTTTCAGAACAAAATTGACTACACAGACCCCACCCCCCCAACCCCCCCAAGAAAAAAGGAATAAAAATGGAACTAAGGGCAAGATTTATTTTTTTGAGCTTTATATAGAGTTAGAGATTACCTTGGTCATAAGGGAGGGGTTATTAACTTTTATGAATTGGAAAGATCCATATTCACAAATGCCATAAAATGTGACAGTTATGAAGGTCTTTCTTAAGAGTGAAGTAAGGATAATAACTTGCTTTGGGTAAAATGCTGAATTATTCCTCAGAGACATGTTTCACACACATGGCTTGATTTTGGTTTTCATTTGTCATGTCTGTCTAGCAGAGATGTGTTTTGCTGGAAGTTGGGGTTCCCACAACAGTAGAAGACATAGTGCTGGGGGTCCCTTTAAGTATTGTGGCTGTTTTGACCATGGCATAATGATAAACCTCACGCAGCAAGCTGGAAACCCCTGGTTCAAGCCTATAAGGCCAGAGGGCTGTCCACCCTAGAAGGTCCAGGACATGTGTAACCCCTCAGCCAGTTACACTGTAGAACAGACTGAACACTCAAGGATGACTTTTTAGAGAAAAGCGGAGATGCCAGTTATCATTATTTTTTTATCCCTTCCCTTGAGGGATTTTTGTTTGGCTGGTTATTCTTTTTTTACTTCAGAAGATCTGGCAAATCATAGTTTGTTCTTCTTACATGAAATAGTGGTTTCTGCTCACCATGGTAACAAGGAGACCATGAACGTGAGGGCTCACTCTGTGATGAGAAGGACCACAAGAGGAAAATGGGAGAGCAATTCTCAATCAGCCCCTTTTCCCTGTCTGTATGTGGAGCTTTGTTATTTCAAAGAGAATAATCTGTGACAGTTTCTGCTTCTGACTGTTTTTCAACAAGTGTGGAGTTGGCCAGAAAAAGTGAGCGTTGTTGTTTTGTTTTTTTCTTTTTTAACTTTCACAAAAGCTCATGTATTTGTCTTCTTGTCATCAGAATTCCAAATTTTGGTAAGGAACAGTTGAGTTCTTTCCAAAGATCACTTCTGTGTGACAGGCTGTGAGCAGCTGAGCTCCACAGGCAGTTCCGAATGGTGGAGAACTGCAGAACGATTTTTATTGATTTCTTTATCAAGTTTTTGTTTATATAAAATAAATTATTATGAATTGGCATGACTGCTTTGTTCTTTTCTTAAGTACATACTAACATTTCACTTTCATTTCATACACCTGTGGGCTTGTAGTGGAAAAGCATCTTTGTACACAGTGGTTTATCTTCACAAGAAGTGCCAGAAGTACATGTTAAACCATTTGCAGTGCACTCGCAACCACTGCAGCAGGGGCTGTGTACAGCCTTCCCATAACTCAGCAGAATCCATTGTTGTTGCTCCTTGGTGTGCTGTTTGAAACTAAAGTGTTGCTTATTCCTTCGTTATTGCCTCATTAAAATGATGAGATTTGTCTGAAATGATTCTCTGATTATTTCTTTTTTCCTCTCTGCCTCTTGACTCCAAGCAAAAGCATCTGATTCTGTGTGAAGAAGTCAAAAGAGCCTGTTTAAAAATTTGATTCCTGTTTCTTTTTAAAACCACGTTGTGGAGTTGGTTATGTTTTTTCCCCTCATGATGCCTTCTCTGTGCCTTTTCCCAGGTCGCAGGCTTCGGGGAGGATGTGTACTCTGCCTTCCAGAAGGCCATGCTTGCCACAGGGTTTACATTTCCTAAGGAAGGAGTTTTGATCGGGATCCAGGTGAGTCCTAAAAATCAAAGCTGAGAAAGGGCTGACACAGAGGAACTCTGGAACTGTTGCCTTGTTTGCATTCATGTATCTTTATGGCTTAAATATGCTTCTTTGCATATTTGTCCATCTTGTAGTGTAGTAAGACAGTGATAAACAAACACCATGGAGAGATCTGGACTGGGTTCCCTGAGCTGGCCTAGTTTTTTCCCTCTGGCTCCTGATGGTTTCTACTGGGAGCTGCAGAAGTTTGCTGAGGGCAAAATCCTTGGACTGCTACAAGCAGAGGCCTGGGATCAGAGAGTTAGAGGCCACATTCCTGAGGGGAACAAAGCCCAGCTAGAACATAGAACTTGTTCCTTGCTCCCTCCCAAATGGGAGCCCTGGGGATGTTACCTTCCATCCCTGGCATGTAAACTCTCTTTATCTGTACATCGCCTCTTGACCTGTTGGAATCAGTTCCCCTCCATCCCTCAAAAGAATGAGACACTTTCCACACTGCAAAGATGGCCCTGCTAAGCATCAATGGCAGAGATTTAATTCCAGCAGAGCAGTAGTGTCATCTATCAGTGTGGAAAATGTGATGTTGTTAGGGAATTGTGGGGCTAGTTATTGGTGGGACACTGTCAGTCAATGAGACCTCCACAGTCGCATTCCTCTCCTCGATGGAGTAATGATGTGAATATACATGAGTGCAGTGAAGCAAGGGATTCAAGTCTTCACACTGTAGCCTGCTTTTTGGGCTACCTAGAGGCATGGCTGCCATTATTCCTTTTTCCTGTTCGGTGATGGTGCATGACTGATATTGCTCCCTACCATGCAGCTCTTATCACCTATGACAAAGTTACTTAGAAAGGAAGAACCAGCACCACATTTCTGTAGTAATGTTTCTGGTTGCCATATCTTGCCAGACCTCTCTTAGAGACAACATCTCAGATACATATTCTTCAGGTCTACAACAGACTAGAACTTGGAGTTGAGAGTTTAATCTCTTGCTGTCAGCATCCCTCAAAGTTGCTCAAAGACAGAAAGTTTAAATGGTGTCCTCGTGGGGATGTCCTCCAGTGCAGTGGCTTCTGCAAGGAGCCCTTACTTGAGGAAGTTCCTGATGGGTTTGCCACAGGAATAGCACTGCTCTATGCACGGTTTTCTATCAGGAAGGGGATGTGCATTTTGGGATGAAAAGGTATGCAGAAAAGAAAAAAATGTCCTTTATCACAGGGTAGTTACCCTGTGGAGATGCTGAAATCAGATACACTTGTAAACTCTGAGGTGTGTGTATATTCCTCAGAAGAAATCAGACATTTCAACTGCAACTAGCTCATTCTTGTGAAGACAGCTGGTTGCCTCCTGCCATTTCCCCTTTGTCCTTGTAATAAGCTCATACCCTACATGATTACATTAAGCCAGTAAAACAAAAAACTACAATACATGTATTTTCCTGTTAGACAACTGGGGTGTGAAAAATGTGTTGGGCTGTCTGTGCCAGCAGAGGATGTGAAGGAAGTGTGTGAAAAGTGGCCAGAAAGGAAAATTACTTCTGCTAAAACAGATCACTGCTTAGTCCTCAAATGTACATATATGTATATAGATTGAAGCTGTTGCTTTGAGTTACCTCAGATTAACAGAAGTATTTGCTTGCTACCTAGATAAAGTTTAAAAGTTCAGTATGAAATTGGGCAGTTGGTACCTGTATATCTAATAACTGCAGATTTTAAAACACCATTCGAAAAGTCAGGAGAACAAAAAAGAAGAGAGCCCAGTGTTTAAAATTTAAGCCTGCTGTTTTCCTGATAGCACCTAAGAGGAAACAAGCAGCAAAGAGTAATTTTAGCATAGAAAGCATTTATGTAGGTTCTGTGTCAGTATCTATTAAACTGAGCCAAATGTTCTTTGCACAAAGGTCTTAAGGAAAAAAAGGAGGGGGGGAAAAAAAAAAAAGAGATAAAACGCCAAAAGCTCAACCCCCCCAAACCTTTTATAAGTAACAAGATTCTGTGCTTTTTAATGAGTGGTTTACAGTTCATTGTCATGCAAAACAGACTTGAAAACAACAGATCAATCGCTTAAAGGTCTCTCTTCATCTCAGCACATTTCTTATATAATTAAACTCCAAAACAAGAAGTGTAAAGTTAATGCTGAGAACCACGTTGATGCTCCCTCACCACCCTGGAGTTTGTCACCTGCCTACTTTTCAATGGTCCATTTCAAAACAGAGGGGAAATAAAGCCTTGTAAGATGGGAGGGTTGAAATCCTGACCTAGACCTGATGTGTAGACTGAGTGGTTTTCCCTGAGTATTATGAGCTGGAGGAAAGGGGAGCCTTACACTGCAGAAACAAGAAGTGCAAGGATCGAGGCAGGAGGTGGGCTGTGAACAGGAGCAGCAATGTTCTCATTTTAATCACAAACATGAGGTCACATACCTCAAACTGGTAAAATTGTCAGTGTATCCTCAGAGGGTTAATACAGGCTCAGAAACACAGATGCTTGTTGCCCCTCTCCATAATCACTTAGTGTTTAAATGTCATTGCTGTGAGGGGGTGACAGGGTGAGGATCCCTCCCTGAGCAGAAGCCTCTGGCTTTCAAACTGTGGGATGGTTTCTGTGAGCTGTTCTGGGGCACTCAGGGCTGATTCTTGTTGGGACCACGTACACCAACCCACTTGGTTGTCTCTGAGGAAGGCTATGCTTCATCTGCAGTGGATGGTGAACTTGAAACATACCCAGCTTTCAGAGGCTTCATTGCTTTATGATTAGTTGCTTGCTCTGATTTTTAGACTGGACTTTTAGGTCTTGCAAAGAGAGAAATAAGAAGCGGTGGTGAATTCTGCTCTGCTCAAGAGTGTCTAGGCTCGACATGTTTAGGTTATTTGGTATACTGCACCTTTCTGTCATTGCTATTAATTATGTTGAGGTGAGAGGAGGCTGTCTTCTTGAGGGTGAAAGTCAAATAGATGTAGATAAAAATAGTAGAGAGGGAGATCTGTGTTTCCTTGCAAATGTTTCATTCAGGGATATTTTGCAAATCCACAGTCAAACAGCCGGGCAGCCATCTGCAGGTCCCAATACATCCAGGTAATGAACCCAGCTTTGCAGTGGGGCTTCCATGTTGGTGTTCTTCCAGGTTGCAGTTCCAGCAGTGATCCTACTAGGGCCACACAAAACCATTGCCAACAAAGTAACCATCCTGAAGTCAAACCGGTGAGCACTCCTTGGTGTCTGTGGGACAGCACAAGGCTGGCTGGGCAGCCAGCGGGACCTGATGGATTGTCCATCAGTTGTGAGAGCTCTGACATTGCACAGGCATCCCCAGGATGTTAAAGGCCTGATGCTCTCTCAGGGCAAATGGAGTATGGCTTTCTTGTTAGGGAGATGAAGCTCTGCCAGTTGGTGCAAGCTGATAATCTGACCTCTTTTCACAATTCTGAGAAATCTGTGATGCTGAAACCCTGAGTCTGCCATTAAATAATTTATATTTTATGCAAGAGGAGTTGAAAAGCTCATTTTATTTTCTTTCCTGATTGGGCTATTCAGTGATATCTCTGGGATGGTGTGCATCTGTCTTACATCTGTGCTGGTGACCATGAGATGCAGAAAACATTGATGGAGTATTTTATTTTTAAATCCCAACACTCCAAGTCTGTTGTTTCAAGGTAACCTTCTGCCTTGGTTCCTTAGATACCAGGAGTTTTGCATCCTCCGCAGTGGATTTAGATACAGAATTCAAGATTATGAGAGGAGATGAGCTGGCTTGGTTTTGGGTGGGATCTTAGTGAGAACTGGTGTAGCTGTACTGAATTAACTGAGGATGTAGCACTTTACAAATAGCAAGGCATACTAGCAAACACGAGCAAGAGGTTATAAGAAATAGAACTTTTCCGATTAAGGAAAAGAATACAATTCTACAATAAATATCTTCCACTAAATAAATCTGCTTGTACTTTTCACCTTTAGTAACTAATGGTTTCTTACATGGGTTCTTTCAGCCAGCTTGTAAATCTGAGGCTGCTCAGATACAAGCTGACAGCTGTAATTTCTTTTCATGGAGAGGCTGTTTTATGTGTCACAAGTGTTCAGTACATGTTTGATAGAAGTTTATAATACTGTTGTGAAAACCAACCCTCTTGACCAGAAGGCAGAACCATTCTCTCTGACTGGGAAGCTGCCAACCCTGTCAGATTGTGTATTTATATTTTCCAGTTATTGTACAGAATGAGATGGTTTCAGAATGAGGTTCTTTCCAGAGTGCTCAAAAAAACCTGTTGACTCCTTTTCTTTATAGGAAATCATTCATTCTGCAGAATATTGTGCTCTCACCCATAAAGGTTAAGCTATCAGTAGCTCCAGCAGGGATAAGGGAGTTGACAATAATCTTACTTGCAAAGAGCCAGACCAGGCTGAGGTTAAAAGTCAGGGTTGGCCTGCCTTGGCAGTCAGAAGGGCATGTGTTGCATCTGATCTTTGCATTGCTTTACCTTCAACATCCTGAAGAAAGTAATACTGGGATCAAGTGTTTGCTCCTCTGTTGCTCTAAAATGTCTTGTTCAAGTGCAGATGTCTACAGGAGGTTGTCTTATCTTTACTTCCTCTAAATTATGTTGGATCTGGGTATCACAGAATCACAGAATCACCAAGGCTGGAAAAGATCTTTAAGATCATCAAGTCCAGCCTATGACCAACACCACCACACCTCCTAGACTATGGCACTAAGTGCCACATCCAGCCTTGCCTTG